>JAJNNQ010000024.1:20093750-21324166 GCA_027886175.1 Phylloscopus collybita
ATGGTTATTTACTGTCTGGTGAGTAAGCAGTAGCTTATTCTTTTGCACCATCTCGTAGGTCTTCTTTACAGGAAAAACAGCTAAAAATTTTGCAGTTAAAATGCAACTTGAAACAAAATCAGCCACTCTTTGCTGTCATGACTTTAATGCAGCAGGAGAAGGTCTTGGTGCTGCTGTTGTGATAATGGCAAAAAGGCAGGAAAGAGGAACAAACCTGCTAAAACCAGTGTAAGGCTTGGGAGGTAGAATGATGTTGAAAGAAGGAGGCATTTTTAGCAGCTTCTCCTCAGAGCAACTTGGGAACAGTGAGGCCAGGGAAAAATTTACAGAAACAATCAAGTCACTTCTGTGGCTGAGACAAAGGATTTGCCCATGCGACCCAGGAGAGATCTGGCTCTGAGTTTCCTGTCCATATGTGGTACAGTTTCTAGAAAACAAGATAACATTTGGATAAGAAGCCAGAGGGAGATACAAGGATCATGACCACATTGACTGCCTTGACTTGTTATTTCACAGAATGGTTTGGGTTGAAAGGGGCCTCGAAGATCACCTGGTTTCAAAATCCCCAATTTCAATGAAGACAGCATCATCCAGGATGTTTCTCAAGTTCAAGCAGTTATAAAATTTGTTCAGTGCAATCTCTCCATCTTCCCTGAAAGAATCTCCTGGTAAGTACAAGCCCCTCAAAAATCAAAACTCTCAATTGCACTAGAAACCATGCAGATATAATTTTGATGCATAAACACATATCACTTCTGACTGTTGGACTGCTTTGGATACCAAAAATTCACAAGAGAAAAAATGAGATATATCATGTTTGAAAAGTCCAAGGAAAATCTGGACTCGAATGGCAGGCTCTTTTAAAGGGGCAGTCTGAATTACAAAATCTTGCCTTGCCTCAATTCCCACCCTGTATTATTGGGGTAGTACTTAATTTCTCATAGGTTTTTTTTTTTTCCTAAACTATATAATAGATCAAAAAACTGTACTAAACATATTTCCAAAACTTATAGACCAATAAAGTCCAATCCCCTCCTGACTGTCCTGATAGTAGTTAGACATATGTTGAAATGCTTTACTGAAAAATAATTTTTTAAAGCTGCAAGTTAGTTCAAATATCTGCATTTCAATATTAATTCAATATTCATTATTTTTTTTAATTTTGGGGGGATAAAGAAGTATGGTTAGTATTTTGAAGTATAAAACAAATTTAATAAGTGTTTGGATCAGTTTTTTACAAGTCATGAAAGAAGCACACAGTAGGCTGCCTCTTCACCAAAAAGTTTTCTCTCCTTAAAACACTGCCTATTGATTTATGTAACTTGTATTTGGTTTGTGCTATCAATACAGTATTTTGAATAATACAATTTAATTTCATCTTCTTAAGCTCAGATAGTTCAGCTGTAAGATCTTGAGACATCTAAGAAATACGTTGTAAAGAGCTGCAACATGACCTTTGGTTTTCTGTACTGTGTAAACACTTTGGCAAAAGAATACATGTTTGTGAGAGGGACACTTCTTTTTGTTTTAGATATTTCCAGATGAAGTAATCCTTTCACATTCAGTATTCCTTTAATATCCTTCTACTTGTCTATTTCAAGCCTGTTCTTTTGGTTCTGTGCTCCTCATCTCTGAGCTGATGAACTGTGAGTTCTGTATTGTTTCATAGGGATTTTCATGCCTTCAGAGCCTTCTGTGTGTCAGAATGAGGAGGTTACCATATAGTGCTGTGTTTCACACAGTAATAAATGCTAGTAGAAAAAAGATTAAGATACCAGTTACCTGACAAAGCAATTGCATAATGCTTTTTATAAAGGAAACCATTTGTTCTGTGATTTCTTCTCTAAATTAATTTCTTGCAAGTTTCAGATGAAGTGCCCAGAAAGTTGTAGTACAAGTACCCTTGAAAACAATTTGAAACACTTGATGATAGGCAAGGAAGAGACTTAAAAGAGTCATTATGGTGCAAATACTGTCTTTTGCCTAATAGAGGCTGGAGACAGGTAGAACTCTGGCCATTCTCCACTGGTCTCACTGATATGTGAAAACATTCATAACGTGAGCAGCCCACTGCTCATAAAATAAATAAATATGAGCAGCCCACTAAAGTGCCTGCACTGTGCCTGTGCTGAGATTATCAAATCTCAAGGAGCAGTGATGTTGTCTAAGGTTTGCAGTTCCTTGCCACTTTTAAGAAAAGTCAAGTCACTGTTAGCCAGGTGAAAGATTACAAAGATGTATGGCCACCCTGGATGTACAGACAGACAGTGGGATGAAACTCTGGAAAGCAGTGCCATGGAAAGGGACCTAGGGCTTGTGGTCCAGGGTCTGATGCATCTGTGTCAGCAGTGCTCTGGCAGCCAGGAGGGCCAGTGGTGTCCTGGCATCAGGCACAGCACTGCCAGCTGGGTGAGGTAGGGGATTGTCCTGCTCTTCTCTGCACTGGGGCAGCCTCACCTTAAGTGCTGGAGGCAGTTTTGGGTGCCACAGCATAGGAAAGAGATAAAGCTATTAGAGAGTGTCCAAAGGAAGGGCATAAAGATAATAAGGGGCCTAGAGGAGAGGCCATATGAGGCATGGCTGAGGTCACTTGGCTTATTCAGCCTAGAGGAGACTGAGAAAAACTTCATAGGAATTTTACAGCTTCCTCAGGAGGGGAAACAGAGAGGCAGGCAGTGATCTCTTCTTTGTGGTGGCCAGTGACATGACTTGAGGGACTGGCCTGAAAGTGTGTCGAGGAGTTTTAGGTTGGATATTAGGAAATGGTTCTCCCCCAGAGGTTATTTGGGCACTAGAACAGGCTCCTCAGGGCAGTGGTCACAGCATCAAACCTGACAGAGCTCAAGAAGCCTTTGGACAATGCTCTCTGGCATTGGGTGTGACTCTTGGGGATGCTGCTGTGCAGGGCTAGGAGTTGGACTTTGATAATATTCATGGGCCCCTTCCAAATCAGGATATTCCATGATTCTATGAAATTTTTATGATGTTATAATTTTTTTTTATCATAGTGTTTCTCCTCAGTAATGATCTGGAAGGATGTTGGAGTAGTTTCTACTCAATTTAGCCAGATACAAAAAACTGTGAAAGAACTCTTTAAAGTGTGCCTTTAGCATATTTTTTAAAGAGAGGGGAAATTTCCGTCAACTGGAGAAAATAGTTTCATTTCATTACTTATAGCATTAAGAAGGTATTGGATAGGGGATGACATAGGAAAAATCTGTAAATAACTTCCTCAAGAACAGTAATAATTTTAGACAATAGACCTCATGGAAAGTAAATCTTACCAAGCACATGATTGTCACATAGTTGTAAGTGCTCTTAAGACAAGGCTTAACTCATTCAATTTTTCACTAAAATGCAGAACAGGCTAGTGACACAGTCCAAGTTAAAAAAATAAAAATGTTTACATGACAAAATTAATAAATTATTTTAAGGATGGACTCACCTAGTATGTGGTTTTATAGCAGGTGCTGCAGATATGGGCTCTTGAATGCCTTTGATCATTGTCTGGTCTTGGATTGCTTAATTTTATAAAAGCTTGCAAACATTAGATGGACCTGGGGGAACAATAAGTAAATAAAACAAAACCTGGGTGGGACCCATCCACAGTGGGATATCTTTCGTTTTCAGACAGCAATTGGAAGTGGCACCACCCAGTCCTGCAACAGTTGTCATGGGCTTCTGAAAGGACTAGCTCCCTGTTTTATGCCATTATTGAAAGCAAAGGGAAACTGTTTTATATAACCTTGTGAATATCAAGCAGTCAATTGTGTTAGCTGTACAGGTATGACAACATCAGGAGGGCGGAGGAAAAAACACCCAAAACACAACCAAAGTTGCAATGCATTCAAAAAAGAATAAAAGTATGGTATGCCTTCCAATGAGGCTAAGATGTATTATTTGAAGAGATTGAAAGATGAACTTGTTTTAATCTAAGTATTTTTGGGAAGTAGAGTCTTTTGACTGAAGACTGCTTTTTAATATAGCAGTAAGTGATGAACTCTGTCATTGAAAGGTGAACATAGAAAAATTGAGTGTAGAAATGAGGAATGTATTTAACAGTGCGAGCAGCAAACCATAGAAATGTCTTAGCCATAAATATGCTCACTTTAACCTTGTTTGACCTATGAAAAATTGTTTATCTCAAACATTTCTTTGAGCTGCAGGTTTGACTTACAGACTTCAGGCAGAAATATTCAAGTCACTTGGCTTGTACCAAAGAGGTCAGGCTCAGAGTTTTGCAGTGTTACAGCTTTTAGAGTATAGGCATCTGTGTTACAGTACATGGTTAGATTGCTTGACCCAGATCACAGCTTGTATGCATCCCAATTATTTGTCTGTACTCATCACTCAGGCAGGAAAAATTGACTTTGGCTGTTTCTCACCTGTGCAAGTGCTAAGATTTTTTTCAAGTAAAGTGTTCAAGGCTTTTGAGATTTTTATGGTTCATAGAATTGAAAAGGATATCAAGTTATTCAAATGCAAGTGCTGAAAGAAGTCTGGCAATTAGTGCCATTATGCAATAAAATATGGAATATTAAATGAATCTGTTAAATATTTGTTTAAAGGTGTTTATGTAAAGCAAAATTCTATCATGACTAAATATACTTCATGTCACTGTGTTTAAATGACTTTACAGAGCAATCAGTGCAGGAAACTAGCATGCTGATCACAGAAAATCATATTGTCATGCTTCCTTGATATATTGCATGAATAAATATGGTAGCTTGAGGAATGTACAAAAAAACCATTACTGATACAAGATAAAACCAGGACAAAACCACTGAAGTCTGCTTGTGGCTTCTCATACAGTACTTTGTCTGCAACATTGCTAATCCATGGCAATCTCTTATGTCCATACATCTCGCAAAGCTTTCACACCCACCAGCTTGCATTTTCCATGAAAATCTATATAGAAATTTGAATATTTGAGTTGAAGCCAGTTTAATTTTCCTGCTGTAGTTAAGTCTAAAAGTGATATAAAGGATTGATTCTTACTCTGCAACTTGGAACTAACCATTAAAATTACATGGAATAACTGATAAACCTATGAAAATGCAGGCAATTTAAATATTCAGGTTTTTTCCTCCTCTTTAGAGGATTTTTTTAGATCAGGCCAAGTTCCTATTTGCATGTGGAGAATTTCAGTAATAATAATAATACATCTAGTGTAATTTCTGCTTTTATACTGATCTAACAATATGCATGTCCATGAGTTTGACTTAAAAACTGTTTAACATTTTTCAGCATGGGCAAGAATGCTTGTGTGTTTCGTGGTGACTGAAGTACTGAACGGCCCTCAGCCAAAAGATACAATGTGAGACAGTAAAGAATATTAGTAATGGAAGAAACGGGATATTTGGTACAGACTGTAAATGTGTATTTCTTAAGTCAGGTGAAGTCTTGGCAGTTGTGTTTCTTAGAATATGTGAGATAGCGAAGTCCCTTACTAGAATCTGTAATCATTAAAATTAGAGTTTTTATCCCTCTTGCAGTCTTAAAAACATCATAAGGTGAAACACTGATCACTGCTGAGCACTCCCCAGGAAATCTGGACAGAAAGAACTTGAAGAATGAAAAAGAAAAGAAACCAAAAACTCCAAAACCCATAAGTATGCCAAGTCAGACTTAAAAAGCCTATTCCTTTAAGTTTCTCAGATTTTGCTCTATTTTTTTTGTTTTGTACAATATAAACTTTAAAGCAGTGACATGGTTAACCTCATATCGCATATACTTTAATTCTTAAGAAGTGTATTCTGATGACAATTCTTTGTTACAAAACTCAGCTTGGTTTCTCACTGAAACCAACTTCCTCTGAAAAACAAAAGCAGCCTGATAAAGAAAAAACTTGAGCTTTATGACTGGCGATTAATACCATTACCCTGGTTCAGTAAAGATTTCTGATGAACAAGTTCAATTCATTAGGTCAACTATCATTTAATCTGAATTATGCATATAGTATGTAATTGTCATTATAAAATTGTTCTGAAGAAAGTTGAAGACATTAGTGGTAGGAATTTGAATCTTAATGGTAAGCTCTTAGAAGGGAGGTTGATGTCTAATAAGAAGCTTAGAGACAGCTTTCTATATCATTGTACCTTTTTGTCAGAATTGAGTGTGCTCATTAGAACTTCTAAAACACATAACTTTAGTATGCTGACAATTATTAGTGAATAATGAAAATGCATAAGTGAAAAAATGTAAATGGAATCCTATGGAGTTTTTTGTAGCCTAAAATTGATTAATCCCCTGTCTTGGTTTGGAAAGACAGGTATCTGACAGGGAAAGCTGGAGTTTCCTTTAGAATGGGGAATGTAAACCCCTCACCTCCCGCCAAATTATAATTTTGCAATTAAGGGCTTTCAGGCAAAGATTTGGGAATAGGAATAACAGTTCTTTACTAGGAATACTAACAATACAAATATAGTAGAAAAAAACCAAAACCACCCAACCACACCAGCAAACAAACAACAATTTTGGAAAACCCTGACAGAGTCAGAGCTACAACCTGACACCCTGTTGGTCAGGGTGTTGGAAGCAGTCCAAAAGTGAGTCCTCCTGGAGTGGCAGATGTGGTTCTGGTGGAGTAGAGATGATCCTGTAGAGCAAGGGTCCAGGTAGTGCTGAGAGGGGGTCCAGTGGTGGTGAGAAGGGGTCCAGTCTTCCTCCAGGAATCGGGTGAAGCTGGATGCCTTCTCATTCCTGTGGCTCAGTTTTATCCAGGTAGGAATGGTTGGCTCCCCCCTCTGGGTGGAGCATCTCACAATAGGATGATGGAATGTGGAATGTACTGCTTTGGGGAGGGTGTAGTTTAGGGATGTGTTAGTTTGGGGAGGTGTTAGTGGCCCATTAGCAGACAACTATCCCCCTGGAGGGAAGACCAGATAAGAAACAATGCCCTACACTTGGTCCATTGACAAAAGGCACCTGCCCTACTCCTCCCAGAGTAAAGAAGAGCAATGCTTTCAGGAGATGAAAATAAAATACACATTTTTGTTTCCCATAACCCAGGACATCCCCTTGCTAATGTAGGCTATAGTAACACTCTGCAACCTCACCATTAAAGGGTGGGGTTTTTGGTGGGCTGGTAATGCAAGGTGCTGGAAGAGATTTGTCTGTCTTTTAAGACCATTACCCACTGGCTAAAGCACTGGGTTGTAGCCAGCTAATGAAAAGGAGGTGGGATGAGCCCTGGGAGAAGCAGAAGAACAGCACAGAATTTTATGAGCATGTACAGCTGAGGAAACTGTGCTTAAACTGTGCACAGATTTTAAATTCATTGAAAATTTCTTGAGAACTGTCAAATTATTGTTGATATATGTAGTCAATTACTGTGGAAATTAGCATGTTTCTTTTCTCTTCAGTCTAATTTTGGCCATCTCTTGTGTAAGTAGAAAAGCAAAGCTGAATCTTAATCTAAGAACATACTGCAAGTCAAAATAATTAAGCCAAATATCTTGTTTTTAAAGCGACTGCTAAATATTCATAAGTGCTGAAACAAAATTTTAAAAATGAATTTTTTACATGACTCTCAAACTTTTAAATGGCCTAAATTATCTGGTATTGTGATTGGAACACTTTCCTGTTTAGCTAGTGATTACCTATAGGTAGAAGCTATTAGCTGCTCCTAGCCTTAAAGAAAAAACATTAACCAGCAAACTGACAATGAACTACTTGGCTAATGAATGTTATCTTCACAGGAATGCCAATAACAATTGTCTATCATATGTAAACCATAGAAAAGATTAATGGTGTGGAAATTGTATCAGGATTTTTTTCAAAGTTTATAGGAGTTAGAAATGTTAAGTTTTCCTGAGGAAGAAAGTTTTATTTTTGTCTTTTAGGGATAATTGATTATTATTTTGTGGGTGGGAAAAGCTATCTTTCCAGTTCAAATATATTTTTAGCTCTTTTGTTAGCTTACAGTATGCAAACATGGGCATGAATTTTTTTTCTTTTTTTTTTGCTATTACTCAGAGAAGGCACAGAACTAGTACAGAACTCTGTATTTCAGCGCCTCTGTGTCTTTGTTCTGTGGCTTATAAGATGTGAATCTTTTATCAGTTCAATATTAGTTTATATAAAACTTCTTTAAGCTATCTGGAATGCAGTTTTGGTATGATATCACCATATGTCAGAATAGTAGTTACTGTGTGCACCTGGAGCAATTCTCATTATTCTTGCTCATGTTCAACCCAGGAAGACATTGGCTAAATTTCTCATTTTTTTTCTCAGACTACCTAGAAAACCTCAAAGTGTTAGATTGTTTCAGACTGTATATAGTGTATGCTAGATTGCCAGAGTGATAACTAAAATTTGGCCAGTAAAACTGAAGCTTTCTTAGGAAAAACCTTCGAAATTTTTATTTTGAAGATACTTTGCAAAATACTCAGGACTTTTTAGGCCATGAAGGATGACATAAAATACCAGCAGCTGCTCAGGTGATATGCAGTGCAAATGCTGCTGTCTCTTTACAGGAGCACTTTACATCAATGGCCATTACATTTGGGAATAGAAAGTTACAGGGTGGATGGCATAAGATCTGTTGAATTTGAGGATGAAAGGAGCTCCAAGAAAACCCTGTAGGGCAGCACTCCAAGCAAAGGACCCGTGGGATGGGCTGGAGGATGTGGTTGTGTGGATGAAGGCAGATGTAGGCACCAGCATCCTTGTAGGACGGCTGTCTCCCAAAGCTCTGTTCTCAGTCAGGATCCAAAATCCAGGACTGCTTCCATGTGGAAAATAAAGGACTACTCTTTGAAAACCCTTTCTGTAATGCAAAATGAAGTCACACAGTTTTCAAATTTGAAAGACAGCAACCAGGGATGGTGCAAAAGCTTAGAATTCCTACAGTTTTTCTATCCTGCTAACTCACTCCAGGTGTTACAGCAGAGGGACCATTATGAAAAATATATGCCTTGTCAAATTCTGGCTCCTTTTGCACTACACAATTTATGAAACAAATGGTATCTGGAATTTAGTATGCTGTCAGGCCTTTCTTCTCATGTTCACTGATATTTTTTCCTAGACACAAATTCCAATGACAGGATGATACTTATGCTAATTGAGACAATTGAAAGTTCTGGGTTGCGGGGCGGAAAAGAATGTTTTTTCTGTTGGTGGGAAATTAGCTCTTGAACTTCTGATTAAAACCTAGTAAGGAGTTGTAGCATTTTTATTTTTGTTTCTTTCTAGGTAGAAGTATAAAATCTTGAAAGAGAGTAGTCTGAAGACACAAGTGGTAAATATTCTGGAACCCCAACAGGAAGCAAGTAACCACACTCTTAGCAGAGTTGTATCAGATGAAGATCCGTCTTCACCTGATCCAAAGCTGACAGTAATTTTTCCATTAAAGCAAAAATTGCATTGTAAAATCTTTCCAGACTCAGACCTACCAAATATATTTCATATCTTCTCTTAGTACTTTTTCTCCTTAATTTCAGTGTGGACAGGGTTGAATCATTTCAGCTGGCAGATGTGGCAGTACCGTAGGGCTTTAGACAGGGAATGAAGTAGTAAAAGGGTCTCAGCTCAATACCAGCTTTTATCACTGTGATACAGAACAAAATGTCATCGGTTTCAACTATGTTTGCACTCAGTCTCATATCGCTACCCACAAGGCATCTGCTGCAAGATTTAATTTTGTCACACTGGTGTTTTTACCAGGGTAAATAGTTGAATGTATGCAGTTAATGATAGGACACGTCTGCTGTTGTGCTGTCAAAAGCATCCATCTAGATATAAATATTTTACATAAGCTTAAAAAGACAAAGGCTAACACGATTTCTGCTGTTTGTACACACATCAGTGCTGCAGAGGGTAAAACATCAGTCACATTTCTCTAGAATTGGCTAGGGATATGAAAATCCCTAATAGCTTGCTACTCAGATTGTAAGCACATTTCTCCTGGCCTCTCTTAATAAGAAAGATGCAATCTCTGCAGGGGGAAAGAGATAAAAGACCAGAGAGAGTAGAAGATAACACACTCACCTGTTGGAGATTCAGAGCTGCTCTTCATTTTTCGTTCTGTGCTGTAATGGATCCTGTTCATCATACTAAAAATTTAGTGGGTGTGTGGCGCATACAGGGAAATAGATACCAACTAAATAAAAAAGACTTTGGATTGGAGAATCATTTGAAAAAAGGTAACACATTGTTTGAATAATGGAACAGCCAAAAGGCCCAGCAGAGAACAGCCTGTGTTCCTAAGCGACCCTTTGCTGTTTAAGGCGTGCAGATCAGAACACTCTGTGCTGTTGTTTAACTGTGCATTGGCTTTGTCTTTACACTTGTACTTTTTGTGTACTTCAAAAGCTTGAAAACTGAAAGTATGGAAATAATTGGAATACGGGGCTTTTCTTCTTAGCCTTTCCATTTTCTTTCTGTTTATATCAAATACTAATTTTTCCCTTTGTCAGTTAATTTATATCTGGAAAAAATATGAAACATTAAAAAAATTGTGAATTTTAGGTTTTTGGGGTTTTTTGTCACTAACAACTTGTTATCATCTTGTAAGGGCATATGGGCTGCTAAAATTTGAGTTCCAAGGTCATGTGCCTGGATCAACTGCCAGAACTATTTTTAGGCAAGCCCTATGACAGCAGGCTAAAGGGAGATGTGCACCATGCACTGCAGCAGACCTTGGGTGCACAACAGCTGCGTTGGCAGTGACTAAATCTTTCAGAAAATCACTGTGTGTTGCAGAGGAACATATTCTGGAAGGCATGTTGAATAGGAGGCTCCAGTGTCCCTTTCTCCCTCTCAGATGAACCAATGCATCTCATACTTGGCTATTAGCACTGTAATTTTCTCCTGCTGAATGTTCCTAAGAAAATTTGCTTTCACAATAAACCAGCACATTCAAGTTGTATTTATTCCTTTTGATGAACTGTTGCAAGATTTTCCTTCAAAACCAACTAATTTATCTTGAAATAACAAGTGTTAAGAAAAGTTTAAAAACAGAAATGTAAAGTCAGGGAAGCTAGAAACTTTAGAATTGTGCAAATTCATGTTTTTGATTCTTTCAAGTATGCCCACTGCTAAGGAGAGAGAAAATGAAAATCTCTCACCTATTTTATATACTGGTATAGATTTGACCTAAAATAATTTTTTTAAATGAAACTGAAATTCACAGCCAAATTGAAGACAGCTTCCTTTTTTCTTCCCAGTCAAATGTACTGGTTAATATGAAATGACAGCTTTGAAATACCTGTAATCACCAGACTCCCTAAGACTAATCACTTAGTGTGGTGCTCTTTGTAAAGTCTTTGTTGGTATAAAATATGACTTTTCCTGTTCTGTTAGTTGGAAAGACATGTGTACTGTCTCATAGGAACAGCACTGGGGGCCCTTAAAAGGATACATGTATTCATGCCTTCCTGGTTTCAATGTTTTTTTAGGTTTTTTTTGTTGTTGTTGTTGTTGTTTTTTTTTTTTTTTTTTTACTTCGTGAAGATTTTAGCACATGCTTTTCATTTCTGAATATAAAAATATCTGTTTATGGCTCTTTTCCTTGACTAGTTCACTTTCATTCTAACATATTTTCATGTATCCCAAGGACATTACATTGGTAACTTCTCTTTTAAGCCTTGCAAATTTTTTTTCCTCCCCTATTGTTAGATAGTAAAAGGTTTTACATTTGTTGTTAATTTCACACATTCCTGGTAAGGAATAATGGTTGTCATTGTTCTAAACATGAAGCTGTATTTTTATTTGTTACGCCTTTTCATGCAGGGCTTGGATGAATTAGTGTTTGTACAAGTGACATGACAGGGAGGATCATTATTTCTATTGCTGGCCTATGGGGAATTCACTAAATTGGATGTGAAGATTGTGATATTTTCAAGCTCAAGTATGCTGTTCTCTTATGGCAGTTGCTTCTGCTCTTTCTTTTTCAATTTTCAGTTTTTTCTGTCATGAATGTCTTTCTGTCCTCTACAAGTTCTGCCAGAAAATCCATGTTAGCAGTAATGGTGTGTTTCACAGCATCCAAATATGTAGTGATTTTACTCACAGACCCCAGGCTGCTGTTTAGAGCTCTGGAAGTTGAAATTTTTCCTAGCTTTAGTAGAGTACAGGCTAATTTCTTAGAATTTAAACTTTCTGTTTGAATCACAAAATTGTTATGGAGTAATATTTCATCAGGTGACAGGAATACATTTTCCAGTTGTTGAAGGGCAAGGGTTCAAACACAACCCTGTGATGGTGTTTTTTGGGTTGGTTGGTTTGTTTGGGTTTTCTATTTGTATTTTTGGTGGGTTTTTAAGCAGTAGTTTCCTCTAGGAGTGGCTTCATTAAATGGGCTGTGGTAATCTCTGCTTCATAACAATTTAAACAAGTAAAGTCTAACCTTCTATCCTGGTTAAGTTTTTCTTTTTTCTATGCCATGAGGCATAGAAAAAGTAAAGTCTAATAGGTCTGTTACAAAACTGGCTTCAATATCTGTTTGTTTTTTTTTTTTTTTTTTTTTTTTTTTTTTTTTTTTTGTTTTTTTTTTTTTTTTTTAAATGCCACTGTAATCCCCAGGTTCTTCTGCTTCCTTCTTTATTATGTAGCTGCAAATGTGTTCAACTTATTTTTACTGGGAAATACAGGCTTAAAAATAAGTTAGCTTGAGTAGAATTCCCAAATTAAATATATACTGTCTGAGGGATGTGGAAGTGTTTCTGCTAACTTTCATGACAACATATTCACAGTCGTGGACAGCAAATGATCATGAGCTGCTCTTGTGTTAACAGTAATCCAAAAACACTCCATTGCCTTTGTGTCTTTCTTGTTGGTGGAGATGTGCTGTGTGATACTTGGCTCTTCCATGTGGTCTTGGCAACCCTATAAAATACTTTGCTTTAAATAAAACCTATATTTGTATTTAAACCTATCACAGACGCATTAAAATATTTTAAAATTTTGCCAGTCTTAAATGTGCATTGTGTTTTCTTTAGTAATGATTGGGAGTGGGCATCTGTGATCATGACAATAAAGTGCGACTTGTAGCTACGCTCCTAGATGCATAAATCAAATTGATGAAATACTTACTCAAAAACAAAAGGGAAAAAATACCAAAGCAAAGCCAAACTAAAAATGTTCTAGCAACTCCAAGCCCCACCTTCTGGTCTCTCTGACATATTACCACAAATTGTTGTGAAATTAATCATAAATTAACATCCCCATCACTCAATTTCTGTAACATTTCTTAAGCTGAGCTTTACACTTACAGATTCAAACTGGGTTTAAAGCTTTTTTTAAGCAATCTTATATTGCTACCTTACCTCTAGACAGCTGGGTTCAATCTGAATAAGTGATTGCATCTTCTTGCTTTGTGTTTGTTCTACTAAAGAATTACTGTATCAATATTAGCATGTGCCACTTATAATAGACTGTAATATTGTTGTGATTGAAATAATGATGGTTGTAAAACAAGCTACAGTCCCTGGATAGACTAACATTTTTATACTCACTTTTCTGTTTAGCTGTGTCATCCTTACTTGAAGTCCCACAATGGAGGTATTAAATTTCAAGGCAGAACTCTCTTGCCATTTCTTGCCATGATGCAGTCTCATCTGCTTATCTACACTTAATCCTAAAGGCATTTACGTAGGATCTAAAGTTATTCTTTCTGAATCAAGAAGGTTGAATATTGTTTTGTCTACCATCAGTGAATTGTTGCTTTGGGAATGAATTGAGAAGTTGTCAAAGTATTGGCCATGACATTACTTTAATTACCAGAATTATTGGTAACCAAGCTTCTTGGAAAGCCAGCTCAAGCTTCTCCTTTACTTTCTGGGATGTTGAAAGATTCTAATACTTTACTGCCTCACTGGTAGTATCTCATGATAGTTAAAACTTCCTCATGGCAATATCTGGTGATAGGTTCTTGATCCTAATATTACCTTAAAAAAAATGAATTTTGGTGTTCTGGGCATCTTTTAAGAAAGGAAGCCCCAGTAGAGCAAACTTTCTAAGTGTGTTTCATGTCAAGTCTTTAACATTTGTTATATCCACACTCTTAAATGATGACATTTTGGATAAAATACCCCTAGCTTTTTCTTAAAGCCCCTGCCAGGACAAACACCAACACAATGAGGAAGAGCCAGTAGTTCCTGGCTGAGATGCACCTTCTGAACTGTCCCAGTGAAGTTGCCACGGGGCACTGTCATTTCACTAGAGATGAGAAGCCCAGATGCTTGATTAATCCTGTTATTAGTGCCGGGAGGTGGCAGGGGACAAATTAACCTACAGGAAATATCTACTGACAAATTAACCTACTGATATCTGCTGTCAATTTTTGTCTGGCTGCTGTTGGGAGAATTTCTCTGAAGATGTTAACTTTGTTGTGGAGAACCTTTTACTCTCCCTTGCACTAGCAATGCTCCAGGGGTAGCCTGGAGCAATGTTGTTGGCTGCATGCCCTCTCTTTTGAATGATGGTACAAAGCCATACTCATGGAGTAAATGCCATACTCATTCCTGCAAAGCTGGACTTGACACATTGACATGGCAAGAGACCATCTGGATTGAAAAAAAAGGTTGCTCTGAAATTCTCTTTATAGAGTCTTGTTGCACCAGCTGCAATTTATGTAACGCGTATGAATACAGGTAGAATTTCCTTTGGTAAGGTCTTGCAAACAGCACACCCAGGCATTTTTTTCTTGACTCCTGAAAAGATCTTGCTGTGATTTATCTGAAGTTCTAATTGCATTCCCTTGACAGTAGGCACACATTTTCCATGGCAGGTATTTGCTCCTGCTTGCTGTCCTCTCTGACCGGGGTGTGTGACAACACCTGCAACCTGTACCCCTCTTGGAGGTGAGGTCCAACATGTTGATTCATAATGAGGCTAGAGACTAATGCTTGAGATGTTCTCTGCAATGTAATTGCTACATAATAAAAAAATACAAAATGATTGTTTGCAAGGTGGTCTAAGAGGGATGTTCTATTAGTCTGGATGTGATAAAAGTAGACTGAGTTTGGCAACAGGCCTAGAACTCTAGTTTGAAGCAACACCTTTCAGTGTGACATTAACAGTATGGATGGAAGCAGAAAATAGATGCACTGAGAGTTTGGGCATTTGGTTAAGTACTGTGCTGGATAACTTAAAATTATAATTGATTCACACTGTCCTCCTGGAAAACTAGTATTCTTTACCCTAGTAGAGAACTTTGAGCACTCAGCTGCCTGTGCATACTTCTCAGCTCTGTCCTTTGAGCATTCAGCTGGTGTGATACAAACTTTTTAATGCAGTGAAGTTCTTGAAAAAAATATTGTCTTGAAATACAGTCAAATTAATGTGTTGTATACTTTTAGAGTCAGCTGGACTGAGCGAGGAATGAAATAGAAATCAAGGACTTGGACCCTGTTATATGGGATGTGTAGCCTGCACAGTAAGTCAAGGTAATATGATATATCTCCCTTTGTTATTGCTGCATTTATCTTTTCTCTTCACATGCATAAGTATTACACCAAGCTCAACAGATTTATGTAATATAATCTAAAACTTGACAACACCTATATAGTTAATAACAAACCTTCAAGCGTTAATTTAGTGGTGTCTTTGGTGTCTGACTGGTATTTATTTCAAACACAAGAGCTTTATATGGTGATTGGTACAGAATTCCAGAGTGGTGAACCAGAGAACACAAATTTAGGTGGACCTTGCCTGGCCTATGCAGACCTATACTTTGTGCACCGCCTCAGTGTTGATTACTGCTCAGCAGGTAGCTGCAACAGGGCTTATCCCAGGTTGCCAGTTAATGAACTTGATCTAAACTGGGATTCATTGTCTGTACTGGAAAAATTACTACTCCCTGGTATGATTTTGGCACCTAACAACTGCTCTGGTCAAAAATTTGCTGTCTCAACTCAGATATAAGCTTGGGCAGGGATACTTTCAGCAGGCATCTAATGAGATTTGGAGCTAAAGGAAGTGTTCAAACATAACTATAGGATCTTTTATACCAGCTGGCATGTTTAATTTATGTCCCTGGGTATGTTTTATTTGCTAATATAGACAAAGCCTTTTCTTATTAAAGCTCTAACCCTTACCTATTAAAAATAGCGACTTACATCTCAAAGTGTTTTCAGTCTACCTAAGGCTCCACTGGGAGATTAAACTCACCCTTTTGTCAAGTTGGATAGTGGGTACATGAAACTTTCTTGTCAACTGGGATTGGAGATACTGTGGGCTGAGGACTTGTGAGTCCCTGTACGATTGAGGTTTTTTTCCTTTCTGCTCTTTCTTCAAGGTGTGTAGCTTAGGTGTTTTTCCACTACACTAAGGCACAGAAAAGAACTGATTCTTGAGGACCTTTGAGATTGCATGGCCAGAAATGGGTAAAAGATGAACCTTTGGCTCCAAAATTTCTTCTTGCATACCTAAAGATCCCTTATTCTCTCAAACTCTTGTGGAACTAAGCATGTTCTTAATCCCTTGTTTTTCCATTTTAGGAGATTTTTAGGTATCTTGTAGAGCGGCACTGTAGGAACCTTCTCTGATTTTTTGGACCTTTATTTCAGAAAGTGTTGGTCATGACATATTGGTGGGTATTTGAAAAGGCACGCAAGGCTGCTGCTGGTACATCCATGGTCAATAGGTCTCTTGAAAAGCAAAGAGCTGCTTGGTAGTCAGAAAGCTGATTGTGCATGGCTAAGCAGAGAATTATGGCTTTCTCATCTGAAGCGGGGGGGTCAGGTGATATCCACTTAATATTTTTATTAGCTTTGTGAGAAGAGCAATACAAAGCACCTTTGGACTAAAAGGCACACTTCCACTGAAATACCTCTTTTTGGTGAAACTTTCTAATGCTTTGTTTCTCAGGCTTGTGGGGAGGTTGATTGAATGCCTAAAAGCTTTTATTGGTGTAGGTCTTCTACTCCTTTTGGTTTGCAATGTTTTTTCTTTTGTTTCTGACTGTCCACCTCCAAATTAAGAAATTACCCATTTTTTTTTCATTTATAAATCTTGCTATGTCACCTATCCTGGCCAGCAGACTATCCTTCACTGGAGTCATATATGCAATTTGGTTAGAGTTTTCAGACAGAATGAACATTCAAAAAGTTTTGAAGTTGACTTGACTGTGTGTCATTGAGTAAGTGTATTTTAACTTATAACTGTAATCAGACTCTGTTATTCAATTAAAAAGCCAGTCTTGATTCAACCTGTCTTTAATTCAACCTGTGCTATTTATGTTATGTGGTTAGTACCTTGGGTTTTTTCCTAGATAATTGCATGACAGACAAAAAAACTGTCATGAAAATAAATGTCTTGATATTTTGATAGGAATATAGTAATCTCATGATTAAATTATTAAGTTAACTATATGTCATGCTGTAAATGTATTTGTCCTTGGTACAGTACAGCTTATGGAAAATACTTGTAGCACCTCTACAGGTTATATTCCCGGGAGGTTCCATTCCCTGGGGAAGTGTTTGACTCCATAGTTTGGGGGCTTCTGTACTTTTGTTGTCTGGACAATGTTTTTCTTGAATTGAACTACAAGTTTGTTCTCAGCAGGTATTTATTTTTCAGTTAGCCACTGCTGCTGTTGCAGACTTAAGAACAGGTTGGTTCACTCAAAGCCTTATCTATTTTCTTGCATTATATTTTCTGATGTAATCAGATAGATCACACCTATTTACAGACCCTGTCTTCCACAGGGAAAAAATCAACAGTCCTGTGCAGCTAGACTGTGTCACCAAAAGGTGACTAGCAGATGAAGGAATTACTTTACATGTTAAGTTACTCATGAAAGAACTTTGCCCTTTTGAGCCTCTTAAAGATGGGAAGTCTTGTAAAGAAATGAATGAGGGTCTCTCATACAACATGAACATCGGTGACAAAAATGATTTTGCACCGAGAAAGAAGCCTGAAATACAGTTATTTTGACCCTGCATATAATGTGGGGATTGCTTGATCTCCAGAAAAGCAGCCAAGGTCTCATTAAACCCTTGTTTTTGTATGATGCAGTTGGCATTTTCTGTCTCAGCTTCCTTGCTGTGGCTGCTAAAGGCACAAAGGTGTTTTGCTTCTGGTGAGTGAGGGTGTAGTGAGGGAATAATTTCCTACCCCTCTTCACAACAAGATCTCCTTAGGGTAAGAGAGAGGTGATACGTTTGTATGTTGGATTTAAACATGCAGCTGTGCTGCAGAAAGGTTAAAAAAAGTTTGTTTGTGGAGTTAAACCTACTTGGATACTTAAAGCAGTGCATCAGTGAATGCACAGACAGGGTGAGGCAGCAAATGACAAGACAGCATTGGAGGTAGCTGAGTATTCCCTGGATATTTTACCAGGTGATAGCTATCAGAAAATGATGTGGTTTTTAAAGGCGATAGTACCTGACTGTTGTTACATTAATGTAGCGGTCTCTTAAGTGAACTGCTCCAAATCCATCTTGTATTTTTATATATAAAGTAGATTTATCTCTTTAACTTGAGACTCACCTGTTGTCTTAATTCACTTTTAGAATAGAAAGTATTTTTCCATTTCCTTTTCTAATGAACTATGTCATTCCTTCCTTATATAAAAGTGCTCTTTTGGACCAATAAGTCTCTGCTGAGTTCAATCAAGGTGAACATGCTTATTTAGAAATTCATATGGAGATAAAATACTTTTAAATAGACAAATATGGAATGCTGGCCCTTGGAAATAAAAATCTCTCAAATCTAACCATGCCAGCTGGTATGAAATATCTTTGTCATACTTTGTTCTCTCTTTTGATGAGAATCTGAAATGGTATGATTGTGTGATGTGCCTCAGTTTGGATCTTAGAACAGGATCTCTCTGTCTGTAGATCTCCTCAAACTTCACCCATTTGAAATAGAAGCTGAATAATTCACTGTGATTTTTAATGTTCCTTTTCAAAAGACTTATTGCTTGTTATTTATTGTAAAGCATTCATGATACCAAAAAAGAAATCAAATTCTTGTTAATAAGAAATGCTAAATAAGGTATCCAATATATTCAAATTCTGTTAGAACTGCTTATGAGTAGCACCTTATTCAGTACATTTTTTGATTAAGTGTATCACAGCTGTGGATAGATATGAAATCAATAGTCAAATATGACAAATAGTCAATCAGTAGTCATTTATGGTATTTTCCTCTGAGTAACATCTGAAATCTCAAATATTGGGATTTAGTTTTATTTGTTGCAAAGTTATTTGAACAGGCTAGTAAAAATTATTTTCTTAGGATAGCTCTTTAGATGATTGAGAGATTATTTTCAGGATTTTAATGGTTTGTTCTTTTTCATATATGCTTTTCTTTTATTAAATCTGGTGAATTGCAGAAACAGCAGCGTTTCAAGCAACAAGCCTGCAGGGTTTAATACAAACCATAAAAAGAATAGTCAAAACTTTGTCTGCTTTTGTGATGTCATTGGAGTGCCCTGTGTTGTGATTATAGCTATTTACATTAGTCCAAATATTTGTATAATGCACAATGTGAAAGTATGAGGTGCTAAGTAGAGAATTACCATTTTGTTTACAAGAGAGGTGTTCATTTCTGTGAGCAGATGATGTCTCTATGTTTTTAGGGAAATTACTTTCAAGCTTCCAAGTTTTTTAGGAAAACATGCATAGCACAATATACTAGGGAGAAGCATTTGCTCTTTCCTTTTAATTCACTCATCTTGCACTTGTCAGCTGGTCTTAAATGTAGAACAGAACCAAAAGAAGCATCTATAATTGCTATGTTAATTCCTTTCTGTGATTTAGAGTGAGCTTCCCCGTCTTCAGAAAAGTCCAGACATACCTCTGAAAGAGGAGGCAAAACAGTGTTTTTATGTCCTTAGCTAAAATTACCTGTGGCTCTGGTGGCCAGGGAGCAGTACAGAAATCAGAGGCTCCTGTGAGGTGTTAAATTCACACCTGGTTAGAGGGTAGTTTCACTACCCCCTCTGTTGCAGTGTTTTAAAATCAATGTAATCAAAAAACAAATATCTCTAAAAACCCCCTGCACATTATTCAGAGCATTAGAGCCTTATGGTTTTAAATTTCCTTTCTTCTTTTGTTGTTGTGACCTCAAATTGCATTGTTTAGGCAATTATTTCAGCTCTATCACAGACCAGAACACAATTTCCAGTACTGGCAAACAAAATGCATTTGAAAAAATCCTTTGTAGGTCAGAAGGGAATAGAAAACACAACAGCAGTGCAAACTAGGTCCTATTGGCAGTCCTTGCTTAGGACAGCTGGGTCTTTCCATTTCCTTCAAACATGTTTTTGATTACTA
Source organism: Phylloscopus collybita (assembly GCA_027886175.1). Lineage (NCBI taxonomy): Eukaryota > Metazoa > Chordata > Aves > Passeriformes > Phylloscopidae > Phylloscopus > Phylloscopus collybita. The sequence continues at coordinate 20,113,976 of JAJNNQ010000024.1, forward strand.
GAGCTTGCCTTTTGTTTTCTGCATTCCCTGATACATGTCTGAGCCTCAAAAGGTGGCCTTAATACAACCATTTATATAATCTTGAATTCAAATGTCCATTTGAAAATACAGTGCTAAAGCAGTGAAGTACATCGATAACTGTGTCAGAAAACCAGGAATTAGGTGATTGTTGATGGATGATTACATGATTTTGATGACTTGTTGTATGGAGATTGCCAGGTTGCTTGGTGATTTTTATTTTAAAATATTTATGAGCAGGCAGGAATGATAGGCTTTGCATTTAGGAGCGAACAAAAATGTCAGCTGAGTACTTTTAAGTTTTATTGCACCCTTTTTAGAAAACCAAACTGTCTGAGCTCTTTTTTTTCCTTTGAGGCTCCTGGGATAGAAATCAAGTTGCACCTGTTATGTGGGCAGATGATGTTTGTGATGAGAACTAATTGATTTGATGGGCATATTCTGAAAGACAGAAGGCACTTTCAGGAATTTTGTGATAGTTTTAAAGCAAAATAGATGAAAAGACGTGCACTGTTGTGGGATTTTTTGCCATATTGGTCAACATTGTTAGCTTCAATGAATTTGACTGGGAATTCAAAACAAAACTTGAGCAGACTCAGAATAAATTAGAATAAAATCAAAGACAATACTTGCAGGATGCCCTGTGAGGAAAGTCTGTAAACTTTCATACAGTTCTAACTGACAGAAATCCTGTTCTCATGCTAATATAGCCAATAATGAAGAAATGTGGGAAAAAAAATACAGTGAATGTGTTGAACAAGCAGAATTGTGCTGAACCAGGCTGAATAATGGCGTTCTCTATGGGATGCCAGCCAGCCCCTTAATGCTTACTGCTGCAGCAAAAGCTCTTGCTAATCCTGCACCAAGAATTGTTTCTCTAAATCATGTTAGGACTTTGATTTTATTGTAATAGATGGAGGCAAGGGGGGCTTGTGTCTGAGGCTTGGGACAGACAGCGCGTCCCTTTGGAACGAGGGTGCTTTGTAATGGTGTGTCATGCTGGAATTGCAGCTGACAACAGCCTGCACAAGGACTGGTGGCTGGGAGGAAGCATTGTCTAATTCCTGGGCTCTTTTCTCACCTGGGAAATTTGTCTACTACAGACCAGGCTAATGGTGACATTTGGGACTCTCTTGACTTGAATGCTTTTTTAGTTGCAACACAAAACGGTGACAGCTGTGTTACTCATACTTCCGTATGAGAGGAAGAAGGAAACAACAGCTAGTCTGGCTGCCAGCATCTTTAATTTTGGGATTTAGCAATGCCATCTTACCCTGCAAGGAATTTCCCTCAAAAAGCCAGGTTTTAAACAGTGCAGATAGAAATATGCTTGTTTCATAAGTATTTAGATGTCAAGGAGATCTAACAGAAAATATTTATTCAGGATAGCTCAATTTTTCCGTTAAAATCCACACTGAGCTCTGTTCTGTTTTGCTAATCAATAGGTAAATATTGGAATGGTGAAAGGAACAGAGTTTTATTTAGCACCAAATATGAAGACCTGTTTGTAAATGTATCTTGGTGTAAGAGCAGGGATTTCAGAAGGGTGAAAAATAAAGAAAAGCCCAAGTGTTCCCTGCTGAGAGTTCTGTTTTTAGGAGATTACAGAACATTAAAATACATGTAAATATTAACTATTGCTGAAGACAGCTGAGGAGTTTTGTAGTAATACTGGGTACGTGTGGAAATACTTAGCTCTGTGGACTTGTAGGAAATGCTTAGTGGAAGACAGGGTGCTTCAGCAAACGTGACTGCTTGGCAAGCTACCTTGGAAAGGCAACAGAATCCTTCTCCCATTCCTTACTTTTGACCACTTAGTTGCTTTTTGATGCCTGTTTCAAGGGAAGGTGATCTTTTGCAAAATTCTCAGAAACCAAGCCCAACTAATGTGGACAATGATGAGCAAGGAGTGATTTCAATCAGTTTCACAATGTCAGTACAACTTTCTATTAAAAATACGAATCCATCTAAAAAATCCTTCCCAAAGATTATTTTAAGGTAAGTCTCCCTTACAGGGAATACAATCATAAGCTTAAAAAATCCTATTTAATTGAAAATTATAGAAGTTAAGCTATTTAGTTTGTAAGAGATGTTCTGCTGGTTTGGGTAATTCCTGAGTGGCTTTTGTTAGTTTCAGTATAGGCCATTTCTTAGTCTACTGTTCATTTCTCATCAACTACGAATCCTCAGATACCCTTTTCTCTGACTTGGGGATCTTTATCTTGTAGTCAGGCATAGCCCTGTACAGCTAACATTATTAATCATAAATTCAAAAATTGCTTTTAATTAAAAGTCTCTGGAAAACAACACTTAAGTATCTGCCTGTTATGATTATAGGTAAGTTAATAAACATTCATTTGCCTTGATTCTTAAGCGAACCAAGTGTTACTGCACAGGACTTTTATAATCACAGTCTAAAGCCCACAGAACTTCTTCATAAATCAGATTAAAAAATACTTTCTTATAAAGCTAAGTGACCTTATAGATCAATGTTTCCAGATAAGATCCAGCATAAGCTACTCCAAAGACAGAGAGCATCAATCTTAGGTGATTCATTTCCTCAGCAACTCCCAATGCAATTTAGGGAATAGAAAGTCTCTGCAATAAAAACTTTTCCCAAAAGGCTGAATATTTATACTAAGATGTTCTTAATAAGTATAAAAAATGCATCATCTCATGTATAAGAGCTTTGTATAGTGCATTTGAAAAATCAAATAAGAAAACTTAATGAACACAGTTTTGTTTTGTTTTTTAAATTAATCATTTCTCTATCAAAAGCAGTGTTTGTCTTTTACTTCAATATGAAAATCATAAACTAACCTTCTTCTTTAATTTTCTGGGAGACCCTTATTGTCAAATTTACTGCATGCACATTCACAAGCATGTTTAGAGTGATGACTTTTACTTGCCCTGGCTGAAGGACCAGGAAGTGTGGTTTGCATGAAAGAACTGGAAGTCAGGAGTGATTTATTTTTTTATTGTTTTAATTTCTATTTTTTTTTTAATTTCCAATACTGACTGCCTCTGTTTCTTGGGTGAAAGATAGGGAAAATAGTTATTTATATGACAGGAAATAATTGCAGGAATTTGAGTCACAGAATCACAGAATCACTAGGTTATAAAAGACCTCAAAGATCATTGTGTCCAACCCATGTCTTAACACCTCAACTAAAACATGGCACTGACTGCCATACCCAGTCTGTTTTTAAACTCATCCATGGATGGTGACTCCACCCCCTCCGCGGGCAGATCATTCCAGTACTTTATCACCCTTTCTGTAAAAAACTTTTTTCCCAATATCCAACCCATACTTCCCTTGATGCAGCTTGAGACTGTGTCCTCTCGTTCTGTCAGTTGCTGCCTGGAGAAAGAGACCAACTCCCACCTGACTACATCACCATTCAGGAAGCTGTAGAGAGAGATAAGGTCATCCCTGAGTCTCCTTTTCTCCAGGCTAAACAGCCCCAGCTCCCTCAGTGGTGTTCCAAGCCCCTCACCAGCCTCGTTGCCTCCTCTGGACACGCTCAAGCATCTCAATGTCCTTCCTAAACTGAGGGGCCCAGAACTGGACACAGCACTCAAGGTGTCGCCTCACCAGTGCCAAGTACAGGGGAAGAAGGCAAAGTGTTTTGGAAATCTGAACTTAAAATCTAGATCTGTGAAATCCTATGTGGTAATTTTATTTTGCAAAAAGGTAGCAGAAGAAATCAGAAAATACTGTTTCACTCTTCTGCTGTAAAACACAAAAAAATTTGATTTGTGGAAAAAAATATGGTGTCTAGAGGAATCACTGCAGTCCTGAGACTGAAGGTGGAGGTTCAAGAGTAGGGAGTGCTTTGAGTGTGGCCCCTTGGAGATGGGCAGATATGGTAGAGAGGGAAGCAGGAGAAAGGTTAGATGTCCTTTGGTCTGTATTTTGGGTCAAGCAAGGGGAGCAGACAAAAGTATATATGGCTTAGGAGCCAGGGTGGAAAGACAGGTGGTGGGAAAAAAAGTTGTGCAGTTTAGAGATTAAAAAATAATTGTTTAACAAGGTAAATGACTTTTTAAAAAATTTTTATTTTTATTTTTATTTTTATTTTTATTTTTATTTTTATTTTTATTTTTATTTTTATTTTTATTTTTATTTTTATTTTTATTTTTATTTTTATTTTTATTTTTATTTTTATTTTTATTTTCTTCTCTATAGGCTGTTGTGTCAGAGCAAATCCAGTCACTCGCTATTATGGAATCAAACATACAAGATAGCAATTGGTATTTACAAAACAGGTGGAAGGAAGACTTTGCTTCTAAGAAAAAGCTTATTAAACACATTAGAAATCATGAACAAAAACTGGCAAACTTGAGCTGATGAGCAGAATTCCAAAACAGGTACTACTCAATAGCAGTGAATGGATTGGAATGCTAGTATACATTTAAATCACAAAATAGTTTAATGTTTGTCTCTGGGTAATCTCATTCCTTCTTACTGTGTTTCTTTAATTTCCACAGCCTAATTCAGCAGTTTCCCAAGTGTAAATTAAGACATAATCTATATTATGGTAGGCAACTGAGTTAGGGAGCAGTACAAACTGTTGTTAGTCACTACACTGAGCAACAAAGAATTCCTGTAGGTAGCCTGTGTCACTCAGCAAAAGGTCAGGTGATGGTTACTTTTTCCTTATAAAGGACATTTTCCTACAGAACAAACTAACAAAAGCTGGTAAATAATCTGTGAGAGCAGCTCAGAAAATATGCACCAAGTATAGGAAAAATACCAAGAAATGTAGGTGCTGGGTTAATTTGCTAAGTTTCTTGGGGTTGCCCCCTTCAAGTAGCTAAATTGCTGTTCTTCAACAGTTCAGTATTTAGGTATCAAACAGCAAATATCCTACCTAGAAATAATGCTTTGCAACTTTTGTATATCTGGACTAAGATTAGACAAAAGATGTGCAATGTAGTTCTTGCTCAAAATAGAGGCTGGTATGACTCTCGGCTTGCTCCTCTGTCCTTTAGCATAAACCAGCTCTGGATTTGGTTTGGACTTGCTGTGTGTTGACTCTGGGGATGCTCAGAAAAAAAAATTTAAATGAGAAATTTCTGAGGCTTGTGGCCTTTCAGCCATTAAAACAGCAGTTTGGAAAACTCTTGCATTTCAGACTCCTTGTTATCACAAACTGAAGTGACCTTCATGCCTGGGAAATTCCTACCCCTCTTCTACACTGGACTGTGGAAGTAAGTGGACTTACTGGACGCCAGCCCAGTAAGAGCAACAGTTCCCAGTGACTCTCTCAAATTTGGTTTCCTTGAGTAGCCAGAGTGAAAGTGGGTTCTGGCTTTCTGGAGTTTCATGAGTAAATTTTATGCATGGCAATTAATCATGTTTTCTGATAAACAAAATAACCTAAATAAATGTTGCTAACTACTTAGCTTTTGAAACTCACTTTCTTAGCTTTGTTTTATTTTCATTTCTCTGGAATCAAGGTAGAATTGCTTTCTATGTAGTGAGGTTTTTTGTTTCCCAAGGTAGTCAATACCAGTAATGAAAAAAGATTTTTTTTTTTCTTTTTATCATTCTATTGTTAACTTGCTTATGACAAGAGTAAAAAAAACCAGTTGATATTTGATAGTGATAATTGCTATGAAGCGACACCAACAGACAAATGCACTGCAAGGCTTCATGTTAGCATGCTGCCTGTCAGTATTAAATGTGTTTACTTTTCAGAGTTATTGTCACCTTTAGCTGTCCAGAAGGGAAAAAATAATAATAATAAAAAAAGCTCTTAGCTGAGGTAAAGGACATAACAATTAAGAGGAGGTGAGTATCAGTTTGTTTAAATAGGTTTCAATGTATGCTATTTTTTAACATTAACTACTTCTCAGGCAAATTAATCCTCTAAAATACAGCTTTTGGTATTGAGCATTGCTGAGTCAATGGTTATTTCCTATGAAGATGATCATAAATTGAGATGCTGGTGAACATGCAATTTAGGGTTTCCAGTACAGAAACAGCTGTTAGCAGAGAGTGGTCGTGTACACCCTGTCAGGGAGGGTTTACTGCAGCCCTGGGTGAGCTATTTTGGCATTCCAGGATATGCAGCTTAATAGCTGCCCAATATTTAAACAGGGGAACAGCTTGGATTTCAGGCCCTGAAAGCTCTAACATTCCTTTCTCGCACAGTCCCAGAGGGCCATGTGGTGCCTTTAATTGTGAACAAGTAAACATCAGTCTGGTGGCTTGAGCAATTCAGGAGATGAAATGAGACAGAAGTTGTCTCTGCAGGTGGGTTAACAGCTGCTGCCAAGTGCCTCTCTATCTTACTATCTCAGAGCAAGCCTTAGAGATGAGCCTGAATAATTTCCAGTGTCATATAAAGACTGGGAAGCAGCAGGAGTGATTTGTTCTTATTCGTGTGAAAAAGATTGATGCAGTGTTTGGTTTTGAAGATTTGAAATTGAGATAGAAAATCCCTCTATTTTGGTTCTCCAGTCATTTAAAATCTTAATATAGGTATGCAGATTCCAGCTCTTTTAAAAATCTGGTTGCAAGCAGTAAGCAGTTAACCCTCTAAATGCATCTCCCTATAATTTAGCTATCAATTAGCTTTGTCTTAGTGCCTCACAAACTGTTACAGACGAGACTCAGGAAAATCTGTTGGAAACAAGTTGCTTGGAAATGTAATTACCTGGCTTATTTGTATATGAATGTTTTTGACAGAAGCTTTAAGGAGGGGAGAGCAGAATTTAATACGGAAATAGCTCTGCAAAATTGAAGCCATTTCTCCCACTGCAGCCCTACTCAAATATGGGACCCTCTTGCTCTCTCCCTGTTTTTATCTGTAGGTTTACAATGTTATTGCCGCTGCTGATGTATCTTAAATGTGAGTTTCCCATAATGAGCAAAGGGGAGAACAAGATATATGATATATCTTGTTATATCTTAATATATCAATTATGATATATTAAGCAGAAGACAAAGAGGTGTCTTTGAGAAAGAGAAACTATGCACTGTTGAACAGAGCTATCTTCATTCTTCAAATGTCTCATGGCAAACTGACTTTTCTAGTTCACTTTTGAGTTCACTTTTGTGTATCTCAGTAATTGAAAGAGGGATGCATTTCCCATCATACACACATTGCATGCATCAGCAGGCCATTTCTTAAGTGCATATCTGTGATGGTAGAAAAAGGTTTGCTTTCTAAAAATCCATAAAAAGCAGATCAAATATGTGTCCTCTATGCAACTGAATCCTGAGCTGGGATCTAGCTGGCTTTTATGAGTTAATGAGGGTCACTGTGGGTCAAGACTTGAATGGAAACTTCCAGGAAAAATATAAGTGTAGTAGGAAGTACTCTTTACTGCATCCATAAGAGGTGCTTGCCCTTTGACTCAGTGATACAATATAGCTTGAAAGATACTTATAACAGTTTATGAAGTCTTTTGGGTTTGTGTCTGAACAGATCAGTTTCTTTTTAGTGCATGCAACAACAGCTTCCCTTTGGAAGGTCTGGCACAATGTAATGACAGGGCATGTAAATATCTGGTACTTCTAATGGTCAATAACACAAGCTGGGGAAATAAAAACTCAACTAAACGCTTCAACAACAAACCATCTTGATGGGAAGATTTTTTTTTATCTTTCATAATTTGCCAACCATGAACATATATTTATACAATTAAGAAGTAAATAATGGAATATATTCTAAGAAGGTGTAAAGGCCACAACAGCAAATGGATTAAGAACAACACAGTAACTTAATGAACAAATTCATTAGTGGCAATAATATATGAGATTTGAAGGCAATCTTCAAATCATGAACAGCTAGTTTGCCAAATTTAGGGAATACGCTAGAAGAAGGATCATTGTATGCGTGGCTTACTTCCTAAGCTAGCTTTTCTCAGTGCTAACTCGAGATAAAATAAATTCAGGGGATATTTTCTTAACCCCACCCATGCGCCCATTCCTACAATATGCACAGACAACAGAAGGGCTGTTTATAAAGCAGAATGAACTTTGTTTGGTTAGTCCATAGCTTTGAATAAAACAAAGAATTATGAAGAGCTGGGAATTTGTGAACTGGCACTGGAACAAGGGAAGTGAAGAAAGCAGAAGGGCAAAACACAGTGTGTCAGGAAAGATTTAAAGATCTGTCAGTATAACTTTATCTTCACACAAATCCATTTATACCAGATTAGACTACATGTAATTAACTTCAGTTAACTTATATTGTAGAATAGATGGATTTCTTTTAACCTTTAGTGAATTTTTTTTTTCAAATCCTTTTGTTGAAATGCTCAGCAATCTCAGTTTGTAACTATGCTTTCCTATTAATTCAGTAGATTTCCAGGTGACAAGGGCCCGGACCAAGACCCAGGTCTAATGCTGTATATGCCATTCAGTCAAATATAAGTACCATTCTGCATCTGAGGAAGCAAGGCAATTAAGGAGTGTTCTGTTTTATTCTTCCTTGGTAATCATACCCAGACTACTTCAATTTCCTGGTACCTTGAGAGGATTGCAGTGTGGAGTACAAGGCTTTCATCATGTTGTGATGTTACCAGGCCAGCATAAATATTGCGTATAAACTGACAAAAGACCCCTAAAAACAATTGAATGGAAGACCTGTACATTTGTTTGGAAACAATGATTTAATCTTTGCTTTTCATCCTTTGCATTCTAGACTTACAACTTCTTTTGACAGGGAGATTTTCAAAGTTTTAACTCTAAAATCTCTTCAGTCTTTTTGTGTTCGAAATAATGCATGCTGAAGTAAAAAAATGAACATGGTGAAGACAGACACTATGAAATGAAAACCCTGAGATTTAGATTAGTCCAAGAACTAAGCCATGTATGCAGTTTTGTGAAGAGTGCAAGTTCTGAATTATGTGCTATTATCAAAAGTTCTGGAATAACTCAATATCCTATATAAATGACTCCTATCTTTAAGCAGTCTTTCAAAATAGTATTCCAATATCAGCTGAAGGCACAGATTTCTAGTCAAAATTAAAATTTCAGGACTTCTCACCACCACCTTCAACATGTCAATGAATTAATGAAACAGCTTCTGGTTTTCATACAAATTAATTCTAAGTCATCCATGGAACCCCCATGCTTGCCCTCAATTTTGTCTGTGGCAGCCTCATCCCTCATTCTTGCAACTCCTTGTAGGTATTAATATGAATAATTGCACTAAATTGATCAATACAAATAACCTATGCATTAGTAAAGGACTTTTGGTCATGAAGCAGACTTATATTTCCCTTGGCAGTGTTAGGGAACACACAGAGAGCAGCAGAAGCACTGATCATGCATTTACAGAGCTCTAAGTGCAGAGGGAAGTTTTACAGTAAGTCAGTAGGAGCACTCCCTGAGCAGCCCATCTGAGCTGCTGTGGCTGAAGGATGAGACTGTTTAGCTCCAGGGGAGCAGGGCTGGAAGTGATCTGTAGTCTTTAGACTGAAGTAGCTTCCTGGTGCTGATGTGTAGAGGTGAGCCTGGCATAATTGCCTACTCTCCTTCTGCAAATAAATGAAGTGGTTAACGATATGGGCATATGCCTTCTGTGTACCTTAATTTTAGTCATGGGAACCAATGCTACCTGCAAAGAACAACCTTCTAGGGACTTAATAAATGAAAGGGGGATTTTGTTTGCCAAAGTAGTGTTGATGGTGAATTCTTCCTTCTTCAGAAGATAAATCTCAACCTTTAATTAAGATGATGCATTGTTGCCCTTTGGGGCTTCCAAATAGGGCTGCTCAGTATCTGCTGAGGGAGGTTATAGAGAAACTCTCTAAGACAGGCTTTGTGTTAAATGAGAAATAAAAACTGACCCAAAGAACCTCTTTCAAACAGGCCAATTTCACTTAACATAGCTTTCTCAATAACATTTAAATAATGATGAAAATATAGGATGAAGTGCTGGGGAAGGGGGAAGAAGTGGATAAAGTGTTTACCTATAGCTTCTCTGCAGGAGTTTTAATCTATTTTGTCACTTTATATATGCACAAGTGTTGACCTGCACTAGTAGGTGAAATGTGCTGACACAGCCCTTTAGTCCTGCCAGTCTAAATTTTCACACATCCGTATGTTTTGCTTTGTTTTCACTCTCTTTCCATGGCTCTGTCACTACATAATTCTTGTAAAGAAAAAAATCTTTGTTTTGAGGAAATTCACACAGTATAGTAGAGAAAGCAATAGGTAAGGCACAAGGAGAATCCTCTTCCTTTTTAACATTGCACACTAAGTTGCTAAGTATTTGGCACCTCACAGATGCCAGAAACATTTGCATATTTGTGTATCTTTTGAGGAAATATAGGTACTTGACATAAGCAAGACATAATTTTAAACACACAAAGCTGAGTTTAATAAATACGATTTTCCAACACAGATGTATGTTTTCTTAGAGATGTGCATACACTGTGTCAGAGGCTATACAAATGTTCATTTGGTGCCATCATGTAGGACAATTGTGCACATGGTTAATTTGTTAAGACCCGTGTGGGGGATTTTTAGCTCTTATTTTTGATGATGATTCATGACCTCTCAGTGGCACACACAGTTATGTTCTCTGTATATATGAGTACTAAAGGCCTGAAAAAAAGAGGATTTAAGCACAAATATTTCCACAGGAGAGCTAGCAGGAGAAGCTATGAAGTGACACATTTAGATGCTAATTTTCTCAGTGGCAGTCAGATGATGGGGTCCTGCAATGGTGTTTGTAGAGGGGAGTTAACAGCTGCTGTCTTCTCTCTAGAGCTGATTCCTCAGGCACTGCTAATTAGTGTATGGATAAGAATGAGGTGCAGAGGATGGTGATGTTTGGCATTCTTGATGCACAGCAGCCAAAGTTTAAATCCCAGTTTGATAGTGGAATCTCCAAATTTATTTTCTGTGTGTCTGTGTTTGTGTAATGCTGAAAGCTATCAAAACCTCTGTCTTAACTAGACGTCTCTTACTGTTTCTGCAGTATATAAACCCCCAAATTCATTTGTTTACTGCTACAGAAACAGTAAGAGACATACATATATGTCTTGGAGAAAAGCTTTTCATTCCAATTTTTGTGCATACCAAAAAAACACCCCTAAATAAATTATATGCTAGAAAGGCTTCTTATGTCACCTGCTGAATTTACATGTCCATGGGTATCATAAAGAATTGCAACTTCAGTATGCATGTTTGATTGTGTATATTACAGTTCATTAACCAGCCCTCAGGCTGACTAATTGTGCCAGATGGTATAATTTCTGTGTGTACTTGACTTGCCACCTGTGTTGCTATCTTGATTCTAATATTTGTCTGTAGTAAGGGTGTGTGAGGGGGAAGGGTTTCTAATTCACAAGCACCTTCTCTGAAAAGACCAATTGCAGATGGAAACAATTTAATGAGTTGTGATTCCAGATATATCAACATGAATGTGAACATCATGCATTCATCAGGGGAGATACTGAATAAAATTACAACCTTCAAAAAGCTTCTAATCAGCCTTTGAGCATGCTGATTTGGAGTTATGGGAAGGCTTGTGCCCATTCTGAGGGAAGGCAAGAGCAAAAAAATCATGTTCCAAAGTTTAATGATGAACCTCTAAAATAAGTAATTGTATTTTATTTGGTGTTGACACACAGACATCATCCAATTTTTGCACTCTCCCCTAAGCAGCATTGCTCCTTAGCACTTGGGAAATTTGTCCCTTCTTGCTCACCTCCTCTCCCCAAGCTGATATGTGGGTAAATTTTGACAGTACAAACATGAGATTGCTTTCCTTAGAGACTCAGTACGACATTGTGTGTTCCCTTTTGACTCTTGGATGAGAATTGTTTTATTTATGTAGGTAATTTTTCATAACAGATAAACAAGTCAAATCAATCCAAATGAAATTTCTAGGGGCAGTGAGTGGAACCACTTCACTCAACCTGAATTTCACCAAAGAAGTGTGCTGCAAAACCTGGTAGGGCACTTTTGTTGGAATTATCCCTGCAGTGATCTTCACACGGTTCAGAGGCTGTGATTTCAGAGGGAAAGAATGATTACTCAAAGGGTTCCTTCTGTAAATATGTTTTGTTCAGGAAAAAAATAATCTGAGCCAGGGAAAAACCCTTCAATGGAGAGAAGGTAATAACAGCAAGACATTCCTCTATTTCTTCAATCCTCCTTCATGTCTATTTGGCTTATAGAACTTTATATCCTTTTTATGAAATGGCTGTATATTTATTGTGTAGAATAACTTAACTGTGTGAAATTTGCAGAAATCCAAAATTTATGCTCTTAGCTTCCTCCATAGACTGTTTCCTTAACTATGTGTCACAGAGTTAAAATATTAGTATGCAAGACTTTGAAGCTGAAGAAATAGAGAATTTTGGAAGCAAATTTTATATACCTCTGAAGACACTGGTGACACTTAGGGTATGTATCGAATAATCATGTTGATAGGCACAAGAAAATGGAAGGTAAAGATCCTGAGCTGTAAGTGGGATTGATTTTTTACAGGCACAAATAATCTCTGATTGTGATGCTAACTTAAACAAATAAACTTCTGTACTACCACATTTTTTCACAAAGAAATCAGAATTGAAAGAAAAAAGTCTAAAATAAAAAGCTAAAATCTTATTTTGTTTTCTGATGCCTAACGTAACTACTTATACTGTCAATAACTGCCAGATAAATAGATTTACAAAAGGCATATTAAAACGAAAATCTTCCTGCAAGCTACTTTAATTTTGTCACCGCACAGCATTTACCGTTTAATTTTAGTGGTAATTAAACCCCTTCTCTAGTGCATCTGAACAGAAACAGCACATTCTTAACAGCTTCTTGAAACATGTTGTACTTTTCTCTTTTCTTTTCTTTTCTTTTCTTTTCTTTTCTTTTCTTTTCTTTTCTTTTCTTTTCTTTTCTTTTCTTTTCTTTTTTCTTTTCTTTTCTTTTCTTTTCTTTTCTTTTCTTTTCTTTTCTTTTCTTTTCTTTTCTTTTCTTTTCTTTTCTTTTCTTTTCTTTTCTTTTCTTTTCTTTTCTTTTCTTTTCTTTTCTTTTCTTTTCTTTTCTTTTCTTCTTTTCTTTTCTTTTTTAGCAGGCAAGGCTGGATAATTTAATTTATTTTAAAAACGTGGTTTGAACTTGTGTGCTTGGGAGACTTGTGTGCCTGTTGCTAGGTTTGCCTTTCAGTGCTATGGCAACCGCCGGGAAGCGCAGCGCAGCGGGAGCTGGCAGCCGCGCCGTGCATCCCGGAGGACTCCGTGTCCTTGGGGTTAGCAGACAGACCTACACCCAGGGGCGTGAGGGGAGATGAATGTTTTTAAGATCTTGCGGCTTCAGACCCACCTGCCAGTCTTGTTCTCACTTTTCCCGGGGGCTGAAACTGGCAGCAGAACCTAAGCAGCAGCTCCTCGGTGGAACAAAACACACTGGCAGGGAGAAAGAGATGGGCAGGATTTTTTTAAGCTCATCAGGAACACACCTGTCAGCACCTTGAATTGTCCAGAACTCTGTGTAAATGCAGCTCATGGTATTTGCACGAGATGCCTTGGTAACTTCCAATATTTATTCCAAATGTTAATTACTGGCCTTCTGGTTCTGGTGTTTACTTTTCTGAGTGCAGTAATTTTCTATGAAAAGCTGTGTTCTTGCAAATTATTGCTTGAAAAATAGGTCTCTGAGCTGTGGTCACGCCCCTGAGTGAATAAGAGACAGTGAACTTGAGCACAGAGCTCTGGGATACACTCACTGCGTGGGGAGGCCATCACCCTGCCTCTTTCCAGGCTTCAGTGTTTGCCTTGTACATACTTTGATTTGGGTACCTTGCTCCCCTTGCTTTGAGCTCGAGATTGCATGACCTCATCCTGTTGGTAAATGTTTACATGCATGCCATTCCCAAAGGAAGTGTGGTTTTACCCCTGCTGCAAAAGCATGTCTGCTCTGGTCCCCATACTCACCTTTTCCTGGCAGCTGAACTCCTGCAGGGCTTTCCTCTGCCCCTCTCTGATGGCACCCAGCAAGGTGCAGTCACCCCAAGGCTGCCTGGAGTGGGACACACAGCCAGTGGCTACTCCAGGGAAAGGATTGCAAGATGTGGGGCAAGGGGTGTTAAACACCTGTTACAGCCCCTCTGTCTTAGAATGTTTTTAATTTAGAGGCAGTAATTCTTGGCTGAGTATGGATGATTGTATTGCTATATTAAGAGTGCTTATTGCTGCTCATTTTTTTACTATTGTGTGTGATTTTGGAAGGTGAGGACCAGAAAGGGATTTGTTGCTATTTTGGGTTTGTTTGTTTTCAAAATATGTATAACAGTGTTTTTCAAAGTCCAAGATAATGCAAGCACTGACTTCTGTAGTTGTGGTGGTTTTTTTTTCACTTGGAAGTAAACACGGCTTTTTTTTACTTATTTAAGGTATGTGTCTGTTGTGATTTGATATTGGCCAAACACAAGGCACCCATGAAATCTGCTTGCTCAACCTTTCTTGCTTTGAGCTGGGCAGAGGAGAGGGTAAAAGAATTAATGAAGGGCTCATGAGTTGAGATGAAGACCAGGAAAAAACACTCTAAGGGCAAAACAGGTTCAAATTTAAAGGTAAATTTATTATTAACAGAGCTAGAGGAGGACAATGAGAAGCAAAATAAGCCTTTAAAACACCTTTTCTCCCTCAAGTCCCTGCCTCTTTCCTGCTGACAGTGCAGGGAGACAGGGTGTGTGGTTTTTGTTTTGGTCAGTTTGTCACCCGAGACCTTTTTCTGTTCACTCAGGGAGAGGAAGCTTTCCTCTGCTATGCCATGGGCTCCCTCCCACAGGAGACCATTCTCTGTGAACTCCTCTAGTATGGCTCTAATTTCACAAGCAGCAGTCCTGCCAAAACTGCTGTGAGTTCCTCCCATGGGCACACAGTCTTCCCAAAACTGCCATGGCATGGGCCAGTCGTCCACAGGGTGCAGTCTTTTAAGGATAGGCTGCTCTAGTTTGGCAGCAAGGGCCCTCCTCTCTCTGTCAGCAAGGGCCCTCTCTCTCTGTCTGGGTCTCCCACTGGATCACAGCTTCCTCTGGCATCCATCCACTCTCGGCATGAGCACTTTTCCCATGGGCTGTGAGTGGATCTTGGCATCCACTGTGGACATTATGGGCTGTGGGGGTAGAGTTTGTTTTACCACAGTCTTCACCAGGGCCTGCAAAGGAATCTTGGCTCTGGCGCTCTGAACACCTCCTCCTCCTCTTTCTTTTCCATTGAACTTGGTGCTGCCATTCTTTTTTCCCTCACATGTCCTCACTTCTTCCTCTACTCTGACTGGAAGAAAAACTGCTGCTTGTAGGTACCATTGCCAACAAGTTCCACCAATTCAAAGATTCCTACAGGATCCTGCAGCACTGAGAGGTCGATCTCATCTAGGTTCTGCGATGGAGAGTTGCTTGCCATGTTTTCATTGCTGGTCAGGTGGCCCTGCTGCCACCTGGCCAGCTGCCGTGGTGCAGGTGCTGTTCAGCACCTCTCTTCATGTGGGGCACTGGGAAGGGGAAGCTGCCACCACCACCCCTGCCCTTCCTGCCCACAGTGGCTAGCTAGGGGTGGCCAGGCAGGCAGGACTCGCTGTGGGCTGCACTGGCATGGTGGCAGCCACCACAGCACCTCCCCACCCCTGGGGAAAAACTGCACTTGCACTGTTTTGATTTTCTACTTAAATATATCATCACAGAGGCATTGCCAGCCTCTATAATTTGGCCAGCTGCATGTCCATCTTCAGAGCCACCACAGACTGGCTCTGTTGGACATGGTGGAATCTTCCAGCACCTTCTCACAGAAGCCACTTCTGTGGCCCTTCTCCGCTACCAAAAAACCAGGCCATGCCAAACCAGCGCAGTCTCCTGTTGTATTCCTCTGGGGAATGGTTTTTCCCCAGAGTCCCCTAAAGCCTGTAACCATGTAGTTTGACCCTTCCTTCCTATCTTGACCCTATTGGCTCAGGTCCAGTTATCTCTTCTGGGCAGAGATTAGATAAAAGTCGTTTCTTTCTTGTTCTCTCTCTCTTCCCTGGAACCCTTCAAGAAGGGTTTGGACTTCAAGAAGCTTTGGACTGATCCTAGAGGGTGAGAGCCTCTTTTGAAATATTTTACCCTGTTTTCCTGAAATATTCCTCCAAAGCCTCTGAGGAAACTGAGCTAGCCACAGGAGGCCAGGGGGGCGGGCGGGGTAGTATCTCAGTCTCTCAGTGTGGAAGAGGTTTCAAATGGCTGCAGTAAACTGCTTTGAAGCTTTCTAGTTACTCTGTATTACTTTTTGTTCATAAGCTAAAAAATCAAAGTTCATTTCACTACCTATGTGTAAGCTACTAAGTTTATATTTTCTA
Source organism: Phylloscopus collybita (assembly GCA_027886175.1). Lineage (NCBI taxonomy): Eukaryota > Metazoa > Chordata > Aves > Passeriformes > Phylloscopidae > Phylloscopus > Phylloscopus collybita. The sequence continues at coordinate 20,130,300 of JAJNNQ010000024.1, forward strand.
ATACCTTTCTAGATATTAATTCATAGTTGAACTTCAGTTTCTGAAAAACTTGCTGAATATGAGTGGCTTGGAGGTTTTTTTGGTTTTTTTTTTTTTTTGTGTCTTAAACTGTGGTGTGTTTTCACCATTCAACAGTCTTGGATTTTATAAGCTAGGCTCTATGTGGTGTCTCCTGACACTTGCAAACTCTCTGTATGCCCAGCAGCTAACTTCCAAGGCAGGAGAACAAGTGTTCCATTACTCAGTTTTAAAAATGAATGTATAGCATTACTTTTAGAATTGAATATTCATCTTGGCTTAGATTTTGGGCAAATCAGCTACCCATGTCATGGCCTTGATTTTGTTTTTCTTCTAATTTCTTCTAATCTTGCTTTTCAGGATTATCTGGTCATTGTGAATCATGACAGAGGCAGCAGGTATAAACCTAGAGGGAAACTTTTCCTTACTTTGAGACCCCTGGTTGGTGCAGGGAGCTACAAAGCTCAGCACTTTGGCTTCTGTTTATTGGGCACTTATTGACTCCCAGCAAATTAGCACAGTTGAATAAATTCTGAGTTACTGATGAGGGAACAATGTCCTTACACTGTTACATTTCAGTCCCTTGCAAGAGGTTTTATTCTGTTTTCAATATAGAGTCAAAACCCCAGGAAGCTGATGGCAACCCTCACTATGTGCCAGGAGGAGGGTAAAAGCAGCAGTACCAGCAGTGGTAGCAGCTTGTCCAACGCTGAGAGGAGCACCAGGGTTGCAATGAACCTGTGAATGCCTGATGGGATTTCTGGGTGCCCAAGGCCCTCAGGGCTGTGTGTGGGGAGGGACCAGGTGGCATCAAGGACAGACAGCTGCTGGAGGGAACCAAGACACTGGGCAACAGCAGCTTTGCCAGCCAGACCATCCATAATGCCTTGCAGGGATCTTGAGGACTGGTAACAGGCAGCCACCTTCTCTGTGTCCCCCTGTGGTGTTAGTGCATACTAGGACTGAGGAAGATATCCAGACAGAGTTCCCAGGGGAGAGTGCTGCCCTCTAGATCTCTGGATGTATGATTTGCCTGAGGTATTTGTTGCTGTCTGAGATCAACAGCAACGTCTGTGGGAGGCGTACACAGGTGGAGGAGCTGCTCTGCTTGTTGAGCGAGCTTTGGGATGCAGTGGACAGGCTGAGGAGCATCTGCGAGTCTGTGAAGGGGGTTGACTGATGGAACTCTGCTGTCCTCTCTGGACCAAAAATGTTAACTAGGTACAACACCTGGCAAGGGGTATCCTGTACTCTCTCCCTAGGCAGAAGGCAGTGACTTGAGGGATATAGGTAAAAGGAGATCAGCCTCTACTGGGGCCAGGAACCCAGACCTCCTCCTTGTCTCCTTGGCTCTCCATGTGCTCTTATGCAACCGATATCATGCTCTGCAGTTGGATGGACTGGGACATGATGAGGTTGAAGATGACCCACACATTCTTAAGGAGTCATCAAAGTCAAGTCAGCTTATTTGCACTGTTGAGAAATACATTCAGTGCAAGCAGATCTGTTTGCAAGCTATAGTGGGAGCTGCAGAGCAGCCAGGTGACAGGACACTCAGAGACACAGCAGGATCTGATGATCCCCAGACTATGGCACTCTTAAATTGTAAGAGTATAAAAAACAGAGTTTCCTTTGTTTTGGGTCCTTCCTTGGGGGTACCTGAAACACTTGAGTTGTTATATTGTTATTTAGTTATTGTACCCAGATTAAATTGTTTGAAGGATCTATGAATCTGAGATTCAGCTACAGGAAACCTGCTGTCAAACTAGTGAGGAAGCCTGGTCTGACTGTGAGTGTAGGGGGTGTAGCTCTGAAGGAGCTCTAGTTCCACCTCAGATGGTGCAAGTAGCTTCTGGATTATTGGGCAGAAAAGTTTTATTAACACCCACATCATGATTACCTCTATGAAGAAGCAAGTGTAAATTTATAATTATGAGAGGAGCAGCAGTCTGATCTGACCAAACCTGCCTTTAAGGGAAAGTTGCTGCTTCTCTGGGGCTTGTGTTAAAGATATTAACAGGAGAGTTCCTAGTCATGCTTTTTCATGTGTGTACCAATGAAGTTGTAATTAGAAGTCCAAGGGTGATCAAAAGACACTTCAAGAGCTTGGGGAGATTGGAAATGCAGGTAACATTTTCCTCTGTCCTCCCAATTGTAGGAAATTACAGTGAAAGAAACAGGTAGGCTACCAATGCCTGGATCCTGAATGATGGTGTGTTAATGTGGGCTTCAATGCTGCACCACAATGTAACTGAGTACACTGGAGCACATCTAAAATGTATGTATGTTAAGGCAGGCAGTATGTGGGATAAACAAAAGGAAGTGATAGCCTTTGTCTCTGTCCTAGAGCTAAGACATCACTGTCATAAGTGAGACTCAGTGGGAAGAGTCCAGTGATGGAGTGCCGTGGTGTTCATAGGCTCCTCAGGGAGCCTAGGTGGGGCAGGCAAGGAGGAGGGGGAGTGCTAAACATAACAGGCTGGACTATACAGCACTCACAGTTAAAGATGATGTGGTTGAGAACTTCTGGGTAAGGACCAGTACAAAAACTAATGCAACAAATATTGTTGGGGCTTACCAAAGACTGCTCTGCCAGCAAGGTAATAAAAAATGTATTGTTCTAGAAGGAGTTAAGGGAAATCACTACATTGGTCACCTCTGTCTTTATGGGCAATTTCCATTTCACAGGTATTAGCTGGGACAATCATACAGTAGGCATTGCAAGGGTTAAGGAAAATCCTGAAACACTTTGAAGATTACTTTTTGATACAGATACCAAGGGAGCTGACAAGCAAAAATGCTGTCCTGGGTCTGTTGGTCTGTGGATGAAATGACAGCTGGTGTCTCTCTTGGCCCCAGTTACCACAAAGTGGTAAAGTTTAAAATCTTTGGTGATATGAAAAAGCTATGTTAGCAGACCAAACATCCATGGCTTTGGGGAGAGCAGACTGTAGGCTGCTCTAGGATCCAGTTAGTAAGATCTCATCAGAATCTGCCTCTGAAGAAATTGGGCTCCATAAATGCTGGTCAATATTTAAGACCACAGGAACAGGTAATTCCAAATACATCAAAGTATATGGACTTTGGAAGTCAGGTTGGGTTTCACAGGAGGATGACAGAGATACCACCACTGCATGCAGAAAATTCATACAGCTTAGAACTCCATTGGATTTGAAAATGGACAGTAAGATGTGGGATCACAAAAATCATGTTAGAAGCAGAAGGAGGACTCAACAAATAATTGGTCTGTTATTTGATAAGGTTGGGTAGCTCACAAATAGGAATTGAGATAAATCAGAGTGTTGAGTTGCTTTTATTGTGGGATTTCTCTCATTTATAAAGTCTTGGGAATCTGGATAGGTCCTGGTCAACTGGAAGTTGGAAAATCTGTCCAATTATTGAGAAGGGCAAGAAAAAAGACCCTGATAGTTGTAGTATTGTTAGTCTCATTTGGTGTCTGGTAAAACTATGGAGAAAATTGTTCTGAGAGTTAGCAGAAAATGCTTGGAAGACAATGCAGTCATCAATCAAAGCCAACATGGTTTAATGAAAGCAAAGTCAACTTACTAACTTAATATCCTCTTATGTGAATGTTATCTACCTAGTGGACAAAAGGAAGGTAGTGAATGTGTTGGTGTTTGGGTTGGTTGCTGTTATTTTTCTTCTAAGAAAGCTCTAGATTCTGTCTTGATATCCTTCTGGGCAAGCATAAAGCCAGCATGTATGCAATAGGATGGATGAACAGTTGGCCAAAAGATTTGGCCCAAAGCAAAGTAGTAAAAGGGTAACATCTTGCCAGTCACTAGTGGTGTTCCCACAGCTCTGTTTTAGGAACAGTTTTCGTCAGTGTTTTTATCACTGACCTGGACACAGGAGTCAAGTGCACACTAAGTAAATTTGCCAATGATGCTAAACTGAGCTGTTGATTCCCTCATGGGTAGAGAGGCCTTACAGAGAGGTCTTGGTGTAGACTGGAGCACTGGGCCATTCCAACTGTATAAAATGTAGCAAGCATCAATGCCAGGTTCTGCATCTGAGGTGGGATCATCCTGGATGTGTGCACAGACTCTGGGACAAGAGGCTGGAATGTTGCCCTGCAGGAATGAATACTCTGGGGGTTTTGGTTGATGGTAAGATCAATATGAGTCAACAGTGTGCCCTGGTGGTTGAAAGGGCCAACCCTATCCTTGGGATAGGAGCAGAGGGAGAAATGCCCATATTTCCCCTCTGATGTCTGGTGATAGAATGCCAGGGAATGGCTTAGAGCTGCGCTGGGGGAAGTTCAGAGGAGATGGAATGTTAGGACCAATAAGAGAATGCTAAGCACTGGAACAAACTCCCTAGGGAAGTGATCAAAGGTCTAAGCCTGTCGATGTGTTTGGAGACGTGTTTGGACAATGCTCTTAAATATAAGGTTTAACTTTCAAATTACTCTGTGTAGCCAGAAGTTGAACTCAGTGATCCCTGTGGGTCTCTTCCAAGTTAGGATCTTCTGTACACTTGTTTTCCTCTTCCAGCTGAAAGAAGATGATGCACATTATGATATTTATATAGTAGTGTAAATTACATTTGTTTGTTTTTTCCACATGCCTATATTTGTGAAGCAAGGAAGCTGTATTTCACATTCTTGTTTGTAATGTCATGGAAATAAGAAAGATCTGTAGAGAGAATATACTGTTTCTAAGTTTCCTCACAATAGTTTTCAACACATTCATTCTTTTCTTACCCTCTGCCACTGCTTAAAAGAATAAAATCTGTTAACAACAGGCATATGTGATCAACAGCTCCTCCTACTTCAAATCTGTCTTTAAGCTTCACTTTTTGGGAGACCATCCTACATTAACCTTCTGCTAGGGTTTATATCAAACCAAAAAATGCTGTAACTATGGTGCTTCACAAATGTGTGTGTTTGTGGAATTGTGGAGTTCTGCATTTGCTAGTCTGTTGATAGGGTATGGCTGAAATCTACTGGCAAAAGTACAAACGTAGGCTCTCTGAAAATTGAATGAACGGTTACTTGGAGAAGCACAAAAAATTAACTTTGATCCATTTAGGAAATAAAGCTTTCTGATTTATGTGATATTTTAGAATAAAGCAATGTCTTCAGATTCTGAGGATTCAATAATTTTATGACACAAGACAAATGAAATTATGGTGCTGAACAAGCTAGTGGCTTAACTGAAGAAACAATGTGGTTTGATTCCATTCTTTGTTTAAATTTATCCCTCTTTTGGATAGGATTTTAGGGAAGGTTTGGTTTATTTCATTACAGGCAGGTTAACATCTCATGCTGGCTTTTAGAATTCTGCTCAGATGTGGGTGCTTGAGGTTTTTGTGTTGATGACTATAGTTGATTCATTCATTCTGGTCCATTTTCAAGGCTGTGCCTCTCTATCACAACTGTCAAATATATTTGTGTCTTGAGGGATCTCCATCACTGGGAGAGCTTTTTTTTTTTTTATTTAAGCAGAATATCTGAAAGGAAAAAGGATGTTGAAAGCTAACAAAGAAAATAAAAGATTTAAAAAGAAGCAGCATACCCACAGGCTATCTCTGACTGATAAGAATTCAAACGGCTGTGCTTTTTTCCAAGTGAGTGACCAAATGAAGCTTTTCTGTTTGACATTCTCTTTAGCTTCCTCACCTATGCCACACAAAGACTTTTAGTCTCCATCCTCTGAATAAAATCCATTTCTAGGTCAGGCACACCTCACTCTGGAAAGGGAGAAATGTGGCAGAGATGAAGGAAGGTTCAAAGCTCTTCTACTTTTACTCCCAGGCATGATATGGTTAATCTGTTTACTAGGACAGGTCTGAAACTGATGATAACTATTTACTTTCAAAAGTAAATGCTACTCCTCACCTTGAAGTAATTTCAGAAGTGATTGAATATTCATGAGTTTTTCTTCAGAGTGGGATAAAGGCTTCTCCAACCTGGTTGTGTTCTTACCGATATTCAGAAGAACAAGGAAGATAACTTCCAGAGTAACAAACTCCCAAATTTATTTTCTGCAGAAGGAAATAACATGCTGTGTGAGCTTACAAAGTTAGTTGTTAAAAGGCAGCCCAATGTGCATGATTCTGGAGTTCAGCTCTGACAGATGCATGAGCCTCACTGTAACTTGCTGGCATCTAATCCCTTTAAAAAAATGACATAACTAAATATCACTACAACGTAAAAATTAATGGTTTGGGTGTTTTTACTAAACTCACAACAAGGAAAGAAAAAGGAGAATTCTACGTAAAATCATAGGGTAGTTTGGGTTAGAAGGGACTTTGAATATAATTTAATTCCAATCCACCTGCCTGGGGCAGGGACACAATTTACTAGACCGGGTTCTTCAGAGTTCCATCTAACCCAGCCTTAAATTCCTGGTGCCTCAGACCAATGCATTCATGCAAATGAATTAATATTCTCTTATTCCAGATAGGTGTCCAGATAAAAGGCAAATGGCAAAGAAGGCTGTGAACCTCTGCCCTTCTTTTCCTTTCCCACTCTGTCTTCATGCTGCATATTCTATCTTCAGTTCCACCACAGCCTGGTGCTGCCAGGTGCCATCCAGTATTATTTAACTCAGACTCACTTTTCCTCTTTGTAAGAGATCAGGGTAGCAATTGCTCTAATATCTTTTGTAATCACAGATTTTAGTCAAGATTAAAATGGACAGAAGAACAATGCCACAACAAAGAAAGTTGTTCTTTTTTCTTTTTTTTTTTTTTTTTTTTTTTTAAGAAATCACACTGGTAATACTTGTTAAAAAGTTATGTGAATTTTTGGCTCAGCAAAGCACAGAGTTCTGATTCTTGTACCAAAGACTGAGGGTGTAACTCTTTGGAGAAATTAAAAGGTTCTTAATTTGATTTTTGATATATATGGGTGTGGGGGGGTTAAACTCTTTCAGTAATTTTTAGTTTCATTTTGGAGTCTCTTTTAAACATAACTAATACTCTAGGACTCAGGTTTTTCTTTTTGTCTTTCAGGCTTAGGAGCAACAATACATTGGTTCTGATAATTCACCAAATGGCAAAGCATTACTTTAGAGGATTCTTTTTTTTCCAATCTGAATCAAGAAAGGCTTTTTTTACAGACATTTTATATAGATATAGTTATACTTCAATTAGTAGAGAGATGTTGATTGTAGGATTCTGAATTGTTTGAATTTTGTCCAATCAGCTGTGTAAAAGTTGACTGTTGGAGATAGAGTTTACTTGAAAAACAGGGAGGTCGATTTCATTTTGAAAAGGGAATAATATATTTTGTGAATCTTCTAAAGAATACCAATATAAAAACTATACCTTGTTAGGGTAAGATGCTTTAAATGCTTTGGGTTTGTGGTGTATGTTTTTCAAAAGTGAGGACTAGACATAGTTTGAGACTATTTAAAATAAATGTTTCAGAACCATATCAGGGACTCACTCAATCCTGTGCTGGCATGAATAACAGTCCTATTTCCAAAGCACTCTTCCCAACTGTGCTGAATACTAGAGGCAGTTACAGCTGAATACTAACAGAAGTTGGAGGTAATGTGCTGTCCTGGCTTCTGCATTTCAAGGCAGGCACAGGGGATTTAATTGCTGCTCTTGTAACTAGTCAAAATGACAAAAGGAATGCAGTAGCTGAGACTGAAAAATCTGTGACTCTGTAGTTCGAAGCAGAGATGTCTGTGGTAGGTTATGACTGAGGTTTATAAAATTGATGAAGGCAAGAGATGAAGTATTATTCACTAAATCTTTGCACAGAAAAGCTAGGAAATGAATTTAAATAGATTTAAGACAGATAAGTATGTTTCAATACAGTGTGTAAGTAGACTTCTGTATGTTGTGGAGGCAGACAATGTAAACAGATGCAAAAAAAAAGAGGTCAAACTGTGAGGAATGACTGATCCATAAACAGATAGGGGATAAGCAGGGATATTTTTTAGCATTTATAATAAAGTTCTTGTAGGTGCTATGAGTGCTCGAGTGATGGACTCTAGGTAGTGTTGAGTATCCTGTGTCCTCCTGCCACTGGGCAAGGTTCTCCATGGCTCTTGCCCAGTAAGGTGGGTTTTGTGTCCTTAACACAAAATGCTATTAAGTGGAAAACAAACAGAACAAAAATGGAAAAATTAATGTAGTGATCACTGGGCTTTTTACCCCTGGGGAGGAAGGGGTGAAGTCCAAGATGCATTTTGAACTTAATGTGTAGTTTCAGCTTGGGCCCCAGCTTGCTTACCTTAGCTGTCATTACTCTTTTGAGCTGTTGCCTTGTGGTTTGAAATCCCAGAGCTAAAAGTGACATCCACTTTAATGTGCAGTACTGAGAGAATGGTGACTTGCAGCTGTGGGCAGGGGCTAACTGCCAGCCCTGTAGCTGCTGCTGTTCTGATGTAATCAGTCATGGCTGCCTTGTCTCCTGCCCTTTTACTGGGCAGCAAAGGAAACCTTTGCCTTCTTTCAGCTGAGAGTGGTGCTGCTTGCTGCTCTCCTTCAGCCAAGGAGAGAATGAGGAGGAGAGAGGTCCAGGACTTGGCTATAAGACAAAGCTGCCTTTGTTACCACCCAGATGGAATTTTTTTTCTTGACTCTGCAAGTACATAGTTCAGAATTGCTCTCTCATTGCTTTTAGTCAAATCACAGAGAATAAACTACGATGGCAGAGGAGCTCTTGGGCAAACACCTGCCTCACCTGATGATGATAAGCACCTGTGACTGGAAGTCTCTGTTGAGACCAGTGTCTGCTTGTGTGAACGCTTTACTGAAACACTAAACTTGATCACAGTTATTGGTTTGAGTGGGAGGGTTATTGCTGCCAAGAACAGTTCTCTCTCAATAGACCTGACCTTGGCATAGGCCCTAATTTGGAGACAACATGGGCAAAATAATTTGACAACATGATCAAAATTGTAATATGTACCTAACTATTTGGAAACATTGAAGTCTCAGACTGAAAGGTGTGCATAATTCATGGGGTTTAAGCAGTTACAATTTTTTCTTTCCTTCTTTTTTTTTTTCTTTTTTTTTTTTTGGAGGACTGGATGCCCAGTGTAAAGTAACCTACGCACAATTTAGCTGCTTAGTGTTTATCCCAATACCAAAAAATAGAGCCTGAACAAGAAAATCTGAGCTGCTGTTTGTCTAGGTGATCATTAAAAGTCCTTCATCCTAATATGCAGCAGCATGAACATATTATTTACTTATTTTTAAAATACTGATGTGTTGGTGAAGAAGTGTTTGAAATGTTGAGTAGACTTTTTATTGTCTCCTGTCATTGTCAACTGTTGACCTGAATAACACCTTCAAATATGATGTGAAAATAATCACCATGTAGAGTATACCATGTAGATTACTTGAACAGAAGAACATTATTTGTTCAGAAACCAAAATATCAGGAGATATTAATGTAATAAAAAAAGAGAAATTCTGCTAAAATTGGTTAGAAGCAGAAAAGCCATGGGATCATATAATTAAGGTGTGGAAATCAATGTTGCTAGGTGTCAAGTTAGATCTTCATAAAGTAAAATCAGGAAATTACATTAATGTGACTACACCTATGAATAATGGTATTTAGCTACAGTAGTAAATCATAAAAATATTATGCTCTCATTTCCATTTCTGAAAGTGCTTTTTGCTGGTGCTGCTTGTACTTTGTGTGAGGCTTGGCCACTGGTTGTACTGTGTGTGCCCTCTGAGGTGACAAATGAGAGTTGAACAAGGACAAAGGTCTGTCCCTAGGCAATGCTGTTATACTCACAACTACATTTAATAGACAAAAGCAATTGTTTTATTGGCCTGAAGATACATTTGTTGGTTTGGACATTTTTTTTTGTAATTGAGATGCAATCTTCCTCTTTAGAATGGTTTTGAGAACTGTATGCCATTTGTGACACTTCATTTAAAAAATAAGGTAAAGTTAAGATAAATAAGGCTGCAGGCAGTGGCTGGAACATAGCACTGTGGATTTTGCATTAGAGGAACAATCCTTATAGCTGGTTTTTCTTTCAGGTTTGGTTTCACATTGAAGTACTCACCTGTCAGATATTGATGTGCACAATCCTGATTAACTGTTTGTACTGTCTCTGTGTGACAGGGACTCCTGTTCTTTCCCAGCTCAATATCCAGCTGAAATGATTTTGAAAATTCTTGGAAGTTTTTAAAGTAAAGTGAAACTTTAGTCTCTATTTTTCAAGTACCCTGTTTAGAAATTGTTATGGGGCTGCTGGAAACTAGAAATCTTACAAACTGAATTTTTTTTTTTTTAATATATATATATATATATGTGTGTGTGTGTGTATATATATATTTCCAGAGGAGACGACAGATGTCCACTTTTTTCTGAGGACTGGCTCAAAAAACCAACCCAAATTTTCAGAGGCATTTGTAGTTATAATTGACAAGCCCAGCTTTTGAGGTGGATGCTATCTAGAAATTCAATCTAGAACATTTTTGACATTATTGTATCCATGTCTGGAAACTGAAGTAGCCACTATTCACCTGGGAAAAAGTCCCAACAGTTTTTGATGTACTCATACACTAAACAAAGGTCTTCTGCTGTGGCCTCTGATTCTCTAGTGAAAAAATCTACAAAAGTATAAACTACTTTTTGTAATGTTTCTGCTTGTAGCTTCATCACTTCAGGTGCTATGATAATACAGATGCAGAGAAAGGGAGGCAAGTTCAGTCAGTTGTCAGGCATTTTATAAATCCAAGATTTTCTTCTCATCTCCAGCTGGCCAGCCATTGGCTTTTGCATATTCTGAACCAACTGTATTCACATTAACCACATGTTCTTTTTTTTTTAACAGTTTGACAATTGGAGCTTTTAGGTTGGACTCGATCATCTCAGAGGTTTTTTCCAACCTAAGCGATTCTGTGATTTTCTGATAACTGTGGTATTCATTTGGCGTGGAAATTCAGTATGACAAATGTTCTATTCCTCATTTTCCTTCAGCTTCATCTCTTCAAAAGTTTTGTTATGGAGCCACAGCATTTGGGATTAATGATAGATGAAGTGTTTAAGTGAATCTGCAAATGAAATGCACAGAAAACATCTGAAGAGCTGCTGATTTTTGGAAGTATGGCGATTAGTCATGATCTCCTCATTCTCAAAGGTGGATATTTAGGAATCTCATTTGCAAAAAAAAGGTTGTTATCTCAGCTTGAAATATTTGAACTAAAAAGGATAGATTGCTGGTCTAAGCAAGGTTTTAAGAAGGCAATAAGCCTATCCCTATGATGGCAACACATAAGCCATCCAAGATTAGTAAACAATTTACTAGCCTGCTATCAATATGTATTTTCAAAAATCCTACTTGATGTGAGAGCAGCTAGATGCAGTACTGTGAGAGAAGTTGAAGTAACTTTGAGATCTACCCACTTTGACCCTAAATGTAGGCCATATATGCTAGACTCCTAAAAATAACTTTAATATCTGCATTAGACTACTTGTCACACTGTGCTCAGCCTCACAGCCTACTATGTTTCAACACGACTTTAATAAGCTTTTAGATCATGGTTTTAATCCCAGAGATTTTGAAGTAGCACCAGTGTGTCTTTTAAAATACATGGGTATGAAGCAGCTGTTGAAAATAGAATACTATGGATGAATAGACTTCTCTGTTACATATATAGGACTTGCTACCATTTTTTCCTTGAAAATGCATTTCTGCAATGAGCTGATACAAGAAACATGGATTGATTACAAGGCATGGTTTAAATCAACTGTGCAGTAAAGAGCATGACTGTAAATTAATCTATGGGCCCAGGTGCCTATAGATCAGCTTCCAATAATCTTCAGTATACCCTTATCACCTGCTCTTCCAAGTATGGCTTTTGCATGTGAGCAAGTGGAGTGCAAGGTTGATGCTGGTCTGGGGAAAGGAGTTCCGTTGGTGCCTACATGCTTTGCATCTCTTAGGCTGAGCCTGCAAGCATGCAGGCTTGGGTCCACATTCCCAATGAGACACACAAGAATCATGGCATTAATAAATTCAGAGTCAAATTTGTCAGAAAATAAAATATAATATATGAATGCACGTGTAGTTTTGGACCTGTTTGCTTTCTGTTTTTCTTCACTCTCCATCTTTTGTTATGAGCAGACTCCACACACTGGATAAAAAGCTTGCATTTATTATTAGAGTCTTTAAGTTTATATGTATTAATAAAAAGGAGCTCTTGACTTAAAAGCTCAGTAGAGAATAAAGTATTGTTGTTACTCCTGGAGTGAGTCAGAGAGTGGCAACTGCCTGCTGCTTTGGGAAAAAAAAGAGTTTCCAGAGAGACATCATTATCTAGGAGGTCACACCCACAGCAGATCATCAAGAGCTATCAGCAGCTTCTGGCTTTCTCTAGGTGGTTGCCCACACAAGGAGATGACATTATCATGCCTGGAAGGAGAATTCCACGATCACAGAATCACAGAATCACAGAATCACAGAATCACAGAATCATAGAATGAACTATGTTGGAAAAGACCTTTGAAATCATCAAGGCCAACCTATGACCTAACACTTCCTCATCAACTAAACCATAGCAATGAGTGCCACATCCGGTCTTTTTATAATTACATCCAGGGATGGTGATTCTGCTACCTCCCTGGGCAGATCATTCCGATGCCAATCACTCTTTCAGTGAAGAATTTTTTCCTGATATCTAACCTAAACTTCCCCTGGCACAGCTTAAGACTGTGTTTTCTCGTTCTGTCAATGATCGCCTGGGAGAAGAGACCGACCCCCACCTGACTACACCACCTTTCAGGAAACTGTAGAGAGTGACAAGGTCACCCCCGAGTCTCCTTTTCTCCAAGCTAAACAGCCCCAGCTCCCTCAGTTGTCCCTCACAGGGTTTGTGTTCCAAGCCCCTCACCAGCCTCGTTAACTCCTCTGGACACATTCAAGCATCTCAATGTCCTTCCTGAACTGAGGGTCCAGAACTGGACACAGCACTCGAGGTGTGATCATTCATTCCCATTCAATATTCATCATGGGTATTGCAATCCCTGAGCTAGCATGGGTCCAGTTCATTCAAAAGGGTTTGAGACCCAACTGGATGGCTCATTGAGCCCTTTGAACTATTGCATTTGGCTAGAGCTCCTGCTGGCTCACTCTTATGCAGGGCTAGGCACATCTTGCTGAGTGACCCTTGCACCTCTGGTCTGACCTTCTCCTTCAGCAAGTATGCTGTGAGCTGGTGGATGGCTTGGGCACAAGCCAGGAGATCTGCAGAACACTGCACTGACAGTCTTTAAATAAGTGTGTACTTTCTCCCTACCCCTTCTCCCTTTCATATCCATGCATGTGAGGGTGTCCTCATGCCTCTTTCTGCTGCTAGGGAGGATGAGCAGGTCACAGCTCATGCTATAGCTGTTTCAAAGCCATATGCATATGCTGATTGCTCAACTGAGTCAGCCAGAACTTGAAAACAGAACTCAAAGCTCTAGTCATTCCCTCATTAGAAGCAATGACTTGGGCTTTGTGTCCTCTGCACAGCAGCAAATTTTCCCAGAACATGTAGGATTTGCCTCTTGTCTCTTCTCTGACAAATGATGCTGAAATTTCCTAATGAGAACAAAATTGTTGGAGAGATCAGGTTAGTGGGAAGCAAGGAGGAGAATTAGATCAATAGTTCAATCTTCTAAGTAATCTTTCCTTAGGACCCAGTCTTTAAATAACCTTTCTTATCTTTCCCTCATCTTAGAGAAATGTGTTCCAGTTTTCAGTCTTGCAGCAAGTGGCAAAGGAACACTTTGTTTTCATGCTGGATATTGAAGGATTGCCTCAGTAGCATGAGTCCCATGGTGCCCAAAGGAAGCCCTTGGTTCTGTTTCTAAACTTCACAAATTAGGCAGAGTGGTGTAGGAGAGAGGAGGGGGAATCTTCACAGGAAGACCTGTGAAGCTAGTTAGGAGCCTTGGACTCAAAATCAATGACTTGAATGCTGAAATCTAAAAAATTCACACTTATTTTCGACAGAAATTCTTGTATCCAGTCCATTTTTTGAAAAGTTTGATTCTGCTTCTAATTCAAGATAAAGTATTTTAGAAATAAGGTAAGTATCAACAGGTATTCCCTGGATAATCTCAAAGTGGAGTAACAAAAAAAACCAAAGGAAACAATAAAATTTAGTTCAATTTAAATCAATACTTTGTGTGCCAGCAGGTTCAAATGCATTAGAATCATTATAGTTCCTTTTTTTGTTTGTTTGTTTGTTTTTTACTCTTGTACTGCCATGAGTTAACTGTGAATTTGGCAGTGCAAAGTTTTTAAGTAAATGGCTCTCATCTTCATTTGGCTTTTGATATACGGTCTTCAACTGAACCATTGGAAAACTTCAGGTATTTTAGGAAACATGGTTGATTAGTTCTGTATCTTTTGATCCATCATTGATATATTTTTAAAAAAATATTCATACAGAAAGCGAATCACGCAGGCAAATTTTTCCTGTTTTATTAACTCTAGTTTTAAACAGCAACAAAAATAAGTCATGAAACTTTGCTGATGCAAAACAGAGATCCTTGTTTCTGCTAGGTTAGACTTGCAACCACTCTGCAGTATTTGGAAATCAGGCACAAGTTCACTTGGAAGTATGAAGTAAATTAACCATGAGACAAGGAAAGCTATGGATTGGTTAATAATTAAACAGCATAATTTTGTTAGTTATTATTTAGCAACTTAGAAGACTATGTGGTATGAGAAAGAAACATGAAAAGGGACAATTTTGTGAGAAAATTCCAGATTGGTGCATAACAGCCTTATACGTCATCTTTGTAAAACAAAGCCAAAGGGTTTGCCAGCTATGCCAATAATTCCTGTTTCTGCTTACAGAGAATAAATAGGGACATATTTATTGTTTTAAACAATAAATGAAACAAGTGTATTCAAATATATTGTATTGCTGTTTAACTTTTTTGCAAAAGAGTAGTTCGATATATGTGTAAGACTCATGAGACACAATATCGCAGGGAACTTCTCATGGCTTCACAGTCTTGCTGACCTGAGCATTTGACCTTGACCAAGAGGGGTATTAAAAACCCACTTATATTTCATTTGATAATTTGTATAATGAAGTTGCCTCCTGGGCATCCTCGTTATGACAAAGACCTACTCAGTGCTGCACAAGCCAGTCATGCAGAAGGTACTAGGAACACACTGGAACAGTGGGAAGACAGGTCAAGCAGCTAGCCAGTGCTCTGGCTAGGGATCAGTGCTGTTTTGCACACTGAGCTACTCTGGCCAGTTTGAAATTAGTGCTGGACACCCACATCCACTGTAACTACAAAAGGAGGACTGGTTCTTGTTCTTTTCAAAATATGCTTGCTCTGTTTGAATCAATCATCTTGTGCATGGAGCTCCTGTGGTAAGGTCAGAGTCACACCAGGTGTCTGTCACCTGCCCAATCAGGCCAGGTCGGGGCCGTGTGGGGAAATTAACCTTTGAGACGGTTTTGCAGAGATAGGGGATGATTTCTTGAGTTCTTGAGTTTTTGATGAAGAGTTTACAAAGATCTTTGAGTGTTTGTAAACTATTAATGTATTTCCCAGACAATCTTCCCTGACACATAAACAGTCTGTTTGTTTTCGCAGTCATGTGAGGTTCAGAAAAGATAGAATGGGTCAAAAAAACCTATCTCTAATGGATTTTATTTGGCCTGAATTAGGCAGGAGTAAATCATGACCTATGAAATATTTAAGTCATAAGCTACCAGATAATGGTATTACACTGTGGTAAATAAAATTAAAATAGGTCTCATAGTTTATATGCTGATAAAAGTAGTGATCTCCATTTGTTTCTTGAAGGTTCTTTGTGAATCTGGATTAGCTTCCCCAAGAAAATTTAGAGGAACTGACAGAGTAGTTGTTGGTTAATTGTATTGAATTTACCAAAATTCTGAATGTAAACCAATAAGGAACTATAACAACTTGCTGCCCATTTGGTAGGGATGCTGGAGCCTGATGCTGAGCATGATCTTAACATTGTGTAGGGTGGTGGAAGAATTGGATGACATTTGGGCTTTGACTCCTGGTCTTGACTCAAACTATCAAATTCTTTTTTAATATCAGCATCATACACTGTGCATTCCCCATGTATTATTACTGTAAATACTTTAAAAAAAAATCTTGTCTGAATTAGGCTGAGTTCTCTTGCAGTAATTGCTTACTTCAGTGGGAATGAACTAATCTTGTGTTTTAAATGGACATTGGACATGCTTACATGGGTTCTAGGGTTAAAGGAGAGGTACTACACGGTTATTTCTTATTTTCTTGTTTTTTGTTGGAATTACATTTAGCTCATTGATTACTTTAAGTAGTTAGGAAGCTCACGCTTTAACCAAAGTAAATTCAGTAACAGATAGACTGGTTGGAGAAAAAAAGAGTGTGTTTTATAAGTAATATGAAGTCAAGCCCACAACTTCTTAAATGTTCCTATAATTTTTCTTCTTGGAACAAAATAATACACTTGCTGGGAGAAGTTCCTGTGGAAATAGGAAAGCCAATTCTAGACCATCAGAACAAAATGGTAATCAATGTAATTATTTTGATAGAAATAGCCTTCCTTAGGTTTAATTTTGTGTAGTTTACAGATTAGAGAATTCTGATTTTTCACTTGGCAGCTCTATCTTACTTAATATCCAAATAAATCTCAAAGGCGAAATCAAGACTTTACTGATACCTCTTCTATTCCATTGTTACCTTTGTGGCTATTATTCATGTACCACTTGGTACAACTCAGAAATTTAGTAACCAAAGTTACAGATATAATAGAATATAAAAGAATATAAACTGTGATTTTCTCCTCCAGAAACACTAGTCAAGTGTAATTAAACCATTAATTACATAGGAGGACAGGAGACACTAATTAGAGTAGCAGCTTTGCTCAGACTGAGATGATGTTAGAACATGAGGGGGTTTTTGTGGGGCAGAATGGGTAAAGGGGACATCTTTAACTGGAACTGTTGTGATATTGCTGAAATAAGCAGACAAACTTTTAAACACTTTTAAGTGACTGAAGGTTGAACATACAGGTTTCTTGTCTGGATGCTGAAGAAAGTAACTACAGTATTAATACTGTTGTGTAAAAGAGTTTTGCCAGCAAATAAGGAACTGTAGGTCAAAAATAGCAAGTAACAGTTTTTGTACAACTCTATAACAGACCCTAGTGACTAGTACTGGTATTTTAATAGTTTTGCAGAGTACCATCTGCTGCCATAATCAGTAAGATAAATAAGGCCTAAGTGACCATCCTACTCCAAAGCGTGTGTGTATGAACACGTACACATACTGGTCGTATTTGACACCTCATGTGTTCACCGTCAGTCTTACTGTATTGGATATAGGTGCTTGCAACCAAAAGGTCATTGATATCCTGAAATTGTATGAGAGGTGTTAATTCACTTAACTGATGCTTCCATTTTTTTGAACAAAACTTGAACTGCAGATACCTCAGGGGGTGGATCAGCATGGACGCCGTGCATTGGCTTGCAACAGTGACATGGGAAGTGACAACTTCTTGAACTCAGGGAAGGAATATATTTGTAAACTGTGATCAGCCTGTAAGTTAGGCTGATATTTGAACAAAACTTGAATATACCGCTGTTCTGTAAAAAAGCCATGGGACCTTTGACCAGAACAAGGACAGAAAAGAGCTGTGAAAAAAATCTAAATGATATCTGTTCAGTACTGTATATTATAACATTAGAAGAGTTGGCTGGAAGCAGATCAGAGGTGGGGGAAGAAAAGCACTTCTGCAAAATTCAGCACCTTGTGTGGAGAAGAATTGTTAGCTACATGACAGATAAAGCAACAGGCATTAGACTTGAACTCCTGAGAGAAAACCAAACAACATTTGCATCGCCATTACTTTTACTCAGCTCAATATAGCAAGAAGATTTTGGATCAGGAAATTCTAATTAGCAAGTGAACTATGCATCTCAGTAATACCTCTTGGAGAAAGTTGAGATAAGTGGTTGAATACTTCACTCAACATGTAAATGAGAGTACATGTGATAAAAGATGAATGACTAGGAAATTAATCCAAAACAGCTGCTGTTTTACCCATTTTATATTAAGCATGAGAAGGTTCATTTTGGAAGTAGAGAAGGGAATATAGGGAATTTCATTCAAATTCTAAACCAGTAACATTTTATAATGGAAAAAGGTAAAACCCTGAAATATGCTTGACAATGAGTTGCCTCAACAAAGTAATAGAAGATATTTGCATTTACCCTTTAATTTTTAGAAGAGGACATATTTTAATGTTCTTTAGACTTCATTTCTCTGTCAATTTTTTTAGCAAATGGAATTCCTTCTGAAAGGCTTAACATTCATTTTTGTGCAGCTGACTCATAGCCCAGTTCTTGCACAAAGAGAAATGCCCTGTTTTGAGTACTAAGGTGATGCATCACTCTTACCCTGTGCACAAAGCACATGGCATGTTCATTAAACCAAATGATCTTATTTATTCTGCATTCTCAAAATAAAAAAGGTGTGTGAGGGGCAAGTGGGGAAGAGAGATGAGACTAAACCAAAAAGTCTGTTAGCAGAATAATGGTTTTCGGCCACTCCTGAATGTGAAACTTGGCATACTAACTCTCTGCTTGAAATGTGTTATAACTTTGGTGCTGAGAATCTTGTCCAAACTCAATTTTTCACAAATGTGAAGTAATTAAAAAGCGTATTTTAAGAACATGGGGTTTGCATTTTGTTGTGGTTATGTGTGAAACCTGGTGGTGATAGGTGGCTTTAATGGGTTTTCTTTCTGTGTTGGGACAGATGATTAGAATCCAAGGAAATGTTAGTCACAGCAGTCTGTGGACAGGTGAAATTTTGTGAGTTAAGTACAGCCCTGCATAGTCTTACTTTTTTACATTTTTTTTTTTTTTTACATGAGGGGTAAACATACTTCTGTCATTGTTTTGCTGATGTAGGGTCCCTCTGAATAGCTCTGCAGGGGCAAATGAGCTGGTACTTCGGTTCATGTTACAGTGCTTCTTCAGGAGTGTAAATAGGGAACAACTCCAGGTCAGGCCAAAGACAGCAACTAGTGTCACGAGTTGAAGAAGACCTAGGCCTTTAAGAAGGGCATCACTCATGAAGGCCTGATAACCCAGTAGACTGGCAGCAGATGGGAGATAAAACAATTCCTGCCAATTACTTGTGCTACACCATGCTGGGAGAGATGTTGTTATGTAAGTGTCTCAAACTGGAGGGGTGGTGGTGGAGGGGTCATATGAATAAGAATGGATTTAGCACATGATGCTTTCAGCTTCTTGAAACAATGGCCTTGAATTAAGATTGCTTTAGCAATTTCCTCCTTCCTTCCTTTCCCTTTTTGTGCCAAGCATCATTAGCTTTGTGGTTTTGTTTCATTTGGTTTTAACGCTTATATAGAATCAGAAACATTTTCAGACTCTTCATGAAAAATGTGCAAGCAGAAATACTGACAATCAGACAAACTCTTTTAGTCAGTGCAGAATTGCCAGAACTTTACAAAAATAGTGACGTCTTGTGGAAAAGTTTAAGTCTCTTAATTGACCCTGGTTTGAACAGAGGTTTGAACTCAATGACCTTCAGATGTCCCTTGCAAAATGAATTTTTAGTGCTTTTATGGTTTTAGAAGTTCATCAAACAGGCCAGGGATGTTAGACTGCTTTGGGATGCAGGGTGTTAACTAGTTGGATCAGAAAGTTCTGATTTACTTCTTAGATACAGTCCATGCCATGTGCTTCTAGGCTGGGTTTGGTTGTCCCACAGTCATGGAATTATGTGGAGGTGAAGTAATTAGTCCTCAATTGCATGGCTAATTATGGTTTTTAATACCTGGTAGTTATCCTTAGTGCACAAAATTCTGTAAAAATGTGTTGCCATTCAGGATATTTTTTCCTCAGTGATGCCTCTTATATATGCTTGGAAGGATTTGATCTGCTTTGATATTTTCAAGGTTTGGCCTGATTTCATTGTTGCGACTACATTTTCATTAGTAGATTTCAGTTGAGCTAGAGAAAGTAGTTTCTTTACACTTGTTATTTCCTTGTGTTTCTAACTTCCTTTTTCCTCTGAAATTCATTGTTATTTTATTAAAGTGAGCTGACACGAAGGATATGTTGAAATGACATTTGACATACGAACACTACAAATATTCTAACTTTCTGAAATCCAGGATTTATTGGAATATTTTCTAGGCTGCTCAATATTGAGTAATGTGAAACTTGTGTCCAAACAAAATATGTGCATTGACAGTAAAACCACTTCGGAGTGGTTTTTATCAAGATCCTAGTATTTTATAGGAGACTTAAGCTGTGTAGCAAAAAATTGACTAATGAACAGCAACTCCACTATAGTTTTCCAGAATTCAAGTTAAGTTTTTACATATTACCCCTTTCTTAGAGATAGTGAATGCAAGAACAAAAATAGATTTTTTTTTTTCTTTTAAACACAGAGGTCAGGAAAAGTTGGTGTTCCAGTTCTCAAGAAGTGTGAGTTAGCTATATAAAAACCCTGTGGTGTTATGTACTTTATTCACATTGATATGCTTCCAATTGCGTTTGGCATAGCAATGAAGTTGATCCTTTAATTTTGTGATTTTAGTATGGCTCTCAAAAGAAACATATTTTACAGAGTCATGCTGTCTTGGTCTCTCCCCTTCCAGGTAACTTTTGAATGTTTTGACCAGTCTTGTAAATTTAGGTGATTCATTACATTTTATAATTTGAAACTGGATAGGCAGGGAAGAGAAAAACCATTAAATAGGTTGATCTGAAAAGCATACACTGCATCATTAGCTCATAGTATTAGACAACCAAAGGTTTAATGGAGCTGAACACATTGAAACATGGCTTGATAGAAAACAGCTTTCTTACTTAGGCTGGAGATTAGAATGAAATTTCTGGAGCAAAAAGATGTAAAGCTTTTAGTGAGAGAAACTGTAAAAATGAGTATGCATAAGTGAAACAATGATGGAATTGAGTGGTAGTATTCAAAGCTATGACTGTACCTACTAATCTACATTTTATTCCCTTTCTGATTTGATTGGTATGAAACTTGCTGGTGCTATAACTCAACGAGATTGCAGTGTGTGTCTATCAAGCCTGGGTAAATGCCTTCTGTAGATTAGGGATGCATTTGCATATTATCAAATCTGGATGGTCTGTCACAGGATAATTTATGTAAAATACGTTCAGTCTTACAGAAGAGTTGGGGTTAGAGGAGACTTCTGAAGGTCGTTTGGTCCAAACCCTCCACTCAAGCAGGGCCACCTAGATCACAGAGCCACAGAACCATGTCCACATCTTCTTCAAGATTTAGATCTATTCAGTTTTATACTCATTATATATATAATTTATAAACTAAATTATATATATATATATATATATATATATATATATATATATATAATATATATACATATAAAAGTGTAATATTTATACATATATTAAAAGCAAAATAGTACCACAGTTTTTTACTGGATGTATTACTTCAGGAAAAGTTGTTGGTAAATCTGGAAAACTACTTCAAGAAAATTCTAATAACTGCATCTTGCTGTTGTTGCAAGAAAACAAACTTCTAGGGCCTTCAGATCTTTTCAAGAAATAATACAGTCACTATTTTTGTCTCTTTTCCTGTTTTCTGTCCATAAATACAGCTAAGATATCATATAAAATTGCAGGGATCTACTTCATTTAAAAATAAGAGCTTTCAGAAAAAGAGTATTTTTGGGCACAAAGAACTGTGAAACAATTTTTAAAAATGAACTTGTTAGTAGCAATTTTAATGTGATGAGCTGTGAGTGGTAACTTAGACTTCTTGTTTCTGCTGAATATCAAAAAAGAAATAAATGAATACAAAAATGAACTTTCACAGCTGACTGAAGAAAAAGTACACAGAAAACAAAAGATGACCATAAAATTGCTTTTAAGGATCTTCTCTGCTGCCATCTTCCAAGTCCAGTTTTCTTCTCTAGCAGGCTCCATGAATCTTTTCTGTAGCTATTTTGTTTCTTATATGAAATAATAAAATTAAGGAGAAAGTATTTTCTCACTATTTCTCACACACTATTTTTTTCAAATGAAATTTCTGTAAAAGACATTTCAATTTTAATCTAGAGAACATGCAAATTTTTTAAAATTTACCAATTCCCTCGCCTCCTTCTAAAACTTTTTTTAACAGTAGGAATGTAGGACCTAGCACACCTTTGTGTTTAGCAGAGAAGTGGAGTGTTGGTTATCAGTTTAACATGACAGCAAGTGTGGAGGTGGTCTTTGTTAGCTGCTTAATTTGAACATGATAACTTGGCTTTCAGAGTAGCTGAAGGTGATTGCTCTCTTTTGAAAATATTTATTAATTGTATTTATTGATTTTTTTTGTAATACCAAAGTACAAAATTCTTCATCTACATTTTCCTGTTTTGCAAAATGGAAATTTCTTTGCCTGAGACAGAAATATATGTATGTTTTTATGCCCATAACTTGTGTGACGTCTTGCAGGTTTTTGAAATAACTTTCTATGGATGGCTACAAGAGGCTGTAGAACACATCTCTTAAAAATAACTTAAATGATACCTATAATTTTGTAGCCTGTTTTATTATCAAATATCATGACCTGCAGGATGAAGAAATTGAAACCTTTCCTAAGACAGGAGGGTCTGATCTCCCTGTCCTTCACTTCTGTTTTCCCAGGTCTTCTATCTTGATACTGAAAGAAATAGCTTTCATAAATGTGTTTCATAGATGCAGAAACAAAGCAGAAGAAAATATTTTATCCATCAGTGTTTTGAAGTATTTTGCAACACCAACACTTGCACATAGGACTACTTATAACATTGCAAACCTTGAGTTACTTTTTTATCACTCACAGGTACTAGGTTAGAATCAGGAAATTGCTATTGCTTAATGCAGCAGATTTTGTTGAATTCAGTCATAAACTAGTTATGATGAAACTGTACTCTGAAGAGCATGGTCACTGAGAGCTAGTGGGAGAACTGGTCAGAATTAAGTATTCCTGAATTTGTAGTGCTGTGCTGGAATTTGTTTCATCTCATAGGTTTCTTACCTATAATTATAGATTGGCTAGTAACTGTTTATGTAGTCTATAGTTTGGCAAGGAGGAGCTTAATTAAATGCATCAGGCTGTCGTCTAACTACTTGGGTAGAAATAAGAAACTAGCTTATTTATTGTCAAACAAGTGACATAGAACCATAGACATCTGAACTTATGGCAGAACTCACTTCAGTATCCCTAATTTTTCCTGGGAGCTCATGTCCTTTCACAAGCAGCTTCTTCTGAAGAATAAACTTTTGACTTTGGGCCTGAACAAAAATGAATCTATTCCTATGTTTACATGTCCTAGCTGTGATGTCCCTTAAGGGTACTAATAACATGCCTGCGGTTATTACGCTGTGTACGAACTGATGGGCTTTCGGAACAGCTTTCATATATTGCAAGTATTCCAGATTAGTTTCTAACAAACTCCAGGAATTTTTTATTTGCAGTCAACTTTCACAATGTCTTCAGGGATCAAAAGCTTAAGCAGACATTGATGAACTGATTATGTCTACAAAGTCAGCATGACTGATGTATCAACTCGCAGCTAGTGTTTCTTTGTGTTAACCTCCTAAAAAACAGATTGGATCCACAAACTTCTAATTGTAGAAGTGACAGCATAGCTATGTAAATTGCCTGCAGTTTCTCTAAGAGTTGTGTCTGTTGAGTGTTACCTTAAATGAACTCCATGACAGGCCTATAATGTGAAAACTATGCTGGCCATGTGATTTTTCAGTATTAAATTGACTAAAGCTAAAATTAGGCAAGTGTGAAACAGGACTGAGGGAACATTAGTTTTGATAGTGATTGGCCACAGGAAAAATTCAGCTTTGTCTTTTTATGGAAATACATTTTAATGTAAGTGGTGTATTTAGAGTGTTAATTTGTGATGGAGTGAAACCTGTGTGTGTAATTTGAGTCCAAAAGCTAAATGTATCAGAAAAAAACCTGAACGAGAACCCAAAAGAAATAGAACTCTGTCTTCCAAATCACAAGAATTATCACTATTTATATGCATATATATGTGCTGCTCAGAATGGTAATATCTTTTGCCACAGCTGATTTCTCCCCCAAGCTGTTAACCAAGTGGTGGGTTAACCCAGACTAACAGCCCAACTTCAAACCAGCTGCTCATTCCTCTCCTCAGCTCCCTCTGACCACAGCAGGATGCAGCAGAGAAAATAGGATGAGAAAACTCAGAGAGATTGCTCAACAGTCATTGTTGTTGGCAGAACATCTTGGGGAAGATAACTTGTTGCCCTGAAAAGAGATTCAAGTAGTGAGAAACAAAAAAAGTGGGTGTTAAAGTTTCACCCTTCCTTCTGCCTTTCCCAGTCTCACCTTCTCTCTACTCTCAACTCCTCTACACTCAGGTCTGTCGTTTAGCAGGGGAAAAGGTGGGGTCATGATCAGTTCGTAATTGTTCTTCTCTGGTGCTGCTTCCTCTTCCTGTTTTCTCTTTGCTGTGGTGTGGGATCTGAACAGGCTTCAAGGAAATCTCTGCTCCAGTGCCTGGAGCTGCTGCTTCTCCTCTTCTGGGCAGTCTTCTCCCTCCCTATTGGTCTCACCTGGGCTTCTAATCCTGTGCGTTCACAAGTGGCAGGCTGTTTTACAAAACCCATAAGGGCTTTACCAAATGGGGAGAAATGGTTTACCCAGTATATTTTGAGAATTGTTATCACGTACCAGTTCAAGTAGCAATCTTGTGTTTTGCTCAAGTTCCATATTTTATCATGTTAGTATAACCTTCTACAGTGGTAAATTTGGGATCAGTGTAAACTGCTGATCATCTAGCAAGCCACATAAATTAATAATATATCACTTAAAGGCTCAGTTGTTTCACAAAGCTTGAACACCAACTAAATTCTACTTAGTAGAGGTTTGCAGAGCCTAATATTAATCATAAAAATCAGTCATATAACTTGTGGGTCAAAGATTTCTCTTAGTGACTCAGAAATTGAACTGTGTAAACCTCAGGACAAAAAGTGTAACAGCTGCTTTGTGAAATCAGAAGTACTTCAGCTTTTCAGGAATTTCAAGATATCTTACTGCATATCCATGTTATAACCCTTAATATCCTTTTCAACAAATTAGTGGATAAAGCTTGATGCTGTGTTGAACCAAGTTTCAATGTGTTTCTGTCCCATTCAGAGCTGGAATACAAAATTTTCACTATTGATAGAAAGTTCTTTAATCTGGTTATCTAAATAAATTAACATTTTAGGGGGAACCCAACAACTTTTTGTTAATGGTGATCGTTCTGAAGGACTTCTAAAGGGTACAAACTGCTTGAGTATCCCCTGAAAGACACAAATTAATGTGCTGAGAACAGACTAGACAACTAAAGATGTGATAAAAAGAGAATTAATCACTAGGGTGCCTGTCTACTGATATACAGATAGAGACGTGATCATTGCCAGTTTTAGTCAAATGCATTATCTCACAGACATGCAGAACTCTCTCTACAAAGTAATGCCACATGCTAATGACTTCCTGCAAAGAGGTTTAAATTACAAAAATCATTAGGCTTACAATTTCTTTGACATCCTCAGCTGCATTTGGCAGCTTTATTAATTGTTGAAGATGAGGAAGAGGAATGCATGGATGCCCTCCTTGGCTTCAGTGCCATAGACAGAGATTTTTCAATCCTAAATCCAGAGAGAATTACTTTGGAAGGTTATATTGCTGCTAGTGGGCAAGGCACACAAGTTTCTATTGCAGTGCTGGCAAGGGGGTGATTGCCCATTTTGGGTTTTTTGAATTATATAAGAAGTGATAAAGGAAAGGAAAATTGAATAAGTTGCATTGATCTACAAATGCAAAATTTTCTAGGGAATTTATAATTCAAGGATCAGAATTGCTTTAGGGACTACCAATTGAAAGATGAAAAAAACCCTGGTACAGCTGGCACAGTGACCCAGCTTGAAAGCTGCATTCACATCTTGTACTCTTCCTGCAAACAGGTGTGACATGGGGCTGGAAGGAAGGAACCTTTAGCTGTGCGGGACAAAGAGCATCTCCGGATGACAGAGGACCTGATTATTTATCCAGTGGAACCACACTGAAGAGATGGAGGGGTGCGGTGGATTGGCAGAAAAACATATGTTAGAAAAATTCTTGGGGTTTTAAACCTTAACAGCAAAGACTTTTTTCACAGATGGATCTTGAGTCCTTTCACCAAACCACTTTGTCAGGGAAAGACTCCCCAAATGTAACTTTTGTGTTAATGTTAAAGGCACTTCCAAAGTGCAACAGGAGAAATCATTCTCTATGAAGCGCCGTTGAAATTGTTAGAATTGGTTATATAACTCTGTAAGTTGGTAGACTCCTGCTGAAAATATTGAATTTCTTTTGTTGTACAATCTTACCAACATCAATCAGATGAACAGATTATGCGGAAGTTCTTCATCTTCGATTTTTAGTGCCAGAACATAAAGATAAGACCACCCACAAACTTGTTGCTTACATCTCAATTTGTCATCTTCTTTCTTCTATATCTTACTGTGTTTTTAATGTCTTGGAAAGATAATTATGCTTCATAAATCCTTTCAGTAACTGAGAGTTAAATGCCCATGAAAATGAAGGTCTGTCACTGTACTTATCAAGTGGAAACTAGTGACATTGTGAGGAAAGAAGAAAACTAAAATTTTCACAAGAGTGATAATTTTTAGAGAGTTTAGCATTTTTTCCTGTCTCAGCAATTTCTGTGATAAATATTTTTCCACGTGAGTCAACAAAGACTGTGTTCTATTTTGCCTATTAGGGTATTCTTATTCTGTGGAGCATAACGTCAAATAGCTGTGGTAGAGAGGGCAGCGTTAACTATTTTGAGTTACTTGAGGAACAGCAGAAGTCCGGTGAGCAAAGGGTCCTTCTGATCCTATGAAGTTAGTTTTTGTATTGCTTCCTGCTGTTATTTGTTTGGAGGGATGTAGAGTTAATTGTTATTATAAAAGTCTCATTTGAAATAGGGGACTGCAGTGGTCAGGGCAACCCTCCTAAAACTGCAAAGAAATTGTGGCACCATTTTTCATTGCAGTGGTGAAAAATATAGCTGCTCTCACCTCTATAAAAGCTTTAGAAAAAGTTTTCCCAATATTGCAAGTGTCTAAAATGGGAAAATATATTCTCTCCCAGTAAACTTCATTTTGTACTCTTCTTCTCTATATAGGTAGAATGGGTTTGGCTCCTGCATCACATATTTAACATGGGAGAGAAGAACTTTTTTTTAACATATGAAAAATGTCTGGCTCCATAATTTTTTAAATTATATAAATTTTAGTCACTCTGTATTGTATATGAAATGTGTTATACTAGCATATATTTGACTTGAGATCTGGTGGAGACATTTTTGCTTTCCTGAAGAGCAGTGCCTATTTTTCCCTTCACATCTGACATCTTCACATTTCATGTCTTTTAGCAATTGATAAGATACATTTGTGGACAGGTATGTTTTATTTGCTTTCAGTGCTTATGTCTTAAAATACATTTATGTAAGTACTTGCTGCTCATTCACTATAGCATAGAAGAGGAACTTGCCAACGAATGCACTTCCCAACTAGACTTGTTCAACTTCCCCTGTGTGGGAAGAATAATCAGGTCTTCCCAGCATGCAGAACTCAGCAACACTTTGTCTTTCAGGTTTTTTGTGCTGAATGCAGATACAGTACTTGTGAAGTTGCTCATAATACAAACAGCAACAATAATCTGCCTGTAGTCTAAGAAATTAGGACAGGAGATAGTGAGATTTTTGTATGTGTTTTTGAAAAGAAAAAATATAAGAGATGCCTTTAATAGGAGGGGAATGATACTTTGAATATGTTGAGGTATTTTCGCTGAAGAGTTTCATGCCACCTTGATTGTGGAAGCATGCACCCTGATTGTTCCATTGTGCTCAGGTTTTGTGGAATGCTATTGAAATATGCCTGACATTTCTAACTTTGTTTTTAATCATCTGCCATAAGTTAATTTTTTCTCTAGTTAGCTTTTAACTGGACATTTTATTTTGGTCTTGATTTTGCTTTTAACAAAAGTGTTTTTAACTAGTTTTTTGCTTGGGCATTTTAGGTGTTTTAAATATCCTGAATTTAATCATAAAACCCTCTTTATGTTGCAACATAATCTGGCTGATGAAATGTCACTGTTGAGGATAATTCAAAAATAGCTGGTATACAAGAAACCTGGAAAAAACACAAGTGGGGGCCTGGTCTTTGAAAATGGGGACCCACCAGATTAAGAACTTGGGTTTCTAGAGAGAATATTTTGGCAAGTCACAAACCAAAATTTGGACATAAGCTGGAACGATTATGTTCTTTTCAGGAGTTGTGTTGGAGCATCCCTGTCTGTTCACAGGACAGTGCATAGAACAGTGGTAGATGTCCCTGAGTATAGAAAAACGTTCCATAGTGCACAAACTGCTCTCAGAACAAAGGCTAGGAAACATTGGATACAAGGAATAATGACACTGACCCTAAGGTAAGCAGGCAGAGAGTCTGCCCAGTCTTGTGATATGAGCAATGCAGTGGACCACAGTCACTTAGCCCTGTCTGTGGAAAAAGAATTGCTGGGTACTCTAAAATCAGAACCCAGTGAAGCATGAGGGATAGCACATGAAGTAACCCTCTTCTCCCCCTTTAAATCCAAGTTCAGATCAGTTTCTAAGAGGTTCTCACTAAATGTTTCAGTCCCCTGATATTTTAAACAACTTTCCAGGTTTTGGTCTGACTTCTTCCTCAAAACTGGTAAATCAGCTGTGAAAGGCAGAGTCACAACTTCATTTACACCCAAGTGTTCTGACCGTTTATTACTTGTTAATTCCAGTCTATTTGTGGTAAGAAGGATAACAGATGTTTACTGTCTGATAGTCATTGTCCTCATTAATCACCATTTGTATTGAGGACAGGTTTTGGAGAATGAGATTTCACTGTCCATCAGGAGGCCTGTACTGGGAGAGCATTTTCCAATTTCACCAATGATGTGTGTGGTTTCAGATTAAAAACAAGGACAAAAGAGTCATTTACCCCTAGATAGAGACCCAGTGATATCTTTGGCCCTGTCCATGGCAAGGGGACTGTAGAGAATCAATCAGTGAATTCATTAAAGACAGCTGCTGTATCCAGAGCAGAGCTTCTAACTGCTGAGCTCTGCAGAAATTTGTGCAATTTTCACAACACTAATAATTTCTTTCTGTAAGAACCACTTCTATCAGATTGACCTTCATGTTTAGGAAGGCACTTGCCTCTGGAAATTGCTCCATTTTTCTATTTCTTCCATTTTGTGAATGAATCATGGTTGCTCTGACAGTGTCTTTGGTTGATACATGGGGCTATCAGGATTATCCAGGTCCTGGATGCCTTGGTGCTTGCCTGCCAGCTTACATGGGATTTTTCTGGAGTGTCTTGTATCTAATGTACTGACAGGTTTTGTACACGGATAAGATCTCAGATGGAAAACGGGGAAGCTTTTCTCTGTGCCATGATTTAAAGCAGACTTATCTAATATGCTTTCCAATATGCCATAAAGATCATCACAAACATACAGCTGAAGTGTTTTAGCCACTCACATTCTCTGTTGCTTACCGTTCGTCTTCCTTAAAGATTGAAATTTTCGCTTTTCAATCAAGCTCTTACCTTGCTGAACACAGGTGTGTAGACTTGAAATCCAAATGCAGAAAATGAAGGTTGTCCCGATTTTGCCAAGGTATGCTTGGTGCAAGGCAGGCTGCTGTGTATGCGCTTGTCCTGATTTAAGCACAATGAAATCAGTCAGGAGTCCCGAATTGAAAATGATGAGTCTGCATTGTAAGTTTAGTAAGGATTCTTTCTACATGTAACCCTTGTCATACTTTCCAATACCTTGGATTTTATTTGCACAAAGGAGTTGACAGAGTAAGATGTCTCAGGGTGGTTGCTCCTTTGTTGCAGAGGGTTGAAAGCATAGGTGTTTAAAGTACTGAAACATGGCTTTTGCTGTAGAAATTTGCTTTAGCTGAAAGAGTAAGTAAAATTGAGTAAATAATTTCATTTGAAAGCCTCCTTATTTACCAGAATTGGTTCTAATTACACAAGTTCCAGGAAATATGTTCTGTAGTTGTTTTGGGCTTGAAAATAATTAGTTTTTCTTTTGTTCTGTGCAGTTCCACATATATCAGAAGTAGATGCAAAATTTTGGTATTGACTAAGTCATGCACTTTCTTTATGCAAAGGCAATTTATTACTGTTATTACCTGCTCTGAGACAGGTAGGGCAGGGTATCCAATTTGCATGTTTTCTCTGCTGCAAAAATTCAGTGTTTATCATTATCATTTACACAGATGAAGCCGGTCCAATTTTTTTAATATGTCTTGTTCTAATTTTCTTGGCTTACCCTCCTCTTCTAATTTCTTGAATCTGGAGGTTAGAAAATCAGTCAGAAATACTCTTTCTTGTTCTGTTGAGTGTACTTTTATTTCTACTTATGCTTTAGTTTAAGTGAACTTTGGAATCTCAGAAAAGACACAAATTCTGTAAGCAATGATAATTCTTCCCAAAGAGACTGCCTGGTGGTCTTAATTCTTATCGGAGGTGGCATGCTTATCCTAGATAGAAGTGAAATAGCTTTAATTCTGAAATTTGTTCTTCTTGAAGTGGGAAAAAAGGGTTATCCTCTGTTAATTTGTGATTTAGTCACAAGTATTTAATTTATTTTTTTCCCCTATTTCTAACTTTTCAGTCAACTTTTTAAGCCAGACTGAGAATTATTTTTTTGAGCAGGTTCACTTACAGAAGAAATCCTAGGGTAGAGTTGAATAACACTTGTACTTAAAGTATTGAGAGATGCAGGGGGCCAAAAAGGAAAAGAATATGAAAACACCTGGCTATCACTAGGAAGTTTTACCTGAACATATAAAACCTTGGGAAGAACAATACAGTAATGAGATGTGAAGTATAACCTGAGGGGCTAGGAAGCAGAAGTCAAGTAAAAAATGCTTCATGTTCTTGCTTTAAAGTATATCTTTTTATATCTTTATTTTAACAAAAAACAAATGCAACCACACAGTCTGTATATTTTTATAGGGAAATTATTTTTTTTCCCCCAAAGTGTTAGTGAAATCTTTCATGGAAACGGAGCCTTCAGTTGAAGACAGATCATTGACAGGTCAATTTTAGCTAGACAAATACATACAAATTTGTATATTCTAACTAATTTCAAGGAACTTAACTGGTGACTCTGTAGAAACTATACATAGAAAGTCACAGCAAATAAATTTTAAACCTTAATAGCTTTGGACTTGATCTAGGATTGGCTCAAAAAAGTTGTAGGACTGAAATTAAATTAGTTAATCTGTTAAAACCTAACACATGAATCTTGTAAGGGAAGACTGAAAAAAAAACCAGTTAAAAACTGTATTTAACGGTGGTGTTTAAATGGAATTGAGATTGCAGAGGAAAACCAGTTGGTCTTTAAATATCTCTACTACAACAGGGTCTTGGCTCCTCTGTAATTAAAAAAAGTGGGGAGTGGGGAAAGGTTTTAACTTGAGTTAGTTGATTTGGTTTCAAATCCTTGTGAAGACATTGTAAGAGTACTTTCTGTACAAGTAAGGAGACTGAGAAAGTCTCTATGATCTTGTGTTAAGATTTACCTGCCATGTTAAATGCAAAAATGACCATTTGAGATGCCTTCAGTAGGGCTTCACTTTGGATTAATTCAAGTTAGCTAAGACAAGTTAAATTCCTCCTCTGTGCTCCCTGACTAAGGACAGGTGCTTGGTTTATAAAAATAAGAAATGTTTACAATTACTGGACTACACTGAAGGAATTTTGCAAGAGTGATTGGTGACACTGAAAATTTCAAAATCTTAGGTAAAATATTTATTTTAAAGCAGTGCAAGAAGACACTGACAAAAAGGCTTCAGAATAACCACTGTGCTTACTAGAAAGAAACCCCAAACTGGATGAAATGGAAATTCAGTCATGTTCGCTTTTGTGCTTGGTATGAAGACATCTCTTACTATGCTTGATGTCATGATACTTAATTTCAGTTTTGGGGTAAAATTGATAATGGACTAATTTTTCTAAATAGGCCTTTTTTCACAAAAGATATCTCACTTGACTTTGATATGGCAGGTGAACATTAAGAACAAGGTCTCTTCCCTCATGGAGGTGTGTTATTATTTCAGCATCTGTGAAACTGCTGGAAAATGGACATGAAATAATTTCTTTTCATCTTAGGAAAATAAAAGTCTTCATTTTTGCTTTTCCAATTCAACTGTTCCATTGTGTAACCATCAGCATGTTCAAGCTGTTCTCAGAAACAAATCTGCAGATTTTTTTAAATTTCTGCGGAGTATTTAAAACCATCTTTTACACATCTGATGTCTGGAGAAAGCAGAGAATATTGCTCAGAATTACTGCTTATCTGATTAACTTTGTTTTAAGATAAATTAATGAAGTGCAAAGACCAACTGTATGAAAATGTCAGTGTCCCATGTGGTGACCATATGTTGATTGCTGGAGTAGACCCATAAATACAGATGTCTTAGTGTACCTTTTCTGAGCTAGAAAACTAGAGAAAAACAGTACTTGGGCTTAGCAAATCACACATTACTAGCAGTGAGTAAAATTCCTGATTATCTCGAATGGGGATGCTTCCTAGCTTATTTTCTAGCTGATTTTTTCCTTGATTCTGATGTGGTTGACTTTCAGCCTACTTCTTTCACATGATTAAAACCAAGACATTGTGTTTGCATTCAAGTAATTCTGCCACTTTTCTTTTTTAAAGTATTCTGATGTGGCTAAGTATTCAAAAGCCTAGACTACTTAAATGTAGTGTTGAGGGCCACTTAACAATTTTTTTTTTCTTCAGCAGTATATCAGATGCATAATCATACTGGAAAATATTAAAACACTCTGGGTAAACTTATACTGATCTAGAAGTTACTATGGAATTTGGTCCTAAATATGGGGGTTTTTTTGCTGTTGTGGTTGTGCTGTTGTTCTGCTGTTTCATCAGAGTGGAAATAGATTAGCTCATATTTATACTCTGTTATCTTTTGTGATTGTGTTGGTACAAAACATGTTTAATGGACAATTCACCTAATATGGCCATTTTTGCATTTCCATGCGTTTGCTAGCTGCATTATGTTAAACTACAGCATACTAACTGAAGCTGAGTCAAAAGATGGCTGATCTTAGACCAGAATTTCTCACTGGAAAATGTACAAACATTCAAGACATCATCTGATGGACAAGTTTGGCTTTTGCCCTATGGTCTCATAGTGGAAGTCCCCTGGCATCATTTGATGCTTTCTCTCTAGTGGGGACAGCTCAGCTAAACCTCAGGGAGTCAAGTAACCATAGAACTCAGAGCAAGTAGTATGACACTCTTCTACTTCAGATAACTGCTTTTTATCTGCTTTCACTGTAAATTTGTGTAAGGGTTTCCTATAGCTGTCTCTGCCTTCCTTGGTAAGATAATGCAGAGGCAGGAAATAAAGGCTATATGTTAGAGCTCAGTATGGTCAGCGGATTGTTTCTGTTTTGCTGTAATCCCTTTTATC
The DNA here is from genome assembly GCA_027886175.1 of Phylloscopus collybita. Taxonomy (NCBI): domain Eukaryota; kingdom Metazoa; phylum Chordata; class Aves; order Passeriformes; family Phylloscopidae; genus Phylloscopus; species Phylloscopus collybita. Next base: position 20,163,869 of record JAJNNQ010000024.1, read on the forward strand.
TGTAGAGAAATGTACAGAGAAGGTACAGAAAAAAAAATCCATAGTATACACACCAGGAAAGGTGTTATGCCTGGGAATGAGCAGAAGCCTGAGGATAAATAAATCTTTTAAGCTGTGATTTCAGCTGTCTTAAGTTTCAAAGGAGGTAGTTCCAAAGGCTTGGGAAAATAGATAAACTTTAATGATGCCCTCATGAGCTAATAGACACATGCACTGGTCATGAGTAGGAAGTAAGCAGTAACAATGTCTGTCCTTAATGTCAGTCAGACATTTTGCTTAGTGTCAAATGCTGGAGTTTATTTTGGTGACAGATTCGTGGTGCCTTTGTACTAGACCACACTGTGGGATATATTACTGGTGTAATATCCTAACTGGGAAACTCCTACAGACACATACAGGACTAATGCATTCTCCAATGTCTTTAACATCCTGAAACATGCTGGGTCTCATTCCTGCAAAGGGAAACAATATAGTTGGAGATGCTTTGTTCTGAAAATGGAAAAAAGATCTTTGAACAGTTTAGGACATTTGAGACACAGTAAACAATACCGTGATTACTGCTGAAGGCTGAAAATGTATGAATGTACTATCTGATTAATTTATTAAATATAGTGATGTGGAATGGGAAATTATGTGTGGTCTGGAAAGTGAGGCCAAGGAGCTACATTTGATAAGTACATAGGAACTAAGAGTAATGGTGCCTTAAGTTGGTGTTTCTTGGAGTACAATAATCACAGTTTAAATGAAGAGTGTAATTATTTTCATTATATCCACTGATGTGGTTTATTCCCGAGGTCTGTTGAAAAGACAGCAGTCTTAACACACTAACTAGACAAGCATCATTGGATGTTATGAATGGGAGTAAAACTAGAAGTTAACAGGAAGATAGGGATGTAAACAAATAACTGCATCCAGGCTGTGGTGGAGACATGGAAATAAGCAGCTGGAGAAGCAAATAAAAATAGCTTTCTCTTGGAAGCCCCAACTTTCAGTCTTTTTTCTCATGTCTGAAGCCAAAGCTCTGTCAGTTGTCTGTGCTGATGTTCTTTTCCTTGGGGGAATTTTTTTAAACCTGACTTGTCAATCTCCTTTGAAATAGTGTGGTGTTGAGTATCAAAGGGAATAACCTTTTGCCGCATTGGTCTCTGATCTGCTGTACCATCACATTGCCAATCTTTTCTTGGTTCTCTAATATTTTGACAAGGGATGGAAATCCTCTATTTTATGGTTTGCAGAGGGTTGCATTACTTATATAACCCTGCTTGAAAAGCATGGTCAAAATAATCATGAATAGAATGGTAAGGAAAATAATTTTTGACCAATATGTGAGAACTTCATACAAGGTCAGTCAAGTTGTTCATATGTTGAAGGGAAACAACTGTCACAGATTGTTTAGTAGGAGTTTTTTTATATAATCAATAGAACACCTTGTTCTGAGGCTTGCAGAGGTCCCTAACTAGAGAATGAGTCTGTTGGCATGTTTTGGTAAAGTTCTGAAGGTGCTGAAATCAGCTGACAAGAATTTTAAAAAAAAATCTCAAACAGACAAAACAAACCCAGCTTGGAGTGCTGTCCAAATTTCTGCTCTTTGGTCACATTAGGGAGTCACAGGGTGACTTTATAGTCCTGAGGATTGCTGGGAAAGTTTTGCCTCGGTGAAGGAGGCTGCGCAGCAGAGAGGTGTGGAAGCAGATTGGTATTCATCATTGCAAGTTTTGCAGTTTATGGGGGAGAAAAATAGCAAAGTTCTTAGGAGTCTGGCCTTGAACTATTTAATGTGGGTGGGTGAAAAAACTATGGTAATGCAGAAGTTTTATTTTATGTCAGAAAACCTGCTACGGCTTGACAGTGTTTGTAGCTGAAGCAGCATGTTCTGTAAAATTCAGACTATGCAACCTTGGGTCTTCAACCCTATTAGTAGATGCCAAAGGCAGCTTTTCAATTCCAGAAGGTGACCATTGTCCACTCTTAGAGGTGAGTGTTACTTAACTGCAGTAAATATATGTTCAGATGTCTCAGCCTCAGAATGGGGTCTTAAATTGGCAGCATTATGAAGCTTTTTCATGTTTAAGCTGCCTGGATACTTGTGGGCCCTCCTGTATGGGAGGGCCATACTGCTTATTTCTGTGGGCAAAGGAATGCTAATCTGAAAAGTGAAATGCTAACTTCAGAGTATTTGCAAACCCTACACCTCTCTTGGCAGGAGTATGAGTCAGCATATAGAATGCTTGAATCACTGCATAAACTTGAAAATTGGAAGATTAATCTTAGAGCTGGAAGGGGAGAGATTTGGAAGTCAAAAGTGAAACAATACTATATGATTCAATCCATCACTATGTAGTACAAAAAATGGCTCAATAATGGAGTGAACAGCACGAATACTGTTGTAGCTCTTGATGCTGCTCTTCTTTTTTCTAAAGAAAACCTGGCTATAACTTACATATGTGTTATGAGAATTGTGACACATTTTTCTAAACTGTTTCAATGTCTTGCCATAGTTATAATCTTGCAGTTAGGTGCGTTCTTACCTCTGTAGTTTTGTGTCATAATATTAGCTAAGCATGCTGAACTTGGAGAGTTAGCCTAATTGTTACATTTCCTTGGCTTCATTGGCTGAGATTTTTTGCCATTTCTGTATGCTTTTATTAAATAAATAAAGCATTCTTGGTTATCAAGTGTCAACATTACTGCTGAGGAGACACTGCAGAGATGTAAATGCACATTTACTAAAAAGCAATTTTTAATTTCTCTGAATGTCTACTGGGAAAATGTTACTTTGTTCAGAAGGGACTTTGTGCCACTGGTTGTGAGTTTTCTAGTGAGTCAGGATTTGTGAGAAACTGTGTAAGATTCTAAACATCAAACATTCTGGCTTTCCTTCACCTCTGAAGCACGTACAGATATCTGTGTTCAGGGAAGCCCTTGGGCTCAGGGGCATCCGTGATTAGATGTCTTGCTTGCTTGGATTCCCCTTCAAACATGAGTTTCCCTGGTTGCTTCCAGGCACTGTATCATGAATGTTTGAATTAGATTAACTCCAGGATCCAGCACTCACTTGGAATATCCATCCCATGAGATAAAATGATAAAGAAATATCCCTGGACACAGCTAGAGCCCATAATTGTGTATGGACCTGAACAGCTGAATCAAGTGTGGTGGTGGACTCTTCTTTGAGTAGGAGACTGGATTGGATATTCTGTAGAGATCCCATTCAATCCAATTTGTTCTCTAATCCTATCACGATTCCTTGGATTAAAATTTGCACCAGGAAGCACGGGAGCACCAGCATGTTATATTGAAGCTGGAAATTTGCTTTGGACTTCTCAGCAGGAATAGAGAAGTCTGATTGGAGACGTAACTGCAACCAGGTTCTCAGTCATGGCAACGTGGCTTTGTGTTATTTCTTCTGCCTTTGTGGAGACAAACTCTCTGCATATCCTTGTGCAATTGCAACAGGTGGCATAATTTTGTATTTTGAAGCAAGTAACCAAGACAACATTCTTTTCAGAATTAAAAGTTTCCATAGACATAAATTTTCTCTATGGAGAGAAAAACAAACAAACAAAAAACTACATTGGAAAATGAACTAAATTTTTCTTCAAAATGATTGCATTTCTTATATCAGTCCTAAAAAAACCTGAAGAATCAGTGATAATATATTTTTTACAAAGCTAGTCAGTTATCTTCTGAAAGACCAACACTAGATTCTCTCTGTATTTTAAGTACTTCTTTTGCTATTATTCAGGCAAGTATTTACATATGTTAGCCAAAGATCCTAATCTTGAAATAACTTTACTTTTGCGTATTCTTGTTATGTAGGGACTTTTCCTAAACTACTTGTGTACATTTTTGTTTGTTTGAACTTTCTTTTTGCTTTCCATAGAATAAATATGTTGGATTTGTAAAGTTTTTTTCTCTCCTATGAATCAGGGAACTTGTTTTAATATTTCCAGTTTACAAAGTGTCAATTTAGAGATGGACTATTTCTCAAATGTGAAATTTACTGTTGTTTATTCTAGACAGTTCTAGAAATGTAATAAGCTTACTATAACCATATTACAGCAAACCATCAGACTCCTATAAACTGATGTTATGACAGATAACATGGGGTTTTTTGTGAAAAAAATCCTAAAACAAAACCCTTAGGAGAAAATGTTTGTTCTTAAAAATCTATTAGTAACTAAACATGTGCTGTGAAGATCAGTTCCAGTGTTTGACACCTGTAGTTTTACTTTTTTGTTTGGAATGTTACATAGAATTCATGTAGATAAGAGATAGGAGGCAGAGCTTTGACCTTGATATGTGCACCTAAGTAAGTTCAAATTAACAACATCTCAAACAACATCAGAACATCTCAAAAGGCAGCTAGTATCATGGAAGACAAACACAACTAATTATCACTAATATAATGATAACTATATGAACTATAATCCCTCCTTGATATTTTATTACTGTTTCCATTTCTTATTATCCTTACTTTAGAACTGAGAACAATGCAGAGATTAGTTTAACCAATTCAAAGAGGTGTACTCCTCTGCTTGCCAGGTCCCTTTCCCTTGCTGTAGTTTTAGTTTCCAAACACAGTAAACAGCTGCAGACTGAGTAATTGTAACCTCTCACTGCCTTTTCATGTTTGTTTCCTGCAATAAAGCAGATTTAATCCCATTATTTTATTCAGTCTGACAGGTGGGCTACATCAGTACAGCATGAGAATGGGTAAAACATCTTTTTGCTGGAAGCTTTGCAATCTAGGTAATTTTATTTATTTTAGTATAATAAACATCTAATCCATGGTCAGACATTGCCTGGAGCCTCTGTTTGTCTGCAGTGTTGGAAGGGATTTTATTCCTGTTATGTGTCTCAGAACCTTATGAGTCTTGGAAAAGACTGTGAACCAGAAACAATTGCAAAATCAATTCTGCAAGAGCTCTTTCCTTTTTGGACAGCTTGCCACTTATCTAGGCTCCATATTTGAATGGTCAAATGGAAATAAACCTTGGGTTTGAGTTTCTGAGCTACTATTAAAAGAAGTTAGTCAAAAAAAAAAAAGTATGGGAGGTGCAGGGAACTGGTAAATTGAAAGTCTTTTGAATTAAGTATACAATACTGGCAATTTATGAAATGTTGATGCTGATGCATTGTGTCTTTTCAATGATAAGTATTGTACTTAGATTTTTTTAGAGCTGGCTGATACGTGACCACAAAATAATTACCTGTCTTTTAGAAAAGCTTTAAAATTAAGCCCCTTGAAAAGATTTAAAAAAATCTACTTTTTAAAGAATTTGGAATTGCTATGTTGGTTTTGTTTCCCTAATGACTCCGATTCACAAGGGAAGATCACATACACCTTGCTTATTTAGCTCAATAAATAAAACTGGTCATCCTCCTTTTACTGAGTCTTTCCAGTCTCTAACTCAGTGTCATGACTTTAGTTCACTTGAACTTGAGACCTGAAATGTAGTCTGCCCAGCCTCAAAAAATCCAGTTCCCCCACCCTGGATTATGCTTTATTTCCAGTGAGTGGGGCAGGCTGTTTTCTGTCCAATCTCTGGTAGGCAAATCACGCTGGTCTCTGCCTGGCCACACTTCAAACCATGAAAGAATAGGGCAGCCACCCTGGGTGGGTTTACTCTGTTGGTACTGGGAAGATGAAACCCTTTTTGGCCCAGTTCAATCCTAAGAAAGCTGTCTCCCTCTGACCATACTGGGCAGCTATTCTACGAGACATTTGGGAAGGAACAGGGTGGTTAGCATGTAGATTGAGCTGTAAATCCTCTTTGCTTAATCACCTTTTAAAAAGGGTTTCAGGTAGAAAAATAGGGAATAAGGGAAATTCTGTACAGATACATACATGTGTGTATATATATATATGGCATCTCCTACCTGGGTGAGGAAAATCTCTCTCTCACCTGGCCACCAGATGGGGGCATTGCAAAGATATTGATTAATTGGCAAATTTATCATATCAGTGAGTCATTTGCACATAAAAGTCACCTCCCTTTGTCTTTTAGTCCACATTTTTATAAGCATTGAGTGCAGATGAAATGCCTTTTCAATTAATTTGAAATAACATGAAAATGCCCTTAATAAAACACCCAATAAAATTTCAAAGGATTGTCACAATTGTCTGCAAAGGCAGACCTTTTTAAAAGTTTTTTGGATGTTGTTTCTTGTTTTTGATTCCTACTTCTCACTGTTGGACATAAAAGGCTTTTTCCCTTATCAGTTTTGTCATTAGTTTGCCAGCTGCTGCTTTGGAGAACATTACAATATCCTGCTTTTTATTGTATATGAAAATACAATGTAGGTTGTGTTTTAAATTTGATAGCCACCATCTATTTCCATGATAGATTAAATTATCCCACTATGCTTTATAAAGAGAAAGAGCTTGATTTTGTTTTGATTTTCTTCTTAATCCTGTAAGGCAGCTGAGCAACTAGGAAATTTCTCTGTAAGATAAAAAATGTCATCATGGTTTCAAGTTTTTCTGTGAGAAAGTTGGATTTAATATATTAGGAATGGTGTTTGTCCAGTTATAAACTAGGAAAAAATATAAACTTGTAAAATTCACAGAAAATTATTGATATAAAAGTCCACTGGATCAAAATCCAGTTTTGATTTACAAAAATCAAAATTCTTGATTGAAACTTTCAAAACGCATGTTTGAAGTAATAAATTATGGATTTCTACATTAAGCAGATGATTACTTAGGGTATTTTCTAAAGATTATTTTTTTCATATTGAGCAAGACCTTTCTTAGAAAATATCCTATAAAGGAAGATATATAACTGCATGTTTGTAAATAAAAGGTAGGTTAATTCTTTTACTCAGTGCCAAAAATTTAATGAATAATAATTAAAAAAAAAGGTCACAGAACTGTGATACTCCTTAAGTAGAAGTTGGGCAATTTTTAGGCTGACATTAATTCATGCCATGTCTGTAATCTTTATCATGAGAGATAAGATAGAAAATGTCCTGCAGTTTGCTGATCTGATAAAGCAAACAGATTTGATGAGAAACAGCAGAATGAAAACAGATAAGATCTGCTTAATGGGTCTCTTTGTAATGCTTCAATAAGGTAAAAAATGTATTTCTGAAAGTTTTGAAGGTTAGGGATAGCTCTTTAAATTTCTTTGATGATAAACTTCTGTTTCCTGTACTGAGCTGCATTCTGCATTTATTTTTAGAGTGAAAAAGGTGTAATATAAGTTAATAAAAAGCATCTTTTTTTGCTGTGGGTGGAAACAAGCATGTGAAATAGTTTTTATTTCAAAACTTTAACTTTTAAGAAGCAAGTGGGGTAATTGAAGGCATAGTTAATTCCTTAGCTTCCCACAATTTATCTTCCCACTCTGAGTAACACTGTTTGCACATTTATATTCAGAGTATATAAATTCACCCAGTTAAGTCAAGCTGTCTTTCTATAAGGTGCTTCTGCTCCCTTCTGAACCAGGTTGTCTTTTGCCTTTGAAATTCTGTTGTACTTTTAAATGTTCCCTACATTTCTGCCTTTTTTTTTTTTTTTTTTTTTTTTTTTTGGTAGAAAGGGTCTGACATGGACAGCACATATGCATGACTATTTGTAGAGATAACACATGCTGTATATATTCTCTATGAAAGTGACTGTCTCACACTATCCAGTTCTCTCATCTAAAGAAGCTGGAGACTTTGGTTGGTTAGTTTGTTTGCACAGGGTTGTTTCCCATCATATCATACAGAAAACACTTATCTGTTTATCAGACACATTAAAAAAAACTTGTGAAATATCTTATAGGAAATGTTAAGCCTTGACACGTTAAATATTTTTCTGGTTACCTTTCTGTATCTGATAATGGATTTTAAACAAATGGGTAAGGTTCATAAAGTAAGGAGTTACCCAGAGCAAATAATGCAAACAGTTATGCTGAGCTCAGTATCATGAAGTAATTACAATGCAAATTTGTATTTGTTCATATTTCTACTTGCATATCTTCTGAATTGCTTTTTCTGTCCTTTTCACTTGATTTTGCATGAGGAAATATAAAAGCCCTTAACATGTAGAGACAAACACTGATGTGATTTGCAGCTCAGTGCCAACGGTTCATAACCCCTGTTTAAAAGGAGATCCTGAGCTAATATTAAGGCACTAAAGGGGGTCAGTGACATCCCTAAATGAAATACCAGATAAGTAGAAAAGATTCTCAAGTGCAAGAAGTGACACCTTTCAGGTCAGAATGTCCCGGTGTTTTCACGGGTGGTGTTACCTAAGTTCATCTGACTTGACAAGCAACAGTTTTAAATCTCTGCCCCTAAATCCCTGCCACGTACAAATAAAGAAAGTTTATTTAAAAACCGAGCTAACACTTGTAGAAATCTGCAGTTCAAAAGAAAAAAAAAGTCTCACTCCCCTCCTTGTTTTCTTCTGACAGCTAACCCCAGCGTATTGTTGGCTTGTCATCTGCTGCTGGCTTTTCTGGAGAGGGCAGTAGTGCTCATCCTAGTCCTCTCACTCACTCTTGTTTACTATGCAGGTGTTTCCCTTACTTGTTATGCAGCTGGGACACACAAGGGAAAATACAAGTCTGCAGAATATAAATGATTGTGGTAAATCTAAAATGGGATTCCAGTTGGATGAAGCCAATGTGCTTTCAGGTATTTCTGCCAATTTTGGCTGACAAAGAGATCTAGCTGTACAGGTTACATCCGCAAAATAGGTAGAAAAGTAAAGCTGTTACAACAGTCAGAGTCTTGCTAAAAATTCTGATCTGTAAGTCCACATTTTTGTATCTATTCCAAGGCATGAGTAATGGAGCAGCAGGTAATTTTTAGCTGGCAGTTCCATTTACGCCTTCAGAATTTGTACAAGCTGTTGGACAGAAGAAAAAAGAATGCCAGTGCATTTGCTGTGCCAGTCACTTCATCACAGTTAGAAAGAAGAGTTGCAAAGAGATTTAAAATTTTTTTTTTCCTTTTCTCCTCATCCCACTGGTCCTTAGCCTCTGATATTGACAAGTGTTTGTGCCTCTGTGTTTTTCTAGATTTTCTTCTGGCAATTTCTAGATGTTAAAATGCTAATAAAAAATTAACAAAGTTAACCAAAATGCTACTTGTATTTTGGTTTTCCAAAGTATTTATGATGCATCTGTGTAATAAAAATTGTCTTTAAAAACCTCATTCCAGGTGTGGTGCCTCTTGATTTCTCATGCATTTTTATCTTGTGGATAGATTTTTCTGTTGTCTGAGAAGGCATTTTCTGGTTAAGTATTTTCATCTGACTTTCAAAAAAAATTTCTGGTACCATGGAAAAGTTGATCTTCTACTTTAGTCTGTGAACTCCTACTGTCTACTGCCTACTCCTTAGGCACATACTTTGTAAAGAAAACTGTAGGAATATAATGGTTTACTACTGCTAATAGTTATTTTACTGGTTGGAATAAAATTTAGCAATGAAGTTAAAAATGTCTTGAGAGACAAACACAGAGGCAGCCTTGCTTCCTAGGCATTAATTTCAAAGGCACTAGGCTTAAAAATATTTGATTTCTCTTATAATCATAAAATGGTGTGGGTTTTAAGGGACCCTTAAACATCATCTCCTTCCAATTTCCCATGGGCAGGAACACCTACTAGATGAGGTTGCTCTGAGCACCATTCAACCTGTCCTTGAACACTTCCAGGGATGGGGCATCCACAACTTCTCTGGATGACATGTTCCAGGGCCTCAACACCCTCACAGTCAATACTTTCTTCCTAATATCTAACCTCAACACACCCTTCTTCAGTTTAAAGCAAATCCCCCTTGTCTATCACTGCATGCCTTGGAGAATAATTTTTCTGCCCCATTCCCCAGCACCTGCACGTCTTGGGCAGCTACTGAATCCTCTTCTGTTCTTTTGAAAGGCTGCACAGCATTTCAGGATTTTAGCAGGTTGCTCTAATGATCTCCAGGACAGGATTGAAGGACAAGCTGAATAAATGAGACTGTTGACAGATCCTGAGGTCCCCCTTGCAAATCACCTAAATAAAGCTGCGCTAGTCCATAACACTCCAGGAGCACATTTAATTAGTAAACAAATTAAAATAAAAAAATGAAGCTCAATCCAAAACTTGGGTGCCTGAGTCACTTAACTGTGACCATGCATATGGAACTGGGATAGTGCTGTTCTGCTGGCATGAACATCCCCTGGATCAGCACAGAAAAAATTTGCACCATAAGTGCAGGAAGATCAGTCCCGGCTAGAGAGTGTTACAAGATGAAGCAAGATGTAATGAAGGGATGGATGACTGGGACTGGGGAGGAAAACTGGGGGAAACATGGTTCCAGCTTTTTTTAATAATTTATGCTAAGGTTGTGTTTAAAAAGTAATTCTAAAACTAGCAGAGCATATGTTTGAATTGTTGTGCTTGGACCCAGAAAATGATTTTTTCAGAACTGTCACACAGACGCAGTATTAGAACTTTTGGGATCAGAGAAACAGGAAAAATAACAACTTTCTTTTTTTCCCCATGGACATTTCAAATGCCTAGGATAAGTATTTATGACACATGCAACCATTCCTGAAATCAAAGGTTCATTAGAGCTGCAGATAAAACGCACTAATTAAATGGTTAGCTGTAATTTTATTTTTAACATTCTTTTTATTCTGATGTCCACAAATGAACTCAGTTAGGGGTTCCTACACTGCCAGTGCTGTAGAGATCTAAAGCAGCCATCGCTCTTGGATCTGTGCTATAAAACTTGTTTTTGCTGTTTAAGATCTATTTTTTTTTTTCATCTTCCAAACTAAAGGATACACTGACACTGGGCAGTGCTGTTTTCACTTTTCATATCTGTACTCTTTCCTCTCTGAAATAGCTTTGCTCTTCTTCTTGTTGCTAAGAGAAAAGGAATGTTGCTGGGGAAAAAGTGTCCAGCACACACTGATGTGTTCTCTGTCAGATGTCAGAAGCATTCCTCCTAAATATTTTCATGTGCACACAGCAGACAAGTTTTAAACATGATGGAAAGAAAAGGTGGAATTGGCCAGCCTTGCTCAGTCATGTTCAAAACACTACCTCCAAAAACTCCATAGTGTACTTCTTTATTTTTTCCTAGCCCAAGCAAAGGATAAAATACCAGGCCTAAAACTTAGGGGGGCGGTTTTGATCTTACTCATTTAGCAGTGAAGTTTGTTGTTCCATGGTAAAATGTCTCAGGTTAGTGTTATGTCGTCAGGATGTGCAAAAAACCCTCAGAAAAAAGCAGCCTGGGGTGTGGCTGAAGCAGCAGTTTGTTCCTCCTGGGTTTGCTCTTGAAACTGTGAGCATCCATCCTGTTGCTGAGGGCTACCATGGTGTCTGTGGCACATGCCAGGAGCAGCAGGTAGAACTGTTCAGTGGGTGACTGGACTGTTCTTAGCTATTTACTTGGCTTTATTCATTAGTGTAGAATTAAACCTTCCAGTTCACAGTTTCTAAATCACAGGATTTGGATGGCTGAGAATATGCAAAGTGGAAATCTCCTAGGGGAGGAAGAGGCAGTTCCTGTGCCATCCTAGAATAAGGACTGTGTATTCTCAGTTATCTGCAGTATATTGCTGGAATATGGAAAAGGCATCTCTGGAGCATGGAATACTTCCTCATTAGACATCCTGTGCTAAGGATGCTCCAGGACATGGTGTTGTACCTTACACTGTGTGTGCTTGCACATGCACACATTTAATCAGCATATTTGATAAAGACTTCAAACATATTAGTTGGTGGTTTCCGTTAAAATGGCTTGTAGCTGCAAGCAACTTGGAGAGACATTGAAAATTAAATGTAGGTAGCTAACACTTGGTTCAAGAAGTTGGTAAGGGCTGATGTTTTAAGATGCTAAAGAAGTTGCAAGGTAATGGATAAATTTTATCAGAGTTTTATCATGCTATTTTCATAAAATCATGTATCTGGTAGATTTTGGCCTATTAAGACTTTGTTCTAGCATATTTGGGTTATTGACCTAAATTAACATTTCTCTTATCTTAAAACAAAGAAGAAGCAAAAATAGTGGATTCAGAAATAATGATGTCCAGCTGTGTGTTAGTATGGTCTCTGCAAACTCTCTGGATTAGGTCCTTATATGGGAGAGTTGCACCCAATGACTTCTGCTGTAAGGAATGCTTTGGCTCCTCTGGTCATCCACAAATCATCATGAACAAAAAGGGGGAAAACTCCCAAGCTATTCTGCCCTAGCTTAAGCCTAACTTCGGTCAGGAAACAAGCAGAGAAAGGACTTGTGACTTTCTTTCCTAGAGTTTCTGTTTGCTATTTTCCAACCATAAACAGTTTTCCTTTCCATTTTACCTCTGAACTTAAAATTAGTCTTCCAAAACCTTTGGGTTTTGAGGTGAACAATTAACTGACTTCTGGGGGACTTTTCTCTTTTACTTCTCAGAGTTGCATTATGCAGTATGGTTCTGGAGATCCCTGCCTGTGGCCCAGTTGTGCTTTCTGGCTTGGCAGAGCAGAGCTGTGGAGACCCAGCTCAGGTCTGGAGCCAGCAGTGCCTGTCAGCACAGGGAAGCAGCCCAGTACCCTGCAGTGATGCTGACCAGCCACACTTTCATCAGTGCTTTGTGTCAGGACCTCAGCTCCATAGCAGCAGCCCCCGCTTCAACTCAGCTTGCAAAACTGCTTCTTCTTGGAGAAAAAAAAGCAATAAAAGTCAAAGGTGCTTCTAATGCTAAGAAATGCTGATGAACAAATCAAGGTGATTAGGGAGTTTTAATAACACTCTGTGTTGAACTCATTGTCTACTGTGGAATTGTTAGAAGTAATAAAAATCGCTGTTATATTTTTTGTGTTTTACAAAACTCAGCTATTATCTCACTCATCTCTCTCAAGGATTAAGATTACAGCTGGGTATTGTCCCCTTTCATTTTAGAAAAGAATACAACTTGCAGAAGAAGATTTTCTTTTATCTTCTCTTGCTAGATCTGTGTACAAACAGCTCATATTGTCCTCGGCTGACTGAGCTTGTTGAACAGGCAATTTTCAAAAGCAGAAACACACAGATAAGACGTTCTTAAAATTTTAACTATTACCTGTGACACTCAAGTGAGGTTACTGGACTGTTCTTGCCTCATACAATGAAAAAGATTTTCTAAAAGTCTAATGCAGGAAAGAATAGTGCATATACAGTTTTTGGAAATTGACATTTTCCCTAGGAATTCCAACACAGAAAGCGGGAGTCCATTTTCATATACTCTGGGGGTGCTGGACATCCTTCTCATTTGTAAAAAGCAAAGAGAAGGAATTTGGATATTATAGTTTTGAATGAATCTTCATTGTGTTATTTGTTCCTCAGTAGCATTTCACACAGAAACAGAGAATTGCAGTTTACGTAATTCTGATGATGAGTGAATAAGAAACAGTTTCCTACTTGCAAATCAGATTCACTTCTTAAATGGTTTACTTCTGCCAACTTGTTGTTTAGCAGCATGCCAGTATTGTAAAAAATACTAAAAATTAGTTGACATTAATTTTGTTTTGCTTGAGCAAAAACATTTCTTTTTAAGAAATGTTATTCACAGAAACGTCCTTTAAGTCTCTAAAATCAAAAAGTTAATTTTGTTATGCCTAAACAGACTTTCTTTAAGGTGATTGAGATTGGTAGTAATGTAGTGAAAAAATGGTTATCAAAACTGGCTTTACAGTTGGAAATTTCCTTAATAAATCTGGATGCAGTTCTGCCTGGTGCTATATACTTTACTTTTATTTGAAAAAAAGCAAGCTTATCAAAGATTTAATTGATCAAGTATCGGAGAAGATACTGTGAGAAAATGCAGTTAGGGGGTTTTATGATACATAAATTCATTTTTATCTGACTGAAATTGCTTTGGTGATTTTTCTTCTACAGCATAATGGTAGTGATGCACTTATGGACCACCCACCAAAATAAAAATTTGTAGAGAAGGTTTTGGCTATGGGAAGCTGTGCTTCATAATAACATACAAGGGCACTTAAAAGTATTTTTTAGGCAAAAAAAGAGGTTTTGCTTGCTCTGTAATTATAGTAGAGATGGTCTAAACTTTGTGTGAGTAGAGACAAAATTTCTGGTCAAGTCTGCTAATGTTTTCCTGTAAAATATTAACCTCTATAGATATATTTTCTCATTAATTTAAGACACTTTCAGGTTTAGGAGGCAGGATATTATGTTCTAAATTCTCAAGTTAATATCTCCAAATAGTTACTATTACTTCTGAAGTTCCTTACTCTCTAGTGATTTCTCAGTACTTTGCTGCTTTTCTTAGCATTATGGCTGGTTGCAAGGCACTGTTTGTTTATTACCAGTATTAGTTTCTTAACAGAAGTCTCTTTGGGTAGATTTTAAGCTATATATTTGAAGATGCCAGAGAAGGGATGAAATTAAACAAGGTCTACTTTCATGGGAGCTTGGGACATCTTTATATATCTTCTTTTTCAAATTTTATAGTTTTCATTTAGAAACAAATTTGGATGAAGTGGATTGATACATTGTGATGCCTACAATTTTTTTCCAAGTCTTGTGAAAGAGAACTCAATTTGATGACCTTATTGAAAGTTAATTACTGCTAGTAGATTATTGAAGAACCACTTAATAAAATAAGCAAGGAAGTCTATAGCACTCCTAAGCTCTCTACAAAATACTGGGTTAGATGTAGGTGAAGAACACTTTGGACTATTCTGAAAACAGGTAGAAAAGAATAAGAAATTTTACTTTTCATTAAGGAGAATGCTAATTTCACTTACAAATGTAGTAATTTAAGGTTCGTTTTTATGTTTTGATGATATATGACTTATAGGAAATGTGTTTTCTTAACACTGGCTTATATAATCTCTGAAACACTCTGCATTTTAATATTTTTGAAGGTGATATAATTGACAGATGGAAGTAGCAGCCAGCCATAGGTCCTGTCAGTGTGTGGATGTAGCTTGCTAGGACTACTGAAATGACAGATTTCAACATGCCAAGGCATACAAGACACTATGGAGGATTTGCTTTCCTGAGCACAAGTTATAGATGACCCAGTAACCTGTAAATATCAAAGTGCAGCTTTGCACAATGTGCTATGGATGACTGACCTAACCATGAACAATCTATTGCTGACCCAGTCTCCTCTGTACATTAACATTATGTTCTCGCAGTGCTAGTGTGGTATTTCATGTATTAAGTCAGATGTCCCTGGATCTTGGTTCTTCATCAGAACTCCAGAGCCCATCTCAAGTCTCATGGCATGTGTGAAACCTTTCCCTGGTGCTAGGTCTGTGTGCTCATGAGTTAAGCTATCAGTCCAGTTTTAGAAATGCTGGGAACTTGGGATGGTGCTAAGCCAAGAGATCACTTTGTTGTAATCAATGACTTGCCTTTGGTCAGTCCAGAGTTACCTACAGACAGAATAACTCTGGCAGGTTATTCTTTTAACTTGAAGTTAGGCTGTGTTTTTTGTTGTTCCTAATGGGTTTTACCTCAGCTTACTCATCATTACATTTTGCCCTCAGCTGCTAACAGAATCCAATCTGTTTGCTCATATATTGAATACAACATCACAACAGCTCTTGAAATTGAAGGTCCAGATTTACCTTAGACTTTGAATTTATGTTTTTTTCCTATACTATTGGGGCATTACTCACTGTAGTGCATCAGGGCTCAGGCTCTTTGCTCAGTGCAGAATCAGACAGAAAACTGTTCTGTGTGATGTGGCTGCCAGCAACCAGATATGTGGTTGCTTTCTAGTGAAGTCTGTGAGCAAGGAATCTGGGAATATGACATCAGAGCTGTAAAGTGGTGCCTCAGTTTCTGCAATGGCAGCAGTTGTTCATTGAGCTTGACTTCAAGTCCAAGGTTTACTGGTCTCAGGGAGCACAGACAGAATGAAGGTGGATTGCAGGGTTTTGAGAGATTGGAATTTTCCCTTCATGACGGGGATGTAGGAATGGACACTTATGGAAAGTGAGCAATTGAAAGAAAAAGGAAACCTGGTTGTCTGCTACTTTTTCAGCGTGCAAGGTGCCATAATATTCCTCTTTACCAAATTTACTTGTTTGACAAGTTAGTCCTTTTTCAATTTAAATGACTCAATAATAGCTTTAAGCAAGAAATTAAAATGGCTCCAAGTAATCAGTATTTTTCTGTTAATCATCTCTGTAAAATCTTCCTTTTAAAATCCAGTGATTGACGTGTCATCTCAAGTCTCTTGCTTGAGACATCTCTGTTTAGGCAGCTCAGGTACTGGCAGTGCTCCATTCATCTGGCACACCTGCTTTTTGCCATGAACTGATGGCTGCACAATCTCTTTCTATGAGTGAAAGGAGTGAAGAGAGTAACATGAGTAGGAGGTGAAGAGAAATTTGTCACTCAGTTTCTCCTGCTACTTTCTTTGTCTGTTTAGTCAGTATGTAGTGCTTTCTACACTTGGGGAAATTGAGGACTGGGATTTGGACAGGAAAGTGATAGTGGCTAAGAATAGATGGTCTTGAATTAGAACAAAACAAATGTATTGGAATGCCTGCTCAGGTGCATGTCATCAGTATATTTTTGTGTGTTTATATATCAGTGTGCCTGTGTATTCCCCAGTGCCTTTGCTCTTTGCCCATTTTGATCCCTCTTCATAGTACTCCAGACTTCTAGTCTTGTAGCTCAATCGGGGTAAAGTTGTGATTGTAAAGATAGCAAAGGATAAACAGTTAGAAAAGGAGAAGCACAACATGAGGTCCTTGTGGACTGTTTCCTGCTATGTAAAAACAAGCTGAGAGAAGAATGTCTGTCACAATACACTGCAGAAAAAAACCAAAACAAAACATTCAATATGAACTGCTGCACGCTATATTCAAAATGGCTCCAAACTTTATGTATCTAGTCAAATTTCCTTCTGATCTCCCAGGGATAGGTTCACACCTATCCCAGGGATAGTGTTCACACTGTAACTTTGCAACTAAATTCTATGCCTAAAAATACACCCCCAAATTTTAATATTTCAAACCCCAAATCACCTGCTTCACTGTGTATTGTGTAAAATAGCTCATTGAAATGACTGCTCATATTCCATTATGTGAGCTATTGAACTAGTGTGCATTTCTGCTTTTTATTTTAAGGAAAAATATGAAAAAAAAATAGTAAGAAATTGTCAGAAAATACATCTTATAATGTGGCCTTTCCTCATTTAAGCCACTGCATGTGGGGATGGGTAGTACCTTATTACAGGGACCAAACAAGGCAAAGGATGTACACATGACCTATGAATCTTAGTATGCATGATGAAGAATGGGATCCTAACTTGAGATGTCATAACTAAAATCTTAAATTTGGAGCTGTGCTGTACATGTCCTATGTACTGCCAAAACCCACTGCATAAGACTGAGGGGAAGGGTAATTTACCTGGAGGGTCTCTTTGAAAACTCAAGTACTATCCTAGAGGCAAAGAAGCAAGATGTTAAATCTCATGATTTTGTTGTTTCCTAGTGCAATAGATGCTGAAAATCTACATGGCAGATCAATAAACCTGAAAGACCAAACTGCAAGAGTTTCTGTTCTTGGAAAGATTATTTCAGTCCTCAAAAATATTTCTGGGCTTCTGTGCAGTGATGTTTGAATTTAGGTTTTCAGTATGCTATCAGATTAGATGAGATCTGAACTATACTCTGAAAATGATGAGTCTATGGGTGATCTGGATTTGGGCCACTGTTTCATTTGTTTGGTCCACATTTCATTTATTTCATTCATTTATTCATTTATTTATCTTCTTTCCCTGAACTCAAGTCTTTAAGTAATGGAAGCTGTCTCTGTATGACAAATGAAGATCATTATAAATGTGTAGAATTGGATTGAAATCAAACTCAGCAATATTTTAGATATTTGTTTCCCCAAAATATAGTCACCAAGTAAACAGGGGAAAAGAGGAGGACTGAGTTTCTAAATTTTTAATAGAATTACTGTGATGGCCAAATGTGTTTTGGAGTACATGAGGAGAGCTAGAGAAGTAAACCCATTACTGTTCTGTTTAGTTTCCTCTGGTGCTTGGGAAAGGGATTTATTCAAGGCATGACTTATTAATTGCGCTGGGTGAAGATTTCTGTTCCTGTTAAATATTTCCATTCAATAGCTCTGAGATCCTGTGAGAAAACCTGCTCAGCAGATATCAGATATTAGTTTTCTTTGTCTGCAAAGCGAATCTGTCTTTGAACATTTAGAAGGAGTGAACAAACCTCAGTACCATCATCTCTGTATACCTGAAGTTCTCTGTTTGGGGAAATTGTTTTCAATGAAAAACAACTGAAGGTGGTTGATTTTTAATTTTAGTTTATCTTTAACTGCAGCTTCACTACCACTACTTATCATAAGACATGTATGCTGTTCTTGGTTGAACTTTGAATAATGCAAGCAGAACTTCTGCCCTTGATTTTGTCAAATCTCATAAAAACCTTCGAGATTTGATGTAGGTCCTCTTAGAACTTAGTGTCTTCCCTTAATGACAAAAGTTGTTTGATTTTTCTAAAATGATACTTTTACTATGAACTGGTATTTTTCAGATACCAACTCAGATATTTCTACTTGATGGTGTTATTTTTTCAGATGTGTTAATTTCTTGCTCTTCAGTGCACTCCACATTTTGACGTAAGCTACTCAGATACCTCAGGATGCACCAGTTATAAATCAGTAAAGTGTTTTCTAATGTCATTTTCCAAGGTTTCACAGCAAAAAGACTAAATATAAATTTATAGATTAGTCCCAGAAAAAAAAAAAAAAAAAAAGGTACATCTTTCAAAGAGAGCAGAAAATGTAAGTATAACCTTGGAAGCTGACCTGCCCAACATTGAGCCACATGCACTCTCTGAGTGTGACAAAGGTCAAGAAGCCAAGGAGAGACAGTCTCTCTAGGAGCCAGTGCTGCACGAAGGGGATAGGCTGAATGGACATAAGAAAAAAGAGATGAGGGTGGGAACTTTTTACAGACATTGGAGAAATTCAGAAAGCTGACCAGGTGTTTCTTTGGATAATTACAGTAGGCTTCCAGGAAATATAAAACTTACAGTTAATTTACAAAATGTTGTGAGTGATGTCAAATCAACTTCTCAGCTGCACTTTCTGTGATTTTGCAAGGCAAAGAAATGTATGTTTCTGCTCCTCTGCATCTAGATGTATCCCACATTTTATTAAGTGCTTGTAGTTTTGTCTCCTCTCTGACCAGTGAGAGATTTGAGATTCCCTTACAGCACTCTGAACTAAGAGATGTTTTCAGATATGAGAAGTGCAAGAACTAATGTGTCAGAATGGATGGCAGCTCCTGACTTAACAGGCTAAATATCTGACTGGAGCCATATCTTCACTAGAGAGCTGCAGATGCCTGAGTACAAGATATATAAACATATTGATGACTTTTCCAATAATTACAGAGATGTAAACTGTGCGAAGGTTTTAATTTTTTTTTCATTTTGTATTGTCTTTACTTTTTGGGAGTTAGCGAGTTTGGACATCACCATTCATACCGTGGTTACCCTACTGTTTGCTTTGATTCTTCAGGCACTTGCATGGATGTGTGGCAGAATGTGACTCCTAAAGAGTTTCCCAAGCTACTATCTGCAGCTGACACCTTAAGTAACTGTGTGCATTTGCATAGCCCAGCATGGTGGTATACTTAAACGCATTTTCAGCCTTGGTGTAAAAGTTAATGGCAAAAGAACCCATTCAACCAAAAACCTCCTGTGCTATTATTTCCTACCTTTTTAAGTACATGTTATTTATACATGAAAGTGTAAACCAGCAGGACATAATTTTTTGGCTGTCTCCATTTTGGATATCACGGTAAGTAGTCTGGTATAGGACTGTGCCATTAAGAATGTAAATCATCAGAGTGAACACATTATCCAGGTGTACTAAGGGTTTGAAGAATAAAAAAAAAGTTCTTTATGTCATTATTTTGTTATTTTTCTTATGATATTAGCTCTCTGTTGGTGATACACCTCTGCAAACAGATGAGCTCTTAGAGCAGGGAGGCAGTCACCTCAGCAGAACAAAATGTATCACTGTGCTTATAATAGAATGTCTATCTAATGTGTCTGATAAGCTTTGAGTAGAAGCATATGTTTTGGTTTATTATCTGTTGGTGGGGGGGTTGTTTGTTTGGGGGTTTTTTGTTCGTGGTTTTTTTTGTGGATTTTTTTTTTTTTTTTTTTTTGTGATTATTCTGTGGGGTTTTGTTTGTTTGTTTTAAATACTGAAGAGTTCACCATGCAAAAATACTCTAAAAATACTTAAAACACTTTTTTTTTTACTCCATAATCAAGAATGCCCATATCAGTTTGAGCACCAGTGCAAAACATTGTAAGTAACATTTTGCCATGAGTGGAAAACATGCAAGATTTCATCTGTACCTCTCTTGTTTTGCTGTATGTTCCTTTTTACTAATAGTAAATCTCTTAAGATTTTGTTCATAATTTTATTTTGGGCTTTCTAATTTTTGTTTGGTCTGTTTCTGATACTAGCTTCTGATTTTTCTCTTTCCCTTAGGCCATTAAAGTATTGCTCTAGATATTGTCAGGCAATAATTCACTCATCCATTACTCATATAGCACTCTGTGCACTGCATATTATCTTGTGCAGTTATTTAATTAAAGCATGGTTATAGGGTGCCAACTTACCAAAGCAGACAGATGAATCCACTTGGAAATATAAAACCTTTGAATTCAGCCACAGAAAACAAAAGACACACTGACTGTAAAAAGAACTGGCTTTTGGGAATGATGCTTATCTGCATCAGTACTATAAATGCATTTTACTTTGAAAAACTCCCCAGATGGTTAATGAGGCTTGTTTGTTTGCTTTTTACTATAAATTTGGTTGGGCTCAAGGGTTCCCATTAAACCAGTATTATGAATACAGCCTTCTGGTGGAATTACTAAGAAATATTTTCAGGTAATATTACAAATAAAATTGCAATTGAGTTACTACTTATTTAAACTAACCTGGGTGCTGGCAGAAGTTGAAGCTTTTTACTTAATTTTTCTTATTGTTTCTTGCATCATGTTGTGGTTTTTTTCATGCATTTTTAAAATAACTTTTCTAGAAACATCAAAAGATTAACAGAGACCACTAAGCTGAGGCAGCTAACACCTGGAAGATGAGAGAGAATAGTTTCCTC
The DNA here is from genome assembly GCA_027886175.1 of Phylloscopus collybita. NCBI lineage: Eukaryota > Metazoa > Chordata > Aves > Passeriformes > Phylloscopidae > Phylloscopus > Phylloscopus collybita. The sequence goes on from JAJNNQ010000024.1 coordinate 20,184,979, forward strand.
ACAATGTGTTTTTCCTTTGCCTTTGCTTTGTTGTTGTTGTTTTTTGGGTGGTTTTTTGTGTTGTTTGTTTGTTTGTTTGTTTGCTTGTGGGTTTTTGTTTTTTTTCTTCAATCTGGTGAGCCTCTTTCTGCTCTGCCTTTGGCCCGGAGTTGTCAAGAATTAAGAATTTGGTCATTGTGGTGCTGGAGCTTAAATTACTGGCTTCAAAAATGTGAATGTGAAGTGAGTAAAGCCCAGCTTTGGTATTTAGGTGCCAAACAAGCTTAGAATATACGTCATAGAAATAAAACTGATATCTGAGTTAATTGCATATGTATTTAATAAACATTTGGGAAGCCACATTTACATAAGGAATGTTCCTATCATTTAGCGGAAAATACTTGCCCCAAAGAAATTTGTTGTTCATGTGATAGAGCCCCAAAAATAAAACAAATCAGAAATGAACAAAATAGTTGGATTTCTTCCAGGAAATTTACAAATGTATTGGAAAAACTGAATATGCAATGAGAATTAAGGAAGTTTTATAAAAACATATTAAATTCAGTTAGAAGGATAATTTAATAAATTTCTAGCCTAATGAAAGAGTAGAATGCTTTCCTTTCATCACTTTTATTAACGTTACTAATCTTTACTAATTCATATGATGCTGATCCTTTTTCTGTTAATGAAATAGCTTTTGGGATACTATAGCATTAGGAGGACATACTAGCCTGTGAAAAGAACTGTAAGCCTGAGATAAAACCAGGAAAGACAAATACTAGGAGTGTCAGGCTGCTGCTGTTTTCTTTCCATCCCCCAGTTCTCATGAACTGTGCATTTTAGTCCACATGTGCACATGCTAATTTCTTGGTCCATCAGCATGATTTAACTATACAAATCTGTGTTAAAAGCAAAGCAAGACTAAATCCATCTGTCCTTGCAACAAAATGTTGATGTTGCAGAGGTGTAGCCATGCCATCCAGAGAAATCACTCTTCATATGCAGAGTTGGGCAATAAGGAGACATTTGGAGGAGATGGGCATGTCTGATCTGCAGTGACTGGCAATGAGAATCAAGCCTGGAGCAAACTGAAGGCACAAGCCTATCAATGGAGACACCTGTGCCAAGCTCTTGAGAAATTATTTAAGTAGGGATTGGGGGTTTTTTTACACATTTTTAAACACACATACTAAACAAAGTAATTTAAATTGAGGTGAGTTAAATGAGTAGGAGCACAGTGATATCTGTAATTCAGGATTTTCTGTTTGTTTTTTACAAAAATATGCTGTACTGTGGCAGTATTTCTATGACTGAATTTTTCAAAGAGCTTTTAGTCTGTGTCACCTCTGCATGTCAAGCCTCGGACCCTGAGGCCAGTGTTTGAGTTCGGGCATATTGAGCATGTCAAGTGCAGAGCCCCAGTGCCCCTCGGAGCACCTCGCAAGCATGCAGAGCAGCCATGAGATCCAAAACAGCCATCTCCTGTTTGTTTCCTGCTCAAGTAAGTCAGGCTGGGAGCTGAGATTTCATGTTTCCCACGAGCAGGGAGCTAAACTGCTTTTGAATAGTTCTCCATTGTCTCTCCCTTATCCAGGGACTAGTACAGCCAGCCAGTGAAAATAGCTTACAAACAGCACAATTTCACAGTAAACTGAGTTTGTGTTCTGCATCAGTGTAAAAGATACTAATATTTTCCAGAGGACTTGCTGATTTAAAATAGTTGGTATGATCACCCTGTTTCCAGAAGGCATTTGAGAAGAATAGTCAATAATTTCCTCTAGAGATGGAAAAAAGAGGTAGATTTTTAGTGTTAGAAAAGAATTTGCAATATGTCTGAGTTTATTTATTGAACAAATATTTGGGATAAAATTCAATTTTTGATCCTTGATTTCAAGCTCATATGCTGAGGATATGTCCAAGAGGACGCAGTCACTTGACTGTAAGTTTGCCCATGTGGACTGCAACAATGATGGCAGACACTGCACTGTATTTTTCCAAAAAGCCTACTTCCTGTTCGTGTTCAGTGCATCTTTATTTCCACAAAAGCATATTTTTATATTAATTATTACCTTAGTCTCTTCACAGCCTTCTCATAGGCTATGTAAAGAAATCAGAATGATTGCCTTAAGAATACAATAGATAAACCAGTTAAATACGATTGAACAAATACATCAGAAAACATGGTCAAAACCAAGCACAATCCATTTCTTTTCACTCTCTACTCTCTCTTCCATCAAGTGGAACATCAGTTTCCACTGCTTCCAGAAAAGACTGAAATCTCCTCAGATTTTAACTGAAAACTCTTTCTAGTGAAAGAGTTCACAGAACAGTGAGGTAAACAGAGAAGAGGTGTACAAAAGTGAGAAAATTAAGTAAACTGAACTTTTTAGTGTCACATTATTTTCATATGTGATTTTTGCTTTTAAATGCTTTTCTAATATCTATCTTCACATGAGAAAGCAGAGTGGGCAGGGAAATATTACATTATTTTGCAAGAACATGAGCTCCCAGAAATGCTTTGTGTCTTGGTAGGTCTGGAGACAACTCAGAGTGTAGAGTTCCTTCCAGAACCTGTTCCCCCAGTCTGCTAACAGAAGCCAATCTGAGAATTTGTCTCTTCATTGTGACTTCCCAGCAGCTAGCAGTGCAGGAGCCACCAGTGAGGCCAGTTCCAGCCCTGGCCTGGCAGTTTGGGGCTCCTTGGTGTTCGAGCAGCACCCTGGAAGGTGCCCAACAGCTCCAGCATTTCCCATCTTTGGTATCTGTAGAAGTCACATTCTTAGGCAGATGCATGCAAATAAGTTAGCATAAATTAACCACCCTCTAAAATAACATTAATGTGATAAATGAGCAGTTTAGGACTATGTTGTTTTCTCTGTTTCTCCTCTGAAAACATGTAAATATTCATTGGATGGTATGCAGTAGCTATTGCAGTAGCATAAGCACCTGTGGGACGCTGGGGCTGCAGGCTCCTGACAAAATTGCAGTGGGATGCTGAAATTCTGGGATTCAATGACAGCACTTTCTGTCAGCCCCAAAGTGCAATGACAGCATGCAGCTCTGAAGGGTATTGAGGTATAAAAGTGATTTTAAAATGGCATGGTTAAGAGATGCCTGACACTGAGAGTTGGAAAGGTCTTTAGGTGACATTAATGCTGTTTAAAGTGGTGAATAAGAGAATCAGTGATATGTGGTAAAGCTTACATGTATTTTATTTTTTTATATATGTTTCTGTGTAAGTCATCGATTTTGAATGATAAAGTGATGCTGCTTTTCAAGCAAATAAAATTATATTTATTGGAAAGCTGGAGCAAATCAAGCAAATATGATTACTACTTGAAGTCCTCTTCAGAGGCATTTTATTTGGTAATAGTTTAAGTGTAAGCTAAAGTGGTTTTCTAATGGATAATGCAATATTTCTGACCTAAAAGCAAGAAATAAAAACGTTACCTTTTGTCCAAAAAAAATCCAAAAAAAATATTAGGCTGCTTAATAAACAGTAAAGGGGTTGGACATAGGGCTTGAATTTACAAATCTGCACAAAGGGTCTCTTGCATCTGAACACTGCACTTCTTAAGAATAGAAATTTTCTTAGGAAGTTGAAGGAAGGAATTTTAGCAGAGCCATTGAAATTGAAATACACCACAAAAGCTGCCTTTTTGTTGTTGTTGTTGTTGTTGTTGTTGTTGTTGTTGTTGTTGTTGTTGTTTTTTGTTTGTTTCAAAGCATTGCTTTTCTTCTATAAGTAGTGCTCTGGGGGGTTGAGAACTAGGATAAAACACAAGCCAGTAAACTCTACAAAAATCACTTCAAGCACTTGCTCAAAAGTGGCCATAAATAGGGTGGGATTTGAATGTGACTTTAAGGATGTTGCAGAACTTAGCAAGAGAATGACATGCTGTTTTTTCTTATTTACATTCATTATTTTTCTTTCCTGGAAATGTTTTCTGGGACTTTTATACAGCAACTTCTAGGGCTCCCACTTCTTTTGCCTGAAATATATATGTTTTAGAAGTACAGCTTCAGTGTCTCTGCCACAGTCATGAAAGCTGGTCTATGAATTAGTATGTTAACAGGACAAGAGCTAGGAAAATATATCTTGACAGCTTTAACATTGTGTACTGAGAAATAACATGAGATAAGGAAAATTAATGGTAGTAGCACATCAGCTAGTATAAATGCAACTGGCATTTTTATTTGTATATGCTTTCTGGTTCTGAGCCATAGAAATTATGCAGGGTGTAAAAAAAAAGTGACAACTTGAACAGCTGCCTATTGAAATTCACTGCTTGATACTATGAAATTTGTAGATTGGTTTCATCCTGTGATTTTACTGGTCATCATTGTGACATCTGCTAAAAACTCTCATGGTAGATAGAGAGTTTCTATTTCTCTAAAAGCATTAATGATTCATTGTTTGGTCTTGTTTTTAGAGCTTTTTTTTTCATGTTCCTTGCATGTAGTGATTTCACAGGCTCATTATCAGAGTTCTGGGGACAAACTGATCCCTAGTGGATCTTCCTCAAAGCTAAGCTGAGGACAGGGGGATTGAGAACAGCTAATTGCTAACATTAAGAGCAACTATTTGCTGGAATTATATTGAGTCTAAACAGAACTACTGGATGTGAATGTGCTTGAAACACCAAATTCAGAAACTTGCTTAGATACCCTTCTGTCTAACTTGCATCACAAGTTACTGTATTTGTAAAGGCTATGTGCTAGATTTCTTCCTAAGTTTTGAATTTTCTATAGTTTTAATTGATCCCTACTAATTTATAATTTTATCTCAACTTTCAGAGTTCTTTCTACTTGTTAATCATACTTTGATGTTAACTAACACTGCTTAAATGTTTCTGAATCCTACCCTTATTTTGCCTGAATTACATGAATAAACCACATAGGAGGGATGTGTTTTTACCAGATCACTAATTCTTATATAGGGAAGTACTACCCTAGTCACATTAATATTTCTGCTTGGAATAATGTGTAAACACAGAAGTCAGCGAGTTAAATGTTAATACAAAACAATATTCTGTTGCATATTCTTGAGGCACATTTAGATGCTTGTATAAGGAAATCATTTTTCTTTGTTAACACCTGCCTAGCAAATAACATGGAAGTATCATAGGTGTGAAAAAATGCTTTCAAAGCAAGAATCCCTGTTACAAGGAGCTGTCCTTTTATCTGAACACCCCTGTAGGATTTTCCTGAATTAATAACTTTTAATTTACATTCAGTTTTTACTTTTGGGCTTTTCTTCTGCTTGATTAGTAGGGCAAAATAAAATGGAATTATTTAAAACAAAAAGGCCAACAACAATAGGAATGCATCTGGACAAGAATGAGGAGGTCTATTTTGTGTTTTATGGGGGAAGGCCCTTAAGGCAATACTGATGGTGTTCTTAACTCAAAAGGAAGGTGGTCTCTACCCTGTGCAGTGGTCCAAACTGAGAACTGATGATCTAACCTAACAAATTCTATTGTGCTAGAAGCAATTATGACCTGTATTGCCTTCTAGTATCTCTTTTTAATCTCTAGATTGACATTACATCAAGGTACCCCTAGTGGAGTGGTCAGTATGGTTGTCAGACACTCAGCCCCTCACAAATGTCAGGAAAATTGAAACTGCTAGTGAAAGAATAGTTTTCATTGACCACCACAATGTCTATCACTTTGGAGTTTCTCCAATACCAGTACTAGCAAAGTACTTTATAGTTCTCCTACACAATGTTATTTTACAATATTGCTGTTTATTAATTTATATTCACTTTCTACCCTATGAAAAACCTTCTAAGTCATGACTTGCAGGAAGAAACTATACACAGAGCAGTATATTGTACTTTTCTATTTATATTCATTTTTAACATGCAAAGCAAATCTCTTATGACTTCATTCCTTCAATGTACATTCCTTTATTTATACTTAAGAGTATAATGAGGTTGCAAAGCTGTGTTTTAACCTCAGCATATGCTGCTATAGAAATTGAACCCTTCATTACAGCTTTAAAAAACCAAACTTGGAAAGTTCACCAGGATCAGAACTCTGTCTTTAAAATCTGTTACCTTAGATAACCATTGAATATGACAGGAGTAAAAAATACTCAGGTAAAAAAATGTATCGATCTGTGTGTCAACTCTGATAAAACTGGAAAATACCCTCAACCTACAATTCTCTACCAAATTGGTCACAGCAAACTCTCTTAACCTGTATATATACAATTAACCCTTACATTCATCACAAGTCTAATGTATTCATGGATAATTCCTAGTCCTTCAACAAAACTTCCAAACCTAGAACAGATGCTGCTTGAGGGAGGAGGGGGTGGGGTCACCCCTCACCATTACATGTGAAATTCTGTGTAAAGCATCCTAAAAGTAACTATTTTTGAGAGAGATGCTTTCTGCTGGTAGGAAACAAAGGCTACTCACCCTATGAACTTTTGAGGCCTGGGGACTGATACTAAAGAGTAACTTTCATGTTTAATCTTGCTATGGTACTTGACATACAGATAAAAAGGAATCTAGAGATAAACATGTGGTACACAGCTGGGAGTCTGATCTGCTTAGAATTTCTTCCCTGATGTCTGTGAATAGAATTTAGTTAGGGCAATTATATTTTTTTTTCTGCTCAGGTTCATGTTTAACTGAGGATTGAAATGTTAGATTTTACTGACCCTGTAGCTGGAGGTAAATTCTCTCCGATTTATTTTCTGGTCATTTGCTCCAATAGCACCTCAAATTTGAGGGAAAATATGTAGTTGAAAAGCTATATAGCAGGAGCTTAAGCACAGAATTAGAGAATTTAGACTCAGCTTTTTTAAACTGTAGTGAAAACAAGCCAGGGTATTCTGATGACTTGATATTCCTTAATTTGAAAAAATTAACACTTGCCTGTGTAAGAGTCCTTATTCAGCACTCCTAGCTAATACTCAGATCTTCTTAGTTTCACCTGGAGAAAACAAGCAGAATAGGTGGTGTCTGAGAAAGGCAGAGCAGGAGGAAGGTGAAGGGTCAGTCATACGCTGTGCATGCTCACAGCTGCAGAGGACAGTTCCCTGGTCTATGAACAGACTTTTCTGTTAAGAGTCTGGCAATGCTGGGGCCAAATATGACTAGTCATAAACATTAAGCTTTCTTGAGTTTTAAGTCTGTCTGGAAAATGGTTCAGGAGCTAGAATTCATTCTCTAAAGTGAATGATAGATGGAGAGATGGTGCCCTTTTATTACACCTATTACACACATAAGTTCAAGTATCCTTCAAGTGGCTTGGCAGTGTCTCTTACTCAAGGGTACATCAATCTTTGCCAATTCTATAAAGCATTTTAGGGGCAGTTTTATTGCACTACCTTTCTAGTTAATTGACTACAAGCTACCATAAAGCCTAACTTTTGTGTATATATACCTGTATATCTCATTCCATAGGAGCTCTTTCATTCAATTTTTTCTGATAAAAACATTTTTGTCTTTTATCACAGCCTCAGTAAGGAGAATGCTGTTTGGAAAGGACCAGACTTCTGTTGTACTTGTGCATGTATTATTTAATAAGTGTTCTCAATGTCTTTTAGAAGGCAGCAAGCATACAAAGTACTTTGCAATCATCAAGCAATCTTGTCAAGAGGAATCAGACTATGTTCCTCTCCTGTGCTGTCTGAGAGCTACTTGATCTATGGATGGCTGTTGTCTTGGTCTAGTCCTGCTGTCCTGCTGTCACATTGCAGCTATGCAAGTCAAATCTTACTGACTCCATCAGCCCAGCTGGGGTGATTAATAGTCACTTGATAAAAAGTAACTTCAGATGCTGTAAAGCGGGGGGTTGCATTCCCTAGATAAATGCACAACTACTTGTTGCCTTGAGATTCAGGAGGGCCTAAAGCTGCAAGAAGTTAGAGCAGATTCTGGATGTCTTTGTGCTATGGATCTTTAAATTGCAGGATTTTTACTTTAGCCTCACCTTTGCATTTCAATCATTCATTCATTTTAAATAGAGAACACCCCTTTAAAATATGCAAAAACAGATTTTGCAGGTGAAAGTGTGTTGAGACAGAATAGTCTCCCAGAAAGTCAGGGGTTTATCTCCTACAATTCCAGGTTGGTATGCTGACACTTTCCTTTGGGGAGGAAAAGTTTCATTCTTAAATAACCCCTGGCAAGCTAAAGAAAGTAAGGTATGGTGAAATTCTACTTTTTCAATTCTGTGCTCACAAGCATGCTCACCTACTGATTTATGCAACCATATTTGACTGTTTTCATGTGTGACACATTTTATTGCAAGTGGAAACTTCTATGAATGTGGAGGTGTTAAAGTAAGAGAGAGAGCTGAAAATACTTTCTGGATCTGGATCTCTAAGAATTTAATCTGTTGATTGAGGAGGATTGTTCTCGTAATATAATGTTCCATTTATTGCCATGAAACCATATCTAAATCATGAAGAGGGAATAAATTGTCTTGTAATGTGTTTTGATTGGGGAAGCCAAGCAGTAGAAGATTATAATAATAATAAAACAAATGCTAGTGAGTTGCTTTCCAGAAGTGTCATTAAAATAAAATGAAAAATTAATTGAACTGTGAATCCCAGATTGGTGTTTTGATGAATCTCAGCTCCAGTGCAAAGACTAAAGTCTGTTGTATTAGAAAAACTTATGCCAAGGTTGCTCCCACCTACACCAATGTAAGAGAGATGTTTAACACTAGAAGGAACTGTGGAATATGGGACTTAAAATATGGCATCACATTACATATTACCATCAGTGCTGAAGGACTGGGATTAAAAGAATTTACACATAAAAGAAAATGGATTCATTAGAAGACAATGAGACAAATTTGGGAAAAGTTTGGACTCTGATGTGATGCTGTACCTGGAGAATGTTATACCTGATTGATTTTGGTATTTGTCCATTCTGCTGTAAAGTGAAACAATTTTCTAGGACTGCAATAACAGTAGTGTAGGTGGTATGAGCAATGATGAGGATGAGATAAAGGTTTGTCACAGAGGAATGGGAATTAACACCATGTGCTGGCACTTTTAATACAGAAAAATGAGAAAATTTAGAAGAAAATGGTTAGGGAGATTCTTCAGTGCAGGCCCAGAGCTTTTTGGGGTTTGTTGCAGAGGCCACTGCATGGTGAGCAGAGACTCTGAGGTCTGCTTGCTCCTGAACTTGCCACAGATCTGCTGAATGACTATGGTTTAAAGCCACTTTGTCTTTCTACACCTATTCTGCCTTTCCTGGTTTTTTCCTCTATCCAACAGTCCATCTAAATGTCCAATACAGTTGTTTAAGATGTTGTTTTTTAATTTGCTTGGCTAGCACATAGTATAAGGGGACAGTTGCATGCTTCCATATTAAATTATTATTCCTCCAATATAAGCAGGAGTGTGATATTTAATATGACAGCAATTGCTTGAAACTGATGTGTATTTTCATTCAATTGAGGATGGAACTAGTTGTAAGCAAAAACCAATCTGAGAAAAATCTGTTCCCAGCTTTAGAAGTTTCAGAAAGCTAGGAAAGAGGGGGAAATTGGGTACATGATGATGTGTTTCTGAAACACTGGAACTATAGAGAATATTTAGAAAATCCCACTGCTGATAACATATAAAGAAATTACTAGTGGTAACAATCCTTTCTCCTTCCTGTAAAAGATACTCATCACCATAATTGAGGTCAAATAGCAGGAAGAAAGACAATCTAGGAAAGAGGGAATTTGTGGAAATTTTTGGCTCCAGTATGAGTTTTTATTGAGAGATACCATCTTAGCAGAGGCAATAACATTGAAGGTTCAGCAGAGACATCTGTGGCAACTCAGTCCAGGAATATCCTGGCACACTTGCAAAGCACCAGCTGAAATGCTGCTGTGGCAGATGAGGAAGCAGTTTGTAAGCCGCTACTAATATCTAATTGCTAAACACATGTCCACAGAGCAGATCTCACCAGGCTTTGATGTAATTCCAAACCAGAGTGTCAGTACTGGTAAAGAGTAAAAGGAAAGAGAAAGTTGAATTGGCATAGTGGAGGATCTTTCCAGAAGCTACTCTTGGCAAATAGCTCAAGCTGCATTCTGGGATTTGGTGTGACAGGTGCCAGTACCTAAAATGAAGGAAACCAAACTATTTCAAGTGATTGCTTGCTTCACTTGGTTTACGAAAAGTCTGAAAGAAACCTTGTGAGTTACCACTGCCCTCTGTCTCTTTAAATGAACACCAGTGGAATGCATGTTTCGCAAAGTGCTTTGTGAACTTCACTTCAGTAAATTTTTATAACAGCAGCAAGGCCAGCCAAGGATTCATGCTTATTCTTACACATAAACATAAAAGATGGGACATCTGTGTCAAAGTGTAATGAATTAATAACTAAAGAAGAACTTGATATATTAAATTTATCCAGTACTTGTGTATTCTATTGCTAATAGAAATGTTTATAGCATTCAGTGAAAACATACCTGCATCTTGAGTTATTAAGGCCTTTTAAAAAACCCAAGAAAAAGATACTCAGAACTCTGTACTCTGGACTCTGTTTGACTTTAGAGTTTGGGGCTGAAAGAAATATGCATACGCATACATATGCATGTTTACAGTTGCAAAACACTTCTCTAAAGCTGTTTTGTTCTACACAAAGTGGAGAAAAGTGTATGGAAATTGGTCATGAGTTCTGACACCAGGAGACTGATCTGCCATGTAGCTTTTGCCCCTACATGCTGTGGTGAGTTGATCCTGGCTGGACACCAGGTGCCTACCAAGATGCTCTATCACTTCTCAGCTGGACAAGGGAGAGAAGATAAAATGAGAGGCTTTGGGTCAATGTAAGGGCAGGGACAGATCACACACCAGTTACCATCTTGAGCAAAACAGACTCAGCCTGGGGAACTTAATTGAATTTGCTATCAGACTAGGATAACAAGAAACAAAACAGATTCTCAAAACACCTTCTCCACCCCTCTCTTTTTCCTGGTCTTAACTGAACTCCCAAATTTTCTACCTTACCCTCTTATTGACATCTGAGCATGATGGATGGCGGCTGCAGTCACGGAATCACACACTGTCTTTGCTGCTCCCTCCTTCTCAGAGGGATGACACCTCACACTCTTCACCTACTCCAGCACACTTCTACTCCTCATATAATTGTCCCCAAACTTCTTCTACATGGGTCCTTCCCACATACTGCAGGTCTTTATGAACCTGTCCACTGAGGGTCCCTGCCATGGGGAACAGTCCTTCAGGAATAGATTGTTCCAGTGTGGGATCCCTGCAGGTTCACGGGTCCTGACAGAAGCCTGCCACAGCATGGACTTCCCATGGGGTCACAGCTTCCTTTGGGCACCCACCTACTCCAACATGGCCTGTTCATGGGATACACATGGACATTTGCCCCATCATGGGCCTCCATGGGCTGTGGGGACACAGCTGCCTCACCATGCTCTGTACCTTGGGCTATAGGGGAATCCCTGCTCCAGCAGCTGGAGCACCCCCTGCACCTCCTTCTCCCCTGACCCTGGTGACTGCAGAGCTGTTTTCCTCACATTAGCTTATTGTTCTCTTCTCTGGCTGCACTTTCTCTTATGCAATCACAATTTTCCCTCTTCTTGCATATATTACCCCAGAGGTGCTGCCACCGTTGCTGATGGGCTCAGCCTTGGTCAGCAGTGGGTCTCTTTGGAGCCACCTGGTGTTGGCTCTGTCAAACGTGGAGGAAGCTTCTGGCATTTTCTCACACAAGCCAACCCTGTGCCCTTCCCAACACTCCAAAACCTTGTCACTCAAACCCAATACACAGGGTTATCTGCATGGGTGCTTTCCTGCACTACTCGGTCAGACCACAGTTGCCGTTCTCCTGAAGAGCTGGTTAGGGTTAGGGTTAGGGTTAGGGTTAGGGTTAGGGTTAGGGTTAGGGTGTAGTTTTTTCACATACAGGATGACTTTCCCTTCCCCAGACTGTTTGTTGTTGCGGCATGAAGCAACACGGCCTTGAGAGTGCCCTGGGCTTTTGGGGCCCGAAGCACACTGCTGAAATGGCTGAGGAGATAGGTGAAGGGATGCTCCCATTTGGTATTCAAAAGTTGTTTATTGGCAGGAACAGGATACAGCTTCCAAGCGGTCCAGGGATGAGAACAGGATTGGGCTGAGGGAACAATGTTAAATACGGGGCAAAAAGGATCTGCGGGTCAGGGTCCAATAGGGACAGGGTAAAGTGGTGCAGAGGAGAGGCTAAGAACTGGGAGAACCAATAGTATAACAGGGGTGGAGTAATGTGGCAAATCTGGGCCAATGGGATTAGGGGAAGAACGTTCTAGAGAAGGTACATAAATGGTAAATGGGGGCTGAACAGGGGTGGCATCAACTTGATGAACCAACAGAATAACAGAACCTAAAAAAATATTAACATGTGGCTGCAAAGGCCCATAGGAGAAAGATCTTCTCTCATCCTAATCTAGAGAGTTGTTTCTCCTTGCCTACATTGGCCCTTCCAAGGTTGGGGTATTTTTTTAGCAAGCCACTGGGCCTCTACAGTTTATTGTTTTCTTCTCTGTCTTGGGTTATGGAACGAAAAATATGTATTCTATTTCATTTGCTGAAAGCAGTTGGAGAATTGTTCTTCTTTATCTCTTGTAACTCTGGGAGGAGGCGGGCGGGTGCCTTTTGATAATGGGCCAACTGTTAAAACCAGGTGGAGCATTGTTTCTTGTCTCTTTCACTGCCTGTCCTCCCTCCAGGGGAATATTTTCTGCTAATGGACCATTAAGACACCCCTAAAAGCACACAAAAAAGACTGTCCACATTACATCATCCTATTGTGAGATGCTTCACCCAGTGGGGGGAGCCAACCATTCCTACCTGGATAAAACTGAGACACAGGAGCATGAAAGCATCCAGCTTCACCTGATTCCTGGAGGAAGACTGGACCCCTTTCTCACCACCCCTAGACCCCTTCTCACCATCACTGGACTCTTGTTCTACAAGATCATCTCTACTCCACCAGAACCACATCTGCCACTCCAGAAGGACTCACTTTTGGACTGCTTCCAACACCCTGACCAACAGGGTGTCAGATTGCAGCTCTGACTCTGCCAGGGTTTTCCAAAATTGTTGTTTGTTTGCTGGTTTGGTTGGGTGGTTTTGTTTTTCTACTACATTTGTATTGTTAGTATTCCTAGTAAAGAACTGTTATTCCTATTCCCAAATCTTTGCCTGAAAGCCCTTAATTGTAAAATTATAATTTGGCGGGGGTGAGGGGTTTACATTCTCCATTCTAAGGGAAACTCCAGCTTTCCCTGTCAGATACCTGTCTTTCCAAACCAAGACATTCTCCTACCAAAAACACTCTCAACAACCCTCACTATCTTTCTCTCAAGGTTGTGTACTTCTGTTCTTCATGTTGTGTCAAACCATCCTTCTTTGTCAATGACCTGAGTTTCTTCCAGCCAGATTTGACTGCAGGCATAACCCTTCCCACACAGCAAATACTGTGCCAAAGTCTTCCTGCACAGCAAGTTCTAGTTCCTGAATGCCTTGAGGTGATGTTGATTAAGTATGCCAGTTTGAATAAAGACAAGCCAAATTTATATCTTATGAGACCTTAGCTTTGTTTATGCTGGCAAAACTTTGTAATACCTACTGAGAATGAGAAATCAGTTAACCCTTGGAGCAATTGATGTGTTACCATTTATTGCATTATTGCATTAGCAAATCTACAATAAAGCAGTGGATCTATGTAGCAGTTTATAGTGGCATCCAGGGGTTAAAAAGGCTAGAACAAGAGCCCTGCTTTGCTCCATCTTCTTCAAAGATTGTTCTAGGATAGAGAAATTGCTGAAGCCTGATCAGGAACATTGCTTGTGCCCCTTTTCTTTATTAAAGATAAGGAGAGCTTCTGAAACAAAGTACTTGTTTCTTGTACTTAATCTTTAAACTCCATATTTCTGTTTTAATATCCTTAACCATATTTCTACTCTTCTTGATGCTTCTCTGTGTTCAGACTAGGAGTAACAGGAGAAATGAACCAGGAAAATATAGTTGAAATAAGCAGGCATAATCTGCTGACTGTTCAGGTTCACCATAAAAGCCTTCAAACCCCAGCTTGCTACCCCTCAGTACAGGCTGGAGGATGAAGAGATTGAAAGCAACCCTGCTGAGAACTTGAGGGTGCTAATGGATGAAAATCTGTCCATGGCTCAGCAGTGAGTTCTCGCTGCCCAGAAAGCCAAAAGTGTCCTAGGCTGTATCAAAAGCAGCATGGACACCAGGGTGAGGGAGGCCCCCCCTCCTTCACTCTGGTGAGACCCCACCTGAAGTCCCATGCCCAGCTCTGGTTTCCTCAGTATAAGAAAGAAATGAACCTGTTACAGGGGATGCAGAGGAGAGCCACATAAGTTATAGAGAGCTGGAACAGCTTTTGTATAAGGAAAGGATGAGGGAGTTGAGGTAGTTCAGACTGGAGAAGAGAATGCTCTGGGTGCACCTTCCAGTACTTAAAGAAGGTTTATAAGAAAAACAGGACCAGATCTTTTAACAGGTCTTGTAGCACTAGAACAGGTATTGATTTTAAAACTGAAGAGGTTCAATTCAGATTAGACATAAACACTAAATTTTTATGATGGAAGTGGTTGCTCAGAGAGGTGGTAGAGGCTCCATCTGCACAAGTATTCATGGTCAGGTTGGAGCAACTTGATCTAGCTGAAGATGTCCTTGGTCATTGCAGGAGAGTTGGACTAGATGACCTTTAAAAGTCCCCCCCAACCCAAACAGTTTTATGATGTTCAGAAATTGACTCACAACAAATTTTGAGGAAAAAAGTGGTCAGTACATGTACATGTAGGTGTGATATACACCCTCCTATGAAACTTAAAGACAGTGTTTAGTTTTCAGGTTAAAAAACTAAAAGAAAGAAGGAAAACTCAACCGTGTCTCAGAGCAGAGGCTGCAGTAGGTTATGAAGCAGCAGCAGCATGGATCTGTTAGCAGGACTTGGCAGAGGTGAGCTGTGCCAGTGTTACTTTGATGCTCAGGAGGGATTGTCAGTGCCTGCAGAGCTCCACATGGACCAGCAGAAGGCTGTTGCCACTGTTTGGAGTATTCACTCGAGAGCTGAGCTGAGGGTACTCTTCACTACTCACAGGCACACACTCAGAGAGGTGGTGTCAGCGTACACAGGTAGACTTTTTTGGAACTTAAAGATGCTCTGGAAAGCAAATGCAAAGCTGTATGGAGTATAGCTGGCTTTGGGAAAGTCTTGCTCCAGTGTGTGCCCACAATAGGACACCATTTCCATGGCTTGGATATATCTGGTTCCATGGCGGTCATAGCTTTACTTTCTCACCTTTTTTCTTTCTGATATAATATGCCCTCTAGACTTTGAAATATTCTCCACTTGGACAACACAGACAGTTGATGATAAAACATGGTAAATTACAGGATCATTTTGTAGATAAATCAAACCTTTCTGAGAGATGTGTGTGCGTAACAACTATTTAATGTTCTTTGAAATAAACGATAAAGGTATATTTTAATATAGTTAGGGCTGCTAGTGCCTTTATTTTCCACTACTTTTCCATTCTTACTTAAGAATTCTATATTTTGTAAAATGTAGGCATATGCCTTTGATGAACACTGGCCTGCCTGCATATCAGACATCCGAGTCAGTGGCAGCTGGGAGAATATCAGTGAGTGGTACCCTGTGCTGTTATAATGTCAAAGCTAGAGTGGGGTGGAGAGGGTGCTTATATTTGCAGTCTGTTTACAAGCGGAATGTATCACATTTTTTAAGCTTGTCCTTTCTACTGAAAGGGTTTTTTAGCATTTTTCTATTTCAGAGATGAAGTCTCTGGCAAAGAGTAGTGTGAAATTTTAACCAACTTATTTTGAAAAGCCATAAGTCTCTAATCATAGGTCTCTAGGTATCTTTAGTTCTTAATTACTTTAAATTCTTTATTTAACTCAACCCAAGTAGTCTTTTGTTGAAATAACGAAATGTGCATGTGTAGTTTCTTTCTCACATGGGATAACAAAATGGAAAAACTAGAACATAATATGCCAGCAAAAGATGGTGTTATGGCATGCTGCCATCACATGTACACAGCTGTCAAAATTCTTGGTGCAGTCAGTGTTTATCACTATTATACTATGTCCGTGTATTGATGTGCTCTTAGGTACCATTCATGTATGGAAATGGGGAGGAAAGAGCTGGATGTACTATTTCTAGAGGGATCTAGTAATCAACCTTTACCTTATACTCAACATTGAGGTTCTCATCCTGAAAATCGATTGCAGATGTTGTGATTTGGATATTTTCTTTCAGGCACGGAGTGTCTGCTTCAGCAGTGATCTTAATGTGCTCAGCAGCTTAGTCAGAAATGAATGTAAGAAATGACTAAATCAAAAACATGGACCTTCCAGTGATCTTAGCTGTATCAAAAGAAAGGAATGTCTCCCATTTAATGTGCCTTTTGCCTTCAATTAAAGCAGATGTTTAAACTGTGTGCGTAACCTTGGCTGATAGAGGCAAGAGTAACTGCAAGAGAGGAAAGAATTAAAAGAGCCAAGGACAATCTAAATTGTTTTTCAGCAGTCAGTGCTGACAGCAACACAATAAAAACATCCCCTCCTAGAAAAAAATTGATGATCTTGAAAATCATCACAGAAGATCTAATTTTGACTCCTTTTGTTATGTCTACAATTGGGAGACTGCTGATGCACTGGGGTTTCTGGGCAGACCTCTTTACTCTGCAACATGATTATTTGCTCTGTGACTGAAAATTCCATGGAAAAAAACCAGGCTTTATGAGTTCATATTTTTCCACCTTGTTTTCTAAATTAAAGGATGAAAAAGTTGCACGTTGGTACTTCTACTTTCCTGTAGACCGATTTTGTTCTTTCTAAGCCTGAAAAAATTCAACTGAGTTAGACAGGTAAAAATATGAAAGAAATTAACTCTACTAATGGAAAAGTCAAATAATATCCTTTGTTTTCTTAGCGGTTTTGGTAGACTGGATTTGAAGAACAAAGGGATAATTTACATTTGGTATTGCTAAAGATGTAGAAAGTTTTTTTTTATTTTTCATTTTAGAAACAGCTGGTAACTGTAAAAGAAGAGAATGAACAGTCTCTAAAACTGATTCCTGAAAAGTGTAAAAAATTTTTATAAAAATCCTTCAGAGGGATTTTTCAGTCAACTGTTTTATTAATCTCATATTTTCTGGTAACTTGAACGAAGAAACTTTATTTTACATTATAATACTGTGTAAGAACTTGATATTTATGCTCAAAAATACTGCCAATCTGTCCTCAAGATTAAACTGCTTATATTTAAGGAAATAATGTCTTAAGTTATAGTATTTCAGCCTATGATTCTTCCATATCAAAGCCAGGTTTGCAGCATCTGTATTCTGTGAGTTACAGTGTTCTGTATGGTGTTTTAACTAGGATATGAAGGAGACAAGCTCATCAATAGGGAAATGGTTACTGCGGTATGAGTAAGTAAATAATGGGAAAAGGAAGATAAAAAGGCTTCTTCTTACATCCCCCCTGGCCATAATCACCTTGTTCTGATATTCTATTTGCTCTTTTTCCCTTCCACTTCATACCTTCAGTAATTCATGAGGAAATTTTAGAAAAAGACAATCTTCAGGCTGACAGAGAAAGTATGACTACCTTTATGAGATTTATGGAGTTTATGTGTTTTTTGCTCCTTTAGTAAAAAGAAAAAAGGAAATAAAAAGGTCCTCTTTTTGTAGTAGTTAACAGAGAATAAAATGAAAAGTCTGCCCAACCTCTTTCTGATTCCCTTTCTACCCTCATTATAAAGATGTCCCTATATTAAGTCCTATCATCTGACTGTAAAAGACCTAAATATTTCCCCCTTGGCACCCACTGACAGGCATCTCTGTATAATAGAAGAAGAGGAATAATTGGCAATCCTTTGATGATACTTGATTTTCCCTAATGGAATAGTTGTAGAATTCTTCAAGATGTCATTAATAATTGTCAGTATGGGAAGTGTTACTGCCTGAAAAGCCCAGGAGCATTCAAAGATGTAATGGCAGAACGGGCAGCCCTTCCAGCATATTTTTCTTGTGCCAGGAACACTGCTGAATTAGCTGGAAAGGCATATGGACTTCTTTATTATTATTATTATTTTCTTTTTTTCTTTTTTTTTTTTTTAGCATAAGCAATTGTTTTAGCAAAATCTCGAACTGAAAAATTGCCATTGAAGTTAATCAAAGCATCTTACAGCAGTAAGACCTGAAGGATTTAACTTAGGAGCAATTTATGGTTTCAATTTGACTGCACAAGATGACCTTGTAGTTTTGCAAATGTTGTCTTTATAATCAAAATTGGCTGCTGCATTATAAAAATGCACAAATACGTTTGTGAGGAGGTTATCTCAGAAACAAATTTGTATGGCAAGGAATTTTATTTAATTATACAAGTAAAGGCTAATCAGGGAAGAGATTTAGTATCTATCCAAAGCCAATTGTTCTATATGCAGTCACAGTGACCTAGACCCAAGAGCCATCCTCTGAGGACACCAAGTTTTATTCTCAATCAAGCAAGAGACATTTTTGCAAAGTAAACTTTATTCAGCTTTAATTAAAAACAAGAGTAATCTACATGATACTTTTGAAATCCATGTTCAGACAACAATGTAAGAATATAGTTGAACACTACATTATGAAATGTGGGATAGCAAAAGTTCTTTGGTGCAGATGCTGTTCTGGTTTAGAAAGTAAGTTGTGAGTGTGGATGGTAGTATTTGCTACTTTCAGACAGTATAAATGCTCAGCAAATAAAATGTCACCTATGATCTTAAAATGACATTAAGTGGCATTTTGAGTCATGAAAAGACTAATTATTTGACACTATTAGACTAAAGAAAGATCCTTGTGACTGACTGAAATTTGGTATAGTTTGATGATGTTTCCGTGTGGAAATATCTTTTTTTTTGTTTGTCCATTTTAAATAGATAGGTAGTGATACTTTTGTTATCTATTAAAAGAATGGAGCTTTATGGATGTGAGCAAACAAAATATGGCACAAATGGCTTTTTACAGGCCGCTGTCACAAATATATTTGGGAATCTTGATTGTAATATTAATTTTAAATTATTAGTGCTATAGATCACATGGTAGTATTAATTGGTGCAGAGGGGTAGAGTGGAAGGGAATATTTGCAAGCAGTGTAGTGCCTCCTGATGTGCAAGTGCCTCTGTACAAAGACACAGTGTCTGCTAGTCTGCAGACATCTGAGAAACTTGTCTTTGCCATTAGCTATTTGTCCTGGAATTTCTCATCTCCAAAGATGAATTTTACTTAACAGACACTTAACAGCACAATCTTAACTTTTGGAGACCACTGTTAAGACCAAAAGGTGGGGTGAGGAAGAAGAATAATATAGTTGTCAGCTCAACTGTGAACTTCACTAGCTGAGTGCTTTGTACCAAAGCAAACAAAAAGAAATGACATGGTCTGTTTGTATAGAATAGAAAAACTGAATGATAGTGTCAAAAGAAACTTTCCCAAAGCAAATTACTTGTTGGAGGCTAAAAAAAAAACAACCCAAAACAGCCAACAACAAAAAGTCGCTCTAAAACCGTAAGCATGAGTGCTGCTGAAAGGTAACACAGGTATTTCAGCGAGAGAGATTTCCTTCAGGAATCTCAGTGTCTCAGAAGCAATGGTAGTTTAATGGAGTGTCCATCCTATGTGTAGCCTGTTGTCAGAAAAAAGGGTAGAACAATATGAGAAGGAGTATGATGAGTAATTACCCTGAGAGAATGAGTGACATAGTTTGTTTCAGTATCAGAATACGTGTTGTAAATGTATGAAATAGTAAAACATGGGGAGATATTTTTTCTTACTGCCTAATCAATCTACTATATGATACAGCATCTTGAGATTTTAAAATGAAAAACATTATTCAGACAAAGGGATTTTTGCAGTAAACATCCATCTTTAGCTCTGCCTTGTATGTGTAATGTAGCCTTTGAGAGATGACTTAAGACTGCAAGGAGTGAACAGTGTCATCAGAGAGCGCAAAAACTGTGGAGAAACTGAAAGCTGTGTCTGTGTTACAGTTAAGTCAATATACATTTAAACAGCATTGTTATAACAGCCTGAAGCCAATATGAAAGTATTACTAGAGTCTGGATATGACATTTTTCAGCATTGAGTTCAAGAAGCTGACATATGAATAGAGATGAAAGGAGGAAAAAAGGAAATTCTGCTGTTCATCAAAAACTGGAGAGCACATAAAACTGTCAGCTGTGGGAAGAACAAAATTGGCTATTGCCTCCCTTTCAGTTGTTGCTGCTTAAAAGCCAGCAGACTAAATACTACCCACTGTCCATGAAAGCACTAGTGGAGTTGTGTTATATTTAACACAACTAGATTTGGGATCTGGGATTGGGCTGTTTGCAGCTGGCATGTTAAACTTCCTGACTAGTACAGAATCATTCCTCCAGGTCTGCATTGCTGACCATTTTGAAGGGCTCTTTATAGTGAGATCTCTTATTCATCTTACTTGATAAAAGTAACTTATCAAGTTACTCTTGTTAGAAGAGCAAAAATATATGAGAATATTTTTTAGCAACCCATCTTACCTCATTATTTCAACTGAACCTGGAAATATTCAAGACTTACAGAATATTAAAAAAGGTAGTGAATGTTAGTGAATGGAGTGCATTGATGTGATGTTTTGACTCTGGCTGGATTCCACGTACCTTCCAAAGCCACTATATCACTCCCCTCCCTAGCTGGACTGGGGAGATAAAAGAAGACATTGTGGTTGAGATAAGGACAGGAAGGTCACTCACCAAGTACCATCACAGGCAAACAGACTTAGCTTGGGGAAATTAATTACATTTATTTCCAATCAAATAAGACTAGGATACTGAGAAATAAACACAAACCTAAACACTTTCTGCCCACTTCTTCCTCCTTTCTGGATTCAACTTAACATGCAATTTTCCCCTACCTCCTCTGCCTCCCCTACCTCCAAGTGGCACAGGGAGATGACGTGTAGAGGCCATGGCCAGTTCATCAAACATCTCTGTTGTTGCTTCCTCCTCACACTCTTTGCCTGCTTCAGTGTGTGGTCCTTGCCAAGGGAGACAGTCCCCCACAAACTTCTCCAACAGCAGTCCTTCTCACAGGCTGTAGCTCTTCATGAACTGCTGCAGTGTGAATATCTTTCCACAGGCTGCAGGTCTTCAGGAAAAGGCTGTTCCAGTGTGGATCCCGCACAGGGTCACAAGTCCTGCCAGCAAGCCTGCTCCTCCTCTTTCCGTGGCTCCACAGGTGCTGCCAGGAGCTTACCCCAGTGCTATGGGGTCACAGCTTCCTTTGGGCATCCACCTGCTCTGTGTGAGGTCCTCCATGCAGGGGCACCTCTTGCCTCACTGTGGTCTTCACCGTGGGCTGCAGCATGACCTTGACTCAGGCCCCTGGAGCACCTCCTCTCCCTCCTTCATTCACCTTGGTGCCTACAGAGCTGCTTCTCTCATGTATTCTCTCTCCTCTTTGTGTTTGTTTTTACACAGGTATTATTTTACCCATCTTAAATACATCAACCCAGTGTCTATACCTCTGCTGCTGAGGGCTCAGCCTTGCCCCAAGTGGATCTGTCTTTCAGCCAGCTGGTACTGGATGTATAAGACGTGGGCAAAGTTTCTGTCCTCTTCTCACAAAAGAGAAGCCTTACCCACTCCAAAACCTGCTCACACAAATATAGTACAGTTGGTGAAAGAGAATGCAGTCATGCAAAAGAATGCAAACTTCCTCAATATGACTGGACAAAACTGATGATCAAGAGCTGCAATTGTCAAGTAAATGCTGAAGCTGATTCCTTCCTGATAGAAAACCAAAAGAGCATAGATGAGGAAAAAATTAGTTATTTAATGAGCCATCTTTTTTTAAATAGATTCCCCCAGATGAGTTGAAAACTGTTCAGCCATTGTCTTTTCAGTTGTGCAATGTGGCACATGAGACCAAGACTGATTATTTCAGTCCAGTTGCTGATGAACAGTTGCCTGCATAATGAAAAAACCTCCTGATGTTCAGGGGTGTTGTATGCAATCTTAAGAGATGTACCCAGAGCTGTATGATCTCCTGTGCATGATTGTTCTTGCTATTTAGAATGTTGAGGAAATAGGGTACCAGCTGAGATGGTATCAGGGAATATTCTTTTGTCACTTCGGAAGTAAAACTGCTTCTGTGAAGTACAACTTCAGCTGGTGAGTGTGGGAGTCCAGATTATATTTGAAGTTCTCAGAGGTTCATGGTTAAACTCAAAAGAAAACTTTCAAACTATAAGTACTGTACAAATTCCCTCTTGTGTGTATAACTCTAGTGGGTTTTAGAGCATTATTGTTGCTAAAAATCTTGCTACTAAATCAAAAACTGACAAATCAGAAAAACGGGGGGGAAATACTGAGCCTTTCCCTGAACTTATAATGCTGAATGTCTCATTAGGGACAGTACACAAATCCTTGCAATGCTTGCAGCACAGCAGTTCACTGCCTTAGTCAACAGCCTGTAATCAAAAGTATAATCCCATTGACTTTACAGTGCTTGTCTCAGGCATTTCACAGAAGCATGTGTGTTAAAATTAACACCAGCCTTAAGTTTTAAAGGGAGACAGGATTTGACATTCATTAAAAAGGAAAGTTAGGACTTCAGCACTGAGTTTTGGCATTGGATTCTGCTCCAAGAGGTTATAAACACACTGGACAGGCATTTTTCATATGATTAGAAGTTTATATTGCTAGGCATTAATTGCTTTCCATTAGTCTCTATGAACAAAAGACCTTGCTTGGGACCCTAACTTGAAATAAAATGGCTGCTTTCATGTGTCTCTTTACACACAGAAGAAAAGAGAGATGTCTCAGTAAAGGAGCCTGCACTGCAGATCTGCTATCTTATAAAAGAGACAGCAATATGTAGCAACTACAAAAAGCTCTGAACTTTGATATCTGACTCTGATGTTATAAAGTCTCATTCACTTTATTGTTTGTTGCACAGTGCCAGTCACATTTGAGATCTCTTTTCTGCTGGTGTGAGGTGATTTTGTCTAGTTGTTCCGTTGGGGCTTTTTCCTTATTTTTCAATCACCAAAATGACAAGTGACTTAGTGTTTAGTTTAATGCCATAGGTAAACATCACTTTATTGATTCAGTCATTAACAAGGAAAAGCTGTAAGAGAAAAAAGGTGCTAAGGAAAACAAACACAAGGAACCCCCTCAAAGCTGTATGATATAGACTGTGTTTTGATTGAAATATTTTTGCTCTCTCCTGTTATTTCTGTGAAGCTCTTACATCTACTTGAAAAATCTATCCAGCTGAGCTTGCTTATAGTTGATGAGACTAACACATTGTGACACACAAGCAAGGTTTCTTGCACTTAAAAATTACTGTTTTGTTTGAAGGAAGCTCAGGGCTTTCACATTTCAGCCACAATTGTGAACACATATAAAATGTATTCTTCAATGGCAGCAACAAGCATAAAGTTTGGCAGCAGAGGATATGTAGTGAGAGATTCTGGTGTTCACACAGTTTTTTGTCCTGTAAGTCTAACATACCTTTTTAATCTTGTTAACACCACTACTTTGCTAAGATAGAATTTGTTTGGAGGTTTTGTATTTTTTTTTTTTTCTTAAGGGACCTTGGTTTCATACAGAATTGCTCCAGAATAATAATCATCACATGACTGAGATCTGATACTCTGATAGCCTACTTATCTTTTCTTCAATTTATTTTAAAATTACTACTGAGCTTGTGTAAATTAACTAGCCTATATATCTGCTCTAGTATTGCAGTCTGAGAGGATAAGACAAGACAAGAAATGAACACATGCATTCTAAACTAGTTCTACCACCTATTAAGAGTTGAAATGAGCATTTTGCTGTCTATATTTAAAAGGTCTGTTTGTTGGTATGGTCCCTGCTGTGTTGCAGATATCACTGGCATGGAACTTAATACCTGAAGATTGCACAGAAATAGCTCTCTTTTCTGTCACGTAAAAAAGGCAGAAACATTGGTTTGGTTCTGTGTGATTATTTCTGTGGTTTGCCTTATGTGGTAATTGCCCTTCAGACCCTGACAATTTTGTGCCCTTTCCTCAAAAGCTGGGCAGAGGCAAATATTTTTTGCAGGAACTGAGGGAAAACACCCTTTGGTTCCCAGTGTGTTTAAGAATGATAGTAGAGAGGTCATATCAACTCTGTAATCTGTGCTCTCACCTAATCAGACAGTTTTGAAAAGAGGGCTTAACAGAAAAGAAGCACAACTTGTAACTTCCCTTGGATTTTCAGACTGGAAATGTACTTTTTATTTTTGTCATCTTTCATTCCATACAATCAACAGAGCCTGCCTGGGCTCACTCTAAGCCAATCAATTGCTCCTCAGAGCTATAGAACTTTCTCATATCATGCTCAAGTTTCCAGATTCTTTATAACCCTGGTTATAAAACAGCTTATTTGTGAGATACTAATGAAACCTGGTGTCCGAGGCACTGTTGCAGAATGAAAAGTCATGGGCAAACTTTAAATTAAAGATCAAGTTCTAAATCTAAGCTTACCCTTGGAGGAAACAGCATGTTATGTAAATAGCATCAAGATTAACCTGATCCATATGCCCAAAGAAACCCCAAAAGCTCACTTTATCCATGTTGGCATAGGTTTTGCTATGTTATCTATTCTGTCTATAAAAACTGATCCTAAGTAAGTAGACATTTGCATATTAATCTGGATTGTAGTTCGCCTGAACAACAAAAGCTAATATTTTAAAAGTTCATCACATTTTACCTTGCACCAAGGAAGATTAATCTTAGTATAGGCAGGACACTTGCCAAATGCAATACCCAAAGAAAAATGAAGAAATGTTTCTTAGTTGTTTTTTGCTTGCCTATTATTTGTCTTGGGTTGTGTTTGACTAAATATAAGTCATAGACTTGAAATGTGTGTTGTTTATGGTCACAGCAAAAGCTTCTCTTAAAGCACTTTGTAGTCCAGCCACATATTTTGCTTTTGAAGAAAAGTGTCCTTTTCCAAACCCAATGCCCTTTGCAATGAACAATTAATACATTAACATTTGCTAATAGCTTAGTTGATATTTCAGTCCAGTGTTTAGATACTCTGATGTAACCTCTTCAGTTCCTCCAGTCTTCTGTTTTGTTTTTCATCTTTCTCAGCCTGAATCAATGTGAAAGTCATCTTGACCTCAATGGTTCTGTAGCAGCACCAAATTTACTGCCATAAGTGCTTAATATTGTATTCCCAAAATTTGCTGTTTAGCATTTGATAAGTGCAAGCCTTAGACAAAACCACTTTTTAAAAATGAATAAGCAAATCATGTTTTCTATTGAGATACTTCAGCAAATCCCCTCCATGGGCTTGATTTTATTACCACCTATGGAGACTATATGGCTTTTATTTTTAGTTGGCATGATGTGCTGCATTAATGACAAACTGCACTAACACATTCACACTGACTTTGGACTGTCCCTGAGTTATCAGGGCTCTTACCTAAGGAAAACAAATACTTTCTTAAAAGGCTTTGAAAACTTATTTCAAAACAACATTACAGCACTGTTTTTTGACCAAAACCACATTCACCTCATTAAGTTAATAAATCTTTAAGTGGACACACTCTTTTCTCGATTAAATTTTGTTTGTTGGAACCAATTTTTCTCTAAACATTTTAAGAAATACTGACTAAAAGATGGCAGGTGTTCATGTTGATACATAGACTTTAAAGAATTTTAGGGAAATTAGGATTTTAGTTAGAAATAAGCCTTATGGTTGTTGAAGTGAATTAAAAGCTTTGTAGTTAGCTAAGGAAGACTGGGCTTGAGTTAACTTTTCCCAAGTAACTGATTGTTTGTCAACTTTATGTTTGCTTAGCTGTGCTTGCAACAATAAATAGGGAACCTGATAAATAGGCTTAGGGACACAGGACAATTACAGAGACTCCCCAATCCTGAAACTTATTGAAAGTCACTGTACCTAAGGAAATGGGAGCCCTACCAACACCCATTTGTCACCATTTGCATTGAAAAGGTAGAAAGTTCATGAAGAGTCAATGAAGAGTCATTTTACTTCCTCATTTTAAACCCACTCCTCTTGAATGGGACCACCGACCCATTTCAAAGGACAAACTACGCATGCTTAATTGCTTTTTTGCTAATTACCATACAAAGCGGGGAATGGGATGTACCAAGTTTATGAATATGCATTTGTATTTTGGATATTCAACAGTTTTGTAAATAAAATGGCTTTGTGATTTTTTGGAAGGCATGGTGTGTTTTCGGGGAGCTATCCCACATGCTGCCCAGCACTGCAATAAACATACACTTTCTAACTTTAAATTGTTAGAGAGTTTTTGTCCGTCTCAGTTGGATATCAGTATTAGGTAGATATTCATATTTTTAATAAATCAATATTGTGAAGAGTTCTCTGGAAAAAAAGAAAGTATCTTTGTGTTAACTTAAGCATTACTTCCCTGCAGTGGAAGCAAATACATCCAGTAAGAAATAAATGTCTGTAGCAGAAGAAACCTCACTAAGAGACTTAAAAGTCTACACATCAGAAACTACAGAGATCTCTGTGTTCCTTAGCTGACAGTATTGCTCTGACACAGCAAAGTTCTCTGGCAGTCTAGATCTGTATCACTTTACTTGCCTGCAGAAACCAAGCTGCAATTCATATTGAGTTTCCTAGAACAGCCAGAACAGAAAGAAAATATTAGCTTCTATATTTGTGCTTAAATTAATGAAGGTATTCAAATTGTCAGACACTGGATACCTTAGGAAGCAATTTTCCTGTAGATCAGAGCAAGTTTTCTTGTTTCCTTGGGTGCTGGCATTTTTATTATATTTTTCAGCTAGCCAAAGGAATCATTCTTGTGAGCTGGGAAACAGAAGAGTTGCACCTGCTTGAAAATCAAAACCATGAGCTGGAAGGCTTGGATATGCCCCAATATTGTTGATTTTTCTGAAGACTCTGAAAAGCCCTGATGTACACTAGACAATAGGTGTCAATTTTTTTTCTGCCCCCATTAACTGCTACTCAAGTTAGAAAAAGATTATTAAAAGCCAGCCTCTGCTTTTGACTGACAAGGAGCTGTCTGCCTCGTGAAGGTGTCTGTGTTATGAGGGTGTACCTGGGCAGCCTCAGGGGCTGGTGGGTTGGGGCTGGCAGTGCTTCCCACAAGGATGAGCTGGAGGTTGCAGTCTGCAGAAAAGCTGTGGTAAAGGAAAACACTCCATGTATCAACAGGCTGCTGAAGATGTGATGCAGCTCCTTACAATGTAGCTTTTTATATCCAAGTGTTTGTAGCATTTCTGTCATAAGTTCCACATAGAAAACCTTCTGCAGATGCTATTTTTCTGTTTAGGATGCATGAGATGGGAATGTCTTTCCCATGTTGGTCATATGGTCTAGTGGTCTGAATCTGGTGACCTTTTCCTTCACACCCTAAAAACTCTCAGTAGTGACTGGGATAGAAAGAGACTGGAAAATAGGCATCAAGCTCCTGACTGTTCTTCTTCCAGTGCATGCTGCCCATCTTGTTTAATAGACAGAAGTAGAATGTTACTGATCAAGAATAACACATTCTCCCCTAGATGCAGGACAGGAATTATAGTATCTGGAGAAAGAACAATTTACAACAGCTCAGTTTAATTTGTGTTGTCTTTGTGGGATGCCAAAAAGAAGGGGATGCAGAGCTAGACATGATTTCTGTGCCTGTGGTGGTTGTGGTGCTTGTGTTAGTCCTCTAATTCTGAGTTCAGAGATGTAGCTTTTAATGACAGTAGGAAAAGGCTGGCCAATAGGTCTCCTTTTCTAGCTTTTGGGCTAGGGCTCAGTGGCTCTTGATAATAAAAATTAGATGAGAATTTTAAAGAGTTGCCTATCTGAACTACAGGTTATTTCTTTTAAAAATTCCCTAGTCAGTTTTTCCTAGCTGATAGAAGGTGCTCCTGTAAATTGTCAATATAGTGTTTTGCTTCTCATTCCTTCTCTCCCTCAAGAGTGAACTGTTTCTCGTTTATTAATAGATTCTTCATTAAGCTGTTACAAAAAAAAATTCTGAAATAGTTTTTTTTTTTAGTTTTTCCTTTTCTCTTTAAGTGAAAGATTCTTTTAAATAGGCTCAGCCTTGTTTAAGGATCTGCACACTGTAAAAGAGTAACACTTTTCAAGTATATCTGTGTACTAGTGAATGGGCACATCTTAAGGAACCAGTTTAAAAATTATACACAAAGGAAATCTGTCTGAGATCTACTGTGTATTCCAGCCTGTAAAAATGGGCCTAGAGAAAGCGATTCATCCTTTTAACACACTGTGTAACTAGCCAAGTTGTGTTTTATTGGTATTCTAGTCCTAGGAAAATGCTGTGATTATTCCACAGTACTAGCCTGCTGAAGTTAAATTGACTCCCAAGATTTAGCTGGATGAGTGCAACATGAGCATTTAAGGTAAAGTAGATGCCTGTGCAAAGAGTGACCTAATAATGCTGAATCCTGTTCTTGTCTTAGAGAACACTGTTTTTAGCTTTTTAGTCTAAATAGTGAAAAGGATGAGTTGTCTTTGATCAGCCTAGTGTTTGTATACATAGGCAAATCTAGATCATATGCAGGTAAGCATGTAACTGCTTCTCCAAATCCAGACTTTGATGCAAAAGCATTACCTACTTGAGAACCCTAGGAAAAGCTTGAGAAGTCAAGCAGGAGATCCTGGGAGTGCAGTGTTACAGTCATCCTTTAAAAAACATTGATAAATTGCATTGTACTGTTTGCAGCATTATCAAAATCCCCTTAAATTATTATTCTTTCATTATCTTCATTTACTTCTTTTCAGAAACTGAGTCAATTCTTAAAACTCATAATTTTTTATTCAATCTATAAAAGTCTATCTTGGGGTCCTCTCTTTTTCTTTTTTTTTTTTTTTTTTTTTTTTTAAATATAGAATTACAATCACTGCTTAGTAGTAGAATAAAAGCAGGTTGCTTTTGTTTTGTTTTCAGTTATGTGATGTTCCTCTCCTGATCAAGAAGGTAAAAAAATTAATCCTTGAAAGATCTTTTTCTATCTTTTTTCACTGGTGAAGTTGTGAGTGCCTGGGGTTTGTTTTTTGTTTGTTTTTTTTTTTTTTTTTTTTTGCTTTGCTGGTCTGTCTAGCCTTTCCTGTAGCTGGGTTGTTTTTTGGTCTCTACGGGGCAAAGAATCCCCTTCTTGAGACTAAATTCAACAGTTCAGTATGTGGTATTCTCCCTTAGAAGAGAAAGTTTCTAAACGCTAAACCTATATAGAGAACTTCGACTGCTCTGTGTGACCACAGACTTCATCATATATGCCATGATTCCAGGAAGAATGAAATGGAAGACAAGTCCCTAATGTGATACTCTTTAATTATTTACAATGCTGAGTGTTTTTTAATAGGACTTATGTACCTCTGCTCCAGATAATTTCTCCATCTCTTGCCTTCAAGACTCAACAAATAGTGGGGTTGTAGCACAGTTCAACACTAAAGCTCCTCCTTCCAGCTTTTAAACACTGATGATACTTAATTGGAGATGTAACGGATATTCAGACTTGACACCTTTTAGTTTCTTTTCTCTTTCTCTCTCTCTCTCTCTTTTTTTTTTTTAATGGACAGTTTTGTTGCCCAGTTGGAAACCTCTGATTACATGTCTCTGCTATGCTAACAAGCTTGAAAAGTAAAATAATACTTAATCCTCTAGTAATGATGTATAACTTGGAAAACAGCGACCACAGCTGTTGTATATTTTACTTTGGGTTCAGCTGACTATGCAACTCCATCCAAAGTGTCAGCCTTAATTTGTAAATGGTTTTCCTCTGCTTTTCAGAGCTTTATAGACAAAAAGAAGTTTCCTCCCATTCCTCAAATTCATACATATCCCTCTCATATACATAATTTTTAAAATGTTTTCTTTTGCTCAAAACCCTATAAGGAGAGGAACAATATCACTCTCTTACAAATGAGGAAACTGAGGCACAGAGCATGGTAGAGGCCAGTACTCTCTACTACTCTACACAGCTACAGGGGGACCAAACTTTCCAGAGTCCCATGAAAATGATCTCAGTAGTGAACCAGCCTGGGAACTCCTCTTGAGAAGAACACTCCAGGTTAGCTAGTTTATTCCTATGCTTGCACTAGATTCAGCTGGTTTCTTGAAGCATTATTTACATGTGGATGTTACACAGTACCTCAGCTTGCTGGAAATGATACCTTAGGATGTGATATGGTGTGTTCTGCCAGTTTGGGACAAATGCGAATTCATGCAAATATCTATGGAGAAAGCATAGTAAAAAATGCAAAAAAAAAAAAGAAAAAAAGAAAAAAAGAAAAAAAGGAAAATGTTTTTAATGTGTCTTCCTACGTGGAAATTAGCCCATTCCCCATGCTGTTGTACAGTATAATTGTTTGCTTTGTATTGCATGACATAGAATATTTTTTTCCCTGACTCATACTTGAGGAGGGCAATTACAGTAGTAATATTTACATTTTTTTGTGTCAAACACAAATACTTCACCTGATTGTTAATGTTCCAAATAGTAGGGTGTGCAGAACAGTTTTGAAAAGAAATCTGTGTGGCTAATGTGAGATGAGTTTTATGGATCTGTGAAAATAAATAAATAAATCTCAACAGAACAAAACACATTAATAATTAAAAACAAATACTAGAACGTAACTCAGGAGTTGTCACCATATGCAGCTAGTGTGACTCATGCAATAAGCACCCCTTCTTTAGCTTTTTCAACAAAAGCAGCACAAGTTTGAATTTCCCTTCATAAAAGGTAATAATCAAATAATATAAATACAGATTTGGGAAGAGAATAACTAGACCCTGGAGCAAGCAAGCTTATCTTTACAGCCAAACTGCAGGCACTGGGATGCTCAATAGGCTATTATTTTGTACTAGAACATTTGGGGAACAGAAAGCAGAATTGAAAGGCAGGTGACTTATTCTCTTTCAAGACCATTATTTGGATAAGGAAATGTTCTCCTTGTGCAAACGCTAATTCCTGCATGCTTGAATTTTGTACCCTATTGACAAGCATGATGTTTTCAAAGTATTATCATTCCTTGGTGTATTTTCTACATGTTAATTGAGCACTGGTATAAAGGAGAAGAATCTGTGTGCAGTACAGAATTGTTGTTTTGACTAGGTGTAAGCCTGTAATTTTTCAGCTGTGTCTGCGCAGTTCTTTCAAACACATCCTTAAATACCTTGTGGGGGAATACAAGCCTGTAGTCTAAAATCATAGTTCTTTTGAGACATTTTGCTAAAAAGGGGCATTGAGCTACTATGAAGCAAAAATAGTAATTGAATGAACAACACTCTGTTAAACTAAAGAGGTTATGTCAGTATTCTAATTATCATGGGCAAAACTGATTAACTTAGTCTCATACTCTGGACACGTATTTATGCAAGATGCAAGAAAAGGAGAAAGGAATCCTTTCTCTGTAATGAACTCATCAGTGCAGGGAAGCTCATAGTGGTGGATTAGTCTGGAAAAATTAGGAGTCAGACTTGGCTATATTCTTTAATGGAAATATAATCAGCAATACATCTTGATGAAATGTGCACTGCCATCACATAATACCCACTTGGAGGTGAGGTAAGGGCTGGAGGCAGTAGTCCAAAACCATTAACATCCCCCAGGGTGAATATAATAGGATGATAAATGCTCGCTGGGAAAGGATTCATTTCAGTTTTCAAATGATTTTGAAAGTAGAACAGAAAGTCAGTAATTTTATATCAATTTAGTCAGTCCATACTTTAATTCAGTAATGAAAGACTTTATGTCCATCCAACCTCAGTGTATTTGTAATGCCTGAGTTAGGTGTTGGCATTATTTTTGTTAGGAAGATGCCAGGGTAGGAATCCTTCTGGTGTACATCTTGATTCATTCTTTTACAGCACAGCATCAATCGAATGAGTTTCTTTAATGGAACAGAATAGAAGGGCCCAGTCCCTGGACAGATATTTGGGTCAATGGAACTTGCCCTGACAGCATCCTCTCTCTTTATTTCTGCTAGAAGTGATAGGGGCTGGGATGGATCAGTTCAAACATTCATTTGAAATGTTCATCCTGGATATTTTAAAACCCTTTAGAGAAGGAGAAAAATGGTTTGACTATTTTGGGCTTTATATTAGAAGGCACTGTTAGCAACTTATTTTTCAATGCAAAGAAAATAATTATATAGGATATTTGGAAGTGGTGTAGATACTGGGGGATCTTAGTGATTCAGCTTATCTACTCTTGCTACAGCAATAGACACCTTGTGGATGACAGCAGAACAAACATTAGATTTTAATTGGATCTCTAAAGTGTCATTAACTCAAAGAATTAAGTTTTCTAGAATAGACTGAACAGATCATAACATAGAGAACAATGTAATTGTGTCATTTGATTTTAAACCTTCACACTTTTTAATTCATCCTCCCCATTTTAAGGGACATGAAAGCAGAGAAAACTGTTTCTCTGCTTCTGAATGGATATAAAAAAAAATGTTATTGTTTTGTCTGAAGTACTGGGCTTCGAGAGAGATATTAAAAAGAAAATTACCTTCTCATGACCTATCTTGATAATAAATCTACACTACTCATAACTGAAAGAATGGGGCATTTTTTGACCTCTGCTTAGTAAAAGTATGCTGCTGCAAATGGATCCAAATTGACAAATATTTATGTGTGTACAATTAATCACTTAGATTTCAGATTTCTGTCATTGCCGTATTTACTGAGGAGTTTAGTTCTGCTGGACAAGTGCATCACGGGCTTTGCAGTGTCTCAGCACCCCTGAATACTTGTAAGAGCACACTGTTAGTCAAGTAGCAGCAAACAAAAATCTGGGAGTTCTTTCCTTTGACTTAGAACAAAATAGAGAAGCTGCTTGAAGTAAGATGTGTAGGAGAGATGGCACTTGTACTGCTCTCTACCTCTTTAGTTTACTGCCACCCTGAAGACAGTCAATAATATTGCTGGCGCATAATATTTGTATCTTACTACTACTTAAAGCAGTGTACTCTTATCAAAATTTAGGCACAACTGTTTCCACAAGCTCAAATTCTCTCTTAATTCTGTTCTTGTGCATCTGGGAAATAGTCAGCTTTCATCAGAGATTTGGGAATACTTTAGCATCTGGCTTGGTATTGTATTAACTAGAACTCTAAGAGAAACCTTTTGTATTCAGAGTGGGCATCAAGTGTTGACTCCTAATGTCTGTCATTATAGTATTGGAGAGAAATGCTAAAAATGAGATAAGATGGAAGCAAGCGTGTTGACTATAGTAGGATCCTGTATGGATACTTCAAAATTTTTTTATTTGGATGCTTGGTGGATAAATGAGAATCCTTTCTTAACATTGCATGTATGTGTTGCTCATGTAGCCAAATGTTTTGCAGACTGTCAGAGAGTGGACAACACTGCATTGTCTGGAAAAGGTCAGTGAAGTGCAGGCAATGTGCCAGGCTGGCATGAAAACGTCAGTGTCTGAGGCATGGAGAAAAAAGGCATGTGGTGCCTCTCATCTGAAGGAAAGACAAGTCTTGCTGGTAATAAAATCCACAAAGTCAAACATTACCTGAAAGACCACTATGCTAAACCCTAGCCAGCTTCAGTTCACCTAAAATATACAAATAGCTGGGTTAGTTCTGGAGTCTGTGAGCTGAGCCCAAGGAGCACAAAGATGAATAATCGGAGTGGTAAATCTGGGTGTGCTGTGTAGTTCTTTAATTTGCTTTGTGATTGCACCTCTTTCTGCCAACATTGTTGGCAGGGGGTTTTGCTTTTTGTAACTTTTGTAGTCCCCTCTTGAGCTTTCAGAGATCTGAGAGAAAATGGTTGCAGAATAAAATGTATTATTATTCCTTCATAATTCCCTTTGTTAGGCATGTCTCCTTTTCAGGAGAAACCTACTGATGAGGTTCAGGATAGTAGGTGCCATCCATCTCAAAGGATTTGCTTAGGCCCTGAATCCTGCTGTATGACATCCTTTAGTACTGCTACACCAGTTTCCCAACTGGACTAAATACTTGTCTGTGATATGTCAGAGGTGCCTGACAGACTGCCACTGCTAAATTACTCAAGGCAAGTACCTACAATGACCATTCCTTCTGTTCAGTGATACAGGAAATGTGTTATCCCTGGCTGAGAAAAATGTCAGACTTGCAGGAGAAGCAGAATCAATTGCCTACAGGTAACGTGTCTTTCATTAAAGAACCTGTGAAAGGAATAGGGTCTCCCTTCAGAAATTCTCTACCACCATTTCCTATTAAACTTCTTAGAGTTATCCTGGAGACAGTCTTCTAGGAGGACTAATTGTGTGTAGATGTAACGGACTATAAATCATTCCTTTTTTTAGAAAGGTAGGTGAGGAATTGTGAGTGTAGAGTTAAACTAGCCTTTTTGCTTGCAAAGGACCAAACTAGCCTCCTCCTTCTCATTTGTCCCAAATTTGGGATATCCAGAATTGTAATCAAATTTTCAGGGGACATCGGTGCGTAAAGTGACAATATTTTATTTATGACTGTAGGAGCATAAAAATGGACTGAGGCTGTACACAATCTGCCTCTGAAGACAAGGGTAATTTTGGTTCTTGATAATAGGTTATTTGGGGTGGATTAGAATGAAATGACACTGAGTATCACTGGTTGGTGATCATAAATATATATATGTGTTGGTTGCAAAAGAAAGGAGGTATGTAGCTGGTTTTTTTTTAAATTATGTATAGAAATATAGTAATATCAAAGCATACCCTTGGAAGCTCTTCAGAAAGGGTATAAGGAAATGAAAGAAAAAGGAAGGATAACAGTAGATAGCAGAGAGGAAAGAGCTCACCACTGTGGCTCCAATGACAAGAGTTATGTTTGCAATTTTGATGTCTGTTGGTCAAAGCGATGCTCACAGTCTTTATCTGTCAGGGGTGGGAGAAGCCCATGAAACACAATGGGTTAATGTACACTTATTTTCAGATGGGAATGCCTAGCTACCCTCCCTGGGAGGACAGTTTTACACTGTCTGACACAACACTGTGAATCACGTGGAGTCCTCTGGTGGAAGGCCCTGGAAATTAGTCTGGAGGCACTTCAGGGGTCTTTGATGGTTTATGACCCCTTCCTAAGGCATGAGAACTACCTCACTGAGCCAGTTATGCCCCATCAGAAGGGAGGAATACCTTCAGGCCTACATATGAATGTCCTGGTGCTTCCTCAAGGGGAAGTTTTCCACCTCAGCCAGGTATGTAGGGGAGGACATTGGAATGATAAAAACCATTATCCTACCTAGCAGCATCTGCCTTTTACTCCTCCCTTATCTGGCTGAGAGCCCAGCTTGTTTGTTGAAGTCATTCTCTGGTGAGGGTTGTTCACCTCCTCTGTTTTGTGCAGAGCAGAGGTTTTTCCACCACACATAAGTAACTCTTCTCCCCCCTCTCACTTGAGGGGTGCAAACCTGCCCTCAGTAAAGAACCTACTGAATTTGTAGATGCCTGAATTTTTGAGTCCTTAACCATTAACATTTCAGTGTCTCTCAGATGTTTATTCATTTGACAAGAAACTATAATAAGAATTGTTGGATAGCCAGCAAGTAGAGAAGTGGCTGATGTGATTTACTGCTTTTTCAAGCGATTTAGAGTATAGAAGTTTGAGAAAGGCAATATTGCTGCTGTGCTCCAGTTATAAAAACTCTTTCAAATTCTCCTTTATTAAAATAAATAAATTCTGAAGAAGAAATAGCTTAATATATCCTTAAGAGTGTTTGACAGTTCTATGCTGATTTTCTCATAATGGCATTTTGCAGCTGTAGCTTCATGGAGCTGGAGATGAGAGCTGGGAGAACTGTGCTGAGGGTCAGGCTGGAGAAAATTAGGAGAAGGGGACCTTAAAGTAAAACTACCCTAGGCAAGTTTCAGGTCTGAAAATGCTTGTTAGCCTGGACTTTACTATGGGAAAAAGAGAGAAAGTTTTGTTTCAACCAGAGCCACTCTGGTCTGTACTTCTCCAGCTTCATGGACTGGAGAAAAAAGATTACATAAATTTTAGATATCATTTTAGACTGCAATGGGAATTAATTTTTTGGCTGTTCTGGTTTTAATGGTTACTTTTTAAAACTGAAGATAAGCTATTACTTCAATAAGGCGGTCCATTCCATGGAAGGGCATTGAGGGAAGGGTTGATCTCCTGGATTGCTAAAATCTGTATCACAAGTGCTACTGTAATTTTAAGGTTTGAACCAGGCAAGATACCAAGGACTGCTGTCTACTTTTTTCACAGAATTTAGGCTGCTTTTGAATTTCTCCAAGCTCAAAACTCCAAGAATTTTAATTAGAGATTCCTAATTTCTTCCACATTGGTCTTTCTTAATTTCTGAGCTTTAAAAAGTAGAGAGATTTAATAATACATATTTTTAAATTATTTTTATTGCATTCTGTTATGCCTACTAGTGAGCATTCAAAGACCTGCATTTACAGATGCAGTGGTGAATTATCAGTCAGAGTAAGGAAAACAGCTGAATTCCATATGCACATTGCTATCAGTTTTTGAGTATTGAGGATTAATTTACTATCACTTGCCTTTATGTTTTAGTCAAGCACTTTTTAAATATAATAGACTGAAGTGTCATTCTTTAACCAAGAAGATGTAGAAAAGAGAAAAATGTCTCCCAGATTAAGAGGAGAAAAGAGGTATGTGGCATTTTTGACTCACAATCCAGACTTTTGAAGCTCTCCTGTAGTCATGGGCAGGAGTCTAAAATAGAAAAAAATGAAACTCAGGAGGAGCAAAATTATGTCTTGATGACTCCCCCAAGGATAGTTTGAGCTTTAAGTCAGGGCAAAGACACTGACTCAAATGCAAGGTGCCATATCTCTTCCCTTTTGTTGTATATTTCTCCCCTGAGGTTCCTCTTGCTTCTGGTTTTTGTAAGTGTGCTGCATTTCTTAGTAAAACTGGGGATAAAGACAAAAATAAAAGTGGAAGAGAGATGGTGAGTATTTTATGTTAAAGACCAAACTTTGAAGGGAGAATGTAGCTGAGAATGAAAATGTGGGGAGCTGGAGCTCGTTTCACCCACTGTAAAATACCTTCTGCAAGGTAATGATGAAAATGCTTTTAACTCCCAGGATGAGGCTGTGAGTCAGCTAAACCCTCCTGTTCTGATCTAATAGGTCTATTGTCATCTTTGGCTGTGAGCCAGCTGTTCCACACAGAAGGCCCAAATTTGTCTTTCTTTAGCAGCTGGGTGCAGCTTGCCAAGCAATGGTAACATGGTGTGAGTGAGGGGCCAGTGTGATGATGCAGAGCAAATGAGTCCTTCAGGCTCTTTGGTTTATTTGCTTGAGTTTTTTTCCAAAGGACAGTCACTTTAAAATGTGTTCCATTTCTAATTATGTGGCCTAAAAGATTAAAGCCTTGTAATCAAAATATTTTCTTAATTACACTAATTACAGACCCTTATACTGAGAGAAATCTCAGGATATTTCTAATGTGAGCAGCTAATTAAGGTCTAGTAGAATAATGACAGCTTAATTGCTTGTATTTGTGTGGAAGTATCAATTTAGAAAAAAACTTGTATATAACCTGCTATAATATAGTAAAAAAATAGTCATATTCTTAAGTGCTCCTAAGATAAAATTACAGGTTTTTAATTGGTATATTATCATCAGCCATCAAGGGAAGTAACTTTAACGTAGGGTTCTTTATTGAGAACCATATTTGATAGTGTGCTTCTAGATCAATACGAGGTACTTGATTTGTAAAATAGGATAAATAAATTTACCTATTTAATATTACAATTAAAGAATTAAGTACAATTTATTTGTCACTTGAAAAGCTACTTTGCAGTTTAAAGTTTTTGCTAAAGAATTAATTTTGAAACCTTGGGAAGGAAGTCAGTGAAGACAGACCTCTGATGACTTGTGGGCACTGACTTTGGGAATTGAGTTTAAGCATGTCAAGTCTTTTGAGAGGAAGGCTTGTTAATGTTCTCTTTATTCTAGAGGATACACAAAAATTTAAAGAGTCAGCATAAACCTCGCTGGAAAGGACATATCAAAAGGAACATGTGATAGGAAGATAAGGATTTGGGGTTCACCCCAGACCTCTGCCTTAGGCTTCATAACATTTTTGTCAGGGCTAAGTTTCCTACATTGAAGGAAGAGCTGCTTGGCCACTGCCTGCTGGTCATCCTGCCCAAAGATTCTATTCATGCTTAAAGGCAAAATTATTCAGAATTTTGACTTGCTGGCCACATCAAAAATTTGCTTTGGTTTAGAGGAGGAGAAGCTTGAATTATATTTTACTTTCATTCAGTTCTTTAGCTTTAAGCTGCGTCCCAAATGTAAATTTAGTAAGAGAACGAATGTAGATAGTTTTGGTTAAAACAAGCTGTTTAAGACTTGGCAGTGGCTGACTGAAATGGTCCATGGCTCCTTTTAGTCATGGTGAAAAGACGGGCAGTTACTGGAATCTTGGCTGCCAGGAATTGTTGGACTCTGAAGCCATCCATAGGCTTTAATTTCTGAGTCCCGTCTCTCCTGAGAAGCCCAGGGGTGACACTTTGGTTCAGCTGTGGCCCTAATCCTGCCCTGAGCAGAGCCAGGGACCCCAGCCCATCTGCTTTGGCTGGGCACCTTGGGTACCAGATTGGGATCCTTGAGGACTGTGCCTGCCTGGGGAAAGCCATGCCTGGATGAACCCCCCTGGCAGCCTGGCTCCTCTGCTCTGCACCCTGGCAACAGGGGTTGCAAACCATGTGTTGGAAACATCTCTCTGCTTATTGCTTAAGGAGAGTGTGTTGGAGCGTGGGGAGGAGTCTACTGCTGACCCCTTGGAGGGAACTTCTTCAGAAAGGGGCTGCATTGTCTTGGAGCAAAAGTTTATGCTCAGGCAGTAATCCACAGCCTTAAAAAGGGGGAAAAAAAAAGGAAATCATTAAAAATCTTATAAATCTATGCTGTGAAATATCCTATTTTCTGGGAAGATTAATACAATACAAGCAAAGGCCTCTCCTGCCACAAACTGAGAATACTGCCTATCCAGCTCTGCTTTCTTCTTATATCTGTAGGACATCCTGTTAATTTCCACAGTGAAGTTGTTTAATAAAGTCATTTTGATCATCAGAAACTGATGCTTGCCATTAGACTGTCTTATCTGTGAGATTCTTGCAGTTTAGCACAAACCTGCGTGGCAGCTCTTGGGTGCCATATACATGGATGAAAATCACCCACAGAAATCACAGAATCAGAATGGTTTGAATTGAAAGGGACCTTTGAAGGCCATCTAGTCCAAATTTCCTGCAATAAGCAGGGTCACCTTCCACTAGACCAGGTTGATCAGAGCCCTGTCCAACCTGACCATGAATCTTGCCAGGAAAGGGGCATCTACCACCTCTCTTGGAAACCTGTTTTGGTGTTTCACCACATTTTGTAAGAAATAATTTCTTTATAACTAATCTAAATCAACCCTCCTTCAGTTTCAAACCACCACCCCACTTTCCATCACAACAGGCCCTGCTAAAAATTCTGTTCCTGTCTTTCCTATAGGACCTCTCTCAAGTACTGGAAGGCTTCATAATGTCTCCTCAGAGCCTTCTGTTCTCCAGACAGAACAACTCCAATTCTCCAAGCCTTTTGTCATCCCTATGAGGTATTAATCTCCAGAACTGTTGAGCTTTGGTGAGAATGACTGGGTTTTCCCTTTCAATGTGTGTAGCCCTGAAAATAATAGGCAAATGCTTGGTATCTCTTT
This sequence comes from Phylloscopus collybita, assembly GCA_027886175.1. Classification (NCBI taxonomy): domain Eukaryota; kingdom Metazoa; phylum Chordata; class Aves; order Passeriformes; family Phylloscopidae; genus Phylloscopus; species Phylloscopus collybita. The sequence continues at coordinate 20,224,718 of JAJNNQ010000024.1, forward strand.
TGTGTAGGTAAGAAGCCAGGAGTGAAGGGTTTTTTTCATGAATTTTTAAATTATATTTCAAAGAGGTCCTTGTTCTGTTTGTTTCATCACCAAATTGTCCTCATTTGTGACTCTGCGACTACTGTCCACTCATTATTTCTGCATTGATATTAGAGATATCTCATGGTTTGGAATAAACATTCACTCTGAAGCCCAGCTGAGCATACAAACTTCTGAGAAGCAGATGATGAAGTAATTTAATATCTGTTTGATGACTCAGGACAGCCATCATGCTGGGAAAGAGGGGCTCTTCCCAGCTCTGTGCACCTAGCCTTCCCAAAGCTTTAGTCTCAGCTCCATTAACACAGAAGTACTCTACTCAAAAGCTGCATCTTCCAGGAATTCCATCATCATCTTTCCCCACATTTTGTGTGGATTCTGTTGTATTTCTGGCCTTGCAGTTGAACCAAACCTACTCACATACTATCATCATTGATAGTAACACTCGTTTTGAAATACTTCAGAGCCTGTTTTCAGGTTAAATTTTGTGTCTCTTGGACATAGTCTTATTGAGTGTCATATCTTCCACACTGAGAACTATTCAAAGTTCAGTCCTTAACTTCAGCTTAATCCTTAGCATCATCTTTCTTCATTGTCATTGTCCCCATGTGCGATGTCTCCCTTCCCTCCTACAACACCTTTCATTACTCTCCAAGATCAGAACTGTCTTAAGGGAAAACCGTAGTCATTTTTCTTTGATTTCTTAGACTAACTAGCAATAAAAGCACAGGCTGTGAGCTGGATACCTTCAGGCTTGATTAGGTTTCAAGCACAACATTTTTTTAGAATAGCAGCTGGAGTAAGCAATAGAAGCTGCAGAGGTAAAGGAACAAATTGTTCTGATAACATATTTAAAAGTACAGTGAAAGTGCCTGTGAATGTAAAAGCAAACAAAGCCCTGCAGGCTTCTTTTGCAATGTCTACATCAAGTCCTCTTTCTGAAATTGTGTCTTTCAACTATTCTCAGTCCCTCTATTTATATACAAAACAACCAAAACTGTTCTTGTCAAGTGTAAAACTTACCCCTATACATAGTGGTGTTGTTATTTTGGGACTTCATGATTTTAGTATTCAAAGAAACAGTTTATTTTTCTCCAATATTTTTCTAGATGAGAAAGTGTGAGTGTAAAATTATCAGTGGATAGAACTTCAGCTGTGAGGGAACTGACTTGAATGCTGGGTTAAAACCCAATCTTTCATGCATAATTCAAGCTGTCTTGGTAGTGTGATTGTTCCTTGAGGATACATCCTTGGTTGTAACTGACTCACACAAGTTGTCACTTTCATACTCAGTTTTTCATTATAGAAATGCAATAGAACATTTTGGAAGTCTTCTGGTGCTAATCTCCTCGTCTTACTGGAGTTGCATTTTTTCCATGACTGAAATGAGCACCAGGAAAGTGAAGAGTAGTTCAAGAAGTCTCAAGAAATTGAGAGTCTTCATGTAACCCATGGCTCCATTTGCCATGTACATTCCTCTGTTGTGATTTGACGGGTCCTTTTGGTACCAGATGATGTGCCTGGCCTTGGTTCTTGGGAAACAGGTCATCAGGAACCAAATTGCCAGAGCTGTTATTGCAATCACAGACATATTGCTGTTCACTTCTGAAGGACAGCACAAGAGGGCTGTGATCTGATCAAGCTTCTTTGCAGGCTGGATCTGGAACACGTTCCCTGAGCATGCATTTTGCACAAAAAATGGGGAAGTTTTTCAGAGCCATGTAGGACATTGTAGTGGCCTTCTGGGCCTCCATCTGGGATCTAGGGTCTCTGTTTTGTGGAGTGCTCCTGATAAAGTAAAACAGATAGTGATGCTTTTAGCTGACATTGCTGGTAATTGGAAACCTGGGTAAGCCTGCAGCAAATAAAAAGTTAAATAGTGATCCTCAAAAAATATTGTAAGGACATAACTGTTGTTAGTCCACTTTGAATGAGCCTTTCTCATTTCATAGTATTTCAATGAGAGGTTCAGCAATATTGGCAATGTGTTTAATACTATTAAGCCTTTTAAGTAATTTCTTAATACTCTAAATTCATAATTATGACAACTGAAATTATTCATCCAGTTTAATTTTGTCTGTTTTAATACACTGGAGATTTTATTATTTGCTTGCCCTCACACTTGTCTAATTTAAAAGTTACAGATAACTGAATATTTCTGTGTTTATGGTCTCTACTGTTGGGTGATGTCAGTTCTCACATTCTGTAAAATTTTAATAAAGGAATTTAAGATGAAGCTTGTTATTAAATGTGGGATGAATCCTTCTATTAATATCAGTATTATGTTACTTTTGCCAAGAACATTCAAGTCAATAAACCTGAAAAGAACACAGGGAAATGACTAACAGATAAGCGTGGAGTTGTTGAAAAGAAATTTTGTCAAACCAATCTAATTTTCATCTCAAATTCTCCCAGGGTAAGAGGCGTTGTGGTTAGAAAAGAGATGGTAGGTGCCATGAACCCTGACTTTGTTCAGGCTTTGTATGCTGTCCCATATGTCAGGCTCATTAGCAGACTTGGGAAACATAATGTCGAAGAAATTAATAAGGGGGGATGAAAGGCTGCTTTGAAAATTTTTGAGCACTGTTGGTAATCAACTGTCAAAATGAAAGAAAGAACTGACTAGAATTCTGCAAGGATCTGCCTAGGCTCTACTACAACTCAACATATTTATTTATGACCTAGGTGATGGAATAGCCTGTGTGTTATCAGATCTGAAGCTGGGATGGACTGCAAAAATGACAGAAGACAAGGTCAAAATTGAAAACATTCTCTACAAAAATGGAGAACCTGGCTGTAACAAATAAGATGCTGCTCAAGAAGGAGGAATTTCTTTGTAGAAAAATGAATGATCAATCCTACAGCATGATCCTAGAAGGGTTCACAAGCTGAGAGGCAATCAACAGTTATGCGGATGAGGAGAAGGCAAACATCTCTAGTGGTGTATAATGAGAGTTGCATGTTGTCAGCACTAGTAGGGTCCTGAAGTGCAGGAAGGTTTCAGGTAGACATTAGGAAACCCACTTTTGCCGTGTAGATATTTTGCACTAAAACTGATTTCCTGCACAAATTATGGCAGACGGTAAGAGGTTTTGTGAGCAGGAAGCAGGAGGAGTTGCCAATAGAGTGGGAGGATGGACTTAGCAAGGATCCTGTCATCTGCCTTGCTCTCCTGCCTGTCTAAGGAAAGCCTGCAAAAATCAGTTAGCTGGATCGGGGCAAGGCTCATCATGTTAGCCATTAATCGTAAGCTGGACAAAACTTGTGCCGCAATTGCCCCAAATATATGTTTTACCTCGGTCTGCTGATCATGGATCTTTCCAAGACTGGAGTAAAAAAGATCATCCAAAGTTTTGTAGGAAATACCATATGCTGACGGTTCATACATTCATGGTGACAAAAATATGACTGAAGAAACTCCCTAAAATTCTGTAATGTTTCAAATGCTTGTTGTAAATGCAGTGAAAACATAATTGGAGATTTAAGAATTGAAAAGTTGAATTCATGGCAAATTAGGTATTTCTGTAGTCTTGAGTTGTGTAGTCAAGTAGGTATCTGATGAAAGAGGGACCTTCTCTCCCTAATTCTAACTTAAATACTGGCGTTACTTGATCATCTAGTATCTTTAAATGACATACAGAGCCAATATATTACCCTTTGAATTTTCTTTGCCTATTGAAGGTCCACTCTCTTTTACAGTGACTTTTTATTGCACTGTTAGAACAATGCATCACATGCGTTTTCCATAAAAAAATGTAACTGTGATTATTCTTAGGAAGGAAACTAAAACAAAACACACATGAAGCAAAGTTTATGCTCTGTGATTTCAGCTGTTGGCTTTCAAGTTGCCTTTGGTCGCAGAGCTATATAAATTCTTTGCTCTGGTGATGGTGGCACACAATATACCCCAGCATCATCTTACTGTGAAGGATAAGAGAGACACCTCCTTCTTTTTCACTCTCAAAATGTCTCCTAGTCTGAAGTGCAGATCACTGGTTGGGTTGTGTTTACCCTTGCTTTGGTGTCTGCAAGTGGATTTTGGTTTAGCTGTTTCCTGGAATACAAATAACTCTCCATGACTGCAGGCATGGCAGAATCAAGGGTATTTTAATTAACTGATAACTAACAAATCCGGAAAGAAAACCAAGCAATGCACTTGAGAAGATGATGCAGTATAGCAGAATCATAGAATATTTACTACAGGTGAGAATAATGAGCAGAGTATCTTTAGTCCTACATCTGAGTGTTTTGAAAGTTGTGGAAAAGGAGAAAGTTACAGGACTTTTTACTGTTGATTTGACAATGCATAGATCAGGATTTTAGGATTTCTGCACCACGATTATAAAACCCTGTTGACTTTTAAAGTTAAAAAATTAGCAGAAGAATTTCCTGCAGTTTCTGAACAGGCTGAAACAATTTTAAATATATACAAAAGTTATACTGAATTAAGAAATTGAAACTTTTCTCCAGAGTATGATTTCACCTTTAATCCCATCTCTTTAAAGCATTTTTTTTTTTTTTAGTTTCTGTTCCTTTGAAAACAAAGGGGGTTATTTTCAGTACCTTCATGGACCTGTCTATGCCTGTCATAGACAGGTAATTTTATATGTGACTAATGAACACCAGCTATTCTCCTGGATAAATGACACATATATGCAGAAGACTTTCATGTCTTAATTGCTTGACCCTGAAACTAGCACAAGCAGATGGGCCTAAGCAGATAGTGAGGCTGACATGAGGTAAGAGACTGCTAATGCAGTGACTAGCATGTAGTCTGTGAGAAACTACTTTCTTGGTTGAAATAATTTATTTCTCATTCCAGTCAATTTCCCTCTTTTAATGTATCATAGTTGTGGGATGTGAGAAGGATACCAGGTTAGTTGTTTAACACCTGAAATTTGGCAAGCTGGAATGATAAGGCTATAAGGTAAATTACTGTCTAGTATCAAGAACATAGAAAAAGATTTTGCTTAATTATAAACTGAAGTAGAAACTTTATTGTGGCCTTTCTTCACGGTTATGGATAAACTGTTAATTGCCTATATCCCTGAGTATGTGGGGAAGAAGATATGTTTACTTTTAATTTTGGAGCTGAAGTAAATTTTAAGTTGTCTTTATTCCAGGAATACTTTGTGTATAAGTTACATTACCTTCAGCCAACCTAGACAATATTAACAACTTCCAGCCTTGTATGTGAAGTAATTCAGCACCAAATATCATTTGCAGTCTATGTCATATGAAGAAGAGGGAGTTGATCGGGGATTTGGGGGAGGGAGAGCAGTTCTGTAATAGATGAGTCTTTGTAGAGGCTGTTACTTGTGCTGGATGGCTGTTTGACTGCTTCATCCTTGCACCTTCTGCTGACAGTTCCTCCAGGACGTGCGTCACAGGAAAAAGGCAGCCTGTTGTTGGCAAAGGTAGTCTGACCTCATTACTGGGGCAGACAGGTGTATTCTTTAATCACAGCCTTAAAGCCTCAGGGAACCCTGGACTTTTTCCAAGATCAGCTGGGATTAGCCTAGCCCTTTGATGTTGCTGTAGACGTCCCATGGAGACTCTGGTGGAAGAGAGTGAGTGAATGCTGACTGGCTACAGTCCTGGGTTTCTTGGGCGAGACATCTGTGAGAATGATTTGTGTGGGAGAAATTGGACCAAAAAGGAAAACTGTTTCATGCTAATTGCAATTTCCAGTGGTAAACCTGGAGTTGAGCTGCACTGACAGGCTCTTAAACTAATTAACCAAACAGTCCAGTACCCCATGCTGTGTAATGTTACACAACTATGCATAAACAACTCTGCTGAAGATTTATTCCAGCCCCAAACTTCCAACAGGCTCTGCTGAAGTTAAACAGGCTGTTTGAAGTGTCATGATGATCTGCAGTCCTCCTGTCTGATGCACTACATGCTTGACTCTAATTAACAGTAATCAAATAAGGAAAACTCTAATCAGCATTCAGCAGCTATTACGCTCAGCTTAGCAGAGAGAAAACATAATTTCAGAAGAGAAATAAACACATGGTATCGTGTGGAACTATAATAAAGCCTTTTAAGTGACTTTGTGAAAAAAATGTATTGTTGTAATATGCCATTAAACAATGAACTAAGGCCATAGGGGATAAAAGAAAGGCCCTGGGGAGGAAGGAAATCCCATGATATTCAGAGTTGGATTCCATTGAGTCCTGTTTTTGGAATTTAAGCAGTATTTTTCATCTCTCTTGACTCTGGACGTAGAAAACGTCAGTTATCTTGCACTCTTAGGAAACACAGGAAAATGTTATTTTTATAAAGATTTATCATCCTCTTTCTTAAAATTCTACCATACATAGCTCATTGCAGTCTATAAATACTCATGATTTTATAATGGGGACTTATGAGGAGGGTTTATACAGGTATCAGTACCCACCACATCAGGATTTGATCTGTATGCTGTGCTTCTCACCTTCATAGGATCTTAAGGAGCCTTTTGAAACTTTTCAGGGTGGTATAAAAGTGGTCTATTGGATAATGTTCATCACTGGTTATGAGCTTTGATCCATGAGTCTCTGTACCTTTATGCTATACTGCTTCTTGATGCATGAAGAGTGCCCAGAGAAGAGAAAGATTCTCGGGAGAGGCCTATGGTCACTACGGTTACATGGAAGCTTCCTATGGTCTAGAAGATAGAGATGTTTTCAGGAAACCATTTCCTTCTTTGAATGACTACAGATAATGAGATTCCTGACCTGCCTGGTCATCCAAAGAATGTGGCCTTTGATTGTCAGTTGCTCATTCCTTGCCCACAGGTCTATACTCTTTTTATGGTACCTGAATAATTGTTTTGCATCAAGTCCTTCGAACCCACTCTCAAAAAAACATTGCAGACACTTAGCTTCAAGTTTGTTTTCTCCTTTCCCTGTGTTCCCAAGGACATAAATGGATGCTCAGTGACTGAAGGCCTTTATTTCCTCTTAAGTACCATGGGCTTGTGCATAACTGTAAGCAATTTCTCTCCTGACTGTGCAATTTCCCTTGGTGATGTTTAAAGGAACATTTTTAAATTCTATTTTTAAACTGTTAGAAATAGCTCTCCAGAGCTTCCAGTGCTGAATACTAATAACTTTTTGTATTAGCATAAAAGGATATCTTTATCAAGATCATCGTTTTAGGGAGAAATGGTAGTATATGCATCTCAAGAGACATGGTGAAGCTGTTCTTAGGCTTATGGAGGTTTTTGTCCTTTTTTCAGCTTCCGTGTTAATGCTAAATTAAATTAAATGTGCCAAAGGAGCTGTGGTGAGTTTTTGCTAATGTGCACGCAAGCCTTATCAGAGGGTGTTAGAGAATGCTGATTTCTCCCAGATGCATGTAATTTTAACACCTGCTCATCCTGAAACTTAGATTACTTTGTCCTATATATAGGACACTATATATATATTTATAACTGAAGCTGTTGTTGGTGACTTTGATATTTTTACGTGAGCCCATATGGCTGCAAGGCATTGCAGAGAGATGTACATAATGGAACAAAGAGCAAATAATGGTCTGGGAAACCCAGACTGTTGTTCAATATGTCTGGAAATCGTGTAGCAGCAGGCAGAGTTCAATTAAATCATCTTGGGTTTGTGCAGGAAAAAGATTTGCAGTCACTGACTCGCCCCTCAAAATCAGCTTTCTTGTTTACCTCAAGCATATAACTCATTGAATAAAACCTAAGGTGATCCTGGTAGGCCAGTATGTATCCTTCATCCATAAAAGCTAAGTAGTCCTGTCACACAGGGGCCCTGGAAGCTGTACCTGGTGTGACCTTTTCCCACTGTGTTGCACAAGGGTTGTGAATCTCCAGCTAAACCCCAGTATGACTGAGTAGGGAGAAAATGCATCTCCTGTCATTCAACCCAGCCCTTGCTTTCAGGATTCTTTTAAAAATGTGTCTTGTACAATGAGCTGCAGAAATTAGAGGAATGAGTTGAAGCTGCTGATATGCTTGGAATATTTGAAGAAATATTTATTTCGCAGGGACATTACAGGCTGGGTGTTGTCAAACATTGCATATTTCCATGAATCTGTAGGACCTAAACACGTGCATTATTGCTTCTCCTTCATCATACCACTTGATATTTTAAGATTTTGAAGATAAGTGAAAACTAACCCACACATACAGCAATATTTTTGGCTTTTTAAATTTCTCCCCCTGCAACCCAGGTGCCTAATGTTTCTAGTCTGCAAGATTTCACTGTGGTCTAAAACATGTCTTATGTGTGATGTGGTCCCAAGGAGGAGCTGAGGCTCTTGTGAGTGCCATCTGCCCGTCATTGGTGTTTTACTGCCTAGTAGCAGAACAGATTGTCAGCGTCCCCTCATCTGTTGTGTTTGCATCCTGGTTGAAATAGATGGTATTTGAAGGTAACAGCACCCAGCTATGAAATGTGTTGGCACAGCAGTGGCTGCACTGCAGGCACTGCTGCATTACCCAGGCATGCTACGCTGTGGTGGGATGGGGGAAGCAGCTGGATACAGCCACTTCTGCTGCCACCACTGACAAGCTGTCAAATATCATGAGCCAACACACTGTGCTCCTGATCTGTGAATCCTTTGACTTGAACAAAAAAAGGTTCAGTGTATAGTACCTCTCATCACAAATTTTTATGAAGCAGCATGAGGTTCTAGGCTGGACAGAGCTCAGGAGTGAGAATTACTGCATTATGGGGTTTTTTTCATCTGTTTCTGTCTTTCTTTCTCCTTTTTGCTAGAGTAATACATTTCCTCAGAGACAAAATATACAATTACTCTTTGTGCAGATTTTTCAAAGTTGAAACTTTGAAATTGGTATGTAAATATCATATACTACTGTTGTATTAATTGATGACTGAAATGCATCATTTTAGCCAAAATGTAGTTTTAATTTTTATGAATGAGGTTTTAAGTTCCTGGATTGGGAAAGCACTTAAACACTACATCAGCCAGATTCCACAGTGCAATATTATCTCTGTGATAATATTTTAATGAAGTAAATCCAAGACTTCTCTTCTAACACCTTAGCTTCCTCTTTTCAGTAAGTATTTCAGTCTATGGTTTCTAATATTCATTGATTAATATGGGAAAAGACCTATGACAGACACCTTTTAAAACTAAAAATGAGCACATTTAAGCATATTTCTTAAAAGTGCCCATTCTATTCTTTCCCTTTCCTCTCTTCATTATCTTTATTCTCTAATTCTTTTGGTGCACTACAAACATTTAATTGGTCTTTGAGAACTGGGAAAACATGGAATTGTTTCTTTCCCCAATGGAGAATGAGTGCATGTTTTAATTTTCACTCTTAATTTTACTTGTCTCTGCTGCTTTTGGCCACAAATACTTTTTAATTGCTCTTTATTGTTGTATGCCATAGTGATAACATGAATTGCTTCTTTCATTGATATTTTAATATCACTGCGTGAATCATTCAACTTTTTTAAAAATTCAATAGCTGCCACTATAATTCATAATTTTTTACAGGTTAGAATTATATAAATACTATGTTCTTAGCTGACTGCTGATCATGCTAACCTTACTTCCTACTGCAGAAATTTTGGGATCACAGACTCCTTAGTCTTTGACCTCTGGTAATGCAGAGAAGGAAGCATCTTGGGAGGGTAAATCAATATTTCTGAAATTTTGAACAATCTCCTGGAAATGGTTCTTTTAGCTGTATAACAAGCCTGAAATACCTATTTCTGAGAAGAAGCTTCTTAAAGCCAGGCCAGTCCAGGCACCTGTGCCACTTCTCTCAGCTTTTGTGGGAGTGCCTCTTGTGGTACCTCTCACCTCTCGTTTTGCTGGACTCGGTGAGCCCTGATCCTTAGAGGGCATTTTATACAGCTCTGAGCTTTCATTAATGCAGGTTGATCAGACACCTCATCCTAGAAGCTGCAGTACTTTGGAGCACACCTCCATGTTTTAAGTCTGATAAAGATCAGGTTAAAATAAATCTGCAGCACAGCTTGCATCTACCCCAAATTCTTCCACAGTGTTGGTGTGTCTGGCAAAGCAGCAGTGAAGTGTCCCTGGCCAGCACACAGTAAGTCTAAGCTTCTACCGTGGGGTTTTTTGTTTGTTTGTTTTTGGTTTTGTTTTTGTTTTTGATTTTGATTTTGATTTTTTTTACTCTAGAGAGACTGCCTCTGAGAATAAGGATGTTGTTTCAGTCGCTTTTCTGCTAAGACTTGCCACAAGGGTAAAAATACTATGTGTGATGGACTGTCTCTGTTCCACAGAGGATGAGTAAACTTTCTGGTGTGTTTCATATGGGCCATTGACATGTTTTAAAATGAATGTTTTAAAATGAACTGAATCAAAAAAGATTCTAATTAAAGAGCTAGGATTCTTTCTCACTGGTTTTAAACACATTCCAGACTTTGTTTGGAAGTCAATTTGATTAAATAGTGATAATTTCTCTTAATGACTTTTATTTGATCTGATGTAAACATATTGTAGCTGGATAAATTCTGTAACTGCTGGCAAGATTGCATTTTGATTTTAAAAATCCCAGAAGTTTAGATTCCATTTTTATTTTATTGTGCTTTCTTTTCTCAGTCAAGATCCTTAATCCATAGTAACATCCGATCTCTTAAGAACTTGACAAGGAATTTTTCAGTGAAGGATAAATTTCTACCTTCAGCATCATAAGCGAGATTAATTTTTCTTAACATCACTCTTCAGTTCTACTAAAAGATGTCAAAATGTCTGCACTTCAGAATGAAAGTGTCTATTTTATCAGCATAAAAGATAGTGTACATGCAGTAGTGCTTTCAGATTTTAGAAATGTCACTGTATTTTTATTGTGAATTATCATGGACATTGACAGACTTGATGTCGAGAGTTAGAAATCAGGGTATTAGAGGGGAGAATGTGTCTAAATTAGATATAATCTTAAAATCTGAGTAATTACATAGTAAATTGAGAAGACTCCAAGTAATTCAGTTCAAACTAAGACTCTTCCATACTGTGATTATTTTAACACTGAGCTAAGTATTTTGTTCACTTATTTTAAGTTGTATTTGTGTGACAGCCTGCCTGCATATATTACTCTTGGCTGTTGTAGAACAAAGAGCATCAACCATGTTGACACATAGGTACACTAGGGTCATCTAAAATCCCTCAAATGGTTTTGTAGTTGTGTGTATTGTGTAAGATTTCCAACCACAAAGTAAGGTAGCCAGAGTGTCATATGAGTGCCTCCAGCTGTCCTGTTTCCAGAACCACAACAACAGGGCTGAGCACCGGCATGGAGAAGTGAACCAGCCATTCTGTGATCTGCTTCCCCTGTCCTATTTTGCTAACTTGCCTGCTGACTATTAAAATTAAAGCTTTTGCCAGAGATTCACTTATTTTTTTGGTAGAAAATATCTGTTGTTAAATAGTCCTTTTCTGTACAGTTCAGCTCTCATTTCAATGCATTTCTTAGAAAGATAAAATACACAGTATGGTTCAGTTCTATGTGAAATATCATTATAACAGGAAAGCAAACTTACCCACTTGGTTTCCAGTGTAAATTTTTTGTTTAAAAGGCATGCTTGGATAGTAATCAAAGTTTTTGTCAGTAACCTGGATGCTAAGGGATCCAGAGAATACTGGTTTAATCAAATGAACACACAGCTGAATAATTCAGAAAACTTAATTTTTTTCTGGGGTTGTGGCCTATTGTGACCAAATGATCCAGCTTCTGAGAAGACAACTTTTAAAGGAAGCAATGTAAAATGAAGACATAATTTGATTTTGTTGGGGTTTTTTTTGCCAGTGCTTTCAAAAAACTATAACAGAGAGAAAAACCTTTCTATCAAACTAAGGCCTAAGGATCAAGAAGGGGAAAAAATAAGGGTGAAGGAGGGAGGGAGGGAGGGAGGGAGGAAACTTTTAAAGGAGGCAAGGGATCCAAAATAGAAATGCCACTTTCTCTACAGAAGAGGAATCCCTGCAGAAGAAGGGATGTCATTGAAGAAGGTTGGTGGCATTTAGCAATTAAACCTAAATTGAATGGATGTTTAGTGGCATCTAATACACTTTAGTTGGCTACAGCTAATGGCCCTCTGGGCCATAAGTTTCCCAAAACAATGAAACACAAAAATCTTCAAATAAAACATACTGTGTGTCACTGTATCTTGGTTTGGAAAGACAGGTATCTGACAGGGAAAGCTGGAGTTTCCCTTAGAATGGGGAATGTAAACCCCTCACCCCCGCCAAATTATAATTTTGCAATTAAGGGCTTTCAGGCAAAGATTTGGGAATAGGAATAACAGTTCTTCACTAGGAATATTAACAATACAAATGTAGTAGAGAAGAAAAAACAAAACAAAACAAAACCACCCAAGCAAACCAGCAAACAAACGCAATTTTGGAAAACCCTGACAGAGTCAGAGCTACAATCTGTCACCCTGTTGGCCAGGGTGTTGGAAGCAGTCCAAAAGTAAATCCTCCTGGAGTGGCAGATGTGGTTCTGGTGGAGTAGAGATGATCCTGTACAATAAGGGTCCAGTGGTGGTGAAAAGGGGTCCAGTCTTCCTCCCAGAAATCAGGTGAAGCTAGATGCCTTCTTGTTCCTGTGTCTCAGTTTTATCCAGGTAGGAATGGTTGGCTCCCCCCACTGGGTGGAGCATCTCACAATAGGATGATGTAATGTGGATAGTCTATTTTGGGGATGTGTGCTATTAGGGGTGTCTTAATGGTCCATCAGCAGAAAATATTCCCCTGGTGGTGAAAGAGATAAGAAACAGTGCCCTACCTGGTTTGAACAGCTGGCCCCTCTCCCTCCCAGAGATAAAGAAAAACATCTCCCCAACTGCTTTTAACAACTGAAAATGGAATGCACACCCCTGGCTCCACAACCCAAGACACACTGGCAGTTTAAGCTCCCTCTTGATAGCAACTCTGAATGTAAAACTCTTCTCATAGGATTATTTGTGTGACAGCTGTCACAGGTGCACTTCTAAAACATTAAGTTTAAAACACTGCACCAGGTTTGTCTCTACCAGAGTATGAACAGTTTTTCTGCTTCATCTGACCTACAGGTCAGAGAGCAGAGGTACTTTTTGTGCTAGATAGGTCTGCTGTTCACTGGGGAAATGGCTTCTGTCAGGGAATATAACTCCCCGGGGTTTTTGCTGGCACACAATGGAAATTTGGGAAGGGAGAACTGCAACTGTAAATTGGCTGCATGGGAAGTCTTACAGAGGTAACTATGGGTACTATTTAGGCATGTGACAAGCTCTTAGACTTCCAAATTTTTCCAAAATTTCAGTGGTTTCTGTGAAGCATGCGAGCCAGCTTCAGAATCACTCTGCTCTGGACCAAAGCATTATTTCATTAAAAAATGGGGCTGATAAAGTGCTAAAACTGACCTAACAGAGAGATAGAACCATATTTGTTTTCCTCACAGGTGTGCTAAAGTCTGGTCTGGATGAACCTTAACAAGTTTATCGAGTTTAATGTAGTTTTATTGAGCTCCGGTTGTTTTCTGCGGTAGTTTTGTCTGTCTTCTCATCAGGTTTTTATGAAAACTTAAAGCAGTTTATTCTGTTCAGGCACTAAAATATTAAAGAGGTATCAGAACTCCCCATTTGATTTGCTAAGCACAACAAGACAGAATACTACTGGAAGCAACTGTAGTCCTTAAAATGTTCTTTTCATCTGGCCATAGGGCCATAGGGCCATAGGAGGTGTCATGTTTGTGTTTACCTAGTTCTTTGCCTCTCCTTGGCTGATAGCAAGCTTCTCTTTGACACTTGTAATAGCTGATTTTTCAGTCCTTGGGATTTTTGCTTAAAGGTAGATCACTGAGAGCCAGGAGGCTGAATTTGGCAAGGTACATTTGATGTAAATGGGCAAGCAATTCCCTTGGCTTGGCTTTATGGCTTTGCAGCTGCCTTGCCCTCTCCCTCCCAGGCTATGCAGCAGGGCAGGACTGTGTTGTCCTGACCCTGTTGTGATACCAAGAGCCCAGGAGCATCCTGCAGTTCCACTGTTTGCTCTCAAGGAGTATCTACACATCATTGTCTGCACAGTTTTTAAAAGGACACTTGGAAATAAGTTAACACATCTGCTTATTTGGTTGGTTCTGGTATTTTTTGCTTCCTGTAAGAAGGAAGAGTAATCATGAGATAACAGACCTGGCATGTTTACAGCCCAGTTTATTTTTTCCCAACAGCATATTCTGAATTCTAGGTGTGTTCTCAATGTTAAATTCTCTTCTACCTAAGATGCAGTGCTATGGTGCCATCAGATTGCCTCTCACACAGCCTGCTTCTTACTGCTATTTGGAAGAACTCTCATGCATTATGCACATTTTGTTTGTTGGTTTAAAGTTCTTTAACAACTTATTTATTTAAAAAGAAAGAAAAAACAAAACCCAACAACAAACCAATACCAAAAAAACCCAAGTTTTCCTAGCACCTGATGATGTTTTATTTCTGTGTCAGACTCAGGTTCTGGAACTAACTCCCTGTGTTGACTAGAGCCCTAAAGACTTTCTGATTTTTTTTTTCTGCTTCATAAAACATATGATTGATTACAGAAGACTCTGACACACAAAAATATCTGGAAAAAGTTAAGTTGCTGGTTTTGGAGCTGAATCTAAAACCTCATGTGTAATGCTGAGAGTCAGCAGGATTTTCCAGAGATTTGCAAGCTGTTGGGTTACCAGAAGGGGGAAAAAAAATCTAATGTCTGCATGAAAGCAATTGTAGAGATGTTGCAGGCTGTAAAAACAGTTTTCAGGGTTACTTTATAAGAATCTGGAGTGAAAAAAATGGGTAGAGCCTTCAAGGAAAAGCTATGTATCAGATGATTGGTGCCACATTGCTATCAGTTGTGCCACGGCTGTTTGAAGAATCACTTTGCTCCATGAATATCATGATAGGTAACTACTGTGCAACAGCTGCCAAAATGCATATTGATGAAAAAGGACACATTCCCCAAGATTGTCAGATCCCCTCTTGCTTTGTTACAGGAAGTTCATTAATTTTTAATTGATGGTTTAGACTTCTAATCAGTGTGGCATTTAATTATAAAGATGCCACATAGAGTTACCAAGATGCTATTTTTCATGTTCCTTGGCTTATTCCTTGGCTCTGTTAAACTCCTGCTAGGATTGCTCAGTGTATATTTACTACTACTGTGATTGCAAAACGGGCATAATTTTTCATCAGCTTTTGTATCAGTTCTCTCCAAGAAAAATTACATGCCAAAATGCAGACCTTGTAGTCTTGCATCCCTGTGAACACAATGACATGGCTTACAAACACTAACATGCAGGAATTATTCATGTAACAGTGTGTATTTATGTAATGGTCTGATTTTAATAAAGTAGGATAGAAATTCAACTTTTTAAAAATAAATGAGCAAAAACGACCAAAAAACATTAAGGATACTTTATGTGACTATTAATTGCTTATCAATGAAGAAGGGTTTTGCTAAATCCATCTCCTGCTTATTATAAAAACCATTATATTAAATGTCAATGTTTTCTGCAACTAACATATAAGAGAATTTGTCCTGTCTACATATTTTCAACCACAGCAAAAAGCTGATCTTCCATGTTAGATGTCCTGCACCAGGTTTCTAGTGGAAGCTTTGCTGAACTCATGGTGATTTGACAATGGCACAGAAAAGCTATGAAGTTAGAGCTGGTCACTTTTAAATATGACAAACTGAACCTGCTTTGGAAACAATATACAAGCTATCAGATGTACAAGCTGCTCATCAAGTTCCAAAACCCAATACATGTTGGGAACAATCTTTATGACTTCCACTGGGAAGGCAGTAAGATTAATTGAAAGAGAGTAGTGTTTTATACCTGTAGAGCACAGAGCTGTTGGGAACAGAGATGAAGTGGTTGTCTATATGGGAAGGATAAAGCTATGATTTGAAATGGCCAGTAGAGCTGTGATTTATCACTCAGGAATGAAAGACCAGGAAATGGAGGGGTTGCTTTTGTTCCATCATTGGTAAGTACATTTTTGTCTGTATGACTTTACTGTGGTTGGAATTGTTGTTCAGATTAAGACACAGAAAATTCAGGGTGGGACCAGAGACTTTTACCGAAATTCTTACACAGTATTTTGGTATTTCTTTCAAAATCTGACTAAATTCCTCAGATGGGTGCCTCGCTGTGTAATCATCCTCTTGGTTGTACAAGGGGTATATTCCTCGCAGAGCAAAATGAAGTGTTGAGGGTGCAGTTATATAAAAGGGATTTTCTTTGGGGAGGCTTCAGATATTTACTGGGTTTTTAACAGGAAGTGATATCCTTACCTTTGGGGGTTTTCATTATTTTAGTGTATATTGCTACTTCTTAAGCAACCATTTTGGTGGCTGGTTATGCTACATGAGAAATTGATGGTGATAGGGGAGTATACTAAATTTGCTCATTCAAAAAGATGAGTTTGCAACTTTATGAAATAAATTACTGTTAGAAGCCAGGCTTTTTGTGAAGATAATCAGAATGTCATCTGGATGTGCAAACTTTACCACCGAAGATGCAAAACTTATCCTTCAAAGAAGGTGATGTAAACGTTGCTGTACTTTGGGTCTTTTTTGGTACTTCTGTGTCTTACCATATCCAGTTCTATTATCTGTGTAGGATGTTCCAAAGAAAAGGGCTGGAATGATCTTCTCAAGAGGATAGGATGCAGTAATTCTGTGATCAATGAATTTAATTCCTTTTAAAGAGTATGACTTCCTACTGGTTTGCATTGAGATTGTGACTGCCAGTGATGGTGGATGACGGTTAGAGATCAGCAAATATTATGAGCTGTTATTAATTTCCCTTACTTTTTCATTCTTAAGCCAATGGCAGAACTTTCTGTCAAAGGAGTGAGTGCTTAGCATGATCATGGCATTTAGCATAATGGCTCAAAATTGTGTATCAGCTTGTTCATAGGCAGCTAAAAAGCTCACATAATATGTAGCTCAAAAATATCTCAAAAGTGTGCTTGCAAATCTCCAGATTACTTTTCCCCCCACCTGCCTTAAAACATATATTATATATCTATTAAAGTGAATCATACAATGAAGAACCATCACTGGAACAAGCAGTCAGAACAAAACATTGAGTTCCATTTATTTTTAGTTGTGAGTTGCAAGAAAAATAAATGCAAATAGGGAAGAGAAAGTATGTCGGCAAAGATAAAGCCAAGTATAATCACATTTAGCACTAAAAAATCTCTGTCTGACTTATTCATAAAATTACACCTGTGAAAAACAGTCTTTGCTTGTTTTTTTGTCTCCTCTGACATTTGATTTAAGCTGGTATTAAGCAGCCCTTATTAGAACTTTGGTGGAATGAATTATACTGAATAAATGTATAGTATGTGTACCTGATATGCATGCCAGCACTGTACACCCTGTTATTAACATCCAATTATGTTGATGAATAGCAACTTAAACCATCATTTCTTAGACCTGTAACTTTTCAGTTCTAATGTGCAGCCACTTGTAAGCTTGCTGTGTTTGAAAGCCAAGGTAATAATGTGACAAGAGTGGCTCACTGACTACCAAACCTGTGACATGCCCAAGGGCAGGGGTGACTCTGGGTCTTGGTGGGAACAGGAGAAGTAGTGGAAGGAAAGAGGAAGGAAAAAGCATCAAGGCAACATGTTTTAAGGACTTTCTGTGAATGAAGTTCTTCAACTAAAATTGTTTCTGGTGTATCAGGCTCTCTGGATGGTTACATTCTGGCAAAACTCTAGTGCAGCTGGAAATACTTGCCACTGGGCTGTTCTTTATGTGTTTGGAAGCATTGATTTAGGTTTCATCTTCATAGTGCATTTTTATGCACAGTTTTAAATTAAAGTCAGGAGTAAAATAAAAGTATGCTGGCTTTGATTAACTCATGTCATTTTCTGAGTGCTCCTCTCTATCTTGTATAGAGAACAAACCAAAATAGACAGAATAAACAAAAATTACCAAGTGCCTCTATCAAGGCATTCACAACTCTTGTAGGTTTCTGTGGGACCATCAATAGCATCCCATACCTATTTGGCAAAAATTTTCTGGTCTGATGAGAAAGTGGCCAGGGCCTTCCAACTGAAGTTATTACTGTGGACTTCTATCTGGAGCTGTGGGAACAAATATGGGATGATTTGTTCTAGAGCTTGGGCTCTAGTTTTCTCAGTGACTAGGTGTTGCTGTCTAAGGAAATAAAGGACCCAAGAGAATTAGAGAGGCTGGCTCTTTTCTTTTTTTCTTTTTTTTTTTTTTTCCTATATTTCTTCCCTTTTTAAATATGGGTGGTGAATCTCTTGAAAGTTCATCTCTTTAGAAGTACATGGCACATTACAGGAAAAAGTATCTGGCTGCTCCCAGGATGAGAGGTCTAACTGGGTGTGTGTTTTTGAATGCATTATCAGCAACTTGAGCAAATGGGAATTTTTGGCTGACAGATTTTCTGTTGGAAATTAAATTCTGACTATAGAGAACATGATGATGAATAACATCTCTGTTTTGTGAATTTCATTTAAGTATTGAGCTTTTTTTAATAAAATGAAAAAAAAAATTGGTTATGTGACTAAATGTGTCCTGACTAAAATAAAATTATGTGTTTTAGCTAAACTACTCAATAGCAAATGTTGCCCTGTCCTGTGAGTGATGCATATTGCAAGCTCACAGGATATGCATTGACTGCAATATAATTTGGCTGCATATCACATTCTCCTATATAGTCATAGCCAGAACTTCACCCATAGAAAATCTGAGGGCAGGTGAAAAAGAAAGGGGTTGTCCCTTGATAACCTGTAAATCAATTCTGCCACATCCTTTAGTGGAGGGTCACAATTAAGCCCTGTAACACATTGATTCATGGATGAAAATAAGCCTCTGCAGAAAGATAGTGTAATAAAATTAGCTTACTTTTTGTGAGATTCGCTGTAGAAAGGGAGTATTTCCCGAAGAGTTTGAACAATTTCTGTTATTCTAGGATTCTTTTTTCATAACAAAATATAAGTTATTTTAATGCAGACTACTAATCTTAATTGCTAAAATAGACTTACTTAATTTAAGAGTGTTTTATAAAGCATTCTGACCAACGTGAAGAGAATGAGACTGTTTTGAGTTGCAAATGAATTCCTTTTGGTAACTGGTCATCTTTAGAGGTAGAATGTCTTGCAGGATACTTTAAAACTGGGGGTATGAGCTAATAATGCTCCTGTCACTAGACTGGGAAGAATAGGTCTGCTGTCTTAACACTAACTCCTTGATTTGTCTAAAAATGTAGTAAAGTCTACTTCATGCTGCCCTTATACGCTTTTGCTTAATCTTAATAGGTTTCTCCATTAGAGATTTATGCCCCAAATGTATTATAATGTATTTTAGTATTGCACTCTAAAGGAAACAGTTACCATACTTGCATACAGCAGTATGTCGAGGACAAAGGTATGTTTTACAATTTTTGTAAGCAAGCAATGTGAAGCACAGAATAATGAGATAATCAGTCCTCCGATTAGATTGGTAACTGTGATTCAAAGCTGGGTCCTGTTGGATTTTATGAAATACTGTGAGGTTTTAAATGTTCCCTCATCTGACTCTTGACATGAGCATTGTCAGTGATACACTGACCATTTTTTGTCATGAATTGAAGTGTTGAGTTGCTTTTAGTCTCAGTTTAGTACATCAGAGGTCTCAGGTCTCATTCAAAACCAAGGTTCTAGATCTAATGAGTCCAGATACAACTCAGGGGCACTAAGCCTAAAGCTATGAGTAAACAAAACCAAGCAATAAGAAATAATTTATTTTTCTCTTTTTTTTTTTCCTTTTATTCCTTGACAGAATTTTTGGACATATCTTACTGCTATTATTAAGGCTTTTATTAGCTTCAAAGTAGTTCTCAGTAGTTCTCAGTTTCAACTGCATTTATATCTGGTTACTGATTGCAATCACCTTTTGGTGATTGTAGAAATTTGAGGTTTTGAATCCTTCACTGTTGGAAACCCTCTTGAAAAAATGTTAGAATAAAGCCTCAGCTCGAACTGTGTGAGATTAAACGACAGTTGCTGGAACAATTGTGTTTCCACAATTCCAAATAATTTGGCACAATGCTTGTTTTTTGTTGCATTTTGCCAATGTAGAAATTAACTTTTTCATTACTTTCCTGTCCTCAGGAGTAGCTGCCCCTCCTCTGTCTGACTAAGTTATCTGCTGTAGCAGTTGGTGGGGACAGTGCGAGTCCTCATGTGTGATATTCTAACATGTCTTGCAGGTATTTTGGTCTTTCTCCACCAGAAAGAGATTTTCAAAATTCAGTGGAAGTTTTTGACATTTTCGAGAAGGACTGGAGAGGCACTCCTCTAAAATATCAAGAAGTTTACATTTATATATATGCATATACACAGACAGACATTTCAAAGCTCTTGCATAAGTAAAACCCTTGCTAGGATTACCACTTCCTCGTAGTTTGGTAATGAAACTCATATTTTAAAAAATATATCCCAAGAAGGCTATCAAGACACTGAACATGACCTACTAGTGAGAAATTACTCCTGATTTCCCTCCTAGGGGGAGGCCTTACAGTTATGTGGAATTTTTAGTTTTTTGTTTTTATGCCTTGCAGTTTACCTGAAATTGAGAAAATCTTTCTCATAAATTAAAAAGACAAATAAGCTCTCTACAAAATATAAAAGGGTATAATTGTATTCTCATCATTGTACAGGGAAGGCATTTATGAGTACGAGCTGGTTTAAGTGAGCTGTCATGCTTGCCTCTTTTAAGCGTAACTACTTTATAGAGCAGCTTCAAGTGTGGATTTCAGTTTGTTTTTTAAGAGCAAACTCATATTTCTGTAATTGTTCCTGTAAACATCTGCAGTTCATATCATGGTCTTAAGCTGAAAGAACTATGACCTGTCCTATCAAATCAACACAATACTTGTGGCTATCAGCATGATTTTACAATTAGCTTTTAATTAAACAAGACATTGCTCTTGTCTTTCCGGTTTCTGAGGCAGCACTGAGGTCTGTTTCTGCTGTTGAAGATCCAGCTGTTGTTCTTTGAGGCTGATCATCCTATCTCAGACTCCTCTCATATTTTCAGCATGACATTTAAGCTGCTGCTTTGCCCTGTCTAGATGTTCTGGATCTACTGACTTCTACTGACTTTGCTCAGTATTTACTACAGGTAACAGAATGAAATAAAAACTTCAGCTTTAAGTTCTTGGCTCAAAGTCTATCCACTACTTTGTTTTCTAGTTTTTTGGGGTTTTTTTGCATTTCTACTTTTAAAATACCACTGATCTTTTCTTATAACATAAAGTTGTAGGAACAAGTGGTTTTGCTGGTAAAAATGTGTTGTGCCTAAATATCTTCTCTGATATCTAAGCAATAATACTGCCCAAAAGTTTCAGCAATGGATTCTGAATTTGTAGAAAAATAGATGCTCTGATTTCATGCTGACCTACTTGGACTGAGTACAGGATTTTCAGTTGCTGTGTATTAAACCACACAGAAACAAAGCTGTGTATGTCAGGCTTGCTATCTGTCAGTGTAGGCAGCAGTGAATTAGTCAGTGGTTAAAAGATTTGGTGTTAATGAACAGCAATGGAAGTAAAACATGTTTTTCATACTAAGTATTTCATAGCAAAAAAAAAAAAAAGGCAAAGAAACCATGTAGTTTTGTTCATAAGCTCTTGACTTGAGTTCAACAGAAACAACATGACCAAAATGTTGTGGCAATTTCTGTCACTGGCTGTTTTGATTCTCAAAGTGGTATAGCTATTTAGAGAAGAAGTGTTGCGGGAAAGCAACTGTACACCCTAAGGCAAAGTGGCTGGGTTAAGTTGTTTGGTTTTAGAGGTTTAGATTTTATTCCTGCATGGGATAAACACAGACATGTAAACAACATCAGAGTATAGTATAGGGCAGGACAACTTAATGCTATTTTAAACACAGTTCAAAACAGGCTGAAGCTCATGGCCAGGCTATTTCCTCATGCCATCATGAAACTTTTGATATGTCTGTTCCTAAAAGAAAGATTACACATTTTGTGTGTAAATGGGAATTGCACAAGGACTCTTTGTAACTTGGATTCTGGAGTCAACCACTGCAACCTAAATAGGATAAAACATGGTAGCGGCTTCTGCAAAAATCCTTAAGGTCTTGCTTGTCTCACTACTTACTGGAAGAAAAAATCCCATTCTCCAAAACTTGTCAACATTTCTGGTGTGGATTTTTTTCTCTGGCTCTCTATATTTCTAAATTTCTATATATATTTCTATATTTGAGCCTTTGCACTCACAGGCTGCCACAAGTTTGACAATGCTCCTGCTCACTCTCAAGGGACAAATGTACCTCAGCATTGGGTGAATCAAACGATTGATCAGACTAAAAATTTTCTGTTCAAACTACTGTGGCTTTTAATGCATATTCCTATGACTGAAAAGTACCCCAAATTAAACTTAATATAAACTTATCCAGTTGTCTGCATGACTTTTTTAAATATAAACTTATCCAGTTGTCAGCATGGCTTCTTTTTTTTTTTTTTTTTTTTTTTTTTTTTTTTTTTTTTTTTTTCTTTTTTTTTTTTTTCTTTTTCTTTTTCTTTTTTTTTTCTTTTTTCTTTTTTAGAAGTACTTCAAAGTTGTTATGTGTTAGCACTTCTTGGTAAATCCCAAGTAAATTCCAATTTGTTTCAGGTACAGTCATGATTAAAAATAATGGTGTGAGGTTTTATTCAACTCTTCAAAATAGAAGAGAGAGAACTGAAGAGCCATGATTTAAGATAAAGAGTGTGATTGAGCTGTAAGTGCATTTGACTATGTTCTTGTGGCTGTTTAAGAAATATAGTGATATCAGAGTTGCTTTATTTTAAGAATCCCTTAGCGTTAAAGTCAGTATCCAGATGCCAAATTGCCTAACTTGAAACTGATGTGTGCAACTCAGGGAAGACAGATCCTAGCAGCCACAGCAGCTCCTCTGGTAGTTTCCAAATTCTGTGAGATGTTGGGATGTAGAAAGCCGCTTTCCAGTCTGCATTCAAACTGTGGTCTTTCTGCTGGTGCTGACAAATGAGAAATGTTACACGCTCTGGAAAGTGAGCTGAGGCCACCAGTTCTTCCCATACGCCACTGAGCTGCTGCCAGAAGTTAATGACTTTTAGCCATTACTGTTCTGAGCTTTCTTTATAATGAACAAATAGTGACAGACTACCTAGCTCATTAATCCTAGAGCTATGAAAACCTTTTTTAGCTCTCTCAGAATTATTCTGTGCTTTCAGAGGGCTGAAGGATGTTTGGGAAGCAGACTCCTGGAAGGATGCTAGGCAAGCAGACTTCTATTCAGTGTGGGTTGGCTTTTTAATATTATACTATGCAACATAGCAAGTGAGGAAACATTAACTTTGTTCAGTGCTTGGATTAGTAATTATTTATATTTTCAGTTCTTACTTTTAGAAGGAAAGCTAAAATGATTTTAAAGTAAAATTTAAAAAAGCCTTCTCTTTATGAGTAGTGAGACTCCTGGCATCATGTGGGACAGACAGAGGGAGGATGTACTTTCAGGTCAGAAATACGATCCAAAAGGCATCAAACTTGCAAACCTGCACATCATATACAAGAAAGTATGCAACAGGGTACAGAAAATCATCCATAGTGAAACTAAAACCCAAACCGCTTCTTTCAAGTACTGGAGCTAGCTAATTTCCAGCTGTGTTTCGAGAGCCACTCCTACTCCTTCCCTACTTTATTCTTCTTTCTTTTTGGATGTAATATGAGAGATTTCCTTCCTGTGTGGGAAATGGTCTTGGTTTGGAAAGACAGGTATCTGACAGGGAAAGCTGGAGTTTCCCTTAGAATGGGGAATGTAAACCCCTCATCCCTTGCCAAATTACAATTTTGCAATTAAGGGCTTTCAGGCAAAGATTTGGGAATAGGAGTAACAGTTCTTCACTAGGAATATTAACAATACAAATGTAGTAAAAAACAAAACCACCCAACCAAACCAGCAAACAAACAGCAATTTTGGAAAACCCTGACAGAGTCAGAGCTACAACCCGACACCCTGCTGGTCAGGGTGTTGGAAGCAGTCCAAAAGTGAGTCCTCCTGGAGTGGCAGATGTGGTTCTGGTGGAGTAGAGATGATCCTGTAGAAAAGGGTCCGGTGATGGTGAGAAGGGTCCAGTCTTCCTCCAGGAATCTGGTGAAGCTGGATGCTTTCGTGCTCCTGTGTCTCAGTTTATCCAGGTAGGAATGATTGGCTCCCCCGCACTGGGTGGAGTATTTCACAATAGGATGATGTAATGTGGATAGTCTATTTTGGGGATGTGTGCTATTAGGGGTGTCTTAATGGTCCGTTAGCAGAAAGTCTTCCCCAGGCAGTGAAAGAGATAAGAAACACTGCCCTACCTGGTTTGAACAGCTGGCCTATTGTCAAAAGGCACCCACCCCCCTCCTCCCAGAGTAAAGGAGAACAATTCTCCAACTGCTTTCAGCAAATGAAATAGAATACACATTTTTTGTTCCATAACCCAAGACAGAAATACTGATCTGAGCTACATGTTTGCTCTCAGAAGCTGTCCCAGAAGCCCATTTCCCTCTAAGTCTGGGGGGGGACAGTGGGAAACAAACTAGAGGACTGCACCCTTTTGAATAATTTGATCCACGTAATGGTCCAGGGCTCATATGTGTAATCCTCTATCATGGAGTCTACTGTGAATCTGGCCTCAAATACAAAAGGAATGATTAGTGGGAATGCTTCAGGACAACAGTTTAGTCTCTATATAAGTCATTTAATCAACAAGTGCTTGCACACTGTGCCTTGCAAAGGAGGCAGAGAAGCAACACAAACTGCCCATGTAAATCACCAGCAGCAGAAACTCTTAGCCTGTATCAGATTTTACTTGACCCCCCGTGGGTTCTGCTGATTTTTTTTTAATTGATTTTGATCCAACTAATTGATATTGCTTTTAAACCCAGTGTTAGTAGCTGAACTTCAGTGCTCCAGCCCCACTGTGTTAGGTCATGATTGAGTTCTGTACTAAGTGGATCAAAACACAGTTCACTGCAGACAAGAGAGTTTCTTACATCTGTTATTAATAGCTGACATTATTGAACATTTTAGACAAGTTCTCCTTCTCCTACATGCCCTCATGTTCTTGCTTTCTTGCTTGCACTTGCCCTCACTGTTGCTCTTGCAATCACTGTTGCCTGCTCTCATGCACTTCCTTGCCCCCCCTCATGCTCTTTCCCACTTACTCTTGCTTCCTCTTGTTGCTCTCTCTCCCTCTCATCGTGTCTCACTACCCTCACTCTTTCTCTCGCCCTCTTGCACACCACCTTTTACAGGCACTCTCTCCATTTCCCCATTAAGCTGTCAAAACCAGATTTCTGATTTCCAGCTGCCTAGAAAATCCTTTAAAATATCTTCTCAATTCATAAGCACTTAGAGATGTATAGTCATACTCATGCCGTAAGCCTGTCTCTCATTGGCTCAATTATGTTGTACTTTTTGTTGTAACAATTATTATTGTTACTTCAAAATGTTTTTTTGAGAAGTGAGATGTATTTAATTGGATTGTAGACTGACTCGCATTTTAAAATATAAGCATCTACATTTTATACTGTAATTACAGTCCTGGAACACTTTCTTCTTTCTCCGGTGAACTAAAGCTCAGTGTAGACTGTGCATGTGATTTTTGGCTTTAAGTAGTCCCAGTCAAGTTTTCATCAGTTTCAGCTGTCTGACATACATAAAAGTGAAGATCTACATTTAGAAAGTTTTTTGGGATTTTTAAATTCTAAAATTTATTTTCTTTATTTCTTGTAAGAAACACAAATGTTAAATTACCTTGCTATTCACAGTTTCTTCACCACCTTTTTTTTTCCATCCCAGTAAACAGAATGAAAGAAGACCAAAGGCTGAATATTTTTCTGTTTTGTCAGAAATACATTCCCTTCAAAACCAAGCCATTCTTACTTATTAAAATAGTCAGCTCAAAATCACTTGTGTGGGTGTGCTTGTTCAATTTACTTCATAAAATAGGCAGCATCTAATTTAATTTATTTTGTAGAATAAGTTTTAGATATGAAACCATGTTTGTATTCTTGGAGACATGATACAAGTGACTTCTTACACGTCTTTACTGTTGAGGAAATTCTCAGAACACACAGACTCAGATCCCACAGGTTTTGTATGCAAAGGACATACAAAGAAAATGGGGAGGTTAAAAAAGGGCTTGCAAAATATAAAGAGAGTACTTTTCTAGCTGAAGTTAACAATGTTAACTTGAGTTCAAATCAAGTCATTAAATTAGTCTTAAGGAGTAATTTACAAATGTCTCTATTATAAGTTTATACTTGAAGGTCACAAGTTCCAATCCTTGTTTAAAATTTGACTATACTTCATGCATGTATTTAATTCTAAAGTCTTAGGAATAAATCTTTTGGCTGATTTATGTAAGCTGTGGCTTGATCACTAGTAGTAATAAATAAAGGCTGTCTTTTGCAATAAATATTGGAAAATACTTTTTTGTGATGGGCAAGCAAACAAACGAAACTTGTGTCAGGTTGGGATTTTTTTTTCACAAAACAAGTGAAAAAGCTAACGGGATTTTATATTTTGCAGATGAGTGCATAGCACTTAAGACAATCACAAGCTGCAAATGCCCCACTGTTCTGTTTTTCTTGCTGGGTTCTTGATCATACATACTTTTTTCTGCTGGAGAGCACAGGAGCACAAGATACACACCTCAGCAGAATGTGCTAGCTCACAAAGAAATAGGTGGGATGAGATTTTGTGATTGACTAGAGACAGGTTGGTGCCGTTTCTAAATCCATATATACAATTGCACACAAGGCAAGTAACTTTCCTTTCATGCAAATATTGTCTTCAGAATATGTCTTTTGATCTTGTAGTTAGGCAAAACATGTTTGCAAAACCATTTTGACCATCCTTAATGATGAAATTTGGCTATTAACATAAAAGGGATTAAATAATTACAAGCTATAGCACTTCATATGCAATTACCTTCCAGTGACCTTTGCCTTTTGGCCAAGGAATGTGTGACAGATGTCAGCAGAGTTGCTTTTATGGATATTTTTAATAACTTTAAAAAATTATTTTGTTATGTTCTTGGTACTTGTACACACGTTTAAAAGAAGCACAAGAAGATGTGATGTGTTGGATATTTTCAGTATGCTGATTGTTAGCCAATATTGTAACACTCCTGGCAATAATTCATCTAGTGGAAAAATTTCACTAAACTCTAACTTCTGGTTCTCAAAAGAATTTGAAGTTTCCGGGGTTTTGTTTCTTTTTTTTTTAAACTAACTGTTGCAGTCCTTTTCTACAGTGGTAAGCACAAATGGGTACCTTAAATTACTACAAACATTAAAGCTAAATTGTCTTGACATCAAATGTTTTGGGGCAGATTTTTGACAAAAAATGGAGTGTGGACTGTTTTGCCAGCCCTAAAGAGATAATTTAATGAGTGCATGACTTTCTAGTATATTTTGTTCAAAAATGCAAGTGAGCAGGTTTGTTGGGTTTTTTGGGTTTTTTTAATTACTTGATTGAAGAAAAGGTAAGTCTCTCCAGCCATTAAATGAGACTAATGTGCATGTTTCTTCTTCATAAAAGCAATGAAATCTTGTATTTTTTCATGTAATCAACAGTTTGGCTGGTTGTTTGTTTGTTTGTAGTAGTTGTTGGTGTTGTTTGTTTGAACTGAACAAAACTATACCAAAACAAACAAAAAAAACCCACAAAAACCCAAAGCCACACTTCTGCCACATAAAGAGGAATTTCCTAAAGACATCTGGAGAAAGGGAAATATTGGAAGTAATTTTTAGTATCACTCTGATACGGTGCTCAGTCATACAGTTTTTATGCTTTTCTATCAAAAGTGTCTGTGGAACCCTCTTGTTCTTGGAGAGCAGGAGATCATAAATGACCACATTTCTCCTGGAGCTTGACACCTGACTGTTTTTCTGCCTGTTTTTCATCCCCAGCTGACTTTGCTGTCCCTAAAGTAACTCTATAAAATACAGCAATAGTCTAGCACAGCAATGAGTCTGCTTCCTAAACAACATGGCCCCTAGAAATATTTGCCTTTTGTTTTCAGCAAAATCTTTACTCTAAGCAGATGTAGAATTCATCTGTAATAATGCAGTGTGTATTTAAGATACTACAAATATCAGTGAACAACCTTTAATAGGACATAACAATTGTCAGGATGTGTTGGTAAAGGTTTCCCAGAAGGGGCTATATTTCAGCTAGAAAAGGGCAAACCTGCCAACTTATTTTGAGATTAGAAGCACAATCAGTGGGAATGTTCCAGCAACTGCACAAAGAGATATTGAAGATAATACTTCATCTTCAGATGAAGCATTGCCCTTTCTCCAAAGTAATATCTAATTATTAATGCTTGCCCAAGAATAGCTGTGCTGCTTCATGCGTCTCACCTTTTTAATACCTGCACTTTTAGACTTGGTCTTTAGGAGTGGTAACATCTAGCATAACCTTTAGAGTTTAATTTTTGGTATAAATTATGTAAAGAAAAATCATTTATTAACCACTAACAATAGAGCTAGCAGGTCACCCTTGACAGTGACTAATAATCTTCAAAGAGAACTCCATGATGAAAAAACAATTGCTGAGACACCAGTGGCAGCAAATAAGAAAGTTATTAGCACACATCATGTTGTCACAGCAAAAACAGCATGACCAAGTCTTTGTTGAGAGAGTAAGGGATTTAAGAATTTAGAGGAGATGAATTCAAAAAGTTTGGTTTTCTCACTGCAGGTAATGGGTGTGGATAAAATGGTTACACTCATCAAGGGAAAGAAAGGGCACAATTATCCATTGTAAACAAACTTTTGCAGAGTTTTATCTTCACTTGATACTGATACTTTCTACTGGTAACTTTAGCTGTGCGATGGGACTTGGATGAACAAGGCACTGACACTTAGAGCAGTTATACAGAATTAGAGAAGAACACAGTAATTTCTGTGTTCCTGCAGAACTCCATGCCTCAGTAAGTGTGAGCAGGTGGTGTTTTCAAACATGTTATCTCTCCCTCTCTAAGAGCAATGACCAGAAAGACTTGGATTCTGGGAGTTTGTGTCCCTGTCTTTTATTTAGGGGAAATCTGTTATTCCTGCCCTTCAGTAGGTGCAGGAGAGCTATAAAAAGCTTTTTCTTATTGGAATTGTCAAGTAGTATTCTGTTGCAGTGCGTGCTCGGCCCGGCCCGGCCTGTGTCTAGCCAGGGCTCCCCGGCTGCTCCCGGCACGCCACAACAAGTCACTTTGTGGGGTTCGGCTCTCACATCTGGGTAACACTGTAAAGGCTGGTTCCAAGAAAGAGGGGACTCTCTCTGAATTTTCCAGGGAACAGAGGCTTTATTCGGGGGTGGGGGGAAAGGGGGGTCAGAGTGATCGCCCCAGCCACCCCAGGCTGGGGCCTCTGGAGAGAGAGACCCCGAGCCTGGGGTGGTGGGCGGTTTAATACTACAATGCTGGGGTGGGTTCTAAGTTACAGATACCAATGAAACAATCTAAATACATCATGCTAAATTAAGTCATTTAGGTTCTAACAAATCCAGCACAAGTTCTGGGATGGGC
The DNA here is from genome assembly GCA_027886175.1 of Phylloscopus collybita. Lineage (NCBI taxonomy): Eukaryota > Metazoa > Chordata > Aves > Passeriformes > Phylloscopidae > Phylloscopus > Phylloscopus collybita. The sequence continues at coordinate 20,254,313 of JAJNNQ010000024.1, forward strand.
TGAGGGCAGTCTTGCGAGGTCACTGGCTAACATTACTGTACTTCAAAGATAAGAATTATATGATGGACACGAAGGTAATTATGCATGACAGAGGTGGTGAGGCAGGGGGAACCAATAAAAAGGATTCTAAGCAAGGGCTAAAGTTGTCCTAGAAACTCTTATCGAAACCCAAAAGAGAGTTACATTCTAATACAAGAGAAACAACTTAAAACAAAAGGGCATTCTAGCATTATGCAAGCTATTCTAAACTTAACAATAAAACCCTTCATGCTATATTCACAGCCAAGGCCTGCACATATTATTTTTTGCAGTGCCACACTATTCAGATATTTGTAGGCATTAAACAGGTGTTGTGTTTATAAAAATTGAAAATCTTGGCTATGCTTGACAATTAATAAATGGATGAACTCAAACTCAACATATTTTCATTTGGTGTCTCCATCCTATCTTTGCTAGTCCTGTAAAATTTTATGTCTTTTTATTCAGTGTTACAAGAACATGCATATTGTAAGTTACTCAACAAAAATGCTCTGATTCTTAATTAAGCTACAGAATTAGCTTAACTAATTCTGTAAGTTAAGAATAACTTAACTTGCACATGCAAGGCTCCAGATGTTAGCTTAAGGCTCAGATTCACAATTTCAAGCAGAAGCTCTCTGTTTTGTATAGCAGAAGAAAAAGAAGATTTTTTTCTTTCCCTCTTAAAGGTCATGTTGTCTTTCAGAAAATGTCTTCAGTATTTCTCCTTTAGTCACGTTGGGATATTAACCTCTGAGGGCAGAAACACAGTGGGCTTCCTTTAATGGTCTAATTGCTCTTCATCCCTATTCAGTGTGATGTACTGTTTCCTACAGAACTGAGGAGCAAAAATGGACGAGATTACAATGACCTTGTTTCAGCACAGCCAATTAATGAGTATTCATGCTATAGTCTGTAAGGATTAGTTGCTTCTTCCTCCTAGAAACAGAATTGAATAGAACCTGATTTTTCTGGAGATCCTGATGTCTAAAAAGTGGCCAAGAGTAGACAAACTGCTGAAACAATTTGTTAGACAAGTGGACAAGGAGATGGACTGGAAAGAAGCTGAACTGCTGGCCTCTGCACATTGTGATAGTGGCTTGAAGTCTGGCTGGAGGCATGTCACTGGAAGGATATCCAGGGGTCAACACTGGGGCCAGTACTGTTATTCCTGACCTAGACAACAGGGCAGACTGCAGCCTGAGAAAGTCTGAAGGAAATGTGAAAGTGTGAGGGGTGATTGTTACACCAGATGTCTGTGCTGCCATTTGAAGGCGTCTTGAGAGGCTGGAGAAAAGGACCAAGGAGAAGCTCAACAAAGACGTGCAGGATCTGGAGGAGAATAATTCCCAGCATCAGTACAGACCAGGGCCTGAGAAGCAGCTTTGCAGAAAAGATGTTGGGCAGCCAAGTGAACCAAAACCATTAAACATGAGCATGAAAAAAACCTTGTGGCAAAGAAGGCTGCATTGGAAAGAACATTGCCAGCAGTTCGAGAGAGGTGACCCTTGGTTCTAGTCATGCCTGCCACATCTAGAGCTCTGTATCCAGATCCTTCCTCTCCAGTACAAGAGGAGACATGCATGTACTGGAGCAAAGTGCACAAAGATGATTAAGGGAGTACATACAGGGACATATAGAGACAAGCTGAGAGCTGGGATGGCTTACCCTTGAAGAGAAGGCTCAGCACAAGGAAAGCATTTTGCTACAGAGAGTCAGAACAGCTCTGCTGCCTGGAGATGTTGTGGAGTCTTCAGCCTGTGAGTTATCTAAAACCCACCTCTTCATGATTCTGGACAACTTGCTGTATCTTGAGCTGAGGGGTTTGGACCAGGCAATCACCAGAGATTCCTTTCTGAGACAAGCTATGATACTGTAAACTTGGTACAATCCATGAATCCCTGGTACAGTGCCAAATGGAAACCATGACAGCCTTTTCATGGAGCATGAGGCCAGTGGTTATTTGGCCTGAAGGTAGACACGTTCTGCTTTTGTCTAGACTGATCCAAACAAATGGGAAGAGAACTGCAGTTTTATTGTGCCAGACCTGTTTTCTAGCTGTTTCCACAATATTGACCCACTTAAATGGAGATAGAAATTAAGTTTCAAGAGCTGAAAATATCCAATTAATAGAGATTGCTGAGCAACTCTTTTGCAAAGCTCCTAATCTGCAAACACTTTTCTAATCAATAGCTACTTCTGTTCAATATAACCCCAAGGTGACTGTATTCTGTCAGCTGAGAGTGAGACATGGAATTCTTGAAAACCTGGAAAGATTAATGTCTTTGGGGGAAAAAAAAAGATTTTTTTTTTCAATACATCCTACAGAGTAGCATGAAATTCAGCATTCCTGATTCCCTTCACTTATTGGTATAATCATCTCTTAGTTGCACAAGGTTTCCAAAGCACTCTTTTTCTACTGTTTGTGCTATGATTCCAGGGTCATTCACTGATGGGAGATCTATTGGTGGGTAAACGCATGTACGCCTTCCCCAAATCCTTTTTGTCCTCTCCTTCAGTCATTAACTAAGTCCAAGCCAAGAAGTGACATGTCTTGAGAATTTCCAGTAGTGCCGTGCGTGGATTGAGATATGTTGGCAAAATTCAACAATGTGAATTACAATGTATTTTTTCTGTAGTAAGTTTTAACCTGCATTTCATGATGAGGAAAGCCTCTATGAACTCACCTGCAGTGTATAGTGGTCCAATTAATGAATATTCATGCAGAGAAAATGGTGTCTGCTCTGACAGACAGCAGAACAGTAATTGGTTTCAGGATTGATGAATGTTTATGCTGCAGTCTACCCCAGACAGTCCACGCTGGAAATATTAGCATCCTGCTTCCCTTGTCAAAGCTCAAAATGAGTGGAAATCATTTAATTTTTTTTTTCTGTGCAAATTAAGTAAGTGACAATTGCTAATTTTACACCATTTTTTCTGTCAAGTCTCTCTCTAGGTGGCAGAAGATTATTGTACGTGGTGAATTTCTTAGTGTTGTCTATGAAAAAGTATCACTGGTTCAGATGATGCTCCTGACTAGCATGGAATTGTTTTTATTTTTTTCCAGGGTGCATCAGAAGTAGCTGGTTCTCCTCTATGACCCTGATCAGAGAGACACCTGTGCTCAGTACCTGTCACTCAGACAGCGGGAGCAGTAAAACTTGTTCAGCACATTGCACCAAAAGGAGCCAGAGTCATACCTGGAATCTCTATGCCCATTTTATACAGATAATCAAACAGAAGAAGAACACCAAGGAAACAACCAAATACACAGACCCTTGAGGAGAAAAAAAAAAAAAAAAAAAGGATGGATAAATGTTGTGCTTCCAAATAGTTTCTCTATTACATCTTTCATTCCTTGAGGAGGGGTATCTGTTCAAAAGGTATTGTAGAGAAAGGAATAAATATTCAGGTGACAACAACATGCTACAACCTGCAAGACAGAGATATCGGCTACAGGAATGCAGTGGAATTTCTGGTTGAAAGGATGAATTCTTGCATTCAAAACTGAAATGCTCTATATGAAACTTGTTTATTTACAGCGTGGTTTTCCCCAGATGTATCAGTATTTCAAGGGCACTTACTAAAAAACAGATGGATTTACAGATGGAACAGGGCTGTTATGGATTTGATATCAGATTTCTGTTGCTTGAAAGAAAGGAGGAAAAATTGCCCTGATATGTAAAATTGCTGATTAATATCTAAGCACTTAGACATGACAATCTTTGGGTAAACCACTTTATTTTGTTGCAGGGATTACAGAGAAAATGTAACACACAGAAAAATTTTTGATCATTTATCCACATAACAGAGGAGATATGAAATCTTTAAAAGAGGGAAGATAGACTGTGTAAGTCTGTCCTTAGTCAGCTTATTCTCAAATATAGTGGGATCACATTTAAAACCAATTTTAGCCCATTGATTAGGTGGAGGTTGAGAGATGAATAGATTTTTTTTTAATCATTAGAGCAGCAGTCCTTTGTATCTGGCACTTACCCAATGGTCTGCCCTGTGCCTTGTGAACATCATTTCATCAGTTCTTGCAGGGCAGCAAAGCTGTATAATAAGATGCTGTTTCTGATGAGCCAGAAAAAACCCTAAACCCTCAACAAAACCATGTTTTGCAAGTTTACATGTATCACAGCCTTTCTGAACCTGCTTACTTCTCTCAAGTCTGGAATCGAAATATTTTCCTGCAACTTATGGATATAGATGCAAGAACATATAGCTTAGGAGCAGATTGTAGCCCTTTCTGTGTATGTATGTGTGCCTGGGTCTCGTATTGCAGGAAAAACCCTTTTCCCTTTTCATGGCTCCTGAAATTTATGCAGTTGACAGGCGTTTGTAATTGTGGGTCACTGGATGTTAACCCAAACACTTTCTTTCTTTGCAGGCATGGAATAAGCAATAGGGGGGAAAAGACAAAGGGGCAAAACAGCTTACTTGGTTATATAAACAAATCAAGTGACCACTGCTGCCCATCAGGTTTTTCACTGCAATAGGGACTCACTTCTCCTTCTGAGTTGCTGGTGCCAAGACTATTACATGTTGTACTTATCATCAAATCAGCTTTCTATACTAATTGAATCTCTTAGGGTTCGCTCTTGGCATCTCTTTTGCAGACTGGCTGTAGCTTCGGACACAGGCATAAATATGTGGTTGTGTCTGTGTAAATTCTCAGTACTGTTTATTTTGATTCCTGGAATGTGAAAGAATAGGGCTTAATATTTTTGGCTTCTTTCTGCTACTTTAATTAAAATCAATAACTGTCACTGTGATAATGGATGGTCTTCCTGGATAAGAGCTATTGGCCTGTTCAGAGAGAATGAAGGGAAAAGCATTGTAAGATTGTGCATTGTCTTACCCATTAAATACGATGTTGATATCTTTCAAAAAATACTTTTTGCATTTGCTATTGAAAGTAAAGGATACATGTGAGTGGATAGTATTTAAAAATACAAAACTGAATACAAAGCTGTTTGGTTTTTAATACAGTCTCAGAGCTGAATATGGAGATTTTAAGCATTGACCCTGACTTTTGCTGATGATGTATTTTCAGTCTGAAGGGATTTCCAGAATAAATGGGAATCACACAGAGAACTCTATCATTGCTTAGGCCCCATTTTGACAGTCTTCATTCTGGGTACTGACCACTGTATCTCCACAATTCAGTTAAAGATTAAATTTTAAAAAGTTGAACTACAGGTCTCATTTGGGAATAAATGGAATTTATATTTTAAGGTATCGTTTATATTATTTGTTCTACACTAGGCAAATGCAGAGAGTCTTCCTGCATGTGGAATTGTTTAATGTGCAGGAGACATCCCTGGGATGGTGTATGCAAGAAATGAAAATATCAAATCTATCCTGTAAACAAAGCAATATACTCTATTCAGCTGGGTCTTTCAGAAAGATAAAATGCAGTTCAGCAGAGTCAGAAATAACTTTGTTTCTTCTCTTATACTATTCCTTTTTAGCTAGGCCAATAATTTTTCTATTTCATTTTTTTTTTCCTCACAGAACTCAGCTTATCAGAGTAACTTTTATGGCCACTTTCTTTAAGGCAGCAGAACTTCCATGAGTGAAGATTACTTGCTGTAGGACTTGGGGTTGTAATGCAGGAATGGTCTAAAACTGTTAAGTAATATAAGTGGATCTTGGAAGGGTACTAGTTTGCTCTCATGGAAAAACAGAACAGTGAAGTTCCCAGTACAGCTGCCACAAAGCAACACAAAGCTTTTAGCTTAGAAAAGGATGCAGAAGACAGACATAATTTGGATGCCAATTAAGAAAAATCTACTTAGCTTTGTCTGAAGTTCATTTAAACTTTATATTAGGCACAAAAAGGAAGTTACTGATTAAAATTGAGTTGTTATCAAGCAGTTCTTAAGCAGGAGGCTTGATTCTCTTCCTGACTTTCCTGTCATCATATGTCTTCTCTGTATTCCACACAATTGTTGCTTTTGTTTGTTTGTTGTTGTTGTTTTTTCGTTGTTGTTGTTGTTTTATTCCTGCTAAGCCAGTTGGACTATTTAGTTAGTAAAAGCTCATGATTCAGTGTGTTCATATCACCATGTCTATCTAAATATTTTGCTTGATAGGCAGGGCAGCTTCTGAGGATGATGCTATTGACAGAACAATAAATACATGGAGACTGAAAATAAGGGGGGAAAAAAAGCAGTAATGTTGGAATCAGAGCTGTCTGGAAATCCTGGTAGCATAATAATTCATTTTCCTTATTTGTTTCTTAAAACCCTGTTTGACACCTTTGTTTGCATGTATGCAAAGCTGTGGGCAGGTTGCTGTACCCAAATGGCTGAGAATGCTGTTTTTTTCTGCTCAGATTGGCTTCTGTAATGAAACTGAAATGAAACAGAACAACGGAGTTCCTTTTTGTTACTAAGACAGCAAGGCTTGAAGTAATGTTACTGATTCTCACTGGGCCTGTGTTGGCTGATGAGATGGAAAATTCAGTCTTATTTCAGAAATAAGGTGAATGTGAAAAGAAACTTAAATTGAATATGATAATAGATCTGTTCATAGATCTGCGCCCCCCTTTGTAAAAACACAATGGTTTTTGCAATGAAGTGTTATATCAGGTAGCATTTAGTTGGTTAGAACATAAGCTACTGAAATGTAGACTAATAGTGAGTAGATCGGTGTTGATATGCACCAATTGCATGCAGCAACTACCAAAAGCTGAATAAAAAGTTTTATTTTACATTTTACATATGTTTCTACAGTTTTAAACATTTTAGCTTCTGGTTGACTATGTCTTGTGTCAGAATATCAGTATTTCTTGGACTGGTATTTAGTTAGATATACTACAGTGTCTCAATTAACTCCTCAGGAAGGAGATAAGGGAAGTGTCTTCTTGTCAATTATAACCTCCTAAAACACTGGAGATAAATGAGCAGAAGATGGAGTCTGAGATTCATTCTATTTTTTTTTTTTTGCTTAAAAATATACAACTGCATTTTTAAAATTATCTGTAATTTTGAAAAAAAAATCTCTTTTAACTGAGCACAGCATGTGGTGTAGATAAGTCATGTATTACTGGATCATTACATGTGAACAAAACATCTTGCTATTATGTTTTGCATCTTTATCTTTGTGTTGATGATGAACTCCTGCCCCTGTGATTCCAGCTAGGTTCTCATTGCAAGCTAGGAACCTGTTTGACTTTTGTGTGTTGTGTGACTGTGATTGAGGTCACATTGCAGATTTCAGCTGTGATTTCAGCTTAGAGCCACAGGGTATGCTTGAGCCGTGACTTTCTGGCCACTCATGCAGCAGAATTCATTGTCTTTCTCCAGTCTGAAATTGTCCAACTGTCTCATCATGTCCTGTAAAAAGTGAGTGCTTGAACTTTTATAGTTGCCCTTAGCACAAGTATCTGGGACCTCTCTGCATGGCTTTTGCAATGTACATTGTGAGGCCAAATGATGGGAAACTGGGATTAAGAGAATTACTCACATTTTTGCTGTTAGAAAATGGAGAAACTGCAGAGTGTCTTGGCACTTCCCTGACTCTACTCAGGACAGAATTCTATTGTTGTACCTAAAGGGTTAGTCATGTGCGGCTTTAAGAAGCTACCCTGAAACGGGTAGGGATTGAGGTGGGAGCAATCACTGGGTAGGATTAGGGCTGTAGGCCACATTATTTTTCTGACTAGTATGGTGATTTGCATTTTATCCGTGCAATATGTTAGTTATTTATAAACATTCTGTATCCTTGCTATCAGAATAGGAAGAACAGTGAAGATGATTTCATGCATCAGAGTGTCTGTGCACACAATAAAATCCCAGGATAGGGAATAAATTTGGGGAGTATGGGAAGTCTGGAGCAGAATCTGATGTGTAACTAAGGCTCCCTTTATGAAAACATCTTCAGCAAATCAAACAAATACCTGAAGACTAAAGAATGAAATATCTTTTTGGTTACGTGGAAAGAGGGAATTTTCACTGAGACTGGTTGCTTGTTGACCTGGCCAAATACATACAGATCAAAATTTTTAAAATTATTACAAGTAAAGTGTTTTGTTTTCCACATATTATTTTCTGCCTGGATGTCATGTTGTCTACTGTTAAGGAGATGTGGGGCAAAAACTGAATTATTGCAGCCATGCAGATAGCATGGCTCATGCTGCTTAGCTAGTCTAAAAGGGAGTAAATTATAATTACTTGACAGATTGAGCAATGGATGTTTTATTTCTTAGTATTTCTGATTTCATGATTACAGAACATTCCTTTATAATGTAATGAACAATAGAATTTATTGGTTTTTTGGTTTGGGTTTTTTTGGTGGTTTTTTTTTGCTTCTTTTTTTTGTTAGAAATGTAGAAAAAAAGCCTGAAGAATTCAGCAAAACCCATCTTTTTTGCCTTTAGGTGTTGTGGATTTTTCAAGGGTTTTCTGCTAAGGCTTCTTTTCACTTTGTTATTTTTACACAGTTTTTCCTGAATGAATCTTTGTGTCATATAGATCTTCCCTGATTGCATTCTGACCTTCTCTATGTAGAGCTGTAAAGAAAGGCACAATGTCTTTCTTGACAAATGGAATGACCAAATGGAAATAAATATGCTAAATAGTTTTAGGGTTGTTTTTCAAGCTCATACTAATTATTATCGGCTTCCCATGAACTGGATTAGAATTGTGGTTGCATATAAGTTTGCAAAGTCTCTTTTTGTTGACCCTGAGAGCAGCATGTTGCACCTTTCACAAGAAAGAGCAAACAGAATCCAAGGCTCTTACGAAGTTCAACCTGTTGAAGTGCAAGGTACCGCAACCGAGTCAGGGAAATCCCAGACATGAGACCAGACTGAGAGATGAAGTAATTTGAGAGAAGCTCTGCAGAGGAGGATGTGGGGGTTCTCATGGGTGAAAAGCTGGACCTGAGCCAGCACAGCGCCCTTGAAGCCCAGGAGACAAAACACATCCTGGGCTGCATCCAAAGCACTGTGGGCAGCAGGGCAAGAGAGAGGATTCTGCCCCTCTGCTCTGTCCTTGTGAGACCTCATCTGGAGAATTGCATCCAGCTATGGGGCCCTCAGCACAGGAAGGCCATGGACCTGCTGGAGAAAGTCCAGAGGAGGGCCATGAAGATGATGAGAAGGCTGAAACATTCCTCCTATAAAGACAGGCTGAGAAAGTTGTGACTCTTCAGCCACAGAGAAGACTCAGGGAAGAGCTTAGGGCAGCCTTTGGGTACTTTAAAAGCTTTTACAAGAAAGAGTGAGAGCAATTTTTTTTTTTTTAAATTTTTTTTTTTTTAATGGACAGACAATAATAGAACAAAAGGGAATGGTTTTAAACTTAAAGACAAGATTTAGGCTAGATATTAGGAAGAAGGTCTTAACTGTGAGGGAGGTAAGAGAGTGGACCCAGTTGCCCAGAGAAGTTGCAGATATCCCATTCCTGGAAACATTCAAGATCAGATTGGATGACGCCCTGAGCAACCTCGTTTGGTGGCTGGCATCCCTGCCTGTGACAGGGAATTGGGAATTAGATGAATTTAAGGTCCCTTAAAACCCAAGCCTTTCTATGATATGACTCTATGACTTCCTAAATTCCCAATTCTAGATGAAAAATGTTTAGCCTCAAACAAATAGTTTTTATGGGTCTTTTTCTAATCAGCAAGAACTATAATGTTTTCACAGGATGTTCCTGAGTGCACCTAGTTGCGGAGGTTTGACAAAAATTCTTTGGATACAGCAATTTCCAAAGCATTGTGATCCCACTTTCTGAATGAATAGCTTTAATGTGTCATAGCTGTCTTTCCCAGTCATCAGCTGCTTTGTAAATCATAGCAGCTGATAGCGTATTGGGTTCCCGGAAAGCAATTAGACAAGACTTTTTAGTATTTTTCCCCTCATCTCTCATTCTATCTGAACCTGTGTCTTTTTCATGTTAATTTTAATTTAAACCTCTTTTGTTTGGTTGTTTTGTTGGGGTTTTTTTAAAGGCTACATAATGTCTGCAGCTCTATGCATTAGCAGTGCCCTGCAATCTGGGGCAGACAAGTTCCATTCAGTAATTTAATAAGTCATACATAAAACAAAACAGCATAGATTTATTTTATTTTAAAATTGAATAGGGTCAGCTGTGTGAGCAATGTATCTGCCAACTACTGTCGTTGTCCTGCCTAGGCAAGCTCATTTATCTTCGTTAGTAAACAACTTAAAAGGCAAAGAAGGTGGATGGCTTAAGGGAATGTTATTAGGACACAAAATCTCTGATGTCTTGCCTAAATCCAGGCTGAATAACTTATAAGACATCTACCACTAGTATGCAGTTAGGGGATGCAGCTAAATATACAACTGCTATTAGCAGGTGGCAGTGGAACAGACAGTTGTCACAGCTGGGAGGTCAGCAGAGTTAAATCAATCACAGTCAGGAAGTCTGCAGAGAAAACAATACAGGTGCAAGCTTGTAAATTCTGACAATCACCAACATTTGAGGTGCATGCATTCAATTGCAAAGTCTTAAATTTTAAGGGCCACTGGCTGGAAATCTTGGGCATAGCTGATGAATCTAATTTTGTTTTCCTTTTAAAATCTAAATTCTTTGGCGTGTGGAATGTCTAATGTTCTCTGGTAGGAAGCTATGATTTGTGATATATGAAGCAGTTCAAACAAGCAGTTTACAAGAGTAAAAATTAGTGAACAAGTTGTTTAGTTTTCCAGTCACTTAATTTCTCATACCAGTAGTCATAACACAGCAATTTGCAAATGTAGTTTAAGCATGGGTACACAAACATGTTGGATGGTAGGGAAGGGCGTTCTCTGCTGAAGAACCACAATAAAACCACTATAAATTAAAACCACATAATCTGTCTGCATAAAAGCCAGCATGAACTTGTGAAACCTTTCTTGGGCCATTAAAATGTCTGTATTTCTCAGCAGAACTCATTACCCTAAGTGCATCCCTGTGGACTCCAAGATCCACAACCATACTTGAGAAGTATCTCAAGGGCAAGTGCTTCCCCTGTGTCTAAAAGGAGCATGGTTTTGCTCTTTTTCAGAAGACAGTACACATACTTGAAAAGATGTGTTTAGAGAAAAAAAGAAGTTATAGAATATACCAGGTGTTATGTCAACACTTGCAAAGCTACTTGTCATGTCAACTGTAGAACTTGGACAATTCTATTGTGAAGAAGTTTGAAATACTTGAATGATAAAAATTAATAATAAAAGAACTCCTATTGGGATCACGTACATTTCTCAGTATTCAGACTGCAATAAATCTTTCTAGTGATATTGTTTCATTTTTCATTGAAGTAGAATGTTTCCAACATTTCCCTTTTGTTCTCAGTGACTGTTTCACAATACACTATATCTTACTATGACCTTAATTTCTGAAAGTTTTACTTTGATGCATAAAGGATAAGAGATTTATTTTTTTGGTTTTATTCTTTTTTTCCTTCTGTGAAATTGGCAACGATGGGAATGTGCGTTTCTTAGACGAAATTAAGTACCTCAAGTTGCTGAATCAGGCCTCAAGTCTTTCTATTTCTGTAGAAATATTCTTCAGCTTTGGACATAAAGAAATGCAGAAAGTTATACTGCTTCTGCTTTCTTCTTTGCAACATGGAACACAATGTATGGTAAAATTTGATGAAATAGAAGTCAGCAAAGAAGTCTAGGAAGGCAGTGAGAGGTTTTCCTAGAAAGCTGTCAAACAAGGAGTACAAAGCATAGTAAGGGGAGATGATACTTGTTTGCTGTCTTGCTAAAGCTGCAGATATCTCATAAGAAGCAAATTTTTTCTCAGTGTTCAAGGCGTCAGAGTGCATCCCCTTTGTCAGAAGTTGGTGGCATGGGTATAAGAAGTATGAAGGCTACTTGCAGAAAACACAAGGAAACAGTTGAAGATGAGCTTATCGGGCATTTGGAAAATCAGTTTTGACTCTGCGAAGTTGACAACAAAGTGCTGCTTAGACCCTTTCTTAAACTTCCCAAGACTCTCTCTCACACACCTCAGAAAAGGGTAAGAAACAGTGCTGATATGAGGTTGCTCTGTTCACATTAATCATTGGGGTTTTTTGAAAGATAAGTGTGGAGGTGATTGTAAGAACTGTGCTGTTACTTGGCCTACCAAAAGAGTAGAGCAATGCAGCCAAGTCTCTGCATGGAGGGACTGGGCACAAATTAATATCAAAATTCTGGGGTTTATATTACGCAAGTCTTAAGCAACTAAGTAAAAATAATTTGACAAGATTTTCTCCTATCAGAGAAAACAAAGATAAGTGTGCTTGCACTAGCAGGAGGAAAATAAAATTAAAAATATAGTTTGAAACATCTTTTCCATGAGTTTCGCCTTGTTTAACATTACATTTTACTTGGTTACTTAAGAAGACCATTTCTGTTGAAGCATTGAGGATTAAAGGCCAAAGATCAAATGTGCTGTAATAATTTTTTAAGCAATTTTTTAAAACAGATTAAAAATACTTATGAAAGATTGAAACTATCCAAAGGTTGTAAATATTGCTTTAGTATGTATTTCTGAGATTACTATTAGTAATATTAGTTTTGGCTTTATTATTGGATCAGGAAATATATTAACAATATCATCATTATTCTAAGAGGAAAATGTAGAGACCTCAGTTCTTTTAGCAGTTCTGCTGCTGTTTCAGTATTTCTCATTTTGCTGCTCTGACTTCTGTTGGAGTCCAGGGCATTCCTTCAGTTGCCCTGGAAGGTCAGGGACCTTGGCAGAAATGTCTGGGACCTGAGCAACAGAGTTTGATACCTGTACAGGGGGGGTTTGGAATCTGTACAGGGGAGTCTGGGATCTGTACAGGGGGGTTACAGACCCTGGTACAGAGCCCAGGAAGGCACTGGCTTTAACTTCAGTCCATGGGAAAAGCTTCCAACACTAAGAGAGGAATTGCAAGCTACAAAAGTGTGAAAGACAGTAGTGTAGTTTAGAAAATTTTGTAGGTTTGGGTTTTTAGAATGGAGATGAATGGGTACAAGATGGAGGATTCTGGGTGGTGCCCTGAGTTCTTCTTCATCTCCATCTTCTCTTGTGACAGTGGCACAAAGTAGCTTCAAGGAGATTGGGTCAGAGTAGAAATGACCTGTTTAGTATAGATTGTAGATACTGGTGTGTAACTGTAAATAATAGATATGTAATAATTGGTATAAGAGATGATGAGCCTCCATCGGAGGAGGAGTCGCTTGCCACTTGTCCTCCTGCAGAGACCTTGGCAGGGCACAGAGCAAATGGAAAGATAAGAAATAATAAACAGAGCAAGCAACCTTGAAAACCAAGAATCTGAAGACTCTGTTTTGTTCTTGTGTCTGACTCAAGGTGTTTCAGAGTGCAAAAGACACTCAGCCACCCGAATCTTGGGAAACAAAAAACCCAAGAACTTCTTTGTATGAAAAGGAATGCAAAAGAACTGAAACAACAGGGTATTTCTGTTTCAGTGGCTGATGACATATGTTAGTAACTACTGTATCAGTGGTAACACTGCCAATTTATGGAAGAAGAAGCAGACTTCCTACAAACGACAGTGAAGAGTGAAACTCTTTCTTAGGTAAAGGTTTATCTGCCAAATTAATAGGCAACACTTGATGTTGCTGTAGAGTTAAAATAAGTGTATCAAATATTGAAGCCATTGGTTGTTAAAGTAGGAAGCTGCATGAATGAAGGAAAAGAATACAGGTTTTTTATGCTACCTGTTATCTCAAAACAAGCTGTGAGCACAATCAAATTTATGAAGGATTGATTAATACTGTTCTCTAAATTATCTCCTTTATTGTTTTCCTGATAAGCAGTCACTCAAGGAGATCAAGTTAAATGTATCCGTAGTCTGGCCTTGTAATAAGTTGGAAATATGTGAGAAAAAAGAGTCAAAATTTCCTAGTTGTATGTTTCTAGTTTTCCTCTGAGAGTTTTTGTATGTTTGTTTAGGTTTTTGGGCTTTGTTTTGTTTATTTGTTTGGGGTTCCGGGTTTGGTTTGTTGATTATGCATTTGATTGTTTTTTCTTTGTTTTTGTTTTTGTTTTTGTTTTTGTTTTTGTTTTTGTTTTTGTTTTTGTTTTTGTTTTTTCTGGTGGTCCGTGGTGGGCTTTTTAATTGCGAAAAGCAATTGATGGGAAGAGCTAGCCAGAATTTAGCAGTTGTCTGACTGCTGTGCTCTCTGAGAATTTAAGCTGCTCTCTGAGAGAAGTGTCTTGGCATTTTATTTGCATAGTTCTTAAGAAAGCACTTAACAAAAAGAAGAAAAAGCTAGCTTAGCATAGATAATTTTGTTATCTGTGAATACCTCACTAGAGTGAGCCCTGCAGTCAGAGCAACTCATGGTTCTTAATAATGATATCATTCTGTAATGTTCGTACACTCAAAGTAAAATAGCAAGGTACCATCCATTTTGAAGCATTATACAGGTAGGACTAATAACCTGAGCTAGAGTTAATTGTTAATTAGTTAGTAGAGTTAATTTAATGTTAAAAGCTTGATGATAACCTCAGAGCCAACTCTAAAGCTTATCTCTTTTTGTTCTTGTGAGGGGCTATTTTCCAGTCCACTAGAATCCTGTTAATACAGGGTTCCTGATGAGCAGAAACCAGGTAATTTTTTTTTTTTTATAGAAAAGTTCAGATTTTTTTCAGGATTCCTACACACAAAGTATGTTTTAATGGAAACTACTATGGCAACATCTAAGGCTTTTTAAACTATAGGGTTTTCTTCTGCTTTAGCCTTATGAATTGGTAAACTTCAACTGCAGCAAAGCAAAACAGCTCCCTAGTGTCCTGGGAGAACAGCTGGGCTTGCTCGTTCAAAAAACAAAAAACCACTAGTAATGCCTTGCCACTAAAGGACTTGCAGAGGAGTCCAGCTGAGAAAAGCTAAGGATGGCAGCATGCTGGAGATAGAGAGAAGACATATGAGTTCTGACAGCTTTCTTTAACCAGCCAAGAGATGTGAAGAAGTCCAGGGCTGAAGTGGCTTTCAGGAGACCATGACTGTCTTCCTGAGATACTGAACCCTGAACAGGAGAGCAATATCTGTCTTTCTTTAGGTGGTTTACCACAACAGGAGAAAGGTACAACTGTTCCCAAATCTTGAATTCTTAGGACTTGTGAGTTTTGGGTTTTCTGCCTTATTCCTTGGAAAGTGTCCAGATCTCCAGATGTTTGTTAGTCCATTTATAGTTGAATTTCATCATCACTGGTAAAGGTGACTTAAAAAACACCCTGCTGCATATGCCAATTTTGTGAATAGATAATATTTTGCAAACCATATATGTTTGCCTACCTGACCTTTATTTTTAGCATTTTTTTTCTTAGAAATACTGGCTGTGGATAAACAATCTAACTGTGGAGCAAGTCAACAAGGCCTTAAGAGGTGAAAAGATACTCTCTATACTGTGTTTATGGAGAAAATTTTTAGAAGTTGTCTAGAGGTTGATCATTAACCTTTTCTCCCTCAGCTTCTACTCATTCAATATCCAACCATCAGGAAAACTAGAATTTTTGAGCTATTGATGTTTCTTGATTCTAGGGACTATATGACTCACTAAAGTTTATAGTTTTTTCACTCAGTGATAATTTTTTTCATTTTTAATAACCAGCTTCTTTATTTGGGGGGTTGGGGGGGAGGCTCATTACAATTTTTGATAATAATATGCCAAGTTGTATTGCATAAGCGTTAGCTGGAGTAAAACTAGTTGCTAAAAGTACGTGCACTTGTATGCAAATGGCCTTGGCACCAATCTCAACACTACCTTTTACAAACTTGGACCACTATCATGATGCTATTTGTACAAAGCACCTAAAATCAAGAATAGAATAAAAAAGAGACTGCTAAGGCAGCTCTTCAAGGTAAAAACTGATTTAACGGATTTCTTAACTATAGCACAGCGTCCTACTCCATTTGCTGTAACACTCAGCTCCAGGGGTCACTCCTGTGAAGGCATTTTCCATTGTGTCAAGACAAAATCACACATAAACCATGTGGAGGATACAATAATTATCTCTTATTAATATATATAGTAACAAACTGGGACTATCATTTTTGGGTGGATATTTTATGTCCACAGTTCTGGTGTTTTCTCTCAATGTGTCTGTACTGGCCAAACATCATCCAGTCAGATGTGGAAGAGTAAAACTTCCTGACGTCTTGGAAGGGAATGACCCACAATTTTGCTGAGCTGCCTTTGTGGTTTTTTCTCTCAGTTTTTTTTTTTTTTTTTTTTATTTTGTCACAGTGCTGTCACAGTCTTACTTGAAAACTGCTAGTAAAGTTTCAGCTCAACCCTGGTCTTTCTTTATTTATACTTTTTCTTTTCCAGGACTTGGTAACTTCAATATCTGTTGCTTTCTGACTGAGGTGAGAGATTACGTAATTAAAGTTTTTTCTTTAAAACCTGCCTAAGTCATGCAATTCCCATCTTCCACTACACAGTTAAGAAAAATCCATTAGAAGTACTACTTGTACTCATTATGTACATACAAATTGTGTTTGAAACTAAACAGAAACTTCTGATTTCTGAAATTTTAATTGGCAGCTGTGATAGCATCGGGGTTTTGCTTATATTTTTTACATTGCAACAGAGAATTCAGTTGAAATTTTGCAATAATAGGCTGTATAGAGCTAGGAAATAGCTTCATCTTTTTCATCAGACTGAATTAATTTCTTCTTTCAAAGCTATCTGTATTCAACAGCCTTGGTTAATTTAGCAAATGCAGTTTGTCAGTGCCCTGTAAAAATGGTCATTCTGCTCCCAAGCTGTGATTTTGCTAGGTCATGGAACCATGTGCATTTCAGTTGTGACATGCAAAACTTAGTACCTTTTCATTTTATGTCTATTGAGCTTGTGCAGTTTTTTCTTTTTCTTTTTTTTTTTTTTTCCTTGGGTTTATTGTTGTTTTAAATAATAAAATGTAAGAATATAATGTCACGGACAGTAGGGCAAAAAAAGGAGGTTTGCAGAGAAAAGAAAAATATCTTTTACCTGTGATCAGTGTTGGTTTTGCCAAGGACTAATCCTTATAAATCAAGGAAGGAAAAAGTCTTAAAACTTTTGCTATTGTGACATCTTCATCTACGGTTTTTGATTGTCTGTATTTTAATATTAAAAAGCATAAAGTTGTTACATAGGCCCTAGAACCCTGAGCTCAATTTAAAGAAGGAACGGCTAATTTCAATGCTGTCTTCTCAGGCCATAAATTTCACAGATTATGAGTGTGAATAGCTGGAAGTAATGTTCTCTTTCTCTTTAGATTTAAATTTCACTGCTGTTCTTTTCATGCTGTCATTCTTGCACTTCTGAAAGAAAAAAAAAAAGGAACACTGGCTGTTGCAGGAAAATTCTCTAATGCCTCACAAAGGAAGCATACCTATTTCTCTTGTTCTTAGGATAACCAATTTGGAGGCTTTAAACCATCTTTTGCATGCTGTTCGCATCTAGTTATAATTTTATGAGTGCCTTTTTGGTTGCTGTCCTTAAAATATGATTTTCTTCTGATGATAGCATAAAAGCTTTTCCAAACAGAGCACAGTCCATTTGACTGCTGGTTATCTGTTGGCTGTCTAATGTAATGTTCAAAGCACAAGAGACAGAACCATGGTATGAGGCACCTTGCTCTAGTAGTGTGTTGGAAGGTTTATTTTCCCTGAATGCTTTGCATGAGGAAGCAGTGGAAAAATCATCTGTTAATCTGAGCAACTTTTTGGAACCATTTTGGTTTTCAGTCTCTATGTTCTGAATGCTATTTAAGACCATGGGAAAAAAAATAAATCTCTTACCTTGAAAAGGGGATGGTTTCTGCTTTGTCCATTATGCTCATATTCTTCCTCAGTCTGAAAGTCTTATCAGTGATAGTGCTAAAGGGAGGAGCCTGGCAGCATGATGACATTTTCCAGGGAGTTCATGAACAGGGAAACGTTCCTTTAGTTTTTGTTAAAGAAAAAAAATAATGTGATTAATTAACAAATTCTCCCAAATTGCTCTTTGCTGCGTTGATCATAACTGTACAAAACAGTAGTCATGAAGAGCTGATCCCACAGGAACATCTGTGTCAGATCTGAGGTCTCTGATCACTTAACTCTGTCTCCCAGCTTACTTCAACATTTGTGTCACCTTAGACTATGGCATGATCTCCAAATTGGAAGTGTTTAAGTATTCCAAGTTGTTAAAACATGCTGGTTTGACTCCTCGAGAAGTCTGAACCAGAAGTCTGACAATGTGACCAGATCAAATTCTGTTTGTATTTGTGCTGTACCCTAAAATGTCTATTGGGTGTTGTGGTAAGGCTTTCATACTCTTACTAAGTTATTCTGAACTTCATGATAGGAAATGAATGTTATGTTGCAGGCTTTGCACAGTCAGAAATGTCTGTGGTTTGGTACTTTTTCTTCACTTGCTACTTAAACCCTTTTTTTTTTATTCAGACTATTCAGACCAAACACATGAATAAATACTTTTCTAATTTAGCAGTTTGCTATGCTTGAGTTTCTCAGCTTGTTTTTTGTCTTCTTCTTGTAGGAAGATCACTTTTTGTGAATCTCTGGCTTCCTCCTAGGAGTTGTTAGCAAATAATATATTCCCTAGTTGTCTTTTCCTTGATGTGTATTGGAAGGAGACTTTATTTTTAAAACTACTATCATTTCCTCCTCTGTTCCTCAGTGGATTATTTCTCTTTCTTTTTCCCTCTCCTCCTAATAAGGCTGTTTTAAATATTTCTTTCATGAGAGTTCTTTACCCAAGCTTTTTTCAAAATATGAGAATATTCCTTTTAAATACTCTCCAAATTGCTATTCAAAATGTATAAAATGTATTATGTCTCCTTTTTGATAATTTTCTGATTGCTTTTCCTCATTTTATTTCCTTCTAGGGAGAAGTTGTGTTATTTGTTTAAGTTTGAAAGAGTGTATTTCCTGACCAGCTGCCACAGTTTTACTCAGGCTTTGGGAAGACTTGCTAATTATCTGTGCAAATAAAGAAGTCTTGGTGCAGATGGAGTCAGATCTCTGATAGCTGGCTTTTGAACCATAATTTGGGCTACCATCAGGTGTGGGCTTGCAGAAAAATGTATCAGGGAGGTAGCTCAAGGTAAACTTTGTATCTGCTATTCAGGCATTATTCTTTCTATCCAGTGATTTCTTCATACCACAACTGCAGAAATGCATGTCCTATTTAATTTGTGTACTTATCTTTCTATTCTGCTGGGTATATTTTGTAGTTTAAATAGTAGGGTGTTCTAAATTGTTACTCTTGTTTTTTCTACCTTTGTAGTTTTATAAAATAGAAACACCTAATTTCTCTCTCTCCTTATAAATCTGAATGGAGGCTGGGTCTGTGGCAACTCAGCTAATCAGGGCAAAAATGAACAGCTTTGGTTCATGAATTGGAATGGAAAACTTGTAAAACTGCTTGTAATAGAGTCTTCTGGTCTCCATCCCCTTGTCAGATCTCTGAAAATTCCCTTAATAATCATGTTACCTTCATCTGATATTTTCAGTTATTTGGGGAAAAAGAAGAAAAAAATTTCCTTGGGGATTTAGTGTCCCCTTCTCAAGTAATGTAAAGCACAGTAATGGGATGCCATGACAAACCTATTTGTTTAAATGTCCTTAATAGCCACCAGTAACACTTTTAATGACCTGAAACGATCATTATTAGTGATGTTTCTTGTAAGTCTTAGGGGATCATTTGTGCTGTTCACATATAAGTGTCAGAGGAAGCTTCCAGACCAGATGGGATTCTGAAGAGAGCACAGAACGGACTCGTCCAGAAAACAGAAAGTAGTAGGGCTAATTCCTGTTTTCCTGATAATAAAAGATGTCATGGGAAATTATATTTTGGGTCTAAATTAGATATCTAAAGCCAAAGGAACATTCCAAATCTTGTTTTCATATCCTTGTTTTTAGCCTTCCCCATGATTGTGTGCTTAATTCATAGTATGTCAAATTTGTGGATGTATATACTGGCTTCTTAATTCAAGCCTAGCTGGAAGCTTTTAGTGGCTATTTTTGGGCCATCTGGAACATGAACCTTAATCTTCCTAAGCTGTATTTTAAAAGGGCTGATGGACTCATTTCCCAAAGTTTAATTTGACAGGAGAGTGGTTTTCTCTGTTCTATCAGTTAAAGCATAGACTATTTGCTATCAGTCAACAATTTCATTTATGAGAAATATTGTAACTGTTAAATGCATTATGTTGCCCATACGGTGGGTGTCCTTTTGTTGTCTCTCTCTTCAAATATATTTTTTTTAATTGGAGAACCTATTGCATCTGCTTAAAGCATGTTAATCAAGAATCTAACACTGAAATATAACCAGGAACTCAGCCCACAGAGCTCTGATGAGTGTGGAGGCTTAATGTAGCAGAACAAAAAGCAAAATGGAATCACTGTCAGAATCACTAAAAACTTATTCTTTTCAAATTTAACTAAGGAGAAAGAGTTGTTATTGCTATTTTAAATCAATAAAAACATTGTGACCAGTACACGTTCACTTATCCTGAAAAATCCATTTTCAGAGAGCAAGATCCTGTTTTGTATAACTGTAGACCTCAAAAAATAATTTGAAAGAAATGTATGTACTCTTTGACATCTTTCATGGTAGGGGAAATATTGTTTTTAAGATATGTTTATATTTTGTAGCTGGAAGCTTTCCACAAACATATTATGGAAGTGCCAGTCCTACAGAAACACTTTGAAGTGAGCTTCCCAGCATTACATGTAAGTAAGAAGTAGTGCTGAGAACAGTAACATACTTTTTTCTCTCATTCTTCTGAATTTTTCCTGAGCCTTAACAATGACTATTCATGACAGTAGCTATGAAGGCTCTGTAGATGATGTATTTTTTCCTTTCCATTGTGTTATTAGTATGTTCTCTGCACTGACTATTCTTAACTATTCTGAAGTTCAGCCAAGAGTTGGCCACTGAAGAATCTGCCTGCAGTATAGGCCTCACAATTTCTGTCTGTGAAGTTGGTACTGATGAAGATTTATCAAAAGGGAGAAGGGTGCAATTGGAGGACTCCTCCCCTCTTTGAATGACTTGGGTTTTTTATAGGTTTTGTGAGCTGTGTAGCATGCTTCAACTCTGTATTCAGGAAAATATGTGAATACCTGAAGGAAAATAGAATTTGCAGTACTGAGCCTTGCAAAGGGATATGGGTAATTTGGAGGCTCTCAGGAATATCTCAGCATTTTAATTTAACTCCTATGTTTTCCAAAAGGTGATCAGTATCAAGGAAATTGCATTGGGCTTTGGTGTGCCAAGCACTGTGATTTGCAACCACAGTGTCTCACAGAAAACCATTAGTTGAATGTATTCAAAAGTTCTAAATATTTGAAGGAGTAAGCTGCTGACACATTAAAATGAAATAGTAATTGTGATGTTACCTTGATAGCAATTTCTGTACTCTTTTTGCTCAAGAAATTGCTCCAAAGCACTTTGAGAAAATGAAAGCTACATCAAGTTAAAGCTTGCTTCAAGCCATGTGCCTGATTCTCCATCTAGAATCCTATTTTTGGGCAGTCTGTCTGGACTTTCCAAGTTATTCAGGAAATGAGGTACAAAGACTTGCATGCCCAGCTCCTGTAGAAGTGGGGAGCTGATAGCCTTGTCTGAAGTCAGACATGATGTAAATGGGCAAAGACCTCCAGAGAGCTCTGCCACTCTGCCTTATATTTGAGCTGTGTTCTGCCTTGGCAGTCATTCAGAGTTGTATACTGCATCTTTCATACGCCAGGCCATTTGCACCATCTGCAACACAAGACTGTTGAGGGGAAGGACGATGGGCACTTGGATAACTGGTGTCAGTCCATTTGGAGCAGGAACTCTTACTGAGGTGGAAAACTCAGAAAACTAAGGTTTGGGCATTTATGTCAACAAGAACAAGCACAACTGCTGCTGTGTCCTCAGCCTTAGCAACTCTCATTTAAACACATGTACAAGGTGTAGAGCTTATAGGTAATTCCTCTAGAACAGTGATGGTGTCTGTATGGGCACTGAAGGTGTCAGTGCAAAGGGACCTCACACCCTGAGACAAGAAATATATGAAATGAAGTATGTGCTGTATTGTCTCAGCTGTTTGGTGTTGGAATGAGTGGCCCATCTTTGCAGACTGCCTACCTTATATATGCATTTGTCAAAATTAATCTTGTGGCTACTACATTTTAGGAGGTTCCTTTTCAGATTTTGATAGTCCCCAGGGCTGACTGTGGTGGTGGTGAAATTACTGACTGCAGTGCTTATCATCATGGCACAATAGCAAATATTTCAGTATGGCAGCTGTCATTTTCCTTAACCCTTTTGCCAGCAAATGTAAAATTCAGTAAAAACAAAACAAAACACCAAACAAACAAACAAACAAACCAAACAAACAAAAACAAACAAACAAAAAAACCCCAAGCTCTGTGACAGTTTTATTGTTAGGGTTTGACTCTAGACCCTAAACTTCTATCTCCTAGTTCCAAACATTCCCTCACAGATCCAGATGTGGTCCAGGCAACAAAAGAAAGTCTCAGACAAATGGGCAAAATTCTCAAAACATTGTAACGTTGACACAGATGACCTGATTAGACACCACAGAGTAAATTAAGGCCAAAATTGTGGGTTTGGTCCCAATAAGAAGCAGCAGGGCTGTGCAGTGCTAGTCCACTGCTTGTTTTACAGTGAGCCTAACACTGTAAAATTTGAGAATTGCCATGTACCATGTTCTTCATGCATTAGGTCCAAGCATAAACTGAATTAGACCACAATCCACCCAAGCTATGCTGAATTAAATTCACTGAACTGTGATGCTCACTGTGAAGTCATTGTGTTATTTGGGGGTTTTGTGTTGGCCATAAGCTGTTTACAGAAAGTTGCCAATTTAGGCTCACATAGAAAGTTATCTTTCAATTACAGTTTGGGGGAAGGGTGATGGTGGTATATTTTCCAAAAAAGTTTAGAAATACCTAATACTTTTTTGGATTATGCCATTAAAATGTTACTAACCCTCTACTGCCTGGGGAGTTAAATTACCTCTTTTGAGGTATGAAAAAAGTATTGTGGTCACTGAAGAATCCAGATTCATAAAAATCTCTCCTCTTGCTGTGATTTTTTTGCAGTTTCTTTCAGAGATGAGCAAAGCAGCAGCCTTTGCATAACACCTGCCACTGCCCAGGAGGCCAAAGGCAGAGGGTGAGCAGATGTATCTGGAGCCCCAACTGGGGGCATGGATATGAGTCCTTAGGCTTCAGTCATGCACCACATGGACCTCTAAGTGGTGGGTACCAAACAGAAACAGGCTCCAGCTGTGGCTGTGTTGTCCTAGCAGCAGCAGGAAAACTGTATGTGATTGTGCAGTGCTTTGACTTATCAACTTCTTCAGTTTGCACTTCACCTAAACCAAAAAGCACAAATACACACAGAGAGATGCAACTGTACATTTGTCTGTACATATATACATTCATGCATGTGTATGTACAAACACATTGCACACATAAATCTGCATAATCAGAAAGTATGGATATCTCATATTTTGATCAGAACACACTACTTCAAATTTTTATCCACACTGTTGTGGAAGAAAGAAATAGAGTTAAACTCAGAAATGGGTGAAGAGCTCTTGCTCAAATGAAGGATCCTGATATGATGGCAATTTTCTGCATCATACTGCTAGTCTAAGGACCTCTGTAAAATATCTTTCTATAGAACACCCAAAGATTACGTTAGTGTGTTTAAAATATCCCTTAATGGATCATGATTCTCTCTGTATGAAATCCAAGAGCACTTACAGATAGTTCTATCATATTGCACCCTATGTTTTGGAAAGAAAAAGCTGAAATTCAGTTGGCTGCCTTCTCATGAGCTTTCTAAATGATCTATAATTTTGAGCATTTAGTTTGTGGGTGAGTTTGGATAATTAAAGCACATTCCATTAGCTGAAATGCATAAGCATTACTACCTGCACGGTTGTGTTCCAGGAAAAATGTTTTTTAACTTCTGTTGGGAGCTCTTTCTTTTGCAGAAGAGTTTTCTAGAAACAACAGCTCTAGAAGAATGTGAATATTTGAATAACCCTATAAATTTTCATTTATCCATTACAACCTTTTTTTTTTTCTTTTCAAATACCTCATCACTTTGCTGTGCTTTTAGTTACACTTGCTTTCTGCCTTTATAAGATTTGTTTTTTTTTGAAGAGTCCCTATTTGAGGAGATAAGGACTTGAGAAAATGAGAAGAAATGTTCTGGATTTTTGTTTATATAAATATTTTACCTCTTTTTCATTATACAAATCACTATTGGAAAGCTGTCTTGTACCACTTTTAGCATGAAGACTTCAATAGATCCTTTAGCAGGTGTTTCTCAAAAGGCCAACCTGGAAATCCTGTCCCTGTAATCTCCCAATATGGATCAATCTATGGCCCCAACAAGAAACAGTAATGTGCTATGTGCATTGCTTCCACTCTGAATTAGCAAGCTGTGGAGCTATATTGGAGAAGCCAAAAGAAATTTTCCCCTGGAATATTTCTCATGTCAGAAGGTAAGAATTATTATCCTTGCAGCTGGTTAGCACCTTGTGGAAGCACCAGATAAGTAGGGCTCACCAATCTGAGCAAGTGCAAATTGAACTATATTGGCTCTTTTTTCCCAAGCTACTTCTACATTTTCCCTGCTTTGTTTAGACACAGGATTTTAACAGCAGAGAAAGACTTCCTTTGCCCCTCAGTGTTCTACTCTCTCTTCTGCTGCTGCTTTAGTCCCTTAAAAGTCTCTAGACTGTAAAGTGTAGTCAATAGACTACAAAAAGTCTCTAGACTGTAAAGTGTAGTTCTTTCAATACAGTGTCCTGTGAGAATTAAAAACAAAAACAAACCAACCCCCCCCCCAAAAAAACCAAAAAAAACAAACAAAAAAACCCCAAACCAAACAAAAAAAACCACAAAAACACAAAAAACCAAAACAAAACAAACAAAACAAACCAACCAACCAACCAACCAAAAAACCAAAAAACCAAAAAAACACAAAAAAACCCCAAAGCAAAACAAAAAACAAAACAAAACAAAACAAAACAAAAAAAAGAAAAAAAAAAAAAAAAAAAAAAAAACAAAAAAAAAAAAAAAAAAAAACAAAAACAAGGAACTTGATGACCAGTCCAGTCCTATGACTTCTTAATGATGCCTGGGCATTCCAACAAGAGGTGAATGGGAACACTGATGTTTTCAGAAAGTTTTCCTGTTCCAAGCAGAAAGAAATCAGGGTGTTTTAAAGGTTTCTGCTGGGAGGTAGAAGCTATACCAGAAGACTTAAAAGTTTAGTGGCTGGGGTACTGACCTAGATGTGGGCTCTGAATTGCTAATAGACACTGGACTTACCTCCTCCCAGGCAGCTACCCTGATGTGATTATTGGAGTCTTCTTACCCATGTTCAGGCTTTTGAGGCAGGAGCAGTTTTCTAAAGCAAACTTTGTTCTGGAAAGCTGTGTTTCCATATGTGCTTAGGTTTGACAGAATGTTATTAAAAATAAAATCTTTCCCTCCCCCGATTTTTCACTTAAAAAAGGAATATAAGGGTTGAATATTTCCACTGAGCATACCAAATACTTGGGGGATGGCACAGTTTGAACTCAACCTTCAGGAGAACTAAAATCATTGGAGTAGCTCAGGCTACTGGGCAGCCTGGATGTATCTTTGCCCTGCACAGGGCAAGAAGGAGAAGCAGCACAGCCAGTTCAACCTGTCACTACATTTGGGCTGCTTGGTGCAGCTCAGTCAATGCACCCCGGGGTGATGGCTCTGCTCTGGGGGACACCTGCACCACCTGCTCCCTCTTGGGGCATCTCTAACATCTCACCACCTTGCTCATTCGAGGGAGGCCTGTAATTGTTAGTTGGGTCAGTAAAACACTTGAGCCTGGACATTACTTGGATGCCAGGGCAGAACTGAGCAAAGAATACTGAAGTGCTTGCAGATCTCCCAGTTGTTATAAATTTTCCCTTGACCAAAATGACTTGTTCTACTCTTCTGTGACATTCAAAGCAGGTAGAAAAGTGAGTATTTATAACACCATGGAATGGCTGCTAACTCTTCTTTGCCCTGCCTCAAATTTATGGTAACATATTTTCTAACTGCAGCAATTTGCTACCAACCTTTACAAGAATGTAGAATATAAAGCACATATTAAAAAGTGGGGATAAATCAATCTCAGATGATTAAAAATTATTATGATAACTGTATAAAAGTGTACATTCATATGAGACACTTAAACTGGAAATGTGTAGCAAATTATGCAGGCAGGAGAAATGTCTGAATTCAAATGGCAGTGCAAGTCAAAGAATTTTCCTCCCTGCACAGACTTGGTTTTAAAAAAGGCCTTATATTTTTTGAGGGCAGTTGCTATTTACTACCCCATGGTAAACATAATTATCCTTGCTGTTTGCCAAGAGGCAAATCCTAAAGCAAAATCCTAAGCAGTGTGTTGGGGCAAAGAAGTACTTTTCCTTTGCCCCAGTGCAGCTACAGTAGGAACCCCTCTGACAGCTGCCCATGCACTTTCCCAAATTTAGCCTGGCCTCTCTCCATGTCTCCCCCAGTAGCTGGTGGGGTAGAGTCATGGCTTGTTTGTGTGTGTACGAGCGTGTTTAGCTCAGTGCTGCTCTGAACAGGGAATCGCTTCCTCAGTGACACATACATTGGGACCTGCCAGAGCTCCTGCTGCCACCACAGAAAAGTTTGCTGCCACGTGTCACTTACTGTGCCTGCTGGTGTTTGCCCAGTGGCTTGGAGGAGTCTATGATATCCTCAGTTTCCATGACCTCTTCTGCCTTCCTGTGTTTGTCAACAGTGCTCTGACTTTTTCCTTTACTGTAGGACACAAGGAGGTTTTGGTGTTGTACCTTCGAATACTTGTGGGTGAATTTCTGATGCAAATGCCTTGCTCATTTGCACTTCTCACACGAGTTTAATTGTCATGGAAAGGAATCAAAGAAAATGCTGTGTGGAAAATACATCATAAAGAGTAGGCAAGGGACATAGTTAAAATATTTAGTTAATAATAGCAAATCAAATAAACTTAAATACCATCTTCCTGATGCTACAAGGTGAAATTTCTCCCCCCTCTCCCCAGTTTCCTTTCTAGAGATGTATTGTGATTTGATATTTAAAATTTTGTTTCATCCTATTTTGGTAGGGGGGCGGAGTTAGTGAGACACTGTGATGTCCTGCTCCCAAAAGCCAAAATTAGGCTTAGGAAAGGTGGGTGAGGGGTGTGTATGTGCTCATATACACCCGAAGACAGTCCAACTCTGCTGTTACCTTAACAGGAAAGTACAAGTTTCTCCGTTGTGTTTATTTATTATTCTCCTTTCTAAATTAATTTTTTCTTTTTTTTTAAAAAAGTAGCTCAGGAGTCAAGGCACTCCACTATTGTAGATAACAATTATTTAATGGTGAGCAGTGCTTGGTCTGAGAAACTTTGCTTCTTATGAATATATCCACATTTTTTAGATATCTATCATTAATAAGAGGTGGTTTAGGAAGGTATTTATTTTAAGTTCATGGGATTTAGTGTGGACTTGGCAAGCCAGTATCTGCTTTGGATTTATTTCAAGCAGCTGTTAAACATAGAGAAGAGACTGACATGTCTGTAATGGTTTCATAGCTGTCTGAATTATTGTTAAAATCCCAGCACTGGCACATCTCTAATTTAATACACGTTTCAGCAGTGTCTGTGGCAATAAAATCTGAAATGCCTCATTCTCCTTTCATTAAAGTCAGGAGAAAAAAAAGAGATCTGTATCAATATGAACAGAGGCGTTCCCGACCAGCATGAAAGCATCCTTTTATGTAACAAAAAAGAATAATCTTGTTGTTCTAACAAGTCATCTATTGCAGGCTGTGTTTCTTTTCAATCAGATGTTGTGCTATGACATAATTCTTCATGCCCTCAAATGGTTAATTGCAAAGCTGAGTTTCCAAAGGACCACGCCTCTCTTCTGAACTGAACAGCTGAACCCACAAGAGAGTGACAAAAGATAAAAATGGCTTGGATCTGGAATTTAGGAAATTAATAAAAACAGGATCAAAATCATGAATTACAGACTGCAAAGCCTATCTGGGTTTCAAGGACACAGAGGCCTGCCCTGCATTTGAGTGACCCTCGATAGGCATCTTGCCTGGCTGGGGCAGGCAGCTGGGACTGCAGAGGGCAGGGAGCATCAAAGAGTGGGGCACAGAAAGCGCCCAGCATGGATTCTGTCTCAGACCTCTGAGATGGGGTTGCCTTTCCCAAAGCTGAGTTGCTAATGCTAATGCTAAAAGGGACTAACACCACCTCCCTGTGCTGCCTTCTTTCAACAGGTATCTGAGATTTTTTTCAGCTGCTTGCCAGACAAGCATTTTCTTTTAGGTTAAAGGTACCTCCTGAAACAATGGGATTCAGGTGACTTTCACAGAAGACAGGTTTGAAATTAGTGGGAGATATCCTTACTTAAAGATACTTACCCTTTGTAAGTTTGCAGAAGCTAGAAGTCAGTTTTCTTCCGGTATCTGAAAGGGGATTATACCACTATGTTTTGTAGTAGAACCTTCTGTAAGGGGTCAAACACCTGCTCAGTAGATCAGACCACCACCAGGAGTGTGTCTGATTAATCCTGCTGTGCTGTGAAGGGGCATTAATCCTATCAACCCTTTGGACAGTCTGGCACTTTTTCAAACAATTATCTGCTGCTAAGTTATTGTAGTAAATGTTGATAAAACAATAGGTTTGAAAATAAATGGGCGTTTTTAGGATATATATATTTGAATTTGCTACCTTAGTATCTAGTTTTAGGATTCACCTATTATGGTGCAGGATGGGGAGTCATAATTTTGATGAGCTCAAATTACACAGGTAATGTCAGTACAGTTATCCATTTATGAATGCTTTGATCACTTGACACACTGTAATGCTCAGATTTAATGCTTTGTGCAGTACAATAGAACTCCCTCTCTTGATATAAGAATATAGACCTCAAGAAGGTTAATTGATCTCAGAAATAAAAGAAAATTTAAACTTTGGGGCTAATTAAATTCTCATCTGCACCTGTAAATTATTTTAGCTACACTATACAGAATGTAAGTAGAATTTATCTGCTTTTCATTAGAAAATAGTATTATATAAGCACAGTAAAATCTTCCAATGAGACATTTTCCATTAACAATAAAAATAATCCGTTGAACCTTATTATGTTTTAAATTATTTACTATAGTGGGAGCATGTGCAAAAGTCAGAATTATAAATAAGCACAACTATCCAAGCAAAGAATGATAACATATCTAGAGAAGCATTCATTGTAATTTTGTTTCTCTTAAACCCATCTCTAAAAAAATTGCTTCATCAGAAATTTAGGGAATTTATTATTGGCTTGACACTGATAAGACTGAAAAAATGATTAATTGCCATGGTCATCTGGAGAGTAAGGAAACATGTTGCCTTAATAACACTTGTCTATAATGTCTTTTAAAAGTTCTAAGTAACCCTTCCAATTTAGAGTATCAAATAGTTAAAAGCTGTCTTTTTTTTCCTAAGGAAGATAAAAAGAAGGAAACATCTATGATGACTCACATACACTAAACCTAATTTAAAAAAAAATAAATAAAGCAGACCAAAACAAATGCACAGCACACTCTGTGACATCCTGCTCTATTGCAGCAGAAGATTAAGTCTCTCTCCAAATTGCTTTGAGCTCTTCTAGAGGGAGAACACAAACAATATGTCAATGTTTTGGTGAGTCACTTCCTAGAGAAAGACTATATTCTCATCACATGGTCTATCGTTAGTTGGCAGAGTTGGAAAATGCTGACATTTTTGATATATGACTGTCCAGTTTGGCTGCTTGCAGGAACTTTAGGTCTGACTTTTCCCTTTAGGCTGAAACGAGCTTGCACACTGTTTAACTTACAAAAGGGGTGTTTTCATTCTAGAAGGACAATGGCGTGTGTAAATGGGTAGTTTATGGAAAGGCTTTGTCAGAAAGCACCTTATAGATGACTATAACTAGGTCTTTGGATCCAGAGAATTATTCATTGCTGGTACTAGGAAATATTTGATGTGAAGATTTTTTTTTTGGCCCTTCCTTGTTGTTTACATTCTTTCCCTATGCACTTTTTGTTTTGATTTGTTTGTTGTTTTTTTCTGGTCAGAGGTCTGAGAAGATTCAGTGCTCAAAATAAAGATTGAAAGTACGTAGTTCTGAAGTTTTATCACAAACATACCATCAAGTTGTCTTTTTAAATTTGCCTTCTCCAGAAACTATTTAAATTTATTAAATTTTTAGTAGGACTCACAAAGAAAAAAAAAAATTCTAGTCATCACTATTGCAAAAGGAAACTATAAAATATAAGCGAAGAATATGGTTAAAGTTAAAATTCAGAACAAGATAAAAATCTAATTTAAGGCAGTTTTGTAATCTGGAGATTTTGAAGTATACATTTTGAAGTTCTGCATTGTCAAAGCATCTTTTGTCAAGTTATACTTAGCAAGAAACAAAGTAAAACAAAACTGTTAGTAAAACATACTGACTGGTACTTCATGTAAGTGTGCTCCTTCTGCTGCTGAAATTTCTGTTGAAGGGTTGTTTTTTTTTAATTCCACCCATGAGAATAATGGGTAGAGAATAAATTTTAAACATTAGAATGACACAATTCATGACACTCCTGGTGTCCAGTAGAGACCTCTCTCACCCACAGGGACCTATGGCTATAGTGGAAAGAGTTTCTCGCTCAGTTCTTGAAATTTAAATTGTGCATGTACAATTGTAAGGGTTTTTATGGGTGGCAAAGGTAACTAATATTTTTTTTTTCATTCTACAGCCCATTGTGTTGTACTGAAACTGTCAAAATTTTAAATGTGTGTGTGCTTTGCCTTTTTCTATATGTGGGTTTTCAGGAGTCTGGCTTTTTCATATTTTCAGGTTTAAGAAGAAAAGCTGTCACAAATGATAAAAACATGGTGGGACAAATAACAAAAATACTGCCAAGGCAACACACATTTTTCATGGCAAAGCATTAACATTTTAGCATACAGTAGCAACATTTGTGATTATATTTTTATGTACATGTTACGAGATGAATTTAGTTACCTTTGCAGAGAGGAGCTGAACTGTGAGCACAAGAATAATCAGTGATAATTGAATCTAGAGAGGCTATTAAGTTTGTTTTACATTTCTGTAGAAATTTCTGTGTTCATCTTTTCCTCTAATATATGAGAATATTCAAACCTTTATGTATAAATCCTCATTATAGCCTTCTGATGTAGGAAAATGGTGTCATTTTGCCTGAAGAAGGGCAACAGGCTAATGGAAAGATTTGAGTGTTTGAATTAAGCGCCTCATAAGATCAATGCTACTTTTACCTATGAGGCATTTTTGGTGCAGATACAAGTATTTATTAGATTGAGTAAATCCGTGTACTTGACAGTTCTTCTCCTTGCATGAACCTTTTCACAAGGGGCTGTCTGTGTAGATGAAGTACTGGTAAGGAACTACAAGGAGCTGTGGGCAGCCATTCATTAGATAGGTATTTCAGGCTCCAATTGACAGGAATAATTCAGCTTTATTAGGTTTTTTTTTTAAATTTTAGCTTGTTTGTGTTGATATAGCAATGTGTTGATGCATTGAAATAGCTGGTGACCTGGAACTTGGTGTCACATCCATGGCAAAAGGAAATTACCTCCTTGTTGGTGTATAGACTAAGCTAATGGTTTTGTCTAGCATCTTCCTTATTGACCTACTTGTTGGCTGTTTTTGGGTGGATGAAGTCACATATCAGGAAAACATGATATCCCTCACATTTTATTCTTTGAGCATGTGGCTTAGAATGCCTGTCTGGTTAGCTGTCAAAATTTAGGTCCCATGTTTCACCTGCAAGTGCCCCAGTACATCCACTTGAGTTACTAGAACAAAAAAAAAAAAAAAATTAAGGACAGGACTCTTCTCTGTTTGACACAGCCTGTAGATGAGTGTTCACTCTGAGCTGACACTGAGAAGTTCGACATTCTCATTTTCTCCTTCCCTTTTGTTTCACAGTGAAATGTGTTGGCCAGGGAGCCACAGTGAAAGGGCTGCTAACCTGATGGAAAGCTTTCAGAAACGTCCTTATGCTAAATCAGGAGGAAGTCAAGACTTTTCAGCTTGTTGTGAGAAACTGGAGGCAGCAGCCTAGTGGAGAACTACCATCTTGGACTGGGAAGAAGAAGAAGAGTTAAATTAATTGCTTAAGAGTCAGTACTTGGCAAATGTCACTTGAATGACAATAAAGTAATAGTGATGAAGTAATGCCCTTCACACAGGGTCACTGGCTATCTGAGGACAACATGCAGTGCCTGATTCAATCCTACCTTAAGATATTTTCTGATGCAAATTTCCATCTAGAATCATCACAAAATAATGTTTGGCATCATAAAATTTTCTCTAAATATTCCAGTGAAAATTTTGCTTGCATTATTGTTTACTTACTGTAAAAAGACTATCCTAGTACAAGACCTTTCCCCCAAGAAAATTTGTTTTATTTCCATTCAAAGGACTAGAATCCAGTGTGTAGGAATCTTTTCTTTGGTTAACTTGCTGCATGGCTTTTAATGTATCCATTAATTGACTGATCTTGAAGTGGTTACAGAATGATTTGCTCATCACACAGATGTCCATGGAGGCTCAGTAGTCTGACTTTGATCACGTACTGTAATGTGTTACCTCAGCAGTAGACTGGGGACCACGGAGTTTCCCTTTGACACTGAAAAATTCATTAAGCAAGAGGATGGAGGCAGCCTAATCTTTTAATAATAGTCCTCTTAGGCTCTGTTACAGACAAACTCTATTAAGTAAGAAATGCTTATGATGAGCATGAGGCATAATCTGATCAGAACCTGTAACCTGTTCTCTGTGCTGAACCCTGGGTATCCCAAGGCAGAGCAAAACTTCATGTCTCCAAGATGTGCTAGGGCCTCCTCCTGATAGTATTGTGTTGAAATAGTGACTGCACTTCTGAACAGCATGTTTCCTTATGACTGAAGTCAGGCTAGCTTTCTCTCTTCTCTTAATGTGCTTCTCTTGCTTATTTCTTACCTCTCGGATTAAATTCCCAGTTTAACTGGACCAGGTATAACTTCACTTAACAGACTGAATGTGCTAACAGACATTTCATAAGGATAATGCCTAACAGGTTATAGTCAGATACTAATGTCAGAATCAAAAATAAATTAATCACCTCCTTTTCACTTGAATCATAGTATGATTAGTGTTACTAGCAGTGCCAATATTTTACTCAGGTTTATTTGAGTTTTTAAGGAGCAAGATGTGAGGGAGAATTTTTTTTTTCAGAGTAACAAAAAAAGGATTTTACAACTTACAGAAATCCCCTCTTTCTTTTTATCCATGCTTTTAAAATTAAGTTTTCTTCCCTTTAGTGTGACACAGGAAAATAATCTCCACAATTACTGTATGTTTATCAATGCTTGCACCTGTGCACGCTACCAGGTGCTCTTTAAAGCACATTTAAAGTGTTCCTACCCACAAATGTCAGACTCCTACGTAGAGTTGACATCCTGCTGTAAATCCTGGCCCCTTGTCCCTCTAAGGGGGACTTCTGATTCCAAGAGCACAGCCAGAGCAGAGGAAGTGTTCCAGCCTGAACTGGAAGGAACACTGTTCCAGCAAGGGGTACGGAGTGTCAGAGGACACGGGGCAGCCAGCAGCTCAGCCCCGGAGAGAGGCAGTGCAGAGTGAGAAGCAGCAGCAGAACTGCCAGCAGCACACTTGAAAGCAGAATACAGATATGTTTGTACATGCCTTCCAGACTTCTGTCTCCTGACCTTCCTCTCGCTGTCCGCCCATGCTGGAATTACCACAACCCACTTTCAGGCAGACACTTCCTCTCTCCACCTGGTTAGTCATTTCAGGAGAACTTCGTTGTATGAATACAAAGTTAGCAAAACTCTTCCTTATTTCCACTTCCCCCTCCTGCTGCCTCCCAGCTCCTGTTCTAAAACTTGGCAGCCCTAAAATTGTGACACCTTTTTCTTAGCCATTTTGTGTTCTTTTCTTACAGCTCTAATTTCTTCTGTGGTGCTGCACTCAGCAAGCAAATAAGTTTTTCTAAGAGATTTCTTTTTTAAAACCTGAAATTGTCACCACCAGTTTAGCAGGTCATGCCTTCAATAGCACAACCCTTCATGATTCACAGAGGTTCAGTTCTAAGAAGGAAATATACTGGTAGTATGGAGCAATTATTATATTTTTCAGATATTTATTTATGGCAAGCATTTTACGATCTTGTGTGTGTGTGCCTCTGTCTGTTTATGGATGCAAATCTCTTCTCTTCTCCAGTTATTACTATTTCATTAGCATCTAGGAGCCTCAGCAGTGGCCCAAGATCCTTTAGTTATATATACTGGGGGAAAAAAAATGGTAGTTTTCAAGGAAATCAACATGAGCATAGCAGAATTCTGCAAAAATTTTACTTGTGATTTGGTTTTCTGGATGTGTATTAAAGGCAGTATGAATGCCAGCTGTTGGAAGTACATAGGGGAATTTTTCACTCATAAGACTTCTGTTCTAATTTTTATTATTAACCTTAATTCTGAGGGAATGTACATGGGAATGTTTAGGTGATGCAGACTGAAGTTTTTTTCCCTTAACTAGAAACATTACTGAGGTAGCAGCTGCTCTAATATTTTCTGCAGCAGAAGCAGAAATGTGCAATATTAGCTAGATTATTTCAGCAGAAGTACATAGGCTTTTTGCTGAAGACAGATTATTATTAAAATAAAATTACACACACACACGTACATATGTACAAATGCTCACACAAAATAGTTTAAGAGCAAGAACAGCCATGGTGATTTCCATTTCCAAAGTAGAATTAGAATCTATAGGTAAATCAGCTTGGCCTTATAGATACTGCTCTTGAAGCAGCCCAGTGACTTAGTAAATAGGGGTTACATGAGTGTAGAAAATGTAAGGAAATGAAGACATAACTGCCCAAAACTAAAAAAACCAAAACACTTTTTCTTTGGAGGATAAGCACTGACCCTAGGAGTAACATCAACAAATTATATCATGCTTAGAACCAGCATCTCAGCAGCAGAGCATCACAAGTAACTGTGCACAATATGTTTTCCCTCCAGTAAATAAAGCAATGAGAGAAAAAATAGTGTAGCAGGAAAAAACAGAGTGAGACACATTTCTTCCTGAGACACAAGCTCATCCTTTTCATAAATTAAGAGGGAGTTAGGGTAGGAGAATAAGTGGAACATCCTACTGCTGAACAAATGCCTTAAATGTTTGTTACAAACAATGCTAAAGCAATCACAGGAAAAATGGGGTTCAGATTCAGGTAGTCATCTCTCCAGATGTATAACAAGAGGAATTTTTATGAATTATACTGTTTTGTTGGGTTTTAAGTCTGATGTAAAGAACCAATATTGACTTATCAAAAGCGGACTGAGGTTTACCCTTAAAACAAACAACACAAAAAATAAAATTAAAGCTCTCATAAACTGCAGTTAACTTGGGAATTTTATCAGCTATTTGCTAGACTACAAGCTGAGGGAAACAGCAGGCACTCTAATCAAAACTTAGACATAATGTGTTGACACATCTGTTTTGAACTCAAACTAGACAAACATTCACCTGTCTTTTTGTTTATCTTTTGTTGATTTCTAGACATTTCTATCTGTATTTCTAATCAGACTCACTTTGATGATAAATGTATAAAAGTTGCTCGTCTCTTATCTGTGACAATGGCCTGAAGATGCAACAGGATCTCTTATTAGTATTTCTTATTTAGACCATCTGAAGGGAAAAAAACCCACACCAGTTTTTGACTTCAACAGAAAAGCTGTATAAATAAACCTTAAAACAGAGGATGAGTGCCTTTGTTTTTACCTGTGTTTTGAGGGAGATTTTTAATTGTTAGATCCTCTGATGAGTAGACCTGCTCGAGCCTGAGAGCATGCCTGTTTTTTCCAGCTGGTCTCACTGATGAACACAATCTCTGGCTCACCAAGTCCATCTCCTTAGATATAATATTTAAAGGGCAAAGATATTTTTCTCTTACATTTTATTAATATCACATAGCACTTGTATATTGTCCTCAGGATAATAGAAAAACATGAATCCTCTCAGCCCTCAAGAGTGGCTGCATTTTAGGTCAGAAAATGCAAACAGAAGGGGAAAAGTGTGTTACCACAGGCTCAATGAATTGAATACTATTGATTCTTAGTTCCAGTTTGTCCTTAGTTTATAGCACACAGCCCAAGCTAGCTAGCAAAAGTGAAGAACCAATTTCCTAAAAATAAACATGCAGCCAAAAATACCAACTCAAAAAATACAGTTGGACTACATACTTGAAGAAGGTAAAAGAATCTGTGTTACATCTATAGAATGAGGTCTTGATCATCTTCCAGGGTACATATAGGAGATTTAGGTTTCCAATTAAGGCAGTTCTCCACAAGCTTGCTTTATACAGTAAGCATCCTTCAAATGAGTAATGGCAAACCTAAATCAGAAAAAGAAAAGCAAAAATCTACTATCCATCTTCAGCTACTAAAAGCTCTGCACACATTATTTCAAATTATTTCAGGTATTTCTTGTTTTAATGAAATAAAAATTATAAATTGTGTTAGCATTTGTCTACATTAATTTGTGTATTTACTAGGTTATGATTTCTGTCACAAGGATTCCCTTAGTCTCTCATCTTACCAAACAAATAAATGCTTTTAAAAATGCTCAAATGACCTGGCTGGGAAGCTGTTTAAGATGGTCTCTTGAGAAAGAAATTAGGTGCTCTCTAATCTTCCAGTTGAGAGGGGGATAAGTCATCAAGACAAGCTAGATGCTGGGAGTTTTCTGCCAGCATCTTACATTTTCTTACTTCTGTTCGACTGTCATCACAAAATGCTTAATATCTGGGTATTTGCTAGTTACTGTTTAAAAGAATTTTTTAACTTCAGATGTTACTGGGGTTGATGCTTTATACTTCACCATGAGGATTCTGGTAACAGTGTTTTGAAATTGCCAGGCATTATTCAGTGAATGCAGTAAAGAAGCAATGAATCCAGGGAAGGGTTCTCATTTGAGAGACAAGCATGGAGTGAGACATTTCTGTCTTCAGCAAACAAGCATAACAGAGTAGAATATTCCTGGCTAGCCCTGTTCATCAGGCTGGTACCATATCTTTCCTTAGACATTACAGTACTGTACTACTTAGGTCAGATAGCATATTCTACATGAATATAGGAAAGGAAACATTCCTAGATGTCAGGAACTAGTCTTCTGATCTATCTCCATCATCAGAAACAAATGATAATAAAGAAGTGAACAGTCTCAGTAACACAGGAAGGCTTTTTCAAGCCTATAACCACAACAAAAATGTTAGCTGGGTATTCTCTAATCTGTAATTATGCACTCAGAAAACATTTTCTAAACTTTGAGACAGCTATTCATTAAGCTCTACCTTGGACCATCTTCAAGCAAATTATACATATGTCTGGGACTATTTGCTCTTTATAACGAGGTGGCTGCTCTCAAGTCATGTGACCATTTTTTCATCCTTTCATCTTTAAAGAAATTATACTGGATCAGAGCAGGTGGATAACAGCAGATCAACAGTCTTTTCTCTCAACAAGTTTGATGAACTAGGAAAGAGTTCAGGATGGAGGTAAGGGAGACCATGCTTACCACTGAGAGTTTGACAAAAGGACAAAAATCCTTTTTAAAATTATATGATCAGTTCCTTAAAACATACTGTGTGTCTCTCTTCAGAAAGAAACATTTACTTTACTTAGATACGTAAATAATTTAAAAACTACTTCCTGCCTGCTATCAAAAAACCCAACACAGCAACAACAAAAAAAACCCCCACCAAAACCTCACAAACCCATAAAAGATAAGGTCATGTGCCTCAAACAGCTGTGTTTATATTGGAATTACTACACCATAGAATAATTCTAACATTTTGGAGAGCAAAGCAGCTTTTTATGTCACGCTTCTGTTTATACATCGGGTTTTCATAAAATTGTCTTTCTTTTTTAATTCCTCATATACAGCTTTCTACCACCACTAGAAAGCCTGATCATCCTCATCTGCTGAAATCCTCTTCTTTCTCTTTTTCTCTCAAAGAAAACCCCTCAAAGTCTATTCTTTTTGCTGGGAGCTTACTTGCCAAAAGAGAAAGTCTTGTAAGAAATAGCATAAGTATTTTCTAAGAGTAAAGGAAAAGTGGTTGCTGGTCCCTCTTAACTCTTTCAGAATACAATAAATTCCTTGCTGTGAAACAGATTAAAATGGTTGTACTAGTAAAATGGTTTCATGTGCACATATCTAAATGTTTGAAGCCTTCTACTTTTACCACTTCTCTTTGCCTTGAATGACTGTTTCTTTCTTAATAATGATTTTACCTATTAGATAGCCCCAATGGTCCACCAGCTCTAAAATCTTGTCTCTCACAAATATCTGAGCTTAGTGCTTCAGAGAAAAGTCAAAAGTCTACGTTGCCTTTGAGAGGCTGAGGGAACAGCCATTTGACTCTGGTGTCCATAGTCCTCAGCTGGCTTTGTGAAATATCAATTGGGATTTCTCTTGCCTTAGTAAAACTAATACGCATTAAAGATGCTGTGAGTAATCCGTCACCTTGTAAATTCATAAAAAGTTGGGTGAAAGAAACAAAATATAAGCTGACTTTTAGGGGATGAAATTGTAAAATGCCTTTGTGGTTTAAATTAGAATTCAATAGAAGCTGGGGTTTGTGGGGTTTATGAACTTGTAGTTGATTTTTGTACTTTTTGTACACCTACTATTATTTGTAGGTGCTCTCAAGTGTTGCAAATCTGTAATCTGTTTTCCTTAGTTTACAAAAAATTTGAAACACAACCTTTCCTTTGTGATGGATTTTCTAAGAACTGCATTTAACCTGTATTGTATTTAGAAATTGACCACCACAGATAAGGGAATTACTGCCTGCGGAGTTACAAGTATTAACTCTCTCCTTTGGAAAGCACAAAAAAAAGAGTATCCCATATATAGGGAGTTTTGCAGGTATTTGAATACCAGAATTTGATGTAGCATGATGTTCAGAAACATAGCATTATTATCAGGATTTTTTTTATAGTAGAATTTTATAAATAACATTTGTTCTGAAATTATTTGGTAAAGTGCAGCCTAGGTACAGAAAAATCCATGGTTAGTACAAAAAATTGTTTATTTTAGCTCTTGTTGCACAGTGAACTTTTTCATACATAAATGACAAAATAAATTTGCTAAAAGCTTGATCTTGTGGATTTCAGGTTAGAAAAGAAATGCTACCAGCATTATTTTTGTGTGTGCTCAAAAATTTACACAGACCGTTTCAACTCCAGTAGTGGTTACCCAGTGTGCTGCACAAAGAAAGTGAAAGTTATACGAATCTCTTTATTTTAGATGAACTCTCTTTCGGTATGACACTCCTAGATCAGATTAATGACAGGTCAGTGATAATGCTAACACTCCACACTGAAAAGCAACACCTGCTTTAGTATTGATTTTCATTGAACGCATAGCTGGGTGGTCAGTTAGTGGTGTGCCTTTGGAGAACCCTCTAGTGCTATAACCATATCAACTGCTACGCAAACTCTCAGAGATATTTGACCTCAGATAAAACTTTACAGTGTATATTTATAGCTAGCAGAAGAGCTAAATGGGTTTTAAAATGGATTCATGTAGTCATGCTAGGCTGCCTCTGAGGTTATCTGTTTTGCAGCTGAGCTTGTTTGTTTGTTATTATTGTGAGCAAGAGTTATGAGCTTTAGTTAGAGCCAATCCACTTCTGGCCATAAACCAGGGCGGATATGCTCAGACTTTCAGCAGATCTGCCCTCTTCCTCTGTGGATTAATAATGGTCTCTTTATGTCAAGCAGGTATGTTGTTTCTTAAGACATGTATTGGAAAACAAGGATTAGAAAATCAGAGCTTCTCAAAACAAGAAACTTTCTTCTTTTTGGCACATACTATCTTTTAAAAATACAGCAAAATTGTTGCATGTGTGGTGTCACTTTTAAAGTATTGTTATATATTTGTGTTGGTTTAGAGCAAATTAGGAGAAGAACCTCTGAGAGGAAGTCCCCTAAGACAAACCTCCACCACCCCTCCCCGCCCCCAGCCCTGGGTTTGGGAAGGAAATTCTTTAGAGGAGACAAGTGGAAAAAACCGATTTATTGACAAGAACTCTTCCCACCACAAGAGAAAAGGAAAAGGCTTAAGTTACTGTGGGGGGAGGGCGCAGAGCTTCTTCCGCAGGCTCGGAGATCCTCAGCCTTCTCAGGTCAGGTCCGGAGCCGGTCCAAATCTTTGGCGGGGGGCGGGGGGCGGGGGGCGGGGGGGGGGGGGGAGCGGGGAAAGGAAGGGAAAAAAAAAACCCAGAAACAGCGAAAAAAAGCAGGCAGCAGAAAGCAGAAGTGGCTAAGGTAGCAGAAAGCAGGAGCAGCAGCAGCAGCAGCAGGCCAGCAAAAGCCAAAGCCAAAAGCAGCCAGAGCAGCAGAAGCCACAGCCAGCCAAGCATTGCCGTTAGACATAACAACACAGTCCACGATACAGGATATAAGGCACCGTCAACCCAGGACAATATTTTCCTCTTTAAGATGGCATCTACACTGAGAAAAAACCCCATTTCATTCTGTAAATGAAATTGCCTTTTTCCCACCCTCCAGTTCAGAGCTTAAACCTGTTTTTATCTGAGTGGCAAAAGCAAAGGTGTGTTCTGCTTTCCTACATTTCCTGCTGGTTAGCCTCAGTCAGGTAATAGATGTGCTGGCATCCTGGTGCCTAATTCTTCAACATCAATTCATCAACATCATCTTCTACATCACCTAGACACAATCACTCTTCTTTGGTTGCAGAGATCTCAGAAAGGTGCAGAGCATGTCCAGCACACATACTGAATCTAAAATTATCACAAGGTGTCTATGGCACAAGCAAGTATCTTGAATCAATTGATCTTAATGCAAATGTTCTGCTTGTTAACTCCAGAGACTGGAGTTGGACCGTTTGGCCAAAGCAAAAAGAAGTGCCATGCCAGTGTGTTTACCTTGAATTTACCTCTAGGTACGTGGAAAATTCAAATCCTACATTTCTTTCATGATCCTTCTATTTAATTTCTTGATTCTTTTTTTTTTCTCCAAATTTCTTTGATAAAAAATCCACCATACCTGCATCCTATCTATTGGTTATTTATTTCTCTTTGAGTACATATCACTGAAAATTTGCATTGTGGAGCCTGTTATGCAAGCACATGTACAAATACAAGAAAATTTGAGTTGAAAACATCCCGGGAAAACAATGTTGATGGGAGATGGCTGCAGTGAAATGCTGATGCATGAAACTTGTATTACAAGCTCTGGCAAGTGCATTGTGCATGGCAAACTGTGACGTGCTGACCCAAGGGTCATGCAGACAAAAAGTTAAACTGTTCATTTCAATCAAAGTAATGGGAATAGGCATGTTACAAATAAAAGGATGCCATCAAGCTGCCTTTCTAGCACAAAGTACATCAATAGGTTTACATGAGAGTAACCTTCAGAACATTATTCCTTTCCATTGGTATATAAATATATATCTTAGGAATAGTTCAATGATAGTATTAGCAATGACTTGGACTGGTCACAAGATAATTAAAATTATATATGTGGAGATTTCATTACCCGGCTACTCTTTGTAATGGGATAGAGAAGTTAGCTCTTGGTATTAATTTCCTTCAAGAAAGTGTGAAGCTTGACCTAGAATCAGAAATTCCTGCATGGTTAAGACTCACTTCTTGGAGGTATGAGAGAAAGATTTATACTCTAGAATTACACACACAGAATACACACACAGAATCATTAGGTTGGAAGAGACCTCCAGGATCATCAAGTCCAACCCAACCCTAACCTCAACTGAACTATGGCACCAATTGCCACATCTGATCTTTTCTTAAACACATCCAGAGATGGTGAATCCACCACCTCCCCAAGTAGACCATTCCAATACTTTATTACCCTTTCTGTAAAAAACTTTTTCCTAATATCCAGCCTGTATTTCCCTTGGCACAGCTTAAGACTGTGTCCTCTCATTCTGTCAGCTGCTGCCTGGAGAAAGAGACCAACCCCCACCTGACTACAGCCACCTTTCAGGAAGCTGCAGAGAGTGATAAGGTCACCCCTGAGTCTCCTTTTCTCCAGGCTAAACAGCCCCAGCTCCCTCAGTTGTTCCTTACGGGGTTTGTGTTCCAAGCCCCTCACCAGCCTTATTGCCTCCTCTGGATGCACTCAAGCATCTCAATGTCCTTCCTAAACTGAGGGGCCCAAAACTGGACACAGCACTCAAGGTGTGGCCTCACCAGTGCCGAGTGCAGGGGAAGAATGATCTCCCTGCTCCTGCTGGACACACCATTCCTGATCCAGGCCAGGATGCCATCGGGGCACACTGCTGGCTCGTGTTCAATCGGTTATCAACCAGAACCCCCAGGTCCCTTTCCACCTGGGCACTGTCCAGACACATTGTCCCCAGCCTTACTCAATTACTCAAATACTTGGAGGTCGGAAAACTGGTTCAAATAACTATTCTAACCATTGGGTGGTTATTTGAGCCTCTCTCCTCTCTGCACCTCTGAATTTACCTGCGGTCTCTGAAATCACCATAGCAGCTTTACTGGAGCTGATATGACACTACTAAAAGAGAAGAGGCTAATTTTTTCCACTTTTGGTACAAAAAAAGTTATGACCAAGTCTGTGACATATACATATAAACCTGATCTTTAATGCAACACTGTGCTTATACTAAGATTGTGTTCATTTACATCATTACAAAGAGACAGAACAACTTACATAAAAACAGAATAAAATACTTCAAGTCAACCACAGTGCAAATTCGTGGTCATCATATTACATGGTGACAGCCCAATATGTCTTGTTTGGTCTACTGACTTTCAGTACATGTGGGAAATGTTAGAAATTAAAGCTGCAAAATTCATTGGTTACAAAGTATCCTTGCTAGGTGTTGATATGGAAATATTTTGTGCCATGGATATGTTAGCAGTCTTCCAAATGCTATAATGCTATAAGGTGTTCAATGCAAATTGAACAGAGCATGTTCAGTATCTTAAAGGAAAAGTCTGGGGTCTTTTAGTCAGCAGTTGCAATTAAAGCACATTCTTTGTTGGTGCCTTTGTGTAATGATATTAAGTAATTCATTCATTGAGAACCAGAAAGTTAAGGGTTTGATATATTGCTACTTATTTAACTTTGTGTAACTGTTTATAAAACAGGACAGCTTTTGTGAGAGAGATTATGTTTATCAAGTAATACCTATTTTTGGAATGTGGTAGAAGTATTTGGTTGCTTAAACCAATGACCTGAAATACAATTTAGCCATTACTCATCTAGAAATGGCACCTCCCCGCTAGCAGTCTCCTGTCCAAATCTTAGAATCATAGAGTAATGTGGGTTGGGAGGGACATTTAAAGGCTATCTAGTCCAATCCCTCCAATGGAAACAACACCTTTATCCAGACCAGGTTCCCCAGAGACCTGTTCAAGCGGGCCTTGAGTGTTTCAGAGGATGGAGCATCTACCTCATCTCTGGGCCATGTGTTATATAATACAAACTTTGAAAATGGGACAATTCAATGCCTATATACAATGTTGCCTGTCATGGCTTGCCTTTGATATATCCTTACTGAAGCTTCTATATATTAACTTAGATAATATACATATCTAAGTGGGGGATAAAAAAATACTTTGTGATCTGTGCTGTGGAGGAAGGAATCAGTGCAGAGATCTGGTAACAGGTTTAATTTAAGAAGTGAAATTGCTGCCAAAATTATCAAACTAGATACATGTATATGACTTCATTATAATATTGCTAGGGGGAGGGGTTTCTGTGCTAGCCATATAGATAGATAGAATAGGAAATTCTGCATTAAGGTTGTCCTCTTGCTTACGTACCTTACTATAAACAAATGTAAATTGCAGATAATGATGCATGCATGGAAACAATATCATGAAAGACTACCTAATGATTGGTATCAACTTCTCTTTAGTGTTTCTTCTCATCTCCCAGCATGCCCTGACACTTCTAGTTTGGGAGCCACAGCTATTCAATGTCTTCCTGCTAAATTGTGTGAGACATTTTTATGCAAAAAGACTTTTGGGGTGAAGGCTTTCCTAAATGGGTCTGATTGGGCTGATCAGCTACTTCTGATCCAGATTGAGTGGCATAAAAGACTTCCAGCTGTTATTAATTCAAACTCAGCAACCCCCAGAATCAGCCACAATGTTTAATGTATGTTTTACAGAAGTACTTGTATAAAGCTATTAATTGAAACTATTTGTAGGATCTATTCAGAATGAAACTTGGTACTGATGATGAATGGCTTCATTGTGCTAAGTCATTGTGGTCCTAAGTAATTTTGTTGGTTAGTACTTTTCCTTTTATACTTAAAAATCAAATAATAATGATAAATTGCAGGGAAATGAAATAAGGTATAATTGGCAAAATGGATTATTAGACACTGTGACTGGAGGTAATGAATTGCAGCAGGAATTAAAGACAAAGCTTTACCAGTTAAACTGAATTTAATCTGTCTAAGTAGTAAAATAGATATTTCTGTAAAGCCATAATCTTCTTGGGTTATCTAAAGGTAATACGAAGTCCACAGCCCATACATCTTTAAACTAGTAGTGTTCAAGGGACTTAAACTTAGATGTTTGATTAATAACAAGTATTAGGTCATGACCAAAGTGGTGAAGTGCAAAATCAAACCAGAACCAAAATCAGGCCTTGCCCAAACATGCTAAACAGGCTTTTGTCATTCCTTTTTTTTTCCACAACCTACCTCCAAAGATTCATCTGGGAAAAAAAAAAAAAAAAAAAAAAAAAAAAAAAAAAAAAAAAAGTCCTATTCAGAAGAGAGAAATGGCCTGATGGTCAATGCTCAGCATCCCTTAGTGGTGTAATCAGAAATGTGCAAGTAGGAGTTAG
The DNA here is from genome assembly GCA_027886175.1 of Phylloscopus collybita. Classification (NCBI taxonomy): domain Eukaryota; kingdom Metazoa; phylum Chordata; class Aves; order Passeriformes; family Phylloscopidae; genus Phylloscopus; species Phylloscopus collybita. The sequence continues at coordinate 20,299,305 of JAJNNQ010000024.1, forward strand.
TAAACTGGCAGATATTTGATGTGGCCATGGCTCAGACCAAACTGAATATGCAAGGAATGTGTATACTCTTCCTGCCCCTCACCATCCCCCCTCTTTTTCAGTAAATGTATTGAGGGTTTAAGCCTGTGCTCTGTAAAATCCTTATACATATAGCTGGAGAAAGAGAAGGAACAATTTGATATCTTATGTCTTTGTGAATTGTTGAATCATTCAGTGATGCAACAGTATCTGAAATTGTTGGTTTCATCTTTTTAATGTTTTATCACATTCTTGTCAACATGTATTAGTAAGGAAAAGGGCTAAAGAATTCTAGAAGTAGATAAGGCAATTAAATTCTTTTAAAACTTAGTCACAACAATAATTCATTTTTATTTGTTGCCAAGGGAGGTAAATTGTGCTTCCTTCATTAATAGTTGGGAGGACTTGCTGCATAGGAGATTTCTTAAGTTTGGGTGCTTTTTTTCATTTTGACTTTACCATTGCAAATATATCCATCTGCAGTCTAACAATTTTAGTCTTTTAGCTCTCTAAACAGGCTTTAGAAATAATTCCATGAATTTCTTAGCAAGGAGTCTGTTAGCTAGTTTTCATTTAGATTGTGTGTCCTTTACTTTTCAATTTCTTTTATCCATTAAAAAATTAAAAATAACCCAGCAATAGAGTGCTCTGAATAAAATCATTCTAGGCGGTGTAAAAGTTTGAATTCACAGTACAAAAGGGAAAGTTTTCCATGCAGGGATTGTGGAATGCTAATGAGCCTGGCACATCAACTTGCAGCAGCTTCTTACAAGTCCTGTAATTCAAAAAGTTCACCTTGAAGTTTGCATATAATTTTGCAATTCATTGTACGTGTAACTTTCATTGTTAATACTGGCATTCTTTTTCATACTAGGAATGAGACAATCAGGTTTCAGTAGCAGCCTTGTCAACACATTAATTCCTTTTGGTAATTTATTTTTGTTCCCATGTCTCTTTCTTTCCCCCTAACTCCAGTTACTGCAATATTATCTTATTTTCTTTCTCCTATAACTCTTGCTATTGTCAACACACATTGATTTTTCAGTTAAACACACTGCTTTCTGAGCTTTTCGTATTTCAGTCCAATTGGACCAATCTTCTTTCCTTTACAGCACTTAAAATACTATCAATTTAATGGTTTGGAGTTGTTGGGTTTTTTTATGGTTTTGTTTGTTTGTTTGTTTGCTTGCTTGCTTGTTTGGAGGGGGGTGTGGTGGATTATTTGATTTGGTTTGGTTTGATGTGTTTGTTGGCTGGCCTTCTAATGACAGCAGGAAAAGGCAGGGGATTCCAGCCCTCTACACTGCTCTCATGAGACCCCAGCTGGTGAATTGCATCCCGCTCTGGGGTCCCCAGCACAGGAAGGACATTCAGTCTGCTGGAGCAAGTCCAGAGGCAGGCCGTGAAGGTGATTAGCGGGAAGGAACACTTCTCCTATGAGAAGAGTTTGAGAGAGTTAGGGTTGGTCAGCCTGGAGAAGAGGACAAGGACACCTAACAACATCTTCCAGTGGCTAAAGAGAGCCTAGAAGAAAGGTGAAAAGAGAGTTTTGGCAAGGGCAGGTATTGAAAGGACAAGGGGTAATGGCTTCAAACTGAAAGAGGGCAGGTTTAGATTAGGTATATAGAAGAAATTCTTTCCTGTGAGGGGTGGTAAAGCACTGGAATACGTTGCCTAAAGAAATTGTTGGATATTTCCTATCCCTGGAAATATTCAAGGCTAGGTTGGACATGGCTTTGAGTAATCTAATCTTGTGGAAGGTGTCCCTGGCCATGGCCAGGGGGTTGTTAAATGGATGGTCTTTAGGTTCCCTTCCAACCCAAATCATTCTGTGATTCACTATTTCTATCTACCCACTATCTCCTGTGCTAGGATCCTGAATGTTTCAGATCAATTACTATGAAGGCTTATGAAATCTTTGGGATACTCTGTGTAGGCACTTGCCATTAAAACAAGAATGGAAAGAAAATACACAGATAATGCAGCAAACAATTATAATTAAGCGTTAAAATTTTTTTGTGCCTCCTTTATTTTATTATTCTAGTGGGTGAGGAATGCATATGTTGTTTGAGAAAATAAACAAGGAAATTTGGAAAAGGGTTTCCTTGTGAACTTAAATTTAATGTCTGTAATATTTCCAGGGATCTCCAAGGAATAAACTTTACCTTTCTTTTGTCCCTTCTTGAGCATTTTAACTGTGTGTACAAGGAGGTATAAAATGAAAAATTATAGAATCATATAATAACCTGAGTTGTAAGGGACTCACAAGGATTATTGAGTTCAACTCCTGGACCTGCACAGGACATCCCAAGAATCACACCCTGTGCCTGAGAGCGTTGTCCAAACACTTCTTGAACTCTGTCAGGCTTACTGCTGTGACCACTTCCCTGGGGAGTCTGTTCCAGCGCTCAACCACTCTCTGGGTGAAAAACCTATTCCTGATATCCAGCTTAAATCTCCCCTGGCTCAGCTTCATGCCAATCCCTTGAGTCCTGTCACTGGTCACAAGGCTGAAGAGATCAGTGTCTGCCCCTCCTCTTCCCCTCATGAGGATGCTGAAGACCACAATTAGGTTTCCCCTTGGTCTATCCTTCTCTAGGCATGCTGAACAAATGCTGAGCAAAAAAATAACCAAATGTTTAGACAATGAAAGATTTACGTAATTGGTATTTAAAGACACTTTATGAGGGAGGCTGAGATATCTTAGTCTGACTTCGAAATGAGTATCCAAGTAAGGTGTAATGGTATGCACAAAATAATGTTTCATACATGTTAAAAGACTGGAAAGCAAATATAGCTGTGATCTAGTAAATGTGGGGTCTAGCTGCTGTGGAAAGGTAAACGAGATTTCTGCAACTTTAGTTTCCTTCCTTCTTCCTCCCCCTGTCCCTGTCAGGCTGTCTTGCATGTAAATGGTAAAATTTTCACATGACACCTTCAATAACAGTCTTAAATTTTGAAAAATGTATATATCTCCCTGCAAACACAGTGTGAGATATAAGCATATAAAAAGAAATTGAAGGAAAATGAATTCACCTGACTAACTTCTGTCTGAAAAGCATTTAATCTCTATTTGCTCCTCCCCAGAAGACAGCTGAGTACAGGGAGGGAAGATAAACACCCCTGTCTTTATTTCTCAGCAAAATATCTCAACCATGACCAAGAGGGATTGCCTAGAGGCATGAAAGAAATGGCACAAAACATCTATTCAATCTTTGTCTCTTCTACCATCACCACTTAGTGCAAATTTATAGTATGAAGCATTTCATGACAATGACTCTTCAGGTGAGAACTGGGCTGAGACTGATTTGCCTTTCTCAGCCCACTGGACAGGCATCTGTCAGAAGCTAACCATACCTGACAGTAGTTGTTGCAGTGTTGAACTGCACAATCTAATGCTGTGCAACCCTACACCCACTGTCATGAAATTTAAGAACCTTAACATGTGAAAGCCATATTGTATTACAAACTACTCTCCTGCTTTATCGATGATTTTTCTCAACCAGCATCAATCTAGGTGCTAAGAAAAATCTCCTCAGCCCCCAATAGCTGAGTATACCTGAAAATCTCATGTTAATCCTATGCTTTTAAGCTACCATTAATAGAGCCATCAAAAGTAAAAATTATATTTGGGCAAGTCCTCAAAAGTGTATTTAACTTCTACTGTTGAAATCACTGGGAATGGTAAAAGCTAGTTTGCTAGTCTGCCCAGAAATTTGTACAGTAGAAAAGTGTGTTTGATTATAGAGTATTACACCACTGTAGATGGGATAGCATTGAGCAGCTCACTTGTTACGGTGCTGTACCTGACACAATCCAGGTATGAATGCCTTGATTGCCAAAGCAAAGAAAGTGTACAGGAAGCAGATTTGTGTTCTTGTCTGCAGAAGAAAAAGAAGAATGATATATGTGTGTTTGATATAATGGGAAAGGCAAAACTGTCTAAAAAATTCTCAGTAAGGCTGCGCTCCAGAAGCTTATTAAAAAGGAGGTAAAATGCACAAATATATTTTTACAATAGCTGCACATTGATGGAGCTATTTGAAGTTGAGTTGAGATGGAGCTAGTTGAGTTGTTTGAAGGAAACTAGTGGAAAAAAAATTATGAGGCTCAAGACAAAAAAAGTGAGGTAATCGTGTTGTGCTGATAGCATGATTGTGTTAAGCAAATGATAAATAACCATGTTTAATGTGGATGATCCAGTGAAGGACAGCAACAGAGAAACTAAGAAAGCAAGAGAGGGACTTGGGCTTTAATTGAAGGCAATCACAAATGCTGATTTTCTCTTTAATTAAATATACCATCTTCTCATTTATTCTTTTTAAATAGGAAGAAGCAACTCAGTTGTCACATCAGATGATGAAATTAAGTTTTTTATTCCCTGACTAAATCTTCCATCTGAGAGCAATGTAAGTATATCATATATTCTTTCTAAAAGGTCTCTAACATCTCTCTACAGGAACACTCTCTCTGATAAAGTTCAAGTTTTGATAATTTAGCTAAGTAAATCTTTTGGGTAGGATTAAAAAGCACAAGTTGTCATTCTTTCTTGCATAAATACTACCTAACAATTTCTGCAGTTATTTTTAGACTTTGAAGAGTTCAAAATATGTCTTGGCAGAACCACCAAGTTGTAACCAGGACCACAAAAGTCAGCTGAAGACTGCTCACCGCTGGAGTTCTGCTGAGGGCAGCAATCCTTCCCCATTGTTTGGAACTGGAGAGGCTGTGCCTGGAGCACTGTGCCCAGTTTGGGGGTCCTCAGAAGAGAGAGAGGCTGAGGTACTGGATGGAGCCCAGCAGTCGTACACAGGCTGGTCAGGGCAGCAGCACAGAATGGACAAAGAAAGGCTATGAGTGCTGGAATTGTTCAGCCTGGAGAAGGGGAGGATGATGGGAAGGAGCTCTGATTGCTGCCTGATGGGACTGTGTAGGGGAGACAGGGACAGACGATTTTCCACAGTGTCAGGATAAGAGAATGGATGCAATGCAAGAAATTCACATGTGTAATTGGAGAAAATAAATGTTCATAAAGAATTAGGGCAAGTTCAAGAATGATCACTGGAGATACTTGAAACTTGACTGGGTAAGGTCCAGAGCAAACTGTTTTCATTCTGAGGTTTGATCTTCAAAGTAGGTCTTGCTCTGAGCAGAGAGAGTAGACTGAATAAACTCAAAAAGTCCCTACTGTCATAAGCTGTTCTACCTTCCCAGGAAAATTCTGTTAACATTCAGATAAGGAGACATTTTCTCATACTTCAAACGGGTAAACTGAGGCAGCAGTTAAATAGGCTGCCTAAGATAACAAAGCTATTTAGCAGCATCAGATTTCAGTAAATGTTTGCTTTAAACCTTTCTTATTTCTCATTTGAAATGCGCCTTCATATATTTTCTTAGAATCTGTGTTTATCTTAACTTACTGGGCCAACTCTTTTTTTCACAGACTACTGATCCATGCGGTACTAACAATACTGAATATACAACTGCATATGCATTCTTCCAGTTTGTTTTTTAAATTTACCCTTGCACATTTTTGTTTGTTGCAGTGTCAGGAAGGCATGGCAGTTGCATTGCATGTGTGAATGAATATACAAAGGTTAACCATTTCCTTTAAGCAGACAAAAGAAAGACATGTGAGTATGCATTCATTGATTCTGGATGACATCTGATTTTTAAAAGTCGTTACTGTTCAAATGTATGTGAGGAGAAAAGTAAGCTGATCTTATACACATACTTACATATGTATATATAGGTACACATACGGGACTGATTTGTTAAAAAACCACCGGCATATATAGGAAATGGAAAATGTTGGCTTCAGGGAGCTCCTGGGGGAATTTGCATTCACTGCTCCTCAGCCAAGCTGCGTGCTGACACTGCATCCTGACATATCAGTCAGCTCCTGAGAAACAGGTGCCACAGCCTGCTTTGTAGGTGCTATTTAGTGCCTTCTACTGCCTTAAAAGTGTGTTAAGATCACCTATGCCAATTCAGCAAAATGGTAGGTTAGAGCCTTCATGTTTATATTTAAAGGCTTTCCAAAGCCTCTAGTAAAGAGTAACAGCCTACAGGAACATGAAGGGCATGTTACCTGAATATAAACTAATGACCATGTTCCTGTGAGTCTTGAAGATTTTGCTTTGCTTCATACTTCACATAGCAGTGCTAAATATTTCCAAATTTTAAAATGTTGAAAGTGTATTTGCAAGTCCTACACTCCCTCAAGTCTGTTAAACTGCAGGTCAGGGTCTCTCCATAAAAAGTCAGTCAGAATTTGTCTCATCCTGCTTCTATTCTTAATTGAAAAATTGTGCCTCAAAGCAGGGATGAAAGAGTCAAATTGTAGTTCATTTACTAGAAAGAAGCTCATGCTAGTTATGACAATAAATTTTTCTTTAAGATACAAGAAAAAACTTCTGCTAAGTGCTTGCACATAGCACAGCTGTAAATTCTTGTTTATCTGTCATGCTGCAGTTTGTGTGCCTGCGTTTCTTGTCTTGTTATGATTATTGAAGAATGTTTTTTTCTTTATTTTTTGAAGCTCTACAGTGCTGGCATTTATCAAGAGAAGGCACACAGCACAGCCTTGCATAAATAATGGCACTGGGCCAAGTACAGCTGAGGTGGTTGCCAGCATAACTCCATTGAAGTCAAAGGAATCGCACCATGGGTGAGTTTGGCCCTTGGCTCAGGTCATGAAGTACTTTAACATGACAATTTTGAGTAATGCTTCAGCTGTTTGAGGTAGTTGTGTCTGGGTTTGCTTTTTGGTTCAGTACTGTATTTTGTTTCAAATAAAGGAGCTGAACTTCTGCTCAATGGGGTGAACGGGGCTTTTGTAAGTGGACTACTACTGCAGTTTCTGTCCTCACTTAATTTGCTGTGAGTGCTAAATAACTTGATTTCATAAGATGTCATGACAATAGTACTGGGGTCTAGTGAATTTCTGGGAAGATGTGCTGTGTTGAATACTTTGTGGGGTTTGCTCTCATCTTGTGCTTAGTATACTGTATTTTAAGGGACAAGATGCTGCCTGCTGCCTGAATGCCAGCACTCTTTTACACCAGTTAGAAACCTGCAAACAGCACTGATTATTAATGGTACCTGGTTTGGTTTGTCTTGTTGGCTGTCATATGCATCCACTTGTAGTAAACAGCTTCACAAATAAAGAACAAATTAATACATAACTCCTAGTGTGCAAGGATGGTATAAACTGTGCCATATAGTAGTAGAGGAAGTCAGTAAGTTTATATCAGTATTATAACAATAATAAAAAGCCAGAGACTTATCAGAGGAAGCCAAAACAGATTTGGATGTTAAATTTGGGGGTGTATAAAAGAATGGAAAACTGATCCAGATGTCAGATTCATATTGCTAAGCACTGCTGAGTCAGTATCTCAGCATAAAACAGAGGTGATTGTCACTTGAAATTCATTAGAATTCAGGCCTGGGTTTAATCAATCATTGTTAGACCATGGTAGCATCACATCTTTTTTAATAGTTGGTGTTTTGCTTCCAGTCAGATGTCAAGGTCATGTAGTGAAGTGAGAAACTGTGGCATATGTTTAAATTGAGTGGCCCCAGAGATATGCCTTTGGACTTGAAGAAGTTAAGTGCCCACAAAAAGAAGCCAGTGAGCAAATGTGAAGGACCCCTGTGACATTTCAGGGGTTTTTGTTTATAAATATCAGATTTTATGCCAATATTTTCAAGAGAAGACAGAATTGAGATCATGATAGTAAAAACAAATTGTAGAAAACATTTTTTTAAGAGAAATTTAAAATGCAATAAAATGAACAGTTCATCCTGCAGCTTTGTGTCATTTTACATTTCATAAAATAATTTTTCCTCCTCAGTTGATGGAAAAAAACCAACCCCTTTGGAAATAAAGTGTAATTTAAAATAATAAATCTGTTTACAAGTTTATTACAGTACACCCAAAATTTGTATTTCAATTATTTTAGATTTTAAATATAAAATTCTTGCTTGTCAGTAGACAAATTATATATTATCCTGAAGAAGAATATCTATCCCTAAAGTGCAGATGTAACTAGTTCTTATAGCCTAGTTAATAATTTGGAATCAATAGATAGCTCTAGAAGAAATGCATCTAATCATAACATGGGAGAAAGGTAAAACTTTGGAGAAAAATATTCAGCTCTTTCATAGAAACAACAACAAAATAATCAGAACTATGCTTTTTTAAAAACAGGCTGTTAAATAAGATTTTTTTAAATTTATTGTTTTATTAGTCTAATTTTCTCAAACTTTTGCTATGAATATACTCAATAGAGAAATTTTTTTTTTGGGGGGGGGAACCCAACAACAACAAAATACAAACCCCATCTTATTTTATGTAAGGAGTAAAAACATTATTATTAATGTGTAATTCTGTTAATGGATAAGAAAAACATTAAGGATTAGTCCTGGGGAAAACACATCCCCATACCTGTTCATTTCTCTAAATCAAACTGCCTTCATGCTGTGTACTTCCAAGCTAAGAGATGGCCTGAGCAGCAGCCCCAGTGCTGTGTGTAGTAGAGGCTCTGAGGGTCTCACAGGCACATCTGGCTTTATTCAGCTTTCCTGTCAGCCATAGTCTGGAACTACTCTTTGCTCTCACCTATGGTTTGTTCCATTGGCTGCTCTTAGCCAAACAAATCAGATCGTGGGATAAAAGTGAATGGGAGCTCTGACTGTCTCTGCCTTAGAGGCAGGTTTCAGTGCAAGCACTTGCGGTGCAAAGCCTTCTTTCTCCTTGGCTCCCAGACCCTCAGCTGTGCTAGAGGTAGCAGGGACACCTTTTAAAATCCATGGCCTTGACTCTGTCAGGGGAGAAAACCAATGCTAGACAGGTGACTAAGCAGAAATGTAGCACATTCCGCAGTGACAATTTGTAATGAGGTTTAATTTACCAAGTTATTTAATTTCTGACTAATATAAATGTTTCACTGACAAATCAACCCTGCCAATATTAATGGACAAATTACAAGGGAAAAAAAAAAAACCAAAAACCCCCAAGCCCACCTATTTGAACAGTATATAATCTGTCTGACCAACTGTAGTAGGTAAGACCTCCAAACAGGAGAAACTAGGTGGTCCTTTCTTTGACTGAGACCACTGTTGCCAACCTACTAAGCTAAACACACATTTCACAGCTTGTTGCTTCTTGAATATATTCAACTGAGTTCACTTTGTGTGCCAAGTACTTGTTCAGAATACACTGAACATAACATCTAGTTTTTCTGCCAAAACGGCCTCTGTCAAGCTTCTCTCCTGCATTTAGCCAGCTACAAAAGCTGTTCCTTGCTAGTGAATTCCAGTGCCATCAGTGTTTTCCCTGAATAATTATAGTAAGTGCCCTTCTTTCATTGCTTTATAATGTGAGTGTTCAGCTTCCCAGTTTTCCAGAGACAACAAGGCTATTCCTGCCTTGGCAAACAGAAGTCTTGGAAGGGATACACAGGCTAATACTCTGCTTGCCTTCTGTTGCCTCTCTTCTTTAATATACTCAGGTTTGTGTCAAACAATTCATTCAATCATGTCCTTAAAATCTTTCCAGGGAGGTGGGGAGATTCCTTCTGTTTGTGTTCCATGTGCAGCCTTAAAGCAGCTTCATTTTCAGGCAAGTCTGCACCTGCTTGTCTGTCATCTCCCTGGACAGTGTGGAATTATACTTGCAAATAGAATTGTCAACTTTTGCAGGGATTTGAACACAGTGACATGCATGCTAATTCTCCTGTTGCTTCTCAGCCTCAGGATAAATAGCATTAATTTCCCTTGAATCATTCAGAGGAACACTCAGTACAGGGCATACAGTTGGGTTTGGTCACTCAGGGTTAAAACAATAAACACTTATTAATAACTTTCCACAGTGTGGTTACAGTGTGCAACAGGAGACACTTTTGGGGGTTCTAGTATAAATGAGAAAGTGATACAGCTTGGTTAACCCCTGTAAAAAAAAGCCTCAAATTACAACAATTATATATTAACTCTTTCACTGCAAATGTGAGGCGAGTGTGTATTTTGGCAGCAAGGAGCAATCTGAAATCATGAGCTCATCCTTGCCAAAGCTGTATTTCTAAGGTCCCTTTGTATTTAGGTAGCTAACTGCAAAACCATGCCAGCAATGCACTAACCTTCAAGTCACAAGTAATTGCCTAAAGTACTTTTTCTTTCAAACTTGAGTCTTGGGTTTTGTTCCAAATATATGCAGTTCCTTGACTTACAGAGAGGCAGCAGAGATTTGACTCCACAAAACAGCATCGTCACCTTAAAGATGACATCAGCACCCCTGGATCCAGAGCTATTGTGTGAGGGTGGGTGACACCTCTATTGGGTCTGGTGAGCCCAAGAGGGTGTGACAGTGCCCTTGCACATAGCCCCTGGACTCCAGGGCTTCTTCTGATGAGACAAATTCATCCCCAGCTCCACCAGACACTCACATTTTTTCCCTTCTGCTGGCACCAGTGGTGGGCTGGCACATGGGAAGATAGTTTAAGGAGTTAAAGCAGCAGAAAATGAACCCTACCAAAAAGAAATGAAAAAGTGTTCTGTTTAATAAGTGCTTGAGTCAGCGAAAAGAATGTTATCACATCTCAAGGACAGCTTGCAGTCAAATCTCCTCAAAAAAGCATTGTTAAGTAATTTGTGACGAAATTATGGGAGTTGTGGTTCGCAGGTTCAAATTTGCTCGGTTCCAAGTCTATAATCATCATAAAGAAAACATTAAGAAACACACAATGCTGCTAGTATTTTTCTCATCTGAGTTTTGAGTCTGGGTGAGGCAAACAAGACAAAATTTGTTTGTCAGCAATGTACAGATGTCTGGCTGTGTATAACTTGTTGTCGTTCTTCTGCCTCTTTCCTCTGCTTTCTGAGGATGTTTAATTTCTCCAATTGTTGTGGTGGGTGGAGGTAGAAAGGTGCCGCAACCTTCTGGAAGCGTTTCCAAGTAGAGAGCTGCCAGGAGTCACGGGCACACTAAAACCATCACTCAACACACCGGATAGCTGTAGTAAGTCCCTCGGCAGCAGAGGAAGGGAAAGGTCTTCATATAGAGTTCCACTGAGAGGTTTTATTCCATCTTCACATGAACAGGTCTAGGGACAAAGGCAGGGGCACGAGTGAAGAACCAGGGTTTATATATGGGGCAGAGTTGGGAACAGGAGCCAATGAATGAGGGAGAAAGTGGTGCAGAGGCGGGGCAATGTACAAGGAGAACGAATGGGGGAACAGGGGAGGAACATGGACAGAGAATTGCACCAAATCAGGGCCAATGGGGCTTTGAGGAAGGGAGAACATTCTAGAGGAAGGACATATAAAGGAAAAAGGGGTGGGGAGGCCAACAGGCCAATCAGGAGAGCAGAACTGGGGTACATTTGAATAACAACCAAATAACTCTGGGAGGAGGCAACTTCTCCTCCTAACACGAAGGCAGTTGTCCTGATTAAGGGACATCCCTTCAAGGGAGCCTCAGGTGCTGTCATTTAGGAGGTGCACTGTCCTCCACATCCAATTATTTATCTTAACCTTTGCTCCCCAGTCAGGGAGGCACACTTCAGTTATGACTTTTAGAGCATTTTTTCAGAAATAAGTTTTGGTTAGAACAACCCTGAAAACCCTCTGATGCTTCTGAGCAAGATCACCACATCTTGACACCTTTGTAATTCTGTTATGGCTTAGACAGGGTTTAATGGTGAAGCTGAAATAAGCCGGATACAAATTGTGGAGGAATGGTGCATTCCCAATTAGTTTCGAACATATGAAAGCATTGTTATAGAGAAATGCAAGGCTCCAAGTTTGTCTGGTTTTCCCCAGCGGCATGAGTTGTATTAATAGGATTTTACCTTACCAGTGGGACTCTTCACAGGTTTTGCACAGTGGCCTCATAACCTAGCTGATAAACAGAGACCTTGCTTACAGTGAATCAGGCAAATTTACTGATGAGCAGATTTAGAAAACAGTTCTGCTTCAAGGAACTTCTTTTATCTTCAGGTTTCAAATCAAGAAAAATCTTACTACAAATAAAAAAGGTCTCATTTCTTTGTAACTAGTTTAGCCTATTCTGTGAAAATATTATCAGAGGCAGTAAACTAAATGGAAGAAGAAGATATTGCATGCTTAGGTGTCCAGGTTTGCATATCCGGAAGGTGGGAGTCATCTCCTTGCTGGGTGAACTGTCTTGAGGGTTGCAGCCTTCTCTGAGCATCAGAGTTATTTTATGACCCTAAAATAGAAGAGAGTTTAATCAGATTTTTTTTGAAATGCATTTCAAGTGGGGTCTTTATCTCACTCAGAGGAAGTTCAATACATTTATTGAAGAACACCAGAAACAAAAACAGTGCAAGAAACTCTGCTGTTTGCCTGCCATAATGAATTCAGTGAAGCAATTATCAAGGAGTTACAAAGATTTGAGGGCCTTTGCCACTCTGGGAATACTGTTGAACTGGCTCAGCCTGCAACACAATGAGGCTGTTTGTTGCTGGCTAGCTCCACTGTCTTCCCCAACCACCATGTACAGAGATTTTGTCTGAGCTGTTTTACACATGCATCTGGAAACACTGATATGAGTTTCAGCTACAGACACGTAGGCCTGGTATCACACAAGTGGTATGCACATACTCCTTTTTTCCCCTCTGGATTTTACTCTGTGGGCTGCTTCTAATGCTTTTGCTTTTGAAAGAGAGCTTTTGTCTACTCCGATTTTATGTTATTTGGGGTATTCATATGTTAACACATGCATTTAATGCTTACACTCATATTTATACCTATAGACACATGTACACAGAAGACACATGCAAAAGTTGCTAATGTATAAAACCTTAAACTCTTCTTTTTTTCTTTTTTTTTCCCTTTCCTTTTAAATATAAACAGTTATTTATGTTGGAAATCATATCACAGCACTGCCAGAGAACCTGTCATGAGTTTTTGGTTGCCCCATATTATTTTTGTTTTTATATTGCTTTCCACCTCTCACATTAAGTGTTCCAAGAGACTCTGATTGCCACCATCTTTCTGCAGTGCAGCTCTGTTTGACAGCAGGTATTACATATGTGTTCATGAGCACTGCCAGCTCTGCCTTCAAGTTCAGGGCTCACTACTGGCTGTTTAAAATGCATGTACATTCACAGCGATATGCTCACATTACCGTGTCTTGTCTCTCTTATCTGGTTTGTTTCTCCAGGTGTTGCCTCCTGCCCCATGTCACCCTTTCCTTTCAAGACTACAAAGGCATGTGTGTCAAAGAAGAGGGAGCACATAATGACTCCTGCTCTGTCACGGAGAAGCAAAGAAGGCCACTGTCCTTGCATGTCTTTTACACTTTTTCTTTGACAAGTTATCAGATTTTCTTGATGTCATTACTTGTTCCTTGCAATGGAGATGTCTACTGGCTGCTTAATAAGGTTTTGAATGACAGGCTCTGCATCAAAGGGTATAAGTATTTACAGTATTTGAATAAATATTCGGCAGATCAGGAAGTAACTAGGGGTGGAAAAAGGTGTTCTCTCTCTAACACACATACACAGGTAATCTCATCTTGTCCGAGATCTAGAAATATGTTAATGCTTAAACTTCCATGTTTTTCACTCCAAAGCACTTATTTTACCAATCTTAAGAAAGATGACAGAGCCTGGCTTACTCTAACTTGACTGTGTAACTCAGCCAGTGTTGACCTTTGAACACAAGAAACGTTGTGGTGAATTTTGCTTTGCAAAGCAGCCACAGGTAATGGAAATACAGAGATTTTGCTGTTTGCTACAGCAAGAGTAAGCCTGCAATATAAGCCTTTGTTTCTTCATCTTCTCTCCCTTTCTTTTTCTTTTTTCCCTCATCCCTCACCCCAGTGAATGACACAATACATACACGACAATAAACAGTAACCTGAACTGCAAATTTCACATCAGTTATTGAATATAGACCAATATTGGTGTCATGATTTGTGGGTTGCTTGACTCAAAGTTCTGTGGGCTGAAAAGAGCTTTCCCTCAACCACATTAGTTCTGTCATCTCCCAGCAGCAACAACAAATGGCAGCAAAAAAGAATCTTCAGAGTGCTTTTTTACCCACTGATCCCCATTTCCAGGCAATCAGGTGTTGTGAATTTGACTGAAAGGAGAACATTTTTTTTTCATGGTTTTTAATCTTTCAGCCCCCAAATAATAAACCTTATTCTTTGTCAAAGGGGAGACAACTGATAAGCTTGTTGTACATTGACCAATTCTCTTATTTCTATCCCAAGAAGGTGGGTTTTTCAGCACGGCTATACCGGTACTTCAGGATGGAACTGAGAAGGGTCAACTAGGTGATTGTCATCTTGGTGCAAAGCTAGTGTTTGCAGAAAGTTCAGGTAATTTGATTGCTGTGGTGCTGAAAGGGCATCATTTTCCCAGGGTATCCAGAAATCAGCTGCCATGTGGTCAGTTTAATAACTGATTAATTATAACTAATAACTCTAATAACTAATAACTCTGCTGGGCTTTCAGACATTGTTAAGAATTATGTTTATTCAGTATTTAAATTGTGGGGTTGTTTGATATTGTATGGAGGACAGAGATTTTGATTTCAAGAAAACTGAGCTGGTGCTAAACTGAAACTACATTATTTAACCTTTTTGAGCATGGGATTTTTAAAGAGTAAACAAGTAAATTTTAAATAGGAAAAGGTTGCATTAGCTGCCTGCTGAAGCAGTGGCAGTTGCCCTAGAAAACAAGTTCTAGAGCCAGAGGAGAGTAAAAACTCCCTTGTGCTCACAAGGCAAGCAATTTACCAGTGACATAGATTATAACATGGGCAGGCTATCCTTATAAGTAAAACCCTCTTTTCTTTTTTTCTTTCTTATTTTTTTTTTCCTTTTTTTTTTTCCAGGAAATGAGGGCAAATGTGGAAAAGAGGGAAATTAACACATTGTGTCTGAGATAGCTTCCCAGGATCAAATGTCCCCCTGCATGAACCTTTGCATGTATTTATGAAATGGTATTTTTCTTTAACAGGGCACAAATGAACTCAGCAGCTCAGTTATTACTATGCCAGATCTTTATAACGTGCTTTATGTGCTTCTCAATATGATTGTGTATTTCCTGTCTCTATACATTCCTCTCTAAGTGTGTCAAAACATTGTTCTGCTCCTATTGTGGCCAATATCAGCTGGAATTTTGTCATTTACTTTGAGGGAGAGGTCAAATTCATATTTGTACTGAGAAATGCTTCTTCTCATAATATGAGACCCTGTGCATCACTCAGTGTTCCTGTGAAAGAAGCATCCCCAAAATCACACATAGTCAAACGCAATAGAAAGAAACTCACTTTGTAGGGTTATGGTCTTTTCTACATCCCACAGTGGATCTTGATATCTTTTCTGCTCTAAAATCATGTTACTAAGGGACACATGTGAGACAGCAGGTCAAATTGGAAGAAATGCACCATTTAGATCTGAAAAGAGCCTTCAGCTACAATGGGGTCAACACCTCAGAATACAAGAAACATTTTTATAACAACACGCAACAGAATTTATCATTTCTTTGTAATTCAAACCAGAATAAACCCAAAAGTAAGGGGTAGAAGGGAAAATAGAGTAATAAATGTGAGAGAAAAAGAAACAGCAGGAAAGCTGCAGAGGACACAAGTTGAAATAGTGTTGCACAGAAAAAACAAATATGCTTCTCTGCAACAAATACAGCAGGAAGCCTAATTAAAAAAAAAAAAAAAAAAATAGAGCATGGCTGCAGTACAGGGACTGTCCATGATAAAGTGTGATGGGACAAGCAGAGAAGATACAAAGACTCAAAAGTTTACTACATATTCTTAAACTTTCTAGTATTTTTCTTGTTGACATGGTATTTCTCAGAATTTTGATCTGAAAAGGCTTATTTTTCCTATTATTTATCTGTTCCAGCTTGAGAGAGTTTTGTTTCATCAATTGTAAGAGGTGTTTGTAGCGGATATCTTTTAGTACCAGCCCAATTTTGTTTCAGTGGTAACGCCACTAAGAGCATCCCCACATTTTGGGAGCATCATGTGGCTCTTTCCAAGGAACAGAGCAGTGGAGGCTGAAGTAAATTATATACTGAATCATGAAATACATGGGTGTGGAGGAAATAGTCCCATGTGTTTTTTTCCCTTTCTTGAGATCTACCAGAGCCAGGCACACCAGCTGGAGGGATTTTTTCACCTTTTGTATGCCTTATTTTATCCATCAGCTAAATACTTCCCTTAAAGCTAAAATTATTTTAAAATCCTCAGGTAGTAAATGTAACATATTCACATGCTAAACATAATTGAAGGCCATAGTCAGCACCATTGTAAAAGCCACACCACTTGATGACCCTTTTTTCCCAAATGCACAGCCATTCCTACTGGATTCACCCCAGAAAGGTGCTCTTAGAGTGGTGTTTTCCAGAAATCCGTCCAATTGGTTGGTAACTGCCTGGGATGCTGAGTGCTCCCTGCAGCCACTTAATACTGATGTTAGGGGCAAGATGCTTAAAAATGCATGGCAGATGGCTCACAGCAATGATGTGAGAGGATTTATCCTCCAGGAGACAACAGTTTATTCCTGTTCTTTTGCTGCTGACTTTTGTCATATTGAGGAAGACAGCAAAAGCTAGGGCAGAATGAAATGTGATGTCTTTCCCACAAACATTTCAAAACACATTTGAGAAGGTTTTTGTTTTGAAAATGAATTATTCAGTTTTGCAATGTAAGATGGAGGGGTTTTATTAATTTGTATTGAAAAAGGGAAGCATTAATTTTATTCTTGTACTTTTCAGGATTGGTTTTTGAGTTAGTTGAAAAAATTAACTGTAGTCTTCCTAGAACCTAGTGAAATGAAATGTGCATATATGTATAAATGGTGTGTGCAGAGCATACATTTATATGCATAAATTTATACAAATATGTACAGTCTATGTAAATATACAGATATAAAAACATAGGAGTATGAGTGCATGTAGCTATGAGAATTTGCTGGGAAAAAAAATGGGAATTACCCCAAGTACAGCTTCTCTCTTCTGAGAGATTCTGAAATGTTAGAGAGAGCCTGGATTTATCAGGTGTGACCTTGCCTTGCCATATATAAAGTTTGTCTGTGTATCACTGTCTCCTGTGACCTTTGATTAAGAATGTTACAAGATTTCAGATGGCAAGAAAAGATGTGAGAAGTCAAGTGGATAAATTGTGGGGGGGCTCCTGTACACCACGTCATACTATTAGTCTCTCACCCAAGTATCAAGACAGTAACTGTTAAACCAGAACTGTGCAAACAATCTTTCTGGTGGCATGATTCCAGTTCAGCTTAAATTTTTGGCTGAGAGTAATAAATTTTCCTTCTGAGCTCTCTGGTGACAAAGGACAATTGTCATCCGTGGAGGCTGAACTTTCCACTCCACCTTAAAAGCTGTCATTGCCTTAATAGATCATACCTTAAAGTCCTTTCTTTCTGCAGTCCTAGTGTAGAGACCCAGAGTGCAAATAACTTCTCTGTTTGCACCATGTGGTTGATTTTTATTAAGAAAAGCGGTGCTCTCTCTACAGTATGGCTTTCCATGCAAATGCCTGAGCAGTCCCTTCGTGCTTTTTCCTGAAGCACCAGTCCCATGCCATGCATGCAGCCACTCCTCTTTCACACACATGTAACTAAGGCACCCTGTGATAGAGGTACCAGATCCCACTTTTTCCGGACGCCAAACCTGAGACACTTAGAAAGTGAGTTCTCAGAGCGCCTTACTGTTGGTAAGGCTCAGAGACAATTCACGTCAGCGTGACTTTGTCAGCTGGTCTTTGAAATCCTCATCAGTTTTAAATAACAAACCTCAGGTATGCAGACAAAGGATTATTTGAAATTTACTAAGTGCAAATGAAAAGTTGTGCTTTAGGCAAATAGCTTGTCATTGTTAAACTCTGTTAGCGGAGCCAGGGTATTGCAACATGACAGGGCAAGCCACGATGCTGGTGCTTCTCTTGCTTTGGAGTGCACCCAAGCCAACATGTCATTCAGGGAAAACTCCTGATGTAACGCTGTATGGAGCCATCTGAGACTGAGTCATCGATTTGTTGACATCTGCATCTTCCTGTTTCAGTTACAGGCTGAACAAAGTTTAGCTATCTGGGCAATTCCACACAGGATTACAAAAGGCAAATGTCAGTTTAAAATTACTTCTCTGCTGTGAAATATGATCACACAGTGAAATAGAAAGTCTGAATGTGGCTGAAACAAGAAGACAAATCCACTGAGTTTAGAACTGAAAAGTGTAAAACAAGTAAATTCACCTGGAATTAACACAGTTCTTTTATATTAAAATAAAAATGATCAAACAAATGGAAATTTTGCCACTAAAAAGACTGGGAAACTGACCTCTGTGAAAACAACAAAACCCCAGTTGCCTAGTGTTTTAGCACAAATGGCATATGAATAAGAACATCAAAAGGAGCTGTATTCTTTTCACTTCAACTACACAGTAAGCATTATAAAAGTAAATGTATTAAGGGTTGCAGCTGGATTAGGGAAACGTAAAAAAGGCATGTATTTCTCTTTTTTTATTATTTTTTTTTACTTGTGGTCTCAGGTTGCTTCACTTTTGTATGGTCTCAGTGAAATTCAGTCATTCTTAGGTCAAGAACAGGACTCTCCAAATTTAAGGGAAGACCTTGTGTTTACTGGCATCTTTGCATGAGTTCAGTAGGAAAGAAACTCCCTAGGCAGGATGTTTGCCACTGGGTGATTACACTGGGAATGGATTGCCCACTTATAACAAACAACTAATTAAAACCCTGAAGATAATGTTCAGGGGTCTCTGACAGCCAGCTGGCAAACCAGGGGAGTGTTTGGATCTTCGCCTACAGCTGAGGGCAGCTGTGTACAGCCAAAGCATCTGCAGCAGTGGGAAAGATGGGTGTCTGCAGGTGTGTGGCACCATCCTGTGCCGGAGGCTGATGACGTCCCACCATCAGAGCTTGGCATGTCAGTGTCAAAGGCCTGGTGGCAGAGGAGGAGCAGGACTTGGCACTTGGGTGGCAGAGGAATGCTCTGGGGTTTTCTTAGTCCAGTTTTGGTGATGGAATAGAAAAAAGCAGCAT
Source organism: Phylloscopus collybita (assembly GCA_027886175.1). Classification (NCBI taxonomy): domain Eukaryota; kingdom Metazoa; phylum Chordata; class Aves; order Passeriformes; family Phylloscopidae; genus Phylloscopus; species Phylloscopus collybita. The sequence goes on from JAJNNQ010000024.1 coordinate 20,318,397, forward strand.
AAGGTAGGAATAGTAACACCTTAAAACAGCAGAGCTCTTGTGGAGAGGAGCCAGTGAAGATCTCATGGTTTGGCCCATCAGCATCAGGAGAGTGAAAAGAAGAAGAGTACAGGACAAAGGTTTTGGCCCAAGCCTTTTGTGGATAACTACGTATAAATGTTTTTGAAAAAAAATGGAAGGGTTAGGGTTTGGGGGTTTTTCTAATACATTGTTAATTTTTAAAGTATTTTTTATTGTGGGCTAGCCAGGTTATTAAACTTCCATTTTCTAATTCAGAAGTCAAAGTCCCTAACTGATTATGAAAGTGTACCCCAGAAGCAGACTGCAAAGCTCAGTCTCCACATATAAGGCAATAATTTAAGATGCCAGATTTACATTCCCTTAGCATTTGGGAGCATTAGAACCTGCAATAATATAAAGGGTTATCAATGAATGAAAATAGTCTGTACTCAGTTCTGATACTGCCAAAGTCTGTACATGAAACGTGTGTTATATGTCTCCACCAGAGCCTAGTGTTGTCGCAGTCAATATGCAGCAGTCGACATGGACACTGCACTCGAGGTGCTTCATTAGAATCATCAGAAGGCTTCAAGAGCCAGCATCTTGTTATTCAAAAGGTCTCCCATATCTTTTCCCTGTATCTCCCAAGAGCAGCTCCACACAGCTCTGGCTCTGTCTCTCCTTCTGTTCTATCTCGCTCCTTCCTGTCCCTGGCATGGCCACCTAACCCTGTCTGTCCTATGTACAGCAGCTTACCTTTTCTGGCCCTTGCATGACCTCCTGTCCCTAGCTCTTCACAGCACAGCCAGCAGACTCCAACTGACTCCTTACCATTTAACTCACTCTTTATCTTGCCCATGGCTGTGAGGGCAAGGCTGTTTCTACTCTAGGATAATGAACACAGCTGTAAGATATCAGAGGGGGGACTGCCTTCAGCAGCATCTCCTTTTGTCTCCCCACATAGTGTGAGGAGTTTTGAATGCTGCACGTGAATCATCCTAAATATTCAGAGAAGCTGAAGAGTTTGTAAGGTTCCTAATTTGGGAGAAACAGGAAAACAGAGAAGAGGTTGGTAGTTTCTTTGAATAGTGACCACATATACAGCTTAATAATTCTCAGCTTCCCAGAAAATGCCTTATCACCTCTACATAAATTAAAAGTTAGCAATTCCTAAAAATAGTTTTTATTTCTTTTTAATTTGCTTTTGATTTCTACTTCACAAGTAAGGACAGCTACAAAACTTTCCTTGGCTACTTCTTCCCTGATATTTTATATCCCCGGCCCTCCGCCCTCTGCCTATGCCCCCACTGCTAGCTCAGATTCTGGAGGGCTTTGGGCTAGGGTTATATCAGGAAAGGGGAAGAGACCCAAAGAGGCTCCTTACCTAGGATTGTTCCAAGGCTTTATTCTTGAAGGGATTCCAGGGGCAAGAGAGAGCCAAGGAGGTAAAAAAGAGGCAAAAAGGTAAAGAGGACGAACAAGGAAGAACAGGGGTTTATGTAGACCCTCTGTCCCAGGATAGATAAGCTGGCACTGAGCCAATTGGTCAGAGATAACAGGGGAAGGTAGGGACACATCACACAGTTACAGCTTTGGGGCTCCTTTTGGGGTAAACCCTCCCCAGAGGGATACAACACTTCCCCAGCAAAGCAGGAATTGTTTTGGGGGATCTGAAGGAAAGCATTCTGGTTTTGGCTAGCAAAGCCTTTGTCTCCCTTCACTGGCATGTTTTCCTGGAACACCAGTCTGTCTTAAGACTTTCAGGAAGTGAAGCAATTAAGGGACATTATAATAAAGAGGAAAAAAAAAGGCAAAAACTGAGCTGTCTTTTAACTCTATGCCCCATTAAACTTCTGGCAATTGCATGTTCAAGGCCATTGTCCCCTTGTTCCCATTTTTCTTCCCAAGCACAGCCACATGTGGGTATAGGCTATGAAGTGCTGTACTCCATGCCAGTATCATTTTCACACACTGTTATGGTCTGTGGTTCTTCTGGCTGCCCAGAGATGCTATTGAAAGTGAAAAATGTCCTGTTGCAGTGAAAAATAATGATATTCTAAAGAGGAAGTCTGACCTGTCTGAGTTGAAATTAATTATTAGGAAGGTCAGGATGAAAGGAGTGAAAAGATGGGATCTAAAGATGAACCTATTACTGTGCCTGGGGACCTATTGACCCTCTGGAGTTGTGGGTCAAGGCAGGATGGCTCACTTTTGGCTAGTTAGAAATCATGTAAAAAAACTTATTTAAAAGCAATGCCTTCTGTAAGCCTGGAGAATGTGGGCTGTGCTGGGTACAGGGAAGTCCAGAGACTGAAAGGGGTTTTGGGCATCTAATTGAGGAGAGAGATATTTTAAATTAAGCATTGAGCATACCTGAAATACAGTAGTTTTAATTAGTTTTAATGGATATTTCTGAAAGAAAAAAGCAAGAGGATGAATGGATGAGAAAAATAACTGGCCATATTGGCTAGCAGAGAAAGGAGGAGCAGAGCATGAAGGGCAGCCAGTAGGGGGTAAGGGAGAGAGTGGAAGCAAGGGATAGGAGTGAGTGGAAGGGGCAGGGAGCAGCTTACCTGCAGGGCTAGCAACACCTGGACTTGCATTAGCAAGTCCTGCCAGCTCTGTCAGAGAGCAGAGCATTACCGTGCCATTCAGTCACAGGCAACCTCCTCCTGCCTCAGCACTTGCTTCATCAGAAAAACAAAAGTCTTGGAAAATTTTGATCATTACCTAGTGCAACTTGATCACATATACTTTGCATGAGTATTTCTGCTTTTCAAATTGATGCCTCCCTGCAATAAAAATGAGCAGGTGAAGCAGCAGAAAGGTCAGTCTAATTTTCATCTGTTTCTGGGTGAGGCGGGGGCAGGTGTTTTATCTTTCCTTTCAAACCCAGTCCTTGAAACTGCAGTTAATTCTTGACAGAATATCTTCACTCATGTCTTAAAAACAGTTGGAAAGTTTATGTTGCAAGCTGACAAGTGCAGGACCCTGTGGCTTTGCACTATCACACTTGTACTAAGGAATTTACAGTTCTAAGGTTTATTTACACTAAGGTTACAGTTGAAATATCTCACTGAGCCTTCACCAAAAGCTTCCGTAGCCTTCCTGCTGTGACTCTTGCTGAGTGAGTAAGGATCTAAGCCGGTGTCTTTTCTAAGTTTGAACTGATTTTAGATTTCTTCTGAATATCATATTTGTCCTACTGGGTAAACTGAGGCATAAGTCTGGGAAAGCCTTTTACACATAAGGTTGTTCTCTCCCTGTTAGAAAAGATTACTGGAGAGTTTGTCATGTTCTCCCAGCAGGTACTGTCAAAGGCTGATGTCTGCCTCTTCACAGGAGGCACAAAACAGTGTTAGATCACAGCTGCCTGAAAGCTTAGGCTAAGGAAAGGGAAAATAATCACCAAGTACCTTTTTAAATGCTGCATCGACACTTGCTGGAAAGCAAAAACAACCCCGTCCTGCAGAGCTGACATTTAAGGGAGAAGTTTTGTTATTGGTTTTCAGTGGGTTTTATGGTATGAAAATGTCTTCCTCTGCCCTATGTTTTCTACCTACCTGTCAATTGCCAGGGTACTTGCACCCTGCCTGCCTTCTTCTGAGCTTTCTTCTACTGAGATTTGACATTTTCAAATACATTTGGGTGTCTGGCTTGAGGGATCTTTTAAAGTGGCCTGCAATTTAAGATGCTCCTGGAAAGGCAGACCTTTTCAATTTGGCAAGACCCATTTGATTACAGGATGTCAATACCACCTAGAATGAATTTTCTCCTTCCACCTTCACCACCTTGTTTTAAACTGCACCAGACAAAGGTCTCTCACCCTTTTCCCTTGAGTATCCATATTTCAATATGCAGTAGTACCATGTAAGCAGTGCATTGGCCTGGTAAAAATTTCATCCCTGTATTGGAAGGTATAACAGCTTCTCTTGGGAGGGCCCATTTATTTACTTGTTGTCCAAAACAGAGCAATGAATCTGAACACTCTGCACCTCAAATGATGCTTCACTTCAGAAGTTAGAGGAACATGAGATCGAAGTAACATTGAAAAGAAAGAATCAGGGAGGTAGCATCCAAAGTCAGCAGTCGTGCTGCTGTTGCCTCCACTTCCCTGGGGTACTTTCTGCACATTTTTAATGCAATACCTGCCTGCTCTGTAAATGCAACAACCACAATTTTTTTAAACACAGAGAATGTTTGGGGCTAAGACCTTGTTTTCCTGCTGACTCCACAACCTGTGCAGGTACTGAGTCCCTTTGTTTGCTTGCACTGAGTGGGTTTGGACATGTGACCACCTTTTGGCACACACCTCCATGGTCCTTGAAATGCCAGAGAGAGGGGCTACACAGCAAAGAGCAAGGAGTGTTTAATTAGCTGATGCATCACTACTGCAATGCCAGTGCCTGCATGTGTAGATTTGGTATTCTAATTTCTGAAGTTAAAAATATATTTTTGCTTTTTTCATTTATGTTTTAATGTTTCATTTATGTTTACATTATTTTTTATTTTATTTTGCACTGGGAAATACTGCAACACTTACAGGACTGCATGGCTAATAAATATCATAAAAATTAGGTGAAAATATTAGCATCTTTGGCTTTGTTTTTATTAGTATTGCTAGCTGAAGTGCATTTAAGACACATAAGTGTATATCTGCATTAATATACAGATATACATGGACTGAGTATGAACCAGGTGTGGGAGAGAACTTTGGAAAGGATTTAACATTTGTGCACCTTAATATCAATGGTAAAGCTTTTGACTTTCGTGGGAGCAGAGTTTGGCTGCTGTTAGTGCTTTTATTTAAAACCCTCTAAAAGAGAATAGAACCAATTTCCTGCTGACTGTTCTCAAATGCATCAAAATAGGTGCTATTTATGGCCTTTTCACTCCTTGACCTCCTTGCTGAGAACACCAATGTCCGCCTGTCTATTTGGAACTACTTTGAATTCACCAATGTATCAAGGGAGACTTGAGAAAAATCTTCATTATTTTAGAGAACCTTACACTTAAAAAGTGTCTGGCTGTACAGAAAAACAAGTCTCTTATTTCTGAAGAGCTCACAGCCTAAACAGACATGGTGCAAGTGGAACTGACAAAGTAAAATGCCAAAGCTAAGTGACAAAGGAGGGATGGAGGATGGCAGTGATTTACTAAGACAATTGGTGAAAATGTGTGCCTGTCAAATTAGTCTTTATATTTTACAGAAAAATCCTATAGCTGCACACATGATTGATGTCTCTCATGGACTGATTTTCTGGTGATTAATGAAGAAAAAGGGCAGGGAGGCATGAGGAAGGGTAAGTGCACAAGTGTTTGCAGGACACGTAAGTTAAGCACCATCAGCAGAGGTGAGGAAAACCAGGAGACAGTGCATAGAAGTGAAAAAAGGATCAATTATAGAGAACTGCAGGCTGAAGAGACTGGCACTGGCACACTGGAAATAGCCAGCCTGGTTGGGACCAAGTTATCTCCTTTATATAACCTTCACTGTAGATATTTCTACTAGGACAGTGTTTTGTCATCTCTTTTTATGATTCTCCAAAGTGGCTGTTACTGTCACCAGACAAATGATAAAGAAAATATTCCTGTGAAGCCCTGCATGGGAGTAGGGCATTTGCTGCCAAAAAATATTTCTAAAATTCCTTTCCTGGTATCTAAGTATTGATGTGACCCGATGGTGTCTGACTGCCCTCACTATTGTGTTACCAATATCACGTTTAGTAAGGATCACAAGGGGCCATGGCTGAGGAGCCTGCACTGTCTGGGTAAGCTCCTGTCAATCACAAAATTTATTTCCCTAGTCTCATAAAAGCCCAAATTAGAAAATGTGGTGCACGGCTCATATCTTCTAGCCATTGCCTGAATAATAAGAGTTAGTCATTTATAGATCTGTGATTAATTTCAGATTTGTTTTGTTTTGCTGACATGGTGTTTTCTGCTGGAATTACATGAACCCTTCATCCTTTAACTTGTATGATCCAGGACACATGCACTAAGCAAAAAAATTCTTGTTACCATTACACAAATGGGAAATGAACACATAGAAAACTCTCAGCAGTTTGCCCAGATTCACAGAGGAAATACATTGCATTGCATTGTATTGCATTGACAACAGATCAACGTAAGTGCAGTGACCAGATGTGGAAGGCTGCTTAATGTGAGGAGGTTTATGTCAAGTATGCTCTTGCAAGTTGCTCTGTTAATTGCTACTGGACTCATCACAGGTGCTAGTAAAGCAGAATGGTTGGAATTGGGTAGGCCAGAACACATTTATTTTTCACATTCAGATTAGCTTAGACATGGATTAGTTTGGGCTGTTCTTGGGTTTTCAGTACATAACACTATACTGATAGATATGAGAAAAGAGACTCTCTTTGTATTTTTATGCGTTACACAGAAGAGTCCTTTATACACTTATTTGGCTAAAAATGTTGAGTTTGCATCACAGTTTGTCATGAAAGTCTCCAGTGTCCTATTAAAATCTGACAGATAAATGTAAAATTATTCAGATATCTTACATTTTCTGGTCTAGCACATAGAAATTTTTAATTTGAACAAAAGTATGTTAAAATGAATTTTCAGGGAGGTAAAAATTCACAGTTAGTTTTTGACTAACATTGTTTCAATTATTTTTTTTTTACCTTCTGCTCTGTTATTCTTTCAAGGTTTTTGTCTCTTTTTAGATTCCTGTTTGTCATAAAATTCTCTCAAGGGCTTCATTTTGTGAACAGGCATTCTATTAAACGTGTAATTGGATTCAATGACATATACTTGCACTTTGAGAAGAGTTTTTCTGTCTTCCCTGTAGTTCTGAACTGTCTCTATTGCAATGATCAATACTGATTATGTCTGGTGGTTCAGGTCAATGTCTAACCAGGAGTTATCCCTTGCCTGTGGCTGAGGCAGGTGTTAAGACCCCAGGTGGAGCACTGGAGCTGAATGATCTTTAGCCTTATGGTGCTTTACTTCAGAACTAGGGCTAATCTGTTTTGCTAAAGGAACAGGTGAATATGGAGACTCAGAGTGGTTATTTGACCAGAGAGAAAGACAGACTTCAGATCTTTGACATTATTACACAACAGACTGATTGTTGTATTCTGAAGCAAGAAAAGGATGTGGCTGGATCAACCAAAAGTTATATTACAATAATATTTAATACTTTCAGTTATTTTTCAAAATTTCCTATTCCTTTCCACTTTTACATTGTTACTGTCTTAATCAGCTTTTACTTTAGGACTGGAAAATCTGGTATATATCCCTTCAGTAAAAAAATATGCATGGGCATATGGTCCCTTGGCTATGAAAGCTTTGTTTTGAAGAAGCCTATTTATGACAAACTTCTTGACCAATCTACATCCCCCTCCTTCCTATATGCATTTGGGTAGCCCAGAATGCTTCTCTGAGACAAGGTACTTCCCTTGCTGCTTCTTTTAATATAATGTTGATGTCTTTGGCAAAAGGAACTCCAGGAGAGAGACAGGAAACTGTAGAGTGAGACTGGAAATTTCTTGAGCTGGCTGGATGTGAAAACAGCATCTCTCTCTGATTGAGGAGAATTTTGTGGAAGTGACTTGTGGAATGTGCTAGTTTGTTATGAATTTAACAAAGCCCCTATCCAAGCAATGTACACTGTGCAAAAACAGTCCAAACACTACCAGAATAACCATCTTGAATGCAAAAGAGGCTGAGCCAGACAGCAATGTACAGCTTCCCATATCCAGATTTAGAAGATACCAGAAGTGATACCTTTTCTATACCCATCACATCTAGATTAACCATGAGAAGAGCCATTCTCTTAGTAAAAAACATATCTATCAGCACTTCATAAAATCAGTCTGAAAATAAAAAAAAAGCCCTTATCAAAATAAAGCCTGCTATTAGAGATTAAATTTTAATGGGATTCATTTTTTCAAGCAAACCAGATCAAGCATTTGCTCTCTTATTAAAGCAGTAACTCCAATTATGAGAGCTGTAATTAAAGGCATGTTGGCGGCACAAAGAGTGTTCATCTGGTAGATTTTACAAATGAACTGAGAGTAAAATAACTTCCTAAGGTGTTTCTCCTCTCCATCCCAACATGAGCCAACTTTCCTCTCAACTGAGGTGGTGCTTGTTGTGTTTATCAAAGGTGTATTATCATGCTGAAATGGGAAGGTCAATATCCATCCTCAGTTGTGGAAAGGGGTCAACACAAGCATTGTGGCTGTGTGGGTCTTGCCTTTCAAATTTCGTTTTCACTTTGACTGAACTGGGGCTGCTGCAAAGATTTGATGCAGTGAAATTTGCTTGCTAAGTTACCTCTTCTTGGAGAAAGGGAGAACCCTAGAACAAAAGGCAGAGATGAGGCTAGATAGTCCTGATGTGGCAGGAACTACTTAGAGAGGGTAGAAGTATTAAATTATTCCATTGCTGGGGAAGGAATTCTGCATGATGAAGGAAAATCTCCCATCTTTGGGATGTGGCAGCCTAATTGTGGCTGATTACTGTTTTGGTGGTTTTGGTTGTGGTTTTTTTTGGGTTTTTTTGGTGGTTTTTTATGTGGTTTCTTTTTTTGTTTTGTTTTGTTTTGTTTTGTTTTGTTTTGTTGGTTTTTTTGGGGTTTTTTGGGGTTTTTTTGTTTTGTTTTGTGTTTTTTGTTGTTGTTGTTGGGTTTTTTTGTTTGGTTTGGTTTGGGTTGGGTTTTTTGGGGGGTTTTTTGTGTGGTTTTTTTTTGTGGTTTTTTTGGGTTTTTTTGCTTGTTTGTTTTGTTTTTTGGTTGGTTGGTTTTTTTTATAAAAACCTTCATTTATTCTTTTGACTTCTCCCATTCAATTACTGTTAGCTTTGATTCAAAATTTGGATCTAACAGACAAACAGGTTTCCTACTATATTCTCTTTTCTCAAATGTAGTCTTAAATCCTAGAATATAGCTATTTAGACCATCTTTTCATGAAAACTAAATTGTGTGATGCCATCTTAGGCATTCTTATCCAATTCTCTCCCAAAATCATGCTGATTTCCCATGTTTTCTTCTTGGCTTGTAACAAACTGTCATATTTTGAAGGGCAATTACCAGGAAAGTGTCTCAGCAAACTATGTAGTCAACTCAGTAGATGATGTGCTTGAAACAAATATTTCTGGAGTTACCAAAACTGACAGGAATTGTATGAGTGCTAAACCAGAAGACAAAGAATTCCAGGGAAACTTGAGTAACTCTGTTTCACTCTATAAAGATTTGTTTCTGTCATGATTTACAATGTCAATTTTTTTTCCATATAGTAAGTTAAAGTTAGATCTTTGCCACAAAATGGTCTCTCATCTGTCAGGTCTCAGAGTGTGCAACACTAGAATTGGAAGAATAAAAATTCCTTGAATAAAGATGTCTCCCAAATATCTGTGTCATATCTGTGTGGGTAGCTTGTCAGGCTCCTTCAGCAACTAATGCTGTTTAAAGATTAATCTTTCCTTAAGTCAGAGCAATGCTTAAAAAAAATTAAGAAGCATCTTCCAGCTACTTAATAGACTGACTATGGTACAGTTAATGGAAAAAATATTTGGCATTATAAGAGCCTTCAAAGACTGAAGAGAGACATGAGTTTAATTCTTCCCAAGCCATATTGATTCTTACCTCATGCTCAGTTTGGATTGATCTGTTTAGAATGAAGATTTGGCACTAAAGACAATTTTAAAATGTCAAAGAACCAGTGTAAAAAAAGAGTGAGAAAATGCACAAAGAGAAAACTGTCATCAGTATTGAAAAACATTGCCTTTCTTTTTTGTACTGACTAGGTTTTATTTCCTATTTTCAAAAATTGGTTATCCACATTTGTTTGGAAAAACGTCTCATGAGCAGCAGAGGGGAAAGATTCCCAGAGGACATTCCTGATATCCTCACCACCAAGTGAGGATTTTCTGGCAGCTGCTGAAAGATTGCTTTAATCCAGATGCAGGAAAAGGGACTTACTTCCTTTATTAGAGAAATAAACCCTCAATATGTTCAGCTCATGACCTACAGCAATCTGACAGGGCTGGAATGGTGCACTCAACTGGAGAGGGCTACAGTAGTTTCTTTTTAAAGGTTGTCTCTTTGGCAACATTGGTTTTACACTGCCAAGTGACTGGGATTTGCAGGCTGCAGTGGCTGGCTTGGTATTTCTCCGTGGCCCTTTAGGAGGGATAAGTTTGAGTGCTTTGCAAAGTCTTTTCTTCTTCTCTCTCTTCTTTCCCAACAACACACATGCTCAAAATATGTGTTGCTTTCTCACATGCCTCCATAAATAGAGCTGATTGCTAATAACCTCCTGACATTTCTGAAATGGTCAGTAATTCTTTCTGTGTATCCGCTTGCAAGATTGATTAAGTGTGACTTTGGCCTTTCTCCTGAGGGGACCTCTCTTTGGACTGCTTTGAATTAAGAGTGGGATACGCATCACATAAGGATTAGGAGAGAAGTTCATGCAGGAGTGCCTGAAGACCCGTGCCAGTGAAACAGGTAGCAAAAGCAAACAGCCTGTGAAAAATGCAGAGCAAGGGGTGAATGAAGAGTAATATCACCAGGGGGATTGCAGTTGGGCCTAGAAGGACATTTGCAGTTTCCTGGCAAAACTATTTATAAAAAGGAAAAGCAAAGAGAGGGAGAGTGTGAAGAGGAGAGAAACTAGAAGCAGAGAATGGAACATGCAACAGTTGTTTCAGGTGCAGACACCAGCAGAGAAAGCAAAGGATCTATCCAGAGCATCTGGAGCCTGATGGAGGAAATGGAGGGAGTGGATGTGCAAATATGCAGTCTGAAGGAATTCATGTGCATCCCACCCTTCAAAGGGCTGTTTTAGACCACAGAGAACGGACATCACCATCAGGCTGAGGTTACTTGTGTGGTAATTATGCAAAGTTCCTAGCTGAAAAGATAAGAACTAGTTGAATGCACTAGCTCTTTGGGTTTTAAACAAATAAAGAACATATTTGCACATGTCTCTGAAAAAAATAACCTGTCAACCCATCATTGGTCTGTTTTTGGAAAGGCAGGTACAACGAACAGTAGAGAATGCCTGTTCCATGGCACAATCTCACCTTTTCATGACTTCAACCTGAATTTGCAGCAGTTGTTTCCAGAAGAGCTGCTGCTGCTCAACAGAAACTGGCAATGGTATTGAATTGTTTGGCTGTGCGATTGTTTACACCAGAAACTCTGAGCAATACAGGATTACGAAAATTTCTTGATGAAAGACGGGGGGAATATCAAGTCTTCATTTTACAGTCTGTCAAGATTCCCTTGATTCTCTTTTTTTTTCCTCAGATCATATGGTAATGAGATTATTTTATTATCCCAGTGCAAATGTTGAAAATGGAAAGGATTGGAAAAACTACCTTTGTGTTTCTGGAAAATGAGATGGGATTTATTCATTAACAACCTCATCTTTTTATTAGTATTGTATTTTTCCCATCAGAAAAATCAGGCTTGGCTCTAAAACGAAATTTCTTTGAATGAAAATCCTCCCAGGGAAATTGAAATGGTGATTTTTATGTCTATTCATTAGGATTTATTATTTTCGTTTTGCTCTCAGCAACTGAGGACACTTGAAAATCCTTGAGCCGGTCGCGGTGCTGGTGCCGGGAGGCAGCGGTGTGTGTGCTCCCTCTAGTGAGCTCTGATACCGAGGGTCTGGGATCAGCCTGCCCGGGCCTCTGGGCAGCTCGCAGGGCTTCAGCCACAAAGAGTTTTCTTCCTCAAGTAGCACTCAGACCAATTCTGCTGTTTCATCTGTGGAACCTGCGTATACAGGCTGAGTCACAGCTGGAGTAGGGGAATGTGGGGGAATCTAGGTCTGCCACAAGTTTTCTGAGCAGGTCATCGTGCTCTGACTTTTATATACCTGTGTACAGTGTTTCTGAAAATCTTTTTCAGCTTACTTGGACAGCTCTTTAAACCTTCTTTCAATGAACATCAAGTTTAAAATAAGGGGGATGAGAGCACTCAATGACTTCATCCCTGTGTAACACTTTGAGATGCTCAGGTAGAAGGAAATCTTAGTAGAAGATGGTCCCTGAAAGATAACAGTTAGTGGTGGAGCATACTGCCAGTGCAGTGCAACTCCAATCTGATGGTAAATGGCTCACATGTAACCTGCAGCTCTACTGTTTGGTCATACTAACTCTATAGTAACACTTGCTTAATATATTAATATGGAAGGGGGAGGGGAAAGTGTGCAAAATCTAGTTTGTACTGGGTATTTCTGTATTTGAGTGGTGTTGAGATAAACATATTCTCTTAAGGAGAGCCTGGGATATAAATATCACATATCAAGTAAGAATTCAGATGAGAAGTAATAAAACACGTATGTTATATTTCAGACATGGTTCTCTCTCATTTCATGGTTGGTAGGAAGGGTATAAATGAGAAGGAAGGGAAATACATGTTGTTTTTGTCCTAGTTTATCCTCCAGCCTTTAAAACATGAAACGTAAAAACAGAGGATCAAATTATTTAATAGCTGCATGTGATTATTCACAAGGTTATAGATATTGGGATCTGGGTTTGTGAGGAAGGATAAGGATTCTGCTGAAATTGTTTCTTTGTTTTCTGGGACAGAAAGGTGCCTTCTGATTGTTCTCATAGCAAACGTCAGTTTTGAATAAGATAGCATGAGAAATACAATAAGAGGAAAAGGAGTGAAATATTTGTTTGGAATGTCATATGAAAGCCCCTGTGAAACCTGGATTTGGATAATCAAGTTATGAGTTAAGCCAGGGAAGTAGAATGTGACTTTTATTTAAAACATGTCAGTTACAAAGCTGTTCCGTAATGCACAGAAGTCATTAAGCTCCCAATGCATCTTGAGCTCTGTGCTGGAGGGAAACCAATAGATTTCACTGCCTTCCCTTTTGGCTTCTGAAAAGGGCAAAAATTGTGTAGCCTGCAGAGGAAACATCAGTCTTGGCAGCTCTGCATCACCTATTTCTGTTCAAACTGTAGTGAATGGAAAAGACGTTGATGTGTAAGTACAAATTGTCCATTCAGTCATGATGCAATCTGAAGTTAGGTTAATAGTCACTAGAGGGTGATTTGTCTAAATATGTATATATGTTTATATCCTTATTTAAAGTCTATAAAAAACTTTGATTATGGACATATCTTTAAATCTTTGTACTGGAGCCCAGGCAGAACCCTAAATTGTTTATGGATATTGGAGATTATGAAACTGCTATGACCACTGGACTGGATTTTTTAAAGAGTAAAATATGTGTCAAACTCTTTTAGTTTTCTTACAACTGTTGTTTATTTACAGAAATTCTACTGCCATGTATAACTTTGTACAAAAATCAAGCATTTCATAAACCCTCAAGTTTTCTGCACCACCCTTAGCCAGAAATAATTTACAGAGAAGGAAAATGTAAAAAGAAAGCCAAAAATCTTACTAGGCAAAAATGTCCCAAATTTGAATTGACATTTCATTCATGTATGAGATAGCTTAATTAGGAGAAAACTTGTTTCCCCTCCTCTCCCCTCCCCCTTCCCCCATTTTTACTGGCAGGAAGTTTTGCAAAACAAGGTTGAAATCCATTAAGATTTCCCCCCTCAGAAATCTTTACCAAAAGGCACAAGATACGTGTGTGAATGGCATTAGGGTATAAAGGCTTCATGATTCCAACCGCTGACAGTACTTCCATAGAAGAAACTAGGCTTATCCATGGAAACCGAGCGTTCTCCAGAACTCCTTTCTTCCCCACCCCCTTTTAGCCATACAAGGACTAATTGTGGTGTCAGCTGCCACAGGAATGCAAGGCATGTATCTGGTGAATCAAAAGAATAGCAACTGCTGTCAGCTGCATTCCTGTTCCTCATCCAGGATTGATGGCACAGGGAGTAGTTTACACAATCTTTGTCCTGCTTACAAGGAGGGGAGGGGTGTAACATTTTTGTGATTTTTAAAAATCTTTCTTTCAAATACATGTATGTACACATATCTGTGTGGCAACTATGCTTATTTTTTGGAAGAAATATTTATGTTGAATATGTATGAATATTTATGAAGAAATATGTAGTATTTACTACATTCTCTAAGCATGTTAGAAACCTAGGATATTTGGAGTTACAATGGTGCTATTTCCTTTTTACTAACAGTAGCTCTATTTTTCTTGTAATGATGTGAAAGTCCTGGTTCACTAAACAGAAGATGACTACTGTGTTTGAAGTAGGAATATTTTCTCTGCTCGCTTAGCTGAAGTGCTGCTCTTTGAAGTGTAATAAGCTAGGCAGCAGACCAGCATTTTATCTCAATTCTAAAATCAATCTTTGCATTAACTTGTGAGAGAGTTGCATGTCTGGAAGGCCACCAAAGTTGGGCCCTAAAACTTCAAGCCAGCTGCAAACCAAGACATTGGTATAAACTGACTATTGTAGTTCAGGTATTCTAAACATAGCCATCTAATACATAGAAAAGAAAGGTTGTGAATATAGAGCTCCTGTTGTCTGCACCTCTGTTTCATGCAAAGTATGTACATATTGAAATGAGACAAGGTTAGTAAATAACATCAGGAAAGAAGAAACAAGTCCCTGCTATTCTACATACAAACAAACAAAACCCCAACAAAAAACAAAACCCAAACCAACACACAAACAAAACCCATAGCTTTTTTCTTATTCAGAATGCTCACAGAGCTGAATTTTAGTGCCTTGTTTAGATAGATCACCATATTGCCTCTCCAGCAAGAAGAACTACTTCAAGAAGATGGGAGAAGCAACAACATTTTTTTTTAAGTTCTAGTATTAATTTTTATGAGGTTTTTTTTAACTGCCAAGTTTTACTCATTGTATAAGTGAATGCACTCAGAGCTGTAGGTAAGACAGCTGAATGCAAATATATCCTCACAGAACAGCTTGGAAGAACAGACCTTTTTATTTCTCTTTCCCTGATTTAGATTACTGAAGATATCTGTTCCTACAAGCAATTCAAGAGGCCAAATTGTCCTTCAGACAATTGCTGAGATTTTGAAGTTAAGAAAGTAGCTTATGCTATAATTTTGTTAACATATATGCAACATGATGGATTTCATTCTGAGGAGGTGGTTCTATGGTAGACAGCACTCCAAGACTCTTGTCATACCTTGCTTTTGTATAGGCTGCCTCCATTTCCTCCTTCAGAGAGAAAAACTTGTATGTGGTAATGGGGTAGTAATTTTTACACACATGCATTTTAACAATTAATATTTGTAAAATATTGAGGTTGTGGACAAAAGTTGCTCTGACAATTTTAAAATGGCAGCCCTGGGATTCAGCATCTTAAATTTCAAAAGGTGACCATTCAGTCACACAGGAATGGAGTTAATATTCCTTTGAATGAGTAGGGGTTCTTTTGTATCCTTGTATTTCTTCAGTAGTCATTCTAGGTTCATAGTGATGTAAATCAGAATAGCAATTTCCTTCTTTCTTCAGCTGGGACCTGCTTTTTCACATGTTACTACCTGAGCTGAAGATACACATCCATCTGGCACATAAAGCCTTACTGTGCCATACAAGGTCTTAATGTAAAAAAACCCACAACAAAAAGTAAGAAAAATCAACTAACACACACCACCGCCATCACTCCTCATAGCAAAGCCCTGTTCCATTGCAAGCTGTCTATGAGATTTTTGTTCAGATGACAGGTTCAGGTTACATTCATAACAGTCAAGAAACAAAGCAGGTAAATATATACACTCTGGCCCCTAAACTTTGCATAACAGTTGTTACCATGCTGGGGTTACTTAACAAAATTAGAAGTAGAAACAGTTGACACATTTTTTATCACTTTAATGAAGAAAAAAAAAAGCATCAGAAATTGGAGAGCCTAGTAAAAAAATTGAAAAGTAATAATTAAGTTTAGAGAGAAAATGAAGTACACTTTAAAGACTGCTAAAGTGTCCATTCCACAGCCTCTATGATTTTAGCATAGATTTTAGTTTCTGGAAAACAGATACAATCTTTATAGCCTATACATAATGTTGAATAGAATGTTTAGACTATATTATTGAGACTAAAAAGCATATTGTTTCTTTGTTGATTGTATTATTTAAGGTATGTTAAGGTATGAATTATTTAATCCTGTTATATATGTAATAATATATAGAGAGCAATGTTTTTATTTGTCTTCAATTGAGATCATGTTGTCCCAGAACATACCATGAGGGAAAACATTATCAAGTCATAACTTTACCAGATTTGTGTCAAAATACTGATGTATGAGCTGTAAGAATGATCTTGATATGGTTTAAATTTCTTTTTGTACATAATAAAAGTGAAAAATGCATAAATCTAAATTAATGTTTAAAATTTATTTCTCCTCTGGAGCAACAGAGAAATAATGTCTGAAACACTATGTGCAGTGCTAGTCATCCAGGCCCAAGGAAGCTGAACTCTAATTACAGCAGGAGAGGAGAAACTATTGGAAAAGTTATAAGGAAAGGCACTTTCTTTTCAAATGAAAAATTAAAAAGGTTGACTTGTTTATCTAGCAAAATCATGACTGCCAGAAGATATTTCCTAGAATATGTGGAGCAATGCAGGAAAAGAGGCATAAAAAAAAAGAGTAGTGTTGTTATGAGGATAAATCAGCTATGAATTAATTTGGGCTGAATATTACACAGATTTCCAGCAAGCTGCAGAGCAGTGGGGTCACAAATCTTTGACCTTACTTGATGAATGAAGCAAGTAATTTTGATGAGACTGCATGAAATTAAACGAGCCAGCAACAACTTTACCCTTGTCTTCCTGTAAGCAGAATGAAAACTACCTGGGGATTTATTCTGAATTCAAGGATTCTTAATTCAGTTCACTTTCCCTACTTTCTCTTTGGTTAAGACTGTTTGACTTCTGAAAGAGACTTTTCAAGTGGGAGTTGTAGTGCAGTGAAGCCAAGCCACACCACGCACAATGGTTTCAATGTCTGTTGTTCCTGGTTGCCTTGTGTCAGCAGAGTCAGTGGTGTCTGCAGGAATAGCTTGGGAGCTCTTCTCTCATCCAGACTGTTGCCCTAATAATTCAGTTATGCTACCATCCTGTAACTATAATTGTTTCCCTTTTTGCTGAGAAAGCCTTAAGCTAAATCTCAAACTGAAGTGCCTTGAATGTTAATTCGCAACTTTGTTAGTTTGAATGTGTGGTGTCTTCTAGGCTGTTTCTGGCAGGGCTTCTGTGTGCTTTAAACACAGATGGGTGAAGGTTTTTTTCTGTTGAGACACATTTCTCTATGAACAGTCACAAATGTGAGCTCTTGGTAAGGGTGGCAATGTCAGTTCAAGTACTTTCTGCCCTCTTCTATTTTAATACTTGGAAAAGATTTTACAAATTTATAGTTCTATTCTGCCTGACTTCCACCCACGTTTTTCCTTCCTGGAAAGGAAGAGACTACAATGTAGGAAGTTTTTCTGGTTTGTTTTTTGCTCTGGTAACTTCAGCAGTCTCACCAAGAGCACAGCACCTCAGAGAGTCATACTGGTACAGTGAAGAAGTGCTGAAGCAAAAGCTGGACCAAGCAGCAGAGGAACTTCTTGATCCAGCTTTGCTGCCAGAGAAGTGTTTGTGTAACTATACTGTTGACACAGTGTTTAACCGTATGTTGTACAAGACTAGTTGGAGAGCTGAGAGGTAACAAAGCGGGTACTTAAAAGATTGGGGACTGACTGGGCATGTTTCCCAAATCCAGAGACAGGGCTATTCTGGGAACTTGCTAGAATCTCACTCTGATGGGTATATCCATCTATTAAAAAAGCAGCTGTGTAAATTTCCATGGCTTTTGTTTGTTCTTGTAGCTCAGGTGGAGGATTCCTAGGTACAACTTATGATATCCAAGACTGATGGAATGGGTGTGACTGTAACTCCATTAATTTTCACTGGCACAAAAAGCCCTCTGAGAATGACCTGGGAGCAGGAGACTGCTGGCAGGAAAGGCATCTGTCCCATTCCTGGTGTTTGCCATATGCTGGTGACAGGCTGGATGGGATCACTCAGATTTGGCTCTGAAAATTAGGGAGAGCCTTTCAACGTGTTTGCACTGATGTTATTGGAATACCCCAGTGGAAGAAAAACCTGAGCCTGGTTTAAGATGACTTTCTCCACAGATGAAGTTGCAGCTGATCAGGTTTATTTTCACAGCTGTTCAGCTGTGATTAGGCAGCATTTTTTGGCTGTTGAATACAGCAGGCCTTGGGCACAGCATGTGTAGATGTTTTCTTTTGAAGAAGAACTCCATGGGTGGTGGTTTCATGGCAGTCCACAATGACCCACATTAGTGCTGGTGTGGCTTTGCTCTCAGAGGGTGTACACAGAAAGGCAGAATCATGCTCTGCCTTGAAAAGGCAGAGCATGATTCTGCCTTTGGTGGCCAGGATGGCCATGTGGTCTTCCAATACATCTCCAGTTCTTTCCTCTTCAGCTACACAAACTAGGACAGCTTCTAGGAATCTGGCTTAGACCATTAAGAAAGGACTGCGTGGGACTGTGAAGCCCTGTTGTTATACTTGGAGGCAGGTGGACCTTGGACAGCTAATGAGATGTCACAAGCCCATGCTGCTGCATGGGAGAGAAGGACTTACACTGAGCTTCACCCATGTCCCACTCTGGCACAAGAGGAGAGATTTCCTTAGATCAAAATGTCTGGATAGTCCCCAGTAAGAATAGTGTACAAAACACCACAAAGGAAGGTAGAGACAGCTAAAACAGTCTCCTCCAGTCTTGCCATGGGAACAGAAAATGTCCTTCCTATTTTCAATGATGGAAATATTTCAATTAAAAATAATTGAAAGATTTTGGAAAGTACTATTTTGTGAGAAGTTACTAGTGAAGGAAGATACTCTTAAAGGGAAGCTATGCATAGGTCAGCACTGAAGACACTATTTAACATATTCAGCAGTCAATGTTAAATTCCTGCTCCCAACATTTGCAAGTGTATTGGAGATGTGCTCTGCCAGACTGTAGCAGCAGCTCTTCAGAGGTATCAGGAATACTAAACAGCAGAGTTCATTTAAATTAAATGCATTTTTAATATGAGACAAGTCGAATAATGGGTCTAGAAACATAGAAAAACATAAAAAAATAGGGGGGAAGAAAAAGAGTGACTCTGAAAAAGAGATTAGAGGGGGAATTGGATCAGTCCCTACAATGACAGGAAAGGTGGCATGTCTCTTGCAGCAGGGAAAGAATGTATGGAAGCAGTAACATAACTTTATGTGTGAGTACATGTCATAATCTGGAAATGGTTTCCATTTCGTGCTTTTTAAAAGGATATTAAATATGGCAGAGTCTGAAGAAAGTAATAATAATTACTAAAGAGGAAGAGAAAAATTTGTATAATGAGACACTTGCAGATCAAGTTGTTCTTTATACTAGAACAGATGGAGAAATTACTTGATTTGTATATAAATGTTTCCTGGGAAGAACAAACGGATACAAAGTGCCCTAATTTAGCAGGGAAATACACAACAAGAACTAATAGCTGGAAAGTGAATGAGACAAACTCAAATTTAAGTATTAGGCAGGGAATTTTTTATTATATTTATTTAGCTGTTATTAACCACTGGCAAAATGAACACAAATCAACAAAAGCAAAGGGTGAGATATCTTTAAATTAAGAGCCAACTTTGAGCTAGTCTGCTTAATACAACTTAAATACAAATACAGGATACAGACAGAGTTTCTTTCTGTCCCAAACTTAGTTTTAAGAATTGTGTTGTATTTAAAATAATGTAAGCAGTGAGGAAATATTCTTTCACTCCTTTGTAATATCCTGGAATACATTGCCTGCACCATTTTTTCAATTGTTTTCCACGTGTTTATCATGGCTACATCTAATTACAAATTATTTTAATCAAAGTGTGGATTTTTATTATTATTAGTGACATTAATTGAACTGATATCAGGCTTTTTTATTACCTCATGTAGTACTACTGACCACTGAGGTTCCTCTGAGCCAGGCTCTTCCTAATTCAGTAGTATATTAGATCACAGTTCACCTGGTTTTGTGGCTATTTTTTACAAGGTAGTGGAAGTAAATGTGAAAGACACTTGGGAAAAAGGAAAGGTGTTATGGTTTTTGTAAAAAACAAGAAAAGAAATCCAGATATACTTGTTCCTCAGGATCTGAGGGAAATGCAGGATTGCTAAGGACGCCAGAGCTGCCCAAATGCTGTGTCGTCTCTCCATTTCTTAAAAGTAGCATAAGCATCAGTTCTTCTATGTAAAAGACTCAAGGGAGTGCAGTCTGTGTAGATTTTGGCTGGGATAGAGTTTATTTTCTTCCTGGTAGCTCCTTTGGTTCTGTGTTTCGGGTCTGTGCTGATAACAGTGAGAAGTCTTCATTATTACTGAGAAGCACTTACACAGCACCAAGGCCTTTTCTCTTCTCCCACCACCCCAGCAGCAACTGGGCTGGGAGGGCACAAGGAGCTGTGAGGGGACAGAGGCAGGACAAATGACCCCAGGATGTCACACACCATATGGCATGGTGCTCTGCATGTAAAGATGGGGCAAGAAGGAGGAAAGTGGGACCTGCTGCTTGTTCTCCCGAGTCACCTGAGCCATCATCCCGAAGGAGGCCAGCTTTCCTGGGGATGGCCGAACAACTGTCTGCCCATGGAAAGTGGTGAGCAAATTCCTTGGCTTGCTTTCTTTGTATGTAGGGCTTTTGCTTTACCTACCTAAACTGCCTTTATCTCAATCCTTTACTTTTTTAACTTTTATTCTTCCCATTCTCTCCCCCATCCCGCTTAGGCAGAGTGAGCAAGTGGCTGCATGAGGCCTAGTTGTTGGGTGGGGTTAAACCACAATGCAGACTTAGATATTGAAATGAAACTGTTCAATATTTGTACCCATAGGCAAAATTATGTGATAGTGCATAAGCAGAGTTCCATCTGGTTTGAGATGGGTAAAATTTAAAGCACAGGCACAACATAATGATGAAAAGCTCAGTTATTCAGCTTTCTTCCTCTCTATTCAGTGCTGCAGTCTGCAATGCATTAATAATTTTTCTATCTCTGTTACATTAAGAGGTCGAGTTCTCCATCATACTCATAAATTTTGATTTGAACAGTCTCTGTGCTCGAGGTTTTTCTGTTTTCCTCTGGTTCTAGCTTCAGTTTGAGCGTCTGTCTGGACAGCTTTGATTCTGCAGTAGTTAAACATCCCGTGACTTGTCTTCAGTTGTCACATTCCAGGTCCTTCCAAATGGCACATATGTGCTACTTAAAACTTTCGTTTAGCTCATTAGTAACTCAAGTGTAGCTTGATGGTATGCCAGGTGCTCTCCAGTTCACAGAAATATACCCATCTGAGTGTGACTCTACTATGAAATCTGCTTTCTGCAGCAGATCAAATTCTTCATGGCTCTGAAGAAATGGTTCAACATCCCCTTTTGTCCAGTTTGCAGAGATTAATTGCTGCTTTATGCTCTGCTCCCAGCCTCAGCTCAGGATATGCTGGAGGGTGAGTACTGGGGCATGTTGGTGTGGCCACTGAGAACAGTTTGCTACAGAGATCCCTGCAGGGTCTCAGGGAAGATGGATGAAATAGAGCTGCAAAGCACCCTCTTGCAAGGAAGAGTCTTTTAGGTTTAAAGTGTATGGACAGTATCAGCTGTCTTAGATATTGATTTCACTGAACATTCTTTTTCCTTAGCAACATCATCATTGTGCTGCACCAAGTATGCTATTTGTGAATGGCATATTCACTGCTCTTTTTCCTTCAGCCCTTAACCAAAGTGGCTTTCTCCATATGCTTTCCCAACCAGAAAGAAAAACCTTGTGTTTGTAGATTGATCTACTTAAGGACATGTGGTGCTGCTTCTTGTCTCTTAAGATTCAGAGCTCTTCTAGACTGTTTCTTCTGTGTAAGTTTCTAGGGGAATGAGTGAGAAAAAGAAATGGAGGACATAAGGGATATTTTAGGCAGCTGTTTGGCAATCTGTGAAATAATCTGAGGTCTTAGCCCCACAGGTGTCCGTGTGACACTCCCCATCATTATTTTTAACCTATTTTTAACCTTTGCAAGCAAAGGGGGCAGGAATGTACAGGGAGATGAAGCCAGCTACTTTCCCATGCCTAGGTGCAGTACTCGAGTTAATGGGCAAAGATACTGGGAAAGAATATTGTGAAGGCTGTGCATGGGGAGCTGGTACTCTCATGCCTCTATAGTACAACTAATTTTTGGAAGAAAGGTGTGGAAAAGAGTTTTAGCTTCCAGACTGGTTGCTACAGAGCCTTTCATGAGGACTGTAATCAATCCTGAAAATTCTTCTTTTCAAAAGCCTGCAGATATAATTTTTGTCATTATATACAAAAATAAAATAAAGGTATAAAGAGTTCACACATAGGGTTTCACATAGGATTTTAAAGTTAAAGCAGTGTCCAGCTTGGTGTGAAAATAATTTCATTAATTTTATTAAGTAGATGATCAGTTACAGCCATTATATCTGAATCAAGATTGGTGAACTGTAAACTTATGTGGTAAATTGGTGAGGTAGTACCTTTTACACTATGAAGAAATAACATTAGCTGTAGTGCCCACTCTGTCTGCTTACTGTAGGCAGCTGAATCAAACTGCTACTTTCAAACATAGCTGCCATTTTCAACCAGGTGGCTACACTGAACAGATGATTGCATTTTGTTCACATGGAAATCTGCCAATGTGTTTAGCTGTTTACAGGATGTATTGCTGATGGAAACCATCATAACCTGGGTGACCAAAATTGGGAAGTATAACAGTGGTACTTGGGATACATATATTTAATTGAGAAGTATAACAGTGGTACCGAGGATACATATATTTTTGATAGCAATTTTCTGTTTACTGTACCTTTATTTTTTTTCTCTAAATTTTTCTCTACATGGGCTGTCATTTAAAAACCCAGAGTTCACTGCCCTGGAAGTTTGCTATTTTTGCCTTCTATCTCAAAAGAAGGATGTTATAACCAAAAACAGACTAGACGCCTCAGTTACTCCAGACTCACAGAGTCTTTAAAAGGAGCAGAAAGCAGGTTCATCAGAGTGCAAATCCAGGGAATGTTATTCCAGGTAGATATGTATATGTTATTCCAAGATGAACTCTGTAAGAGGTCTGTTAAGACTTGTGTGACTGTGGCATCTTATGAACAAGAAGAAAGCTCAGAGAGAAAGGAGTGCATAAAAAGGCACTTATTGCTAATAAAATGGCTTTCAAGCCCTCCTCTCACCTCCTCCTCAGATGAAGGTATGCACAGCAAGTAATAATAGGTTTTGAATTATTCTCTACTAAATTTTACTTCCCTGTGATTTGTGGCTACCTCCTAGATACTTAAATGCTTTAGAGAAAGTGTTCTGCAGACACCAGTTGTACTGACTGGCTCAGGTGGTTTTTAATTTAGCTTAGATAAATATGGTACTTGCTTCAGATTAGCCCAGGTGAGAAAATATTCCTCTTCCAGGTAAGAAAGTTACCTTGCTCAATAGAAGCCAAGTCGTTTTGGGTTTTTTTCTCAGGAGTTGTTGAAGTCTTGCTGAGAGAAGACAGAGTGTCCCTAGTGATGGAGAGTGCCACTGCAATCTGCGGTGACAGTGACACGCCTGCCTCTCTCCCAGGCTACAACACTACAGAGTATCATGATGCTGTTCTGTGGGTGTTTTGCTGGGCTGGCTGGGGTCTGTGGCGCCCAGGAAGAGAAAGGCTCTTAGCAAGAGGAGGAATCTTTCTGCAGAAAGTATAAGTGGTTAATTTCTTTCTTGTGCCCTTTAAGTACAGGACTTCCTTGCAGATGGCAGTTTCCTTCAAGAGCTCTGCTGGCTCTCCCAGCCATGAGCTGTGCTGTGCCTACACAAATCTAGCATGGCCATTTGATCAAAAGGCAGAAAGAAAAAGTGAGATTTTTGGTGCATCTCTAGCACCCCCCTGCTCCACTTTCTTGGAAGAGAAAGGCTGTGCAGTGCTAATGCCCATGTGCCAGCAGACTGGAAGAAAAGATAAAGCATGCAGGACAGACACTAATGTCACTGTCATTGCAGAACCACAGCCACGAAGCACATGGATGACTAGTGCACCATTATCCTTGTTTTGCTACACTGTACGTTATGTCCCTGTATAGCAACACCCTGAACATCCACATTTTGTTTGGATCAGATGTTCTTCATCACCTCTTTGAGGTGAATGACTTTATCATCCCTCCCTACCAGGCTTTGCTTCCCCTTGCCAAGTGGTGTGACAGC
This sequence comes from Phylloscopus collybita, assembly GCA_027886175.1. Classification (NCBI taxonomy): domain Eukaryota; kingdom Metazoa; phylum Chordata; class Aves; order Passeriformes; family Phylloscopidae; genus Phylloscopus; species Phylloscopus collybita. Next base: position 20,342,585 of record JAJNNQ010000024.1, read on the forward strand.
ACATGACCTGAACTCCTGTCAGCTGAAACCTAGCTGGAAGATGCTATCCAGTATTTAGTGTGTCCACAACATTTGCTTTGTCCACAGAAGCAAACTAGAGCAAACTAAAATCTCACAAGGTATGCACTGTCTGAATTTTGAGTCCTTAAGAGCAGATATTTTCCCTTTTGTTCTCTCCTATTAGGATGATTTATGTGCAGATGTCAGGAACATATACAAGAAATTACCTGTGTTTACCCAGTTTTCCTCAGAGAACTGATTTATGATTTACTGAACAGCTTTCTGTTGTTTCCAACTAGCCTTTCCCCTTCTCATTGTCTTCCACCTACAACTTTGACAGAGTCCAGTCAGGATAGGAATTAAAAAATTTTTGGTCATTATGTGACTATACGCAAGTGAAAGTTGAATCTTACAGTCAGTAAAAATAATTAATTTCTTCTACACAGATAATGTGATTTTCTCTGGACTTCCAAAATGTGTGTATACTACTTGAATTGGTACACCTTGCACTTTATGCAATGTGTGCAATGATCTCTTCTAACAATTAGGCTGGGGATAATTTCTATCAATCTTCATAATAATCTTCTATTATATATTAACAAATCAGATGAGAAATTATATATCCTTACTTTTGTATTAGTTCTGTGCAGATGTCTTTTTAAAGTTCTAAATTGCACAATGCAGCCTAATAACTACTAACTGCCTACAAGTGCATGCTAAGGAATAAGTATGTAAAAGCAGAAGCACTTGTTTCAGCTCACAAGCTTTTTGAAACAGGAGGGGAAAGAGCCCTTCTGTTAAAGTGTGGAAAACCAGCTTGTTAAAGTGTTATAATTTATCCATGGAAGGATTGTGAGGGATGATTTACTTGAATCCTCTGTAGAGGCATATTGTAATCCTTACCAACAGTTATAAAATTAACCATAGCAGTGAGAAATGGTTACAGCCCAGGCAACACAGGTAAGTCATGAACATAAAGAAACAGGCTTCTTCTAAAGAGACCATAATGCTATGGCCACAGTTACATTGTTCTCTAACTCCTGTCAAGATGCCTCAAGAGTGGGGGAGTCAATTAAACATCCCTATCATAGTCTAGAGGCTCATTTGTATTACTCAGCAAAATCAGTCAAAAGAAACATTTCAATTTCTAGTGGCCTTGATGTAGGTTCCTCAATCATTTTCTCCTCAGATATTTCTTGGATAACTTGTGTTTGCTGGGGAATGACAAAGATATTTTACAGATGATGTTAAAAGATTTTCTCCTGGTACTCTCAGGGAACATTAGGACTTTCTAGACTCTGAAGCATGGAAGCTACTAAAGCATCAGGGATCTGGAGATCCTATCTTTTGCAGTGTAGTAAATATACTGAAATCAAAATGCTGTGCCTAATGTGAAGTCATTAAAAAGCAAGAATGATTTCTTCAGTGAAAGCACACATTCCTAGGTGATAAATTGCCTTTTGAAAAGCAATGCCTGTCAAACTCATGAAACTTTTCCATTACTCTGTGATCTTCCAGAAAGTGATTGATAAATATTTTTTACTTCATTTGTCATTGCACCATTTAATGAACTTGCTTGTGCTTGGTTGCTCACCATTAAGCTTTGTAGGATGTGTTACCTGATCAGGATCTTGTTTTACTTAGATGGTTCCAAAGATGTAGCCATATTACAAGTTTATGGATGGCTAAATTCGGCCACTTGCCAGTTTTATTTTCTCACTCATATGTCATTTAAAGAAGCCAGTATATTTTTCCCACATCATGCAATAGTACAAGTAGGTAAAATTGCTACCACTTCACACTGCATAAGAGACTTGATTGTAGTAGGACCTGTAAAATTGACTCAGAAAACCTTAGGGGGACTTGAGAATCTGGGGGTTATTCTCAGGTCAAAGTTGAAGTAGAAATTTTGTTCTTTCTAGCCCATTACATCTCTAAAGGAAGCTCCATGAAAATGATACCCAGGAGGATTACTTTATAAGTGCAAAAAAGAACAGGCCAGGAATAACTGGGCTTAAGAACTGTCAGGAGGACCTTTGGTGTCGAACTTGGATGTTTGGGCTCACAGTGGTGTCAGCCCTTAGCTGTTCCATGGGCTTCCAGAGCAAAGGGTGGGTGAGAGTGATGCCTCTGGTTTTGGTAGTGGCAGACAATGGGCCATCATATCAAAAGGATGTAATCTAGGTAGAGGGTCTCTGGGAAATTGATCTTCACTGAGTGCCTTGGTAGTGGGTGCTGCAGCTCATGAGCTGCTTGTACAAATGCCAGAGTGCCAGAGGATAGAGCTTGAGATGCTGATGGGAACAACTGAAATTGTGACAGTGAGCCCTGATCTAACTGAAAATCAGGCACGGCCTCAGAAGGATGGGGTCAGGAACAGTCTTGGGTATGCTGCAGCTGACTTGGAGACTTTTGTGGGAGACTCAAGTGTTTATTTGTGACCAGAATAGGATCATTTTAGTAACAAGCCTTTAAAAACATTTCTTGCCAATTTTCCCCTTTCATGCACTGAAAAGATTCTGTACTCATCTGCATCCATCTCCTTGTAAAAGGCTGTCTCTGTTTAATGACTATGTTCCACTTCATCCAAAGATTAATAGCAGCACAATTATTAATTGTGAATCTATAGCCTTTTGCCAAGGTAGGGAGAGTGTAACTGCTCATAAGCATTAGCTCCAGATGAAATGCCAAGTTCATGGTCTCAGCTGTGAAGCTGTGCTTTTAATTAATTTTCAGATTTTTCATTCGTTCTCAGAGATATCACAAGAATCTGCAAACACTCATTTAATCTCCATGGGTTGAACCCTTCTTTCACCCTCCTGGTGATGGTTTGTTTGCATAGATGACTGCATTCTTGAGCCCACTGGCAAAACAGCATCAAAGGTCTTTGAAAACTCTAGGAGCCTTTTCCACAAAATCAGAGGTCAGAGGGACCCGCCACATAGCAGCAGGATTTGACTGCAAAGACTCAGCCTAAGGAGATGCAGTAAAGAACATGGCTCAGAAAAAACAAAACAAACATCTAGACTCTTTGATGCTGAAAGCATCCTTTAGCCCATGTTGTTAGCTATTCCACTGGTTTTTTACTCCTGCTAGAATAAAAATCTGCAGACAGTTTTTGCACAGTGATCAACATTTCTGAGTTGATCTTCAACAAATTGAGATGAATTTTTGACACTGAATGTTGCAGGGTTTTCCAGCCTCAGAATTTTCTTTTTCTTGGCAGTACTTCCATCTATTGGAATTGTTCCAGTTTTCCATGATTGATTATAATATAAATAATTTATAAATGTAAATGAATTGGAGAACGCCTAATCTAAGCAATTTTAAGCATTGTGGGGTGCAAGTAAGTTGCCCAGACTTGTTGATTACTTATGCCCATGTTTAATCTTGGCAGATGTGGCCTTTTTAAACAGTTTTACACTGTTTTGTGTTATATAAAATAGATGAATTCTCATTTTATAATTCTCTTTATAGAATGTAAATATCTAGTGAACATTTTAAATTTTGTCTGGTGTAATTCATCATATCTCTCTACCTTGAAATGTGTTAAATCCTTGGTCTTGCACTTCCTACTAAAAATTCCATCTTATTGTTCTTAATTATTTTTCCTGTTGGGATTTCACTGAGTTTTTAAATTACTATACATTGCTCACATGACATAGTTGCTTCTCCAATTTTCCCTTTCTTTAAATATTCATTTTCTCTATATTCTTGCAACTAGGTCTCCTTATCAGTAGGATTATTTTTTTTTTTTTACTGGCAATGTTTTTGGGTATTTTTTTTCTTTATATATAAAGTTAGAGGGCTTGGAGGTTTCTAATAGCATGCCAGTAATTCTAAGTTTATAGATCTTGCAGTTTTTTAATGGTTCTGGTAACAACTATTCTAAGCAAGGAATAAATGGCTTTCTAAATTTTCCCGAGGGTGTATACTATGATTCACTTTATATTCTGGATGAACAGTGTAGATATATGTTGACTATGATTTTCTTCCACGGGTGAAGACCAATTTTGGTTAATGCTTATTTCTTTTTTGCCCCTTAAGGAGAAATACAGATTTGAGTCAACTTACATTAAACAAAACAGGTCCCTTTAGTATGAAATTTGTCTGTTCCTTTTTTGTTTTCCTTTTTCAGACTCAAATATTGAATTCCATCCTTTTGAGATGTGTAATACAACCTTTCAGCTTAAAATCAGCTATGACTTGTTCATTCTGCACATTGTAATTGGAAGTTTAAGGGATAGTTTGTTTTGTTTTCCAGTGGGATTTTTCTCATCTGGGATAAAGCTCATCAATCTTTTAATTTTACTTTAATCAGTTGCAAGTTTAAACCTCAAATGTTTTAAATTTATTAATCTGATTCAAATTAAACAGATATGTGCTGAGTATGGTGGGCCCCAGCCTGCAATGTTGCATTGGAAAATGGAGATAACATGCGCCAACTTAGTAATATGTATTGTTGGTTTATTTTAAAGTGTGTGGTCTTTGTGGAAACACAGCATCTTAATGATAATGGTTTCCTTGACATATTTATAAATTGTAATCAGGCTATGAAAAATGCAACAACAAAGTCATGGTGCCAGGGCCAAGGAAAAACAGGCAAATTCTAGCTCAGTTCTCTCTCCATTGTAGCGTGAGAAACCAGTATGTCAACTTTTTGTGTAATCCTCAGACAGGCCTGAAAAACATTTGTTTACATGTCCACAGGCTCATTACAATTGGTATTATATTCCCTTAAATAGTAATGTGATTGTGCTTAAAAATTATTTTATATGTGTTGATATTCTGGTCATATTCAGAGGATGCTGGAGAAAAGGTCCCTTTAGCCTGACCCCAGTCTGCTATGGAGGTCTGTATCTCACAGCTGCCTCTGTGGCGCCAGTCTCAGCTGCCTTCAGCGTGTTACAGCTCTCTAAGCCTTGGTAGCAGACTGGAGTTAAGGATAGCCTAGTAATTTGTGCTTCCCTGACTTTTTGTTTCATTTGTGTGTAACTATTTCAGCGTAACTCCTTTGCTTCACTGAGATTAACTTGTTTTGCATTTTTAAGCATCTCAAAATGAAGCCTAATAGGCACTAGGGCCCCCTATTTTCTTCAGAACAATAGGTTTAAATAAATTAGAGTTACAAACAAACCCATCAGGGTGTCAGCAGATGAATCTGGGCATCCCAGAAGTTGGAATGTGTTTCCTTGACACATTTCAGGAGCCAGGAGAGGGCTCGTAGCATGACAAGCCAAAGGTCTGTGGGGGTGAGGTTGCAGAGCTCATTCCCTGGCACACAACAGAGCATGGCAACTGCAAAAATAACCTCCTCATTGTGGCAAGCAGTTAGAAGTAATCAGGATGCTGTAACAGGTAAAGCACCAAGACTCTTCTCATTTCATAGTAAGGGTGAGCCACTCATTTTAATCTTCCCTTAATTCCAGCAAATTTTTCTTAAATCTGATCTGTTTTTTTCCCTCTTACATGAACACTGCTAGCCCCTTTTGTTTATTGTCTGGCCTCAAGTCTATGTATACATTTGCATGTATATGTGTGTATCTATACATATATATGCACACAGGCAAGCATATATATGTATACACACACAGATAAAACATGTTCCTTTGTGCTTAAAGTTACTGCATATATAATGTTGTGAGTGTGATTCATTTTGTGTGGCTGGACCAGTGCTGCTACAACTACATATTTTCCTTTTATTTTAATGAAGTTAAACAATTGCTTCTGGGACTAGGCAGCCATATGTCCCTTACAGTCCCCCTAACAGCCATGCCACCTTACCACCACCCTAGATTTGTGTCAGTTGTTTTCACATGTTAGATGAATACTTTTAAGATACGGCAAAAGTGGGCACAAATTTTGCTTTCCTTCTCATTGCAATCAGATCCCAAGAGCCTTCTGAGGGATCAAGGTGTATGTGAGGTCATTTTTTCCTGTGTAATGCCAAGGAAATTAAGCAATTTTCATTTATGTTTTAGGGAAGAGTGGCAGTGTCTATCCAAGATTTTTCCACAGTTTGCAGGGTTAGAGACAAGGTTGAAATAAAAGCACAGTATCAATATTCCTTTATTGCTCTCCCAGGCCTAGAAAACTTAGCACTCTCTTTTAAATCTTAGCACTCTCTTGGGGAGGGAAAATATGTTTAGAAGAGAGTACTAATATGTCTGCTTCTGAGACCAGATAATGATCTATGTGTTTAAGCTTCTGCTTCTGGAAAAAAAAAAAAAAACCAACAACAAAAAACACTTTGAGGGTTTAGCAGTTTTATAGATGGTAGCCAAGATCCTGTCCTTGTGCCCTCAGTAGCAGACAAGGTCTTGATGTTTGTTTTAGGGCTCATATTGCACCCTGCTCTGGAAGCACAGGGCTCCTTTATTGAAGATGAGTGATACTAACAAAGGGTTTTCTAAAAGGGCTGATAGCGCCTGCTGATGTTGAACGGAATCTCTTCCCTTTTGGACAGTAAGGTTGGGGTGTGTTAGTGGTGGCAGCTTGAAGTTAAAACACAGTTGTATGCCTGTGCAATCATTTTAATGTCCAAACATGGTTTGGCACAGGCTCCTGCTCTCTCTCTGTGCTAGTGAGGCAGTGAATACCAGCAAGGCTGAAAGCAAAACTCTGGGCATTTAAATCAGCTCAGCCAGTATATTTGCCTGGCCCTGCATAGTGGAGTTGCTTGTGTATGGATGGTGAGCCAATTTCCAGAGCTGTTCCTCTTCTTTCCTCTACACATACCCTATGTGGGCACCCAGTAAGCCAGGAGATGATGGAGATGTTTGATTTCTTTGTGAGAAATTAAAGAATACATTCAGCTGAATCTGATCCTCCCCACTGAGGAAGTATTTTTTTCACAGAGCTGTCAGCAGAAAGCAAGAGTGTTACATTCAGTTTATGAGCAGTGAGCCTGCTGTATCAGTTATCCAAAGTTTTTTGTGGTGGTGTGCCAAGATTATGCATCTTGGTTTGCATGGGTGTGACCAACCTTCCTGTCTGTGCCACCCTGAGCTTTAGACTCATTTTGCTTTAAAATTCGAGCTTGCTTTAGTCCACCATGAGCAAGAAAGATGACAGCTGCATCAGTGTCTGTCATTAAAATCTGAGAAGTTGAGTAGTGTGTTGATGGCAGCAGGGTTATTTTCTATTTTTCAACAATGTGAAAGAAAAGTCAGATCAATTATGCATCTCACTCCTACACTGCTAATGGATGGACAGACAAGAGGGTTTTTTTCAGCTGACACCGTGTGTGCTAAGTAAAGAGATTATTCCCCTAGGTTTGATTCCTTCATGTAATGAATGATAAGTAGATGAATCAGTGGGGTGAAATGTGTGACAGATAGCAAGTTACACACTGTAATTTTGTGTGGATGCCCTGACACATGGAAGTAGGCATGTGCTGGTGTGCAGACTCTCAGTCACTTCTGATTGTGCCTTGATGTTTAAATAAACTGTGCTTCCAACTGATTTCCCAGATGCTCTTAAAATTTTAGGATCTTTTCAGGGCACAAAAAACTCTTGATAAATCTTCTTAATGAGCTTTAGAACTGAATTTAATGGGTTATTGGGGGTTTTCTTGTTTTTTTTGGGTTTTGTTTTTTGTTTTGTTTGGTGGTGTGTTGTTGTTTGTTTGTTTGTTTTTTTTCCCCAAGGAATAACACTCTATCACAAATTGTGATATTTGTAGTTATCTCCTAAATTCCCAAGAACTGCTTTGGCTTGTGGGGAACTGCTCTCAGGTGACACAGAGGACAGGCAGGTGTCATGCTAACCATCCTCTTGATCACTGGCTGTAACATCAAGGCAGCAGCAGAGACAAGGCTTTGCTTCATCACAAATCAATATTGCATTCATACTAATAAATCACCTGGCTTTTTATTTACACCATGAGTGGTGAGAAGGAAAGGTAATAATTTTAATTTTTTTCTCGTGGAGTCCATGAACCAATGATGTTCTGTGGTATGGATTCATAGCCATGGATTATCAAAGCTCCATTTAGTTCTTTGTTTGTAAATGGTCCCTTCTCAAAGCATTGGTAGATTGATTCTGACCAGTACAAGATCTTTTGTTCCGTTTTCTTATTCTCTTAAATTGTTCTCTGATAGGATGGCCAGCAACTCCGCTAACTAGTCCCTCCACCAACTCTCTTTAGGAGTGCAAAAGTAACATAATTTTTAAAAAATTATTTTATATGGAGCTTCAATTTTTTTTTTTTTTTTTTTTACTAATCAAAAAAAGACCATCTTATAGTCACGGGATATAATTTTTTAAGTCTGTGGATTACAAAAAATTCTTTAAAAATGTAAATAATGTTTACAAGTAATCACCTCTGAAAGAAATGTTGTTAGTATGCGCAGTGTGCGGGTGGGCGGAGCCCTAGTTGCTTTGCTTTGGAGAGAGTCAAACTGAGGAGTTAAGAAAGAATTTCGCAATTTTACTCAGAGCCCCTAAGACAAAAGACAAACCTTCTAATCACGGCGACCTGTCCGGAAACCCACAAGCCCCCTCGGGATCTTATGTAGATCTGTTACAATCGATTGGTTTTGTACTCTTTCCCTCCCACCCTGGTGTCCCATAAAAACCCCTGGGTTTCCTCTGGTTGGCAGAGGGTACCTCGTCCCTGGACCCCTTCTCGCTGGTACCTTTGCAATAAAGTTACCACCTGCGGAAACCCACACAAGACCCTCTCTCTGTCTCATTACAGCCGGCTAAAAGAGGGGCAAGCTCACACGGGCAGGAGCTGAGAACACTGAGCTGAAATCACCGAGCTGAAAAATCACTGCTCCGCCCTCCTGCTGAGAAGCCCCTCTGCCAGCTGAGGAGCGCCCTGACCCCCCAAGAAGCTGTCTTTAGCGAGACACCTTTTGTGGGTGATTGTGGCTCTCTGAGTCCCAAGCGGTGGACCCCACTACCAGCTGAGATAGTGCAGAGTAAAGAGAGTTGATAAGGCAGTTACCTTGCTAAGGGAAAGAAAGAAAAAATAATTTATAGTCTGTGGAACATGGAAAGGTTAGTGGAAGGGAAAGGAAATTATACTGTGCCATGAAATCAATATCCCTGTTGAATCCCTGTTGAATCCCTGTTTTCTGGTGACCAGTAGTTCAAACTGTTAGTTCTAGGCTTGCCTTTGGAAGGCATTTTGGAGATCTTTAAAGATCAAGACTGTGAAATCAAAGGTGGCATGGCTGTGAAAAGTGCTCTTTATATAAAATGGGGATATTAAATCTGCGTCAAGAGTCTTCACACAGCTGAATCTCAGAAATATTTCACTCATCACTTCTAGTCCTTTGAGTGTGTCATGCTGAGTCCTAGAGGATGGACTTTTGAGATTGGAAAGGATCTTTTAGGTCAGATGTATGTTTGCTTTTGTCTGCACTCTAGCAGATAGTGTAATGTATCCTGTTAAACAGGATTTACTCCGGCTAAGTCTATTGACATCTCCCTTTCATCTGCAAGATAGCTGTACCTAAGTGCTACTGCTGCTGTGCTCAAATCCTCAAGTCTATACTAGGTTTTTATTGACTCGTTTCTGAAATTCCATGTTGTTCTTAAAACCAAAGTCACTCTCCTTCACCATGACAGTACATCACAGGGGGGCAGGGGAGTACTCGAGCACACACCACTGCCCCAGACATGAGATCTGCCCCTGGCATACTGTCCCCACTCTGGAAATAATATTTTGATTAGAACGAGGACTTCTCGACCTCCTGAACTGATTCACAGTTGCAGCCATGCAACCTGGCATTTTCTCATTCTGTGAGGTTCCCTGCTCATCCTGCATCTCTTTCACTAATTTCTTAGGCCTGGAGAAATGCCATGGTCAGGGAGATGCTCCCTGATCACTTCCCTTACCCTGCTGGCCACACTGCTTTGGATGCACCCCAGGATCCATTGGCTATGCTGGGTCATGTTGAGCTTCTTGTCAACCAGCACCTCCAGATTCTTCTCAGCAGGGCTGCCCTCAACTCATTCTCCTCCCAGCCTGTATCAGAGCTTGATGGGACCATCCTGTTGCTCAGCTGCATTCTGGACTCTTCTCCCTTCCAGAAGTTCCATTGCTCCAATGGCAGGTCTGTTGTCACCACACCTTTTCTGGCTACATACATGCAATGACTACTGAGGGAAACAACCATAGCATCTGTAACAGCAGATAAATGATTTTAGGTATGTCATTACAATTGGGTGCCAGTGAACTCCAAGGGTTGATATCCCAGTGCAGTTCTGTCACTGCCATGTGGGACGGGTGTTTTACTGAGACAACAACTGTGACAAGCTGTTTCTCCAAGCCATGGTGAAATGAGATTACTGAAGTAATTAAGAAGTTGTTTTACCACTCTGGTGATCCCTAAAGAATATATTGCCATTTTCACATTAAATAAAGCACAGTTAGGTCTGACATACAGTCTTTCTTCAGAGTTCCTACCTGAGATGATGACAGTGAACAAATTAATCCCAGTTTGACACCATCAAAGGTGTTGCATTGGCTTGGATGCTTTGATCTTGTTATTATTTTTATTTATTGCAACAATATACCATTCTTGGTATGCCTTTTGCTAGAAATACAGTTATTTAGTTAAACTTCATGTTCCTAAGTAAGACTCTGGGGAACATTAATTGAATAATATTATTGAGCATAGATGATATAACTGAGGTTGGTTGAGATATTTCCAATATAGGTTTGCAAATATTTTCAAACAGGCTCTTGCTGTTCTGTTCCTTGGGAAAATATGATTGTGATAAGAATGTCACACCTGAAGCATTTCTTGTTCTTTTTTCCAGATTTTTGAGCATACCTGATTTCTTTCATTACTGCATAACTACTGTTATTACCTATTCTTTAATAAGTTAGATTGAAAGTACAAAATTATTTTATTGAAATATTTTATACAAAGATGGAAACCTTAATAATGAACTAACCACTTTGGCACACTCATACAGGTTAATAATTCAACAGTGCATTAGTTATGCCCATGCTAAAATAATTCCTTTTCTTTCATTCAGCAGAAAAGGCCTAATCTGGCCAACTTGGTAGCTTTATATTTATTCATATGGTTATTATAGAGCCTGTTGTTATTATAGTGCCTGAAGAGGTTATTATAGTGCCTTTGAGTGCCTTGAAATCAATACTGCATATTTACTTCAATAAAACTCAATTGGGTTTATTTCCTTTCTATAGACAGAAAAGTGAAAAATGTCAAATCTGTAATTCTGAGGCAGCCCAGCCTCTGTCCACAGGTTTTTTACCAATCTTGATCTGTGACTTTGGACCACTCTTGATGCTACAGGATAGAGAAGTTGAAACATGTTTTTGTTTTGTTTAATCCTACTTATGTGTTGGACAATGCACAGCAAGAGTCCTCCCTGTGTATCAGTAAGTTACTCACTTGCCGTCAGAGCCAGGAGCAGACCTCAGTCATCTCTAAAGACATTGGTTCCTTTATCAGGCTAGTGAAGGTGCAGGGAGCAAAGCTGTAAACCAAGGGTTATCCCTGTACCTCAGTTCTGGACAGGCAGAGGAGCAGTTTCCTTCAATCCTGGTTTTCCCAGGAGCTGTTGGATCTCTGTAGTCTGCCTTTGCTCCCTCAGAGTATCGCAAGAGCTTTGACTCTGAAGTTCATTCCAGTTAGATTTGTTACAGTTATTCTATATCACTGTATTTCACAACTAAATTTGGGGTGCAAGTGTAAAAAAATGGTAAGGCTGAATTATTAAATCAAGTCCAAATATATTGTTTTACTAGAACCCAAGTATTCTGCTCGGTAGTAAAATTCTATGGTTAACATTATTTGTCCTATTTTTCAATAATATTATTTGACCTCAGCAACAAAACTGAAAAATCTGATTTCTAAACACAAAGTTGTCCATCATAGCACTTGATTCAAAACAACAATTTTTAAATAAACATTTTTAAGGTGGACTTTTTTGCTCCTCAGTTGTCTTGTTTCAAAAATATTCCTTGGAATTTAGTTAAACTGCAATATTTTGGTCTGCTCAAAAGTGCAGAAGACTTTATTTACCAGAAAACAGTTCAAATTATTTGGGTTGAGATATCCTTATCTTTGACCCAGTCTGAACCCAGTAAGTGAATTATTTTGCCTCTTTTGGTACCAGCAATGAAAAGGTGACAGTAACAATGCATACCTCTGGGGTGGGAGGGCAATGGCTGATTTCTACAGCCAGTGTACCACCTTCTGCTGAAGCTGTCATCTGCAGGCAAGTGATTTCTAGATCCATCTGTGCTATTTGTTTCAAGCTGTTCAGTAACTTCTTCACAGTCCTGTGCTGGTTTTTTACAGTATTGCCACAGTAACCTAATAAATCCTCTCTTCCTGCCCAAATCAGAGGATGCTTAAGTTTTAGATGTTGATATCAACTTAAATATTTTCTCATGGCTTTCAATTTTCTTTTGCTTTTCTGAATTCAACAGGTTTTCAGCTCCAGCTGGAGATAAGTACTCACTGAGGGCATAATAGCTCTACCTTCATTTTTCTGCACTTTCCTACTTCTCATCCTCTGTTCTGATTTTCTGTTTCAAAAATCAAGTCACTTTTGCAATTTATTTGTAATGTATTCTGTGCAAACCTTGTTCTCCAGCATTTTTAGGAATTCATTCATGATTGACCTGTCATTTATGTACTGTATCTGTAATTCTTGGGGGATACTTGGTAACCATTCTGAATTCTGATGAACAAAACAGAAAATTTCAAATCTGCAATATTTTGGAGACAATGAGCTGTCTGCAGGAAGGATGCAATTTTTATTATTCAGACTGGTTACTAAACTGTCCTTGCTCATCAAACATGCACACATAACTATGTATTTTGAATGTGGGTTTCATTTGGTCAGCTCAATCTATTACATCAATGTTAGAGTTAAATTAATCTTTTGACACAGACAAGTGCAATTTGAGATAAATTGAAACTGTGTTAGTCAAAGGCAAGATACTAGCATAAAATCTTGGCCTGCCTCATTGCTTAATTAGTTTTATAAATATGTATTTTTACAAAATTGAGACAATGGTTTTGAAGATCTTAATTCTTTTTCACTCTATGAAGTCATAATCCAAGCTTATCTCGCTTTTCCTTCCTTTTTCTCATGCAGAATTTTTATAAGCAGATCATTCTATGTGACTGGACTATAAAACCAGATATGTAGGTGGGAGTAATTGCTTCTCAGAAACTGAGATGATTTACTAAAACATGTGTGTTTTAGTTTGCTTTTTTACTGTGTGTGTTCTTTACATGAGCCATTTCTTTTTGGTAACAACTTCGGTAAGTCTTCTGCCAAACTTTGTATCTTAATGTTGCCTATAGCATCCATAGTTATACCCTTCCTGCCCGACTGAAGTTTTCAGGAGTAAACAGGGCTGAAAGAGTCAACATGTTAGGTTACAGGCCCAGTTGTATTACTAAAAGCAAAGCTGGATGAAGAACCATTTCCCTGACATCCCTTCTCCTTAGTCATTGCACATGATCTGTTAATAATAACCTTGGCTAGATAGATCTCTACTAGAATTCTCATTATTTGTCCTTCTCTCTGCCCTCAAAAAGAATATGGTAATATCTGTACAAAGAACAGCCTGTAGAAGGTTATGGGAGGCACAGTTAGATTCTTTGGAGGCTCTTAAGAAAGGATTTTATTGCTAGTGTTCAGATAGTCCCATTTAAAGGATCATCAAAATGCTATAAGGAGTCTCTTGCTGTTTAACACAACCCCAGGAGTTATCCTTAAGCCGGATCAAGTCCAGAGGGATGAGTTTTTTTTAAAATATTCAGAATAGAGAGCATCATTTAAAATATTGACAAAAGATACATATGTAGTAAAAAGGAAGCTGTTCTGTTAATCTGTTAACCAAAAAGAAAGCATCCTCTTCTGGTATTAGCCAACCTGTCCACATTGGGAGATTTTTGGCTCAAATTTTCCGGAAGGCATTATTTTCCTCATGTGTGCTCATGAGTATCATGAGGTCAATGCAGGACCTTCCAAGTGACTTGCATTAGACTTTAACCTATTTCCTTGGTGCCTCTACATATATTCAAGTCTTGGTTTCCACATATATTCAGATCTGCCTCTCCTTTCCTTTCCCATTAAATGTACACTAATGCAATAAAGAAAGAACCTAGCCCTTTCTCCAGGAAACTATTACTGATAGTTACCCCCTTTAGAAAGACTAAAGCAACCTCTGACAGATCAAGTGCTATCTTCTGAACATGACTGCCTCTATTAAACTTATTAAAGGCAAAATACCTTTCCCTGGCTCCCCAGCTCTCACAGCCTCTCAGCAAGTACATTTCACTGTGAAATGTCTCAGGCATTTTATTATCAACTACTAAATGGACAGATATACTCCAGGCAAATAATACCATATAAATGAGCACATGCCTTCTCCATTACTGGTTTGTTGATTTAGAACAGATACTCTGTAAATCAGCCACTTTAGAATGACACTCAGTGGATTTCAGACAGGCAGTCTTACAGCTGAGGGAAGCCATAGCTGAGGTTTTTTGGGCAGAAATAGTTATAGCACCAAAAGAAAACTATTGAGAGAACTATCCTCCCTTAATTTGGAGATTGGTCAACATACAGAATTGGAGCATGGCAACAAACAATTAATATTTTTGCAGTGGCAGAGGCTCTAATTGCAATGTTCCATTTGATGGTTGAGGCAGAAATGCTTGTGACTTTAGTTCCCCTTCACTCCACAAAAGTGAAATCATATTGATTCAAAGAAACAAAAGGATCATTCCAGCAAGCTGTGCTCTTGAGAAGTTCAACAAAATGAAATAAGTCTCATCTTCATGCTAAACTCTGAAAGATTTCTATGTTATCCTGTCTGTGAGTTAAAGTTTTGTCTGTGACTCTGCATTTGTAGACAAATGCTTCTAGCAGATGATTTCACTGTAATTCCTAGATCAAAACAAATGGGGAAATCTACTGCAGTTTGTGTCAATATCTAACACTACATGGCATGTATGAGTGCACAACATTATTTTGCATGCTGGCACAAGCAATGAATCAGACTATAGAACAATTACCTTTACTCTAAAATTGTGCCTTCTATTATAGTGTCTTCAGTTTTAATGAAGATCAACTGTGACAAAGCTACACGGAGTAATGGAAGTACCAGAGTGAAATTGCTTTTTGAAAACAAAAAGCTGTTTAAAAAGTCACAAAAGGACTGGGGTAGCTATGAGTGAATTTTCTACCCTAACATTTTGGCATTACTCTGTAGAACCTTGTGCTATCAGCAAGGAATGAAAAATTGCAGTTGACATCTACACTTGGCATTTGTCTCCATTAACGATTAATGCAGGGACTCTGTTCTCTTTGCTTAGTCTCCACCTGCCAGGTACTCTTTAGGAGAAAAGAGAGCAGGGAGAAAACAAATAGATTTAGGCTTCCATATTTTCAACCAGATTTTCGAGTGAAATCCATAGGCAAATGTTATACTCGTATTATTAAGGAAACAATTTCATTGTGGCCCTGCCTGTCTCCTCTCCTTCAGAGCTGCTGCTTCATTCACTCATCTGCTATGGAAAATTTCTGCCTGTCTTTTCATATCAGGAAGTAGAAATCAATTTTTAACTTGGTCCATCATTCAAAGATGATGGAAAGCCTGTGGCATAGCTGCGTTTTGATAGAGAGAGCACACTTCTATGTCTCTGACACAGGAGGTAAAACACTGCTGAAAGACAGAGCCTGAAGAGTCCTTCTATCTGTGATGAGAACAGCAGCTCCCTGGTGGAGACTCAGTGAAGCAGGAAAGCTGGAAGGTGGTTCCTCTGCATGTCTCAAAGGAACATCCCACAGACTGTCAGCAGTGAGCCTGGTATGGCTGTAAATGGCTCCAGATTCTCCATCTCCTCCTAACTCAGGATAATGAGTTATGTCCGAGAGCTTTGTCTTGAAAGATGGTTGGGGTTTTTTTCTTGCATTGAGCAGGAATGGCTGCAACTTAAGAAGGCAAAACAGAAGTATCACATCCACTAGCTTTTAAACACATTGATGTTAGAGGTTATCCATATCTTTCTGGCAAGTTAGTTGCACAGACTTGATATCTGCTTGTTGTAGATCCCAGGAGAACTCCTCAACTCCTAGAATTGGAGGTACACTACAGCAATAACCCAGCTCTGTAGTACTTTTGGGCAATTATCCCCACAATGTAAACCTGGGCCAAATTTTTCCAAGGGTGCTGGGGCATGCTATGGTCCTCTTCCATGGCTGAGTTATAATGGTCCAATGAAAGGTGAGTTTGCTGTTTCACCATGGTCACTGGAAATATCTTTGAAAGACAGCACAGAATGCAATGAAAGAAATAACAAGACTTAAGTCTGGGCCAAGGCTGTTGCTGCATAGAAAGCTGAGAGTTGTTATAGCAACAGACGAGGGAGACTTTTTAACAAGTTCGTGTACCTGAACTTCAGAACCCTAACATAGCTGTAACTGTGAGAAAGTCTAAATGGTGCCTCTTAGTCTTATGTGTGCTTGCTCTCCTTGCACTTCAGGTTGACCAAAGCTGAGTGCCTGTATTGCTGCCATCATAAACCCAAGCTTTCAAGACTCGTTGCAGGTCCAAGCCTTGGATATGTCAGCCCAGTCCACTGTCTGTTCTAATTGGGGCATGGCTTTTGGAATACAGTCGTTTGCACTGGACCCCATGTGGACCAGGTTTCCATCTGCTCATGAAGTACTGTGCAGGCACACCCTAGCTGAGTTTGCCTTGTTTTGCTGTCCACAGCAGCGTTCTGAAGATCACAGGGATTTAAAGCAGAGTGGCAGCTGCTGCACCATCTCTCACCTGGCACTGGGCATGTCTAATCCACTTACTAATAACCAAATGTCGGCTGCATGAGTCTGGATTTGAACTAGCATTCCGGTCCCTTGTAATGCTAAAACAGTAGCTGCTACAAGAGTAGGAGTTTTCCACACACACAAAAGTAGAAGGGATTAGAAACAGCCACAAACAAGGCGTAGATGAATACATGTTCCACTTGAAGCCAACCAGATATTTGACCTCAGGTTCATATTTCTGTAAACATGTATCTTGGCAATGTATAATTCAGTTTCTCAATATGATGCAATAAAAGCCATTTCTCATTCATCTCAGCTGTCTTGTTGTGTTGTGTTACAAATGATTACTGTTAATTCTGTGTTTAATTGTGCTTAGCATAATTTATGTGCTATCCAGTGATTTTAACTGTTGGACATAGCAAAATATGGTTGTTTTATCTTCTCCTTCCTTCTGCTCCCCATTTGTGGATGCTGAAAGCAGCTGGACCTGTTCCATGTGAATGGAAATAATTATGGGCATGAACAACAAATTCATTAATCTCAAGAAGGCATCTCATGCAGCTACGCTTGGAGTACCCTTCATGAATTGTCTTCATCTTTCCTGTCCTTACAAAATTCCTTTCTTTTAGTTTTCCATCACAAACCTCTTCTCTGAGAATCTACTTCCTTACTCTTCCTAATGGGGTTTGGAAGCAAAATGTGTTTCAACTAAAATTGGCAATGATTACACATTTCTTAAACCATATGCCTGTCCCAGATATTCTGGCGAAAGGGAAGCCCTGCTTCTGTCAAATGCAATTGGAGCAGTAGGACTATTTTGTACAATGTGAGACCAAAAGAGAGCAATTTTGCTCAGTGTCATTGTCCCTTACTTTTTAAATATATTTTTCCTGGGTTCCAAATGCAGAGCAGTCAGGACACGAGTATTTTATTTTTGTAAAGTTTAATAGTCTGAAAACAATCCATGTGTTTTCTGCTAGACTCACTTTTATTTTCCTCTTAGTTTTGCCTTCTTAATCCTTGTGAGCACTTTGTCAGTCCTTTATCAGACTAGGAGTAAACCTTGTTCCATTGGTGCCTTGAAGCCACTGTTGGATGATTCTGTTTAAATCTTACCTTCCAAGGCTCCTGAAGTGCTTGAGTAGGAGTCCACATGAAAAACCAAGCACAGGCCAGGGTGCTGAAGTCAGGCAGCAACTATGAAGTGCACCATGATGGCTTTCAAAGAGGGTAAGAACTGTGCATCCAGCACAGCAGCAGATGTGTTCATGTTTCAGTACAGATTAGTGAACATATTTCCATGCCCTTTCAAGCCTGAGCACAGAGACTTGTGTGCATAACCCTGTGGTACAGATAATGAACTTCTCAAGGTAACACAGATGGAAGTTGCTCCTCCATCTCAAAACCAAATCTGATAATGTCCTCATCATACCCTTTTAAATATACTGGATTTGATCATATCAGGGAATGTTTCCAGCTTATCATTTTCAATTTATGTTACTTCTATTACTTATTTATCAAAACTACACTCCTCTGTGAAAAACTGAGATCAGCACTTAATGGAAGGAAGCTTTTGAGGATGTCACAGCTATTGTTGACTGTCACCTGCCAAACATAATAATGATAAATCTATTTTATCAATGTGAGGCACACATTGTGTCTAATGTGATTAGTCTTCTAATGCTGAGGATGTAGGGAAGAACACCATCAGCAGGTAAAATGGATCCCTGGGTAAATATTTTAAGAGTACAAGGCTACTCTCGAATACTAAAAACCATTAAAAATTAGGGTTTTTTTCACTGCAGATTCTGCTTTTATGTATATATAGTACTTAATTATCTTGAGGAGGGACTGCAGTGAGACTGCATGGAGATGGAATGATGGGAGAAGCAACCTAAGTTTGGTATGGTAGGTTATGATTAAAACCCTACACCAATTAGATTTTGCAAAGGTACATTTCAGGCAGCAATCAGAATTCTGGGAGATGAATGGCAGTAGAAACTCAAAAATCTATTCATCTTATAATACACTGTAGACCTTTCAGCACAACTCTTGTGGTACAAATCCAGCTGGAAATTAGGAACTACACAGCTGCTCACCAGGGGGGAAAAATGCAGCCACAACAAAAGTGACCTCAGTTAAGAATTGAGTTGTATCTTTTAGCCAGTGTTGAAGAGGTGTCGCTGTGGGACACAATGAATGAGGCAGGGAGTGATTCAGAATGGCTGCGTGGACCCTTTGCAGGAAAGGGACCACGGTTTATTTCTCTAGCTACCTTTATGCTTTTTCAGATGTGCCCACCTTAGAGGTGGGACCTTTGGGAACCACTGGTCAGTTCCAGAGACCACCACACGAAGTCCCTCCTCTGGGAACAGATGTGGAAACACAAGGTAGTTTACATTATGTGACCTTGTGTACCAAAGAAAGTGCCTGGGAACAGAATTTCCCAAAACCAAAACATGGTAGGCACAAAGCATGGCAACATCAAGGGATATAGTATTTTATCTGATTTCTGAGTTCTTGCCCACTTTTCTATGAAGGGTTTCATGGTGGGACAAAGAACTTTTCTTTTGCTTTTTTCTGAAATACTCCAGTAGTAGTGCTATCAATAATTATCAGCCCATAATGGAATTTTAAATTGGAAGAGAGACAGGCACAATATTAGATGTAGCCTGGAAAATCAAAGGAATTTAAGTGTCATGGAGAGGGGCCTTACACTGTATTCTATGTACTGATAGAGACTGGCCCAGGTACCTGCCTGCAGACTGTTGTGTGCTGTGTGTGCCCATAATCCCTATTCCTCCTAGTGCCCCCTATCAAACTGAAAATTGTGCAAAGTCTTAGGTTCATATGAATTAAAAACTCTCCCCAGTTTACAAACATTTGAGGATGTAAAAATTCTCTGTTAGCAAACTTCAGCTGCCCTTCCCTGATGTGTAATCCTACCACTGCTTACATGTCAGTGTGAAGTTATTTTGATTTGAAAATCTTGTTTAGGAATTGAGGAGTTTTTCTAGTGTCACAGTTCCAAAACTGGGGTATATTAAAGGACTGTGTCAAAAACATATGGATAAAATTTCCTAGTTTTGTTCTGAACATTTTGAATTATTCTGGTGTCTTTTGTGAGTGGACATAACTAGAAGGTTATAAATAAGTTTCATAGAAACATTTGAGTTCTTCATTTAATATTCTTTATTTCCAGCCTAATCCAAAGAACAGATTTAATTTGTGGAGAAGAGAATGGTGTTGGCATTAATTTCTAAATGAAACCTGAGAATGGCAAACTGTGTGTGCATAGATTCACAGTAGGAGCTGGGGCAAGACTACCTTGTAAATGGTCCCTGGTTAAGTATAATTTTCTTTAAAATGACCCTTTTTCTCCATAACTGGTGTCTTTGGATAGGTAATATTTTGCAAGCAAGGAAAAAAATCAGCTGTTTCAGTAGGGACACCCATTAATTTAATTGCTGTTATTGCATATTTCCATATCAGCAAAGTATAATCTGCATTGTTTTTCTAGTGTCATAATAGTTCCAGTTCTACAGTATTCTTCAAGGTGAAAATCTCAGCTGTTTTCAGTTACTCTCCCACCTAGGAAGATTTAAAATCAGTTGTATCAGCATCTTGTTCTTGCTGGCATTGAGATTATATTTTCTTCACCCTCCCCCTGCCTTTTTTTGTTCCCTGGCACGGCTCCACTCATGAACCAGCCACACAAAATTGAAGATTCAAAGTTTTCTAGCAATAGGAATGGCCTAAAAAAAGGAGATTGGTTATCCAAGCAGCTATGTGTTAGCATCAAAAATATTCCACTCTGATTATAGAGAACTTTGCACAAATCTGGTTATGGCAGAATTTTGCACTAACTGACATGGAATGAAAAAGTTATGTAGGGGAAAAAAAGAGTAATTGTTGATGTGGATGTAGCAGACTTTGTTCAGTTTCTTCACTGACTTTAGGACTTGAGAGCATAGAACTTCATACTGTCCTAATTAGGATGCCAGGGGAAAGAAATTATTTAGATCTTTGTTTAGTATTCTGTAGAAGTCGCAAGTCTTCCAAGAGTGTCAGTTAGATCCATGGACCTCTCAAGGGAAGGAGGAGAGCTAGGGAAGTATGATGATTATTTAATGCATAGAAATGCCGGACAAGAATAGTTATATCTAATGAAAATGCTGCGGGTGTGATAGCCATTGTTTTCATTTGTCTCCAATTGCAGATTATATGTCCTGTACTTTTCCTCTTCGTGGGTGTCTTCTTTGGAGTTGCAAATGTACAATTAATGCAGCATAGAAATGTGCACTAGCCATATTATTGAAACTTATCATGGCATTAGCTTTCAAAATTGAGTAGCGACTTGAAGTTGAGGCTGTATAAAAGGTTTTCCTGTGAGGAACTCCATCATACAAAGCATTGAAATTTATTTCAATATTATTTTATTACAGCTTTTTAATTACTATGGACAGATAAGCAGGTCTGTCCATTATCTTTGCAGAACATTTGCATTAATAATGTCACTCAATTTGCAATGATTGCCACAGAATATTCTGTCCCTATTAGGAGTTTAGTTTCAGCTGATATGCAAAAGCCAATCTTCTACAGGGCAGAAGGTTCCCCATCCTTTTCAACTGGGCTCTCAAATCCCTGCTGTTTTTCTCAGCTTGCTGTCAGCCCTCCCTTAAGCAATACAGCCAAAGGAAACAGAAAAAATCTCTCCAGGAGCACATCCGTAATAGCAAGTTCTGAATTCACACATGGTAGACAGGACATTAGTCACCTTTTTTGCTTTAACATAATCCTGCTATTTATAAAATGTGAGACAAGGTCATTTTGTAATGCAAAACTGTACTTTCCATTATTTACAGGTACTTTTGTGAGTTTTCTTTTGTTTTGGTTTGGTTTTTTCAGATCCATAACATGAAGCCCAGCAATTTATTTCAAAGCATAGCTTTGCTTCATAGTGGGATATTTGTAGCTATGATAAGAGATGAAGGAAGAGGATATATTCTAGTTTACCCACATCTTCTTCAAAAAATTAAGTGTCAAGTTCTAACACTGAATTTGAACTTGAAATAGTGACAGCTTTCTTATAATGCTACGGAACTCACCGAAGCCCTACATGTTATGTTCCTGGTTTGGAGTGATATCCACATTTATGTATTTCAAGCAGAAGTGATATTTTTAGTGAATAATCTAAACAAATAATTATTTATATATTGTTTATGCTACACTGTTCTGTGTTTTATCTGTGGGAGAGCACATCTCTGTATTCAGAACACACATAATGAAACAATGAAGAAATTCAGGGTTTGCTGTAGCACCACAGAAAATACCCATTTCACTTTGTAAATGAGATTTTTTAAAGTACTGTTGAGAAGATTTCAAATATCTATATTGGCTTCAAACAAGTTTTTGTCCTTGAATTATCTTGACTTCATTTAATTCAGGACAGTTCAATGTTTGCATTATACCTCCATAGCTCTCAGAATCTTGTATAGAAAATGGCCATTAAGATCCATTACACTCCCTCTTCTTTGCAGGTCAAAGCAGTATTGTTCCTTAAATTGCATTTTTCTGCCATTTTCCTGGCCTTGTAAAGATTTGTTAGGCTGATTTTAAAAAACGACAGCTACAGGAAATGAGCCACACAGAATGAAGATGAGAAGGCTTCTAATTTTGGAAGCTGATAAAATTGGGTTGTGGTATTCATGCCAAAATGTGGCAGAAGTGTCTTGAAAACTGCATTGGGGATGACTCCTGCTGATAAGTGTAGAATTGCAAGTAAGAATGTCCACTTGTGTCATTAGGGCATGAAAAGACAAGTACTTTATGAAACTATCAAACTTTTCACCTTAA
Organism: Phylloscopus collybita; assembly: GCA_027886175.1. Lineage (NCBI taxonomy): Eukaryota > Metazoa > Chordata > Aves > Passeriformes > Phylloscopidae > Phylloscopus > Phylloscopus collybita. Next base: position 20,365,229 of record JAJNNQ010000024.1, read on the forward strand.
GGTTTTGCAGTTGTGCACTGTGAGGAAAGAACAACCTTTTAGGATGCTGGTAAAAAAGTGAGAGAATACTAGATTGAACTCTTAAATGCATCTGATCAGGCTTTTTCTCTTGAATTTTAAGTCTTAGATACTATTCTAAGCTATATACTATAGCTGAAAAAAATGCAAGATATGGTTCTCCTAATTTTAAAAGTAAAAGAGATTTGGGGTTTATATGGAAACTTGTAAGATTTAACTTATGTCTGCTGACTAAAGGGAAGTGCTTTATCTGAGGGAAAAGTTAGGTATTGCACAGCCAGCAGTAGAATGGTGAAAAATGGGATTTATGCAACTGAAGATACCCCTGCTTTGAAATTCTAGTGCAATTATTAACAAAATATTAAAAATTAAGATCATTTAGAATTTACCAGAAATTACTAATATGATAAGTGTTCTGCTCAAATATCTGTTTTAAAATGCTTTTGTACAGCTTTTTCTGGCTGCAATCTGTGGGTCTTATTCACAAATCTCAGTTCAATCAGGAAATGGCACAGCTGTTAGAAAAAAGAGGTAACAAATGTAAGAGTTTATGTAAGTGACATTAGACAGTTTACTATGATATATGACTCAGATTGGATAGTTGCTGGTAGGACTGTCTTTACCTAAATTTCCCTTCTTACAGTATTTTGTTTTATTATTATCCTTATCATCATCATTTTAAATTTTAAGAGCTAGTTTTGAAATATTAGCAATATTCTCCATGCTGCCCTCAAATTTTAACACCACAGCTCCTTCACTGAAATGTTAACTATTGGCATCTTTCATGTGAGCCTTCTATTTTACAGTCTCATTCTGCCTTTAAAAGCTTTTTTCTCCTAGATTAATACATTCTTTGTCTTCCTCTTCTCTGTAAATCAAGTGCCCCTGTAAGTCTTCATGGTCACCTTTTAGTTCTTTGATAAGCGCTAGGAATGGGAAAAACACCTAAAATACTATTTAAAATCATCACTTATGGCATCTGAGGTAGTGCTTCTTGAAATGAGCAGGGCTGCTTGTGGTTGAGAGTTCCAGCCTCAGCAAAACCCCAAGGAATGCTCTCCACAGCTGAAATCCCCCTATGCAACTGGAAAGTTTCAGATAGTGGGTTCCTCAGGCTGAGGTAACCATCCTTGTGCTTACACACAGCATATGTGAAGTAGTGTCACTTATTTTGAGTTTCTGTCATCTGGAGAATCCTGGATGCACGTTTGTTGAGTTCCTTTGTTTTGCCTTTTTTCTTGACAGAGGGATTGGCTTCCAAGAACAGAATTCACACCAGTCTGTTAGCACAGCACAACATTCCATATGGCCACACATTCCTCCTCGCTGTTTACAAAAGGGTGCCACAAATGAGTTGATGTGTTCATCCACCTCTCCTGAAATACTGAGAAGATAAACCCTCAGGTAGGATGGGCAGGAGATGCAGCTCCATCAGATGCAACTTCTGGGAAAGGGGTTGGAGTAGGGGCTGAGGGTGAAATGAGAACTTGAAATAGAGATTGTCACAAATCCAAACCTCAGCACTGTATGGGCTCCTATGAAGGAAATTAACTCCATCCCAGCTAGACATAGTACACACATCAAGAATGTTGAGTTCACAAAGAAAATAAATAGCTCGTTCCCCAGACCTTGAGGCTACCTGCAGCCAGCTCTACAAACATCCCTCTAAGATGCCAAACCAACTTGTCAGTTTTCTCCAGCATGTAGAGCTGGAAATTTTCTGCAGGACAAATTTTACCCAAATTGGTGGCATCTGTACAAACACATTTGACAGTGGGGTTTGGGTGGGACTGATTTTCTTCTGATGTTTACTTAGGTCATGAATGAGCAAGCAGCAACACCATCTTTCCCTCTGTAGAGTGGTCTTAGTTAATTGGCAAGCTAGAAAAAAAAATATAGGGAGAAATTTCTTGTCATGGCAGTCTACTACTGGGATGGTTAACAGTATATGGATCTGTACAGTAAAAGGAAAGACCTTAAAGCAGCTCTTCAGAGAGGCAATCTACTTGGAATAATTACGTGTAATAACAAGTGTAAGCTTGTGAACTGGAATTTGCTGGCTGCAGTTAGATATATAAGTCAGACTTGAAAATAAACTATTTAAAAAATTAGTCCTGTGCAGGAGACAAAAAAAAAAAAAAAAAAAAAAAAAAAAAAAAGTAGAGTGGCCACTGTCAGAGCCAATAATTCAATTGTTCATATGCCTGAACCCCTGCTATATCCTGTGAGTTTCCTGGGTTTCCATCAGGCCTGTCTTCCATGTGGGCTTTCTCTCCAACAGACTAAAACATAAGGGACCAGAAACAGGGGCTACTTGACATGAGTGCTGCTGGCTGTGTGTATAAGGGTGCTCTGTATTTTTTCTTCCCCAATATTTGAGAGAGAGCAAGCACTAGCTAGTATCCTGGAGATCTTCCCTCAATTAATTACTACTCATTTTAACAAAAGAACATTATTAAGCAGAAAAGAGAACAGGGTTCTGAAAACCATGCTTGTTCCAGTGACTTACAGTGAGGTTTTTTCCCTTGTTTTGATTTTTTAAAGTCAGCGATACAGCACCAGTAGGTTCATTACACCTCAATTTCAAGCTGCTCTCAATTCCACTGTTTTCTCTAACTCTTGAGATGGTGTTTGAATAGGGCAGGATGAGGTATGCTACTCACATACTCATGGTTAATTCTCTTTTTATATGCTCCAGTGTGTCCACTGCAAAGGAATTGCAGTGGGACTGCAAAGCAAAGCCAAGTGGTAATTAATCTCTGTTGCCTCTTTTCTGCTTTTGTCTCATGCTCTACAAGTGTTCAGCTGTGTCTCAGCATCTCCTTAACTTCTCCAAAGCCAAGTAAGCCTGCATCAAGAACAGTACTGCTTTACTTTCTTCACCTGTAGCTGTATTATACAGGTCTCTCTAAACACATACTGTGGAAGTCATATCCTTGATATGTTACGGTTCAGGGAAATGGCTCTTCCAGCCAGTGGTGGAATAGAACAATAGAACTTGTGTCTATTGCTGCAAAGATCCTCAGAGCTGGGGAAAAAATGTAAGGGCTGGACGGGAGTTCAAAGGTGAAGTGACTTTTCAGGAGAAACAGAACACTATGATTATAGTCTGGAAAGCTGTCTTAGGTTATGGAACCAAAAATGCGTATTCTATTTCATTGCTGAAAGCAGTTGGGGAGATGTTTTTCTTTATCTCTTGTAACTCTGGGGGGAGGGGGGCAGATGCCTTCTGATAATGAGCCAACTGTTAAAACCAAGTGGGGCAGTGCTTCTTATCTTGTCCTCCCTCCAGGGGGATATTTTCTGCTGATGGGCCATTAAGGCTCACTAAGGGCATGACATATTCCATTGTGAGATGCTCCACCCAGTGGGGGGAGCCAACTATTCCTACCTGGATAAAAACTGAGACTCAGGAATGCAAGGTATCTGGTTCCACTGGATTCCTGGAGGAAGAATCGACCCTTCTCTTTCAGGATCATCTCTACTCCAACAGAACCACATCTGCCACTCCAGGAGGACTTACTTTTGGACTGCTTCAAACACCCTGACCAACAGGATGTTAGGTTGTATTATTCCATTTATTTTATTTTACCTTTTTTTTCTCTCTTCTCCTATTAAATTGTATCTCTGACTGGGAGTCTCGCTGGTTTTGCTTTCAAAGCAGCACAAAAGCAAATAATTTGAGGTTAGTTCTCAGTATATTCCTCTGATGGTGCTTGAGACAATCTTTGTGTCAGGAGGTGTGAAGAACATTTCTGTTTCTCTGGGGTGGAAATGTGGTATATTGAGGGAATTATGTGTCAGAAGTTTCCATTGTAATAACGCCAATAAAGGGTGGGGTGAATAGGTTCTTTGAGTTTTCCTTTGATCCCTTCAAAACAGTATGGGCTGATTTATTTACCTGCACTGATATCAGTGGTATTCTATTTATCTACAGAAAAAGTGCAGCTGAAGCTGGCACAGGTATAAAAAAAGTATTTCTATTTTAAGCAGCTGTCCATCAAATGCCTTGCCATAAATTCATTTCAAGTAGAGAGATCACTAAGTGACACCTTTTCATCACTATCAAATTAGATTTGGACAAAAGACATTGACATAAGACTCTCTGACTTTGCCATCACTTGTGAAGCACAGACCTTTTCTAGCTCTGCACATAATTTAAGACAACAGTTGTGGCCTGAAATATAAAATATTTCGCTTTTATTAAAAAAAAATCTGAAGGTTTGGATGTCAGCTGCTTATCTGCTTGTTACCTGGAGGAAATAGCTAAAATGGCTCTTGCAGAATCCTGATACTGATCTATGGCATCTTTTTAAAAATGCTGGTAAGCCTGACTAGTCTATTGATGAGCAATTAGCACTGTGCAGGATTCTTTCTTCACCTCAGACAGGTTTCTTGACAAAATTATGATGGGACTGTACATAATAACACTTGAACTACAGAAGAACCTATAATTTCCTAAATAGGACATGGGGATTACAAATGGCAGTTCAAAATAATGAGCAGGGATTAGCTAATTAAATTTTATCTGTGCGCACTGCAATCTGTGTCTTGTTCCTGTTTTAGTTAGAAGATTCAGACATGGGTGCTTTAGATTAAAATAAAAACCATAGTGCTCTCATCTTCAAACTCAAAAGTAATTACCATTTTTTGGAAACTTTCTCTAGGCAGGGAGTTGCAGGATTACACTTTTGCATGTTCTCACAAGTTCCTTTCTCTTGGCATGCAAGCAAGTTGCCAGTCATTGTAGAAAATGTTTTGGCAGTACCTTCCTGACACTTCTGTGTGGGAGGTGTAAGAAGAAATAGGGAGTTTGGTCCTTGCTGCAACCATTCTTTCAATAAGTGATTTTTGAGGTGGAATTGCTTTCTGAGAGCTAAGCAATGGGGGTTGTCAAAGATTTCCATAGGAGAGAATAGCAAGAGTTATAAAATGACCTTTAAAAAAATATTTATTTAAAATTTTTGCTACATGAGCAATAGCTTATTGTGAACAGACTTATGTGCTGTGTATGATCCTTCTTCCATCCAACTCCAGCCTCCTAGAACTCAAATTCTATGCCTCAGATGTTTTCAGGGAGGCTATCCTGACTTGTTCTTGGAGCCCTTTGAGTGGAGGACAGCAGGGAAGCCAGAAGCAGGAAGGAGGGGTGACCACCCAATCACAGTTTCCTCCTTGGTGACACCTACAGCGTTGGTAACACAGGTTTTTTTGGACTCTGCACGAATTCTGCAAGGTCAAATGAGGAGCAGATGGTCTCCACTTCCTCTGATCTTGTGGGGCCTCCCAGCTATGTCTGAATTGCTTCTCCAGAGCCCCATCTGGCCCCATCCTCCTCATCCAGGCCAGTGGTGACATACACCAGGTGAACCCAAACACCCTGCCCCTTTTTTAAAAAACACAATCCCCAGTTTGACCCTGTCCCAGTCTCCTCTGTCCAAGCTGGTGTGACGCCTGTTTCTGCTCCATGTTAGGCCTGCAAATAAGTAAAATTTCACAGCTTTTCCCCATGTACATGATGGTTCCACTATCAAGTACAACTTGAGATGATGTCCCTTCCCATTTTTGGAGTTATTCTGAGCAGGGCCAGAAGCTGGACTTGATTATCCTTGTGGATGCCTTCCAGCTCAGGATTTCCTGTGATTCTATGATTTCTTTTTTGCTTCATCCTATCAGGAAGGGAGATATTTACAGTAACGGCCACGGCCATGTGCATAATCCCATGTGTGTAAACCTGATCCCTTTTTGGATAAAGGCTGGAGTCTCCTGTGTGGTGTCTTTTCAGCAGGCTTGCCTCCTTTCATTAACCCTACCTAAGGAAGGAAGCAGCACAGTGGCACACCCTTATCATGGCTTCTGTAATGGTAAATACTCTGCTGGGTGCTGGGTGACTAAATGACTTGTTCTTTCCCATGGTAGCCTTAAGCCAAAAAAAATATATATATTTTTTTTTTTTAAGAGGGAGGAGAAAAGATGTCTTTTAGAGGAACAGCATACAACCTGGGAAAGAATGCTCTGTGCACAAGATCTTTAAAGTGTGAAGGTTTTAAAGGCACAGGGATGAAAAATGCAGTAGTCTAAACTTCAGACATTTCATTTTTTGAAAGAGAAATATTTTCTAATCATTTTAGTTCATTAATTTTTCCTACTTAATTTCTTCCATGTCTTGAGGCCACATGAGTTTCCTATTCCCAAACAGGATCAGAACCACAGTCTTTCCTGTGACCCCCCATTCCCTCCACCTGCACATGGCACATTTCATCTTTTCTCCTTGCTGCTCTCCTGCTCACTGCACCCTTTTGCATGAGCTGCCTGGACACTTGGCTGTTATCTCTCAATCACTTGTCCCACAAACCACTGAATAAAAGGGTTCATCTGCAGCATCCAAAAGCAGAAACATTGGCACAAATATTCATATGTCAGTTCCAAGGAAATGGAAGGAAATTGCTGCAGTTCTATTGAAACTAAATCTAAAAGATCACCCTGTGCTTCCACTTCACTATTTCCAGCTGCCTTATGCAGACACTTCCCCTCCTTGCCTGTTCTGTGCTTCTTTGTGCCCCAGATCCAGGCTGCATCTGCCAGACATGAGCTCTTCCCAGCAAAACCCATTCACTCCCATGAATGCTCATCTCTCCTGAAAGGAAGCAGGCTTATTTTTGATTCAGTGTTTACTCTCCCAAACCATATTTCTTTCCAGTGTGTTCAGGAAGATGTGTTTCCACTAAATAAAGACTTGCTCTTCTTTTTGGAGAAGAAGCTCAGGAAGTATATCTGTTGCAAATTATGACCCATGTTTGGGGTTTAACTATGTTATTTAACTGTTTCTACAGTTACCAAGGAGTTACACCTTCATTTTCCTCTGTTCTTTTTCCAGACATATCAACATTAACCTTTGAATGTAAAACATATTTATCTGCCAAAGTTTCTAGTGGATACCAACTCAAAAATTGACTGAAACACTTGTCCAAACCACTAAATCAGAAAAATACATGCAGCTCATTACTAACTCTCGTCGCTAGGCATGATGGTAATCAACTGATTTAGGCTGATTATTGGCTGATTTGAGAGGTGTTTTGGGCTTTACAGGAGGTGTTAATATTGAGACTTGGGGTTTATTCGATGATGTGTTGAATGACTTCCAGGACTGATGTCATCTAGCAAGAAGAAATTCTTGAGTCATCCCATGTAGTTTTAGAAATTTGAGGCTCTTTTTGGAAGAATCTCTTTTTCTCACAGTTATGATAGTACTATGCAGGGGAAGAAAAAGTCGGTGAATTTAATTCAAACAATCTTTATGGGACAAAATGAAACTGTTCAGAAGTTGTAGCCTATAGAGTCACTGGTGGAAACTGGAGTTTCAATAAGTCTGTTTCAGTAAGTAATTTTGCAGATTTAAATTAGTTTCATATCCTTTTGTCTGACCGGATCTCCTTTGAATGTGCTTAAAGAAAGTATTTCCTCTGTAGCTGTGCCAATTGCTGCCACAAGGTTCAGGGTTAGTGCTAAAAAGCACCTCTACTAGAACATGGAAGGGAATTCAGGTAATTCAGATGGTTATCTATGCATAAATAAGTAAAGATACAAGTAGCCGCTCTTCATTCATCTTTCAACTGGAGTTCAAGTTACATGTATCTCCATGCATGAAATCTGTGGGTTGAAAATTTTAATTGTTCTTCTGCTGGACAATATGGTGAGGGCCCAGTAGGACCTGTGCTCATTCCTCCTTAAAGCAAAGACAACACAAGAGGATCTGCTGTAAAAACTGCAGCTTGGCATTCAAGATAAAATATGATTTTGTAATTTCTAAAAAATATCATATTAGAAGATGTGTAAGAGCTGTACAATTAAAATAAATACATAAATCCAAATGAAAAAAAATCATAACTCTAATTTTCTTGAAATTACTCAAACCTTCTTCAGTGACTTTGATCCCAAGTAAGAGACGAAACTGAAAAACAGCTTCACTGTCAAAGGAGGCACTGCTAGCCTATTATTGTATCTGTCTATTGTAGCAATTGTTCTTTATAGTTCTCAGTGTTGTGATCAACAAAAGCCAGTTTGAAGTTACAAATAAGATGTTTTTAAGTCATTCTTCTAAATAACTATCAAGTCAGTTATTTTTCAGTGCTAAGCAGCCACCACCACCTTCCATGGTTGTTTTCTTGCCCTTACCTTAATTTTGAAGATGTCACAATAACTGCTCTCTCACTGCTTCTTGCAGAATAGGTAGGGCCTTGGATTTATGATAATACCATTGACAGCAGTTGTAAGGATGTTTTTTAAACCTTCTTTGAGTGAGCTCCCTGCTGCACAGCAGCTTTCAGTCACAAGCAGGACATAGTGGAATTATTCAGATAGGATTTCACATGCTTATTCAGTTCTGCCACAGAGGCAGTGACTGGCATGAAATCACCTTAGCAGTGGCTGCTATGACCAGGAATAAGAAGCTGAATAGGAAGTGTCACTCCAAGCTAACTATCCTATAATGCCTCATAGCAAAAGAAGCTTTTAGAGGTTGACCCTAGAGGGCTGAAAATCATCTTCCTTCCCTATCCCTGTCTGGATTGACACAGGAATAGGAAAAGCTTGCTCCTCTTGGGAGGTGGTGGTTAAATTTGCATTACAAGTCTCAATGAGTACTTGTTCTATCTCTAAGGCAGTCAGCTGCAGCACTCAGCCTGCCTAGTGCTGTAGTGGGATGTGGATTGGGCCCAAAGGGAACAGATGTTTGCTGTGTTGCTTATATTGATCACCTTTACAGATATCCAGCTTGATACCATTCATCTCTCATAGAAGGAATTGTTCCTCTTTTTTGCAGCTGGTGGAAAGTAGGCTCTGCAGGTTTGATGTAATATTGTTTGAAATACGTATCTCTTCCACAGTCTTTGAGGCAGAACAGTAATTATTGATGTTTGTTTACTTAACATAATAGTCACATACATAGACTTTATTTTCTGGCTGAACTTTTTGGGTTTTGGAGAACTTTCTATGTTTACACTCCTGAGCTCATTTTTTTCCTATGGATGATGCAAAACACAAACAATTTATTTCACACTCTAGATGAAGTGGTTATGGTAATGCACCTGCCTCAGGTGGGTGGTTTATATACTTAATCAGCCAACCTAAATTGCTTTGAGCACAGCTCAGTCTTGCTGGCAGCCAGCAGCAGGTGTAGATTAGATGAGTATTTTGTCTCAGCTGTTCTGGCTTAAATTAAGACAACAGAAGATCAAATGTAAAGCAAGGCACAACAATAATGTGATGCAAGCTCAAAAGGTTTATGCTTTAAAATCATTTGGGACCAGGTTTAATCACATGAACTACAGCAGTGATGAAGTAGTGTGCAGAACTTTCATTGAATACCAGTTGCCAGTGTTCTGTTTGAAGAAACCATTTCAGATCATAAAATAAATGTTTGGGGTTTTTTCTCATTACCTTTATATACTCACCTGCTGATTTTATAGAAAACTGTATCTTAATACTTATCCCATACTCAACTTTTGTAAAGTAGGTTATATATAGGTTACTTGGATTCTAAAGCTTTCCCTATTTGCTGTGTTGAGAAATACTTGCTTTTCTCATCAAAAGAAAGCCATGAAGTATTATTTTTTTTCTTCAATTATTGTTGAAATGACAGGTTTTCTTACTTCTCCTGTCATGTCTGACTACAGTGAATCCCTCCTCTGTTTCCCTAATAAAGCAAGGCTCCTACAACCATGCTGGCTCAGTAGGTACAGGTGCATCCCTTATGTCTAGCCACATAGATTTGTAACTTGTGAGCTATTTTCAATTCAACTTGACAGAGCAGGAGAGATTGCAAAGGCAATTTGATTCTTCGAAGTCTGGGAAAATTAGGGATACAAGAAGCTGGGGGAATAGGCAAATGGTCTGAGGAAGGATTTGCAGAACGACTGATTTGCCACTCCCATGGGAGGGGTACCCTGTAAGAGTACCCCTCAGCCTGGCAAAAAGCTGCTGCTGAAGCTAGATATCAACCATGAGATACCTGGACATCCTGACTTCTGTTGTTCTGTTGATTTTAGTCACCCTGTTCACATGAGTCAGGAAAGAGATGGAAAATCAGGCTGCCTGGTGGATGTTTCTGCATATAGTTAACACCTATATAGAGACAAACCTGACTCTAGCTTACTGTGACTCCTCTTTCTCTCTGCCTGTTCCACCTCTCTCAGAGGAACTCTGCTCTCTCTAGCCTCAGGGAGCTCTGGTATTTGCGTAGCTTAGGGGTCTTTTTCCTCAAAAAACTTGCAGTATTCAGGAACTAGTAATAAATACTGCTCTCCATTGCACCAGAAGCAAAGGTCCTATGCCCCAAGACCAGTAATTCCACTCCCATGACCAGCACAGATGTACTGTGTAAAGAAGTTCTCTTTAGTTTAACACTATGTTGTTGTTGTTGTTGTCATCGTTAAGGTATTGCCTGTGTATCTCTGCTGTGTAGGAAAAGCAAGGAGATAAAACCTAGGCAAAAAAAAAGATGTGTTGGAAAAGTCAGCAAAGAAGGGTCCAGGTTTGCATGTGTTAAAGTGCTGAAACAATATGTGAAGATAAGGGGAAGCAAATTCACAGGGTAAATATTTTTCCCAGTTATTAATAAATGCAGATGAAGGTGTTTAATGTTCAAATGTTATGAAAGCCATTTGCTCATTGTCATGAGTGGTGTGTATTTGATAACACAAAATAAGCACCTCATCCTCCACCACTACTCATGCATGCACAATTCTTCCTATTTAATTCAGCAAGACTAATTATCTGAATTACTGACATTAGCTTGAAGCTATGGAATTTCAGATTGAGTATTGAGTCTCTGGCTTTCAGAACAACTTCTTTAAAGGAATTAGTCATGTCTAAGTACAACAGATCTGTCAAATTGCATCCCCTGGCATTGTCTGATATTTTGCTTGCAAAGCCAGCCTTGTGCAAGACTGTCCTCGTGGCAAGAGACAGTGGTTATCCTAATTTTATGGCTCTGACAACCCTAAAATGGCTCATAAGGGTTGGGCAGTTACCTCACTAGCTGATTGCAGATGGTAGCTGATAGCACTTCACTTTGCTTTCCATCTCACTGATGGACTTTGTCATCACCACTCCAGGGATGTCTGTTGTCTATCTGCAAACCAGCTCCTGAACTACCCCCATTTTGGTTTAACTTGCCGTGCAGGCATGAAAACTGCAGTTAATGCACAGATAGATTGCAAACCCCTGCCTTGGCAGCAACGACATCAGAGAGATAGACAGAAAAGGGCAGTACTTCAGGAACTGGTTCATAACTGGTGTGGGCATCACTGCCTGCAGAGTTGCAGGGTCTCTGGGACCAGCAAGATGCTCAGCTGGAGCAGGTACATCCTTGGAGTTTTACTGCACATCCACTTAATAGAAAAGGAGATGCTCATCCTTACACCCCTGCATTTTGCTGTAAATTGAAGAGTTTCAGTAATTGTCATGTCTGTGCTGCTACTGAGGAAAATCCTGAAATGTTTAGGGTCTGAAGCACTAGCTTACCCGAGGCTGAACAGTGCAGAGAAGGCAGGCAGCAGGGACAGGCCATGACTGTGTTTAACCAGTGAGGTCTTTAGTCTATACATCATTTGTCACTCTTATCTTTGAATGAACTGTTCATAATTAAGTAGTGTAACTAAAGATGTGAAATCCTACATGGCAAGTACTGAACTTGCACCTCATTTATCTCTTTCAAGTCTTTAATGAATTTTCGGCTTCAGCTAATGAATAATGGCAATTTCAGGCCCATTGTCCTACGCAGGGAAATTAATAATGGCTTAAGGATAGTTTCATACCTAAGAGCATGGTAGAGATTTCCACAAAGCCAGAATGTAGATTTCTTTCTAGAAGATCCAACATTATCTACAAATTTGTTCCAGTCCATATTCACAGAGAATCCTGAAAGCGCAACATGCAGAATCTGCCCTTTGAGGATAAAAAGCGAGTCAAAATTGCCTTCCTTCACCAACCCTGACATTAGGTTACCATACATTTTGTTTTCCTCAACAGGTCATCTTTATTCATGCAGATATTTTGGCCAAGTTTGAAAAAGCTTTTAATTGTGAACGTTATATTAATAGCATATACAAGAAACATGTAAAAGCTTAATCCTTTCTTCAAAGATGTTCTGAAATAAGGTACATTAATGAATAGGAACTAGGAGACTTCCAAGCTCAAGAATTTGGCATAAAGGACATTTGCCACCACCATTTTCTTTATAGAAAAGGAGCCATGAATGTTTCCTATCTCTGTGGAGTAAGAAAAAACAACTCGCAGTAGTAGCTTTGGGTTCAGTTGGTTTTGGCATTCAAGACAAAGTACAGAAGATTAAATGAGGAAAGAGAAGCATTGACATGAATGGATGTGTACTACAACACCTACTACGAGTACTTGAAAAAATGGAAATGCACTTGAACTACAGAAGTATACCTGAAGCAAATGAGCTTTACTTCTCACCTATCCAAAGTGACTAATTTTCATTTCTTATTCACCTCTTAAAAATGTAGCTAAAGGAAAATACTGAGAAATAAAAATGTGGTTTTCAGTCACAGAAGCAGAAATGTACATCTTCAAACAATTGTTTAGTCAAATGAATGTTTTACCTGAAACACGAAGCATTTTTAAACCCAACGTGATAAAAGTTCATGGTTTGTTTTCTTCAACTTCTTACTCAATTTACCATGACATACATCTCAGCTCTACTTATGAATATAAAATATGCAGTATTTATGCAGAGAAGTAGTGTATTAATTTTGAGTTTAGACCCAAGTGGAATGAGATAAACTCATCTTATCAAATACATAATGGCAAATACATAACATGCCATATCCTAACATGGCCAAAGACAAGATGTGTAGGATTTAATAGCTTCTTGCTGGAGGTGAGTCCCAGACTGCTGTAGTAGCTCCATGTAGGATCTGATGTTGCTAAAAAAGATGGAATAAATTGCTTTTAGAAAAAAAAAAATCACAGAACTAATTTAAAGATCCTGTCAACAGATGCAGTCTTCAGATTTGCCAGCTTTTGCAAATGTTTTCTTCTGGAAGCACAGCCCCTGAACCAGATTCCTGCATAGGTTGTATAGGCTTTCCATTTCAGAACTATCATTAATTAGGAAAAATAAAGTTGAAAATAATTGTTCTACTTTATCCATAATGATTTTTGTAACTTCTAGCTTCTTCACTATTATATGGCTTCTCAAAAACTCTGGATGTCAATTCCTGTCGCATTAACATTGGGAAGTTTATTTCAGTCTGTGAGTTAACTAGCCTTGCTTTGAAATCATAAACATATTTCAGTGGGAGTGCCTGTAAATGTGTTTATGTAAGTAGCTTTAATCCTGTCATACGACAATCATTAGGATTATCTTATGTTATGAGGAGGCATATGTTATGTTATGAGTTATGAGGAGGCATAACTCATCCTGGAGTCAGCCTGGCAGCTGCTGCAATCACAGCCATCAGGCACATGGATGCACAACCAGTAATTAGACACACTTAAGGTTTTTCTCTGCGAGGAATTTTTCAGATGGGAAAGACAGTGGGATTTTTTCAGAAAACTGAGTAAAATGTCTTCAGGTGAATTTGTCATAAGGCAGAAGTGACTGCTGCTATCCACCTATATCAGTATTAGAAATTGTGAGTGAATAACCTGGTGCTTCCTTCCAGTTGCCCAAGGACACCAGCTGCAGCCTCAGAAGGAGGGAAGGTAAATTATGGCTTTTAGCTGTTCTGTCCTACTTTGCTTCTGCTCAGAGTGAGTGAAACTGATGTCACCGTTCAGGTGGAACAGTCCTGGAAAGTTCACTCTGAGACTTTCCAAGTCAAATTCCTATCTTATTTTAAAAAAGGGTCTTTTCAAAACCTGCATTTCAAAATGAAACTCATTTTCAAAAGGAAAGGTACTTTTAAGTCAATAAAATTCAAAGCCTATTCAATTCAAGGTATATTAGGAGAAGAAGTTTACCCATTTCTCTATAGGTGGCTTCAGTCAGACTAACAGATTGCTTAGTAACTATTTTAAGTACTGAAATGGTATGAGTTTAGTTCTACTCTCTCCTGTCCATTTTTAAGGACTGCAGTATCTTCACAGGAAAAGTGTTCCACAGGAATAATGTGTGTATTGGGCTTGTCCAACTGAATAATTTAGTAATTGTTCCCTAAATTTGACAAAATTTTGTCCCCAAAATATGGGGGCACAATCCTTAACAATTTCTCTGAGACAGTTTATGACACTTCATTTCATGTACTCCTGTGCTGATCTATAAATACTGCTTTTACCAACTGCTATGTCTCATTCTCTGTTTTTTTCTGCTGAGGTTTTATTCCACACTGAATACAGTTTTGTTACTGAAATAGATGGAGCTTTTTATCTTTTATTTTTCTCCTCAGGAATTGCTTTCTGTCTGATTTTTAAATCAAGTCTATAGGAAGCAGTTTAGCTTCTGTGGACTTTTAAAGGGTATATATTCTTTAAGCTCTTAATGAGGTTTTCCAAAATATACTTTAAAAAGAACCCGCCACAATAAAATGACCGCATTTAAATAACTATTAAACTTGCACAGTAGAAACAAATCTTCTTTAATTTTTCAAGCTATAATTGGGTTTTTTATTGTGTCAGGTTATGACACTATAAACCAATTTTCAGCAGTGTTGTATGGGTCAGTTTTACTTACTTAGGTACACACAGGCTCCAAGTCTACGAAATTCTCTGTTGAGAAACCCCATCGAACACAGCTGTCGAGGGATCGAAGGCAAAAGGCTCCAAGTCCATGTAGTATTGTGCTGTTTCTCTCAAAGCTGCCCACGATTCACTAATCTGAAGTAGTTCAAAGCAGAAAGGAATTTTCTGAGCTTTGATACTGAATAAATACCGTCTGTGACTACTGAGCAGCCCTGCCCATGATGATAAATCAGAAAAATTTCCTCCCTTGGCCCAAAGGATTTTTGTTACGCATTAATTCCAGACCCGTGCTTTCTTTTTCTCAGCAGGCGCTGCAAGAGGAAGGAAGAAGATACCTGTTCAGCCAGAGTGTATCCCCACGTGTTCTGGCTGCTGCTTGAGTCCCAGTAGCTGGGAGAATATGGTATGTGTCGTTTGAGCCGTATGAATTGATTTGCTGATTCTTCTGCCAGAAAGGGTGCTCCAAGGACACTTGAAACAGAAGCTGATAAATATTTGTAGTATCAGAAAAATATGTTAGAATTTGCACTTCAAAAAATGCTTATATCCACAGAGCAGGGTTTTAAATCTGTAGCTTATTTAATAGAAATCAAAGGTGGTCCTACCTTAGATTCACAGAAAGAAACATTTTTTAGGCCTGAAGCTAATAAAACAAATGCTCTAAATCATTACTTTGCTGTTAAGTCTGAAGTAAAAAAAATTACAATCTAATTAAGGCACTAATTTATTTTTAATGCAAAATTTTGTTACAAAAATCCTCTTAGACTGTAATTGCACTAGTCTCAGGTGTGCTGAGAGCTCAAAGGCTTTTTTAAAATAACACAAACCCTACCTTTGAATTTGTCTATGGTTTCTGAACCTCCTGGCTTATATGTGATATTTACTCTCATTAGTATCAGCACAGAAATTGCATGCTTGGAAATCACTTTCTGAACAGAAGATGTTGCACTTCTAATCTTGTTACTGCATTGCTTCAGATAGCTTCTGAGGTCACCACAGATGCAGAAGGAGTCCTTGCAGTTCTTGAAAAAAATATTCTTCACAAGAAAAAGATCAGAATTCCTCTTTAGCTTCATATGAAATGCCCTCATACAGAAAAAAAATCTTCTCTTTTTAGTTTCAAGTGTTTGAGACATAAATTAATTTTGAGACATAAATTAATTTGTAGTAAAAGAGTCCAAAATAGCATGTCAGTTGAAATCACACAATTTTTAATGAACCACTGATTAAGATGGAGCTCAGATCCATCAGCCAAGCTGAGGCCAATGTCTATAAACAGGTGTGCTCCAATTTAGTGAAGTGGGTTTAAATGGACACCTGAGCGTGACCTGTATGCACTTGGAACATATGGGCCAAGAACTTGGACCCTTGTCTATTATGTCTTAGAGTAGGAGCTCAGCAGGGCAAGCTATCACCTCACTCACTGCTCTCCAATGCCCTGATTCCTGAATTTCTAGAGGGAAAATCTAACTGTGAGTATCAAATGTTTGCTTTCATGTGCAATGTTCAGCTGAATTCAGTTCACTTGTAATTATTGCTGGCTTTCCTGATCATCCACAATATAGTTGCTTTTTAGTTTTTTTGAATAGAATAAAATGTTTGGTGAATGCATATAGGTAGAAGATGTGTGAGCTAGAGTGTTTGCTGTTCCCTTTCACTTTGTTTCATTTCAGTGCCAAAAATGCTTAACAAAAAGATGAGAAGAAGCTTGGTTAAACAGTAATGAACAAAAAAGTGAGGGTGGTTGTTATCTTTGCTCTTAATATAGACGTCAAAGAGTACTTTAGAAAAGTTACTTAGGAAGCAATCACAGTCCCAGTAGTTCCTTCCTGCTTCAATTTCTTCCTATTCCAAGCTACTATAACCATAAACTGGAGGTAGAAGTTTTAGGGAGTTTTCAAGGAATACCATCTTCAAAAATGTTATCAACTCCATGGAAAAAAGGTAAGTTCAGACATTAGGTGGAAGGCTGGGAAAGAAGAAAATATATTTCATGCATATGTCTATTACACTGCTATACTTGTATTCTAGACCTGCACAAGAGAAAACTAAACTTGTGCCACATTTCAATATTTCTCTGGCAATTTACCATTTTCCAATAGAAAAATCTATGAGCTGTTAATTTCTCTTTAGTGAATTTGGGGATTTTTTTTTTTATTAAATATTTTGTAAGCTCATGATTACATTTCTGGACTGAGATAACTGAACTGGGATCAGAGATTGCCTCATTAAAAGACTCCAGTTTTCTTTAAATGTACATATAGTTAGTAAGGGCCATTACACATTACATTTTATCACCAATGTGTGTTCTGGACCTCCAGACTTGAAATAAGCAGAAAAAAAAAAAAAAGGAAAAAAAAAAAAGATCACTAAGCAGCTCTGCTTCTTGTAGTTTTTTTTCTTGCTGCCAAGAAAATGAGAAATTTCTGCTGCTCATTCAAAAATGAGCTTGTCATTCCACTGGTGAGACAGTGAGGTGTTATCTTGGCTACTGTGGTGCAGAGAGCTGCATCTTCAGAATGTCGATTTTTAATATACAGCCTGCTATCACTGCATCTGGATCCAGTGAGAAATGCCACCCTTAACTACACTAAATATTCATTCACTTTTATTGAAGTGCACTTGCCTGCTCTGAGGAGAGGCAGGTATGCCAGCTCTGCACTTGGCTTTTCTTGTCACTGTTGACATCCAGTTCTTACTCTTTTCTAGCTGCGATTTCTTCTCCTGGGAACCGTCTCTGCAGGACTTGTCCCCAGCTCCTGGGGCACTCCAAAGATGCATAAGTACCAATAGAAAATCAGGTAAGTGCTTTTATACATCACCTAATCCTTCAGGCTTATCTCATTCTCTGTCTTGCTGTAAAGATCGCTATAATTCTCTGAACATGGCAAACTTCATTGACCTCTGGAAAAGCTCCAGCGAGATAATTTCTAGCATAACCAGAATTAGCCCTGTTGGTCTTTCACTGTGGCTGCACAGACAAACAGGGTTCCGCATGTGCTCTGGCAGAGCTCAGAGAAGGCAAGGTCTTTGCTCTAATGTAGGTTGTCAGATCAGGTGTCTCCATCTGAGTAGCCCCTCTGAATACAGTGTAGAGTTTTCATCAAATGAATTATGTCTTGCTTCAATTTAAGTTTCTTGGATGGGGTGTAATTTTCCCCCTCCTTTTCAACAGCTTAGCAAAATATTGTGGAAGGTATTGCTTTGTAAATGCAGAGTATTCCTGAAGGAGTGCATCTTGTAGAAGATTAGCATACAAACCAGGAGACTGGAATTTCAGAGCGCCTGATGTGAGACTAGAGGAAGATAGGAGCAACTGGGCAATAATAAAATGGCTCATAATGCATAAAGCTGAGCTGCAAAAAGATGAAAAATTTCAAGCTGTACAGAAACAGTTAACTCACCATGAAGAGCAACCAGATATATTGTATAGAGGGTTTTTTTATTCAATACCATTTTCCTATATTAGAGAAATATATGACTTGAAAAGCACTTTTGAATATAAATGTCCTAGTGGGAAAATAGGAGGAAGGTGTGGAGGGTGAAGTACTGCCAAGATTGTATCAGCTGTTACCAGTTAAAGCATTTTCTTTCATTGTCTCTTGAAGATTCACTCGATGTTCTCACATGAAAAGCAAATTATAGAAAAAAAATGGCTGGTTTTAACAAGCAGATGATTATTAGCTCATGCCATTACTGCCTTCAGCAGATAGTTTTGTCTATCCTGTGCACCTAAAAACGTTTTCCAGAGGGAAAACTGTTAGTAGTCATTATTGCTACCATGTCTTCTGAGCATCTAATTTTGGATAACTATGATCTAAGACTAAACTTGAAGAGCGATGGTGGTACAACCTTGTCATCTTTGTCAAAAAAAGCAAATGTGCAATTAATCCAGCACTGAATATATAAAAAAACCCAAACCAACGACAAATGTCTGATTATGAGAAGTCCTATCAATTATCTTGGAACGGCAAAGTAATAAAAAATATCACAGTATAGCAAGCAAACTGCACTCAAAATAGAAAATCAGCCTGGATACATCTTAAATTACTGTGCTTTAAAATCTCTTCATCCTAGACTTGAATGGAAGCATATCTCTCTTTACAAGGATAGTTTTCTAGGAAGCAACATATTCAGCTGGGTGCAGCCACAAAAGCTTCCCAGGAAGACATCATTTTCCATCATCTGAATGTGCAATAATCCACTTCATCATGCAATCAAAAAGGTGAGCATGGGATTAAGTTTTGACACATTTGCCTACTAAGGGACCTATTTAATTGATATACGTTTTGTTTTGTAACACTTAAGAAGCAAGAGCCATTGTGTGCTTAGTAGTCTGGGGAGAGCAGGCAGGCCACCATTTGCACATCTAATGACAGAGTTTAATGATAAGAAGACAAATCTTCAAACTTGCCTTAGTTAGGATATGTAGGATATGCTGCTTCCTCCACTCTCTACCCCAAAGCTTGTTTTATCCAGATCAGCAGTATTGTATAAGTGGTAAAGAGCAATCTCTAGACTTAGGACCAAAATTTATCCCTGGTGTGCATCTACCACAGGGAAAAGTGGTTTATCTCTGATTTGTTGTGATATTTACAAAAAACCTGTCAATTATTTAGCAGCACTTCAAATACTCTCTGTGCACACTATTGTTTCTCCCTAGTTTCTGAAGACTTGCAAGATTCTGACAACCTGAAAACATATTGCTTAAGTTAATGTCAATGGAATTTAAATGTAAAAAGTTGGCAATTGCTCTGGCTCCTTTCCTTTAGGTCTAATAACTCTTCTTTTGACTCTCTGGTCAAAATCTCAGCTCATGGAGGTAAGGCTGCCAGTCTTATCAGCTCTTTAGGACAGAGCTTGGACAGAGGCTAAACTTGGACAGAGCTAAACTTCAACCTTGCTGAGGTGGCAGGTGCTGACGTGTTGGGAACTTTGAAAAAGTAAATCAAGTCTGCAGCTCAGGTTTGTTACCTAAGGCTAGAAGCGAGCCAGAATGAACCACCTCCCCACCACGTTTCAGCTATTTGACTTACTAAAACTAAGTTCACAAATTCAAACCACAGGACTCGGTCTGAGGACTCAGAATACTACAGTGCAACAGTGCAAATACTGAAAAAAAGTGGCAGCAACTGCTTCTCTCTTCACTCAAGTATTTCTCTAGATTATGTGGCATTCCACAGAAATCAAGATGTGGTTATCTGTCAGTACACTGCATAAGTGATTGGATTGCAGCAAGGATAGACTTATGGATTCTGCAGGCCACCTCTGGCCCAGATATCACCTTTTTTCAGTTGAAAAGTGCAATTATATTGAAATCTAACCCCTGCACATTGCCTTTTCCAAATTATTTAAAAAACAATGTTTGTATGTACATAAGCTTTGTGTCCAGGAGTGTTTGGATGCTAACAAGCCTTAGAATAAAATTAAATCAGTTCAGATTTGCTAATACCTGTTGACAGCAAGATTTAAAGTCACTGATTTTTAAGTGCTTCAACATTTTCCATATCACCCAGCCATTGAAATTTTGACCTCATCTGTTTCTTTTTCAAGCTTGAAATAAAATAGATTTTATTCTTTAATAATTCTTAATTTTATCTCACAGGACACAAGAGCTCTCTGGTTCAAGAGATGTCATTAACAACCCTCAGAGCTACAGCATCAGCCTCATTCTCTCATCAGAAAAGGCAGAGAAGTTACAGACACTTAATTCAGAATTAGCTATTGAATATATTCAATATGAGTGGTGATGCTAGGGGTCAGGACCGTTTTCAGATAGTGGTAAATAGCAAGGCAATTTGGCAAAAATTATAGATAATCTAGGGAAGAAGCTACTTCCACTGCAGCAAAGTACTAGAAAAAGCAGCAGTCCATTGGTCCACTCAGTGGTTCCTGTTGAGATTTCCTTTCTACATCCACGTGTGACAGAACACCCCCAATCAGACACCTGAGAGACTTCAGCAATCATCTCAGTGCCAAGACATCACACTCCTACCCCATCCCTGGCTACTGCACTCTCCAGGGGCTAACAAAACGTCCAGAGAGCCTACTTCCAGCACTGTGACTGTGGTTTGCTATGAGGAGTGATTTATAGCACCTGAATTGAGGGCATGAAGAAGAATAAAGTCCTCACAAGAATTTTATAGTCTCTATTTTACTTCACCACCACCTTTGTTGCTGAAAAGATTCACAATTAATGAAAAACTGAACTTGTTTTGATCAATGAAACTTTTAAGAGCTCATTTAAAACTAATAATAACTAGTTCTTCCTGTATTTTGAAAAATAGAAACCTGGGAAAGAGGGTAAACAAGACAAGAGACATAAAGGAGATGAAAGTAAAGTCTTCCAAATGGAGGGGCTGCAAGCTGCTGTGCTCCCAGCTTGGCCTCAGGTGACACTGTTTGTGTTATAAATGGCCTTCAGTGGAAAGGAGGTGAAGTTCAAGAAGATAGGCAAGTACCCAGGAACTGTCCCAGTTCAATTGCAGATCAGGAAGGACAAATAAGGGGAGGAGGTTTATAGGTGAGCTCAAACTTGCAAAAGAGACAAAGTCCCTTTCCAACTCCGTGTTCCCCTACAGAGCCTCACTGCAGCCAAAACTCAGGTTCATATGGCATGGAAGTGAACTCAACCCATGAAAGAGATTATACCTGTCTGTGGTCCCAATTTACAAAACCTTTTTCAATAATCCACAATTAATCATTGTCTCCCTCATTCTGCTTTAGCTATTCACATCATGTACTTACTGCATGTGTATTGGAGCACTCAAGTCTAAGAAATGCTTTTAATGCATGCATGTGGTAGCTTGTCAAGATGCAGGCAATCACTTGGGAAGTCAGCTGTCACTTGCTGCCTGCCTGGTTTGTTTTAATTTTGTGAGAAACAAATTAATCTTGCAGCATGTGCATCACTGATCATTGACTGTACCAGCGTGTGTTGCTTTGGGAAGAGCATGTGGTAGCCCTGCCCCATCCATTTTCCCTCTGGTCCAAGTTTTACAGGTTGAGTCTTGATTGTAGATGCTCTGGTTACACAGTGCTGTGAAGGATCAGCATTCAGACAGCCTGAGTGCTTTGAAACAAGCAGTCTCCTTAAAAAATTCAAGTCAGGCATTCCAGAAATCACTTGTGAAATAGATTATTTTGGGTCCCTATAAATGCATGTGAAATTGTTTCCTACAAACAATAAATGTTGAGATAAGAATAATATTTAGAGAAGATCTCATAGAAACAGCATCAAGCTCTTTTTACAATTTTAACAATTCTGGGAATCATCCTGTCAGAATGACTTTCATTCAGAAGTGCCTCCTTCCTCCTTATACATGAGCAGTAAAAGGCTCAAAAGTTGTAACAAGGAGCAGAATCAAACTGTGTTTCACAGAATTTGCCATGCAGTCTTGTGCTCACCCATTCTCCTGTCTGTCCTTGCTGCTGTGATTTCCAGTTAATTCTCTTCCGTTGGTGCTTCTTTGGTGGTAACACAGGGTTTTTTGCCAGCTGACCAGGAATGACATGAAATAGGATGCCAGGCACTTACCTGTAAACAGCAGAGCAGACACCAAAATTTGAAACATTTTCAGAGACATGGCAAATTATTCAGAAAGGGTTTCCTTTGTAAAGTGAAGAGAGTGATACAGTTTTATACTTTGTTATCTTTAGGTTTATAAATCATTTACCAGACACGTGTAAAGGGTTGGTTCAGGCAGGGGGCAGGGTACAGTGCTTAGTTCAGATTTGCCCTATATGCCTCTGTTTGTACACTTTGGACTTTGCAAGCTGAGCCTCTAATGAGCCATAATAGCTCATTATTGTGTGGATGCATTTACTTCTTCATAAGTTTTATGATGCAAAATAGTACATTGAGCTTGTTCTATGAGCATTTAACAGGTAAGCCTCAGTCAATCCATCTATTGCATGACAATTTCCCCTCCATTCTGATGATAGGCACAAGCAGTTTATAGTTTGGTGTGAATATGAATGGTGTTTGAAACCACCTGCTCTGAGAGCAGTGCCAGAGCATACCATATATTTCAGCTGCATACTGTTTGGGTTAAGGAAATAAAACTATGATAAAATTGACGGAAAAAGCACTAAGCAGGGAAGGAGTGAAGAAATTTAGTTTCTGACCTGAACCAGGCAGAGGTCCCAGGGTGTCTTGTTGCCTCCTGCTGGTGTTAGGACTCTGTAATGTGGGACACTATGAGTTCATGCTGCCTTACCTTTCCCACCTGTCCAGTTAGCTGCTGCCTTTTTACATACAATCATCTCTTGGCAGCAGCAGTTGTACTGCAGAGCAGCTTATCTTCACAAGCTCACCTACACCGCCAATAGCAGAGCAAAGCTGAGCTCAGTTGCACGTTGGCACATTTTGATCCACAGTCCACAGCACAGGCGTGCGTGTTCTCCGAGGTCTTTACGTCAGGCAATCAGACCCTGCTGACGTTACGGGTTAGGGACCAGACTCCATGCTGATGGGCACTTCATTCTCATGTTCAACAGCGAGAACCATCTAGTCTAGAGAGTGCATGGAGTAAAGGCTTGTTGGGAAACAAAGGAACATCTAGTTATGTAGTTACAAAGCTTAATAGTTTCTTTATTACACACGGGTGGGTAGGAGGAGACACTGTTGAACAGTAGGTCAAATAGTGTAATCCTCAGCCTTGCTGTAGGTCATGTCACAAATTTAGTATTTTAGTATAGTTCTTAAAAAAAAATCAGTCCATCCACCCCAGGTAGCAAATTAAGTATGGACACAGGTGTTCTGCCTTCTGCTGACATATCAACAGCTAATATTAACTATCCATACTTATGATCAGTTTTCCCACCTCTGAGCTACTATATTAAGCGTTAGATGTCAGCTTTTTTGTGGACTGGGAAAAAGGTGTAATGACTGGGATATTTGCTAATAGGTGGCACAGAGCTCTGAAGAACCATAAATCGCCCACAAATAAGTTCCAGGAAAGCATACAAGTCATCCTTTCACCTCACAAATTTTGTGGGCCGTTGCCTTTAGCTTTTTCCACACTTTTCTCTTAAATGGGCTTGCCTTTCTATTGCAGCTTTCCTCCCACAGGTTTTTCCTCACAGTTCCTGACATAATGACCAGAAGAACAGGTTGGTATGTCATTTTATTGTAGTTGTGTCTTCTTTAATGTGCAGCCTTGTCACAGAGACCATTGCTCGTGATATGGCACAGGTGGAGAGACAAGAGCAACAGATCACAGAGAGGCATGATGAACAAGCAACAAAGGCCCAAGTCACCTACTCCTCCTGTTTCTTCTTAGGGAGCAAGAGGAAGAGATGAGAGGATTTTTTCAGGAACAGAAGTTGAAAAAGTGGTAAAAGATTTAGAGGCCATAGATCCCAACTGATCCTGAGTAACCTAAGTCCAGGCTCCCAGAACCTAAAAACAGCCTTGCTCTCATGATTTCCAAATAAAACCTTTCCAAATAAATCCTTTACTGATGAAGCCTTGAGTCTGTTATAGGAAAAGTCCTCTTTGAGAGGCACAGAATATCTTCTGGTAGGGTCACAAAACATGGTGGGGATGTTGCAGTGCCTGGATTTGTCTCTAAGTTCAGAACACAAGGCTTTCTCTGCTGTAGAGTGGAGCTGTGGTCAGCCAGATTAGGCTGTGATACAAGATCTGGAAAGCAGCTAAATTACAGATAGCATCCCCTAGGACATAGAGATCCATGCCACCTGAATACTCCTCCAGTTTTCCTTTGTTTCATCATCTAGTCTGCCATGTTTGCTTCTTGTCTGATTCAGGCCTTGCTCTTGGCCCACACTCTGTCTTGTGTAGGCTGCCCAGTTCTGCATTCTTCCCCTAAGACATGTCTTCCCTCTTGTGTGCTTTGCAATTTCACATAAAATGACGTTATGCCTGTAAAACCCAACATGTATAGATTGAAGAATTTATAGGTCTCTTATAAGGAGAGTGGCTTTCCAGTGTGATTTCCCTTTCCTCCTTCCTTTGATGTCCTGTTTTCCATATCCACAAGGGGTGTTCAGCTCTGAGGTTCACTCCCTCCCTACCTCCTACCCCAGTCCTGCTGTTGCCAAGTCTCTCTTCTGCTCACGATAGCCAATGTTTTTCCTGAAGCCCTGTAATGTATACGTAGTTTGGGGCTTGCATATGCCCTACTGGCTCACATACAAAAATTTTCAGAAGACAGATGAGTTCTTAGCAGTTCTTTGAGGGCATTATATAGGCAATCTGGATGTCACTAAAAACCCATGAAAAGCACAAATTTATTCATTGAATGTAATATTTCAGCTGTAAATCACTAACAGATATGCAGGCTGCAATTTTTTGGAAGATTTGTAACTTGGCTCAATTGCTCAAATTTTCATATGGAGGAATGATTCTTTATATCCTTCTCTTATTATGCCCTCCCTCTCCTATCAGACTTCTATTCCCTACTTTAAAGAATGGAAAGCCTAGTCAAAGGAGATGTCATCAGAATATTCAGTGCAAATTAAACTTCCCCACACACATCCTTACCTCATTTGCAGAAATTATCGAGATATTGGCTAAAGTGGTTCGAAAAATTTCAGCTTGATGTAGATACCTGACATAGTAAAAAAAAAAAAAAAAAAAAATTAAAAAGCTCATACCAAATTATAAATTTTTAAATGAGTTATAGGTGAGTGAAAGTAGGATTATCTGGAGAGACATTTTAGGCAATCTACAATGCTACCAGATCTATCAATAAGGTGTAAGCCAGACTTCAAACAGCAGAACTCTGTTAGGGAAAGGTCAAACCATTTTTCCTTTCACATTTCATAAACTTAGAGAGTAAATCACCATTTCAGGGGAAAGATCTGTGTTCTTCCTCTTATTGTATCAATTATTATTCTTTAAGGAAAAAGAGTAAAACCCCAACCCTTAGCTGATTATAAATGAAGCAGTTTTAGCAAGGAAAGGATAAAAAGAGGTTGGCTTATCTTAAAAACATCCTGAGGAAGTTGATGGTGACTGGCTATACAATGAAGTCGCCAGCTCCTTGAATTATTTTTTAATATATTTTTCACAGGCGGAATAGTAGTAAAATACTTCAGAGGGTAGCTGGATATCCTTAAGATCCTTGTTGCTTCAAGTTGATTGAAAGTAGAGAACATAGAAAGTTATTGGGAAAGAGAAGGCAGGTAGGAAATCCTAGTTGGGTTGGGAACAAAATCTGAACAACTTGAGCTGGAAAACCCATATTCTTTCTCTTCTTTGGCACCAGCTTCTCATCTGCCTAGGAAGCTTAATTCTATTGGTTTAGTTTCACCAGCTAAATCGCTATGTAACTGTTGAAAAATGTAATCTTCTGATGTATTTAATATGAAATTCCTCATTTGTTTTAGCTTGTCTAACACTCTTTGTTCATCTCTGAGACATCTTTGATTTAAGTAGAAATGCCAACACCAGTGTTTAACTTCAGGTTTTGTGTATCTGAAAATGTCTGTTGTGTTGGTGTGGTATCATTTTGGAGTAGAGGTGAAACAAGTGCTAGGTAATATTTAAAGGAACACGAAACATATGGAAAAACCTCTCTCAAGGAAAAGGATTAGGGAGAGGGAGAAGAAAATAGTGACCATTGCTGTTGTGACCAGTACACCATGACCTGTACAACCACCATTTTGTAGCTCAGGACTTGAAATCAGAGGCAGTAGTTTAGTGTTTAGTGTTTCCTGACTGATTCTCAATACCTTAGTTTTGTAACCACTTCTAATATCCATAAATGAACTATGTGCACTGCTGAACCCTGCCCCTGATCATTATTTGGGCAACGTTTCTTCTGTTACGTTTGTCTCATGAGAAGAGCCTGGCACAATTCTACATCCTATTTCTTGCTTGGTGGAAAGGCAGGAAAGCTGCAGTTTGACCTGTTTTCAGTGCGGGATTTCAGTAGAAAAGATGACCCTTGGCAGGAGTTTTGACAATGTACTCCATGATTTTCAGCATTTTGGGTCAGTCACAGATTCCAGTGAATGTTTTCTATATTCTGTCCCTGAGCCTCTGAGCAGTGCAAGTCTTGAAAGACACCTGCAGTCAGCCTCACACTGAAGGCAGGTATGAACACATGAACTTGGGGCAGCGCTCTGGTTCCAGCCACGGCAAGTAGTGCAGGAGAGAATCCATCTCCGGAGTCAACACTGCTGACTTTTGGAAAATATTCCCCCCTTACAGAAATTCATTATCTCCTACTTTTCCAAGGTGATGGTGTAAAGGCAGCCTGTATAAATCTGTGTGCCGTGGAATTGAGCTAAGACTCAAAGGGAGGTCTAATATGAGCAAGTGAACGGATCTGCTATAAACTACTACTTCAAATATCTGTCATGTTTTGAAGTAAGCCTACTGGCACATGGTGATGTATTTAGCACAGCAGGACTGTGCACTTTACACCTTCTGACTTGGAGGTGTGCTTTAGTTCAGTTTTTTCTTCCAACCAACAGCAGCTCTGTCTGTTATAACACAGCCCATGTTATATGTATATATGTATGCTGAACAGCACCACCAGTCCCATCCTGCTGCTCTTGAGCTTAAGCACTTTTTTCCTCTTACAGTTATGACTCCCAAGGGCACAAGTAACTCTCTCTTCATGGTGGAAGAAGGCACGAATGTTTTATCTTGACTTGTCTTCCCAGAATTTCGCTGTGTAAAACCTTTTAATGGCATGTACTCCTCAGTTTACCAGTTCCAGGAACAGATTGTGCCCCTGTATTTGCACAGCATGGCCGTGTCTGAGGCAGAATCCCCACACAGGTCTGCACTCCCTCTGGTTTGCTGGGTGTAGATAATAGTTTACAGGCTTGTTCTTTCCATGACCACAGACATTTTAAGCCCTCTACAAGTATCACCCACAGGCTCAACTCTTGTAGTCCTTTTCTTAACATGTTGAGTGACCAGCAAGCACAACTACTGATTGTGGTTTCCTTCCTCTAATTGGTGCAAAGTTTAAGAAAGGATGCCAACATCCAGATAAGTGGACTAGAAAGCTAATCACCACTTTAAATGGTCATCTAGTTCCCAAAGGCATGAGCTCCACACCTGGCTGTAATGCCTAAGAAGTACATTTCTTGTTGCTGAGATTATAATGACTGAACTTCTAACATTCTTCATAGAATATTTCCTATGGTACAAACGATGTTTTCCTAGAATTTCAGCAACTTCATTATGATTTACAGTATGACTGATTTGGTACCTGTTGAGGGCCTTTTTTCATGGGATAATGGATGTCTTCAATACAGAGTGAACCTAGGGGAGCCACAAATATGTGGATTGCCTAGATTTTTTAACCATTGAACTCAAGTACAGGTCCCAAAGTGTTACCAAGTGACCTGCTTAGTAACCCTCACAGATGAGACACTGGCCTTGTTCTCAGTTCACCTGAATGCAGCTGTTCCAACGTAATGAGAAAATACAGTGGCATCAGAGTGACCAAGAAAGTAGAGCAGGGTGCAAAATCTCCAAGAGGCTGTCAGTGCTTTATCATCTGAATGCTTTCTTCCTATTCTGCAGAAGATTATGCAATCTAGGTGCCTTTTTCTATTTAAACTTCAGGTTTCTACTTTAAAACCTCTCATGGAAGCATGACCTGCTGTTCTCACTGCAGCAGCCAGAAATTGTCACAGCATTCCAGAAATGTTGCTACTGTTTGATCTTGCTGCAGTGTAGATATTAGCTGACAGCTCTTGGAGCCATTCTAATCCATCATTCCTGATCGACAATGGAACAACTCTGGCTTGCAAAGACAAAACACATACCCCATGATCCTCTTGATGTAGCTTAAAGCAACATCCAGAATCTTCTGTATGTTTTTCTTGCCTCTCTGCCAGCAGTGATGTAGGAACTGTGGTAGCTGCAACTTGAAACAATTTCAAATACAGAATTTTTTAAGCCCCCCTTCCTCTGGAAACTAATATATGTTGCTTCCCCTGAACAGTTTGGGATGGTGTTTATGAAGTCAAGATGACCTAGGTGGGGCAGGACCTGATGAATCTACTCCCTGTAACATGATCCCTTGGAGGCAGACCATGTGGATACCATTTCTCAGCTAAAACAATAAAGCTGTTGGGAGTGTCTTGTGCTGTCACCCTCTTCTTACTTACGTGGTGCAGCAATTCTAGCAGCTATAAACAAACAAATGTTTTAGCTTGTCATAGAGTCAATTTTTATTATTTCTTAAAAGCTGAATAACATGCAGCCAGAAGAATTGACTTTGATGTATAGGACTGAGCATCAAACCGTAGCCTGCATTCTCATAGTCCTGTCATACAACTGGGAAAATTAGCTTCCCAATGAGAAATAAGAAAAATTCTACAGCTAGAGCACTATAAGGAGCATTTTAGCACTGTCACAAACTACAGTAGGAATTAACAGCTATTGCTGTGACTTAATGCTGCAGGTGTATTTAACACAGTCAATCTAAATCCTTGTTCTGTGAAGTCCATCTGTTAATCTGGCTTCGATCCTCCTGTCACCTACTATTGCTGAATGTGGGATGAACTGATCCTTATGTGCACTTGGAAGATAAAACTTGGGTTTAAATCTCTTTATGCTAGTAAAACAGGGATAGATGCCCTAAGAATGGAGCTACACAGGTATAAAACATGGTTAGATCTCTCTAATTACAATAACACAAGTCGTCATAGCTCCAGCTCTTCATTGATCATTCTGTCACATTATCACAAAAGCAAGGGGGTGTTGTACTAGATCCAAAAATATGTATATTAGTCTTACAACTCAGTAGTGAACAGCCCCGGTAATTGCAGCACCTTTTAAAGGGCTGCAAATGGATGCACAGAGTGCAATATTAAAAAAAAAAAAAAAAAAAAAAAAAAAAAAAAAAAAAAAAAAAAAAAAAAAAGTTAAAATGTGGTTTGAGATAGGGGATTAGATGCCCTGGTCTGCATTTTGCTGTTTAGAAATCCTTAACAGAACACTTTGAATTATGTGTTTGAGTCACCACAAAGAACCGTTTTTACCTGACTCTGTATATCTAAAACTGAGGATATTCCTCCTGTTCATTAACATGGCACAGTTATTTAGTACCACTAACTACTTCTAATTCTTAAAACCATTCAATTTTATTTATTTTAGCTCTATCCATTATTTCCATAGTGACTGCACAGATGTTCAATAACTAGCTACTGCTACGTTTTTAAGGATGATATATTTTTCATATTTGTGGGATCTGAAGTGACCATCGGAGTGAGGAAAATATCAACTGTCAGCACTTGGTAAAAGCTTTGACAAAATCAACTATGTCTTAGAGAAGTGGAACAGGAAATGGTAATGATCTGAACAAAGTAATGTAATTAAAATGTTTTTGGTTTCAGGTTTGGGGTATTTTTTTCACTGTTTCCTAATGAGAAAAAAGGGTTTTATCGGATCACATCTTCCACGATTGTGTTTCCTTTGCTATTTTGGCAATGACTGGTGTCTGTGGCTAATCCATCTCAAGAAAATACCAAAGACATCCTCTGCATTACACAGGAAAAGTAACTGTTGCAGTTTTATTATGAGTTGTCTGATTGGTTAAAATTACAATAATTATCAGCACTAAATCTGGGAAGGTGTAATCCACTCTAGCATGGTAGAGATGCAGGTTGAAGTCTCTGATCTTCATATCTTAATTTCCTACACGTACACAACAAACAAGAACACAGAAATCAAGGTTTATCTATAATCTCTTGCAATTGTTTCACTAAGAAGTTGCCACCAGTCATTTCAACTCATGTACAGGAGTCACCATTGTTAGTTGCTAGTTCATGTTGACTTGCCCTTTTAGCAGTCAACAGTTCCTCAAAGAAGCAGTTCTAATGTGTTTCCTGTCTCCAATAACCAAACAGCATGCACTCTAAAATTCCTTTATTGCGCATGCCAAATGTTTTCCATTTTCTTATTATGAGAGATGAATTCTTTAACATAACTGCCAAGAATACATGAGAAATTGCACAGTGTGCAAGTTATTAGCCGAAGTTACTTCATAATATGAGAGCACAATAACTCAGTAGCAGTACAGGGGGAAATAGTAATTTTAAAATAATTTTTAATGTAAGTTAAAAAACAATAAAAATAGTTCCCAATTTAATTATATCCATTTTCTTTTTAATCAAAAAAACAAATCAGCTTCTTTGAGAAGTAAAGCAATATTTTTAAAGTAATAAGACCTAGAAATTTACTCTTTATGTTCAAGAATTTTGAAAGTTCAAAGTGCCTGGATGCAAGACTGAAATATCATGTCAAGATAAAAGAAAGTAGTAAGTATTATTTAACTTTCACAGTAGAGGATTCATATTTAAACAGGAGGTGGGAGAAAAATTTCTTATAACTATTTCCAGAAAGTCATTAAGTAAACGTGCCATGAAAACATGGTAAACAGAAACAGTGTTTTGACAAGGTGTTAATTCATCAGTGTGCTCCATGAGCTCAAAGACTGAAAAAATTGTCCAAGCTTCTTAATGCCTTCCTGGTATTCTGGAGGCAGGGGAGGGAAACAAGGTTCATTTTAGATGTACTTGTGAAATAAAGGACACAATGAATAATGTTAAACACTCTCTGCTTTGTAGGAAGCTAGTGTTCTTCTTGTTGCTCACTGTCAGGCTGTGTCTTGAAGTTTGTAAGTGAGACTATCAAGTAAAGCAATTGGAGAGAGTTTCCTGCCGTGCCTTACCTCTTGACACTGACAAGTCTACAGAAGACACCTGGGCTTACCTCTGCCTTGTCTCTTTCCTAAGAAATAAATGTAAAGCCTTGTAAAATCCTTCTGAGGTCCACTTTTCCCCCCAGACTGTGTGGTGTTAAGGGTGGTGAGACATAAGGGACAAGATTTGTTAAAATATGTCATTAGAGGATGAAATAGGAACAGGTAACTGTGATGAGTCCATCTTTGTGAAATCTCTTCCCATTTGGACCCGACCAGACTCTCGCAGTTGGAAATGTGAAACTCCACCCACATCAGCAGCATTCAGGTGTTAGTAAAAATGATCAATAAAATGATGAAGTATCAGCCCTCAAAGGCACCCTCAAATGTCACATCATTCCTGTGATGCTGTAGGCACATCCTGGCAAGCTCCCTTGGCAAGTGCTGGATGTCGCTGATGCACATTTAGTGAAGTACTCGCCTTGGTATGAAAATCAGATTGAAATATCAGGATCCCAAAAGCTGCATAGCAGCATCTGGAAGGCCTAGGGGCTATTTTATTATTTCTTAAGTGTCCCTGAGATGTTTAAGCTTCCTGACCTTCCCCTTGCATCTGTGGCATTCTCTCCTTCTTTTCTCTTGAAATCTTCAGTAGCTTGCCTTCCACCTCTTAGTACCCTCATTCTCTCTCTTGATATCAACCTTAGCTGCTGGTGTGACAGCTTTTTCTAATATATATATGTGAACTAAATGGTTTGGATAAAAGCCAAGAAACATCTTGCCTCTTGGAGAATTGTAGTAAACATACTGCATTAAGACCTTGCTACTCAGAGTTAAAAAAAAAAAAATATCCTAGCAAACTACTGCCTGAATGACAACTTACTTCTACAAATGTGGTGAAGGACACACAGTACTCACAGCTCTTGGTCAGTCCCACTTGCTTAGAAGTGATCAGCATCCCTCAGTTTCCCACAGATGGGTAGTAATGGCTTTAAAATTTAAATTACATTTATTCCTTGGAGTGGCTTTATTCCATTCCTGCAGATGACTTGTTAAAATGAAAGCTAAAGCTTTTTTGCCCTTTTGTCCTGCTTTTTTAATGCATTTTTCTTTTAACAAGGACTTTTATTCAGGAATCCCTCCCCACCTGAAAGAGCCAGCCACCGAGCTTTCTGGCACTGCTGGCCTCGGTCAGTGCCCACCAGGTGCTGACAGTGCCATGCTGCAGGGTGGTTTGATGTGCCAGACCCATCCCAGCAGCTCCCTCCTGCTATTGCCCCTGGATAAAGCTGCCCCTGCTTGTGTAAGCGATGCCATCAATTTACTGAGGACAGCCCCAGGATGGTGCACTTGGAAGGAAGCCCAACCTGTCTTCACTGCTGCTTCCCTCCTCCTCAAAGGGAAGCAACCCAATCATCAGTATCAGGACTGAAAGGAGGAAATAGCTCTCTTTGCCTCACTGTTTGCATCTCAGGAGGAGGGAGTGAAAGGGGAAGGAATTTGTTCTGATTACTCCTGTGTGGGAGAAACCTTCAGCTCCAACTCACCTTGCTAACGCTCTGTTAGTGGTGACATCTACACAACTCCTCAGAGGTGATATTTTTCATAAGCCATAGAAGGATTTCTAAATAAAAATAATTTAAAATAGTTTTGTGGATTGCTGAGAATTTTAGTACCTTTGAAGCCATGTACCAGCGCTGCCTGACAGCTCCCCCAGGAAGCCTGGTGAGGTGCTCAGGCTCTCTGTGGACTGCAGTGAGGAAGGGGCAATTCCTGACATCCTGGTGGCTGGGGCACCTTGGTGTTGGGTTGATGCTTTCAGATTCCTCAGGGGAGGCCCATAAGGCCTGGTGCTTGTGTGTTTCCAGGAAGGGGAAACCTTCTGCCACAGCATTAAGAATCCAGCTGTGCAACATGAAAGGAGGAGAAAGATTAGGCATCCCAAAAGATTCCTTGAGACAGGTTTTTGGTTAAATATGTTGTGGTTCTCCTCCCTGGGGATGTCGCAAGGGAGTGCGGGGAACTTTCTTTCAAAGAAATATTCAATTAAAATTGTTTGGGTTTGTTTTACTTGGTTTTCTTTTTGAGAATGTATAAGTTAGATGGATTCATTTTTCAACCTAAAGGTCCTGTCAGTGACTTTGTAGTGTTTATTTTCAGAGTGACCAGCCCTGACATATTCACTGGTAAGCACAGTGAGCCCCTTCATAGGGGAAGTGACACTAATTGCCCCAGGGAAACATATGGAGAGTGTACTGGTCTGTGACCAGCTCTTCTATTTAACACTCCTGCCTGCACTCTGTCTCAGGAGTTGAAAGCTCAGCTTCAGAAATGTCAGGTGATGACATTTTCATTTCCTTTTGAAAACTATCCCACAATCACATGGATCTTGCATCTTAGAAAGCCTTTTTAACCCCTTTTTTTCCTCTAAACTGTTTTTATGCTTCAAATGGAAGGTATGCATGTTTTGCATTTGTGTGCAAAACCTATTTCTTGTTATTACGGACATCAATGAGCCTGTGAAAGTACTATTTCCAGGTGAGCTGTTCTCCACTGACCTTTCTACTCTTTGTCATTGGTAGAAAGGAATGTCAGCTCCACAGAGCTGAGCATTCTCAAATATGTTCCCCCAGTTATCTTGCTAGAAACTGGAGTTGAGCTGATCTGATTGATTCCCCTAACAGCACCAGTTTCTTACAATAAAGATCCAACCATAATTTATTACTATTACTATTACTATTACTATTACTATTACTATTACTATTACTATTACTATCACTACTATTATTACTATTACTATTATTACTACACAGGAGACTTATGAAACAACTCTTTTTATAGTTTTGTGATGTTTCAGAAGGCAGCCTTCACTTGTGCTCCTCCCTTCTTCCACCATGTGTGTAATTTCCTTCGCATGCTGCCAGGAGCATCAGATGTGGCCTTGAACGGAAGCCAGGGGGTTTTGCGTAGCTCTCATCAGGTTTGAAAGGGATGCCATGAAAAGTTTCCTTTCTGCACAGCTTGCAACAAAGTGAAATATGCCCATACATAACACAGCTGTAGTAAACAGTAAAATGGAACTAGAATAGCATGTCAGAACATTCTATCAGCTTTCTTCTGTGGGTGTAAGGGAAAACTTTTAACCAAAAGAGTGTTAATTTCCTGATTTTTTTTTTCCATTGTGTAGAGGTGAGCTACAAGCAACAGCTATCTTGTCACCTCATGTACTTACATAAGTTCTGAGCTGAATAGGTAAATTTCTCTCTGCTGCTGAGTGGTAAATTTCTTTACATTATTTGAATACCGTACACATAGAGTAATTTATTATAAAAGGAAAAATACCTCTAAATCAATAAATATGTGTACATTATTTTTATTAGAAGAAAAGAATTAATATGAGACTGGGGGCATTGCTTTTTATTGTTTCTAAGATGACTCTACATTTTTTTAAATTAATGAAATGTCAGACTGATCTTTAGAGAAGCCTCTCTGACTTGCTTTAAACAGTAGCACCACCACATGTTGGGAAGTGGTCAGAGGTGCAAAATACCATATTAACTCCTAATCCTCAGATTAGGAAATCAAAAAAAACATAAAAGCACGCTATAAGGAAAATACTCAGTAGTTTTTGTTAACTCTACAAAAACAGCAGGTTAGTCCTGCTTTGCAAGTCAGAATAATTTTCCAGCTAAATATCATTTCTGTTATTCTTCTTCCTTCTTTGCTCAGTTTTAGGTAATTTCTTATACTGTGGCTAAATTGTATAAGGTGGCAGAGAGTCCTCCCTGACTATTGCTTTGCTCTCAATCCAGAACATGTATTTCATTAGTTGTTTGCTGCAGCCCTTGCTGTGTTTTCCTTTAGGTTTATCTCTGCATGTTGGGATCCTCTGGCAGAAGAGGTAAAGTGAAAATCTAGCCAAAACTACCAGGTGTGTAAGTCTAGGACTCTGATGCTCTCTTAAGAGAAATCAAAAGAGCACTTGAGAGCTTTTTACTCTGAATTCTCCAACTCTCTCGTGCTGTACAGCTATTGCCATGGAAAGCTGACCTGCAGCAGTGCAGTTAGAGCATCAAAAAATTTGGCATAAATGAGTGTATATGACCTTTTGCTTTGAAGTTAGTGAGGGAGGAAGATTGCAAGGGATTCTCATTTACTTTCTGAAAAATATGTAGAATTTTAATTGAAACATGATTTGAGCATTAATTATTGTGTTTAATTGCTACTGAGGTGTGGCTGGCACCTGAATCCCAGTCCTTGTATTTTGCTTATACCAGGTAAAATGTAACCATTGAAGGTCAGTTAGCTGGATAAGGCTATATATGATCTAAATCAAATACTTTAAAAAGTACTTTAAAAGTACTAGAGTATATATGATTTATTCGAAAACTTTTTAAAGTACTTTAAAATACTTTTATTTGAAAGTATGTTACTTTTAAATAAAAATACTTTTATTTAAAAGTAAAATACTTTTACTTATGTTGGTTGATAGTGCCATCAACACCATATCTTTGTAAGAAAAGAGTAGACTCAAACTTGCATCATTGCATCCTTGCATATTATAATTTTCTACCTGGTCCCACAAAGTTTCCTAAAGTTCTTTATTACAAATGGCTGTAATGGTGGTAACTTCCATTGGTTTGGAGGCTCTGTGGTAAAAATGTGCATAATTTTGCAATTGTGTTTTGCAAGCTCACATATGAATACCATTAAAGTGTTCTGGTATGACAGTGCTCTCATTCACAGGTCACTCCTCTCTGGGGGAAAAGCTACATGTTGTTGTAGTGGGGAGTCCTTAGTGCCTTGAAAGTGTTTTCTGGCTTTCTTTTGTTGTGTCTTTATTTGTATGTCTCTTTAAGACAACATTTGCCCTTTTTCTAGTAGCCAAATAGTGTTGTAATCAAAAAAGCGTCTTTAATATCTCTGTTGTTTTGTACCACTGACAACTAAATAAATGCAAAATCTGTCTCCTGGTATCTTTAAATTTGACACGGGCCACAAATAGGCTGCTCCTAACATGGTGTTGCCAGGTATTCTTGCAAGCCAGCTCTTTGTATTTAAGCCTTTAAAAAACATCAAATGTGTGGATTTTCCTAAGAAAAAGAGCTCTTTGTTAGCTTCAGCAGGTACCAGTGCCTGCCAGAGCTCCTAAATCTATATGTTCGTGTTCCCCTTGCCACAGGACAGCAAATCAGGCTGGTCTCTGTGAGGCCACTCAGCTCTCTGATCTCAAGGATAAGACACTTGCTGTTAACAGTGTTTCCCCTTATGCTAGAAATGGGAATACTGCCCTTACCTCTTCTGAACAGGGAAGATCAATATAGTCATGCTACCGAAGTATCCAGAGCATTGTGTCAAATATGATGCAAATATTGTCTATCTTGTAATTAAATATTATATATATTATATTATTAATATAATATTTATGGTTTTCTATGATTAGAGATCCAGCCACTGGAATCTGGCCTCTTGTCTCTGAAACTCTTCTCTGGCTTCTGTCAGCGACTTAGGACAGGTGGAAGGGTGCACATGTTGGCTGTACTGTGTTTGCTGAGCAGGAGGCAAATGTGTTAGATTCCCACCAAGCTGAACACATAATAAGGTACACTTGCATTCTGATAAACGCTTTTTTTTGAAGTATAATGAATGATAATAACACTAAGAAAATTACTTTATGTTTTTGAAATTCTGTATTACAAATAAAATTTGAGTTATTATCTGATTAATGCCTCATAGGCACAACTCAGTAAATGAAAGGCCTGTTTGCATTTCATACAAAGCAAATTATTTCATTTATCCTGGAAAACTTTCTACATGCTTTCTAAAGGCTTCAATATTATTAGCTAGAATTGTCTCTGATCTTAAAAACTTGGTCATTTAGTGACAAATTCCAAAAATCAGGCAGAATGAAGTATATCAGTGTGAGTAGTCATAAACTAATGAGTCATCTAACTCAGTGTTTAGATTACAGTTGAGGCTAATAATGCAGATGAAGCTCTGGAGAACATATTTTTGGTTATCTCTAAGGAATCTTTCAGAAATGTATTTTTTCTAATCATCCTGGTTTCCACTGTCTTACAGGTGTTCAGAAGAAAGATGTCAATTGTTATTCATATTCTCACTTTGTATGGATGGAGTTTCCAACTGATCTAGGTAGGAAAAACAGACAACTTCCTTGGTGCACAAATTCTGCAGGGCAGCCTGGGATTGAAATGGTTGCTCCCTTCTCCAGAAACTGTGGTTATGGTTGAATTATAAGGAACACAACAGCACTAGAACTGCAAATTTAACCTCAACATATTAAAGTGCATCAGATGAATTTCCACATTTTTTTATAATTTTTTTCATTTTAATTAGCTTTATTTCATGTGAATATTGTTCTCTGAAAAAGAAGAGACAATGACATAAATACTACCCTTAATTGTTTTCTCAGAAAGCAGATCTTAATGAGGCAAATTGATTTTCCTTATTTGCCATATAAGCAGTTTGGCTAAAGCTTTCAGTTAACTATCTCTTCAATCTGATCAAACTTAAAACTCATGGGTAATTAAGTGAGTGATATTTCTAAATCAACAGTTTTCTAAATTAACAGATATTGTTTTGAAAAGTGCTCTCACTGATAACCCTTCTTGCTCAAAGCTGTTAGAGGAGGCAAAATCAAATGGATATAACAGGTTGTGTCTGACCTGTGTGGACAAGAAAAGAGAGAGAAAGGTAGTAGAGATACAGTAGTATAAAGTCTTATACTTTCACAAGAATTTCTTTATGTTTCTGGCAAAGACAAGAGAGAGTGGGTCTGTGTCCCTGTGAAAATTCCTGGGGATCAGAAGTCCGCAAAATAATTCAATCTCTCCATAAATGAGAGTCAACATCCTCACAGTTCATATGCTGGTGTGTTTAAATGCCTGTGAATAAGCAGATAAGCAGTGGCCACCAACAGCAGCTGTTGGATATTTTCTCATATTTTAATTAAGAAACCCAAGAATTTTTCAGCATGTACTCTCCATCTGTAAATGCAGATTTGCATCTTCTGAGAAGAGATGTGATACCAGAACAATAAAAAAATGGGCAAACATCTTCAAGCCTTAAAAAAAAAAAAAAAAAAAAAAAAAGGACACTCAAAAACATTTCAGGTGTATTAGGGAAAAAATTATAAGCCAGAAACCCCCCAAATAAGCACCATACTTCTGTAAAACTGCTACCAAGGGTAGGAAACTGTGACTGCAGAAGAATAATTTCTTTTTAGATGTCTTTTTCTGTCCTGCTTCATGTCACATGTTGCAATACACCAAAGCATGGATCTAAATTTCAGATGTGCTTTTTACTTGTTTTGTGTTAGTAACTTTCCAACTCCAAATATATAACTCTGTAACAAGATTAACTCTTACGAGAAAGGACTGTGGATAGCAGCAGATATGATCTGGAATGTTCCATAAAAATTTGTTTTATTAATATTCATAATAATAGTTCGTGATGACAACTCTGAGAGCAAAAAAAGATAAGGAATGTTGTAAGAGTTCCATTTGGGGTTGATCTTTTCCTGGAAGCATGCTGTAGTCGTCTTGCCTGTTTTTAGTTTTGGGGTTTGGTTTGGGGTTTGGTTTCGGTTTCTGTTTTCATTTTGGTTTTGTCATTTCCATTTTGGTTTGGTTTGGGATTTTTTTTTTTTTTTTTTTTTTTGATTTTTTTTTTTTTTTTTTTTTTTGTAAGAGAAAAAAGTTTATTTTGTTGGAAAAGTAAATTGTATCTCTCAGCTGTTTAGTCATTTCTCCTTGAGGTAATGAAGTAGTGCAGCTGCTCCAAGCATTCCAGATGCCCTTAGTTATTGTTTTACAGATTTTGAGAATTTGGCAGTGAAGGCCTAATAGCAATTAGAGTGTGTCAAAAATTTTAGAACCTTCCAAGACTGCAGCCCCATGCAGTCAGCTGTCAATTGATCTCTAGTCATGCACTTGATTTCTTATTTGCAGTCATTCAATGAATGTGTGGTAGAGAACAGGTCTGAACCCAGTTCTTTGGGCTGCAAGGTTGCAACAACAAAGTAGTTCAGGCATTCTTCTGTGAGTCTGTAGCTGATATCCATAGGTTGGGATCTGGGCCATCAGCCAATTTTGCTACCTTCTTCAGGAGTAACTCTTGAAAAGATCTCCACAGAAATAGTAGTTGGCAACATATATTTCAGAACTATTAATCACATGTCTTGAAAATGAAATGAAAGCTATTAGCAGATTTCTCCAAGTTTTTATTTTCCTGAGCAAAGACTCATTATAAATGCCACTCTTCTTGTCCTTTCTTTCATGAGGTTAAATATCTTGAGAATAATTCTTCCATTTGTGATTTTTAAAAGAACTTAAAAGTTCAAGAGTAAGAATGTTTCTTTTCTATTCTTGAAAAACTAGTGCATGGAGTATACTTTTAATTATTTCAGATAGTTGTCCTAATGCTTTTAGAGTGACCAAGTGCCAAAGAACCAATCACAGATGTTTCTTCATGTTGTGGAGAGGCCACTCACTTTTAAATAACCTTTTAAATACTAAGGCTGAATTGATGCAATGGTTTGGTGCCTTCTGTGTTGTAAGAAATACACAAACTTCCCATTTTAATGATGATAGCTTTATGATATTAAAATATTATTTATGTGCAGACATTTTAATATGCAGTAACAATGAAGTATCATTTATGATGTAAGTAGTCATTGCTTTTTATAGTGTTCTGTTCCTTAATTTTCTCTTTGGCCAGGTTTATCATTGTTAAAATACTTCCAGTAAAAGCTGTGCTAATTGACTGAGGCTACTACAATAGAAGTCAGCCAGACCAACTACATTTTGAGAAGAATTCATGTAGATGTTATGTGGACATTTAGGGGATTTTTTTTGTCCTTCACTTGCCTTTGGGGATTTGTTCTTTTTCATGTCTTTACAGAGGGTGCAAGAACATTTGTTTTTAGCTTATGCCTTACACAAGTGACAGAAATTCTTGGGTTTTTCCCCTCTAGTTCTGGTTTTACAAACTTTTTTAAGTTCTCCATGATTTCTCTCAATTTCTTCTCTCATTGCCTTGGCCTGAATCAGTATAGGGTGTTAACCTAATTATGGTGTTCTAGGCATCTAAAAGAGGCAAGATTTTGGAAGAGAGATTGGAGTGCATCCTCCCCCCCAACTCTACTTCTGCAGCAGTAAATATGTGTTTACATCATTAGTGGCTTTCCTAACAGGGCTGGGACCTAAAACTATGAGCTTTACTTCCACAGTTTTGTCTGAACTGAAGCAGATCTTGGAAAATAATAGCCTTCTTTGTGTGTGTTTGAAAAATTAATATTTTTCTCTAGGACCTTTAATTTTTTCTATTTCTTAAACTTTGGGGCAATGGACAGCCCAGCTATATACAGAAACACTTTGAATGCTGAGCTGCTGGGCAGGTGGCATGGCTTCATTGAGCTACTGGGATAATTTCTTCAGCAGACACAGCAGGAGCATGGTCTGTTATTACAGCAAGCTAGTAACACCTCTGGAGGTGAAAAATAACATGGAAATGGTGCTACTTTTTAAATAAAAAGGAATATGGAAGTTTGGTTGTGAAAATGAAATTAAGTATGAAGGCAGTAACAAAGCTTTGTTGTGGAAAATAAATGGGACAGCATTATGGCAATATTCAGGCATTCTTCATTGAGGTTGGATGAACACTAGAGAAAATGTTAAAAATAAATAAATCTACTGCCTGTGTTAGCTAGGATTTTTTTTACAAAAACTACCTGGAGGATAAAAAAAAGGCAAGTTCAGCTCTTAAAAAGAAGGAAGCCACACTGGAAATAGGGAATATTTTATTTACTGATTAATCTTTGTATTTATATTGGTGATACTTTTGTGTTCTCTGACCCATAAGTGTAGTTTCAGATAGTTTTTTGAAGTGCCATTATCT
Organism: Phylloscopus collybita; assembly: GCA_027886175.1. NCBI lineage: Eukaryota > Metazoa > Chordata > Aves > Passeriformes > Phylloscopidae > Phylloscopus > Phylloscopus collybita. Next base: position 20,406,508 of record JAJNNQ010000024.1, read on the forward strand.
GGTGATGCTTTCAGAGGAAAGTGCAAAATTGCTGGCATTTTTTTTTCTTCAGAGAGCATGTCAGATATGACAATAAATCCTGATTCTCAATTCTTAGGAGGAATTTCTTAGAAATCTTGAGCCTGGAGGGAGAAGAAATAGACTAAACAGAAAGGCTGTACCTAGTGACCAAGGGAGGCTGTGAAAAAATAAGAAGAATTGAGGCTGTGAAAGACAAATCTGTGGAAAAGCTGTGGGAGCTGCTGGTATTCTCTGTGCACAGTCTCCATGCTGATCTCCCATGTTTTGGTGCAGGTTTCAGCAGGGAGCAACAGTGAGTACACAGACAGGGAGAAAAGGGGAACTGAATCTTTCTCTGGTCCTGGAGCAGAGTGCCCCGAAAATGGGTGAAGATCTTGCTGAAGCTGCACTCAGTGAGGGGGAAAGCACAACCTTGTCCTTTGTGGTGAGTGTCCCAAAGCATTTGGCCAAGAACTGTGACCTGGAAAGGGCTAACAAAGCATCACAAGCAGAGCAGAGGAGCAAGGCTGCCTCCTCTGTCTTGCCCAGCAAGCCATGCTTGTTTCCAACTTGCTCTTCACTACAACTCTTTTCACACTGACAGCACCTCCTGCTGATTTAGTAATTCTGCAGGACAGCCATGCCTTGGACCTGACCATCTATCTTTAAATCCCTCCAACTGGTAAATTTTCATGTAGCATAGCCCCAGTATTCCTTTATAGATCTTGTTTCTAGCCAAGGATAGTGAGTGTTTATTTCTATTAGATTCAACTCCAGTGAAAACACTCAACTGAAGCTTCCTTGTAAGGATTTGAGAAACTTACTGTGAGGAAAATTTACAAAATCTCTAAATTTACACAAAGCTTGTGAAGGTCACCTAGGACACTTCAGTCTAATAACTCTGTGATGATTGCATCTTCTTTGCTTATTATGCACATCATATTCACAATATAATAGAGTTTTCACTTTGTGATCTGCAAATAAACTTATTTACATGTTAAATATTTCAGCTTTCCAGGATGACAACGCTGGAAGACTAGGTAGCTATTATTGTGTTTTGACCCACGGATGAGAACATTTCTGCAAGCTGAGAAGACAGGTGCAAATCACTTTTCTTCTTTTTTTTTTTTTTTTTTTTCTAGACTCAGGTGAGCAGATTTGCATTATTGTTGCACTCTTGGATATTTTAATTTTCAAACCAAAGCACTTGAAATCTTAAATAACCTTTTTTGTCATGGTGGCAATTGACTTAGATGGTGGGGTGACTTATAATTTAAGTAAAGTTCAAATCACATTGGCAGGCAAGTCTGTTTAAGTGTAACCATCTGTGACCAAAAAAAAAAGCTTGGCAGTCACTGCAACCTAAGGCAGCAAACGTGGTACAAAATATCACCTTAATATGGCTCTTTTTTTCCCCCTTGTCTCCAAAGTGTATAAAAGTTGCCACATAAGAATATAGGTCACTTATGCAGATCTTTTAAAAGGGACCCTTAATCTTTTAACACATCATTTAAACAGAATTGCTCGTGAAGTAAATCTTTCTATACCTAATTAGTGGACAGATTCCCACTCCTGCTGGGACCTGATCCAGCTTTCTCAGATACCAGCATAGAGACTCTAAGTGTACAAGCTGAAGCAGTCCATTATTTAGCAGCTAAGTTGTTAATACAGGTCCTTAATGGAAATCATTGGCTCTATCAGTCTGTACCACAGTACATATGTAAAATGTTGCTGAGTCTTGTTGAGGAGGTCTGAGTAAAAGGCCTCTGCTAAAGCTTCTGCTAATAATTCCATTGTGTGAAAGGCAGCTCAGCCAAAAGAAGATATTGGAATTTCAAAACCCAGACAAATGGCACAATGTGGTCCTGGGTTTTCTGGGTGTTCAGCCTATGTCAGATATATTCAGGTCTAATACACATAAATGCTGGTGGCATAGCTTCTGCAAGAGCTTTGAGTAAGCTTTTAGGAAAACTTGCTTCCAGTTCTCTTTGTTTGTGATAAATTACAAGTGTTGGCATGCTGTTGCCTGTGTGATGTATGAACAGGCTTGATTTTCATTTTGATCTGGTTGTTGGTTTTTATCAGGATTAAGATTACTGCTGTTTAGATGCACATTTTCTTGCATCCTTTGTAGCTGTGGAGTCCAGGAGTAGATTTTTCAGTGTTTAACCTTGATCTTATTTCTGTCTTTTCAAGTTAATGGTGTTTGGCCTGTGCTCTTTCCCTGCCCGCTGCTTGTAATCTGCCTGCTTGCTGCAGGGTGAGGTGCAGATTGTACCTGTCATATACACAGCTGGATTTCATAAATGATTCACACCTATTTTCAAACAAGTGCACTTCTCATAAAAGTCCTTGTAGGTGTTTTATAAACTCAGCAAGCCAAATGAGTCCAACAATATAAATCAGAAAAGACCAAGGCTCTGTGGTTTTTTTTTAAATTATGACCTTGCCTGTCCTTAAACCTAGATTTCAGTCACAAAACCTGCCTTTACAGCTCAAACTTCTGAAACTGGATCACAAACAGGTGGCTTTCCTCTTTCTGGTCTCATGTTTTCCCAGTGGATTTACTGTTACAAGTAATTCTTGCTCTGTGGCTTTATTTTTGTATCATGTTCAGCTTGACTAAGGGCTCTTTTAAGGAATTCTTTTGCTTAAGAAATATAAATTTAAATATTTGGGTTCACGATAATGACTTCCTATCTAGCAGTGTTAGCATTTCTCCTACTTCTTTTTCTAATTGCTATAACTGCTTATTTACAATAACTGCTTAAGAATAATAAAGTAATTGTTCCTGCTAGGCAAAGTTTTCCAATCAGACTTGTAAAAAACTTGTACAGTTGCTACCATTTTTGGGGTAAATTCTGAACTTATCCAAATATCTGTGTGAATTTTGTAAACATTTAAGCTGAAAATAGATATCTAAAGTCAACTGCTGAGCCCAGAAAGCAGCACACATAAAACTTGAAAGGTACACTTTGTCGAGGGAGCAATATCAAAGGGTGGGTAACATTTTGGAAAATGCTGAGCACAAACTTATTGGGATAAAGAGGTATATTAAAGACTGCTGGCTTGAAAAAAATGAATGTTCAGGAGTTGTGGTATTAACATAGTGAAATCTTTAGCTTCTGCCCTGAGGAGTTGCTTTTCATTGCTTGAAGTCTCAAGGTGGCTGCCTGTTAAGTAGTGTCAAAAAATGAGTTGCTGCAGGTTTCCTGCTTTGAATTGGAAAGCACTCTGGATCAGAAAGGATTGCAGGACCCTAAGCCTTTCAATTTCTTCAACATAAAGCAAGTTAACTGATGTCTTCTAGATGACCTCTGAAAGTCACTTGTAATTCTTCAGCAACCTGGAGCCCCTGCTGCAATGCCACTGCAGCTCGAGCCACATTGTGATCTGAGTCTCCTGAAACAATAATCATCCAGAGCCACCCTCGCTGCAGATGCTAGGTAAATATTAAAACACTTTTTGAGGGACCAAAAAATCACTCCTGCTGAAAATAAACTGACTATTGTTCTGTTCTAAATGTGTGGAATAGTGATGATATTCACTCTTCCCATAATTTTTGGAGTCGTATCAGTTTTTAGGGTAATATTCATTTCATTTGCATGTTCCTTCTTTGTTCAATCACCTTTTAAATATTAAGCCCATTATCTTGGTTCTCAGTCATATTTAATGTTTTTTTCTGTGATTTGTTCTATTTTAAGTACCTATTGCCTGTTCTCTTTTTAATGTATCATATTTGATTTTACCCTTTTTTACTTGGTTTTACTGTGAAATCAGAATCTCTTTAGATCTGATAATGTGCTGCTACATTCTTACATTTGTTACAAATTGAGAACGCGGTATTAGAATGAAATTAGATCTAATCAACTCCATATATTACCTCTCTCACTCAAGAGTTTAGGGCTTTGTTCAGTTGGTCTTTATCTGCTCTTTTTTTTCCTCCATCAATGTGTTCTATTTCAAAATCTTATTACTTAGTGGGGAGAGGCAGCTTTAAGAAAAAAAAAAATCAATCCAGCTGATTCTTGATTGCCTTTAATTCATAAATTGTTTTTGTAACTTGCTCAGTAGTGGAAATGTCAAAAAGAGTCGCATTTGTTGTTCATGTCAGCTAAATCCAGTCTGCTCTCCACGTTCTTCAGCTCCTCCACAAAACATGTCAATTCAGAAGAGTCTCTGGTGAGTGCTGTCATTACTGTTCAACAACCCAAACACTGAGGTTTGAGTTCCTGGCTTTATATCTCTTTTTCTTCATTCACTGAGTCCACAAGGATCAAAGATGAAAAAGGGGTGGCTCACGTTATAAATATCCAACTTGTAAGTCTAGTCTCTATGTGCCCATAGAAATTGCCATCTTCACCCATTCTTGGCTCCTTCAATACTGCCTTCCTTTGAGCTACATTCCTCCCACATTCCTGCTGGCTTGGGATCCAAGTCTGCACTTCAGACTGTGTTTGTTAAGAAAATTCCTTCACACAGACAAGTGGCAAGCAAAACACTCTATATGCGGGACCAAGATGCTCACAATTATGTCTACCTTTCAAGGAGTCTGACTCTACATTCTCTACCCACTGATGTAAATGTTTTCTTCTTAGCATAACTTAAGCTGTTTAATTACAGCATGAAAACATTAGGCATATGTTCAATTTCCAGTTATTATCAGTGTCATTTCTTCTTTGGTTTATGCACCACAAAGGTTCATTTTTAAAAAGCATCATTTTGTTTTGACATTCCAGGTTCTGCATATTTTGAGCTGTGCTGTTGCCAGTGCTCTGGGAGTGTTTGGACTCTGGGAACCCTCTGGACTAAATAAATGCCTCATCATTCACATTTTATATCTGACATGTTCTTGAGCACTGTATTGCTTCAGGTCCAATATTTAGATCTGCCTGCTTTCAGACTCAGAGAGTGTCATTCTGACTAATTATAAGAATCTTTCAGGTAGCTTGAAAGATTTTTGCTACTCATACTCCTGTTGTGCTGTGCTGCCACATTGCTTTGTGCTTTTCTTAGTAAGTGCTAAGTAACACTAGTTATTGATTAAGAGCTCTTGCTGCAACATGTTTCACTTATTTCTCCCCTGTCAACGTGGTCTCGAGGTGTAGGAAATACTTGTCTGAACTCCTGCTTTCTTAAAGGTTTCTGCAATAACCAAAATTTCTGGCTCTGAGCCACTCTGCAAACCCCGCAAGGGTAGATAGATAGATAGATAGATAGATAGATAGATAGATAGATAGATAGATAGATAGATAGATAGAAGACAGATAGATAATAGATATCTAAAATCAGCATTCAATGAAATAGCATATTTGACTCATGCTTACTGTCCTTAGATTAAAGAGATTAATCTTTTGCTAAAAGTGTAGCTGCATGATTATATTTCTTTACAAAGTTAATTTTTTTAAACCTCCCTGGTATTCCTCCAGCTCAGAGTGAACTTCACATTGGCCAATCTTTTCTTTAGTTTTTGTCATACACAAAAAAAGTACACCTAAATGGTGAGCAAATGCTTGTTCACTTCATGGTCCCTGAATAAACAGAGTATCTGTTGCTTCATCAAAAACACCCAGAGTAGCAGCAGCAGCATCCTTCTGAAGTGACAAACCTTGACTTTTGTGCTAGTCAATCACTAAGAAAAGGCAGAAATGAACCCTTTAAAATTTCTGGGAGTTTCAAAAAGAAGTTGCTGCTTTGAACAGGGCAAATTGCTTGACTTGCATGACTTTACTATTGCTTACTGTATCTGACACTACCTGAACTTGAGCAGGAGTACAAGTGCTGATCAGACATCTGTGGCAAATCTGTCCCAGAGTCTACACAGACTCTCGGTTGCTCCAGTTCATTACACTGGCCAATTACACCCCTTCACTCCTGCTTCAGTAGGTGGAGCTGTTCAGATTTTCCCTTGGCCAAGATGTGCCATTGCTGGTGCACACACAAGCACAGCCTCCACTTCCCAGCACTGCACATATTTATCCCTTTTATGCATGTAGGCATTTTGCATCACATTGAAATTGCACATAAAAAGGAAATTCAAGTTCCGTGCTCATTCTGCTAGTTGGGAAAAGCAATCAGTCTCTGTTTCTAATATGCAGTCATCAGATCTTTGATGGCTATTTTCTACTGTTCAAAAGAACACAAAACACCATCTAGGCTCAATTTTAATATTTTGGGGTTTGGGGAAAAATAATCTCTAGCACAGTACATTTTGCTTATTTTGCCAGTTGCTGGTTTGAAAAAGACTCTTTGGAACAATTGAGAATTCATTAAATCATCTCATTAATTTTTTTTTCAATTTTAATCATATCAAATCCACTGACAATTGTTAGTTTTCATGTTCTCAAGTAGTTTACTCTTTATATTGCCAATGAAAGCTCTTTAAATAACAAGATACTATTGTATAAATGGTCATTTCTGATAATTTTTGCAAAATTGCTCTTAAAAATTCAGTGCTAGTGAAAAAAAGAAGAGCCTGGTAATGAGACTAATTCACTCTTCAAATGTTACAGCATCATTTCAACATTGTCACATCATCTCAAATCATTCCTAATTCTAAAAACCCTTTTCCATTTCAATTTTCTCTGGAAAGCTTTCTGCAAAAGCAATGAGGGTATCCAAATTAATTTTAAAGATCACAAAATTGCTATTTCCTTTTAGAGGAAGAGCTGTCTTCTACATTACATATAGATCTCCTGTATGCAAAATTATCTTAATGGTATCTCCTTTCATCTTAGCATTCTCCCTTGAGCAGTTTGAGTGCTTTCTAGTTCTCTTTGGTTGCAGCTCAATATTTCAAGCAGGCTTCAGAAACATTACAGATTTTGGCTTCTCTCCTTTCAGTTCCAAGAGCTTCTCTGATGGGGGCTGGCTGCTCACACCTTTTCTCAGTGCACAGTATAACCCAGCAGTTCCTACCATTTTTCTGTACATTTTGTTTTTCTAGGAGTTCCTAAGGTACATGAGTTTTTCTGCCACTTCGCTGCCCTGCCCATGCAGTCCCACATCCCTCGATGCATGGTGAGGTGGCTGCAGTGAGCGTTTCCAGCCTTCATCCTTGTCCTGTCTCTTGGGCACACTGCGCTTCCCAGGGGTGGGAGGATGTTAAGGGGGTGGGTCAGAGGGGTGGAGAAAGAAAGATTCATTTGCAGATTTAGTGTCTCTCTTGGCTAGCCTTTCCAGCTCCAGGGTCCATATGCCCAGCAGAGCTCAGCAGCTTGTACAGTGACATATCTCTTGATTAAGAGATATGCATCCCCTAGCAACCTCTAATATAAACAAGGACTAGAAAAGATCCAGTCTTTCATAAAATACCTGCTTTTTCTTGTTAGCTCTCGTACAGGCTTTTGCATGATCTCTAACAACAATTGTACATTCATTTTCAGCTTTAAATATAGCTGTCCCATTTGAAAAATGTAATTATCAACATTGGTGTTATCCAAGACACTTTATTTGTCTAATCAGCTGAGTTGTCAGATTGAGTTAGCAAATCCATTTATATGAATCACAGAGCAGCTTGCAGCCGTGGTGTGTTTGTTTATGATATTTATTAGGTACGTGTGCTGGATAGTTTGGATGCAGAAATTCCAATTCCTTTGCCTATGCAATTCATCATACACAAATACTTCTGAAAATCCCTGTGAAAATAGTTCTGTGGAGATGAGAAAAAACTTGTGGATTCTACATTGGAGTTGGGTGACAGACTGCATTTTGAGGAACTTGTTTAACATTATAGCTAGCAAGTGCTTTGCATTGTAGAGCCATGTGTTATTGCTTTGTCAGAAGGTAAATTGGACAAAACTGTGGTAATCCCTTACAAAGGCCTTAATGTATTAAGCAACATTGTATGTGCTTGCAACTGTCTTGAGGGGTTTGTAAAATCCACCCTTTGAAGAAAATGTTATAAAGATTTGCTGTACTCCTTCATAACATGTATCCCTTCACCTCAATCATCAATAAAAAGGCTGCAGTGAATGAAGTTAAAGGCAGAAACATAGCTGAAGATTGATATGCGGTATCAACCTGCTGGCACTGTTTTGCTGCGTTATGTGCACTCTCACATTGCTGTTTAGTACATGCTTGTGGTTTACAAAGGTGAGCTAAGCTTAACTGAGATTAAAACTCGGTATCATTTTCTTGTGAATCTTCATACTTTGTTCATAGATCTCTATACTTCCAGGATGTTTAAAACCAGCATCAGCTGTGAAAAGTGATCACTATTTAGGGATACCTTATTTTAGAGAAGAATCTCGCTTATCAAGCAAGACTGTAGTGATTGCTCTTGCAACTGGTAAATGCTAAAGGACAGGAGAAAGGTCCAGTGTAAAGTATAAAAAGGAAAATTAAAATTTACAAAATATATCAGTTCGTTAATGCATAGAGTTTTTCTGTATATTTCCAGTTAAAAAAAAAAAAAGGAAACCTTTCACTTTGATCAACTGATTTCTCCATGGTGATGGATCTGAATTTTAATAGCAGCGATGAACAACTGCTTTTTCTGTGGAACCACATTTATTTTCTTTCCTCTTTCCCCATCACTTAAAAAAAAAAAATCAAACAAACAAAAACCCCCAAATAAACCAAAACCATAACCAAACCCAAAAGTATCTTTCTTTGTAATGTGTATATCTGTGTGTGTACATATATACATATGTACATGTGTATGAATTACGAATATGTTATTACTTCATAATTACAGTAAAGAATTGCATTCTTTCTTAGAAGAAAGAATTGGAAAGCAGTAATTCTCAAGGAACCAAAACACATTGTAGTTAATCCCCCACCATCTGGAAGCCATGAAATTCTGCCTCTGGGAGGCAGCCATCTTTTCATCTGTACTTACCCAAGTCTGCCATCCCATTCCCCTGAGCTTCCCCTCTTGCTTTTGTAAAAAATATTCTGCAGTCAGCATGCTCCTAAGGAATACTTTGGACTTACTGAACATGTGTTTTCTGACTGTTGCAGGTTGCATTATTTGCTACTCTTTCCGCATCTCTAGGTCTGCAGCCGAACTGCACTTTTTCACTCAGACCGGGGTTATTGTGAGATATCCTGAAAGGTGAGTGGGGGAACGCACCACTCAGAAACCTCTGGCTAATTGCTATTGGGATTGTGTTTATGGCTGGGGCTGGGGGGTGGCCATGCCCCTCAGCCACCCGCAGTGGCTGTAGCCACACTCAGCACCAAGCAGCTCGCGTGGAGCAGGGGCCTCCAGGCAGTTCAGCCAGAGCTCCTGGTGGCTGTGCATGTCCAGAGGTGAAAAAGCACTCAGCATCTCACAGATGCAAAACTAATGGCTTTTAAATCTAATATGGCCAAGTTTTCATGCCAATTATCAAATGAATGTCCTATTTCCTGTAAAGATGTGCTTTATAATACTCACAGCTACACTTTAGCTGACTCCGTGGTGCAGGCTGTCTGGGCGAACAGGCTGTAAAAGAAGCTAAGTGCCAATTAAAGCTTTGAGAAGCAGCCCTTCTGCACGAACCCAGAGAGGCACTGTAGCATACATAATCTCTTATACAAATCCTGAATTGATGCTTTCATTTCTAATACACTGCAGCAACACCTGGCTTATAGGACCCAGGACATTCCTGTGGAAAATCAACAATGGCAGGCTTTTGGAAAAACACTCTGTTTATTTTTAATCTAATTGTTCCAAACCATAACAAGAACAAGCTGAAGGAAAGGTTCTTAACATTATCCCACTGGTAGACTTAAATGATAGAGAAGATCAACAGAACAGTTTGCTGTTAATTACATATTTACTGTTACCAAGCTGGAAGCATTTAGTAGCTTTGGGATCAAATTCTGTCAATCCTCCAAGACAAGATCTTAAGCAATTGGGCTGATTATAATTTGTTTACACGTACTGAATTTTTTATGCTTCCTTATGTTTAAATCAATTGTTTTGTGGGAGACAATAAATAATTTTTTTTCCCCTTTACTTCTTTCCACAGTCTCCTGTCTCTGTATGTACACAGACTAGAATTCTCTCTGCAGTTTCTCAAGGGGTGATAACAGCAAGGTTTTTTCCTCTGCAATCATATACAACTTTGCTGAATTAATAGAAACATGGAAAAGGAGGGCCGGCAGTAGATGCAGGTAGGTAAACATTGAAATTGTTAACCATTGAACTAAATTACTTTCTAAATTATTTTTTCACAGTATTCACACTTTTCAGTATATGAAAGGAGTCTGCCATTTCTACCTGTGTTAAACAGTTTATTTTATATTTACTTGTCAAGCCATTGGTTTTATTTCATATCTACTCATCAAAGACATTGGCTTTATTTTTTTTCTATTTTTTTCTCATTTTCTCAGCTCACAGGACTGTTTTTGGTTTTTCTTTTTTTCTTTGTGGAGAGAAAATTCCTTCAAGAGGTCAATGTCAATGTATCCTGCTGTTGCTTTTAGCTCTATCTCCTCTACTGAAAGGTGGGAGAAAAGGCTTGACAGCCTTTTAAACTTATTTTGATTCCGTTTCCAGCATACAAACATGAAGAAGAAGCACCAAGTCAGCTTTCAGAATAAAAGGTAGCTTTGCAACCAGCATGAGATCCATATGTATTCTCTTTTACAGGGGGATGTAACTTGCACTGTTTTACTTGATGCAAAATTAGATTTATTTTCCTCTTTCTTCCTCTGAAAAAATAGCCTGCTCATCTGTACTAGTATCTGTACAGGAAAACATAGAAAGAATGTGTGAGTAATTTGAATAGAAACAAGGAGGATACAAAATATTAGAAGATTGATTCTTCCATCTAAGGGACAGAGAAAAAATGCTCTGGGATAATTGTAATGCATAAAGAAAGCAATGTCTAATATTTTAGTTCCCTTTATTAGAAGTGTGTGGGAAATTTTTCCTCTGTGGCTGGGAGATTAATTTAAAACTATGTCAAAGTGGGTTCTGAAGCCCCCAAGTGCTGCTAAGCCATTCAGGACAGCAAGTATGCAACAGGAAAGACTGCTGATAGTTTATAAAGCTGGGAGAGGAGTATTCTGCTGTTAGATTTCAGTTGGTATATTCCTGTACTGGTTTCTGGGTGCAGCCTGTACTTGCTTCTCTGCAACATCCTGTTAAAAAAATATATTTTTATGATCATGATCTTGGCCCATAATCCCTAATGTTAGGATATTTGTATTCATTTAGTGTATTCTTTTGTAAAGCATGAAGGAAATAGAGAACCTGGATTGTCTTCCTTGGCCAGGTCATCTTCAGAGTAGATCTCAGATATCCTTGTGAATACCACATGAGGACACTAGTATTCTGTAGGTATGCTGAGCCTTTTTATCTCCTCCTAAGCAGAGCTGTGACTTTGTGCTCTCTGGAACAACTGAAATCGAAAGCTATCTCAGTTATCTGTTAAAAACTCTACTTATCTTCCCTTTCAGCCAAGAGCTTTGATTTTTCAAGATTGCTGTAGGAATTCTTTGGTGGTTCATATTCTCTGTATCAGTTACCAGTATTCAGAAGCCTCTGACTTTCCTTGCTATCAGAAAGGGTAGACTAGTAATTTTTTTCTTGCTTTTGTTATTATTTTCTCTCACACATTGACAGCTATTAAATGTCAGTGAACAAATTCTTTCCAAACACAGCTTGGCAATTACCATTGAGCAGGAAATATATAAAGCACTTTAAAACAATTTAGAAGTAACAGCCTGTTCATTTTTCACTATCTAGGAAATTATGTAAGTCAAAGAAGTGCTATCAAATATTTGGAATAAATGTAGAAAACAGAATTTAGGGTGGATATTTAAATTGTAACAATATCTGTGGGATCAGAATGCATGAAAAATCACAAACAAAAGATAAACAATCTTAGCACGGTTTATATTTGGGAGTTTTTTAATCATAAGATCTTGCTTAAAAACTTACATGTGCTTTCCCAGGAAACAGCAAGTTTCAGTTGGTGATGACATTTACCAACATTTCTAATATCTGAAATTTGGAATATCTAAAATTATGCCAGGATAAGCTATATTGTAGGAGAGCTAAAAAAGAACTGACTGGTTCTTGCTTTCTACCGAGTCATCCTGCCTACAAAGTTGTTACTCCCAGTTATGCTGTTTCAAGTTGGAGTTTTTGCCGGGGCAAGATAAAAGCAGAGGAGATGTCTTTGTTTCTTCCTCAGGCTCCAAAGGCTCTTCCTTTCTCTCTTCTGCTATACCATTTCATGTTTTTGCTTTATTTGTTGCCTTAAAGGCCGAGACAGAGACCAGACAGAATTATAAGGTGAATATTATTATTCACCTATTATAAGGTGAATATTTATTAAAAGCCTTCAAGGCCACACCCTGGTAGCACCAGAGCCACAGCAGTGGCTTAGCCTGGATGGCTCCGAGATGGAAGCAAAAGGAGGAAGAGTCACGAGATTCCCCCCCTTTTACTTCCCCCCCTTTTACAAGTTTCAGTCCATTTGCATACCCCCCCCCATCCATTGTCCAATCAACAACTCCAAATTACAGTGTTCCATCCTTCCTGCTTGCCTCCTCTCTTGCACATTGTTTATCCTCGGGGCCTGGAGCTCGGAGAGTGTCCTTGAAGCAGCGAGTCCCCTGCTAGAACCAAAACTGCCCTGCCCCCATTGCCCTGTGATCAAGTCCCAGCAACCACTTAATACAAAGGCAAAAACTACCATCCAGAACAAAACAGAAAAACCCAGAACCTAAGGCATCATATTCACTGCTCCAAGTGCTTTGGGTTCCAGCTGGTTTTCTTTGGGTTTGGAGCTCCTGTAATAGTTATAGTGGGCGTGCCTTTGGATGTACTGTGAGCAACTCCTGATACACAGACTTTTACTGGGAATGATGACCCTCAGAGTCATCCTCGCAACGTATGCACGTGGATCACTGGGAGGACACAGCCACAAGCAAGTCTGACCACCTGGCCAAGATGAGCAGGGTTTCTTAGGTTCTTGTTTTTCATGTTTGGGTTTTTTCTCTCTGGATGTCATTGCTAATCCATTGAATATACTTGGTAAAGTAGAAGGGAAGCACAGGGAGAGGGCATAAGTCAAAAATTGTACCCATGGCAATTTCTGGATAATTTTTGCATGCTGAGCATAAATGGCAAACAGATAACCAATGTACTTGCTGTGCAGCTGTCACCTTGTCTGGGAATATATGTAGGAACAAAGACCAGTAAAATCCCTGACACCTCTTAAGAGGCATATTTCGTGTAGAAGGATATTAGCAACTCAAAAGCTAAACTGGGATCTAAGAAAGGTCATTGTCTGGTCAGCCAGTTTATTTTTGACCTAAGCAGTGTTTAATTTAAGAAGCAGAAGGACTGGGGTAAGCAAGTGCAAACCTAAATGGGCAGCTGGCTGCCGGGTGATGTTGAAGCTGAGTCACCCTAAAGTGCAGCCCATTTGTACCCTCAATCAAGAGAAGAGAAAGGTGAAGACAAGAATGAGAGAAAGAACACCCTTCCTGCCCATACCACTTTGGTATCAGTGAAATCAAGCCATTTCTCTTCCAACAGCAAGGAAAGAAAAAAGGAAAGGCAAATAGAGAAAGATGTAAATTTTAAAAAATATCTGCCTATATATGCATGCAAATTAGCTGAAACCCTTGGTGTGTCCAAGTAAAAGCAATGCTTTAAAGAGGGTAATCTGGTTTTTGTAGTATTTGTTAATTCCAGTGTGTATTACAAATTTATGCAGAATGAATAAAACCTGAGCTTTCTCATAACAACTCAGGAGTGAAAGTAATGAACAATTTCTTATAAATAAAACATGCTGCTGTGTTTTGTTTAAGGTCCTAGGACCTCAGCTCTATGCTGGTGACTGGAATAATCAGGTTCTGTTTCTAAGGTTGTGATTTTTTTTCAAGATAAGCATGAATTTGTCACTTTTAAAAAGAAACTTTTTTCCATTTCAGATAATGTTTGGGCCCCCATCGTTTGGGCCTCTTTCATCACCCAGCTCTGTTTCTTGTCAAGTGTAGTTTCTTCATCCTTTACTACCATCGAGAGTGCTCTTTTGGGGAGCACCTTTTGGCTGCCTCAGAAGAGTTGCTGTCTTCTCTATTTCAGCTTAGGTTTTCCTTGTAGACCTCCCTCCTCTATCCTGGGCACAGAGCTGCTGTTGCAATACTTAAAAGCAGTATCTAATAGATCAAGTGTGACAGAACTCCCCAAAACCTCTGTAAAAAGCTTTTTGCCCAGTTCCCTCCTGAAATATCACTGAAGTGATTATTTCACAGATTTGTGTAGCTATAAAAGCTCTCCATTGCTATTATTACAGCAATATATTGATAGGCTTAAATATATATTGATAGGCTCTAAAATATATTGATAGGCTTAAGTCTCCCTATTTCTGATTCCACCCACTAAACACAGTGCCAGCCTGTTTCTCTGGCTGACTATCATTTTCCTCTCATCCACTTTCATCTGTTAGTTTGACTGTGGAGGGGAAAAAAAATTGTTATCCCCATGGCCTCAACATTAGCTGGGAAAAAAAAAGGGTGAAGTAATTAAATAGTTCCAGTGCTCCAGTGTATAAATCATGAAAGCTGAAGGGGGGGTACCTGCTTACTTCATCCCAGTCCATCAGAACCCACTTCTGGTGACTTCCCCACAGCTCTGACCCCTGTCTGAGAGCCCAGAAACCTGTGCTGAGCACACACTGGGATATCAGGCCAATACCTCTGGGTGCAGTCTTATGGCTTGTTTGCTTGTTGCTTATGAGATTTTGAAAACTAGTGATACTTGCTGAGTCATATGGATCACCTCAAAAGCAATTTGGCTTTGGTAAAGCATAAAATTAGGGAAAAGTCCCTGCTTCAAAAGATGCACGGAGGCCCATAGCTAACCTGGTCAGATGTGCAGCACCCAAGGATGTTTTAAGAGGAGAGGGGCTAGACTGGGGCAATGAACTATCAGTTTTGCTCTCACAAGGAGCAAGGGTGGTAATTGCAAGGAAAAGAGTCTTACAGGGTGTTGCTGTCATTAACTTTCCCTGTCTGTCTTTGCCTCATTATGCCGCAGCAAAGCTGTGGACTTTTTGTGCAGAACACAAACTGACAGAACTGTCTGGACACTCAGATAGCTGGGCAGTCAAGTCCATTCATTTGGGACCAGGGCAGAATTTTTAAGCAGTTCCTCAAACCTGGAGTAAGAAAACAAATTAAACCCATGTATGCCATGTACATTTATCAACACTTCCTGTACTCTGTGTTCCACATGCTTCACCAAAACAAAATTATCTTGTTCTTCTGAGACACATTCTGTTGGACACAATGAGAGGATGAGAAATATTTGCTGGAAGTTTACTAAGCTCTGTATTTTTTAATGGAAGTAAATCTTTTGGTTTCCTGTGATCTTGAGATTCTCAACAATTTATTTTCCAAACCTAAATGCCTATGGGTAGGGTTATAATTTTTTTGCAGTTAAAATATGTAGAATTTAAGCCGTAAAATTAAATATACAAATTATTTACATAATTTAGGACTCCACTATTCTTAATTGTTTTGATACAGGCATGCCCATTAAATTGATAAGAACTCCTCAAAAATTTATTTTGAATGCCTCATTAAAGTTTCCCAAAACTTAAATGAATCTGCATTCAGAAACCTGGTCTGCCACTGTTTTCCATCATAGGAGACTGGAATATATTTAGATTCAAGAAAAATGATTTAGTTAAAATGTAGTTTGAAAGCTCCCACGGCACTGGAGGTGTTTCAGGAAATGTATTTTACAAATTGATGCTAAAGGATCTTTTTTGCTTACATTTGTGTCTTGGGGTTTGGGCAGGTGGGAATGGCTTTCATTTTGAAAAGATATAACAACACATCTCTGGGGAGTGCTCTACTGTCCATACATCTGCATTTCTATTTTGCACTAGGCATTTAAAGCATGTCTTCAAATTATAGGTATGCAGGAGTTCGCAATTTACCCACTGGAGTTTAATGATGAAGTGATGCTTCCCGTGCATTTAAGGATTTTCAGAGGACTTAGCAGAAATGAGATAATCAATCTTGCTGCAATCCTTATGTCAGGTAGGTAATTAATTGGGGAAAAAAAAAAAAAAAAAAAAAAAAAAAAAAAAAAAAAAAAAAAAAAAAAAAAAAAAAAAAAAAAAACAAAAACACCAAGCCCCTGAAGCTTCTGTGGCCTCTGCAAGAAAGCCCTTGAAGGGCAGCATAATGCCACACAGGCCTGTGTCCCGACAGCTACTTGCTTCAGTTAGCCTTTTGTCCAGGTGTGCTTCTTGATATGGATAAAATTTGCTTTCCATATGTACATTCTGCAACCATAATCTCTGAAATGTTGCTCATGCACAGGATAACTGGCTGGTTTTTGGGTTTTGTTTGTTTGGATTTTTATTTTTTTTAAATGCAAGGAGGATAGTCATTCATTCATTCTGGAACGTGTTGTTTTGTTTGTAAGTGACAAGTGGTCTGTGAAAGCCTCAGGGGTAACTCAATATTAATGAGGCCAGGCAGCAGAAGTCCCCATTGGCACTCAGTGTGGTGAGCCAATGTAATTGGAACAGTACAAAGTGAAACAGAGATATAATTTAACAAGGTAGTACTCCTAAAAAGTCATAAAAATAAAAACATCTTACTTCTGCTCTTTCTAGCACCTCAAGAATACACTGCCACTCTCTCATTTGATTCTTTCCACATATGTTTAATTTCTTAATGCCCTCTTTTGTCATTTTTCATCTCTAGCTAAAAATTGTGTCAATTGCTGTTTTTATTTTTGTCAGGTTTTTTTTTTGTCACTTCTGAAGACACACAAGAGACTGCAGCAGTTCAGAGCGTCACAGTGTACCAGGACTCATTACTTTAAGAAAAGAGGAATGGAGGCAAAATTTTTAATCTAACTATCTAAATATAACATTAATCATAATCTTAAACTCTTTTTACAAGTATTATCTTACAGAAGTGTGCTACCTTTAAAGTTATCTCACTCTTCCTTGCATACCAGAGGCATGCAAGGCTGGACTCTTCATATCAGCAATACACTGTGAGCAGAGGCCTTGCCAGTTTAGTTCAGGTTTAATTTTTAACCTTTTTTCCTCACAGCTTCTAGCCATCCCACGGAAATATTTATTTTAGAGATGGTCAGCTTGGCCTACTGACTTGATAATAGGAAAGTATTCCTATGTCTCAGTTTACCATAATACAGTTAAACAAGTGCATCACAAGTCATTCTGAAGAACTGAAAAGACGAATGTTCCAAGTCAAAAGTTTAATAAGAGGTGTCTTCAAGGAAAACCTCCTGTAGCAGGGTGGGGATTCTTTCCCCTCAGTGTCTCTGAAATACAGTATTTTCTTGTTTAGGTTGTCTGTTTTCATGAAGGAAACTACTGTAATAACAGTAAGAGTGAAGAACATGACATTTAAATTGTCTTTACAGTTAAAAAGGAAAAAGACACAGATGGTGTACAGAATTTTAAAAGTCTCTATCTTATATATGTTCCTCTGCTTCAGTGTAGAGTCAAAAATATAAAACCATTTTCTTCATCCATTAGATACATATGTTTTCATATACCAAAGATTGAACAATTATTGCAGAAGAACTGAATATTTGACCTGTACTTGCACTTAATGCTCAGCCTGTATCAGTGGCAGAAAAGTCTCTGCTGCAACACAGAAAAACGAGTGATAAACATCAAATGAGCAAGACTCACAAAAATTTGCCTTACATCATCAGAAGCTCACACTGCTCAACCTCAAAGCAGCATGCAAGGTACTGATTTTCAGATTCAGAAAGACACGATGACTTAAATAATAAATTACAAGTCCTAATATTAAATATCTGTCTGATTTTCCCAGGGCACTTGTATTCAAATTCAATTGATCACCTTCTGGAGCAAAACCAGTAGAACAGGAAGTTAGTTGGACCTGAAGCCATTGAGCTGCTGCTTCCATTTCTGTGACTTCTGTGACACTGAGAGTGTTGGAATTCAGTAGAGTGGAAATGAAAGCCAGTAGTGCAAATTGCAATATGACATTCTGACAGCAGATTTACTGGTTAGTCGTTTCTCAAGTATCTTTAAGATGTTGGGCTGATAATTAGAAAAATATTGATTTATCTCACATAGGAAGCAACATTTAGAAAATATTCTGCTCCCTTTATTACTATTTAAGTCACACAAAAAGACTGTATACAACAACAGATTAACTCAGTTTTGACCAAGTAGGAACCAAAAGAATATAAGCATTTAAATTATCACTAGATATCAATGAACTTACAAAAATTCTACCAGGAAAAATAAATCACATGGTTGAGCAGTTTTGTTTTTAAATTTGGATGGGTGAAGGAAGGAAATGATTCTTATTTTGAATAACACATACTAATTATGCAAAATCCTGGCATGGAATGGCCTCTGTAAGCAAAATCATATCTACATATCATTACCCTCACATTTTTATTAAGGGTAAAAGAAGCATGTTATGTGTCATGCCAAGAATTTAAGTCCAAAAGGAAAAATAACTGTCTAATTAAATAATGTTTATTATCCCACTGAAGTCATCATGGAAAAATGTAAGTACTTTAAAAGAAAAAATATAATACTATAGAGCTGTCATATTCATGCTTCCTAGTGTCTGCTACTTTTCCTGATACTATGCTCTCAGCTTCCAGTGCCCCTTGGGCATTGAAGCTTTCAGAAATTAGGTAGGATCACGTAGCTCAAATCTTTAGCCATGAAGAGTATGATCTTTTCGGTTTCTCCTGACTCATCTTGGGAGCCCCTTGAATAATATTTCTATGTTTGCTAATGTGTCATGCACCTTGCTTGCTCTTTACTGAGTAGTTCATGGTGCAGCTGAATTTCCTCTCCGTGGTCTAATTCACACAAGCTGCATGATTGTTCTCCATCCTCTTTGTACCTCTGCATGAGGTGTTGCTCAGCTCTCAGTCTGCATTTCTCCCGCTGACCATTGGTGAGTTGTGGATAGTGCTGGGGCTCCTGTGTGAGACTGACCCATCTCTTACCACCCCATGCCTGCACTTCTCTAGACCATCTCCTGTGTCCCCACTTTCAAAGGTGCTATCATGCCATGTCTTTGACAGAGAATATTTGGATAAAACTATTGTTCCATACAAATATAAGCAAAAATAAAGCAAATTAGGTATAACCACATGGTCATTAGAAAAATTTCTATTACAGTTAAGCTGGGAAATTGCAGGCAGCTCAAGAGAAGCTTAGGCAAAGTAAACTTGAAAAACTGCTGTCCTGAGGCCTTGCAAACTCAATACTGCTGCTAGGATGGCAATACACTATGTACTGGGCACCAGGGCTACACTGCACCAGCTATGAAATGATATATGTTGTCTTCATTAGTAATGTGATGCCTGATAGGGACATCACTCTTGGAAACATTTTGGAGCTACTTCAGCTAGTTTTTTATATGTCATATTTCTACAGCACCATATTTTCTCTCCTTGAAGGATTTACAGTCCCCGTTCCTGACTTTTTAATGAGAAGGCTGACAGCATGTTTCAGTCATTCCTACTCCTGGATGGGCCATCACCTCTCACACTTCAAGTCATGGCACTTCATCTACCCTGAGTGTTACCCATTCTGGGATGTGGCAGTAGGTCAAGGAATATGAAAAGCAGGCTCCTCTGTGATGGGCTGCTCTGGAGGTTTGCTTTTGTTTTTAACAACAGCTGTTTGCTTCCATTCATCTTGATATGTTAAAGTAATACAAGGTCCAAGAAATGATTGGTCATGAAAGATGCAATTAAGCATATTGTTCAGAAGAAACGAAAAAATGGGGCACAGAATTATTGGTTTGCTCTCTCTGGTTGTCCCCTGATTTGTGTCTTACATGGAGAGTTCAAACATACTCCTCTAGTGTAGAAGGTAGAGGTTCTAAGGACTTGTGCAAAAACCCCCAGTACTTTGGAGGAAACTTGTCTTTCAATTCATCACTTGAGTCCTTTTGATGTTGTTTCTCCTCCATTAGCTACCTTCAGTGTTGCTACAGTAATAAATCACACCCAGTAAAAGCACGTGTAGAAACTAAATGTTCCATGACCTTTTGTGTTTATGATTTGCTCTGTTATTGTGTAAATATATTGCTATACATGTCTAAATGTAGCTATAGGGAATAAAATACATAGCATCTTTTGACAAGGCACAGCTGACAGCAAATTCCTTCAGGTAAGTTCACTCTCATGACCTAATAATTGGCCATGGTTTTGTTCCATCTCTGTAAACCTACATCAAATATTGATGGCTCCTGTTGGATCCAGCCTAACAGTG
This sequence comes from Phylloscopus collybita, assembly GCA_027886175.1. Lineage (NCBI taxonomy): Eukaryota > Metazoa > Chordata > Aves > Passeriformes > Phylloscopidae > Phylloscopus > Phylloscopus collybita. The sequence goes on from JAJNNQ010000024.1 coordinate 20,426,736, forward strand.
AATTTAAGCATCTGAGTCATCCAACTCTTTCTTTCAAGTTCATAGTTTCAGTTCCCAGGGCCTTATCTGGTGAGATAGTGACTGAAAACCAGGCAGCTTTGTGGGATCTTATCAAAAAACTGTTCTGTGTGGGAAGTGGAGGAGACACACATCCCATGGAGAGACTTGGGGACCCTTTTCTTTGGGCAGAGGCTACAAAGTCATGTTGGAGACCTGCATGCATGCTGTAGTTCTAGTCTGAAAATCAACTTCACAAACAAAATTTCAAATGAAACCTTGTTTCTGGTTGCTCTACTAAAGAAAACCAAGTGACAAGGAAAAATTGATGTCCCTGTGATGCTCAGCCAGTCCCTTCACATCAGTGCTCTATTCTGGCTGTATAATTTTAGCACCATCTTTACAAAAAAAGTGGCTTTTACCTGCCTTCAGTGTAATTAATAACTAGTCTTTCTTGCAGATCTAGTGAGCAGTAGTACTGTGCATGCAGCGCCTGTGTCTGAGAAGTGTATGCTTCCTAGAGCTGACAGCTAAAATTAAAAATGTCTATTTCATCATTTGATGTTAACAGGAATGTTGCAGAGTGCATTCAGAGAAGGATCTATTGTATAAAACAAAGCCTTTTTTCCAGTCGCTCTGGAGAACAACATTGTGTGAGAACAGTGCTGTGCTTTAAATCATTAAAGATAACTTCTTGCCAAGTAATGCAAGATAATAATAGCACATAATAGTCTTCTCTTGCTGCTTCTTTCTCATGTATTGATTGGCTCTGTCCTGTAGGTGTGATAGACCAGGGTGGTTACCCTCTATTCCTCTGAGCACTTTGAAGAAACAACATTTGTCAAATGACAAAAACCATCATCTTAAGAGAGTCAATTGAAAGATATCAGAAGCAACTGGAAAATCTGCAGTCCCAGGTGAGCTGTTATTTGAAGACTATCCAACTTTTGACTCATTTGTGGTTTGTTTTTGAAAAGTTCTGCTGAACTCAGTCTGGACTTGAGAACTGAGCAGTGGATATTTTTTGTTTTCTGGGCTCCCTTCCCTCCCTATCTCCTGGGAAGAAAAGATAAAAAAGCAGCATGGTTAAAGGGCATGTGGGCCACAGGTCCCGTGGCACCTATGGGGTACTATTGCCTAGTTAAAGATTATCTGTTTGAACACAATTTTTGTAAAAAAAAAAAAAAAAATACAAAAAATCCATCTGTTTTCCACAAAAAATATTCTGACTGTACAAACATTAAAACAATGATACTACATTTAATGTATGAATGGTTATTTAAGTTTGCCTTAACTCAGGGGTTTTCATATGGGCATTAGGAATCTGCAATCAGCTGCTGTAACCTCTTATCTAAATGCAGTTCAGATGCCAATAACATCTGAAACAATTATACATTATTACCAAACACCAAGTGTGCTGGGAATGAACCAGATGTTGACAAATTGAAGGATGTTGACCTTCTTCTTCCTAAACATGAAATATAGAAATCAGTGTTTGTTTTAAAGTAGTAATACATTTAAGGAATTTAGGTTGTAATGAAGAGGATATATTAGTAGTTTACAGCCAAGTTGTTCCTTAAATGTTCTTAAGGAATTGTTTTCCTTAGTCCATGGAAGAAGTGGTCAAAAGTAGTTCAAATGCAAGTATGTCTTTCAGGATCTTGAGCTTAAGATCAGCATATGGTTTCCAAGGAGAAATCTTGCCTTGAGAACTGTTGCATTAGATCAAGGGGCAAACATTTGCTGTTCATAGGAATTTGCATCACAAAACTGTATGGTTTAGTGCTTCTTCAAATGACAAAGTTCTTGTTCTCAGAAACAAACTACTAATAGTGTGAACTAGGACATCTGCTTGTTTCTGCCATATTTAGGGAACAGAAAATTGCTGTTTGGTCAAATTATCATTTTGTGATGCATAATACCATTCTTTTAATCCTGGTTTCTGAGTCTGTCTTCTCTTAAGAGAAAAAGAGATCATAAGACTTTCCTTAAATATATTTAATGTCCAATTGCTGTCTTAACAGTTGAAATTTTCCTTATCGACTAGATATGCAGTGATTGCATAGTTCTAAAAATTACTTGTCATGTTCATTTTTAGACTACCTCTTTCCATCTTTCTGTCACATTATGCTCTTTTTCAAACTATTCCGCTATTTTCCAAGAAGAGGACTGACAGAGTTGTTATTAATAATCAGAGATGAAGGCACAGCACCTCAGGTAATTTCTGCCCTTTGCTAGGTAGCAATAAAAGGACGGGAAATTGCTTCATATTTTGTCATTATAGCCTCACAAGTGTATATTAAGCTGATTTTATTAAATCCTATGGAATCAGTTCTCCTGTGTCCATTGTGCTGTCTGCCCACAGGCTGTGCAATGTCACACAAACCCTTCTGCCCATGCAGCAGCTGGCGCTGCAGTGTTTGTGCCGTGGTACCACATGCTCTTCAGCTGCACAGAGAGCACCTCCAGAGCCTGGGTCTGAGCACCACAACCTGCTCTGTGACAGAGGGATAGCTATTGGACCTTCCTTCAGAAAGTGAGACTTCTCCACCCTAGGGTTTCAGGAGCCCTATTCCATTGCTGGGACTCCTTTGTGCTATGTCTCTTTGAACATGTGTGGTAGTTGAAGAAGGTGGCTTTTGCACATTGTTTCTTAAACATTTGCTTTCTTTCTAACTCTTTGGTAAAGTAGGAATTAAAGAGTGCACTATTCTGTGATTCCTCAAGGCTTGCAGGATATGGTTTGATGTCTTCTCCCACTCATTTTCTTTCCCATCTTCATTCACCCTATTATGTATCACTTCAGAAGATCAGGCTTTCCTTCTACAGCATGGAGCCTTCTCTCTGCCTCACTGTTAACCACATCTTTGGATATTCAGATTTTTCAAATTATCCCTTTTTGCCTATACTCAGTCTCATAGCCCATGCGTTTTTTTATCTCTATAGTGACATCTATCTACCTGTTGCTTCATCAGATTTTCCATTCAAGTCACTTCATTTCAGGGAAGTTAGTTCTGTTTAGGGTTTCACCATTGCACTCTGAGCGGTATCTCTTTGGTTGATTGAGAATTTCTGACCACAGTTCATATAAGAATCAGATGTGTGGACACGTCTCAAGTCTTGCAAAAGTTGCCAGCCAGAAACATGCTCACATAAGGATGGTCAGTAATTGTGGGGATTATCTTTGAACCTGTTTTTAATAGAAAAACTGAAATCACTCCAGCTACAGGAAAGCACATTGACTCCACCTCTCATTATGTTCTTTGCAAGGCAGGTAATATCCTTATCTTTTATCCCTTCAGCTCATCTGTATATTTGATAATTTTTCTGCCTTCTTAAGGGATTTACAAACAAGTTCCTCATTATTAAACATCAAAGTTCCTATTTATATTTCTTTCTTCTCTAGAACAAATTACACCACCCTATATAGTATACATTTATCAGAAAATACCAAAAAAATAAGTTACAAGTCAAATTCTTTGTATTTCAGAATTTCTCCTTCAATTTGCCAAATGCACACTTCTTCTTAGTATCATTTCCTTAAAATTTCTTTCAGGAATGTTGCTTCTCGTCAAGTTAACCAACTGTATTACTCTTGTCTTAATCTAGTTTTCTTTTTTTTTTTTTTCTGAAGCTTGTCTATTCCAGCATTGGTTATCTTCGGGTTTTTTGTGCATATCTTCTGTATCTTGGAATTTAATTGCCTGGTAGCATAATCTCTATGTTCTATTTAGCCCAATGTTTTCAGTTCTTACTTAATCCTGCTTCATTTATGCCAAGTTGTTAGCTCTCCCAAATGAACTATGAGACAAGGATTTAGAAAAGTTAAGAGTTTAGAGCATGTACAATATAGGAATGAACTGATGGTCCATAAATGAGGCAAATAAAGGTTTCATGAGTCACCATGCACCAGCTGTCATAGAATGCTGAAACTTTACTTTAAAATTTAATTTGATGCACTTGTGTTACTGCCATACTGACTATTTTTTTCCTTAGAACATCTCACATTTATCTAAGCTACATGAACTACTGGGTTTTCAGGGCAGTCTCTAGCTCCTAAAACTGCGTCTCTAGAGGGTAGAAAGGGTGCAGGCATCAGAGTCACCTCTGCTGAACTGAAAGATTCCTGCTATAAAAGTATTCTTTTTTTACTTGTTCAGATTTTTTATTCCATATTCTATTATACCTTCTTTGATTGAAATCCCTTGCCAATTGCTCTTGAAAAATCTAAATATAACTCCACCCTCTGAATTTGCCTTTATCTTATTGGTAATACCTTCAAAGGACCCATGCAGTTAAGATGACAGGTTTTTTCCGCTGTACATGCGAATAAGGAATAACACTTCAGTTGTGCAAGGATCCAAAGGAATTTTGACAAATGTGTGCATTTTATCATGGTGGCTTTATACTACCTCTTTATACCACAGTCCTTTCAAGTAAAGCGCCATTGCTTTCACTAGAGTCCCTTTCTTCTAAATTCTCTCTCAAACTACAAAATCTTTTGAGGATTTCCAAGTGAAGAGGGGTTAAGCTTTTTATTGAATACTTCTTAAAATTAAGTCACTTATCAAAGAATAGTAAATGAATTCCTAAAATGTAGTGATAGTACAATGCAGAAAAGTGATGCATAATATATACTTTTCAAAATGCAATGAAAACATTTATTCTTAGGAAAGAAAAAGAGAAAAGAAGAGAAAATAGGCATTGTTACACACATTTTAAGTGGTACTATTTTTTTTTCAAGTATAAATGCAATCATATTTTTGAGAATTTGTTTTCATGTATAAACATACTTTAGCTATTTTCTAAAAAATTAACAGAAATTTCATGTTAAAAATTTCAGCTGAAAGTAGCTGAAAGCTGTTGCAGTAGTATGGCTTGCCCTGTTCCTGTCCTCCCTTTAGTATTTTCTTATAACATTTATAGGAACAGACCAGGTGGTCAGAAGGGCCCTTGGGCTGAAGCAGATCACAAATTCACCTGTAGTGTTTTGGTCTCACATTTATGAAATTAGTATATGCATTTATTCCATCAAGAAACTCCAAATATAATTTTATGCTGAGTGACCACTCTTACAAAGCCAGTATTCTTTGTGCAAAGAATATTACGGAAAAAAAATCTGCACATAACGTGTTCTCAATGCGTTGAAAATGTATGCAAAATAGCTCTTAAGGAATCCCAAGGTGAGAGATAATTTACTGTTGAACTAGTGTGATCTATGAAAATTTACCAGGCAAACTGCTGGTAAAACATATTTCTATTCCCATTTTTGGTAAGTACTTTTATCTGATAAATTTGCATTCTTCTCATCCTCCAGTCTTCTGGAGAGTCTAGAGAAGAAAAAATGAAGGGACATTTCATATTCTCATATCCTAAGTTTCCTAAAAACAGAAAATACAGAGTTTGGTGGTAATGCCCAGGAAATTGTATGCCTGCAGTTTTTGTGTTTGCCCTGCATGGGAGTAGGGAGAGGTGGTTTGGTATCACCAGAACAAGCCTTGGCTGAATGATCTCTGAGAAAGGAGGTGTCCACAGCTGAAGTGACCGTTTTTCCACCTGCTTATAAGGGTAGTTACACATTTGGAACAGGGTGTTGCACCTTATTTCTGTAGTTGTTTCTTTGTGCTGCTGCATCGGGGGCATGATCAATCTGAGCATTAACTTAAAATGTCAGTAGCTAACCTTTTCAACAGTCATTCAGTGAGTATTTACCATTTAATGACAGGCATATATAAATAAGTGCCAAAATTTCATACACTTTTTTCCTAGAGGGCTTTTCATTAGGACCACAAGCAGCTAGCTCTTCATTCTGGAGGCAGCAGAGCCCCAGGAACAAATGTATTTCTTTGTTTGATTTCATGTTTTCTGACAAATACTTATGAAACAGTGCTAGAATAAAAATGAAAATACTCCACGCACACAGTCAGCTTTTGGCTTTATACTGTGCGAATAGAAACTTGTCCCCAGAAAAGTCATGCTGTGTCTCACAGGGATAGTCTTACCTCATTGGAAACCCATTTAGTGTTAGGAGGGAACTAGAAAAGGTCAACCTTTACACTTATTCATTAATTACTCTGTAAAATCAAACACAGATAATTCTTAAGTGGACTAACCAAGCAGAGGTGGTGCAGGTCTCAGCACAGCTGGCTTCTTCCTTTCTCTGAGGAGTACATGAATGCTCACAAAAGCAATTTTAATTTTACTTGAGGGATCAGTCCTGTCCTTTCTCTGCCCAGAGAACTGTAGGGAGAAAAGGGCCACATGCAAAAAAAGTAGCCTCTAAAAGGTGCCGTGCTCAGGATAAAGACTTTCCATCTCCAAAGAAAACTAGATCACCTGGATGACAAGAACATTGTCTTTTCTTTTGGAACCATGAGGGTCATCCCCATGCTCCTGAGATATTCTCCACCTTATCTTCGGCTCTGCAAAATGTTTCTTTTGTAACCAAGCAGGTTCAAATGTGCTTTCAGAAACACTGAAGATCGTACAAATGTTGTCAAAAGTGATTTGCCAGACCTAATTCAAAGTAAAATATTTATTCTTTCTTTGTGAGCCCTGCTTGATGGCTGACACGCACCTCTCGTGTGGTCTCCCCACCACGGCTGTGTCCTGGGCTGCCACAGAGCTGGGTTTGTGCAGCTCTTGTGCTGGGCCACCATGGTAGCAGGCACTTGCTCCACTAAAGCTCTGTGCACTAAACACCAAGAGATTAAGGCAAGACAAACCTCCAAAAGGCATTTGTCACAAAGCAGGGGCTGGTGCAAGGAAGCCCCAAGTACTGAATCTTGCTTGTTTCAGGCTCCTTGAAGAGTGGATTTCTTGAAGGAGGAATTGTTCTCAGTATTTTTTAAAGGGTTCTTGCACAAACAAAACAAACCCTGGGCTGAAAATGCTGTTGGAGTGTATATGGTAAACACTTTTGTGCTTTCTTTTCCAAGAATGTGAGAAACCTCATTTCAAATTCTGAGGTAGTTTTAATATAATTAAAGAACCACTGCTTTTTCCCAGGGGATCGTTTCTGTGCACAGGCCAGAGTGTCACTGAAACAGAAGTTTCTTTTTTTTTTTTTGTCATTTGACAGACAGAGGCACATGGAAGAGGAAAAACAGTAAAATAAAATAAAATAAAATAAAATAAAATAAAATAAAATAAAATAAAATAAAATAAAATAAAATAAAATAAAATAAAATAAAATAAACTACATAATAATATAAAATAAATAATAAATAATAAAATAAAACAATCTGCTCTGTTAAATACCACATAGGGAAGACCAAAAGATCAGATCAAGAAAAGGACAGCCTATGGCACAGTTGCAGGGACTTCTGTACTCTGTAACTGGTATTTCACTTTATAGGAGGAATTAACACATTTAATGTTGAGCTGGTTTGGTTAGGTTTTTTTGCGTAAATTAAATTCCTTAGCACTTTAATGGATATTAACTTCCCTGGAACAATCTCCAAGTCCCCCAGAAATAGGTGCCTGTTCCTTTTGCAGTTGTTACACAACTATTTTCATGTAATCCTCTATTGTTTCACTCACATTTGCTGCACATCAGACACAAATGTAAGGTTAGCTCTAGCTGCTTTTATCATAGTGGTCATTCAGGGAACCATTAATATTTTTCCCTCAAGCTTACAGAATTTGGTGCCTATTAAAAAAATTCTCTCCCTGGACCTTTACCCGGCACACCGACCTTAAAATTGTAGACATGGTGATTAAATTTTACTATATCTCATTTCTCAGTGAAACATTTTCTTGTAATTATAGATACTGGCTATATGTTTTAACATCTTTATTTTGAAACCAATTGGTAGTTCAGAGCAAGATGTGGATTTTTTTTACTCCCATTGTCAGAGGCTGTGTGAAATACCAAATTCAGGAGCACATGTTTGGTATATACTGAATCATTAGCAAATGCTTTGGAAAAGGGCATTCATTTGCTGAACCACAAATATTTCCACTTGTCTTTTGGCTCACAAATGATGACGACGCTCATATTCTGCAATGGTAATTTTATTATGGTGATTGGATCAACTCAGGATTAATGCTTTTTAGATTTGGCTTTTGACAAGGGGACTAATTGCATAGCTTCTGTGAAGGTTTGATTATATTTATGTTTTTCCATTAGAATAGCTCCCAAACCATTTTAGAGACAGTTAGCTCATTGTACTTTGCTACTTTTCAGAACAAAAATTTAACTTTTCTTCAATTAGATTGTTCTCACATTCCTTCAAGAATCAAAAAGACTGAACCACTTTTATTTCAGATGGCTGAAAACCACCCACACACACATCTTGAAAGATTAAAGACAGGGGAAGGGTGTATGTGTGAACTAAGCAAATGTCTTTGCCTTGCATAGAGATGAGGCCTCTCTCACTAGAGATTTCATTCCTGAAAGAAAGGGACCAGAATGTTAATGTATATACAATTGGAAAATAATGTGGTGCTATAGCTCCTATAATTCACCTCGCCCCACTTTTCTGTGTTGTGCTAGAACAAATAGAATGTCAGAGAGTAGTAAATAAAGTTGTATGGTAATACAAGTCTAAATTATAAGGCATGGCATGAGTAATGCCTTTAGTTAAACTGGCTGGGATAAAAACTTATTGGTGCTGTCATTTTTCATGCTTTAGGATGCACATTGATCTCTCAAAAAGGTTGGGAAAAAAATTATCCCCTTGCAGCCCATTCTTCCTCCTTTCACTGTAACTTTTTTAAGTATGAGCATGATTGCATTCTGGTTTGGTTCCTTTTTCCTGTTGTTGACTCCAGCTGAGGATTACATGATATATTGGTTTAACCTGATAAAATAATGCCTAGTCATTTTAGCAGCAAGTACTAGAGAGGCATTATGTAGCCACAAGTGAACTGATTGGCTTTCATTGGTTTTCTGATTTCCTGAAAAAGAGGTGTGTCAGATCTGTCTTAAGAAGATTAACCTGTCATTAGCCTAAGTGCTAGGAAGAAGATAAAGGCTTGCCAGCCAATAAGCTGTTAATTGAAAACTTTTTTTTTTTCTGTAGCAGTCAATCAGTGAAATGTAAAAACATCCAGTTTCACTCGCATTTTTCTATTAAAACTGCAAGCAGGATGTTGCACAAGAAAATGATGCTCTCCTGAAAGCTTCTCACTTAAAGCAGAACTGTGAACTGGGATTTTTTAGCATGCAGATATGATCATTCATTACCCAGAAGTGTGATTTAAGATCTCCTCCATGCACCTCAGGCATAGAAGTGGAAGTCACGTCTGGAATGTCCTCTAACAGTCTCAAGACTTTTTCAAAAGGAAACATAATCTGCAATGTGACACAGAGAAGGAGACATCCCAGAGATTGATTTTAGATTGTGAAGGCATTCAACATGCATGTTTTTAAGGCAAAAATACCTCCAGCCTAGCTTGGGTCCTATGTAATTTTACAGATACCTCTTCCCACTCTAAAGGAAATCACCTGTTTTGTGCACCATGGATGCTGCTAAAATTGATGTGAAAAACAGTGGGGTCCAGAAATTATCTGCATGAGGAATTTCTTTAAAATGCCAGAACTGTTCTTTGGTAATAAGTTGTATGAAAATTGAGCGCAGGGGTGATGACCTCATACATCCTGCTGCTTAAAGAAACATTTTTTAAACTGGTGTCTTACAGTGCAGGTTGAAAACATTTGTGCAAAAATATGAATTTACATTGGTTCTTGTAAACAATGACAAAAGGCTTTTTGCCATGATGTGGCAGGAAAAGTAACATGGATGGACTTTCAATGTCTTAAAGCCAGTAATACTCTTAATACAGTGACTGAGCACTCTAAATCTCTGGCTTGGGATATCATTTGCCTTAACTACTTGTAGATCATCTGTCTTGAAGTGCTGACTTGTTCTTGAAAATGCAAGGTTGGTGATGCTGTGAAAGTCAACTGACAAATCTAATATATAACTTCAATTAATATTTTCTTACAAGTAGTTACACAAATATAAAAAGAACTTAGAAAAACAACATACCCTCTAAATAATATGTTTATCTTTTCCTCTTTCTCTTTAACCTCCTTTCAAAAGAAAGAGGAAAAAAAAAAGAGAAAAGCTATTGGTATAGTAAAGGAGGGGTAAAGACATCTAGTATGTATTGACTTTCAGAAATGGAAATTTGATAGCCAGAGGCCAATTTCCAAAATTATTAAGAAATCCTGCAAAAGTACTTTATTGAAATTACTCAGAATTGAATGCTCCAGAATCAAGAGGGCAAAGCATAAGAAATTAAATCAGGCAAAGCTTAGACAGTATTAATAGGTTATGTTCATTGATTTGTTGTAGTATTTCATCACAGTACAGAATGGGATTTTTAGAGCACAAAGAGCATAAAAAAAATCCTAATGTCATTTTTTAATTGAACAAAAGAAATCTGCACCAATTTCTGGCAACTTTGGTGGAGGAAGAGAAAGACCTTAAAATCAAGGAGTAATAGCTGTATGTATGGATAATAGGTTTGCATTAGGAATTAACAGTTAATTTAAGAGCAAAACATTCCTGAGGTGATTGAAAGCAAAATAATTCCATTAAGCTAAATGTCAGTAAACTTTTAAGTGCTTATAGCACACAACTGTTTCTCATAAGGGATACAAAGTTTGTCACTAAGCAAGACTCCAGAGGTGTGTTACATCTCCTGTCAGACCTTGGAATTCATCCATTTTGGGGTGATAATCACAGAAAGCTGTTTAGGTTGCAGTCCTTTTTGTCAAGATGAACTATTGTTGTGTTACTTTTGTTTATATTTTGTTCCATGTTTTTCCTTCAACTAAATACCTGTCTGCATGCAAATAATTCATTTTTAAGAGGCAGCATGCATGTTAGAATTGTAGTATAAAGTAGTATCATCTGCCCCAATTTTTGAAGATTGTACCAAATGTTACAAATTAAATTTCCCACCAGCTGTATCCTTTCTGTAATAGATGGCCTGTTCTCCTGAAATGCAAACAAAAGTTGAGTCTATACACAGTACTTGGAGCTATGGACAGCATGAAGACATCCTGAGGATACTTTCTTGTGTTACACTAATTTTGGTGGGGGTTTTGGTTTTTTGGTTGGTTGGGGTTTTTTTGGGTTTGTTTTTGTTTTGTTGTTGTTGTTGTTGTTTGGTTTTTTTTGCTTTGTTGTTGTTGTTTTTTTTTTTAATTGAGCAAGAGTTCACCATAACACAAGTTTTATGCATCACTGCATCATTCAATCCCAATCTGCCTTTAATACCTGCTTAGATAACATTCTGGTTGTCCTATAAATGGTGAATAGATATAAACTCACCCCAAATGGTTATGCTTTAAACATTAACTTTTCAAAATTACTGCATAATTCTCTCCAGGTATGCCACCCCCACAATGCTTATGTTTTGTGATTCCATGGGAGTTTCTTTGAGCCCTTTATCTCTGTCTGTTTGTTACACCTCTTTACACTGTGATTGCCTTTCCTTGCATGGTTCTCAGCACAGTGTTTTTCTCATTTTTTATATTTTAAGCAATGCAAACTCTGGCATTTTGGCAGAATAAAAGAAGGTAGTAATTTCTACTACTATTAAGTCCAGGCTCTTTGTGAAAACTCACCTGGCTTTTCTTAAGTTCCTGGATATCTGGCAATTTCACAAGCACAGAGATCAGCCACTTAATCTGTCACATGGAATAATGTAGGATAGCTTTGATGGATAGTTTGCAGAACACGTATTATCCCTGTTTCAGAACTAGCTGAAATGTCTGATCATCATTATACCATGCTTTACCTCATTTTTACATGTTCAGATAGGTAGTTCATTACTTTTAACACTTCTCATCATGCCTGAGTGGTGACAGTAATAGCTTCAGTATTGCTTTCTATTTGTAGGAAATTTGTAGAACTGGAGTAAGTTGCATCTCTCCTGATCCTTTCCTTCCTTGGAAAGCATGACATTGCTTCCTTTCCTCCCTTTAATCATCTGTTGGACCTTGTTGGCAACAGCAGCATCAACACACTTGGGAAAATGGCACAGTTAAGCCTTGTCAAAACTGGATTGAAAACTCACTGTGGCCACAAGAGAGAAAGAGCACTGATTGCTCTTCCTCATATTGGGCCCTTTTCATCCTCTGAAAGCACCCAGCTCTTCAGGAGCTCTTTGTTTTCTTTTCTTTAACTCTGGGGATTTGAGGTGAGTTTTGGTATTGGGTTTGGTTGTATTTGGGGGATTGGTGGGGGTGGGTGGGAGGGTGTTTTTGTTGGTTGCTTTGGGGTGGTTTTTTGGGGATTTTTTTTTACTTTAAGTTAGAAGCTTGCCTGTCTTGTTTTGTGAACTAATAATTCTTGACTTCCCTTGGCTTGTACACCGGACATCTAGCTCCACGATTAGCTTTTGTAGCCAGTCTGATTTCATTGTGGCTGATAATCGACTTCCTCTTATGGCAAAGTTTCAGTACTGTACAAAGACACTACATAAAACCATCTTTCTGGGGCATCTCTACTGATAAGCAATAGTGCAGGTGGACAGAAGATAATCAATGCCAATTACACTGTGAAAAAGAATCTGCTATTCTCAGGTGATAACTACTATCACCTCTATAATAAAGGCCTGCTATTAGCTCTGTTACAAATCCCTTTTCTTCTGAAATACATAACAGTTCTCTAAGACAAAGCTTTATATAATAAACCTAATATCCAAGAGCAAGTGTGAAATTACACTTTTCAGTAGGCAGTTAAACAGGGCAGCTGAAGCAGTTCTGTGCTATACAGAAATGATGGGAAATTGTAGGCCAGTAGGAACCTGTACGTCTGATCAAACAGGGTTTGCATGTTCAAGGGCAAAATGAGCAAAGAGACTGACCTGGCACTGCTCTGGGAGGTTGAAGCTGTTTCTGTCAGATTTTCACAGCAGTTGTGAACACCCTCATCAGTTCAACCACTTCTCTTAGAGGTCTCTATATCTATATGATGTTATTTAGTAACTCATCAGCAGACAGACATATTTAAGATAATTAAGTCAGTCTAAGCACTTGCAAAAAGTTTGATCTTTTTCACCTGATCTAGTAAAATGCTTTGTGTGTACATAGATAGATAGATAGATAGATAATCTTTGTTCTGTATTGTGGCCAGCAACTGGGTATCCACCAGCCGTTCTCACACCCTCACCACGTCTACCCCCAGGAGATGGAAAAGAGAATAGGAAGAGAAAAAGTGAAAAAAAAATTTTGGTTCAAGATACAGATAATGTCATAATCTGTTTTATAATAACGATGAGCTGGTGTTTGAAACTGAATTGGATTGGAATGGGAAATAACTAATAAGGAAATATTTATGGCTCACTCCACCATTTTAAACCCGTTAACATCTGTGGACTTGCTTCTGATGAAAATAGAAGCAAAGGTGTAGTAGGATGCATTTGTACTTCATGAACCAGTAGCATCTGACTCTTGTTAGTTACAGCCTTGTTTTTAATCAAAAGTAAGGTAGGTTAACACATAAGAGGAGTTTGGCAATGAGGCTTTTCCTAGATTTGAGTATGATCTTTATTGAGTCATATGCATGGGATTTTGCCTTCCATACCCACTGAAAGGATTATTTTGTTTTTTAAAGTATCTAAATCACAAGTGCAGTCAATTTTGCAAACCTAATACTAATTTTACAAGCCACATTTTTCTGCAAATAAATGCCTATTGATGTAAATTATGTCTATAGAATTCTTGTTTATTCTTATTCTTCTTCACTTACTGGTAATTTATTTTATAAATATAGGGTTAAGATAATAAATCTGACATTGTTGATGGAAAACAGCCTCAATTACTTTCAGAAAGAAGACTTTAAAGGCAGTGATTAAACACCTATTCTCTAAACTGCCAAAAAAATAAAAAAGAAAAAAAAGAAAGGGTTTTTCTAAGACCCTACTATTCACCCAGTGTGTTAAAGTCTAGGGCTTGTCCCAGGCTTTAGATCCCTTAATCATGCTATCTTAGTTTCAGTGGTATATTTTTAGCATGTAGTTAGAACAGTATAATTGCTGCTTTATGCAGCTGCAAGAAAATGTAGCTCTTTAACTCCAGTGTGCCAAACACATGTTGGCTTGCAAGGCTTGGAGCAACATTTGCTCTCATAAATTTGCTATAATAAGACTCCCTAGGCCGGAGTGTTGGCTGTCTGACCCTACTCTTGTGAGGGTGGTTAAATGCAATGTAGCATTCAGCCAACTATCTTGTTCTTTTTTGGATGGATGAGTGTAAAGACATGTAGACTGCGGCTGTGCAGAGGTTAGAGAAATGGAAGAGGCACTTCAGTAACACTAATGCAGGTACTAAAATAACATTATATCAGAATGAGGTAGTATATGGACAAATGATTCTCCTGCAGTACCTCAATCATTTATCTTTATATGGTATCCTGAACTGCTGCTGTGTGCAGCATAAATTTCTGCACTTTACAGCACATATCAAAACTGGGAATTGTTGCTTTGAATTTTTTCACATGCTTCTCTTAAAGGTCAGTAAAAGGAAGCCCCCCAAATAAAGTTCTGGTTTTAGCATATTTCTCAAATAATGTAGTATTTCTGAAGATGGCAACAGTCAGAAAATTGGCAGTATTGAAATAACAGATATTGTAGTGTAAAATATCCAACACTTTAAAATCCAAAATACTGAACACTATGTGTTTCTTAAAAGTTTTAGTCTGTTTAACTTTATTTTTTTGCAAAAGTGTCTATTCATCTGTTAATTGTTTGATTTTGCATGATTAAGTTCATTCATTTCTAAGGTTTCACTCCACCAACCACTTCTTGTTTGCTCTTTAATAAAATTTACAACTCTAATTCACTTGTCTCCCTGCTACAAAAGCACCTGTCTTCTGCTGGATGAAAGAATATGTTGAAGGATGACTTCTTTCATCCCTGACTGATACTATTGAACTCCAGTGGGCAAAACAAACAATTTAATCAACATTTATCTGGCTTGCACTGTGTGTATTACACTCTACCCTGCACAGCCAGACTGTCAAGGATACCATGCTTTTCCAAGAAACATAAACCCTTGTTTCCAAAGCACAAGCAAACCTTTAATATCTGAGCTGTTTCCACTCCACTTCTTCCAAGCTCTTCCAACCCTTTCTCTTCCAGAGAAGTATTAGTACCACCATCATTTGGAAGGGCTCAAATCTACTTGAACTTAGCAAGTTTTCTGTCAGCTCTTTGCTTTCACTTTACTGTTATGCTTAATTTTGTTCTGCCTAGCTGAAGTGGCTGGGATAGTCATCCCTTGCTCCCTGCTTTTCTTTCCTAAAGCAGACTTTAGGATTGTGCTGCAGGGTTGGAGAAAACCAGAGTTCCCCAGTCCAGAGACCTGGGAACAGCGTTCTCAGCCCAGTGGAGGTTTCACCTGCTTCCAGAGCCCTGACTCAAAAATAAGGACACCATGGTCTCCCTGATTTCAAATTTTAGTTTGACACCAACTGTGGTAGCTTTAGCATATGAACAGCCATAAGAACTGCTGAGGAAGAGTACTTCTAACTTTCTTTAAGTTCTTCTTCTGCTCTCTGCTTATTCAGTGTATTGAAGAAGTCTAACATCACATGGAAGCTGGTGCAGTGTCAGCATTCACTGGATCTTGGGGTCTTCCTTGTGCATGTGTAGGACGACGCTGGAAATGACAACCTCTCATCCAAGACAAGCATTCCTATGCAAATGTTTTAGAAATCCTGCTATGCTCACCTTGTGTAGATTGCTTTCGATCATTTTTCAATCTGTTTCAGAACCTTACAGGCAAATAAAAACAAAATTTGAGCACTGTGAAAAATACCCAGAACATAATAAACCTCTGACCAAGTTTCCACTCTGTCCTAGAGACATGTGCCCTACAGTTTTAGACTAAGCAGAAATTCTCAGGCATTTAATGATCACTCTGGAATGTAATTTTGTAACACTATGCTTGGGTGAGAGCTAGTTTTGAGGGCTTGGCTGTTGTTTGTTTCTATAGGGGCAGTGCTGCTCCTCCGTGTGAGCAGTGATTTTAATAGGGAAGGGAACTGAGAGCGAAGGAACTCCCTTCGCACGCTGAATTCCTATTTTACAACATTATATAACTCTAATCCCTGTTTCAGCACTTCAGCAGGATGAAAGTGGCAGGTATTTGGCTCTTTTCCTGTCACATCACCATAGTGTAATGGTGGATTTAGCAGGGTGAAGTGAGGATTTTCATCTCTTACTACCTCTTATGACTGTCCCTGAAGCCAGTAATAGTCATGCCTCCTGTGGTGTTCAGGACTGGTGTTTAGGGGCCAAAATACTGTTCCTTTTTCTGGACAGTGAGTTGACTAAGCTGCAAGTAGTTTGTCCTTGGATGAGGGAGGAAATCTTGGTTTAGTGCTGAACTCAGCACTCATGCAATTGTATAACTTGAATATGTAAGTTTTTGGCAGATGTTGCGTTTCTACTGGATATGGAGAAGGAATGAGGATTCAACAGTATTGCTTTGAAATATTGCACTTAGAATTTAAAATGAATGCATTATGGCACCAGTGCTATCAAAATTGTCTTTGTAACTCTCCCTTTTTACTGCATTTTAAATTTGGCTTGTGATGCACTACATGCTTTACAAAGGGATAAAATACCAAACTTACTCATTTGGCAGATTTGTCTCATAAGACTGTCTGGTCAGTAGTAAAAAGCAAAGTGTTAAGTCAGGTTCTGAAGAGAGAAGCAGTAAGAGTTTTAGATATATTCAGCCCATTTACCCCCTGTAAAAAAGGGAGTAGTATACTAACCAAATGACAGAATTAGGGGCAATATTCCGTGCGCCTGTTAACGTTGACCATTAAAACTAAGAAGCTGTAAGTCAGGTCTAAAGAGCACCTGGTCTCCCAGTAGGTTTCTGCTCTCCAGGAGTCTTTTACATTGAACTACTAGACAAAGTAGAGTTTAGTTTTTTCTTCAAGTAAAGAAAAAAAAAATATAGTCAGGAACTAAGATTAAAATGTCAAAACTTAACCAGGCTTCTTATTTAAGGATTGTCAACTTGCAAAATAAAAAAGCGGAGATAGGAAGTTGTTTTAAAGGTAATTATTAGCAAAATGGTGACATTTCTGTTACAGTGAATATAGCTGCTGTGGCCAATTAAGATTGTTAATATAATGACTGCAAGTTATTTGCTGAGAGAGAAAAACAGTTTCATAATTAGAAAAAAATGTTGAAGTCACTCAAAAACATTTTAGTAATTTTGACAGAGGAAAAACTGTTGTGTTTTGTTTTGTTATTCTTTTATTCAGTAAATGCAGTTTATAGAAGAGCAAGAGCATGCTGCAATTGAACCATCTGATTTTAGTTCATGCATTAATCAATCTCTTCAAATGTGTATTATAAGCATGATATAGCAGCCTTATCATGTGCCTGAAATAAGCAGATGTCCAATTGCCAGAAATACCAGTGGTTCCCTAAGGTGACTTTTTCTGCCAATAGGGAGATATGCATTAAACCCAGCCTTTCAACACAGCTCTGTGGGAAAAGACAACAACCTTAAGGCCAGAAGCACTGGCAACTGATGTGCTACCATTATCAGACTTGTCGCAGGTAACACTAAGCTTACACAAAACTGACTTCCCTTACTCTCTGAGCACAGTGTCATAATACATCAGTGTGTAAGGCAAGGTCTCACACAAGCTTGCAGTACAGTTTCTAGTCCTGTTTAACTCTAGTTGTGATTTTTGTTGCACTTCATTTATTGAAATGTCAGCCTCTATTGTTTTGCATCCATCTTAAAACATTCAGTAATTCAAGCAGAGTTATTATGCAGCACAGATTAGGTAACACGAATATTCTGTCTGAAAGAAGTTCTTCCTTGACCTCTTTTCTCTGCTACTTTCCTTGCTGAACTCACAACCACTGTGCAAGCAGAGCCTTGAGTAAAAACACCCTAAAATGTCCAGTGGGAGCTGATGCAGCCCTGCAGCAGAAGGCAGCTCTTCATCACCCCTTCCACAGATGGAGACAGAGTCATGGGAGGGGACCTTGTTCCCAAGATGCCAAGTGACTAAGTGTGATGTCAGATCTGCACACACTCTGGCACCAGCATGGTTTTACTGCAGCTCTGAGACAAACCTCTTTCTGTGATGCAGTTTCTTATCTGAAATAAAGGAATTGTTTCTTAAAACACAGACTATTCCCATCATTGAATTAAAATTAAAATAAAAAATCTTTCTGTACTACTACTGGCACTGTGGGGAAGATACATTAATGGTGTCAGATAGTACAGATACAGTGTGAAGACACATGGGATAGCAAAAAGAGTTGGCCTGCAATCCAGTTCTTTAATTTTAATCACAGCAAATGATACATTATGGTGGCCAGATGGTTTGGTTTTACTTTATACAGCTAGTTGAAAAAAAAAACCCCAGAATTAATTATCATAAAATTGAGAAGTTTTCAGCTACTTAAAAGTGTACTAAATTAAAAAGTGCCCATTAAGAACATTTTCTGCTACTTCTTCTAGTGGAATGGTGTGCACTGAAGTCTTGTAAGCCCACTTTGTATGTATGATTTTAGTTTTTCTCCCTGACCAAGTTACAAGAAGTTAAAGCCTTGTGGCATTTAAAAGCATCAGTTTCATTTGTTGCACACAGGTTTTTACTTCCCACTTTATTGGGGGATAGCTGCATTGCAAGGTTGTTAGTAAGATGACCTGACTGAGTGACCAAGACATGGCCTTCCTGGCCTTGGTGCTTTGGAAATCTTCACCACTGATGTATATTTGCTTTTATCATCATTGAACTTCTCAGACATCTGCTTCCTCTTTGTTTTTCCCATACACAGGCTATGAAGAGAACAGTTTGCCTGCACACCTGGAGGACATATTACACCTGTGTTTACAGACTGGGAACCAACAGCTGCCTGATTGTATTCACTCAGAATGCAGAGTTCCTGTTCCATGGGAAACCATGGTGACCTTGACTGTGGCACTGTCACAGTTTTTCCAGTGATTTTTGTATGGGAAGTGATTGGTTTCTCCTGTTTTTCCATATAGACAGGGTAGGCTTTTGTCCCCATCCTAAGCTGCACTGAAATTGTGGTTGAAGCAATGTACAGGGTGCTGATGGGGGGCTGCAGAGTGGCCTTGGTGAGGAGTGGCAGGGACTGCCCCATGCTGAGCACAGGCAGTTCAGCTCATTCCACAGGACTGAGCACAAGGCACAGCTGAACCCTGTATCCACAGTGGCAGTGCCTCAGGAAAAGTCTGTGTGAGAAAGGGGAAAATGCTGCACAGTCAGTGAGGAATGAGGGGAGGATGTGGAAAACAGCCCTGCAGACACCAAAGTCAGAGGAGAAGATGATCCAGGTGTCCAAGCAGAGATGCTCCCTGCAGGAGATCACACTGGAGCAGGCATCCACACTGCAGCCCATGGAAAGGATCACACTTTGGCAGGTGGACATGCCCTGAAGGAGCCATGATCCATGGAGAGCCCATGCTGGAGCATGTTGATCCTGAAGTACTTTAGCCCATGGGAAGGAGCCACCCTGCAGAAGAAAAAAATGCAGAGGAATGAGAGCTGTTATGGACTTACCACAGCTCCCATTCCCTGCACTGCTTGGGAGGAGGGAGTAGAGGAACCAGGAATGAGAGAGTGAAGTTGAGCATGTCAAAAAAAGGGACTTTGGGGAAGGTTTTGTTTTGTCTTTCTTTCTTTGGTTGGTACTTTATTTTAATAGAGAATAAACTAAATTCATTTTCTCAAATCAAGTCTTTTCCTCATGAGAGTAATTGGTAAGCAAACTCCCTCCCTTTAACTTGACCCTTAATCTTTTTCATCTTCTTTTCTCCCCTGTCCTGCTGAGGAGGTGGAATGAGAGCAGTTGGGTGGGCATCTGGCAGCTGGCCATGGACAACCCACCGCAATCACAACAGAAGTTGTTACACTTGAGAAGTCACTCTGTGTAACTACAACTACTCAGCCTGATTATTTTTACCGCTCCAAGTTAAATGTGCTTAGTTCCCATGTTTTGCCTCTGTGGACAAATTGCCACCCAATTGTTTCTACAACTGTGCAGATGTATGGTGAACTCAGAAGACAGCACTACAGCACCATTCAGAGAAGCTGCAGCTCACTCTGTTCCCATTAATCAGTTGCTTTCCTGTAGCCTCTGCAAACTGCTAACTTGATTTAGAGTTAAAAGCTTTCAGACACCTTTAAGGTGAAAAGTAAAAATCAGATATTTGCATGCAAAGTTTGAATTGCTTCCCAACCAAGGACCCAGGAATTTTTTTTCAGAGACTTTTTCATATTTTGTCCTATGCTGACTTAAAGGAATGTTTACTACTGTGTGTAGTTACTGGGAGCTTATGTTACTGGGCAATGCCAGCAGCTGCTTGTCCAAAGTGCACCTTCACATTCCTAGAGGTTTTTCACAGAAGCAAACTTCAGGGTTTTGAACTTTTCCAGGAACTGGTCTCCAGTATTAAACAGCCTTTTACCGTTCTTTTGAATTTCCTTTTAGATCAAAGAATATGAAACTTGTAATAGTGATGCCTTTAGTTTTAGCTTTCGTGATTTTCAGATTCTGTGCTACCTAGGGGTGTAGATCTGAGCCTCATATTAGGTGATAGTCAGCTCTCTTCACAGAGTAGGGAGACAAAACAAATCCTTTTCCTGCTGAAAATCAAGGACAATGAGTACAACTTGCAGGCCCAAAAGCATAAACAATGATGGACTGAAGAGAGAAAACAAGAAGGATGAGGCTTCACAACCCACAGCTGTAATTGGACAATTAAACCCCAATATGCAAATGGCCCAAAACTCATAAAAGTGTAAGACCTTGTGACCAGTGGTTCATTTTGTAACCATTTTGAGCCCGCCTTGGGTGTAGCCCTGGTCAGGCTCTTGTCCTGCCCGAGTTATATCCTAAAGGCCTTTCAATAAATACCTACTTCAATCTCTAGCTCTGTCCAGTCTGTTTCAGATCAGCCTTCCCAAGGCACCAATAGTACTATAGGGCATATTTAGCCATTGTCCTGGGCTTTTACTCCAGTACTGCAGACTTATTATTTTTAAATACTCCAATGTCATTTTAAGGCATAAGAGGGCAAAGAAACTGTATTTATTAACTTGCTGATGATAAAGAGTCAATTTGCTCAGCTGCAGCTTCTATACCCTCCTGAATATAACTACTGTTCTCTCTTTTCTCTATTAGCTTTTGTTCAGTTGTTTTTTTATGAAAATTTTTGACTCCTTTTATATACACACAATACCTTGTGAATGTAAATACTAATTAGTTTTCTTTCTAAATAAGATTCCTCCTAAACAATTGAAATCATGCTATGTCCAGGTAAAAAAAAAAAAATCTTTAAAGTTGTGCTACTGAATAGGCGTTACAACGCTTTGTGGACGCTCTTTCTACAGAAAAGAGCATGATTTTATTTATATTCTTGAACTTTTTAACAAAAGTATGTTTAATTCTTCATAGAGGTTTCTTAAACTATGTGAAGTAGACAAACAGGTCAAGCCAATTCAGAAAACCCATGCACAGCTTTAGCTTTCAGTTATTGTTGCAAAATATTTTGGCAGTTAAAACCAGCAAAAGATTAATGAATACAATTTGTTTTATTTAACTGGTTTTTGTGATTTATTTTTTTGGGGGGGGTGGGGGTGGGGTGAATACATTAATTTCTTTGCTCACAACCTGGAAAATTGGTTTCAAACTCATTAATACAAAAGCAAGCATTAATTCTGAGTAACTCTTCAGACTGGGAGGAATTGCTCTAAGAGATGTATATTATGTTTTAGACAAATCATATCAATATGGTGATTTTTAAGTATTGTGATAGAAGAAAAACTAGCCTATTAAAGGGTCTTAGTCTAACAGCTGATGGGAACCCACCTGGTTTCACAAACAGAATATGAAACTCCCATGCTTAAGCTAAAGAGCACATTTCTTTTCATTAAATTAAACCTTCAGAGAGCTTTGGAATCCCGATCTGTTTTCTTCCCCTTAGTTTCTTTTCAAATTATGATTGCAAGTCTAAGTCAAATTTTTCAGAGCTTAGAGTTGAAGTGACATATTAGTTAATGATGATATTATGACCTGTTCCATGATGATGGAAACACTTTAAAAAAAAAAAAAAAAAAAAAAAAAAAAAAAAAAAAAAAAAGAAGCCTGCAATAGATCAGCAAAAATGTCTGGAAACAATGATCTTTGCATTCTAAACTCTACCAGATTTCCTTGCCTTTATTTTAATTGCATGTGCTGATTAAGCATGTGCTTCCTTCCTCTAAATACACTGGAGTTGTGCCTTACTCATAGAGCACAGCTCCTCAATGTCAGTTCTCTAACGTGTATTTTTATCTGTTTTTCAGACTAAAACACAAAGCAATACTCTTTGTCAATACTCAGTTAAAAAACCACTTGAATAAGTGTTGTGCCTGCTGGTATTTTTTCATATCTTAAAGTTTGTCAAGAATTACAGCAGCTAGGAAATACCTTGAGATTGCTGTGGCAGCATGAGACAACTTTAGAGCACAGCCAGAGCTGCATAGCACAGTGGTGATGAAATTCCTCTTGTGGAATACAAGCTATAAAAGGTTGAAAGACCTTCATGCATCTTTCTTTTAAATTAAATTCCATGCTGGTTTTATTTTTGTGCATTGCCTCTCAGGCAATATCAAATGCTGAAAGTAAGATAAATAGATATTATTTCACTTTTTGTTTTCTTTGTCCTATCCCATTATTATACCTTTCTCTCAACTCTTCAGGATCCTTCTAACAGAAAAAATACAGGAGTAACAAAAGTTACCAGTTTTTTTCAGTCCAAACTATCTAACATAAAAAATTGGCATCGGGGCTGGCCAAAGGTTTTGGATATGGTACAAAGTAAGTTCCTGGAATCACAGAAGTCCATTCTACCATGCTGACCAGGCACGAACCATGGGTGGACCTTACAGGCCACTCTTTGCATGTCCTCTGTTAGGCATTATTAACCATGGTGAGTTACTAGCTTGTAATTCTCTACATGCTGATGAATATTTATAGGCACTCTCACTAAAAATATATTTTAAAGGGACTTTCAGGTTGCCTATATTCAGGATATAAAATGAAATGGTCTGTTTAGATTTAAAAGATCTCATACTGTTTAAAAATGAAAGAGAAAAATTCTACCCATCACCATATCCATGAAGCAGACTATGCTTGCAAACTGCAGCAAAGCTGTGAATTGCAAACATAGCTTTTCAAGAAAAACTCAGTAGTCTGAGGGGAAAGATGGCAGAATTACTGAAGTGCCTTCACAGGATAAATCACATTAAATTACATTTAATTTTCAAGTTTTTCTTGTTATTTAACAAAAGAAGCAAAATGTGGCTTGTTCTGGATTTCCAGAGTTAGTAGCATGTTCAGCTATAAGCACAGATGCATGCAGATAGCACAGATATCCATCTCTGGATTTTTTCATAGGGAGACATCCTCTGCTGCACTGGACTTGAACATGCTTTATGTTTCCCACTGAGTCCCTCTGGTTCATAAGAGAATCTGATGCTTTGTGTGCCATTAATTCCTCTGCCCATTCACATTGCACTAATCCTGCCACTTAGATAATCCCAGACTCTATCCCAGGGAGGGACTGAGGGATTACATGCAATTACTGCTATCAAATCAAATTGTGACTTATTAAATGTCAGAATTCTTTTTAAGGTGGTGTAAGCATGTTATACATCTGTTCTTCATTTTGAGTTTACACAATCACTTACCAAATATTATTTGTTAAATTGTTTCATTAATTCCTTTTGGTGAATTTTATGATATTTACTATCCTTCCCAAGAAGAAATAAGTTTTATTTATCCTATCTCTTTTTTCTACTTAAGTATCTCCTTTTTCTACTTAGGTAGAGGAAAGGGGATGGTTGCCCTTTTTTTTTTTTTTTTTTAATACAGAGTAGTGTGTGTTGTGTAAGAGTCCCAGAAAGATTACGGTGTCACCTTAATACTTTATAAAGGGCTTTAGTAGCATTAGAATATTACTTAAGTAACCTTAACAACAATTCAGAACCCACTTATAAAACTAATTTTAAAAGGCATCTAATGAAGTTTGAGAACGACAAGGAATTATTATTCATTAAAAAAAGAGAAGAGGAAGAATTTAAGTTTAATTGCTATCTAGTCATCTCAGCGTAGGCTATGACAACAATTTATTCTCTTATTATTTGATATCAGTAGAACCTTGTTGTTCCTTTATGCTTCATGACTTTGGTAGCAGACAGATTTCTGCATAAGTATTTTTGTCATTTAAGAAAACAGATACAGGACCTAAAGCAATAACAAGGCACTAATTTACAGGTTTATTATTGTGTATTCAGAGTTGTGTATTTTCACATAAAAGCACACTGAGAAGCTTACAAGGAAATTAAATCAGAAAATGTCCTAATAAAGAAGCATTAAACCTGTGCTAAAAATTATAGGAAGGTGAAAAAGAAACTGTAGAGAAAATAGAATTTACATGAATGCTTTTATGATAAATATGCAATTTACAAACAAGCCAAGTTTGCCTGCATCGTACCCAACATCCATCTAAGACAGGACCTTCAGAACACCATAATTTTTCCAAAATTATTGAACTTCAGTCAGTCAATCTGACCACCAGCTGGATAAAGGTAAGCCAGTTAAACTGTCTCTGGGTCATGTCTGGTATAAAAATAGCAACATTTCACCAGACAGGTCTAAGATACTCAGGTCCACTCTCCTGTCTCTGGAAAAAGCCAGGAGCACATGCCTAGGGAACAGGACCCCTGTCACCCTCTCTGCTTCCAGCAGCCTATTCAAAGAAAAGGTTCAACAAATGGGTTAAATGGGGTTTTTTCCTCCCCAAAAGGACCTGGATTTTTAAACTCATATTTACCTTTAGCCTCCATACCACCTTGTGCTAATCAGTTCCACATTATAATTGCACACACATTCTTCCTTTTTTTTTAAGAAATCAAATTCTTTCTCAAATTATTTTGCAGGAATGTTTCAAAGAATTCCAGAAAGGCCACCTTGAGGTTAAAGGAAAATAAGAATTTTCATTTCAGTGACCTGTGGTTTTTATGTCTATGAATAAGATCATTGCCTGTCACTGTAGTAAGGGGATCAGATAAAACTTTTAAGTGCTGCTGTCTTCCTACATCTTTAAGTCCAAGTATTTTATTCCTGTGGCTTGCAGAGACTGCTGGTGCTAATATATAACAAGGAGAGATACTTAGTGTGAATTTTGCTTTGAGGAAAAGCTGGGGTCAGAGTTTAGTCTCTTGAAGCTTCTCTCTACAATAGATGTGAATTTCTCTGTCCTCATATTGTTGTCCTCATTGTCTGCAATTCTTAAGTTTCAAATGCTTCATTAAACTTTTCCCTGTATTTTATAGCATCATCCATAGAAAACTTGAAATTTCCTAGATCCAGTCTATCACACCCTTAAGGGTTTTTATTTCATAACCTGTGTTAATGGCCTTGAGTCCCCACCATCACATATGAAGATCTGAGTGCCATCTGGAACAGGGCTAGGAGGTTTCAGGTGACCTAGGTGGTTCCTTACAAGCATATTCAGAGGCAAATAAGCATATGCCTCTTTGATAGAGACACTGCCCAGGCAATAGATTTCTCTGTGTGTAGCCATTGGTGCTGGATTTAAGTCATTGGAATTAAATTTTGTTTTAACTGTAATACATAAGTTCAATTTTGTTCTTTTCAGGCCTCACATTTATGGCAGAATTTAATATATATATATTTTTTTTTTATCCTTTCTTGCATTCTCAAAGTCCTGTCAGTACCTCTGAAAGGTGTTGCTTTTCCATCTGCCTTTCCTCCCTTTTGTATTGCATTGCTTGCAGACCTACAATGAGACTTCTCTGCTTCCACATTCTCCCTCATTCTACTTCTGGACTTTACTGGAGGGTAATACACATGAAAAAATGTACTCCCCAGATAAAGTGGACGTGGACATGCAATAAGTCTGAAAAAATTGTGCTTTAATTAGAGAAGTAACTTTTCCTCAGAGTGAAAGTGAGGATATTAAACAGCTAAAAAGAACAGTGTTGCCAGCACAGCCCTTCTAATCTGTGTGCACTTCATCACTATAATCCCTCAGTAAAGCTATTCTAGCAGGAACATGGCCAGAACTCCTTGAAAAGCAGTTTCTTCTACTTGCACCTAATTCTACCTTCCATTTGCTTCCATTCTTTCCATTTTAGTCTGGTTTATTGCACTGCTTCTTCAAGTCTTCTCATGTTTTCTCTTAATTCTTTTTAAATAATCACCTTTGCTGATAAGCATGTCATGCTTATTCATATATGCTTGTTTTTCCAAAGGCTCCACCTCAAAATTTGATGGGTTTGTTTCAGATTCCTCAAATAGATAATTTAGAAAAGCTTGATTATTATCTTAAAGAGTTATTTAAATAAAATGTAGATTTTTCTGACATTTTAACCTTGTCTTCCAGAAGGACAATAACAACAGAGTTTGGAGAGTCTTCCATGCCATATGAAAGAAATATGCACATTTTCAAGGACTGAGATGGCTTATTTTTTGATATTCCCATTTATGCTATTGCTTTTTTCAGAAGAAGGTTTGAAAATAAAAATGTAAAAAAAACAATTGCAAGCCACTTTATTTACTAAAAAGAAGTTGTCTACAGTTTCTGAAACCTGTGGTTCAAACATTTGATTTTTTTTTTCCTTTGAACACTGCTGTTATTTTGGGAGGGCGGGGGGTAGCGGGGAGGAATTCTGAGTGACATTTGAGTTCTTTAAAACTTCCTCTTTTCATTGAACAAGAAATTTGGTAGATATACACTTGGGAAATTCTGTGTTGGCATTTCCAATGCCTAACTATTGAAAATTTAGATTAGATGAAAAACAATAGAAAACTGAAGATTGCCATTTTAAGCTATCTTTCTTTTGTTTGCTGTTCTTTGTTATTAAAACCATGGCATTCTTTGCCTGCTAAGGATATTTTGAAGTGACATATTTCCAAATACCGCTTCACATGTTTCAGATTCTGGTTTTATTCAGTATTTCACAAAGAAAATTCCTGCTGCTTCTCAGTATTGAAAGTCTTGATCGTATAACTGACAGGATGTTAGTGGGCAGCTATTTTTGCTATGGGGAGACTGCTAAAAGTGATCCAAGGAATGAGGAGAGATTAGGAAAAAATCACCGTTTAATGGTAAGTACAGTACATGTCTCTGTTGAAATCCTTCAGGCATCCATGTGCACTTTCTTCCCCTTCTCTTCCTCCTCAGCGGCATTGCCCTTACAGGCTGCAGAATCTGGTTTATGCAAATATGTGCTAAAAGTCTGTTCCAGCAACAGCCCAGCTTGTTGCCCTTTTATGCTGTAGGCTTGTACGCACTTCTGAAAAATATCTTGCAATTCTGATCTTACATGATTAGCGCGTCACAGCTCTTTATTTGCCTAAAAATACTGGAGGACCACGTGAGCCTGCATGCTGTGGTCCTAAACCTTATGTGTCAGGGGCAGCTTGCCCAGCTGGTTCTGCCACCAGTGCACACCCCATGCATGCACCACCACTGTGCTCATCACTCCTGGCACCTGAAAATGACATGACATGACATGTCCAACAGCAGCATTCAGGTCCTTTGCCGTCTTGAGACCAAATTTGTCTGTCCTGACTGTTGACACTGCTTTTGCAACTGAGCAAGCAGGAGCCTTGGCCCAGAGGAGAATTCATCTCATGCAGCTGCACAGCACTCAAGGGCAACAGGACTGCACCCTGCTCTGCAGAGCAAAGCTGCTTCAGTGGTGCTCACCTTCCCCTGGTGAGACATCACTGCAGTGTCAGAGGTGGGACACCACCTTTGCAGTAGCCTTAGGTGTAACAGCTGTATTTTTACATTCTACCAGTTTAGTCTCTAACTACTGCATGCCACAGTATCTGCTGTAGGGCTGAAATGCTGTAAACGTGTACACAGCTATGTATTGAAAAAATACAGCACAGATGTTATGACATTACAAGTTTCCACAAACAATTTGAAGCAGCAGAAGCAGCAGTCCTGCACCCCCCATACTGCTGGCCACCCTTTTCCACCCTCACTTTATCTGCTCTCTTGTAGAACCCAGTATTGTGACACCAGGCAATGCAAAAATGTAAGCAGCATTTTTGCTTTTTAGCAAAAATTCTTTAGCATTTAGCATTTAGCATTTTCTATGGCTAACTATATTTATTGGTATTCAATCTTATTGCAAGCTTTTGCCTGGATCTGTTCTAACATTTGTTCCCAAGTGCAACCACAAACACCTCTGCTGGCCTAAAGGAAGAGAAAGAGCAATGGCAGTGGGGAAGCAATTTTCAGGACAACACTGGCTTACAGCAAACTCAGATTCTCGTAGAACTTCTGTCTAAAGACAACATGTATTTTTGTGCTTAGTGTACAGCCACTTTCAGTTTTTTCAGGTTATCCAAGTTGCAGTTTTGACCTGTAAGGTAAGATTTGGAACACCATATAAACAGAAATAATAAAAGTCACTTACTCCAAGGCATCTGCACAGAATGTATCCAAGTACTAAAATGGTTCTAAGTTTTAGTTAGAACTTTATAAATTATTAAAATGAAGGTTTAGAAACTACCCTCAAAGTTTCTGCATGGTGCTTTCTCAATATTCATCCAGTTTAAATACCTTTAGCACTACAGATGCAAGTGCAAGATGAGAACTGGTATAATCAGTTCATCTGAGGCTCTGCAGACTGACTGTGCACAAAGACTGTAATTAGCTGCTAAAACCACGGGGTACTAAAACTGGGTGCCAGTAATCTTGCTAGGGTGCTATATTTACTTAGTCTATCTTGGTTGTGATCTGTAAGAGGTTTAAAGTAGCTCTCAAAGGCAGAGTTGGTGTTTGAATGATCACTGTTGGGAAGCAAGAATCAGCATTTGGATGAATAAATACTGAAAAAGGTTACCTGGTATGTTTGATGCAATGGGTGCTGCTGGATCAGCAGATGACATTAATGCTATGGAAATTCACCACTGGTACACAAAGTTTATGAAGGAGTGCCCATCCGGACAGCTTTGCCTGCATGAATTTAAACATGTCCTGGATCTACATGGACTTACTCCTGAAGCTAACAACTATGTTGAACAAGTATTTCACACATTTGACATGAATAAGGTAAGAATTCATTCTTGACTTCCTGGCTTTCTTATGGCTGTATCATTTGATGCACTCCGAGACAAGTCTCAGAGAGCTGCAAGCTCCCTACTCAGAGGTAATGGAAGTGATTCAATAGAAAACTCTGAGCAGTTAAACAAGAGTGGCTGGCAAACAATGTTGAATGCTCTGTTCCCAGTATATTTTGCCAATTTGAACATTTCATACAGTCATTCTAATACATGCTGATGGTTTCTCACCTTTGAAAAGATGAGAATTTTTATTTTTATTTTCAGGTTTTTTATTATTATTTTCAGTGTGCATGAATGATTGAAATTTTTATTTATATAGCTGCTTGAAAAATCATTCTAAGGCAGTGAGTGCTCAGCTGGATCCATCGGTATTAATGCTTTCAGATTATGCAACATAGGCACAATAAGATTCCTTCTGTCACGGGATTCATTCTGAACACCTTCTGCGGCCTAATTCGGTATCAGTCAATCCCCCTTTTCCAAAGGCACATCTGTTTGGTTCTGATCCCTCATCCCAGTTTTACTGCTTAACATCCCAGGTCCTCCTAAAGACATGTCCAGTGGCTGTTGGATGCATTGCTGTCTTACGTTGTTCCAAAGCGGTGTTCATACAGGTTCCTTTAGCCACGAGACTCATCCAGAGTGATTTTCCCCTTAAGCAAAGGTAACGCTTTCTACAAAATGTGACTAAAGGAATGAAGAGTCATCTGTAATCCTTAAAAAAGACACAGAAATTAGGCTTAGGTTGAATTGTCAATAATACAAACTCAGCTTTTGGCTAATAGAACAGATGGGCTCATCTTGGTATAAAAAAGTATTAAAAAAAAACCCTAAAACATTGGTGTTCTCTACCCACATTATTTATCTCAATGAGTTCAGAGATGTATAAAAAATTTGTTATTACACTACACAAATTACTTTAACAGCAGGTTAAAACTGGTCCAAATAGTAGCCATAACTGCTCCAGGCCTTTTCCTGTTCAAGAAATTGCCTTTCTTTTCTTAATTATGCTTGTTTCAGAAAATGCTGAGAATATAAGGTACCTTGCGTTTTTACATGCAACAGTACCTCTATTACACTGTTTTCTTGTGTTTCCATATATATCTCCACTTCCAATTCAGCTCGCTTTTTTGGAATTATGTAATTCTTTCTTCCATAATCCTCAAGGACTCTTCCTATAAAATCAGGCTCCTTGCATGCTCTTTTCTTCCCATGGCCAATTACCAGATGGTTAAACACACTGAAATTTGATTAAGTAGTATCACCTAACTCAATAAATGTGCTAATTACAGATGATGAGCAAACTTCCAGTCTACAAACATGAAACCTGACTGTCAGAAATTGTTAATTTGCTGTGTTCTTTTCAATTAAAAATTTGATGCCTTAAGTTCCCCAGAAAAGCTTTCTGAATGCTAACCTTCCTGCACAGTGCACACGGACAATGTCTGAGCTCAACCCAAGAGCTTTTCCAGTTTAGCGCTAATGTTTACTGCAAAAAGCACTTCAGTGCTCTTGAAAAGTGTGGGGAGCTTTGGGCCTTGGGGATATGGGCTTTTTATTTTATGGGAGAACGTCTTTGGGTTTGCTGGTATTTTAAAAGTTCCTAATTGCCTTTCTCCCACTACAAGTAACTTATCACCCATGGAGTAGTTTGCTCAAGTTATCTGAGGAATATTAAGATGTGTGCCTTAAACTTGTCAGGTTATTCACACTGTATATCAGTGTGACTCTTACTACCAATCAATCTTTCATCTCCTTCTCTGATATCCCCAGAACTCTTTAACCAATTTGTATATTTCCACAAAATTTCAAATAGTAAGTATTTCAGTTAATCAGTTGCTAATATTTTCATAAAATTTGGCAGCTGGGTAGTAGAGACATGCCCAGAATGAATGCCCCATTCATTCAGAATTAAGCTTTTGCTAATTTTTTAAGGCAACAGTTAACTGACAAAACGATCAGGCATTTGTTTCCTTTTTGCCTAGAGAAAATACAGGATGGAGCTGGGGTGCCAGTGTTTGGAGTTTTAGGGGACAAAAGACATAGTTTGTATGGCTCTAGGCTTTTGTTTTGCTATTCCCAGAAGGGCTTGTTTAATTGATGTTCCATGTTAGACAGAAAAAGATGCTTCAGTTTTTTATCAGTTCGGATAAAACTTCCTCCCATTTTAATGAAATTTAACAATGATTTGGCCTTCAGGGCTTCATAAAACCCACTGTAAATAGAACTGTTAATGCTAGGCTTAAAATCTCATTATTTAATAATGTGGTCCCACTAAATATCTGATATTCATTTCCTGTTCTTCAAGATGCTGTAACAATCCTCCACTAGCTACAACTAATCTGAGGCATAGATTTTATTGTGTGCTTTCTTAATTGAGCTGTTGCTCAGCTGCAGCAATAGGACCAGGCAAAGTTATTTAGAAGGCAGAACAGGAATGGCACACTTAGAATTGTCAATTACATAAGATTGTATAGTCTATATCAATTTGGAGATGGAAAGAAGATGAAGAATGGGGCTTCCATTCCCAGAAAAACGGCTGGCAAGTTTTAATCTCTGCCCAATCTATTTCTATAATTATTAGTTGGAAAGGCTTAAACACTTAGGGAAATGAGACAAGTGAACCAGAATATTTTACCTGAATGTTTTACTTTTACCTTTAAATAATAATTAAAAAATGTATTTTTGATTAAATGGCAACAATATAGCTACATTATTCAGATAACAACACATAGCATCTAGATAAGATGTAGCTCAGTTTTATTCTCCTCTTGTCTTGAATAAAGTTTTGTGAAAGCTTTATTGAAAACCCTGCGGCAAATGAGAAGCAGGACCTCTTAAACAGCATGCCAGGATTTCATAAGTTTCCTCTTTGGCATTCACACTGCATCTGTTTAGTTAGACACAATGTGTATATTTATCATGCAATTCATGTTTCCTGTGAAGTCATTCCGTGGGGCTTCTGGCTGGCTTAGGGGACTGATTTACGTAACAAGCAGAGTGAACTGTGGCCATACCAGCTTGCCAAGAGAAATGCATTTGGGAGTTTTATGGCTTGGCATGGCTTTCTCAGTAACAGTATCCTCATAGCATTCTTGGTCGTTCTGACTGCATCGACACCTCTAACAAGAGCATGGCTCAGGCAGAGTACAATGGGAAAGCATTTCTGGATTCTGGTCTTAATGCAGAAATCCAGCTCAAGACTCCTTTCCATGCTAAGCAGAGACAAAGGATCTTACTTCAAGATGACTCAGCTCTTTCCAAGTTAGATGAACCAAGTATCTCTGCCCTGTTTTACATCAAGGGAAAAACAACGTACCTGAGTCAGTGGAAACCAACTCTTTCTTAACAGAAGATATTTTTTTACTCAGTTTATGAAAAAATCCTACACGTAAATCAAGGTTCTGTAGTGGCATAACATGTACAGATGCAAAAAGCCATAATGCCATTTTATTTTTACATTGAAAATTGCAGCATTAGTTTTATTTTGTTTTCTTCACCCTGTCCCCTTCAAACACACTGTGCCCCAAATTCTGCATGTTAATTTTCTCTGACAGAGGATCAGATTTTCTCTGCTGCCATAGTGGTAAAAATCGCTGCCAGATCTATGAGATTAGTGGATGAAGAAAAGAATTTGAGATGAAATTTCTTTAATTCGCAGGCATGTATTTAGATTTTAGGAAGTGA
Organism: Phylloscopus collybita; assembly: GCA_027886175.1. Classification (NCBI taxonomy): domain Eukaryota; kingdom Metazoa; phylum Chordata; class Aves; order Passeriformes; family Phylloscopidae; genus Phylloscopus; species Phylloscopus collybita. The sequence continues at coordinate 20,459,547 of JAJNNQ010000024.1, forward strand.
GATTCAAGCAAACAACAAACTTAGGTGTCTGCAAGCTTGTCCCTGAACCTGTCAGCTTCCAGTTTCTATGATAACAAAAGTGCTATGCTTTAAATACTCAAATTTCTATCACTTTATTATCTGAAAACCCATCACTGAGCCTGTGAACAGAATATGCGTGTTAAGTAGATTATGCAAATGAAGTAAAATTACTACTTTTTAGTGTCTCCCCATGTCTTGCTGTTTCAGAATTATATACATAAAGACATGTCGCTAGTTCTTTTTAACCTTAGGATTATTTTAGGAGAAGTACTTATACCATGCTTCGTTTAGAGGGGATGTTAAATCAAAGTATGTACTTTGAATTGGAGAGTCATGAACAGTCTGTTTTCAGTAAGGAGTCCCCTTCCTAGATTTCACTAGCTCTGATTTATACCCTTTCTTCAGGTGCTGTCATGTGAATTTCACCCATGTTTCTATTTAAATAACCCAGTATTTTCTCTGAGAGATTTCTGTGAGAGCTGAACATTTTTTTTCCCAATGCTAATGATGCTGTATTATCTCTTTGAAGTTTAGCAAGAGTACCATGGCTACAAACCTGACACAAACTCTTATACAACATGAGCATAAATGTCATGTTTTGTCTTCAAGGGAGTCCCTGCAGAAGCACCTGAGAGCATGTCAAGGTCACTCCACACAAAGAGAAGGACCCACCTATTGACAAGCTCTTCAAAAATCCCCTAAATGAGTTTGTTTCCTTGTAGGTGGGGCTGCATGAGAGCCTTAAACCCCTCGGGTTTTCCCCTTTCACTACTGGTAGGTTGTGTGAATATTTTTGTCTTCACTCTCCGTTTTAAAAATTACTTTCCCCACCATTTCTAAAGTAAATTTTGTTCAGAGCTGCATTTTCAGTTACAATGAATCTTTCCTGGTTTTCTTCTTTACTTTATCATTGCCATTTTTATTCTTATTTGGAAAGTGTGTAAAAGAGTTATACAGCTGTTTTACATCCCTATTCACCTCCCATAAAAATAACTTTTAAAGCTAGGTAGCGGAAGGAAGGCAGACTTCAATTTTTGCATAGATCAGAAAGAAGATTTTGTTACTTCAAGAAGATAAATGGAAAGAATTGTTAAATGGAGTGGGGAAAGTGCAGTCAAAAAACCAGGACTAGACAAGAATAAGTAGATAACAGCTTTTGAGGAGAGGGAAGAAACAAGTGAAATTTAAAACAAAAAGCAAAATTTGCAGAATCGAGACACAAGTATAAAGAGATGGGAATAAATGTTCAAGAAGTGAAAGGAGGAAATAGTGCCTCATCCTTTCTTTGTACATTAATTGAAACCCTTGTGGAACTGAAATGCCAGCTATAGAGAAAAAGTGTTGATAAGAGAGTTAAAAATCTTAAGAGATTCATTCTGCATCAGAAACAGAGCCGACAGTTGGACAGCAACAACATATGGGAATAAATGTGGTGGTTTGCTCACTGCAGTGAGAGAGAGGGCTGGCAGTGGCAGCCACAAGGAGGTGTCTCTCCAGTGCCCCATTAAAGCACTGGAACAGGGATTACTGGACAGAAACACCACCGTGCTGCTTAGCAAGAACACGAGCGCTTGTCTTGCCAGCCCAGGCCACTAGGAGATGCCAGTGGCTCAGCGTCTGCTCACCTTGGGGAAGACTTCAGGCACCAGGAAGGGAAAAGTCTCCAATCAAAACAACACCTAATTAGGGAAGACAGCCTCGTCTTTTAATTAAATGTTTGCTGATGACTCTGTTGGCTTGGCTTTCCTTTTTCCAAAGTACTTAACTCAGGGGATTCTACTGCTAGAAGGGGAAAAAAAATGAAAAATAATTTCAAATTTCTTCCAAATAGCTATGCTGTGTAGGCAGATAAAAACAGGAAGCCAGGATTTAGAGCTGTTTAAGGATCTATATGTAGCGTTATTAACTGGAAAAATCCAATTTGTCTAAGCTGAAATGCTTCATGAAAACAGCCTGTGGTATCAAAACATTGTTGGAGCGAGCATTAATTTAGATCTGTTACCATTAACATGAAGATTTCTGGAGATCCTCCCATCTAGTTCATCAGCATGAAAAAGTTCAGTGATTTTTTTTCTTCTTAGTTCTCCTGGTTGGAGCCAGGACACTTCATTGGTCCCTCAGATTTTCCCTGGATGAAAGGACTCTTTCCCTTCATTTCTAATAAGACCAGTGAAAAGTAGCAGGTTAGCAGTAGCAGGGATTGTTAGTCTCACTTACAGTTCCCTGATGCCCACCAGACAAGGTGCAGCCCAAGATCTTGCCCACCGTGAGTTTAGGAAAATCAGTGAATTCCCAATAGCTACTAAAATAAAATATTTCTGACTTCTCCTCCTGACAGAGGAGGATGCACTTCGGCACCTGGAAACCGTGATGAAAATAACAGCTTCAGCAGTGGGTCCTTGTTGTAAGCCATGAACTCCAAATGCAAAACGTAAAATTGGTATCTCAGAGAACTTCCCAGAATGATTAAAACTAAAGGAACTGCACTGCAAATGGTTCTGTGAGAAGGATAAGACTTGTTATTTCATTATGCATGGTTTGCTGGTTATTTATAGATACAGGAGCACTGTAGGATGTGTGGCTAACAACACCCACAAAAGTACGCCTGTAACAGTAATGTTTTAATGACAAAAAACCCTCCTAGACCGGGCTCTGCACAACTAAGATAAGCCCAGTTGACTTTCTCATCACCAAGATGTGTATCATTGAGCTATACTCATAATCTCCATGTCAGGAATAATGAAGCAGTAGTACAAAAAGAAATCAGACATAATAGGCTCTTATAGCTGTATTGTTTTAATGGTCACTGCCTTTTTCAGTTTTAAAGCTGTACAAAAACTCAAGGAGTTAATTGTTTGTACCACTATAGTAGCAGACACGCAAGGAATGTGCCTGTGAACTAGCAAAGTTGGGCCAGTGCTTGATCAGTGTTTTCAATGAGAGAATAATTCAGCAATTGTGTGTCCCACAACGGTGCCAAGGTTTTAACACCACAGAAAGCAGCAATGACCTCTCTTTTCCCAATCTCCATGCTTGAGTTAGCAAGAATTTGTGAGTCTTCTTGCCTCAGACTAGGGGTTGTGTCCTACTAGAAATTTGTCTCACTGTGGCAAAATCTTTCTGGTTCTGCCCTTTAAAGCAAGTTTCATTCTGATGAAGGTAAAAGAAAGAAAGGTCAGCTTGTATAATGCATAGAAGAAATGCAGAATTGAGAAGCTAAACACTCATTCAAATAGTTAGAACACTGTATAGTGGTCCATAGGGAGAAGATGCTGGGACCTAATAATTTGGGTCTTAAAAAATAAAAAAAAAAAAAAACCAGCAAACAAAAAAGCAAAAACTCCTAACACTGAAAGCCTTCATAAGTAAATTTTCTTACTAAGATAGGCTGTTCCAGCTCTTCTGGGAGGATAGCCTTCTCTTTCCAAAATTTTGTATGTTGTCCAGACGACTCTCTTTCATTTGAGCTGTCTAGGTAGTCCCTCTGAAAACACCTCACCCAGATCTGCTTGACCTGGGAGGAAGGTTGCATCTACCTTAAGAGACTCTGAAGTTGGCTACAGATGATGAGTGGCCACATGCCTATGGGGAGTTGGAAGGTACTGGAGGGAGATGGCAGGACTGGGGAAAAGAAACCATGCTCAGGGACATGGGAACGCCTGCAATGGTGCTTCCTCTGGTCCTGCCCACACTGCTTCCCTCCACCACTGCAATGAGCAGCAGCAGATCTCCGTGTGCACCCAGCACTGGTAAGATCCAGCATCTGATGGCAACGGAGTGCTGGAAAATAGGGATGGAGAAAGAGAGAAAATAGGGATGGAGAAAGAGAGAAATGGAGCAATGTATAGAAGCATACAAGTCTGAGTCACACAAGCAAGAGATGTGGCTTTTTTCAGAGAGGACACTACATAGAAATTGCAGAGGAAGGAAACAGAAATGGGGTTAATTGGCAGAGATGACATGAATTCAGACAAAAACCTGTAGATATGCTTCTTCTTCAAATGCATGTAAAACTTGGCATTTGCCACTTCATTAAATAGCAGTTCTCTTTTTTTGTATTACACTTCAAAGAGTGCAGCTTCATTTAGCTGCATCTATCAGAAGGGAAAGTTGTGTGTCCTTGTTTCACAACACAGGGATGTAGTATGGGCTGCCTACTGCCAAGCTACCACTGTTTTCACAATGCTCAAGAGAAAGTCATCTTTATTATTTAATTTTCTGCTTTCTTATATTTCAAGTTAGTTCCTGATCACCCTGATGCAAAGTTTTGTTTTGTTGTGATGTGATTTTGTTTTTTTTAAAGGCTCAACCTCTATTTCCAACCTTTGTCAAAAAACTACCTTTTTGACTTGTAAAGAAATCTAAATTACATGATCCCTTCTAAGACTAAGAGCTTTTATACCATTTTCAGAGCAAAATTAAGGAATCTGATCTTTTTTTTTTTCTCATGGTTCCCCACAGACACAGTTTTGCTTTACCTGCAATGTGCATTTTCTGTGTGCCCATGTAGTTGCATTGATTGTCCTTGAACCAGCAATCTTTATTATGGGACTATCATTTTCACTGTAAGTGCATAGTCCCACTGTTGCCTGTTTGTATGGGGTTTTTTTTTTGATTCCCAGAATATTGTACAGATTCCAGAAAGCTTCTTGGCATCTCAAGAGATACTGTAATTTTATTTTCACCTTTTAGAATCAGTTTTGTTTGGTACAGATAGCTCATTAGGAATTGTTTCACTGGCTTTTCTATACACAAGCTACTCTCTACACCCATTGTTTCAGCATTCTTTGAAATATCTTTGCTATATTAATTTATTCAGTTCGGCTCCATGTTGTTATCAATTTTTATATTTTTATTTATAAATAGAAATTCTCCAATGCCTTTGGCTTCTGGAACAGGTGATTTCTATAGAATTTCTACTATCTCAGCTCATGCTTTGTCTGCAGCTCATTAAGTACCATCGGACTATGCAGAGGGCTATAAATTTTAGTCTTTTTATGCCCCATAAAACTAACCTTTTATTTTATGTCAGGTGTTATATCAACCAAATTCTACCATTCTGGTCCCCCACTAAGGGTGAGGGATGTAGTGAGACTGAACTATAAATCAGATCATTTTTACCCAGGCATTTTTGCTGTCTTTACAGGTGTTTTAGTTACTCTTATTAAGGTAAAGGAATTCTGAAAACAGGTATTACTTTAAAAGCATTCCAACTTTACCTTAACATTCTCTTATAAGTCTTTTGCCAGAATGTACAAAATCTGACAAAAAGTCAAACTTCTATGGCCCTCCTTTGAAGCAGTGCAGCAGTCTCTCCTGTGCCTCAGTCACTGTGAGCACACTTTCCCAAGACGGAAGCAACAAGCAGAAGTAGTGTATGGATTTTTGAGAGGGAGAAAAGAGGAGGTAGGGGAGAGGGATCAGTATATGTGAGTAACTCCCAAGTTCCCTGTGCCTAGAGTAAAATCCAGTGACAAGGTCATGTGAAGAGATGGGAGGGAGCTGTTATTGCCCAAGTGAAAGAGAGAAAAGAGGAAGGATGGCTAGCACTGTGTGGGTTATTGATGGACAGGTCTTAATCAAACCATATCATGTCAAATTTTCAGCCTGCTTGTCTTGTTCCTGATACTCTATTGTCTTGGTTTCAGCTAGGATAGGGTTCATTTTCTTCCTTGTATCTAGTACAATGCTGTGTTTTGGATTTAGTAGGAGCAATATTAATGACACACTGATGCTTTGGTTGTTACTGTGTAGTGTTTATCCTAAGTCAAGGATTTTCAGCATCTCATGCTCTGCCTCTGAAGAGGTGCACAAGAAGCTGGGAGGGATCAAAGCCAGGACAGCTGACCCAAACTGGCCAAAGGGATATTCCATACCATAGAATGTCATGCTCAATATATAAACCAGGGGGAGCTGGCTGGGAGGGGCCAATTGTTGCTCAGGGACAGGCTAGGCATAGCTCAGAGGGTAGTGAGTAGTTGTATAGCACAACACTGTTTTTTCTTGGGTTTTATTCCTCTCCTGCATTATTATTATTATTATTATTATTATTATTATTATTATTAGTTACTATACTTATTTTATTTCAAGTATTAAACTATTCTTATCTAAACTCACTAGTTCTACCATTTTTTTTTCCTATTCTCCTTTCCATCCCACCAGGGGCAAGATGGGGTGAGAGTGAGAGCACAGCTGTCTACAGTACTTATTTGCCACTGGGGGTTAAACCACAATGCCTGTCTTTGCTGTTTGGCACAATCACTGCTCATTCCTTTAAGAGCAGGGCATGATGGCTGAAGAAAAAAGTTCAGAATTGTCATCAGACTGTGCATCCCCAAGAGGTCTGTCTGCTTTCCTTTCACCTCCCTTGTCCTTGCATCACCTTCATTTGCCCTCAGTGTTCTAGCCAGCACACACCTGCAGATGAAATGCCTGCACAGGGTGTGTTCCCATTCGCTCTCAGTCACTGGGATCACACAGCAGGTCCAGGCTGGGTCTCTGGAGGAAAGGCAACACACCAACTCATCCACTTTGCCCTGTGTTCTTTGCCTATTGAACCTAAACTGATGGCAATGTCTGTGTCTTTCTGTTTGATCTTCAGAGGTTCATAGGCACCTGAGAAGTGTTCAAGGCTTTCCTACCCATGTGCCATATTTTGAAGTATATGATAACAAACTTGTTGCTATCCTTGTGGAGAGAGCTGAAGTACACACCATTAGGAACATGGGACTCCTTCTCAAAAACTGACCTAAGTTATCCTATACTATTGATTGCGCTCTGGCTGAACTCAGGCTGGAGGATGGTTGTCATTTTTCATGGGCTGTGCTCTTTAACTCCACTGTGTTTATAAATGAAAGGGATGAGTAGCAGTGTCTTCCTTCTGCGTCACTAACATCCTATATGTTCCCATTGGTATTTATAGCTCCTCATTTCTTTGTCCTATAGTAACGCTCCTGAGTCGCTCATCTCCTTGTATAAAAGCTAATCCAGTAGAGAAGTATTACTGATACCTAACCCCTTCCCTCAGCTTATGGAGGAAGAAGGAATTCAGCTCCTGGAAGCTGGAAAATAAAAGGCAGGACTACAGCACTGACCAAGAACAAACCTGTTTTAATTTACTTACCAGACTAAGTTGATTCCTGTTAAGGAAGTTACTGTAAAAGATTCCTCGTCAAATTCTATGACAAGACTGGTGACCAAAACTGTGTGTTGGATCTGGAAACCCATGCTGAGAGGGAAGAAATAGGATGCAATTTGCACACAAATACAAGAACCCACACAGCATATTTATGATAAAAAGTACCTCAAGGAGGAGTCCAAAGGGCTCAATTTTTAGAAAGGCTTAATCCACTTACAGCAAAGAGGATGTAATAACAGGCATTGCTGTTCACACTCTCAGCTTTTCCATCCTTATTTGCAGCAAAAATTACAGCTATTCCTGACAGCTATTCCAGAATTACATTCTTGTGTGTTGCTAATGGCTTATATGTAATTCAAAATCAGCCACTTTTAGAATATCCTCTTTATTTTTTAAATAACAGGTATGCTTGTACTCAAAGGAAGAGTGATGAATTATAATTTGACCATGATGCTCTTTGCTTTTACTTTAGCCACAATTTGAAATCCCACCTATTTTAGACCTGGGCATTAAAGGTAATCTCATGAGTAGAGATAGGCACTACATAAAAATAGAAACTTACGCTGTAAGATGTTTAACGTAGCCGTTTAAAAGCCATATTAACCCCAGTTGTGGTCATGAGCAAGACTTTGAAACTGGGAGATAGAAATGTGAACACACAAAAAGAGACACGTACTGTGTAACAACATGGGCTCCCAAGAATCATTACCAGATGCCCCTGCACAGATGCACCATTATTACAGCAAATTTATGAGGGAATGTCCATCTGGGCTGCTTAGTCTGCATGAATTCAAGAAACTTTTGGATCTTCAAGGGCTGGATCCACAGGGAGACCTATACATTAAACGAGTGTTTGATATCTTTGATCTGAACCAGGTAAACCTTCTTTTCATTTTTTTTTTAATCTCATACTATTGCTTTGTTTGTGACTTGTAGCCTGCAGGCTCTTCTTTGTGCTATTCTACCAAAACTGCCCTTGTGGTTTGCAATTGAGGTGCACTAGAGGTGAAGAAGTGAGACTGTGCTTTGAGGGTTTGAATTATGACTTTTGTTAGTACTTTCTGGGAACACTTAAAAAAAGTCACAAAACAATTTTTAAAAAGAGATGTAATTTCCAGTTCACTGGTTATTCTTCTATTCATTGCTTATCCTGTGCTTGTATATAAGCATATGAAAATGTTGGTGTGCTCAAAGTTAGTAAGTTCTTACAATAATGTTAGACAAAGGAGAAATATGGTCCACACTTAACTGAAGATGAAGTGCAGTGTATATAAATGGGTTTAAATGGATTTTTTCAGAGTACCATACTGAACGTGTGACAGAGGGGAAAACAACTCAGATGAGGAGCTTACACTCAGTATACAAGTTGTTAGACCAAATGCTACTGAATGAAGAGGTCAAGCAGTTTCTCCAGGCTATACTTCTAATTTACCCTCCTTTATACTGCAATAACTGGTCATAATTGCAATCAGCTCTCTGTAATATAGCTGGCTCCCAGATAGACAAGATATATTTTCCTTAGTAGTATAGACAAGTCTGAAGATACCGTCATCTGATACTTCTGTGTAGCAGCCTTTTCTAGGTCTGTCTTGAGAACTGCCTCATGTTTGTACGGTCCTGGAGATGGCCACCTTGAGCCCCCCACTCATTGTGATGCTGAGTGGCCCGGGGCACATGCTCTGCAGTACTGTGAAACACTCAGGTGTTTTGAGACCTTCAGATTCTGGATTAATGTAAGAGTGAGGAGAGTGGAATCAAAGCAGGTTAGAGAATGAGCATTTGTTCACCCTTTGCTGTTGCAAAGACACTGAAAACAAAATAGAAGTCGTCTGCTAATTGTTGCTACTCTATCTGGTGTTACAGAGTTGTGTCACTCTGCTCTGCAGGCTGTCGTCACTTGTATGTGAAGTGGTTAAGCTACCAGATACTAAAACAACTGCTTTTATGAGAAGTAGAGGACAGATGCTTGGGGGACTTAATACACATTTTAAATGTAGATGGGAGGTATGTATGCCATCAAAGAGAGGCATGAAGAGCTGCACCAGGACTGTCAGCTGGAGAACACACTGCCTTTTCAGCACGGCTTTCAGGATCACTGTGCTAACAGATCTCAGCTACCTCATCTGTGTGACTGAGCTCCCTCTTTTACCAGGAACTTCCTGGCTGCCTCTTTCTGGACTTTTGTCATCTTCCTCAGATGAGCTAAGATCAATACAGGCTAAAGAATGGGCTAATGACCAAGAATTCAGTCTCACAGGAAAACTGGTTCATTACCCATCCTATTGCTGACCATCACAACTTTCAGGAGCACAACCTTGGGGGATGTGCAGGATATGGCTGTATGGTCAGCACAGGAGAAAGCTTTTCCCCTTAGTGCCTTCTCCCTTGTCTGTATTTTGTCATTCTTGAGGTCACAGATACCAGACCAGTGAGGGGTGTCCTATTTGATTAAGCTAACTGGGTGGGTTGGAATGTAGTCCCATTGCCAAAGAAAGTCATGTGTATCCAGATGGTGTCTTAGTGTAGCACCTCTACCAGTCCCTACAGATATCCCTTTTTTCAGGTGCTTTGTAACTAGTTTTACTACAAAGTTTCAGCTTTCCACTTAATGTGAAGTTGAACTGTGGTAACAGCAAGGACCTCCCAACCTGCAGATCAGTTTTCAAGCTAAAAGAAAAATGAGGAAATAAACCCCCAGAAAACTTAACCTAACCCTAAACCAGGACATGCACAAATTCAGACATAATTTGGTCATTTTTGCTTGCATTCACTTCCTTCAGTACTTTAACAGCTTCTGAGGTATGAAGATCAAAATGTTGTTTCCTTTTCTACTGCATTTTTTCTGGTTTTTTTTCTTTCTAATCAAGGGGTCACAATCTCAGTGACTGGCGGACTATAAAATTTCTTGATAGAAATGATTTCCTTTCTCTTAAAAGTGTCCTTTATATATAAGTGCTGCTATACTTAGATGGTTGGCAAACTTGAACCTTCTCCCATGCTTCCCCCAGCTGACTTTTTATAGATATATGACCTTATTTTTTCCTGCTCTAACCATGGCTTAATAGTGGACCTTTACAGTTAAAAATTGTTATGACTTCTATTGCTGAAGCTTATGAAAATCATATAGTTTAGGGACTAGCTTACAGTTAATTTAAATCTAGAGAAATCCATTATGGAAAACTCGAGTCATTTAATGCGGTCTTCTCAGCACAAAATATATTTTTCACATGTAGGCTTCCATTTTCTCAAAATAGGAATCTGCTCAGAAAGCTCTGCTAAAGAGTTAGTCCTGTGATTAATCTACAATTCCAATTACAGCAGCCTAATTCCTAGAGTTAATCTGAGGACGTGCATGTTTGGAGGCATATAACATAGAACAAGATGGTAAAACACTCCTGAAGGGTGCATAGATTTTCTCCTCTATGTTTCATGTGTGCTCAGTTTAAAATCTCTAGCATGTAAGGTGTAGAATATTAACCTCATAGGCTGCCAGTTGGACTGTGGGATGTAATCACAGTTGTAAATTTCATCTTCTCATCAGCTTTGCTGCTTCCAGCAGAAGCCTGTCACAGACACTCTTCTCCCTCTTGGGATTTCCAGTAAAATCCCTAAATTTCCAGTAAAATGAAAATAGTTTGAGAAGAATAACAGTAGCATGGTAAGATTTATTTGACAATTTGTGATAGATTTAAAGCCCATTTCAAGTCATCCATACAAATACCAACAGGAATTCAGTTGCAAGCCAAATCTTATCATTCCCTGCCTTTCTCTAGGTTGGAGATAAAAAAGTAGTTCAGCTCCCCACCCACGGAAATTAATGGCCAGTGGACAAATGACAAGGAAGGGGACAACTTCACAGAGCAATTAAATGCTATGTGGAGATTGTGGTCTCCTCTGGTCTCAGCAGCAGGCAGACCATTTTGTGCCAAACAGGCAATGGTGTGTGGCTGTTTGGCTTCTTGGGCTCAGTTATCCCACGAGCTAATGTGTGTATAGGCACACCTGTGAGGTACAAGTACATCTCTGAGGTACAGGCACACCTGTGAGGTATGGGTACAGTGAGGACAGGTACATGTATGAGGTACAGAGACACCTGTGAGGTAAAGGTACACCAGTGAGGTACAGGTACATCTCTGACTTACAGAAGCACCTGTGAGATACAGATACAGTGAGGTACAGGCACACCTGTGAGGTACAGGTACATTTATGAGATACAGGCACATCTGTGAGGTACAGGCACACCCATGAGGCATAGGTGCACCTCCCAGCACTGGCTCAGCAGAGTGCACCTGTTCAATGCACAAAGGCCATTTCCAAGCAGAGCCTGTTTCTGTAGGAGGTTAGTGACAAAGGCTGTGCCTGAAAACTTTTCTCCTCAGGAACATACTAAATAAGCACTAACCCTTCCTAGTGTGTCTCTTGTGCAGACCACCAGTGGTTTCAAAGCTAAGTGATCCTAGACACCAAGAAAACAAATGTCTTTTTAATTTAAGTTTCTTAAAAACAGGGACTATCACTTGAAGGTTTTCCAGCTCTTACTTGCCCTCTGTGGGATGTTTTGCTAATAATTAAACATACAAACAAGCTAACAAATAAATATACTAGTGAAGTTTGAAAGCTGTTCTTCATCATTATTAACAGCATTGAAAAATAAAGGTGCTGAACATTCAGAACTGTAATTGCAATGTTCACTTTCCTTGTGATTATCACAAGGAGTGCAGAAGGTAGCATTTCAGCAAACATTTTATTGGTGACTCATACATTAATACTTGTAAGCATTATTTATATAATGACATTGGCATGATAATAAGCGGTAGGTTTATCTTTTGCCACAGCTTTCCAATGAAAACTTTCAAAAATAATGTGTTTATTAAAATACAAGTGCAAACAAATTAATTTTTTAAGGATTCTCTTTCTTTGATATGAAGAGTCCCTTCTTAGGGAAAAATTATCTCAAGTCTTCTTCACCCTTAAGCTATTTTTAATACAAAAAGGATAAATCTGCAAGCACATACAAATACATTTAATTCTTCCTACTTTTTTTTCCTTCCCCTGCCTCTCCCATGCATAACTGGCAGTCCTAGTTCATGCAGCCTAATGATGAATTTTAGAGAGGAAACAGTTATGTTCACCTATAATATCTCAGTAGTTGCCAAGTATACTGATGTATATTTGAATTTCAGTGAGAATATGTATCATATTTCAGTGCTATTATATCTGTCAAAATGACGTTTCATCAACATTAAAGGAGAAAACATATCTAGGAAAAAAAATGTCTGGTGTATCCATAATACATTGGAAGTATTTTATATACATTTTTATATATTTATAAGTTTTTTATATACATTTTATCTATATTATTTGCTCCTAGGCAGAAGTAAGGAAAAATTCTACAGTCAGCACTGCTACTATTTAACACTTATTCTCAAATATCTTCTTTCTTTAAATCAGAAACCCAGATTGCTGTCATTCTTTTCCTGTTAGCTTGCAGATAGATTTTGCCACTGCTAAAAATAAAATATGAGCACTGTTGATTGATTGATTGATTGATTGACTGAGTTCTTATGACTTCTGAAGGATAAAATTTGTATAGCCATTTAACATGTGAAGCAATAGACTGAAAATGGGATGCTGCTGTTGTAGTTCTCTGCTTCTTTTGGCATTAATTGAAACTAGCTACAGGAATAAGTGTCTGTTGCTTTGTAGGAAAATAGGATTTTAAAAGGTAGGTCTACTGTGAAGAGTAAAGAAGATTCATAGGTGTGTGGTACTGAAGGAAAATTACGCAAGTTCAAGGATTTTCTGATAAAATTTATAAAGCATTGAATCGACCACGTCAGAGAACACTATTTTCTGCTACTTCTTCTGCAGAGATAAAGTTGGTAGATGCACAAAAAAGGACACTCCACAGCAGTTTTAGATATCTTTAGAAATCTTTAGATAAGGAGCCACCAGCTGATGTCAAACTTTAATCATTTTTCTACTTTTTGTTTTTCATTTAAAATGTAAAGTAGCTCTCTGATAGAGTTCATCTGACATCATTATGCAGATTAGAATGATTAAAAAAGGTTTTAAAATTAATCCATTTAAAATATTGAGAAGAAAGTTTTAAAAGGATGTTTGATGTAGAACAGATAATAAGAAATGCAAAAATATCTTACTTCAATAGAACTTTGTTGTGTGTAGAGATGACTACATAGTAATGTAAACTTAATCTCAAGTTAAATCTTTTTTTTTCCCTTTTTCTTTTTTTTTCCCTGAAGAATAACTGTTTCCTTTCACTCCTTGTATTTCGAACAAAGCTAAGAAGTGTTGGGAGGCAGACCACCTTTCCTTTTTTTCTCATCCTAGCTCCTTCCCCACTGTCCTGCTGTGCCTTTATAATTCAAATTTTCATGTAGACTTTTCAGCATCTGATTTTGTGTTCTGGATATAAATAGATATTATCTTCTTTTGGTTATAGGGACATGAATGTGATTAGCTAAGTACACTATTTTTGGTATTGTAGTTGTAGAAAATGAGAGTCACTGGGCCATGAAATTCTCTGTTAAAGCACTGGTTGCACTTCATATTCCATGAAAACCATACAAATGTCCACAGAAAGTTGTCATATTTTTCAGAGGTCTTTTGCTGCTTATTGTAATTTATTCTTCATTTGACTTTCAGTTGTTTTTTTCCTTCCACTTTTTTCCGCCTTAAGAATTGTGAGAGAGAGGGGAATGTTATTTTTATCTCTATTAAGCATCTAGTCTAGAGATTCTAGTGAAGATAGTATTTTATTAAAGAACTGCAGGGCCCAACTGAGCAATTGTTACCTAGCATGATGTGTTAGCTGCCTTCCACATGATCACAGAAAGTATTGAGAGCTCTTAAAGGATGAAAAAAAAATGGTCACTAGAGAGCAATCCTTTGAAAACCACCTGGAACCTAAATCTTAAGCATTTCCACTTCTTGTGGGATTAACTAAAATGGCTCAGGATAACTTTGCTAACTGTCCTTTCCTGGAAAATAATTTTCAGTTGGGCTTCCTTTCCTAGACTGTCTTGTTCTGCTGTGTCCTCAGAACTGGGAATAGCAGCTGTGATATGAATTTTCAGGCTGCCTAAGGAGCCCATTAGCCCTTTGCTACATCCTTATGTGTTTGTAGACATTACCAAAGCTGACACAATAACATTGGGTGCACTAGTTAATTGAAAGTAAGGATGATAATCAGAGAAATATTTTCCTTAACTTTCCTGAACTACTTTCCTCTTTTGAGTCCTAAGTCTCTGAATAATTGAGCAAACATAAGTTCAGCAACACACATGACTTTAGTGATGTCTTCAGCCTGAAATGACTCCTTGGACACTTTTCTTAGCCTGCTCTAACCAACCAGCTTAGCCAAGGCAACAAGGTTGCAGCAGCAGCATCTGCATTACGCTATGGGACCAAGAACCATATTTGTTTTTACATCAAGGCAGGATGTTTTACATTTTTCTTTTCCCATGGTTCTTGTATTGGCCCAGTGCTTCCACCTTGCCCAGAGAAGTCTAACTCTTGCTTTTTCTGATTTTGGAGGCTTTGTCACTCTTACAAATGTCCCCACAATAAGAAAAGCCTAGAAAACTTATAAAAATAAGTTTATAAATAAAAAATAAAAATCTACAGCTTCCTGATATATTTGGACTTTTTGAAGGTGACATGTAAAAATCCTGTTCACATTAGTTTCAGACACAATCCAACAAAAGCAACAAAAGCAACAAAAACAACAGAGCCAAATCATTTGCTTCTCCTTAATCTGGAGTAATGTTGCACAAAATTATCTCAAATGTAAAGTAACTAGCCTGATCACTGTAAATGAGGAGGTTAAATTATGCTTTGCTGTGTTCAAGGCAGTATAGTTATCTAATTTTTCTCAGTACGCTTAAGTGCCTTTGAAAGGTGCAGTGCCCTAAAATCTCTGCTGTGGTTAAGGACCTCAAAGAGGAGTTTAAAGAGGAGATTAGGGAGGTGAGGGTGCGGGTAAGGAAGAACAGTGCAGCACAAGTGCAAGTCACAGACCCCAACACAAGAGCCTGATGTCCCCAGCTAGGGAGAGGGAGTACACCCCATGAGCTGAGCTGTGTGACCATGGGGAAGACATGAGGAGGTGGGATGGGAAATCCACTTCTGTCCTGGTGGCATGGGTATGTGAGCTCAAGGAGGAAAACACTCACCAAGGGAGTTCCACTAAAATGAAGGTAGCCTCAGCCTCCCATGACTGAGCTGCCAGATATTACAGAAGTGAGGATGATCTGTCAGATCCCCTTGAAGGAACTTCTACTATGTATGCCCAGGAAGGGAATAATAACCAGTGCTAGAGGGGCCCTGCCTCTAGCCAGGAAGAGTCACGGGAAAACTGGTCTTTTGGATGGTGTGGATCCAATGGCCTGGCACGTCAGAGCCAAAAATGTAAAGCTTTGATTGACGCTGGTGCGCAGTGTACCCTGATGCCATCGGGACATGTGGGGACAGAACCTGTTTCCATTGCTGGGGTGATGGGGGGATCACAGAAATTGACCCTGTTTGGAAGCTGAGGTGAGCCTGACTGGGAAGGAGTGGCAGAAACATCCGATTGTGACCGGCCCAGAGGCCCCGTGTATTCTGGGCATAGACTTCCTTAGGAATGGCTATTACAAAGACCCTAAGGGACTCAGATGGGCTTTTGGGATAGCTGCTGTGGAGGCAGATGACATGAAGCAATTGAACACCTTGCCTGGACTATCAGAGAATCCTTCTGCAGCTTGACTTCTGAAGATGGAGGAAAAACAAGCTGGCAGTACCATATGAATCGAGATGCCGTGATCCCCATCCACAAGATGATCCGAGAGCTGGAGAACCTAGGGTTGGTCAGCAAAACCCACTCACCCTTCAACAGCCCCATTTGGCCTGTGTGCAGGCCTGATGGAGAATGGAGATTGACTGTGAACTATCGTGGCTTGAATGAAGTGACTCCACTGCTGGGCGCTGCTGTGCTGGAATGCTGCAACTCCAGTATGAGCTGGAGACCAACGCAGCAAAGTGGTACGCCACTATTGACATTGCTAACATGGTTTTCTCTATTCCTCTGGCTGCAGAATGCAGGCCTCAGTTTGCCTTCACATGGAGGGGAGTGCATTACACCTGGAACCAATTGTCCCAGGGGTGGAAGCACAGTCCTACCATCTGCCATGGACTGATCCAGGCTGCACTGGAAAAGGGTGAGGCTGCAGAACATCTGCAGTACATTGATGACATCATTGTGTGGGGGAACACTGCAATGGAAGTCTTTGAGAAAGGAGAGAAGATCATCCAGATTCTCCTGGAAGGCAGTTTTGCCATCAAGAAGAGCAAAGTAAAAGGACCTGCTCGAGAGATCCAGTTCCTGGGAGTAAAGTGGCAAGATGGACGGCGTCAGATTCCCACTGAGGTCATCAATAAGATCACCACAATGTCTCCACTGACCAGCAAGAAGGAAACACAAGCTTTGATAGACACCATAGGTTTTTGGAGAATGCACATTCCTGAGTACGGCCAGATTGTGAGTCCTCTTTACCTGGTTACCCGCAAGAAGTACGATTTCCACTTGAGCCCTGAACAGCAACACGCCTTTGCCCAGATCAAGCAGGAGATCGCTCATGCGGCAGCCCTTGGCCCAGTCAGGATGGGACCAGATGTGAAGAATGTACTCTGCTCTGCAGCCGGGAACAATGGTTTGTCCTGGAACCTTTGGCAGAAGGTGCCTGGGGAGACTCAGGACTGCGATACCAGAGTCGAAGTCAGAGAGGGTCCGAAGCAAACACTGCTGTGATAGCACAAACTTATGCTGTAATAATTTACTATTACCAACTAAAAGCCTACATTATCATTAAAATCATCACTTGCCTAATGCAAGTACAGTTGAATTTTTGACTAAAGCATCTAGCATTATGACTTTTGAGTTATGACCTAAAAGTTTTAGACCACGTGAGGAAGATGCAATGGAACTCACGCCACAGCGCCCCCTGCAGCTGCGGGGGAATCATCACACCTGCCCTGCCCGGCTGGGAGGCAACAGCACCCCTGCCGGCTGTGACTGTAACTGCACCAAAGGGAAAAGTGCTCACCAGCCAAGAGAAGGCTGTCCTTATATTTCTGGTTTTGTTTGTTGTTAATGCTGTGGTTGTTGTTTGTTCGTTTGCCTTGTTATATATATTAGTAAAGAACTTTTATTCTTTTTCCATATCTCTGCCTGAAAGCCCCTTAATTTCAAAGTTATAATAATTCAGAGGGAAGGGGGCCATATGTTTTCCCACCTTCCTTGGCATACATCTTTCTTTTAAAACAAGATAACTTTTCTCAGAGGTTTGTCCTGCTACACTTTTGAATTTGTCAAACAAGAAAAATCTGCTAGAATTATCAGCAAGCAATTTGCTGGAAAATGTGATGCATGGCTGCATTTTTTAGTGCTTTTCCTCTCTTGCCTATTGCTTTAAGTTGGGAAAGATATTTCTAAAAGCACAGGCAAAGGCTCAAAATTAGGAGTGCAGAAAGCTAAACCCCAGCATCCAGGAGAGGATGGCAGAGGGCAGAGGACTAGCTTTTTTCAATACAGCTTTCCTGGGCAAAGGCCCCAGCCTGGTGACCTCCCTGTCTTCTCCAGTAATCTTGAAAGAAAATTGTCAATGATGGCAGAGAGTTAGGGGGTAGTTGTTTATTTTAAAGTAATAAAATTGCCATCTTAACATTTTGGATTTCACCAGGTTTTACCAGGGTAGCCTACAAGTCTGAGAGCCAGGACACATAGCTGGCTCTGCATTTCCAAGAACCCTAACACAAATATCCTGGTAATTTCTAAGTCCCCAAACCTCGCAGGTCCTCTTCATCTGGGCAAAGCAGAACCTTGTGTAACAGTCTGGTCAATACAGCCTCATCCCTTTACGTAACAGTGAGAATGTAACGATTACAAAACCGCTTAACAATCTGCAGCTCCTAATTCCCTGCTTTGTTCCTCATCCTTATTTAATAATCTTTGCTTGCTGAGGTCTCCCCCACCCCATGACAAATGCCAGCTCTGTTTACTTTATGAAACCTGTCAGTCTGGCCAAGCCCGAACTCCAGTATAAGATTCTGGGGAAGTATCAAAGTAACAGAGTTACAAGTAGCCCTTTATCTCTTCAATAATTGCATATGCAGCCTTTGAGGACCAGAGGAAAATACTCAGAAGCAAAAACAAACCAAGTATGGTTGGACTTGATCTTTGAGGCCTTTTCCAACGTATGTGATTCTATGATTCTCTGATTCCATGAAATGGGGGAAGAAGAAATGGAGTCCTCCTTTAGGTTTCTGAGGTGAGAGAAAGCAATGCTATATTTGAAATTGGACCCAGAGAGAAAGAAAGAAGCACATAATTAGGTATAAATTTCACAGTTATTCTGAGCTGCTTGACCCACACCTCCTCCCTCTGCCTTTAAGAGGTTTAAGGACTATTCTGAAAGACAGGCAATTGAGAAAGAAGGTGGCTTAATGACCTAAGCCCTAGGTTTGAAATACCTGGACCATCTATGTTTGCAGACTTATTAACCCTGATAAACAATTTGAGCTATTCTCCTGCTGTCAGATTGAGTTTAGAGGTTTTTCAGAAGCAAATTTTGGAAACAAGGCACTGCTTATTGTGTATAGACTCTTGGTAGAACCCACAGTGGTCCAAATAAGATGATGAGTTCACTTACCATAGGGTTTTCGGGCACAGAACTTGTCCCTTTCCACACCTGGCCACAGCATGTGGTGTGAGATGGCTGACCACCCCTGTAAGGGATCCCTGTCTCTGCCAGGAAATCACTCTCAGGGAAGAGCTAGGCAGCCAAAACACCAAGTTCAGATCACTCTGGCACAACCTTGGATAACCATGCTGTTTCAGATCAGCTGTGTATTTATAGCTGACAAGTCAATTATTTTTAATCTCTATAGTTTGAAGTCCTAAGAGTTTTTTAAGGATCTGTGAAGATTAGCAGTGCTGTTCTGGGAGCCAAAGGGTAATGCCCTCCTACAGCTCCAGGGCTGGGGTATTAATGGCTGTTGTATAATGTGACAGTCCCTCCCTGCCCAGCTTTGCCTCAGGGGACACACAGATCTGTCCCCACCAAATAATGGTGAGTAGCCTCCAGTAAAGGTACATAGACTGACAGCCTGAAGCAAAAACCTCTCATGAAAGGACAAAATTAAATTCCTTTTTCCTCAGGAGATCCAGTAGCTAACAAAAAACTGAAATGGGCTCTGAGCCCTAGGCAGTCATGGATGGTAGCGCCCTGAGGACCAATTTCATACCATCAGCAAGCTCTCTTCCATTTTTGGAGCCTCCTTTTGTCTTTGTTGTGTGAATCAATCTGTTGCAAGTGGCTTAAAAAATCACTCATCAGTGAAAGCAAAACAAGTTACAAAAGCACAGTATCAAAGGATACAAACACATGCACGACTCTAAAGTGTCCTTAAACTTCTAGTTCATCCAGTCAAGCTGTTAAAAGAATAAAAATAGGTCTACATTTTTATTAAGCCTACTATGTATAGAAATACAAAAGACTTTGGGGTATGAAAAGTAAGTTCTGAACCCATTTTCTTGGTATGTCTCCAGCCCACTCCTCAGAACCACATTAGGAGTATTCTCTCTATTTTACACCATACCCAGAAAAGTACCCTATGAACTGACTCCATGTGCCTCAGTTCATTTGGGCAGGGGAGGCTACAGGACTTCACCATCCCTACAGGTGCCCATGGCAACATGCTGCAGACAAGGAAGGCAGAGCCAGCACCATAGAGACATGGAAAAGAAACCTTCACACACACCCAAATTTTTCTTGTGTCCTAAGTTGATGGATAAGCAGGTTTCACTAGCATTAATTCCATTTAATAAATATATTACAAATATTTGACAATTACAGAGTTAAACACCAAAAGTAAATAATTTGTATCTCCCATCACTGGTAATCAGCTCTGCTTATTATATTGTTGGGCATTATTTTGAAAATTATTTTATTCTTACAGTAGCCCTTTGCTTGTGAATTAATGACTTCCTAACAGGCAACAGATACATTGCTCTGCATGCTGCAGAGAGGTGTTTTACAGAGTCCAGAGACACATAAGGACCTACCCAGGTTGTTGTACTGAGAATGATTATAGAGCAGCAGATGGGTAAATCAGCACAGCAGTATTCTTTTAATAACATCAAAACACATTTATTGCATTATTTGTTGTACTCACAGAACCACAGGATCATCTTCATAGGTTACTGTTATGATGTTTTTCGCTGTTTAATGTAGTGTCTTGAGATGCTACTATAAAAAGTGCAATATTTATCTCAGAAAGTTCTGTATATGTGCAACAAGATCACTGTAGCCTTCTGCATCACATAAATGTTTTCTTTTTTACCTACAATGTTTGTTTTTTGGTGTCAAAAGGAAAACATTACATTTCTCATCAATGCTTTTAAGAAATGCTTCTGGTTCCACATCAAGTAGACAAACTTGACTACCTTCTCAATATTTCAATGCCCGAGAAATAGAACCTGGCTGTTGTCTACCATGTCACCAGTAGTTTTTGCACTACTGCAGAAAGTGGCAAGAGCTTTCCTGTCAACTACAATTTCTCCAGGTGTTTTTCAGAGGTGGAAAATTTTTGACCTTGGCCTTCAGTCCCTTCCTGTTTGGGACAGGCCACAAAATCCACCAGATCAGAATTACATTCCCAAACACATTAGACTGGTGTCCAAACTTCTGATGTTTTGTCAGTGCAACAATAGTGACACCAAGATGCACAAAGAAAGGAAACAATATTTGTCAAAATCCCAAGTGAAATGTAGGGGAGAAAAAAGAAAATTAATCTGGTCATGGACATCCAGCAATCCTAAAATTAATTTGTAGTTGCAATAAGCAGTATGAAATGCAGTAAAAAAGCAGCAATGAGAAATGCATTTAGCCACATTCTTAATAGATATATCAAATCAGATGATGGAAATGCATTCAGCAAAATACATTTTGACCTCCAGTAAAATACTTTATGAGATCCTTCTTGAAATAATACTTGCAAAATGGAAATTTAAGCCAATGTGCCAAAAAGAAGATTGTAGTGTGTGATATGTCATTTTCAGTTAAGCATTTGCTTTTAATACTGGGCCTAATTTTGTTTGAATATGTAGTTACTGTCAAATTTCATTTAATCCTAAACAGTGGTTGAATGGTGTCGTTGCTGCATTTTGCTTGTGTTTGCAATTAGAGTAAAACAAGCAACCACCAGAGAACCTGGAGAAGGTCTGTGAAGCAACGGTCAGTCTGCACACCTTATGCACACACCATTTCTGCATGGAGGCTGAATCCAGTGTTTGAATGCATTGGATATATCTCTTAGGTGCCACACTGCTGATCAGCCCTGCACAGAAATTATAACAAGCACTCCAAGGGGCTCCCAGGAGCTCTGACCCAGTTCAGCATCATGAGGGCACAATTGTGAGGAAGGAGAATGAATTAAAATATATATATGTATATAAAATAAAAATAAATTAAAAAAAAAACCCACACAGATTGACTCCTATTAAAAAAAAAATATATCCAGTCTTTGACAACCCACACTCACTTCCACAATCGATTGTGATTGAATCTAGGCAGGTAGATGTGTGGGGATGGTTTTAGGCATTTGAGTTTGTTTTCAGTGGAAGGTTGGTCAGCAGTATATTCTAGCCCTTACAAATTCCTGTTTGTTGTCATTCTTTGCATACTCACACGTTTGGTTCCTTGCCACAAAAATATATTGATGGTGCCTGAAGGTCTTCAAAAGACATGTAAGGTGTGGCACTTAGGGACACAGTTTAGTGATGAACTTGGCAGTTCTGGGTTAACTGTTGGACCTGATGACCTCATGGGTCTGTTTCAACCTAAATGATTTTAGGATTCTGATTTTGGCAATGAGTTGCACTGCATCCTTACAGGTCTTCTTTTCCTGTAGTACAATATTGAGGACTGATTAATGCCTGCTGATTGTAAACCTCAACTGGCAAGATGTCTGTTGATATGTGACAATAAAACTAAGTAATGTGTTAAACCTACTTGATCCTCATCCAATCTTCTCAGCCAAAGGCCATTTGAAACTGACAAGTCTTTCCAAGGTTTTCTGAGCAATTGGATTCTGACCAACTGGATTCTGATCACAAGATTAAATTTACCAGCGTTAATTCTTTTTGTATGCACATGAGAAACAGTTGGAGCTAATATGCCCCAAATTCAGCAACTGTTTCTTCCATCATAACCACATTTTCACAGAAACAGAAGAACATGACTGTGGAGGCCTGTCCTTGAGAGGCTTCTATCACTAGCTTGAGCAAAGCAGTAAGAAAGTAATCAATTAAATCAATCTGAAATTTTCTCTTCCTATGAATATCCCAGATCCTCAATATTTAGAGACTACTTTATGCCTTCAAGGCTTTATATCCCATGCAAAATGTTCATCAGAGAGACTCGATTTTTATTTGGATAAACCACAGTAGTTAGGGTTCATGCCAGAGTATTGGTTACAATTTTAAAACACTTTTTACATGATCTCTCAAATGCATACCACCTGGAACAGCTCTGTGGCACTGGAAATCATACATAGTTCTGCAGTATGGATGTAAACAACTCCACTGTAGATATCACATTCGTACCAAACCAGATATCCCAAACTCCTCTTTTTCACATGGCAGTGTGCCACAAAAGTGGTTTGTGTTTTTTTCCTCTTAAAAACTATCAATAACAATTGCTCAGAACAGATTTGCCCCTCACCTCCACAACCCCCAGATTTCAGGGGAGAACAAAACTGTCCTTCCTAACACCACTTCCTATAGCTCTTCCAGTTGAGCACACCCTTTTATCCTTTTCTAATACCACAGAAGATTTCTATGTTAAGGTACTTCATAAAACAATGTGTATTGTAGGGAATTTGATTACCTGTTTCTGTGCAAGTGCCAGAAAGAACAGAAAACCAATGTTGTTAAATAGGTGTGTTTATTTCTCTCCCTCTCTCTCTCTCTCTTAGGACGGATTTATAGATTTCTTGGAGTTCATAGCTGCAATAAATTTGGTTATACGTGGGAAAATTGACCAAAAATTGAAATGGTATTTCAAGCTATACGATGCTGATGGAAACGGATGCATTGACAAAAAAGAACTATTAAGCATATTCAGGGTAAGCAAGTTATGACCAATAGCAAGAGCATTTGATATAGTGCATTGTCCCTGAAACAGTGGTTCATCATGTGCTGTAAATGGATTGTCAGTACTTTATCTAATGTTTTATGGTTTTAAAACCAAAATTAACAGTGGCTAGTAGTGACACTCCTGACATTAGTTTCCTCCTTATTGAACACATCTAAGTAGTATTTTACTTTAAACTATAGTTCTACAGATAAAATGCTTTACTGAAAGTGAAATACTGTAGAAACAGTAGAGACATTACTGTGATAAACTATACTATAAGGCATGGTAGAACTGTAGCAGCATAATGAATAAAACAGATGGTTACAAGTAAATGTGCCAGTCTATTGTGGAAAACTGGCTTCTCAAACTGATCTTGCAGCAAGAAAAATGCAGATGTCACTAAAATTTTACAACATTTTAATTTTTTGAAAGGCTCTTAGATTTGTTTACTAAAAATGCCATTACCCTCATTTTAAAACTAAATCATGGAAATATACTTTTACTATTAAATCATGCAGTGATATTTGGATAAAAACACTTTCAAAATTTTGCAGAAAATGGGTCCACTTCAAACCCATAAAACCAAAGAAGTGCAATTATTTCTTTAAAATTATCTTCTTCATTTTCAACTCACTCTAATGAAATAACATTGTGCTCTTCATTAGCTGCTTTCATCCTAAAGGCATGTTAGGGCTCCTTACAAATATATATGACTAAACACTGCTCCCTAAATGCACAGGACTCAATACAGATCAAAGTTTTGCTGCAGGGAGCATCAAACCTAGACAGAGTTTTAATGTCATAACAAACAAGGAATGTACTTTTATTGGAGTCTGCATTATTGCTGGTGCCAAGCCAGTCGCTGCCAGAGACTTTAAATAGCTACTGCCAAAACTGAAAGGAACTTCAACCAGATGGAGCTACCAGGTCAAACAAATAAAGCTGATCACTTAAAGTGCAGCTTTCTAAAGGTAGAAGGAGAGGCTGAATCTTCCAGATTTCTCCTTTGAGACTAATGAAATCTTTCTTTCGCAAATATTCTCCATTCATTTTCACCCAGAGTCAATGAGTCAACAGTGTTTTGTCTTCATCCAAAGTGAGAATTAAAATTAAAATTCTTTCAATGTAAAGAATATTTCTTTTTTTTATTTACCAGGTTTTAAAACCAGTTTAGACTTCTGTGTGTTTTCATCTCTTTTGGAGTATAAGAACTTTAATTTAAACCTGCCTAAGTCATTGACCTAAACTAGATTAAAAATGTTGGGCCCTAAAAGAAAAAAAGAACCAACAGGCTCCCAGCCATTAAGGGGTGCCCAGCTTATCAGTACACAAGGGCTTGTCCAAAAAGATGTCATATCTGAGACATTAATTTAGAAACACGGAAGTGCTATTAAAATGAAATCTCTCTCTACAGCTATGCAAACTATGGACCAGCGTATCACTACCAACCATCAAAACTCCTTCCAGATAACCATGCACCATTTCAGTGCCTAGTATTTTACTATTTAAGGGGCTTTGGTGGTAGTCAGTGTCTCAAATACTTCAGGAACCACTGCTTTACTCTTGGCACTGCAATAAATTTAACTGTGGAAGGGATACAACTTTCTACTGAAGACTGCAGGAGGGGCAGACATCTAAAACACCAAAAGTACCTAAAGTACAGATTAGTAATAGAAACAAGTTTTTGTAACTGTTTTTGTAAAATTATTTCTGCTTTTTGAAACAGACAGGAATTTGGGGCATTTGGAAGGGCATTTTTATGATTTTAGTTGGTCAAGAATTCCATATCAGTGCTGAATAGGGTTAACTTACTGTTTTAAAATATGAGGTCTAATACAATATTGGGAAAGAGACACCAAAAGAAACAAGTGGCACATACAGTGACTTATCTTACACAACACAGTTCACATCAAGATAATTCAAGTGCAAGATAATTCATGTTTGAATATGAATTTGCATATATTTTTCCAGTCAATGGGACAAAATTTTGCAAAAACATACATTTATACCTTTACTCCAAATATTAAGTACTTCTGAAAAAAAAAAAAATAGGGGGGATTCTTCTGGTTTTCTTAACTTCTCTGTAGGACAAGTTAATTGACAACTTTCAGGACTGCCAACTTTATTTGTGATTACTAAATTAAACATGTCTTAATAGAAATAATTCTTACTCTTTCTGTGCATGTGCTTTCAGCTGGGAAAAACAATACTGCATTTAAATCACACAGACCAAAGGGCACTCACTGAAGGCAGGGAACTCTCTAGGGTCAGATAGAAATGCTGATGTGGAATCTAAAGTGTATTACAGAGCAGAGGAGCCACACTGGTTCTTCAGAGATATGCAAATTAGTCTGTAATCTCCAGGCCATGTTATGTTAATTAAATTTCCAGTCCTCATTACTGAAGTTTTACTTGAAATAGCTATTTATCTAGTGATTTTTGAAAGGGTTTGTGAACTAAAGAGTTGCACTTCAAGTACTGCTTCTGCCAGTGTATTGTTTTCACAGTTTGATGGGAAAAACTCTGAAAGGACTTCCTGTGCTTCTGCCCTCAGGCAATCCAGGCTATTAATGGCTACACCAACATGAGTGCTGAAGAGTTCACAAACATGATATTTCAGAAGATAGATGTGAACAATGACGGTAAGAATCTAGGTTTGGTTGGCATTGGCAGGGACTCCTCTGCAAGAAGGGATTCAAACGTGCAACTGAAGGATAACTGGTTTAGATAACTGAAAGTCTGAATCTGTTCCTCTTTGCCCTTATTTTACTTCAGCTTTACAGTGATGTGTAAGTCGACTGACAAAGGAATTACATGCAGTAAGGGCTAAAACAGAGGTCCTGCACTGTTCATCCAAAATACCAGTTCTCAGGTTGCACAGCAAAATGAGAGTGTGATTGGCGGTGTGGGAGTAATATATTTGTGTTGGTATAATCTGTTTTAAAGCCTTAAAAAAAATAACCAAATTGGATGCATGGTTGCACATGCTCCAGCATGTTCTAAAGACTGTTGAGCATATTGGATGTTCCTTGAAGGCTGACTGTCAACACATGCTAAGATGCATGCTCCTGTTTTCTCCTCAAGATACTAGATTAAGCCAACCAGTCTTGCATTTGGAAACTATAATTTAATTTTACTGCTTCAGAGTTGTTTCTAATTGGAAATTTTTTACAGATGAATGTCCCCCCTCATACTTCTAATGCTGAATATACTCCTTCCACTGGCAACTATACTTTACAGCAATTGCTGTGATCATTGATAAATTAGGAACATCAGGAAAGCAAAAAAGAGCAAATTGTGGTCACAGACAGGAATTTTGGGCAGTTGAGGGGGGGCATTTTTATGGTCTTATTTAGTGTATTGAGGTTATTTTTTTTTAAAGTTGTTTGCAAAATATAATCAGACTATAAACAGTGGTCTTGTGACACATGTGGAGGATGCATTAGTGGAGGATTTTTTTGACCCACTTCCTTGGCCCACTTTTTGGGTGAATACAAATTATGAAAGGAATCCAAATCACCCAGTCAAAATCTATCCCAAATTCTATGGTTATTCACTGCTTTGACCGTATGTTTACTGGCAAGTAATAATTGTATCTGAGCTAGACCATCACTTGTGTCATACATTTTATCAAGGGAAATCCAGAACATGACATATTCAGGGTTACCTTCACAGTGGTTCCATTTCAAACTGTTTTCCATAGTTTCTTAGTTTTTAAAATGCTGAAAACAGGACTAGTTTGACCTGAGGAATGGGCCAAGTTTTATCAAGTTTAGCTTCAATTATGCTACTTCCCTGTAGTTTATTAAAGAGAAGTGCAAATAGACAAATAAATTGCTAAGTCCTTCCTTACATTAATATACAATAAATAATCCCATGGGTTGTAAAGAACAATACTTAAAACAAATCTCCTCTTGATTTTGCAATTTATTTTATTATCTCACAGAAATGTGAGGCACACCAAAGCAGCAGTGAGTCTGGGCCTGCCAGTGTAACCTCAACTGGCATCTGCAGTGTGGTTTGTATGCCTGCTGTTGGTACCTCAAAATGTACAGCTTGGGATCAAGAGGAGGGAATCCAAGACCAGTTGACCTGAATAAGCAGGAAAATGGTGCAGCAATGGTGATGAGTCCAGGAAGCCCATCCACCCAAAGACTTGAGTCAAAGGCAATACAGAGGGAAGGAGAGGGGAACTAAGAGGAGTGTGTGGGATAGGAGGAGAGTTCAGAGGAAGTGGGTGGATGAGTGACAAAGGACGACACATGCAAGTGGACAGAGATGGCTTGTTCTGATTCTGCTTGTGGAAAGATTATGTATGCTGTCATGGAAAAAAAGAAGTACAAACGTCCTCAGGGCTCTGCATGCCAGCTCCTCAGTACTTGCATTGAAGCCTAAGAACCAGTACTTCTGTTCAAATGATGACTTTCCTCTTTATATGAGCCTGTCACCAGTGTAGCAAGGACATAAGTGGCTAAATAGAAAGCAAACTTTACTAAATATGGCTAGAAAGTGGTTTTCACATTTTTCAAATGCTGATCATTTTCCTTTTTCATGTCAGATGAAGTTTCCAAGGCTGCCATGGACAAACACCAAGATACAAAAAAACCCCTACAGGGAGTACTTAAACCTGAAAACAGCCCAAAGTCAGAGTGCTCAGCATTCATCAGACATACACATGACTTGAATTGCTGCTCCCCTGCATCCTGGGGCCTTAACTCATCCAGCTATTTCCCTCTTTGCCTGGCCCTTGTCATTTCTTATTTTACTGAGAAAACCTTCATTGTTGTGAATTTAACAAGAAACTTTAAACCATTCTCAGAGGAAACAATCAGGCTCTTCTTATTCAACCGATTTATTTCTCCTCTAAAGGTAAAACACTATCACTGGAATAACCCCTAGACAGAGAACTGTCTGCATTTCTGTGTACTATGCAAACAGACACATGCCTAGAACTTTGCTGACATGGAAAAGAGCAGGAAAAGAAAAACATTAAATAACATTCCTACTCTTCAATAAAAGAGATTTTATTGTTGTCTTCCAAGTTATTAGCTGATTTTGACATGAGCCCAAAAAATCACACTCTAAATGGCCAGTTCAGTTTTGTGGAAGAATTTGTCTATCAAACCATTTAGTTGGGTTTGGGTTTTTTTGTTGGGTTTTTTTTTTTTTTTTGGTTTTTTGGTTTTTGGGTTTGTTTTGTTTTGTTTTGTTTTTGTTTTGTTTTGTTTTGTTTTGTTTTGTTTGTTTTGTGGGTTTTTGGGGGGGTTGTTTGTTTGTTTTTTTTTTTTTTTGTTTTTTTATTCTACATCTGATCATGGCTCTAAATAATCCTAGTAGTCAACACAGGGACTATGTCCACTAATCCTTAGCAAATCACACCCTAATCTCTTTTAAAACCAGTCCTAAAATAAATTCCAGTTAGCTGAGTGAGAAATGGCCAGTACATCTAAATTCAGCCCTGACACAGGCTTCATTATAGCCCCTTTACACACATTTATGAGCACTTATAATTCTCTCAGGCTTCCGTGAAAGCTGTGTTTGACATATTTTAATAGAAAAACAAGTGAGTCTGATTTCTAGGATCTGATTGATGCAAAGTGAGAAAACATTAACAAATACTCTACCTACATTTGCCTTTCTGCAGCTTTATATGGGATTCAATCTGGCATGAATTGGTCTTTTGTTTGCTAGAGAGATTGCTGGGTTTCTCAGTTTCTAAAGAGTATTTGATTTTCTTTTAGGGGAACTGACTTTAGAGGAGTTTATCAATGGTGTGGAAAAAGATGAGGACCTAATGGAATTGATTACGAAAAGTTTTGACCTTTCCAACGTACTCAAAGTCATACAGAACGGCAGGAGAAACAGTGTCTGAAGGATCCAGTCATGGAGGTGGTGTCTGTGTCATCATTTCAAAGAAGATAATATTTGATATAATCAGAGCTTGATGTTGTCAAAGCCTGCCTGGGCAATACTGAGCAGCCTTCTCCAGGAGTAACAATTTTCACTCTTCATATATCTCCTTTTATTTTCTTTATTCTTTCCCTTGCTAATGACTGTGGCAGACACAGAAAAAAAAAAAAAAAAAAAAAGAAAAAAAAAAACCAACGACTTTTGCCTGCATATAATAGAAAAGGTACTTGATGCAGTAAGATTAACTTATTTGATCTCTATAAACATGTTGTGGTCAAACCCTGGCTAGCTGCTCACTCACTCCACTCTAGTGAGATGGGGAAGAGAATTGGAAGAGCGAAAGTGAGATGACTTGTGGGCTGAAATAAAGACAGTTTAATATGGAAAGAAAACGTGTGCAAGCAAAGCAAAGCAAGGAATTCATTCATCATTCTCCACCAGGCAGGCAGATGTTCAGCCATCTCCATAGAAAGCATGGATCCATCAAGCATAAGGATGACTTGAGAAGACAAATGCCATCACTATGAACATCCCTTCCCTTCCTTCTTCTCACCCAGCTTTATACGCAGAGCATGACTCCACACAGTGTGGGATCCCTGTGGTCACTTGGGGTCAGCTGTCCTGGCTCTGTCCCTTCACTCCTTGTGCACCCCCAGCCCAATCAGTGGTGAGGTGGGGTGAGAGGCAGAAAAAGACTTGTCACTGTGCAAGTGCTTCTCAGCTGTAATGAAAACATCTTTGTGTTATCAATATTGTTTTTGTCACAAATCCAAAACACAGTCTTATACCAGCTACTATGAAGAAAATTACCACTATCCAAACTGAAAACAGCACGTTTTTTTCTGTTCAGACTAATCAATAAAATAATTAAAATAACACAAACTGCAACTTTTCTAGAAGACACAAAGTTAATATTTTTTCTTTTAATATTCTTTTAAAATTCTTTTAATGTGTTCTTTAACCTACTATCTAAAGTGTGGGCACAAACTCTTAGGTAGGACTGTGTTCTATGCAGATGAATTAAGAAAAAAGTCTGCTTTGTATTAACATAATATTTGTTCTAATCAGTACTCAAAATTGGATTAAGTTCTCTGGGAAACACTTTGGTTAGCTTAATATTCCCAAGATGTGTATCCTCCTTAACAAGCTCTCTACTACTCTTGATTTTATTACATTTGTTAATTAAAATAATGTCATATTTTGATGGCTATTTCCAGGGCTCAGCCACTGTTCTTTCAAATTAACCTTTTATAGAAGTGTTGGAATTAAATTTTTTTGTCTTTGTAAAGCAAAATTAGAAGTTCAAAGAATAACAAAACCCAAATCATTTTGTAAGCACTCCCAGAGATTTCTATGTCCTCCTTTACAAAATATGTTTTTACTGGGCTCTTTGCTATGGCTACACAAGACAAAAGGTAAGAGGTATAGGGTAACTTGTACTTCTGCAAAACAGACAGCCTTTCCCTGACTAATTTAAGGATCTCTGCCCTGCCCAAATACCTGGGTTAAAGTTTTTAGCAACTCTCTCTGGTCTTTCTACCTCCTGTCAAACTGGCTTGCAATTGTCTCTGAAGGTGGTAGCCAGGACTGCAGGAAAGGCATTTGCAAGTGGCATGACCACATACTTTTCAGCTTTTTAGGAAAGGAGGCTCAAAGCACAACCTTACTTTGTAAATAACAAGACTAATTCTACAAGCTGAAATGGAATGGCATGAAATGTGTGCAAAGGGACAACTATAGTTCTCCCTGGTTCTATCAGGATTGATTCTCTCTCAAGTCTGTAACAAGTTTTATCAAATTACTATATTATATCATAAGATTAAGTTCTCCATGCCTGACAATGCCCTGCAGGCATCACACTAATACTAATTACAGTTAGAAACACCAGAATTAAGCAAAATAATTTGTACAGGGATTGGCGCAGGTTGAACAAAACAGTTATTAAGACTTCAATATGAAAGAGTTTTTCTTCCAAATTCACTTCAAATCCATGTCCATTTGCACACCAAATGTGCTCCATCATGTACAATTATTATCCCAGGTTCTGGTTGATCAATGGAATACAGAAAGAATATGCAACATGCATCACTTGACATTATAAAGAGTTCTGACATTATAGTTCTGACATTTGAATCCTTTTATATCCTTAATAAAAAAAATAAAATTATGTATGAGATTGCTGTGCTTTGAATTTCAGGTTCTTGCATTTACTCATCTTTGACACATAAATACGTCACTGTCAGTTTTCTCACACCCAGACTTCAGAAATTCACTGTTCTTAGTCTGATGCTTTTGTATTTAATGCCTATGAGGGTGGTGTTCTTCAGATCTGGATTTACAATATTTAAAATAAAATGGTCCAATCTAAGCAGCTTGGGTGCATGGAAACAGCTGTATTTGGGATTTTGGTTTTAAACTAATGAAGTGGTACACTTGGAAAAATAACTGCTATCGACATACACTGTCATTTTTTAATAAGTAGATTTTAAAAAGAGTATTTCCATTTACATTTACCTAACTTTTCTGCATAACTGTAATTATATGAAGTGAATTACCAATTCTGGGAGAGCTCTGTGTTGCATTATAAAACAATGTATGCAAGGAAATTCTTGGCCATATTTTGTCAGACTAAGTTAGGAAGGTGTAGCTGAAATGCTCAATTCCTACACTAATTTAAAATCATTTAGCAGAAACCTGTGCAATTAAGATGCAAGTTTGTGTGTATTTTAATGTAAACACTGTGGCACATAATTTCAAAAATTTATCTACAGTAACTCCACATGTTTGTGACTATACATAAGATTCTACCTAAATTTTTTTTGTAAGTTGATTAACATACATTTCCTTTGACTACTTAAACACAATTTGATAAATAGCTGCTTGAGATAAATGCATTTTGGCCATAACTTCTATCTAAACTCCTCAGCTGCTCATCAAGTGTATCAGTAAAATCAGGTGACACATGGAAAACCTGTCAAGTGTGACCCTTCCTCCCAAACTCTTGTTCTGAAACAACAGGAAGCTGCAACTCATCACTCTAGGGGCGATTTGTAGTCACAAAGGTGTACTGTAACTTGACCTGACCATCAGAATGCCTATTGCTAGTTGAATGGACAGCAGAAAAGGAAAACAAAAGTGCAGTGTTAGTGAATGTTACTGTACACACCTTAGCAAACAATTCAGTAGTTTAGGGCATTGCTAACCTGATGATCCTGAGGGCTGCTTGAGCCCCTGGGCGCTTTTGCTTAGAAGCCCTGCATGAGAGAAAAGGTTCTTCCCCCAGAGGATGGTCAGGCACTGAACAGGCTCCCCAGGGCGGTGGTCACAGCCCCAAGGATGACAGAGCCCAAGAAGCGTTTGGACAATGCTCAGGCACGGGGTGTGACTCTGGGGGATGGTGCTCTGCAGGGCCAGAAGCTGCACTTCAGCTACATGGATCATCATTGGAGTACCTGCATCGACCTGAAAAGTGACATCTTCTGCTTAGGCCTGCACTGATTTTTGCCTTACAGCAGCCATGTGACAGAGGAGTCAGCCATCAAAGGTAACTTAATTATTCTAAAGGTGTTGCTGTATCACTACTAAATTTATGAAACATAGAAGTGTTTGTGTTGAAAGGGACATTAAAGATCACCTAATTCCGAATCCCCTGATGTTATACAATTAGAGAGCCAATTCCATCGAAAAACTATTTAATTGCAGGGAACCTTCCACTAGACCAGTTTACTCAGAGCCTCATCCAGCCTGGTCCAAGGATGAAGAGTTCCCAGCCTGTAAGAAAATTCAAGACACCTTGCTAGGTAGTTTTTACCGTGCTTAAAAACAACACTTTATTGAAACAATAACTTTTGAGTTGCTAAACCATCTAGCTCCAGTTTGAAATTAGGGCCTGAACCCTTTGTCTCATTTCAAGCTGCACTGTTTACAGAACACGTTCTGTGCAGAATATTGGAGACACTGGGAGGGAGGACTGGATGAAGCCACAGAACATCCAAAAACCATAAAAGAGAAGAAACAGAGGAAGAAACCTTAAAAGGGAAAGAATCAGACCTCACCAAAGATGGTGTGACAATCCCTGTCCCTAAGGGACATATTCTAAAGGTAAGTCTAAATGTCAAAGTATGGAAAAGAGGAAAAGGAAGAAGAGACTGAGACTATGGAGGTACATGTTCATGTTCTGTACCTCAGACCTGACAACAAGTGCACAACCTAACCAAAAAGCATACGGTGCTTAATCTGAGGGTCTGTCTGAAATTTGGCTTTCCTTGCTGCCCTAATAGAACCGAAAAACTTTTCCAACAATGCACTGAAGGTAAAGCTCAAAAGAAGTCAGACACATTTGCCTGTCATCTCTTTACCATCTCTAGTGCATAGGTACAATCTAAAATAGTCTTCTGACATTTTCTAGCATACAGAAGAAATCAGATTAGCAATGTTACAAATAAAGAATCTGAATAGCAATAATCTGCCCCAGCAGTTTCTTCTGCACTGGTACTGTACCTGATTTCTCCAATACCAAGGGAACTAATCACTCAAGATGTCTTCTGTTTATTCACTGAGAATGTTCAACAGCTCAATAAAACAAAGTTATTTTTCATTGTTCCTCTCTAGATTATTTTCATTAGCTGTGCAAGTTAGAAGGTAGCAACCGATGTGTTGGCATGGAGAATTTTCCATGAGAATTTTCCAGGAAAACTGCTATTTATTTAGGAAACATGGTAAATCTTCCTCACAAGTGCCCTCTGAATGGCAATTGGCAGCAGAGTGTGAGCAACTGACATAAAGAGAAAATGTTAGTATTTTATTCTCCTGTCCCATGAGCCATCTAGTCACTTGCTTATACATAGCAATTACAGATGTTTTATATTTCACCTTTCCTGGAAAACTCAGTACACTCAGTGTACACTCAGAATGATAAATGAATATGAACTTGTAGTTCAGTCCATTTGTGGTCCCATATAAGTCAATGATCCTATTGATTGCAAACCAGAACAGAATTTTTTCACTGACATCTAAAGAATATATCAAATTCTTGATTTATTCAGACTATTATTAACCTTTTGTGTAGTACTCATTAACCTTGTATGTAGCACTTCTTTAACTTTTTTGTATTTCTGTGGGCTACTGCTGAAGGATGTAGGGAAGGAATGAAAGAATTATTTTGAAAACATCTTTTAAAAACAGATGATGTATTAGAATCATGATAATTTTCCTTTTAAAAGCCAATGAAATATTCAAGGAAAGGGTTGACAAAGTTTTGAGGGTATCTAAAGAGTCTTAACTCCCATCAGGCTTCAGGGACAGCTTTTCATTCTAACCATCCATTCACATGCTCCTTCCATCTTTGTTCCCAAAGCAACAAAAATTATGTGGATTTATATATATATATGATTTATATATATATATTTATATATATATGATTGGGGGGGGTGGTTTTTTTTTGTTTGTTTGTTGTTTGTTTGGGGTTTTTTGTTTTTTGGGGGTTCTTTTGCACTTGCAGCATACCTCCAGCACTTAGTTTTAATCATTCTGGACAATATTGGAAGAATTTGCACTTTTTCTTCTCTTTTTATTTAAATTACAAATATTTGACAAACTGCTTCTTTCCTGGAGGATTTCAAATCCCCTCAGATTTAAAAATCTTTTTAAAAGCTCCTAACAGAAGGAAAAGCTGAACATTTGCAATTAAGCATGTTTTTATTGTTCTTATTATACTAAAGGTGCTCATATCAGAAGAGAATCTTTTTTCCTTTGTCCTCATTTATTTTCTAATTAGGTCAGTGTTCCCTTTCATATCCTGTTCACCAGCTCAGACTCTAATGGCCATGTCAGTTAGCAATCAGCTTCTAGGGAATATAATAATTTAGTCATTTTCTAAATCATGAAAAAATACATAAAAATACACAAAAAAATCCAAGCTTTTTAAGGATCAGTCAATTTTTTTTCATTATCTAAGATGCTGAGATTCCCAGGTACCCGTTAGGAACTGCTTTTTCTTGGATTTTCAGTGGAAAGAGGAAGTTCTTGTAGTGGTAGGTCAGCACATGAAACCCACCATCTTCAGGAGCTTAATTATAAAAAAAACAAGCAAAATAAATGCATAGTCTTGCTCCCCAAAATGGGAAGCTCCCAGAAACAGGTGTTCTTTCTGCCAGGGTTAGTAAATGCCTCTGGAGAACACATTATAAATCTTTATTTTCTGTTTTCTGGTGGTTTTGATTGTTGTAGAAAACACGTGTGCCCACACCTTTGAGAGAAGCCAAACGTGCACAATAAGCAAGAAGCAGTTGTTAGGACTAAAGGGAAGTGCTAATCAATGGTCTTAAAACGGACAAAAGGAAGATGGAGGTGTAAGAAGTTACTGTCCTGCAGGTATAAAAGTTAGGGGTAACAGTCCAACAAATCACAGAATCACACAATCCGTAATGGTCTGGATTGGAAGGGACCTCAAAGACCATCTAGTAACAGCATCTCTGTCATGGGCAGGGACACCTCCCACCAGACCAGGCTGCACATAGCCCCACCCAACCAGGCCTTGAACACTCTCAGGGACGTTCACAGCTTCTCTGGACAACATGTTCCAGAGTCTCACCACCCTCACAGGAAAGAAAAAAAAATAAATCCTTCCTAATATCCAATCGAAACCTGCCCTCTTTCTGTTTGAAGCCACTCCCCCTTGCCCTGTCACTACCTGCCCTTGTAGAAAATCTCTCTCCATCTTTCTTGTAGGTACCCTTCAGGTAGTGGAAGGCTGCAATTAAATTATCTCAAAGCCTTCTCTTTTCTAGGCTGACCAATTCTCTCAGCCTTTCCCCTAGAAGATGGCATCCATCCCTTTAATTATCTTGGTGACTCCTCTGGACTCACTGATTGTTCATGTCCTTTTTCCTGTTCTCACTGTTTTGGTCTGCTTGTTGCTGAGGTGGGGTTTTTCCCCTTTCAAATTCTTTCTGCTTTTTTCCACTTGTCCAAAGTACTACTGCAAAATCAAGGGAGAGAGAAACAGACCCTGAGAACAAGCAGGAGGGAACAGATAAAAATGGCTTTTTGGCATCTGGGGAGTAGCTTTGTGATGGAGAAAATGTTTTACTTACATATGTGCTACTCATGCTGCTTGGTTTAATTTCTTTCATTTCTGCTTGGCATTAACATTCAAGGCACACTAAGAAGAAGAATCTTCCTTTTTACTGAAGAGATATAATCAAGAATCCTTTCCTATATATCTAAAACAGAGACATCTGGAAGTGAGAGCTGTGGTGCAAGGAGGCCTTGTGACACTGTGACACTGTTCCCACGACAAGGCTCTACTGAGAATGCACTGAGAAGCATTTCACATGTTGTGATAATTTGCAGTAAAAACTGCCCCAGATGGTGTTAGTTAACTTCTGTGGAGTTTGTGGGATTAGTATTTGGCTACAAGTATACTTACACATGTTTCTTTGACACTGAAAAGAGCACAGAGATGGAGCAGCCCAAAAAAGCAAAATTCTTCTTAAAGGAGATTTTTTTGAGACTCAGTATCACTACAACCTCCATAGTAATATGGGAACCAGATACAGTGAGCTGTATAAATCCAGCTCTAATTCCCCCTCTATAAAAATAATCCTACTATATATCTGAAAGTGATTCCTGATCAGCTGTTGTTTCTCACACGCTGCGTCCATGTAATCCTTTAAAACACATAAGCAAAAGGAACAACTTCTCCTTTGCTCCCTCCCAGCACCCATCTCCTTGCTGACCCCACTTCACAGTATAGGTCTGTGTTGACCTTACCAGACATCCTCTAATCACAGAGGAACGTCTAAGCAAATAAATGTTAACCTCATGCATCATAAGAGTAAGGCAGAAAAAGCAATAGTTTTGTTTTCTTTCTGAATTATTTGATTTAATTGTGCCAAAAAGCAAACTGAATCTTTAACTGAGCATATTGGGTTAAGTTACAAGGAGCACAACATTCATCTTGTCAAACACACAGAGTTACACAACAGGCAGCAGGGGTGCTGGATGATGTGAAGCACCACGGTATAACAGCGTAGACTGGGAACATGTCCTCAAATGGGGCATTTCCAAGCACAGTTTCCATTAGGAAGCACTGTACTGGCTTGTGTAGAGGGTGTACAGCTGGAGCTGGGGGTACTGTACTATGAATCCATGAGTGTGAGATGCAGGATTGGATAAGTGAATGTAAGCAAGGTGCCTCAGCACAGCATAGCGCTGCAGAGCCCTGTGCTCTGGACTTGCTACTTTGACTGTTTCCTTCCCAGATAAAACATAAGAAGAATTAGTTTATATCTTCTTGGGTTTGTGTTGCTTATTGTTTTTTTCTCAAGTAGGAAGATGCTGTTCCTTTTTCTTGGCCTTGAGAAAAGAGCCTCCATGCATCCACACTGTGTGGATCTGTTGATGATTCAAGATTTTCAGGGCTTTCCCTGTTCCTTTTGACCTTTCATCTAATTGTATCTACCTGTACCTAAGCTACCCCTACCAATTCATCACACGTGTTTCTCTACCCAGCATTTGCATTTGCTGCCAGGTCTTCTATCCCTTTTTTTTTTTTTTTTTACCCCAATTTTTCAGCCACCTTCACACAGACACTATCTTAATTTTAAAGCATTCTTCATGTATGAAATTTCCTTCCACTTCTTTGAAGAGATCTCACAGAAGGCAACTGAAGGGTAGGGGCAGAAAGAGGAAGGACAGAAATTCAGAACTCCACATACCAATGCAACTGTCCCTTGCAACTCAGAAGTGACAGGCCAGACACAGAAAATTGAAGCCTATGAGCCCAGACGGGTTTAACTCCTCATTTCGCACTTCACAGTCATCAGGAGTCAGAGTACCAAGACAATCAGGACAAGTCTGTAAAGCTATGCCACCCACTAAGCCTGTAGCCATGGATTCCTACAAGCTTTGCAAAGGGGAAGGATTCATAGCACATCCTTTTTTTGGGTAGGATATAAGTCAATTTTACAACACACAGGTGTACACACTGCATAACTCTGACTCAGCCAGGTACCTGCTATACAAAAATACCTGAGAACACAGCAGCATGTTTGAGGACTTCCTGGTGTGTCGAGAATGAGTCCATGCCCTGTGTAACCCTACCATCCTTGCAAATGCTGCAGTCTCAGTTATTTGGAAGCCACTGAGATACTGCTGCCCTGGCTATATTTACATCCCCCTTTGCAGGACAGACCCAGCAACATTTGGCTTCCATAAAGATTGCCACAGATGTAGGAGAAACAGAGGATTGAAAGGGGAAGGGAAATAGTAGATCAGACATAGCTCTGTTTTGTTCTCCACAGCAGTGAGCTTAGCTTAGAAAAGTGTAAGTCTTCACAATCAGAGCCCAGAAAAACAATTTCCTGTTTCCTCCTGGCAAACACTTCTTCTGCTCTTTAACCCATAAGAGCCTCTACAACCAGACACTGCCACAGCATTTGTGCCATTCTGAATATGGCCTTTCACTCCCTGCACACAGTACTCTCAGCCAACTAAATGCTTATAAGCAGTTTTCTAATTAAGACATAGACACATCCTTGTAACGAAACAATCTTTTCTAGCCAAGGAATCATTGGAAATTCATCTGATTTGAGGGACCTCAACAGGCAGATGCTGTTCAATCATGAAGACCAAATATTTATTCTGACCACTTCAAAAGTACCTTGTGGGCTAACACTGGCTTGCCCAGCTCTTTGTTAAACAATTGCAAATAAGAAACATTCATGAAATCACAGCTTGTTTGTGCGTAATTTGTACGCTTGGTACAGAAAGCATCATGTATCTCAGCTAAATCACTTGCAACAAATAATTCCACCATTCAATACAGATGCTAACTATTGGGAGCTTACACAACATTATGGAAATGAATCTTCCATCCTCAGGAGATGGGAGAATTTTAATTCCTGGCACTGAAGGCAGGCTTGAATGAGAATATGATTAAACTTTTATAACTGCTCAATGTTTTCTTGGCTCAATCAATATTCTTTTCAATAAGCCCTTGGCCTGTTTCGGAAACACAGCCAATATTTGTTGTTCAGTAAATGGGGTTTTATTCTTCATTCCTACTGATCTGATCAACAGAATGACATTGATCACAATGAGTGCTGTGTTCAAACATTTTAAAACAATTTAATCGGCTCATGCAGGACAGAGGTTAGGTTGCAGTGATGATTACAGCACATCTTTTAGTGGTCTCTGTTACAGATGGATGTGCTTTTATATCACCTCCAATGTACCCAATTGCAATCATCCATTTGTGCAAGCTGGCAGGAACGAATGGGGTCACACGCAGTGGTTGCTTCTCCTTTCCTTCAAAGGCAGATCAAAAGGGACACAACAAGCAGCTGTGCATGCCTCAGGAGGACCAGCATCCAGGGGGGAGATCTTGAGCCTTCCATACTGATGTGTGTGGGAGCCCCCAGAGGAATTGGCTATTATTAGTTAGATGTTAATACCACCAAGCAGGGGGATGCTAGACCAGAATTTAGGGTGCACTTACAGCCTATTCAGCGATGCGCCAACAGCATGTGCACAACCCTGGGCAAATCACGTAACTCTGCACCTTGGATTTTCTGTCTATCATGGCAAGGTTCATAATTCTTGCCATGTTTGGTGAAGCAGTTTGATATCTGTGCAGGAGAAGCATGATGTGAGTTGTGGCATTTGTTCAACATGTTGGTGACACTCAGCTCTTTGCCAACCCAAGCAGGAGCTACAGAGCTATTTCTACAAAACACCAGAGAGAGTGAAGAGTTTGGAGCAAAAGTCAACCCAGACAGTTTCAACAGGAAAACTGAGGACAGTGGTAAGTAGTGAAAGGGACAAGAATTACTCATTCCTTTTCAAGGAAATTCTCATCCTTTGCTCCAATGGTAATACAATTCTATTAGATCAGATTCCTGAGCTTTGTGTCCTGAGTCCTAAATGATTAAAAATTACTTTTGTTCTCACTTCTGCATTCCCACGTATGATGGAAAAAGGATTGACCACTTCATGGTGACTGTTGTCCTAGTAATTGTTTATTCCTCTATCCACAGACAGAGTGGTTGAACTTGGGGCCTGACTTTATAAATGAGCTGGCACTCAGACATATTTCAGTGATCAGAAGGCTTCAGAAATAACCAGGTTATACAGCAGAAATAACCTGTTGTAGGTTGAATCCTGCCAGCAGCCAAGCATCCAACGTGCACCCCAGGACAGGGGAGAAAACAGGAAGAGAAAATGTAAGAAAACTGAGGAATCGAGATAAAGACACATGAGTAAGTGACAGAAGGGGGAAAACAATCCTATGAGAACTAAGTGATGAAAAGGCAACGACTCACTATTTCCCACAAGAGAAGTCTCCAAGTAATGGCCAACATGAAAGAAAAAAAAACTCCTCACCTTCTTCTTCCTCTACCCCAGGTTTTATTTTATTGCTGAGCATAACATTGTACCACATGGAACATCCCTTTGCTCAATTCAGGTCAGATGTCTTATTGGGTCTTCTGCTAATTTCTTGCACAGGTCCAGCCTACTCATACTCACTGGAGTGGGAGAGAAGCAGCACAGCGAGAAAAGCAAAAGCCTTGTGTTTGCAAGCACTGTTCAGCAATAGCCACACAATTATTGTCTTACCAACACCGCCTCCTTTAGCCACAAACCCAAAACTTAGCACCAAAGTGCTGCTGTGAAGAGTTAGCTTCATCCTGGCCAGATCAGAACCAAGAAATCAAAGTAGTAATGTCCCATTCTGGCAGAGGAATGATTAGACTGGAACTAATAAAATTACTACCAAAAAAAATTACACATGCTCTTGACAACTGGGGGCAAATACAAAGCCTTCAGAAAACAAGTGATCCAGCAAGTGCAGCCTTAGAGCCTGCTCCAAAAGTGCTTCCAGCAGGACTGCACACAATTTTCAGAAATAGGGACCTAAATAATGTTACTCATCCCAGGACTGTGTTTGGAAGCTCAGCAACATTTTTGACTTGACAAACAAGATTTTTGATGACTTCCTGATGGCCAAGTGTGGTTGTTTTTTAGTTTTCCTTTCTTTCATACTTAATATAAGCAGTTATGGAGTGCTTGGGTGTATTTAATTATGATAAGGTTTGGAAACACTTGTCTGTGCAACAGACGCATGCGGGGACTGCCTCATATGAAGAAACTAATTTATGACTTTGGATGGAGTTGTAAGTAAGGGGAGATAAACCAGCTCTTTCCCTCCCACCTTTCAGAGAACAGGGAAGGCCAGGCTCCTTGCAGAGGGAATGATACAAAGAAAAAAAAAAAAAAAAAAAAAAAAAAAAAAAGAGAGAAAAAAAAAGAAAAAAAATAAAGAGGGAATGATAAAAAGAAAAAAAAATGCAGCACCTAGCCTGTGCTGACTCTTTTACTGTGGTGTTTTCCTGGGATGCTCACACTTCCCTTTTCCACAGCTCTCCTGCATGCCTACAGCTACTCCCCCCTCCACTCTCCTCAGCGTTTTTTTACAGTCTCTGAATCTCTAATAATATTCACTGGCTTGACACAAGCTGAGCTGTGCAAGGCTTTCTGGAAAAGAGCAGTTATTTTATGTTTTCATGCTCCCTTGTACAAAGAGAGAGAGCAGCGTGCAATCCGGAAGAAATACACTGAAGAGAAAGGAGTCTGTAATTTCAACAGTCAATGTGAAGTTTTGGCTGTATCTAAAGATCAACATTTACAGAAAATAGATGTGTAAATTGCTTTTTATATGGTTCTTCAGAGGTTGCTTTCAGAATTTTTTTTTATTCCAGGTGCCTAGGTAATCAAGGATACTGACTGACTGGAGAGAGTTCAGAGCAGAACAGTAAAAATGATCACTTAGTGCAGATGTTTTGATTTATTTCTTTTTAAGTTATAAATGGATTAAAGGGATAAAATACAGCTTGAGGCTGGACTAAATGATGAGCTAGGGAGGACAAAGGCCCCTCCAAATATGAGTAAACACCATGAATAAAACAATTACGCACAGCAAACCACGGATGAGACACTCACTCAGAGCCACAAATTATTCTTCTACAAGTCAAACCAATCAAAGGATAGTTGAAGTTAAATCTTCTGTCAAACATTTCTGTACAGACCTGTACAGAACAGAAAGGCAGAAGATGCAGTGCTTGGACAGAACAGAGGATGAGCTTCTGGTGCTATGCAGGCACCAAAGAAGTTTTCTTCTTGAAATGTCCATTTCTGTATCATATCAATACATTCTCTTTTCTAGCAAAATATGGCACAATGTTCACTGTTTACTTATTACCAAGTAAACAGTGAACATCGTGCCATTTTCTTTAGCTTGTCAACGGTTTGATCCACGATCTTGCTTTGTAGTCTACATAAACTCACCCAAGCATTAGCTAATCTTTGTTGACTTTGTGGTTCTTAAGGTCATGCAGTTTAAAATTTTTTGGTTACACCTTATCAAATATACCAGTTACTGCTGGTTTAGGACAGTTTTCATGCACAGCTGCTGAATGTCAATCTCATTTTCTCGTATGGGTGGTAGAATAAACCTTTTGTACTTGAGTGCTCCTGTCACTCTACTGAGCTGTACCATGAATTCAAAACAGACAAAAGTAACTTCTGGATAAAACTGAAATAACTGGATCGTACCCTTATTTTCCTAGCTTGGTGATTACCTCAAATATAAAATACGTCAGGGGCTACTTCTATTATTTCTAGTATAAAATTACATATTAAGGAATTAAAAGACATTAATGCTGTAATGTGAGTGAGCTCCAAACTAGGAAATGTCAGAGGAAAGTAATTAATCTCATCCTGTGTGTGCACTGTATTTCAGTCTTAAGTATTCAAGGCACTTCAAGGGGACCACAGAACACGACCATGAAGGCCATGACAACACTAAAGCCACTTCACTAAAGTGAAGGACCACAGATATTCTAATGCTTCTTTTTCCTCCACGAGCAACTTAATGATGCATTTTTTTTCCATATGATTAGCACTTTGAATGTTGGAAGCATTGACTAGTTAGTTACCTCTTATTTCCTGTTACCCTTTTCTAAATGTGAGGCTCCAGGTCTCATTCTCTGCATCTCATGCAAATCTTGCCCTGAGTATGTATAGATTTGCTTGCCTACTAATGAATCCCTACTACTTTTCCAAACTATCCCAATATTTGACCATGTTGAACATATCACAGAAATTATATTTCACCTATTCAAGGGAGTGAAATTAGTAGTATATTTTACTGATGGGAAAGGCAAGATTATAGGGATTTGCTTCAAACTACTGACTGTCCATCAATTTTGTCAATCTGCAATATACAGCTTCTAATTTATTCAGGGTAGTTACACTTTTCCCCTCTATTCTCCCTATTTAGGGAGTTTATATAAGCTTTGATATATTCAAAGCGAGGCTTCCATCAAAGTGAATAAAAAGAGACATTGAGAGCTTCTGCAAATGTACTCCCAGGTGTGTATCAAGAAAATAAAGCCTAAAAGATTTAGATTTATAGAATTAGATGTTTCTCAGTGAGATTCTGGGTTTTTTTAAGATGTTTTGTCCTGCAGTCATCCTGGTGGAAATACAGTGACAAATGTAGGAGTGGGACCTGTTGTGTCACCTTGATATTATCACACTCATCTTTTCTCTTCCAGCAAGCTGAAATCAACACTTCAGTACTCTTCTAGCTGGCTTGCTCAGCACACACATGTGATTTAACCACTTAGTGCAGTATTTCATGCAGTGGTGGCAGAAAAATCATACCCTGAAAAATGGTTAGGCCTTAATGAAGAACCAGAAAAGGGGCAAGACCTGCCAGAAACAGGGTAAGGCCTTAGTACAGAATTTGTCAGCTGTGAAAACTTCACATTCACATACTAGAAAGAATGCTTAAATATGGATGAAATAATGAAATATTTTTCTGAAGTCCTACCACTTAAAAAAATAAAATTGAATACATTAATTAATAAATTTAATTAATTGAATAATAAGTAATTAAATACAGATCAGCTTCA
This sequence comes from Phylloscopus collybita, assembly GCA_027886175.1. Classification (NCBI taxonomy): domain Eukaryota; kingdom Metazoa; phylum Chordata; class Aves; order Passeriformes; family Phylloscopidae; genus Phylloscopus; species Phylloscopus collybita. Next base: position 20,503,790 of record JAJNNQ010000024.1, read on the forward strand.
AACAATAAGGAATTACGAAAAATGCATCTGTCTTTACATTACCAAAATGGCAAATCTTTTTGCCAAGGAATTTGATGTGCTGATGGTATTTTTGCTTTTTAAAAAAAATCTTTATTTAAAGAAAGCCAATGGCTACTTGAAGAATATTGGGAAGGAATGGAATGCTATCCGAAATAGCAGTGACAGTGGGCAAGTAGCGCTTTGGCTTTGCCAGTTCCACTCTTACCCAGAGGCCTTTAGCCCGCAGCCTTAAGGGACCAGCTGCAGAGAGACTGGGGAGGGCGTGACTGCCGGCCACTGAACACCGAATTCCCCAGCCCCGACTGCTCCGGCCGACTGTACCGAATCCCCCAGAGACACAACACTCTGTAGATCTCTGCCAGGAGCTGCCCAAGGCACCTCCTTCCCCAGGGCGGCGCGTCCTGCTACTGGCTCACGGGCCTCGTGCCCAGGCAGCGCCGTGCGCCGCAGCCAATGGGAGCCCGCGGCTGGCCGCTGCCACCGGCCCCTCAGCCAATGAGAATCCGCGGCCAGCCGCTGCTGCCAGGTAGAACAGCGACCCCGGGCCTCTCCTGGTTTGGCGCCAAAAGCCAGGACTCGGAAGCGGGGTGATCGGGCACTCAGCAGCACCATCAGCCAATCAGAATACAAGGCCCACCCATCACACGCGTGGATTGGCTACAGCGCCAGAACTGATTTGAGCAAGAGCCAATCGGAGACGGCAAGCGGGGCGGGGTCCCGAGGTTTGAATCAGGGCGGGAGGAGCCGGCGTCTCTGTGGCGAGCGGGGGTGCGCGGCGGCGCGCGCGGCCCGCGCGGCCCGCGCCATGGAGCGGGATAAGGCGTTGCAGGAGGGGCTGCGGCGCAGCAATACCCGCGCGGCCCGCGCCATGGAGCGGGATAAGGCGTTGCAGGAGGGGCTGCGGCGCAGCAATACCCGCGCGGCCCGCGCCATGGAGCGGGATAAGGCGTTGCAGGCGGGGCTGCGGCGCAGCAACACCCGCTTCATGGCCACCATGAACCGCATCCTGGAGCAGGTGAGCTATGGGACCGGGGTGGCCGCGGGTACCGGGCGCCGTCCTGAGGTGGGCGGGGAAGCGGGGACTGAGAGCAGCGGTGCCGTCTGCGCTGAGCCGCGCACTCCTGTGCCTTGGCAGGAACGGGCTGGCAAGAGCCAGCTCCGGGAATACAGCCACACAGCGGACACTGGGACGGCCAGTGCTGGATACGCGACTTGGTTACAATTGCGAGCTGACTTGATAGTGTCCTTAACCTCGATTACCTTGCCGTAGACGGGGGGTTTTCAATGAAACTACAGGCAATAGGGGACTCCTGTGAATCCTGCTCCCTTGAGAGCCATTTTGTGTTTAAGGTGTGGGAATGCGCCTCCTCCCTGCACAGGCGCACGCGTTTATCCCGGGATGCGGGCTTTCCCGCTCGGGAGATGTTTTGTGCTGCCACCGGGCTAAATCTGGCTCTAGAAGCCTTTTTCGACTGGTGGCACGTTGGATATTTTTACGTGTTGGTCCTAGGTGGGGGCTGCTTTTAGTTTCTACAGTGAAAGTTTGGGTGAAACTGTAAGAGAGCGAATTAACTGGTTTTGAAAACTCTGGAGCCCTGCTTTGGCACTGCCTGGCTTGCGCACTGAGGCTGAATGGCTTGCACACATGCTTAAAATACACCGGTGTCCTCTAGGAGTTAATATTTCCAGATTGCTGATTTCTAGCTTTAGCCAATAAAACAACATACTGATAACTTCATGTTTAGGATAAAACATTGTACTAAAATACGTAAAACAGACGTTAAAGACATTGCTTTGATCATTTGTTCTAATATTTAATGCTTCTTTTTATTTAGTATAATCATCCTTTTGAAGATGACTTACTTGTTTCCATGGCTACTCTCACTTATGATACACCTGAGGGTAAGAACTCCTTAAAGCTATAATGTTTACCTACTCTCTGTTTAGACTTAGTAAAACAGGCAAGTGTTGGCAGCTACAGAATATTTAGGTGTGACAGATACTGAATTTTGTTCACTAAGGTATGGCATTTCACATGTAGACTTTGGTATAATGGCAGGAGTTTGTTCCTATGTGCACTTTTAGTCTATTGCGTAGTCCATTTCAGACAACAGTTATTAGCAAAGTTCAGGATAAAAATTGGTAATGTTTGGATGACTTGTAAGAAGACAAATCAAAATGGAGACGACTGAGAGGAAGCAAAGGTATGGAGGCAATCGCAGGAGTTTATATGTATGAATGGATTGTGTACTTTCACCTCCACTTAGTATTCTGAATACTGCTCTGATAAATTCCTACTATGCCAAACATCAAGAGTGGAGTAGGTAGTCTCTTTAACTTTTCACTGAATGTTCCCATATGGTTAGCATAAATCTAAACCATGTGGACAATATTTTTCCAGTTTTTCATTGTAATGGTTGATCCATTATAGAGCAATAATGCTTATTGAGGGGAAAAAAAAGCGCTATTGTTTTAAACTATATTGCTTAGGGTTTTAGTGGGACTTGTGACTTAGTATCTTGGTGGCTGTTCTGGGAAATGCAATGTTTCTGGCAGGTTTTATTATCACTGAAGTGAGGACTATGATACTTTGTGGTGCGTTGTTGCTGGTTAAATGCCAGCAACAGGTTAAATGCACCTATGGAAAACATCATTCATTCTCCTCTGCTATAGTTGAGCAGAGGAGGGGGAAAGAACAATTAAAAAGCTCATGGAGTGAGATAAGGATTAGGAGAAAAACACTTTAAAAGGTATGGAGGAAAATTTATTAACAGAATCATCAAAAAGATGATTATGAGAACTAAAACCTTTGCAACACTTTTCTTCCCCCCCTCCCTGCCCCTCTGAGTCTTTTTTTTCTTTCTCACTGACAGCATAGGAAGACAGAAATGTGGGAGTTTTGGTCAGTGTGTCACTTTAAAATTTTGGTTTTTCAGTGCATTTAAAGAGGAGTCTCTTTTGCTATGCCATGAGGTCCATTTTACGGGAGAAAGTTTTCTGTGAACTTTTAAAATGTGGTTTTAATTTTTACAAGTTGTAGTCTCACCGGCAATCTGCTTCAACATTGGTCAACGGGCAAAGCAGTCTTTTCTCCCCTAGGCCATTCATGTTCATGGGGTGCAATTTTTAAGGATGAGCTGTTCTATTATACAAGCAAGGGTCCTCTTCCTCTGGAAACAAGTGTTCTCTCTCTCTTTGTTCAAGCCTCTCACCAGATCACAGCTTCTCAGCATTCACACCTTCTGTCGTGAGCACATTTTTTTCACGGGCTGCGGATGAATTCTCCACCCTTCTATGCACTTCATGAGTTATAGGGAAATAATTTATAGTATTATAGTTTTCACTACAGCTTGTAGAAGAATTTCAGCTCTGAGGCCCAGAGCACTTCTTCCTCCCCCTCCCTACTTGGCACTGCTTAGTGTCACTATGCTGTTTTTTTCACCTTTCCCTTTCTTCTGATTCGGGAGGGAATTGGTGTCTGTAGGTTCATCTGTTCTCGAGTTCTATCAGAGCTCTGCACCGTTAAAAGGTGGATCCCATCCGTCGGAGTGTCGCAAGGCTCCTTGCGCCTCTCCCCGCTGGTCTCGTGGTCCCTGCCGGCTCCATTTCGCACCTTTTCTTCATGCAGGGCGCCGTCAAGCAAAAGTTGCCGCCGCCCTTGCCCTTCTCTCCGCAGCATGGCTGGCTAAAACTGAATAAAGTCCCGTCGCGCCGATTCCGGCTGCACAGCCCCGGCCCCTGGGGCCGGTCTCAGCCGCGTGGTTCCTCGCGGCGCCAGGATGGCCAGGGGGCTCCGCCGGGAAAGGGGCCGGCCAGGCCCCTCACCACTCCTTGGAGACAGTGAAGAAAGAGGGCTTTAAGCAGTTTTTTTTGGTTCTTCAGTATATTGTCACAGAGGCATTACCAGCTTCTCTAATTGTCGTAGCAGGATGCTTGTTCTCAGAGCCAGCCAGCCATGCCAGGCACAGAAGAAGCTTTTAGAGTTCTTCCCAGAAAATCACTTCCATGACTGGCTTTTTTTCCCTCTTCACCAAAAACCAAGCCCTATAAAAACTACCACATACATAAATTGCTGTGAAAAATGACGTTTCACCTTTTTATATTAATTTATAAGTTTAATAAAAATAAAATAAAATAGAATAAAAATAGGTAATAAGGAGACAAAAAAGAGGTAGCTTCTCAGCTGAGGGTGCAAAGCAACACACCGTCCATTCTAAATTCTTTGGTATTTACAAGTCTTGGTGTTACATATTTAAATAAGCTAATGCATGATTCAAATACTCTTTTTGGTTTCAAGACCCCCTCCTAGGCATACATGTTATCTGTGAGACTCCACAAAGTCTTAGATGTATGTTGTAAATCTGTCTTCTGGAGATTTAGACCCTCAAAGGCTTAATTGTTTCTTATCAGGAATCTTTATTTCAGGAATTCCAGACGTCCCTTCTGTCTTCTATCTAGTTGAGGAGTTAAAAAAAAACAAACAAAAACTTGCCATCTCTACTTCGTTATGATCTGAAAATATACCCCCATTACATTTATAAATTTCACAAATAGAAGAAACTACAGTACAACCTTCTTACACTAGATGTATAACATTCATTTCAATATTTGCGAAAAGCCAACTCCAAAATATGCATTTATAACAATTGCCATTGTAACTTACTGGCCAGATCTTGGAAGTACCAGCTGTTCACCAAAGGTTTTTACAGACTGGCAGACTTACATTTTGTATACATTATTCATTGGGAGAGGGAGGAAACATTCATAGAGTGCTGTAAATAGGCAGCTTTGGATTTCTAAAAGTTTGGGTTAATGACCTCTATTCAGTATGGAATGAATATGGATCTCAGTCCTGTAGACCCTTAATTATGGCTTTAACTAACCTCAGATACCATGTAGTCTGCATTCATCAGCTGGCATCTAAAAACTAAAAGCACTTGCCCTTTTTTCCCCTTGTGGTAGCATATGGGCTATAATGCTCTTTGGATTTTAGCTCAGTCTTGTTAGACTCAGCATGTGTTTATTTTTTTTTGCCTTGTCTGACTTCTCAATTAACTTGAATTACCATGTTCTCCTGGTTTGTTTTCCTCTAAATTTTTAGTTCAGTAAATGTGGTGGAGACTGTTAAGATTTGATAATGCTTTATTGTTCTGTAATATGTTCTTCCTAAATATTTGTTCGTTAGAATGATATTCAGAATAGGTGGTGTTACAAGAAAAGATGTGTTAATACTATTTTTGTTCTTTCTAGGACCAAAACAATGGGAGCAAGTGTCAACAAAGGATATTAAAAACTGGAAGAAAATGTTTAAGGTATTTAATAATACAGTCCTACCATGTACCCAAAATGCAGCAATATTCCATTATGCGTCTATAGATAGATAGGGTTATATTCTAACCTTGCTGTGCCATATAAAATTTTCAGAGGTACTGATGAGGTCAACATTGGCTTTAAAATAGGGTTTTAGCACAGTTTCAGATTTTCAGATGTATTAGACTAAAACAGATGGCCATTTGTCAGTAAGTTAGCACCACTAGTAAACCAGGAGAGAATTTTTTTTTTAATTGCTGTCGTTTGGGAATGTGTATTTTTGGAACTCATCAGAATATTTTCAGTGAAGTTGAATCGAATTGAATCAATTTATCTTGGTTTAGGTAATCAGCTCTTCAATTCCACAGGGCTTCCTGGTTTCATCTTTAGTTTCTTTTTTTTTTTTTCTTCTCTGTGAAATAATGCCAAAGAATATTTGCAGTCTCACCAGTCAGTGTGTCAGGTAAACCCATGGCCTGTGTGGTGTGCCTTGACAGTTAACATAGAAGATGTTCTGAGCCCCTCAGAGTGAGGGCATGAGGAATGAAATTCTGTCCAAGAGAACAAGAGTAGATTTGCAGACCAAAAAAAGGCTGTATTTATGGTTCCCTTTGCACTCCTGGTAAAACCTTGTGCACAGTCTACTAAGCATTGTTGCACAAGTTTCCCAGCTAAATCCTTTAAAGACTATAAGGAAAATTCTCTGTCTTAGCCTCTTACATGGGTCAAGGTAGATTTTTGCACTGATTGTAGCAGCAGCAGTAAGGGTGAAAGTGCATGATAGGTAAGTTTTACTAGATAGTTGTGGCTTTTCTGATCAGGCCATGGGAAAGCAGAAGAAATCAAATGCTTGTGTAGTTGTGGGCTATACCAAAGTAAATAAAGGCAATGGTTAAAATTATTTTGCTATTATTGGATTATTCTGACTTCTTAATTTTTTTTATTGCAGCATAATAGACGAAGTCAAAGGAATACAGGTAAAGTGTTTGGAAAAAAAAAACCCCTGCTATAAATTATCTTATCCAAAGAGTCTTGACTTAAGAGAAGGTTCATGCTAAACACCTTAGGATACCCACTGGGTTTTGTGTAAGAAACCATCTAATAAATTAGAAATACTTATGTTCGTAAGGATTCAGAAATGTAATTTAAATGTTTAAGATGAGTAAATGCATTATAATCCAGGTGATATTGTAACAAGTTAATTAAATTAATTGTATTGGAATGGCCTGCCCGGAGAAGTGGTAGAGTCACCATCCTAGGATGTGTTTAAAAAAAGACTGGATGTGGCACTTGATGCCATGGTCTGGTTGAGGTGTAAGAGCACGAGTTGGACTTGATGATCTTGAAGGTCTTTTCCAACCTAGAAATTCTGTGGTTCTGTGAAAATAAGCACCCCTTATCAATTAAAGAGTTTTTTGTTGTGTTTGTCAGATCATCATCGAGTCTTAAAAATTCCAACCCTCTCTTATTACATGAAGAGAGACTGGAGAGCATTTGTAGAAACCTCTGTGAGTTCCAGCTGTCTCCAAATACTGTAAGATGTAGAAATTAGATTCTTAGGGATGTGGGGTTGGATTCCTCACATAAAAAAATGGAGTTCACCGTGGTGTTTGGGATGTGTGGTTTTTTTGGCTTTTGGTTGTTCTGGTGGATTTTTGGGTGCTTTTTTCCTTGGTTTGCTTCTGGTGTTGTTTTCACATATATGAAAGGTTACTAATAGGGCACACGAATTTAAGGGAAAAAAAAAAAACGATCTTTAGCTGATTTAGTTACAACTTTTGTTTTGGCGGGTGTTTTCCATTTTCAGTATTCATACAAAATACTTGACACTTCTCAGTGAGGGCAGAGGTTCTTCCAGGTATTATACAGTATTTTTGTGTTAGAAGTATGCTACATCAGGTAAACGTCAAGTGATAAAAAGGGTGCTGGAGTAACTTTGGTCTGTGTTTCGTAGTAGTGTGATTGGTGGGGGTGAGTCAGAAAAAGAAACCAATCACTAGAGCCACTGGTGATAGGACATAATTTGAGGGAAAAATAAAAGAAATCTAAACCAAAAGTAACAAGTGAAGCTAAATATTGTAAAAGTAATGGAACTTTTTGTTTGTTTGTTTGTTTTTCCTTTTTCCCCTCCCTTGCATGCTAAGAAATATCAGAGAAACAGAGCAGTGATTTTGAAGACGACTTACTAGTACATCAGGTATGGGCGCCACAATGCATCTGTTTTTATGGAGTGTTCCAGGCCAGGCTGGATGAGGCTTTGAGCAATCTGGCCATCCCAGAAGGGTTGGTACTAGATGATGTTTCAGGTCCCTTCCAACCCCAATCATCCAATGGCTCCCAAAGACAGCATCCTTGAGAAAATAGATTTATGTAGTCAAAAGCTAAGAAATTGTTTTTGAGCAGGTGGTCCTGTACCACAGTATCAGTTGTGGATGTCAGCTGAATTACTAGGCTTAATTGAAGGGGGAGAGAGAGCAGCTGGATAGAGGCTTCAAGTGCCATCAGGTGCCTCTTTAGTTAGGCAGTATGTGGGTCTAACACTTTGAATTGTTATTTGTAAAATCTGTGTAGTCTAGAGCAGCGTTTTCTTCTCCAAGTAAGTTTGTGTATAGATTTGTTAATATAGATGGTGTGATTTGGACAGAGTTTGTGGAATACATCTGTGTTTGTTTCACTACCACCATGCCCCAAAAACTTTAGCAAGTAGTGAAAGCAAAAAATTTGATGGGCTAATTAATAGAGCTTAAGCTACCAGGTATTGAAATTCCTTTCATGTGGTTTTCAGGAATCTCCCGAGAACGCTGGTATGGATACATCTGATTCAGGTGGGTTTTTTATTTTACTGCTTATCTACCCTTTTTTTAACTTTCTGAGAAAATTGCAAGTAACTTTTTCATCACTTCCTAGTACAGTCAGATCAGTTTTTATCCATGTTCTGTAGCCTTTCAGAAGGCAGAGAATGGGAATAGCAAGAGTCTGAGGTACGGGTAGTTCTGTGGATTCAATATTCATATTCTTCTTTGGAATTTCAGTCCTGATTCCCTGATTCATTGGAAAGTCAATGTGGAATATGTTCAGCTATCCTTTCTTAATAAAGAAAGGAGCAATGAAATAAAAACCTTGGCCTGGATGTGTTGTTTGGGTTTTTGCTGTTCTCCTCTGTCTCTTTAAGGAGTTTTCTAAAATTTCATTTTTAGCCTTCGGTGTTTACCTTTTGCAATGGAGTCAGATACAATTTTTCATAAACAACCTTTTGTTTTTGTAACCACCTAACCATGTAAACGTTCTTCTCATAAGTAGGAGACTGTTGATGGAGTGTTGAGTTGCCCAGTGTAGTTGAAGAGGAAAATTTTCTTCCTCCAATCTATGGTCACTGCTAGAATTCGATAAATGTTGAAGTGGTAGAAAAACCGCCTCTTTTCTGCCTTGGACATCGCATCGTGTGGGTGTCATTTCTCTGTGTCGTGTGCGACATAGGTGTCAGTAGAAGTTTTATTAGTTGTTAAAATAGATACATTAAATGTTAGGGGAGTGGTGAACAGAGGTTTTTCTGTAGTGTTTGTAAATGTTTTGACATGAGTCTTGGGAAGTTTATTTGGGGAAGTTTTGACCTTAGATTCCCAAATAACTATATGATTACATTAATTAGTGGCAGCAGACTTTGACTGGGTTTGTTGTTGTGTTTGTTTGTTTCTTTGTTTTTTCAAATATTTAAAGCTGGTATTACTCAACATTTTTGATTCCTGAGCAAATAAAAACTTCTGCTATTTTTCATAAATTGAGGTATGGCTCGGCAGTAGCTGGCAGTTAATGGCAGAAAGAGCAGTTGCAGTAAAGTATGGTTAGCTTGGGGTTTAAATCTTGTGGTATTGAATTAGCTTGTTCACCTACATAGGTGCCTCTAAGGCTGGCAGTTACTTCTCTGTTGAGGGAAATGTTTCCTACTATGATTGGAGACGATAATTTCAAAGAAGTGCTTGAATGAGAAAATAATTCCTGCCGGTTTGAAAAGCATGACTTTATTTTTTCTCAGCCTGCTCAATGAAACATAGGAAAAATATTTCTGTGACAATCTGTAGCTTGGCTTCTGTAAGTGTCTTTTGTACTTGTGGGATAAATGAGTGAAGTGCTTCAGATCCTGGTATTTTCATAGTAGCATACAATAAATTATCACCTTCTCCTCCTCCTCCTCCTCCGATGGATGGATGGTCTGCGAAGAGACTGGAGAGCGTTTGTAGAAACCTCTGTGAGTTCCAGCTGTCTCCAAATACTGTAAGATGTAGAAATTAGATTCTTAGGGATGTGGGGTTGGATTCCTCACATAAAAAATGGAGTTCACCGTGGTGTTTGGGATGTGTGGTTTTTTTGGCTTTTGGTTGTTCTGGTGGATTTTTGGGTGCTTTTTTCCTTGGTTTGCTTCTGGTGTTGTTTTCACATATATGAAAGGTTACTAATAGGGCACACGAATTTAAGGGGGAAAAAAAAAAACGATCTTTAGCTGGTTTAGTTACAACTTTTGTTTTGGCGGGTGTTTTCCATTTTCAGTATTCATACAAAATACTTGACACTTCTCAGTGAGGGCAGAGGTTCTTCCAGGTATTATACAGTATTTTTGTGTTAGAAGTATGCTACATCGGGTAAACGTCAAGTGGAGGAGCTCTAACCTGGACCTGCAAGTCTTAGTCTGTCCTTAATAGGGAAGGTTATTAGGATTACCCTCTTTGCTTTCATAGGAACAGGCATGGCCGAGTAGATGTGAACACTTTCTTGTATCTGGCAGCATACTACCAGAGAAAAATGAATGTGTTTGGAGAAAGGGATAAATAAGCTGTAACTTAGGTAATTATAGTGTTTGGATGCAACGCCTGTGAATGCGTTTTCTTTATTATAGGTCATATTTTTGAGAGAAAAAGGTGGAAGGTTTCTTTTTTTCCCCTCTCTGTTCTGCCTTTGAGATGCAAAGGTGTTAGGTGAATTTCCCTTTTGGCTTTTAAAAACGCTTTGAGTTTCCCCGGAGAAAACGCTTCTGTTTTTCCATTCTTGTGCCCTGGCCGGTTGTTGATAACTGAAGTTGCAGTGATTTGATCTCAAGTATGATTACCAGTACCAGTTGAAGATATCCTAACATGAGGTTTTTGAGGCTTCACACTTGGAAGAATATTCCACCTGTGTACAAACCAACTGATTCTTTGATGCAAGCTGTTTTCTAACAGTTGATAATTGGCGCGATGGAGTCAGCCATTCCTGGCCACAGGGCTTGTTCCCTTATGCTGAGGAACTGCCCCTTTTTGTAGCAGTTGAGCCTGTTCATCTTGATGAGCATTTAGGAAGCCATCTGACAGGTTTGTGCCCAGTTGTACTGGAGGAAGAAGACTGTATGGCAGAAAGAGTAATAGGGATTTCAGAATAGTATGACGAGGCAGTGTTGCGGTAGGTATCATAAGCAAGATATTTTTTCACACGTGGTTTCCAGGGTTATTCTCCTCTCCTTTTTCCTTCCCTCTGGTGAGTCCAGGGGAATTCAGAAATGAAGGTTTAAAATGCAGTCACATATTTTATGCTCATGGATGACGGATCTTAGCTAATAATGAATTGGAAGGTCTGGCTGCATCTAGAAGAAAAATATTTTGTTGCATTTCATTCACAGAAATACCCATAGAATACCTAAAAGCCGAGCTAAAAGATCTGGACTTGTTTTTTCATACTGTCAAATAAGTGTGCCTTATTTCTCACTTTATGCATTCTAAGGTGGTCTTGACCAACAGGAAACTACTAAGAGAAAGTGTGATAGGAAGTCCTTGCTGTCTTTGTTGGCATATTTAGGATCATAGCAGGAATTATGCATTAATGCATAATGAATCTTACAGAGCAAGTCAAAGAGCTTTAAAAGTATTTTACTCTCTGAGATGTTTAATATGAATCTTAAAGAACTGATTGCAAAGAAGCTTTCTTTACCCTTCTTTGCTCCACTCAACTCATTTATGAACCCACAAACCATGCTTTTCAATTGCAGTTGAAATGGAAATGTAATACAGCTAAAATTCTTAGTGTAGAAAACTATTTTCCAGAATGAAAGCAGTGTAGTCTATAACGTGCAGAGTGTGCATTTAAAAACATTTGTTTAGAATTTGGCTATATTTTATTTAATATTTACCTTCAAATTGCAGGTGAAGAAAGAGGTGATACAGGCTCAGTAAGAAAAAAATGTCAAGATGTTCAGCTCCAGGTAAAAATTTGGGGTGCCTATTACAATGTAATGATTTTGTGTTCCTTAGAAGCTGTTAACTATTTAAATAGTTGACACATGCCTGATGAGTTGATACAGTCAGCTGAAGACTTGATATAGTCTGCATCTTAATGCACATTTTTAGCAAGTGAGGGGTTCAGAGTGTCACAAAGACCAGAGGCATGTGATACTGTTGTCTTGGTAATACCAGTGGGCCAGTGAAAGCCATGCCATGTACTGCATCAACAGGCAACCCTGAGAAAGGCTTTTGTAGGTGAAGAAATAGAGTAACCAGGTGGATCCTAAGGTGGAATCACTTACAAAAGGTAGGATCATTCACCTGAGGGTCTGGCATAGATAGGTAGCATGATTTAAAGCAAATGGTAAATGTGAAGAGATGGCTGCTTTAACAGAAACAGACTGGAAATTTCTGCTGTTGTTTCACAGACTATGGCCAGAGACTACCCAGAGCATTTACGCTGTTGAAGAAGAACATAACACACTGTGTGTGCAGCCATTTTAATCCTGTCTTCTGCTTGCTGAAGTTTCATTGCCGGAGATGGGATTTACTTTCCTTACCTGTTTAGCATTTAGTGCTAGTGTCCTCTCTCTGACAACATCTAATACAACCTGCTTAAGCAGGTGACAGTTTAGCTAAGGAATTGCCTTTTCTTGCAAAGTTCTCTTAGGTTTTACGTAGAGGGTCATTGCAGGGTAGCCCTTAATTTGTGTATGAGTTCTCACCGGATGTTAAGAATACATGTAAAGATTTGCAGCTGTAATTCTCAGAGCTTTGTAGCCATTTTCCTTTTTTTTTTTCTCTTTTCTTTATTTGGGTGGTTTGTTGGCTTGTTTGTTTTTATCAGTGGATCTTTAAGGCAGTGTGTGCCCTTCCCTGAATAATCTAGTTAATTATTCCTTTTTTCGTATGTCTTCACATGTAGCTCCTTCTTGGGATTTTTGGTTTTGTTTTGGTTTTTGTGGGAGGTCTTGCATAAAATGTGTACATCAGAAATGAGTGGATGCTGGTTGCATAATCTCATCTGAAGAACACTGGTTTGGAGTAAATCTGAACAGTCGGTTTGGAGTTGTCTGTGCCAATAATTTCTTTGTGATTTAATAATTTTATTTTCCTCTAAGAATCAGAATACAGATGATGGACAAATCCTAGTGAAGAAAAGAGTTCCAGTGGATGTGATAGTGCAAGATGATGAGAGGAACATTCCCAAATGGATAACGGTAACATAATTCTATTCTAAGCTATTAGCTAGGTAGAATAAAATAAGAGTTCTTTAACTGGGTAGCACAATGAATTCTAACACAACTTCTCTGCGGTTCTCCCATGGTTCTTCTGGCTTGATGTCTGTGTAAAAATCATTGGATCTTGGGGTTTTGACAGCTATGGTATATAAGAAACAGAGCAAACGATTTACACATTTGTTTTCACTTGTTTTTACTTTTCTACTTTGTCCTTTGAGCCTTGATGTGCAGGTTGATCTTTGAGCTGTAAGTTTTCCAAAAAGTCTAAATCTGAGCTTTGTAGAGAAAAAAAAGAATTAGCTTTGTTTTGATTTGGGTGGTGAGGAAGATCGGAGGTGAAGTGTTATGATCCAGAGTACAGGTCCTCTTTCCTGCTGGCGCACCCAGAGATGTCTCGCTCGTTCAGGGGCGTGTGTGTATATACATCCATGCATAAATTGTTATATTTGGGAAAGGAGGTAATAGACAATACATATGTGTAAGTTGAAAAAATGACAAATAGCTTTCCAGGTTTAAACTAATAATTCCTACAACTTCTTACTGCAGTCTTAGACTAGATGTTTTCCACTTTGTGTCAACTTGGCCGAGCCCCTAAAGCCCATATCTGTACATGACCCAGAACAGCAAGAGGAGAGGGAGTCACAAGTAAGGTTTTGATGTCATCTTTAACAAAACTCAGAACATTGGATTGTTTTTTAATTTCTTTTTCAGATAACAATTCCAAGGTCGTCCAAAGATCGTTTAACTTTGCCAGCGGAAGATGAGTTTGGTACAATTAAGTTTTTTGTCTGTTGGTCAAATATATTAGTTGCAAAATGTGGTTTTATTAAAATTCATTAGAAAAAAATATTTCATTTCTTTTAAACACAAAGGCATTATTTATCCTGCTGAAAAGTTCAGTAGGCTGGAATTCAAAGGGGTAGTTAGTCATGATTTTCCTTACAGCAAAATGTATTTGAAGAATAGAAAAGAAATAACTTGTGTACATAAAGTCAGTTTTCCTTACGTAGCCTCAGGAAGAGATAATGCATAGTTAGACAATTAGGCAGCTCCCTGAAAGCAGTATTTTATAGTTGTGCTTATTTGAAATTCATGGGGTGTAATACAGTGGCTTTGGGCCTGCTGGAAACTGTTAGTCAAAGTGGTACTTGCTAGTAAACTTTCTTCAGAAGCTTTGCAGACTTGGTGCAGGCCTAAGAGTTTTGGTGTAAATATTTTAGGCTTAACAACTACCAAAAGAAGCACCTCTTATCAATTAATCAAAGAGGGTTTTTTTGTGGTGTTTAGTGGGTTTTTCAGATCATCATTGAATCTGAAGAATTCCAACCTTCTCTTATGTACATGTAGTGAAGCAATGAATGTTAGCTTCTTGAAAATTACTAGATAAGTGGGCATATTAAAAATATGTACTGAAAGAATCTCCTCAAGTTGCATAATGGGCTATCAAAAATTAAACAGATTAATGGGTATACTCAATGAATCAGGATACCTCTAGGAAAAAGTTTAGATTTTTTTTTAGATACAGTTGCTTCATTAGAAATCAGGCTCCAGGATAGAAATCAAAACAAGTCTGTACAACAAAGTGTGTTCCCAATCCAGATAGGCTTGGAAAATGCACTCTTCAGGTTCTAAAAGATATATTGTATAGGAAGTGTTACAGTAGTGTTTTGCAAAATAGTGAGGATACATTTCCAGAGAAGGTTACAACCTTAAGCCAGAGTCTTTTATTTATATGCTTGATGAATTTTGTGAGAAAGTGGTTTTATGGCCACTGGTTGGAAAACTGTGCTTAGAATACTTATCAGTGGTCTGTGTCCAGACTTGAGGGAAACATGGGGGATGTTTCTACAGGATTTGTCCTGTGCACTTCATTGGTTTATACTTTATTTAAGTAAATAACCAAAGAGGGGGATACCCTTGATTAACTCTCAGATGATATCAGGTAGGATTGACCACTGAGAAAGGTGTCTGACAAATTTGAGCTAGAACATAAAGTAAAACTTGTTCTATTTCATGCAAAGAGGTTCACAGTACTAGACTTCTTTTGGAATAATCAAATGCTGAGGAGGCAACTTTGAAAGCTGCTTGAGTCAACGAAAGCTCTCATGCTGCACTGTAAAAATAGCACACGCCATGCTAGAAGGTCTGCACAGGTGCCTTGAACAGAAAGCACACAAAGCAGGTTTTCTGTACTGTTCGACAGTGATAAAAAGGGTGCTGGAGTAACTTTGGTCTGTGTTTCGTAGTAGTGTGATTGGTGGGGGTGAGTCAGAAAAAGAAACCAATCACTAGAGCCACTCACCAGTGATAGGACATAATTTGAGGGAAAAATAAAAGAAATCTAAACCAAAAGTAACAAGTGAGGCTAAATATTGTAAAAGTAATGGAACTGTTTGTTTGTTTGTTTGTTTTTCCTTTTTCCCCTCCCTTGCATGCTAAGAAATATCAGAGAAACAGAGCAGTGATTTTGAAGACGACTTACTAGTACATCAGGTATGGGCGCCACAATGCATCTGTTTTTATGGAGTGTTCCAGGCCAGGCTGGATGAGGCTTTGAGCAATCTGGCCATCCCAGAAGGGTTGGTACTAGATGATGTTTCAGGTCCCTTCCAACCCCAACCATCCAATGGCTCCCAAAGACAGCGTCTTTGAGAAAATAGATTTATGTAGTCAAAAGCTAAGAAATTGTTTTTGAGCAGGTGGTCCTGTACCACAGTATCAGTTGTGGATGTCAGCTGAATTACTAGGCTTAATTGAAGGGGGAGAGAGAGCAGCTGGATAGAGGCTTCAAGTGCCATCAGGTGCCTCTTTAGTTAGGCAGTATGTGGGTCTAACACTTTGAATTGTTATTTGTAAAATCTGTGTAGTCTAGAGCAGCGTTTTCTTCTCCAAGTAAGTTTGTGTATAGATTTGTTAATATAGATGGTGTGATTTGGACAGAGTTTGTGGAATACATCTGTGTTTGTTTCACTACCACCATGCCCCAAAAACTTTAGCAAGTAGTGAAAGCAAAAAATTTGATGGGCTAATTAATAGAGCTTAAGCTACCAGGTATTGAAATTCCTTTCATGTGGTTTTCAGGAATCTCCCGAGAACGCTGGTATGGATACATCTGATTCAGGTGGGTTTTTTATTTTACTGCTTATCTACCCTTTTTTTAACTTTCTGAGAAAATTGCAAGTAACTTTTTCATCACTTCCTAGTACAGTCAGATCAGTTTTTATCCATGTTCTGTAGCCTTTCAGAAGGCAGAGAATGGGAATAGCAAGAGTCTGAGGTACGGGTAGTTCTGTGGATTCAATATTCATATTCCTCTTTGGAATTTCAGTCCTGATTCCCTGATTCATTGGAAAGTCAATGTGGAATATGTTCAGCTATCCTTTCTTAATAAAGAAAGGAGCAATGAAATAAAAACCTTGGCCTGGATGTGTTGTTTGGGTTTTTGCTGTTCTCCTCTGTCTCTTTAAGGAGTTTTCTAAAATTTCATTTTTAGCCTTCGGTGTTTACCTTTTGCAATGGAGTCAGATACAATTTTTCATAAACAACCTTTTGTTTTTGTAACCACCTAACCATGTAAACGTTCTTCTCATAAGTAGGAGACTGTTGATGGAGTGTTGAGTTGCCCAGTGTAGTTGAAGAGGAAAATTTTCTTCCTCCAATCTATGGTCACTGCTAGAATCCGATAAATGTTGAAGTGGTAGAAAAACCGCCTCTTTTCTGCCTTGGACATCGCATCGTGTGGGTGTCATTTCTCTGTGTCGTGTGCGACATAGGTGTCAGTAGAAGTTTTATTAGTTGTTAAAATAGATACATTAAATGTTAGGGGAGTGGTGAACAGAGGTTTTTCTGTAGTGTTTGTAAATGTTTTGACATGAGTCTTGGGAAGTTTATTTGGGGAAGTTTTGACCTTAGATTCCCAAATAACTATATGATTACATTAATTAGTGGCAGCAGACTTTGACTGGGTTTGTTGTTGTGTTTGTTTGTTTCTTTGTTTTTTCAAATATTTAAAGCTGGTATTACTCAACATTTTTGATTCCTGAGCAAATAAAAACTTCTGCTATTTTTCATAAATTGAGGTATGGCTCGGCAGTAGCTGGCAGTTAATGGCAGAAAGAGCAGTTGCAGTAAAGTATGGTTAGCTTGGGGTTTAAATCTTGTGGTATTGAATTAGCTTGTTCACCTACATAGGTGCCTCTAAGGCTGGCAGTTACTTCTCTGTTGAGGGAAATGTTTCCTACTATGATTGGAGACGATAATTTCAAAGAAGTGCTTGAATGAGAAAATAATTCCTGCCGGTTTGAAAAGCATGACTTTATTTTTTCTCAGCCTGCTCAATGAAACATAGGAAAAATATTTCTGTGACAATCTGTAGCTTGGCTTCTGTAAGTGTCTTTTGTACTTGTGGGATAAATGAGTGAAGTGCTTCAGATCCTGGTATTTTCATAGTAGCATACAATAAATTATCACCTTCTCCTCCTCCTCCTCCTCCGATGGATGGATGGTCTGCGAAGAGACTGGAGAGCGTTTGTAGAAACCTCTGTGAGTTCCAGCTGTCTCCAAATACTGTAAGATGTAGAAATTAGATTCTTAGGGATGTGGGGTTGGATTCCTCACATAAAAAATGGAGTTCACCGTGGTGTTTGGGATGTGTGGTTTTTTTGGCTTTTGGTTGTTCTGGTAGATTTCTGGGTGCTTTTTTCC
Source organism: Phylloscopus collybita (assembly GCA_027886175.1). Taxonomy (NCBI): domain Eukaryota; kingdom Metazoa; phylum Chordata; class Aves; order Passeriformes; family Phylloscopidae; genus Phylloscopus; species Phylloscopus collybita. Next base: position 20,521,311 of record JAJNNQ010000024.1, read on the forward strand.
TTGGTTTGCTTCTGGTGTTGTTTTCACATATATGAAAGGTTACTAATAGGGCACACGAATTTAAGGGGGAAAAAAAAAAACGATCTTTAGCTGGTTTAGTTACAACTTTTGTTTTGGCGGGTGTTTTCCATTTTCAGTATTCATACAAAATACTTGACATGTTCTCAGTGAGGGCAGAGGTTCTTCCAGGTATTATACAGTATTTTTGTGTTAGAAGTATGCTACATCAGGTAAACGTCAAGTGGAGGAGCTCTAACCTGGACCTGCAAGTCTTAGTCTGTCCTTAATAGGGAAGGTTATTAGGATTACCCTCTTTGCTTTCATAGGAACAGGCATGGCCGAGTAGATGTGAACACTTTCTTGTATCTGGCAGCATACTACCACAGAAAAATGAATGTGTTTGGAGAAAGGGATAAATAAGCTGTAACTTAGGTAATTATAGTGTTTGGATGCAACGCCTGTGAATGCGTTTTCTTTATTATAGGTCATATTTTTGAGAGAAAAAGGTGGAAGGTTTCTTTTTTTCCCCTCTCTGTTCTGCCTTTGAGATGCAAAGGTGTTAGGTGAATTTCCCTTTTGGCTTTTAAAAACGCTTTGAGTTTCCCCGGAGAAAACGCTTCTGTTTTTCCATTCTTGTGCCCTGGCCGGTTGTTGATAACTGAAGTTGCAGTGATTTGATCTCAAGTATGATTACCAGTACCAGTTGAAGATATCCTAACATGAGGTTTTTGAGGCTTCACACTTGGAAGAATATTCCACCTGTGTACAAACCAACTGATTCTTTGATGCAAGCTGTTTTCTAACAGTTGATAATTGGCGCGATGGAGTCAGCCATTCCTGGCCACAGGGCTTGTTCCCTTATGCTGAGGAACTGCCCCTTTTTGTAGCAGTTGAGCCTGTTCATCTTGATGAGCATTTAGGAAGCCATCTGACAGGTTTGTGCCCAGTTGTACTGGAGGAAGAAGACTGTATGGCAGAAAGAGTAATAGGGATTTCAGAATAGTATGACGAGGCAGTGTTGCGGTAGGTATCATAAGCAAGATATTTTTTCACACGTGGTTTCCAGGGTTATTCTCCTCTCCTTTTTCCTTCCCTCTGGTGAGTCCAGGGGAATTCAGAAATGAAGGTTTAAAATGCAGTCACATATTTTATGCTCATGGATGACGGATCTTAGCTAATAATGAATTGGAAGGTCTGGCTGCATCTAGAAGAAAAATATTTTGTTGCATTTCATTCACAGAAATACCCATAGAATACCTAAAAGCCGAGCTAAAAGATCTGGACTTGTTTTTTCATACTGTCAAATAAGTGTGCCTTATTTCTCACTTTATGCATTCTAAGGTGGTCTTGACCAACAGGAAACTACTAAGAGAAAGTGTGATAGGAAGTCCTTGCTGTCTTTGTTGGCATATTTAGGATCATAGCAGGAATTATGCATTAATGCATAATGAATCTTACAGAGCAAGTCAAAGAGCTTTAAAAGTATTTTACTCTCTGAGATGTTTAATATGAATCTTAAAGAACTGATTGCAAAGAAGCTTTCTTTACCCTTCTTTGCTCCACTCAACTCATTTATGAACCCACAAACCATGCTTTTCAATTGCAGTTGAAATGGAAATGTAATACAGCTAAAATTCTTAGTGTAGAAAACTATTTTCCAGAATGAAAGCAGTGTAGTCTATAACGTGCAGAGTGTGCATTTAAAAACATTTGTTTAGAATTTGGCTATATTTTATTTAATATTTACCTTCAAATTGCAGGTGAAGAAAGAGGTGATACAGGCTCAGTAAGAAAAAAATGTCAAGATGTTCAGCTCCAGGTAAAAATTTGGGGTGCCTATTACAATGTAATGATTTTGTGTTCCTTAGAAGCTGTTAACTATTTAAATAGTTGACACATGCCTGATGAGTTGATACAGTCAGCTGAAGACTTGATATAGTCTGCATCTTAATGCACATTTTTAGCAAGTGAGGGGTTCAGAGTGTCACAAAGACCAGAGGCATGTGATACTGTTGTCTTGGTAATACCAGTGGGCCAGTGAAAGCCATGCCATGTACTGCATCAACAGGCAACCCTGAGAAAGGCTTTTGTAGGTGAAGAAATAGAGTAACCAGGTGGATCCTAAGGTGGAATCACTTACAAAAGGTAGGATCATTCACCTGAGGGTCTGGCATAGATAGGTAGCATGATTTAAAGCAAATGGTAAATGTGAAGAGATGGCTGCTTTAACAGAAACAGACTGGAAATTTCTGCTGTTGTTTCACAGACTATGGCCAGAGACTACCCAGAGCATTTACGCTGTTGAAGAAGAACATAACACACTGTGTGTGCAGCCATTTTAATCCTGTCTTCTGCTTGCTGAAGTTTCATTGCCGGAGATGGGATTTACTTTCCTTACCTGTTTAGCATTTAGTGCTAGTGTCCTCTCTCTGACAACATCTAATACAACCTGCTTAAGCAGGTGACAGTTTAGCTAAGGAATTGCCTTTTCTTGCAAAGTTCTCTTAGGTTTTACGTAGAGGGTCATTGCAGGGTAGCCCTTAATTTGTGTATGAGTTCTCACCGGATGTTAAGAATACATGTAAAGATTTGCAGCTGTAATTCTCAGAGCTTTGTAGCCATTTTCCTTTTTTTTTTTCTCTTTTCTTTATTTGGGTGGTTTGTTGGCTTGTTTGTTTTTATCAGTGGATCTTTAAGGCAGTGTGTGCCCTTCCCTGAATAATCTAGTTAATTATTCCTTTTTTCGTATGTCTTCACATGTAGCTCCTTCTTGGGATTTTTGGTTTTGTTTTGGTTTTTGTGGGAGGTCTTGCATAAAATGTGTACATCAGAAATGAGTGGATGCTGGTTGCATAATCTCATCTGAAGAACACTGGTTTGGAGTAAATCTGAACAGTCGGTTTGGAGTTGTCTGTGCCAATAATTTCTTCGTGATTTAATAATTTTATTTTCCTCTAAGAATCAGAATACAGATGATGGACAAATCCTAGTGAAGAAAAGAGTTCCAGTGGATGTGATAGTGCAAGATGATGAGAGGAACATTCCCAAATGGATAACGGTAACATAATTCTATTCTAAGCTATTAGCTAGGTAGAATAAAATAAGAGTTCTTTAACTGGGTAGCACAATGAATTCTAACACAACTTCTCTGCGGTTCTCCCATGGTTCTTCTGGCTTGATGTCTGTGTAAAAATCATTGGATCTTGGGGTTTTGACAGCTATGGTATATAAGAAACAGAGCAAACGATTTACACATTTGTTTTCACTTGTTTTTACTTTTCTACTTTGTCCTTTGAGCCTTGATGTGCAGGTTGATCTTTGAGCTGTAAGTTTTCCAAAAAGTCTAAATCTGAGCTTTGTAGAGAAAAAAAAGAATTAGCTTTGTTTTGATTTGGGTGGTGAGGAAGATCGGAGGTGAAGTGTTATGATCCAGAGTACAGGTCCTCTTTCCTGCTGGCGCACCCAGAGATGTCTCGCTCGTTCAGGGGCGTGTGTGTATATACATCCATGCATAAATTGTTATATTTGGGAAAGGAGGTAATAGACAATACATATGTGTAAGTTGAAAAAATGACAAATAGCTTTCCAGGATTAAACTAATAATTCCTACAACTTCTTACTGCAGTCTTAGACTAGATGTTTTCCACTTTGTGTCAACTTGGCCGAGCCCCTAAAGCCCATATCTGTACATGACCCAGAACAGCAAGAGGAGAGGGAGTCACAAGTAAGGTTTTGATGTCATCTTTAACAAAACTCAGAACATTGGATTGTTTTTTAATTTCTTTTTCAGATAACAATTCCAAGGTCGTCCAAAGATCGTTTAACTTTGCCAGCGGAAGATGAGTTTGGTACAATTAAGTTTTTTGTCTGTTGGTCAAATATATTAGTTGCAAAATGTGGTTTTATTAAAATTCATTAGAAAAAAATATTTCATTTCTTTTAAACACAAAGGCATTATTTATCCTGCTGAAAAGTTCAGTAGGCTGGAATTCAAAGGAGTAGTTAGTCATGATTTTCCTTACAGCAAAATGTATTTGAAGAATAGAAAAGAAATAACTTGTGTACATAAAGTCAGTTTTCCTTACGTAGCCTCAGGGAGAGATAATGCATAGTTAGACAATTAGGCAGCTCCCTGAAAGCAGTATTTTATAGTTGTGCTTATTTGAAATTCATGGGGTGTAATACAGTGGCTTTGGGCCTGCTGGAAACTGTTAGTCAAAGTGGTACTTGCTAGTAAACTTTCTTCAGAAGCTTTGCAGACTTGGTGCAGGCCTAAGAGTTTTGGTGTAAATATTTTAGGCTTAACAACTATAAAAATCATTATTTTCATTGTGATTTATAATAGCAGAAGCTGCACTTCTACTGGCCAAGTACAAAGGAACACGGATAAAAACTAGCAAAACTTTTTGGATAAGGCTGTTACTCTTCACCAGGAGTCACAAAGGGCAAGGAAGTCTTCCTTGGCCGTGAATATCTCGTATTATATTATGCTACTGTGAATAGTGGTTTTTTTCCAATACATTTAATTTCTTTCCTCTATAAGATGCAAATTCCATATGGTTATAAAATCTATTAATTTTTTCTCTAATTGATTGCATGTTAATCATCCATTTAGCCTGGCACTAAAGCTTAATGAAGTTAAGCTTACTGCTGTTGGCAGTAAGTCTATCTGGATCATATGCCGTTGTTTTTAAGTCATACAGTATATTACTCGAAGTGCCTTAATATGTTTGGATTTTTGTCTGATTTATGTTTTTGTTTTTTGACTTGTGGTTTTTCATTTGTTTGTGGGTTTTTTTGTTTTTGTTTTTTAATAGGCAATGAAGTTGCTGCTTGCAGAAAGAAGCTGGACTTGTCAAATGAATGTTCTTCATCCAAACACGGACAGTTACAACATTCTTGTGTTCCCATTTTATCAAATACAATAGCCTCACCCAGGCAGCAACCTTGTCCAGGCCTGAGCACAGCTTCATGTGATAGTATCCATGGAGAATACCAGTCTGCAGATGAGACATGCTCCTGGAACAATACAACTATTAGAGACTTGTATCCAGCAATGTTAGAGATACTTACAAAGCTCATGAAGCACTCTCAGAGAAAAATGTTGAAGCGCATGTTTCGACATTTAAGGTCCAAGAAACAGCGTTCTAGAAAAACAAAGCTCAGTGTCACCGTAGAAAAAACGGGAGAGTCCGGACCCTGTGAACTAAAGAAGGCATTCCATGGCGTATGTAGCTGTAGAAGTGACAACAACCAGAATCTAACTTCTGGAAATGAGAGCAGAGATTTCTGTCCTAACAGTGGCCTCATTAGTAGTTCTTCTGGTCTGGCACCTTATGCTAATAGTGATGAAAATGAAATCAACATGGACTATTCTGACGCAGATTTAGAAGAACATTTGGCATCTGGAAAGGGCCAAGAAGTCTGCAAACACACTGCTTTTCCTGATACTATGTATAAAATGGGAGAGACGTTTCTAGTTGAAGATGAATTACAGACTACTGCCTCACCAAAGAGCTCGGAATACACAGGAAGTGAAAAATTTGCTTACAAACGTTTCTCAGAACCCAGTTTCATAATATCTACTGCCAGTTCAGATTCAAGAGCACTTCATCTTTTAAAAGAGAGGAAGACTCAGAAAACTGACTTTGGTGTTGGTACTTCAGAGTTGTGCTCATATGCTTGCAGTTCCCATGGCAATAGCAACAATTCTATACCTATCACAAGTTGTTCTCCTGCAAGATCATCAAATACTGTGTTCACAAATCCTGAAAGAGTAATTCCTGAAAGACAGACTTCTTTCCAGCACAAGGACTCATTTTCCTCCTGTTTTATGAAGCAGAGTCCTTCAAAGATGCCATGTAAATGCAAAGATGCATTTGAGGAACTCTACTACAAAGTGTGTTCTGAAGAATTACAGAAGTCTTTGACATTGCCAAGACCCCTTTCAAACTCACAGAACCTTGAAGAGAAAGGAAGATTAGTGAAGAGTAATTCAAGTGATTTTGGGAGGTCCATTAAACAGGGTGATAGAGAATTTGACAGGCTCTATGAAAAATTGTCTGTTCCAGGGAACAGGTGGGAGTCGGTTCCAAAATTTCCTAGATCTCAGACTGTTACAAATTTCAGGAAATATGAAGAAATGCAGATGCCTGAAACTGTAAATGCTCTTGTTTATTCTCCTGTCCGAAGTTATTCTGCAATTTCCAAAGTTAAAAGAAGAGGAAATTCTGAAAACTGTCTTCTTTGTTCACCATTAAAGCGATTGAAACTTACACCAGAACGTTGTATTTCTTCAGGGACATGTCAGGAAATTTCCCACAGTAAAAAGTGTAACCCTCAAAGAGCTGGCATGGATTTTTTGAGCACGTACAACTGTAGCAACCCCAGCTATTTTGCAGATCACAGCTGTCATTGTCAGGTATTTAAAGACCTTGGGAAAAAAATTGTGCACCTTTAGATATTTGGAGAAGGGCTTAAGAATGGATTAGAGCTGCAAACTGTTGGAACTAGCGATAGCATACTTCTGGTGCTTTTTTGGTCAGTAGGGATGTTTTACAGCTCTGGGAGCTTGGGGATATCAGGTCTCCTACATCATGCGAGGAAGCTCTCTAACAAATTTGAAATGGTTCTAAATGAAAGATTTGATTCCATTTTAGTAGACAATGTCACTGGTTAAAATGGTCTCAAATAGTGACTCAGTTATGCTGTTGTCCTTCTGAAATGATGATGTGATTTTATGGATGGACAAAGTGAAGCAAACAAATTAATCTTTATAGGATTTCACAGGAATCATTAAATTTGTTGATATAAATCGGACACTTCTTTTCAAGGTCACAGTCATCTCTTCTGAGACAAACTGTGAAATAGTATATTTTTTCATGAATGTAATAGGTTGCTGCTTTATTTTCAGGGCCCTGGATCTCATGATGCTTCAGATACATGTTCTCTTGGTGTTCCTGGCACTTTCCTGCAAGGTTAGTTTCAGACACTTAATTAATTTGCACAAGTGTATTTTCTTCAGGAAATTTGCCCACTGAGGTATTTCCAATGTTTTAATAGACTAATCCTTAAACAACATTCTGTAATATTTGTGCAACTTGACAAGAACAATTGTTCTTGCCTTTTTCATCCACTCTTTCTCATCACCAGAATCTAGGACTGCAGGTGCGCACTCTGGTTGCCCTGGGGCAGTGGGGAATGGCGGCTGTCTCAGAAATGTGAGGAAACATCGCCCAAGGTAATAATAATAGCCTCTTTAAAAAAGATTTCAAAATGAATTCTTACTCCTCTATGCTTGTATTAAAGATGTGGAGGTGACATGCATACTTGTAGAGTGAAAATGAGTGTGGGAGAGCCCAAGCTAATCACAGCTGCAGAGCTGAACATTGAGAGGAAGTGTCTGTGGTCAAAACTAGCCAGACTCCAGCAACGAGAGCTGCTGAGCACAAGACAGTAAGATGACCCAACTGAAATACCTACTGTGGTCCTTATCTGGTGTTCATTATAGAGGCATTTATTATTTTAGATATGCTATGGAGTTGTTTTGATTGTGTATTTGAGCTGACAAGTCCTCTCAGAGAGGGAGGCAGCATATCATCATTTAAAAGGATTTGCAGAAGTTGGCCTCTGCAGTTGGACATCATTTTACCTGCATTTTGGCTCTGTGTAAACAAGCAGTGGCTCTGCTTGGAACGTATGAGAGATCCTCTCCTCCTGCTATTATCACTACTGGCAATGTATTTAGATCTCTGGAAGCAGGACACTCTTTCCAGTTCCCTGAATACTGGCCTAATATGTCTGTTTTTCTTAGAAAATATGTAACTTTTAAAGGATTATAAAGCTTCAGATCTCTTGGATTTTTAATAAGCGTAATTTGTCACCACAAGTTATGCTGGCTTTCCAAACTCAGTCAAGAAATACTTTGACCATGCTTGAGGTGATTGTACAGCTAGTATCAACATTTTCTGACAATGCTTGAATTAGAAGTTCAAAGACAGAAAACACTTTTAAACTACCTCTATGGGGATTTTAACAAGAAGTTTAAAGATGTAAAGAAAAAAATTCCAATTTAAGCAAAGATGGGATTGAAATTTAAAGGCTTGTATTACAAAAGCATACAATATTGATAAAGATTATATTTGGATTATTTTTGTTATAATGGAAATTGGAGACCAGCTAATGACTGTGCAAGGATGTTTGTGATGTTGAATATGCCCCCTTAGCTGAGCAAAGTTCTCCTCAGTTCTTGCATTTCCTTTTGTTTTCACTCACCACGTTATCCTGTCTCCCCATACCAAATAGCTATTCCTGCAAGATTACTTATTGTTCTAAAGGAAAAGGTTTTTCTTTCTTTAATGCATATAAGTAGAAAAATTAAGATTTCAGAGTTTTCTTTCAAGTCATCTGGAATAAAATCTATTTCTTTGTTCTTTAATTACACAAAGACATGTTTGCTGATTTGTAGCCAAAATGGACTGTCAGCTGGAAAGCTTCCTGAGGCCTGTGGTGTGGTATTTTTAGCTTTCTGTGGTTCCCAGCAGTGAAGCATTTTAATGGCTTCAGATCACTCAGAAGTTTAATGCTTAAGCCATGTGGCAAAATGCTGTATATTGTAATGAATGATTGTGAAAAGAAAAGGAATATTGTCTTTCTATCTGGAACCAGATTGCCTTCATCCAGAAGATGATTATGAAAGAGATTTCTGAAAAGGAAATGTTCATAACTAATGAACTTTTCTTCAGCCCTATGTGAATGCTGTCCTACAGCTGTACTGCTATACTTAATTGTCAGTTGTAAACCAAATAAGTTCAAAATACGAGAGAAAATTTATTCAATTTCTTAGGTAATATGGAAGGTGTTCTCACTTGTGTCTTTAACTTTTTAGTTATGAATACTTTCCAAGATTGCATCTCAAAGTTTAATAGATATACATAACTAAGATTGATGTAGTATCACTACTGAGACATTAAAATGGCATAGCTTGAAAAGCTTCCTCCCTATGTGAAAGCATATAGGAAAGCAGACGAGGAGCCTGGCTGCTGTTCACAGTCAAGATGTTCAGATACCTTGCTTGGACAATTTGTTTCAATTTTATCCTGTTCATTGGAGTTTCAGCAAATATAGTATTTTTGTGTAGTTTACTTCGTCATCTAAACAGAGGTTCTGATTTTTTTTTTCCTTAGGGTATACAGAAAACTAAGCTACACTGACGGGAAAGACCAATTGTAGGAATCCTTTGGATGACTCTCTGGTTAAAGCTCACCAAGAAGCATTCATGGACTGCTACACATAAAACAGTTTTGTATAGATTGAGTTTTATTCAGTGTTGTTTCTTGTTCCAAGAATCAAGCATTTACAGTTATATGTAAGCATATAGTTCTGGTTTATACTTCCTTGTAATACAAATCTTTGGGAAAGGGTTTTGTCCCTTTTGACAGGGCACTTCTTACTCAATTTATGGCTCAGTTGGAATTTTATATTTGACAGTATTTGTAATAACAGAATGTGATCTGTATTCTTTTTATTTGCTAATAAGGCTTGATTCTTACTGTATTAATAAGGAGGAACAAGCTCATTTACCTAAATTGCTGCCTGTTTATGATTTTTGGATGTATCAGTACAGACCCAAAATCACTGCTATGAGCTATGACTTGAGTCTGCTTTGCAATGTTAGTGTTAAAATTTTCTAAGTGTAAAAGTTTTCTAATGTTTAAAATTTAAAAGTTTCTAAGTGTTCTAATGCTTAAAATTTTCTGGTTTTGCTATGCAATGTTATTGTTAAAATGTTTCAAAGTTGATTGATCAATAAAATTTTATACTTTGTAGTAGATTTGATAATTGTATTGTGTTTTGATGAAGTTCTACCTGACTCAATATATGTTCTAAATAAAAGACTGTTCTGAACAAATACCTGCCTTCATACCTATGTGAATTCTCAGGAGGAGTTTGTATATCTGCATGAGCAAATGAGAATGCGATGTGAGGGTCCCACAGGTTTTCACTGCTGTCGCCTTTCTTGGCAAGAGGATTGTGTTGGTGGTAAATATCAAATCAGGTACTTGCTGTTTTATCAGCACTGCCCCTTGTTAGCTTTCTGAGCTTCAGAAAAAGAAGAAATTGGTTACCTTTGGCTTTACTTCCAGGCACACAGGGGGGTTTTAGCTCTTAAAACCAAAATCTTTTTAAGTGTTGTTCTTGAATAGGACAAAAAGCCACTTCTAGTGAGGTTTTCTCTGCAATAAGAACTTCTGCACACACATTCCATCCTTCATAGTTTGGATATTACATTTCTTTCCATGACAGCAACACAATACTGTCTTTTAGAAATGCTCTTGGGGCTCTTTTTTCTTCCCTTTCCAGACATGGATGCACTGTAGGGAATATGTTTTATTAATTATCTTCCTCTTGGATTTGTTGAGGTAATTATTTTGCAGTATTTCTTGATAACACCAGTACTGAGAGATTGCATAATTCATTGTTTTCTGTCCTAAAGTAACTTAGAAGTCAACTGAAATTGGGATTTGGACCTTTTCTGAATCTAGATATGATAGCAACTTTAATGCAGCTCACTGGTAAGGAAGGTAAGTTTGTTTATTCAATGTAGCAAAATCCATGAAGGTTGCTTTGAAATAATTTAAAGAGATCTTTCCTGGAAAATCATCAAGTGTTGGAAGGTAAGATCATGCCAATGCCATGTTTTGGGTGCTATTAGCAAAAAAAGGAGCAAGTTTCTATTTTTAGAGTTGATTCTCCTATGCCATGAGAGTCAGCAGACTCTTAAGTGTATGATGTAAGTAAAAGTCTCTGTTGTTTTTCCTAAGGATACTGTTTAGCCAGGTACATCTGCAGTGATTACCAATGCTGTAATTACTGCTGGAATACACCTGTCTCAATGTACAATGATGTCGATGGTGCTACCTGAGGTCTTGTGCTTTGAGTTCCATTCTTCTATCCTTCCAGTTTTTTCCACCATATTTCTTCTTGTTTGCTAGTTCTTTACTGTTCCATCGAACTGGTACTTGAATGCTAAGCTTGCTCTTAATAAAAACGCTTTACGCTGCTTCTCTTTGCTATAAAATTTTTTTTAAGGAGCTATGGAAATACAGATGAGGTTACTGAGTCTAATGTCAACCCTCTTATGTTGTAATTAGTTGAAACTTGCTTTATACATAAAGAACTTAACTAGTATATGATAGTTTATGTAGGTCTCTAATGTCATGAAGATGGAACAATATTGAAGATGCTTTTTCATGTAAGGATTCAGTAGACACTAGAAAACAACTTCAAAACTCGTTAAAATTAGGTCGTTTGATTGCTTATTTAAGCAGATGGAGGGTAAAGAGTCAAAAGAATAAAGCTAAATTTGGATGTGGCAGCATTATAAATGTCTTGGTAATCGTTGATAAGCTGTTAAAGATCATCCTTTCTGAGAGCCATAATAATTTATTGGAGGCAGTGATTAAATGTGAAAAGAAAGAGTGTGTATATATACATATGGAGAATATTTACAAAAATGCTCTGCTCTTTGAACAAACTATGTTGCAAGGGAAAGCAGCTGATGAAAATTAGCGTAAGCATACAGCTGGACTAAACAATGAAGACAGAGTAGAAGGGACACTAAATGTACTTAAATCTCATTAAGTGAACTTACATGTGCACTCAATGAGAGAACTGGGTACCACATTTCCATTAAGTTAGTTGAATGACAGGTTGAATTCAACCATTTTCTTTTTAATTTTTTTTTCTTAAATTTGTCTCATCCCTTGATGTGTCCATCCACATGTGCTGTTGGAAGGTGTTGGCTCTCTGTACTTTTGTTTCCAGGCGTATCTCTTTCAGGACCTGACACAGTTTTAGGACTCTGTGTGCTTCAGAGTTTCAAGCTCCTTGGCACTGCTCTGTGTAGATTTTAAAGGCTCAAATATCCTGGGTTTTTGAGAAGGCAGAAGTAAGTGTCTGACACCTAGAGGCAGACACATTACATGAACTTGCTTTATTGTTTCCTGCTGCAACTACTTAATGACTCCCAGAATATAAAAATGGATATGCACTCTATAAAACTTAGCGTTTGAAGAGTTGGTCTTCAAATGAATGTGCACACAGTAAGTGAAGGGTTTGGGGAAATAAAAAGCTCTTTTTGTTTTTTTAAATAGTTAGTAATTATGGCAATGGAAAACCCAGTAGGAATGTAAACATAACAGTATTAGAAGGAAGACATCCTCCCTTGATTTATTGTTGCAGTTGGTTTGATAATATCTGTGGATCCTTGAATACAGCTGTGTACAATATTACGCTACTAGAAGAGTTGAGATTTGAGATGTATTCTAGTATTGTTAGAGGAAACTAAAGATACATAAAGATACTGCTAAGTCTTGTGAGACGTACAATTACTACTTTAAATCAGCTGTTAAATTATTCTGCAGTCATTGCCATAGACCAGTCACATCAGAAAGTTCACAGTGTGGAACAGCTGATCAGTTCTGAATTGGTAAAACCAAACACCAAGTGTACAAGTACGAAACAATCTCATCTCACAAGTACTGAAGTTATTATAGAATAGTTGCACTCCTCTAGAGGTATATAGACACTGAGGGGGTCTTTTAGGGCTGCTCGAAAGCTGATGATTGTTTAAAACAGGATTGATTCTTACTGGAATCACTACCATGCGAACACTGAGCTACCAGCTTCTGCAAGTCTTTCAAGTTGTCTTCAGAAGGGCAGATCCGAGTGGCAGTCTGGACCTATGTGTTGCTTAGTCTATAAATACGCCTGGCAGACAGTTTGGAACACTTATCCATTTCATACCACTGTCTAGTATCTCAGCATTCTAGAATATTTTCTCTAATCATTCACTGTTCCTCCAGAATGAAAAAGCAAGTCTTACTTTATGGTAACATATTTGGTTCATTACGTGTTCGGTTCTCCCCTTTTGTGTTATGAATCAAGCCCATTAATCTGATGGGATCATCATGAATGGCTTCTACTTTTGCTGTGTTTTCGGCAGCCAGCTGCTCACTATTGAGGTAAATGCTAACTTTGGAAGCCACCATGGGGTTAGATGATCTTTCTTCTTCATCTTCCTCTAATGAAGGATCTTTCTTTCTCCTTGGTTTTCTGCATTTTCCCTTGACACTGTGATCAAGCGAGGCATAGCACATCTGATTGGCAGACTCCACCTAAAAGAGAATTGACTTTACATTCACTAGTTATTCTTGCTTTAAATTTATACCTAAGACTTCAAGTATGTCTACTCTCTAATAATCATAATTCTGCCTGAAATTTTCCCAAACTAGCTGTAAAAGAAGTCATTAAAAGTACAAACTCTGGGAGAATGAAAAACAGAACAATATAAGCTAATGGTAAATGACTCAGTGGCAAGATGGAAAAATTCATCAAGGTTATCATTGGAAAGATTCTCTGGCAAAGAGGAAAGCTTATGTAGTAAGTCCAGGTTTTTTGGGATGTGAGGCATTATTTGATCTGGTTTTCTTCACACTTTTTTTATTTTTTTTGGTTTGAATCCAGTTATTAACAACATTATTAGCAGGCTTTCTGCAGAAAACCAAAGATGGATGATTCTTGTCTGTATACTGTATAGTATATATATGTATACTATTCCATTTCCAGCGCAAAATGTATGCTTTTTGTGTCTTTCCCCTGTTTTTTTTTTGTGCTTTTCAAGCCAGACCATCAATGACTATTGACATCAGAATGTCTAGATTAAAAAAGTTGTTTTTAACCTGAGGGAAATACCCTGTGAAAGAGTCTGAAAATCACTCCTTATGGAATATGTGGCAATCAACTCAGGAAATTGATGCTAGGAATACTTCAATTACAGGCAAATTTCATTTGAAGCTTGCATGCTTTTAGGCATACAGGTATCTCAACAAAGTACAAAGCAATAGAAAACAATCTTTCCCTGGTTAAGGCATATAGATTTTGCATTGGACAGGAGAGAGCCACTCAAACTCATGAGTATCATGTGATGCAGCTTGTGTTTTCACTTGGTTGATAACTAAACCCAATCAAATTCTTTACATAAGCAATGGTCATGGATGCAAATTTAATTCCATGTGATCTGCATCCCTGTGGCTGAGCTATATTATGCTGTATTATGTGAAACTGAAGTGTAATTATGCTTCTTTATTAATGACTCAGATTGAATGAAGGGTCAAGTTTGTACTGAAATACCTTGATGAACTGAGATACTAATGCATGGTAATTTTTGTGAGAGTGTGAAGATTTTTTGTTATATATTGTTACAGGATAAATAAAGTAACTCTGAGATAGACCATGTTACCCTAATTCAGAAATCCATAACTAAAATTAGAGATACCTGTAGCTGGTTAGCTGGTCTTTGAGGCTGGGTCTTCATCTGCTCGTAACAACATTCTTCTGTAATTTATCAAAGTAGAAAAATCTTTTTATTAAGACATGCTACTGAGTCTTAACAGATCAGACCAACAGATTCTGTTAGAGAGTGCACTCCCCCCAGTTTGCTTTGGTAGGATGTTTGTGTTTGTTTTGAAATCACACACAGATCTCTCCCTCTAATTATAGGGAGGTAAATAGCTAGGAAATTCAGACACATACTGTGAAAATTAAAATCATTTTGTGTTCATATGAAAGAGAGGTTTCTCATTATTCACTATATGGGAGTCAATTTAGAGTGGTGGGAGAACTTCTTGCAATTAAGAAGTAGTCACATACTGATGTATTTTTCAGCACAGGTAGCCTTTTCTTTGGCTGAGAAAGAAGTTGTGAGTTGCAGCAGCTGGTGATTAAATTCTATTCCTGTGTCTACTTCAGTTTAAGTTTGGTGTAATTCAGTGTAAACTTGGTTCTAGTTATTTTCTCATGTTATATCTCACCTTACCACCCGTAAAACAGATTACTTCCTTACAGTTTTCAGACTTCCACAATGCTGCATTTGAGTGCTGACTTGATTAAATTTATGCAAACTGTGTTTGAAAAAATTGGGTTTGTTTGGGCTGTTTTTCTTCCTGCAGTTCAAGTGCTTTAGTTTTGCTTAGCAGGAAAAGTTGCATTCTGGTTACTTAAATACTGCTTTGACTCTGTAACGGCTCAAGAGAAAAACCCTCAGCACATCCAGCTCTCGCTGCAGCTATCTGGTGTTACAGCCTTTAATGTGGTGTCTCTCTGCCAAGGATTGTTAACTTGAGCACAGTAAAGTAAGGCCAAGCTGTCTGCCCACCATTCAGCTGCTGGGCTCCAGCACATTTGACAGTGTCGCTGGTCGTATGTGGATAGCCACAGCCTCTGCTGTATGTGTTTGTTTCTGCCTGCTTCTGTGGGAGCACTGACCTTGGACCGTGAGTAATGCCTGTTTTAGATTGCTCTAATAGGCATGGATCAAGCTGTTGTTTCAGTCAATGCAGCTTTACATTTAGACAAGCTCTTTGTTTTGAGATACTTGGCTGAACCATGTGGACTGTGAAAAATCAAGTTTGATATGAGACCTGTTCTTAGAAGTAGTAGTGCAGTATGAAGGTTTGCATTTCTATCCCAAGTATCTTTTAATAATTTCAATTTTATCGATAGCCAAAAATATGTAGATTCTCAAGTTTGCCATTTGAGAAATGCAAAATATATCAGTCAGTAATTTTTTAATCATACATTTTTATAGCCACTTAATAGACACATGTTCCTAAAATGAAGCTTACCTAAAATATCTTGATTGAGATTGCCATAAACTGGATAATCCTCTTTGTGATAGCCATCACAGCTACAAAGGGAATGAAAAAAGACTTTCAATTCACAGAATATGCTTTATTTAGCACCCCAATACTCTATTTCAGTAAATGTTTTATGCACATATGCAGATTGTGTGTGTATTTACATATAGTAGATTGTTTGTGATTTTATAAACAAGATCAAAAATATCAGAGGGAGAAGAAATAGCAGTGTGAGTATTCTCAGGAGAGATTTGTTACCTAGCCCAGAACTGAACTCTCCTTTCCTGTAACTTCATTAAGCACAAAGCTAATCTCAAGACTATTAAGCTACAGTTTGAGGTAGGGTAAGAAATATTAATGATCACTGAAAAGAACCCAGTTCATGTCCTCTGAGGCTGCTCTGCAATACAAACCAAAGCACCATATGTGTCTTTCAGGGTGATGTTCTTAAAAGGTCCCTTCTTGATTCTAAAATATTTCTGTCAACAGAAACAGAGAAGACTGAAACCAAGTTCAGCTTTGTATTTTTAATTGTATGTTGTGTTTCATTGCCTGGTGTTGCTTGAAAATTTCTAAGTGGGTTTGTAAAATGGGAATTGTTCGTGGGAAGTGCTGTGTAGCCTTTCTACTGCACCCTTATACTGCATCGCATCAAGGGGGTGAAGTTGTTCTCTAACACCACAGTTAGTGGTATTTTTCATCTGAATAGGCAGTAACAGGCAAATAGAGACATCTATTTCAATTTCATAAAAATTTGTAATTGAGAATTGGTTTTGAATAACAAGTGCAGGTGTTTGTATTTTTGTTTCAAGGGCGTTTTATATTTAGGTTGAGATGAGACTCTATCCATCTCTGTTTTCTAAAGTTTGGGCTTGGTTTGGGTTTTTTTCTGTATGATGTAAGAGAGAGAGAGACTTGAAGCAGATTTGTGTAATAGTTCATGAGGTGTCCTGCAGCTGTAAACAGACAGTTTTATTGCTTTTGGATGCCATGTGGAAGAGATGGTTATGAAACGTAAATACATGTAAATTACTGCTCCACAAGTATTAACTATCAGACTATAATTTGTCACTGTTTTGTGAGAGCTGAGAGTTCTTTTAAATTATTATGGAATTATTGACTTTAAGTGATAGGTAATGGTGGTTTGGCTCAATATCTTGCATTTTCAGATAAAATTGTAGTATTAGCATGCAATTATTTCATTGTTGATAAAACGACTGGAGGATGTATCTCACACGTGAATTTTTTTCCACAAACAATGTTTCCAGGCAGACTTCATGAGACTGAATTTTCATCTATGCCATCCCTCCAAAGCCATCTGTTGTTATTTATTGCATATTTTACCCGTGCCAGAAAGAATTTTTTTAATATAACTTACCTTGTATTGTTCTCTTCGTAGTCTTTATGCATTTTAGCTGGAAATTTGTTTTTAAAAAAATTAAGAGAAAATCAAATGTTATTTTAGAACACTTCAGATAACTGTCTTAAGAGACATTCTTTTGATTTTGTTTTAGATAACACAGTTGAAAGTTCTGGCTCCCAGGATCTTCAGTTGTCCCTCTACTTTTCTCAAATACTTCTGTCAAATACAAGAAATGTTTGTCTTATGGCTCTCTGCTATGGCTGCAAAGTCTACATTAGTTTACAGTACCCAAAAAATGTATTGTAACACATACATGTGATTCATTCTTGTTTTCTTCCACCTTCTGCTCCTCCCTCATCTTTTTCACTCAGATTTTCTCTGTCTGGGTAGGTGAATCATGTTAATATTACAAAGTGAGGGGTTTATTTATTTTACTAGTTCTGCTGGTGTGTCTGAAAAAGGGTTCCTGTGATCCACACAGATGAAGAAACTGAAGCAGAGAGGCAATGGCTACAAAGAAATTTCATGCTGGAGCTTGATTAATAATTCAGGGATGCCTGACTTTTTAAACTCTGCTCCAGGATTCCAGGATTTACCACAGTAAGCTCCGATTCAATGAGTCATGCAGCATCAGCCACTCTGACCTAAACCTTAGTCAGGTTAGGTTTGCAAATGACTGTGATTCTTTCTCGTAGAAATATCTGCCTAGTAGCCCTAAAACACAAAATAAACCAAAAAGCTCCACCCACACCCCTCCCAAAACACTCCAGCAACTCTCTTAATATCCTGTGAAATTCTCATTTTCTAGTTCTTGATGAGCTCTCTTTATAAGCACAGGCCTTCTGTTTATGTAGATTAAATACACAGGTGTATTTGGCCTTGTTGAAGTCACCAGTGTTGGCCTGCCCACCCCTACCTGTACAGCACAGATGCAGTTTTCCCAGTGTAAAGGGAATGGTGAGGATTGTACAACTTCCTAACCATAGAATTGCACTCATAAGACAGGTCGTGCTGGCACAAGCTGTCAAAAAGTAAAAGTTAATTTCAACCAAAACCAGAGTATCACCATAGTCATATGAGAGACACATTGGTTTAAGAAATACAGTAGAATCCCATTATGAAAAGTAACTGGAATGTTTTTCCAAAATCCACTGCTAAGGCATAAAATCTGTATGAAAACTGAAATTCACACGAGCATTCAAAAATTTGGGGAGGAAAAAGTTTTCTCAAATGTATTTTGTATCAATGTGTTTACTTAAAATAATTTTTAAATGGAAGCGTAAATAATAACCAGTTATAGGAAAAGTATACTCCCTAGGAAAGGAAATTGCAGGTATTAAAAATATGCTTTAAAAATAAAAATTTAGTCAGAACTAAATTCTTCTTGTTCAGCTGGCTTGCCTTCAGAGAATGGATTTGGGTAGCTGTTTTTAGCAGTGGATTGGACAGTTAGCAATCATTCTGTAATCACACCTGACTCATACCTGAGTCTCCTAAAAATTTCCAAAATCTAAATCCTCTCTAGTAAAATCATTCTTGCAAAATATAACTTTAAGGTTCAGAAGAATCAATTTGTCAGCTTGGTATCACAGAATCTTTAAACATTGCAACTCGGTTCCTTACAAAGAGACGTTCGTTACTTACCTTGCTTCTTTTTCATGCAGTGTGAAATATTCAGTGTCAATGAAACAAGCAGAGCCAAACACAGAAAGGCCAAAACTCCCCAGACAGAAAAATGGCATTCCATTCCTATAATTGAAAAAAAATTGTGTTGTCTTACAATTTTACTGTATTCTTTGTGCTTGGCTGATTTTTGCTTTCTGTAATCAAAGCTGCTATTTTGTTGTTTACACTCTGACAGCTATTGCTATACAAACTAAATAATTAATATTAAAACCAGATACTAAATAATAAGAAAGCAACTTTAATAAACTGTTAGCAGAAATACTGTTTCATAGGAATTCAGCCAAAGATTGAGCTATTAGTTTGCTTGTAAGATGCAGTAAAAATCAGAAATTAATATAGAAAAAATTTTACTGGATAGCTTTGAAATTATTTTTTCAGTTGTCTTTAAGTTAGTATTTGCAGTAAATTAAATAAATTCTTAGCTAAATTC
The DNA here is from genome assembly GCA_027886175.1 of Phylloscopus collybita. NCBI lineage: Eukaryota > Metazoa > Chordata > Aves > Passeriformes > Phylloscopidae > Phylloscopus > Phylloscopus collybita. The sequence goes on from JAJNNQ010000024.1 coordinate 20,540,488, forward strand.
TACAAGTGATGAAAGTAGTTCTGAATTTAGTCAAAACAAAACAAAAAACAAAATTTGCTGGACGTGTCTCTGAATAATAGCTAAGACTGTAACATTTTAGCAAACCCTGCAAAAAAAAGGTCAAATTTGGTTATATTTTCTTGCATTGTTTTCCATCTATTAAAACCACTTACTTGTACTTTTTTTTCTTGCCTGAGAAACCAGAGGAAGTAATGGTAAAGGATAAGCATCAGCTGGGAACCAAGTATTACTGCAAGGAAAAGTTCAAACAGCTCCTGGAACATCATTTGGTAAAAGATGGGCCCACTTATTTGAATAAAGTCTTCTTTTCTTTTGCTCTAAACTTGCCTCTTCTTGCAGCTACTAAAAACAGCTACCCAATAAGAAAGACAGGAAAGAACCCCCCTGCACAATTTTTTTTTTTTTCATTTAATTAACCCTTGATTAACCTAGCTTATACAAATTTTCCACTACAAATCACGCTGAAGAAGATAGCCTATTTGTGGCTGTCTAGTGGCCAAAATTACCAGCATTGCTGCTAATGGCCTGCAAAAGTCTTCCTTGACAGAGGAAACACTGAGCCAAATACATGAGTGAAAGGAACTTGCAACTTGATTCTTAACTTTCCCCAGAGGCATGTTTCATGTTCTCCGAGATTTGGAGCATTTGAAATGAAGTCTGGTGCCCAAAACTAATGAGCTCCTCTAACAGTGCATCAAAAGAAATGTGTAGGTGGAGCAGAGCAGTCAGGGGGCCGGATTGGACAATACTGATCCTTAATGCACTTTGCTGTTTTTGACATATCTGGATTCCCTCAGGAAGCTGACATTTTGTTTGTTTCCTAAGCAAATCTGAGTTAGAGGAGTACAGGAATGCACTTTTCCATGCTGCTGGCCAGGGAGGGTGGAACTGCATTTGCTCCTGTTAAGACAGGGCTTTGTTCCTTGACTGACCAGCTCCAGCTCAAAACCTTCTTGCAGGTTTTGCCCCCTTGTTGTGCTGTGCTGCCACAGCTCTTTTTGTTTCTTTGTACTCCAACCCTCAGATATTTTTGTAACAACAAAACAAGGTAAGATAAGCCCTGGTAGTAAAGAATCACAAATCACCTGGGCTTCTGGGATGCAGGTTTCTTTCCTAATCAGAACTCTCTTTTAAAAGGAAGAAAGCAAATACACTGTAATTTTCTGACAGACTGTTTTTGGGTTTTTTTTTTCACATGGTACTTTCAGTGACCTTTTATTCTTTTTAAACTAAACATCCTATTTCCCTTCCTTTCTGCCACTTGAGTTCTCCCAAAGGTGTTGGAGAGTTCTTTATCACTGCAATACTCCATGTTGAAAGGCACTATTTTGCAATGAGGTACAGACATTCATGAGGAGAGGCAACATTCCCCCTGAAGCAGCTATACATAATTCCAATTTTTTAGGGAAGGAATTAAAAGAATGGGAGATCCTACACCGACAAGATGTTATCAGAGTGCATCAAGAATCACCAGTCTTTGGAACCTGGTTACTGTGCAATTGGTCACTCAATATTGCATCCCGTGCAACCTGTCCAAAACAACAGGTCTGTCCAGGACAAGAAGTTTCAAGTTTCACTGTTGTGCCTAATAATAAGAATCATCTCTCATTCTTCTCCTGTCTTTTTATCTTTTCTGATGTGATTGGTTTCTTCTCATGTTCGTTTCATATTTCTTTTCCCACAAACACTTTTTCCAGGGAGCAAAAGCAGTATTGTGGCCTATGAGAAGGGAAGCACCTGTAACTGTAATAGAATCACAGAATCAACAATGTTGAAAAAGTCCTCTGAGATCATCGAGTTCAACCTGTGACTGAACAATGCCTTGCCAACTGCACCATGGCATTCAGTGCCATGTCCAGTCTTTCCTGAAGCACCTCAGGGTCAGGGACTGCTCCCTGGGCAGCCCATTCCACAAGCTTGTGGAATTCCACATTCCACAACACTGTAATTCATTAGAGTAAAAAGAGTGAGCAGGTACCTAAAGTACAGTCACAATCTAACGTTGTTCCTTTTTCTTCATATAGAATGCTGTTGTTTCTCTCTCTGATTCAGGAATCCAATTTTTCCCTGGTGCTTCCAGAGTAGAAGAAAAACTCTTAGTTTCAATTTGACTATTTTCAGCCACTTTTTGTGGACAAGTATTGTTTTCCTGTTTCAGCTTTTGATTTAAATTGAATTATTATCTGGAAAATAGTAAAGGTTGGATAATATTTTTTTCTTTTTAGTTTTCAAGTTTAAATTCTACAGTATTTGAGCAATCCTACGTCTCAAGAACTTAAAAATATTCTAGGAAAAAAAAGATATGAAACTTGGATTTCTCATAAAAATACCAATGTTTTAGATCTCACCATTTATAGTACTTTCTTAAGCATGATTTAGGAAATTTCATGGATGTGAATAGATTAAGAAAAGAACATTTAAATTTCTTCCTCAATGAACATTACTTAGTTTATTTTTAAATTTATTTTCCACAATGCTGACTTAAGCATTTGCTTGTGTTTCAGTAGAATGTATGCAAACATACATGTGACTTCAGTATATTTTTGATTGTTTGTTTGTTTTTGCAATACTAGCTATTGCTTTGTCAGACAACAATACTTATATGGGAGAAACAACAGCAGTTTTTACTTAGCTCATAAAACCATAATAAACACCTTGATCAGAGATGTACTGATGCTGTTCTGAGAGCTCTACACCATTCTAACATTACTTTCAAGCTAATCATATTATCCAGATATAAAGTATGAGAAATTCTGTTTTTATATCCTAGCTTTACAGATATGCAACTCCCAGGTCTTTCCTATGTCTTCTTGTTCATACAGGTGTTTCTGATATGCGGCTTACGTTTATAACTGCATTATTTCAATATTAACTACTTTGGCAACAGCAGCATTAGAAGGAAAGCTGACTCACAGTATGAAGAGCAATTTGTCTCCACAGATAACTACACTGCTCTCCCTAAATGTACAATAGCAGATGCAACCTCTCAAATTTAGCAGGTTGTGATAAGGACAAAAATAAGGAGACTGTAGATGGTAAGAAATAAACAGCAAGTCTATTAGACTAATTATATTCCATTTTGAAATTACGTCTTTTATTCTATTCTCTAATTTTAATTCTCCTTCAAGTCATCTATTCTCAAATGGAGCAAAACTATATTAATCTTTTGTACGTAACATATAGTTAGTCCAAAGTGCCCATGACACTGTATTCAGGGGCATTCTCATTCAAGCCATCAAACTGAATATTTTAAATAGAATTTTTTGTATCTTTTGAAAAAAGTCATATGGAATAATTAGGAGACTTGGGAATAGGACACTATGACTCTAAAGTGATAAGCTCAAATTCCATCAGGGTTTTCTGTGATTGTTTGTGAAAGCTTAAGGGTGGTAGTAGTTTGTTACAAGAAATAATATTGAAGTATTCTTAAAGTAATGTGCTCCTTTGTGAAAGGAAAAAGTTCATTATATCCCCAAAGCTTTCTTGAGAAAGACAAAAATTCTTGTTATATTGTTAGAAGACTTTGGGATGCGTGAGTGGAGAAGCAGTATATTTAATAAAGATGACAGTATTTTGATTAACTAATATCAGACTCTCTCTAGTATTAATGATACATTCTTATGCTGCTGTTCTTCCATTTCTCTTTGAAAATCAGGTAAAACTTGGAGTAGCATCCAAGTAGAACATCTGTCTAAGGTAAGTTACTTCATTCAGATAATGTTTTTATTTTTCTGACTTTAAGGTTGGGATTACTCACCACCTCTTAGTGGTTACAGTAGTTTTACAGTGTTATAAATTGAAGGTATTATATTTACACAAAAAGACCTTCTAAATATGTTAATTGTGCTTTTTTTCTTTAAAAGTCTATCAACAACTTTCTCCAACAGAGACAAGACATGGGAATAAATAGAATTTTGGTTACTTTTTCTTTGGTTTTCTTTTTACAGGTTCATTATACTGTCACTGGAGGGCTGTGAGGGAAAAGAAGCAGGGGGGGGAAAAAAAAAGCAACCAAAAAAAAATAAAAGCCTCCAAAACATTCTAATCTTTCCTGGATGAATTTCTGCTATTCATTTTATTGAAACTCAAAGGAGTGGACATAATCCCATACTTACCTGCAGGGAGTGGAGCCAGATTTAACAATTAGTGTTGGATATTTGTCCTCTTAACAACATAAGAATAGGTAGTAGAAGTGCTACGTTTTGTTCCTCCTTGCTGTAATGTATTTTGCTTAGAGAACCCATCACAAATGATAACAGGGGGACAGCATACTTCTACCAGGTTTTTGTACTGCAAAGGAATGTGAGGTGAGGAACACAGATACCATCTAGCTGGACATGCCATCTGTGGTATCAACGCGTTACCCACAGAGGCAGATTAATTGCTACCAGATTTATGGTGATGATCTGGAGCATAAAATGGTTTCTTTCCTTTCTTTCCTCTTGTTTTTGTCTACAAATTTGTTAAAGAATAGATAAAACTGTCTTTCCTCCCCCCTTCCAATTAAATGTTGATATAAATAATATTTTATACTAATGGCCCTTAGAAAAAGAAACCCATTAAGAGACTGATGAATGTTAAATTAGCATTAGAAATGCTTCCACCTGTGTGAGCTTTTAATACAGGATTAATTCTCTGAAAAAGATTCCTGAAACTGCAATTAATTAGTGCACAACTAATTGCTTTGTAAGATACCAACTTCATACTTCAGAAGGGAAACAGTGCATTGTAAAATAAGAAGGCCCACAGCACAGTATTTTCAGCATAAAATTAATGCCAATGCTTAATCTTCATTACCAAACCTTAATTAATGAAGGTTTAGCACCCTGAGCCACCTTCTTGGAATACTGCTAATGTACCATAGCGTGGTTCTACTGCTCCTATGCTTACAAGTTTAAAAGATAAGGCTTACCTGGTTTTGTTGTTTCTAGGAATACTCTCCTCCCCTTTATCCAACAGGAAATCAAGTTACGTTGGCAGATGTTGGATACTCTTTTGTTTTGAACCTGGCAGCACGAGTCCGTCTTTAGAGTTGCCGTCAATCTCAAATCCCTCCAGTCTGTTTTTTTCACCTCCTTTCTTACAAACAGGAAATGTGGTTCAGCTTTTACAAGCAAACGCACATTCTCCTTCAGTGTTTGCCTCCAAGAGAAAATTGAAGTATTTATGTGTACCCTTTTATTTATTATCCACCTGTCTTGCCTCAGGAGAATGTGTACAGGACTATTAGTTTCATTTATGTGATGCAAACTTCATTTTTAATATTCATATTCACATTCTAAGTTGTATTGTAATAAGACAGCCGCGACTCCATTGTTTTTATGTGGGAAAAGCCAATTCCTTATTCACATCACTTATTTGCTACAGTTTTCACAGACCTCGTATGCAACACCTATTGGCTGGTAGCTTTCTTAATCCTTCATTTGTTGGTCAGAAGGTGATTTGTTTGTACATGCTAAGATTCAGGTTGTTTACATTTTTCCTTTATGGATTCTCATGGAACAGATCTTATTGTTTACACAGATGAACTTATTTTTCAACCCGGGAATAGGTTAATGAGTTTTCATACCAAGATTGTTTTTGCATGGGAACTTGCAAGTTACTTAGAGGTGACAGGCCAACTTTGGCAATTTAGCAGAGCAGGCCTTTCTTTTATAATTCTTTTACCTGTCGCGACAGTCTTGGGTTTAATGTTACAACAAAGTCAACAAAAGTATTTAGATACTTCTTAAACTAAATTGCAGAACTATTTTACCTAGGAGTGCTATGCAGAAACTTCATCTTTAGGAACTTTAACTCTCTTGAATTTTCTAAACCAAGTTTCAAAATTATTGCTGAGAGCCTACAGTTTAACAACAACAGGATTCAGAGGCATGATGAAGGAATTATAACACTGTCAGCTCTTGAAAGTCCGGTTAGAATAACCTAATGTCATTCCTTCATTTTTTAGAGTTTATGAATCTGAGGCCACAGTCCAGTACAGTTGTGGAAAGAAAGGATAAAATCAGCATGTGTCTTACTGTGTGTATTTGTCTTTAGAATTTAATGAAACATGTCTGTGTTTCAGTAGAGAAGCCACTTTATTCTCAGAATCAGAGTAGCTTCTTCCAGAGGAAGTTTGCACGCTGAGCACTGTAAAAGAAACCTGCAGTTAACTTCTGATGTTTTAGGTATAGTTTGGGTTTTGGGGTTTTTTTTCAGGGCAAACAGTTTTATTTCCTACAATGTATATTGTAGAAGTAGGAGGGGTTTCTTAGGAAAAAATGTGAATCTCATGACCACGTTTGTCCTTTTGGAATAAACTAAAATAGCCCTCAATGTAGTCTAAGGAGCAATGTAAAGATCTGCTCTTCAAGAAGGACTCTAACATGAGAAAATGTCCTCTGCAATCTGTGTTTACTTGGGAGGCTATTACTTTGGATTTTTATTTTTGTATTAACTGCCTTGGATCAATGCTTAAGAAATAATTTACTGGATTAGCATCTTATTTGAACATGAAGGAACAGATTAGTCTTGATTAATATAATAAATCCCATTCAAGTCTAAGGGTGATATAGACTCAACTACTCAGAGCTTTATCATAATGAAGTGAATAGAGCAGGAGGAATTAATCTGAAAATACTCAAACTGGTGGGAATTCTTATAGAAGGATACTGAACTGAGAGAGAAACTGGAGAGGGTGGAAGATGTGCACTGTGAAAACAAAGACAGTTCCTTAGTTTCTCAGCTAAGAGCACGAGGAGTAAATCTGAGATCTGCAGAGGATTCAGAATAAAATGCTTATCAGCCTGAACAAGAAGCTTACAAGAAATAAACTCCTTTGGAGATAATTAGGAGCATAATGGAAAGGTGAAAACTGAGAATGCAGCAGGGGATTTCTGGGTTTGTAGTCCTGCCGGTGTGTTAATAAATCTGCTCTCCAAGAGCAAATCATTGCCTTACTGTATCAGCTTTGAATGGCTGCAAAAGCAAAGCCTATCGGAATAAATGTGAACTGGGTATGCTATTTTGGGCAACCTACAAGAGACAGAAGGCTCCGTTAGATAGCAAGAAAATATTCGCTTCAGGCAATAAAATCCATTGTGAATAGGAGGCTTCTTTTTCCTTTCCTTTGTGTCAGTGCTATGTTAAAATCTTAGGGAGCCAGTAGTCTGGTTAAGTGCTGTTATTCAGGATAATAGAGACAAGGACAAATCATGACTATATTTAGAAAGACAGGACATAAGGTAATGCTACTTCATCCCCATCTACTGCGCACAAAGGCATTTCCTCCCCTTTTTTAAGTCCCCAAGCTATAAATTCCTGGGTGCATATTCTGTGAAAATATCTCTGCCTGCTTAACTACTTATGTCATCTTTGGTAAGCATATGATACTGGTATCTCGAGAAAAGAGTCTATCTCAAGTGGACATCTGCCTTGGCTGGGAATAGCTCTTGCTGCTGAAGTTCTTGGAGAAGGTGAATGGGGCACAATTAAATATTGATTTGCACAGATGTATACAAAGGAGTGAGTCTGTGCTGGAATCAAGCAAACAGTACATGAGTACGTTTTGTAATGTATACAAGTTGCCAGCAAGTTGTGCTTTTCTAAGACTGCAGAATGCATGTTTATTCTGGCTTCCTGAAGGTAAAATAAGTTCCACGACTAACAGCACCATCAAGCCTCAAATGCCTACTTTCTCTATTACTATTCAAATTGCAACCTTTCTTTGAAAAATCGTATCATTTTCTATGCTAACTGTTGTAGTGGAAATCCCCTTGCAAAGAATGTAAGAGACACTGTTTGTAGTAGGAGTCTTGAAAAGAATAGCTATTCCTGCAAGATGTAAATTATATTTCTGTTTGAAATGGAAATCTATTTTTAAAAATGAAATTTCAGAATTTTCTGGGCAAAGTAACAACAGCAAAAAAGTTTTTAATTTGGTTTATGCTGAAGTGGAGTCTGCTCTGGTTCTAGTCTCACATAATGGAGAAGTAGAACTGTTCTTTTAAGCTGAGCATGTGACTCTTTACTTCGATGTTGGGTGCAGACCTGGTGCTCCTTGTGCAGTGAACAAAAATGAGCAACAGTGCTACAGGAGAGGGGTTGGTTTAAAATAGCTGCCAGAAAGAGTGAGGCCTTTCAAGTGAGCTTCAGATGCTGCAGAGAGCTCTTCTATCTCTTACAGCAAATTTTATACTTAATGATAAAATTAAAAAAAAACTAATCAGGGTACTTTGTGCATTGTAGACAAGCCTGTCCTTAATCATGACTTTACTTAAAACCAGTGTTAAGAAGAATGCTATCTCATTAACTGCCCTTGAAATTGTGGCTCCTATTAAAAGCAGTATCATGGGTTTCCTGTGGGGAAACCACTGGGTGGGTTTTTTTCTGAATGCTACAAAACGTTATTATCAAGGACTATAAAGATAAAATTTCTTATCTTGATAATTCTTCACTGAAAAATTTCCATTGAAATCTAACACTGCATATTTGTGCAGCTTTGGGTGGGGTTTTCTGTGCTGCATGCTTTGAGATAGCAGAGAAGTCCCTGTGTACTTAGCAGAGAGAACAGATGCCACTTCATTCAAAACCTGCAGAAATAAAGTGTGGCTTTTCCATTGACTTCACTAGACTTAATTTTCTATTCAGATAGACACTATATCCTGAGAGAGATGTAATCTCTAGGGATTTTTTTTTAATAGCCAGAGGAAGAATGAATTTCCTACTAAAGTGCTATAATCCATTTAACCAATTTTAGGATTTTTTAGTTCCCTCTTGATACACTTACACAAGAGTGTGGGGAAATACTTTCCCCTGGGCAGCCAAAGGCCTGGCCCTGCAACTATTCCTCATGTGAGACATCCTAGTGAAGCCAGCAGGCTCCACTCTGTGCTTGGTAGCAAGCTTACAGCTCCATCAACTTTGACCAAAGTGCAAGAAGAATTTGTAAGCAAGATAGTGACCCTAAAATACTGAGCTTGATCTTTTAAAAGTGTCTTGGGAATACCACAACCATGTGGCTCTGTTGGAGCCAGTGGAGAAAACCCAAACTCATGTACATGTGGCCTGAAGCCTCGTGGAGTATCACCCTGAACAGTCGAAGTCCCTTGCTATGGCCTGAGCTGATAAACTGACTCCTCCCTTGTCCTCATTGCTGAAGTGATGAAGCTGACTCCTGCTCAGCTTAGCCTTCATAGTGGACTTTCTCACCATGGCTAAGAGAATATCTGAAGCTTGTCCTCTGTGTTCCAATGAGTTAAACTTGTTCTACCTTGAGTGAAGTGTTCCCAGCCACAATTCTGAATGAAAATAGCCCTTAATTTGGGCAAAACAACTTATGTGCTCTACTCAGTGACTGGTATTGCAGGTAATGAATTCTTGTAACTCAGGATGCTGTCTCTGCATTTGAACACTGTCTTTTCCACGACTTTTTGAAGTCTGTATTATCACAGCATGGTTCATGCTGGCCTGTCCTTCTGGCACAAGAAAAGTTCTAAGCTCTTAAAAATCTGATGGAGATCTAGTCTAGGCTGTCTTGCTGAGGGTTCCTGTTAGAAGCCAGACTCTGGTGTACATGTGAATTCTCCCACCTCACTTTGCTATAACATTGTGGGTAAAAGTACTTGAACTACATGGGTTTCTCCTCTGAAATCCTTCCTGCATTTTATCCGGAGGGACACAATTTCCCTCACATGACACAATTGCCAGGGGGAATTGTGAGATTTTAGGAGAACCACTGAACCAGAAGTGCAGGTCATGCACATCTGACAAGCCACAAACAGTGACAAGGAAATGAAAAAATGTATGAGCCTGCCTCAACTTAATCTGTGATTGCAAATATTTACCAGTAAGCCAAGGTATCTCTGCAGTGCAGCTTAATGATTACTTAGAGCTAATTAGTGTTTGTGTAGGTTAAGAGAAAGATTTGAAATAATGATGGTGAAGCTAAACTAAGCCTTAAAAAGTGGTCAGTGATGCATTGGTGTAATGAATTTGAACTGAATCACTTAACTATTGAACCTTTCAGCTTAACAGTGTTGTGTTTGCATCTCTATTTAAAGACATTTCTGGTAAGCAGATAAAGTGTGTGTGTAGGTTAAGAGAAAGATTTGAAATAATGATGGTGAAGCTGAACTAAGCCTTAAAAAGTGGTCAGTGATGCATTGGTGTAATGAATTTGAACTGAATCACTTAACTATTGAACCTTTCAGCTTAACAGTGTTGCGGTTGCATCTCTATTTAAAGACATTTCTGGTAAGCAGATAAAAGTGCTCATCTTGCCACATTCACGGCTGTTAAAACATTGTTTTTTACTACTTCCTGTTGAGCAGCACATTTGGGCACAGCAAAGTGTCTGCTGCTTCTCTTGTAGTTCAAACTGTCAGGGACTTGTTAGCATTTACAGAAAATAAGAACACAGGTGCGTGGAAAATGGCTGTCTTGTCCCACAAAATGTTGAAAGCCTGTGAAGTGACTGTCCTACATTGGCATGAACATTTTGACATTTCTCAGAGGCCAAAGTAGGTACTGCTTCAGGAGTTTTCTTTGAGCATGAGAGTCTTGAATTAAAGTGTCTGTGTGAAGGAGGCATAGGCAGAACTTCTGTCTCTGTGTGAGAGATGAAAAATGCAGTCATGGACCCCTTTAGGTATTCTGGGTGACCTTACTCTGTCATGCACAAATGCTGCAGCTGCAGAGAGAGGACTCTGGTTTGGAGCTAGATGATCTTTAATGTTCCTTCCAAACCAAACCATTCCATTCCATGAGTCTATGACAGAATTTTCCAGAGAATTTTCCCAAGAGAAATGTCATAGCACATTTCACTAAACTTCCTGGTTAACAAGACCATATTCTTTCAAAAGTCTGGTATTGCCAAAACACTGATAGACTCTAAACAAGTTCTGTTGTGGCTACCTTGGACTAGCAAAATAATCCCATTACTTCAATTTTTGTTTTGTTTGTAATGTAGCCTACTAAAATTCTTTTTATTCATGTTCTGTCCTTAATAGCTCTTATTTTGAATTTGGTTATGTCTTGGGTTGTGGAGCCAGGGGTGTGTATTCTATTTTCATTCGTTAAAAGCAGTTGGGGAGAGGTTTTTCTTTATCTCTGGGAGGGAGAGCAGCGGATGCCTTCTGATAATGGGCCAGCTGTTAAAACCAGGTGGGGCATTGTTTCTTATCTCTTTCACCACCTGTCCCCCCTCCAGGGGAATATTTTCTGCTAATGGACCATTAAGACACCCCTAAAAGCACACATCCCCAAAGTAGAACATCCATGTTCCATCATCCTATTGTGAGAGGCTCCACCCACTGGTGGGGAGCCAACCATTCCTACCTGGATAAAACTGAGCCACAAGAACGAGAAGGCATCCAGCTTCACCTGATTCCTGGAGGAAGACTGGATCCTTCTCACCACCACTGCACCCTTGTTCTACAGGATCATCTCTACTCCACCAGAACCACATCTGCCACTCCAGGAGGACTCACTTTTGGACTGCTTCCAACACCCTGACCAACAGGGTGTCAGGTTGTAGCTCTGACTCTGTCAGGGTTTTCCAAAATTGTTGTTTGTTTGCTGGTTTGGTTGGGTGGTTTTGTTTTTCTACTACATTTGTACTGTCAACATTCCTAGTAAAGAACTGTTATTCCTATTCCCAAATCTTTGCCTGAAAGCCCTTAATTGTAAAATTATAATTTGGCGGGGGTGAGGGGTTTACATTCCCCATTCTAAGGGAAACTCCAGCTTTGCCTGTCAGATACCTGTCTTTCCAAATCAAGACAGGTTAAGAAAGGTGTTTTTCTCTTTTATGAAACATGCTCCTCAAGAGTATTCTCTATCTTCTTTATTGTGTGTGTGCAGTTCCCACTCCCATAGTTGATGACTAGGAAAGAGTTGCTCTGTGTGCAGTTATTGGTGCCAACAAATTCTTGCTGCGTTGCTTAGTCAGAGCTTTATTTGTAGCACTATCCAGGGATGAAGAAATATTTGCATGAGTGTGAGGAAGAATTAGGAATGGGACATCACTCCATGATCACTATGATCAAAATGAGCCATTTATTGCAATGTGATAGTACCTTTTATACAGTTTTCAGCTTCTATCACACGTTACATATTGCTTTGCAATTGGATATACCCTAAAAGCACACGTTAGCCTTATAGCCCGGATTGGTTGATGGCTTTTGCACATACAGCAGGTTTATGCAGTCCTTCTTTTGGCTTCCATCTGATTCTCACATTCTGAGGCTGTTAGCATCCTTTGTTCTTCTTGGGACGTCACTTCTGTCATCCCTTGTTTCTTCTTGTATGTGGCTTCACTGCCCTTGAATGGTTACAGGCCTTTTGCATCCAGATAGGCTGGATTGATCACATGTCCCCATTTCTGGAGGAACTCATCCTCCACATGAGTGGATTTTCTCTTTTTACAATCTAAAGAACAAAATTACTTAATATTTAAAGGTGATAGCCAATTGTGTGATTTGGTTGCTATTTAGAGATGTCTGTTCAGATAGGGAGGTAAGTGATGCATGCAGTAACATGCACATCCTCCCACATTGCCCCTGGTGTACACGTGTAGGTAGGTTCAGTTCTCCATATCAGATATGGCTGGGGGAGCACAGACAATGTGGCTGAGATTGAGTTCAACAGGGAGTTGAATGAATTCAAAGCAGCTAGCAGTGATATTCCTCTGTGTGAGCACTGCAGAAATAGGTCTCATTCCCATCTTGAAAACTGGCTGTCATTTTAGCAGAAAGTGTGCCATAGTTATGTTGTTCATAGAATCCTTAGGTCACACTCAGCCACTGCTGAAAAGAAAGATTCTTCTCAATGGAGCTCAGGAACTTGATGGCAATCCCTTTAAGAAGAGGAGGCAGGTAGATCAAGCCATTTTCCAACCTTTCCTACACCTCCCTAATAAAGAGGTAGCATGGTTTTAAGTAGTATAGGGAGATAGAGAAGAAAAGGGAGGTGAATTAAATGCTGTACCCATACCTCAGTGGGGAAACAAACAAACAAACAAAAAAGTACCAGCATGCCTGAAGCTTGAAAGCAAAGTGAAACAAGTGTTAGTATTTGATCTTGTGCACTGAGCTTTATTTTCTTCTCAGTACATAAATAAATGCGTGCATAAAACTGTTCATCTTTGCTGTGACTCAAGCATCCTGGATAAAGCGTCAGTTTCAAACACTGCTCTACCCCTTACTTGAAGCGAAACATTTTTAGGAGTTAGATGCTAAAATTGAGACAAGAGTGTAAGTTATCTCTGTTGTCAGTTTTGAAAACAATTATCCATTTTAGCTGAACAGTCACAGGCTGGGTTTTTCAGCTGCTTGGGGAGGAAAAAATGTGGTAAAGGCTGGCCATTCTGGTTTGTGGCTTTCTCCTACTGATACTTTTTGTTTCTGTGTTTGAAACCATGCACATTGTGACTACATCATGGGAGAGACAGCTCACAGAGGGTCACTGGATCACACAGAGATGACAGGTTCTGGTGTGCTTTGCACTAATTTTCTTGGAGTCATCCTCAGCTTAGTAGCAATAGCAAAACTGTGGTGTGCAAAGAAAATCTGGAATCTTCTCCATATGTACATGACTGGTTTTCTTCTAACCATTGTTAATTTCCAGTGTAGAACAAAAGTTTGCACTGATAACACTGTTGAACAAACATGCAATTTTGACATCAAAACCCAGAGTTTCTTTCTCCATAACCAGAGGCTAAGGAGCTTCTTTTTAAAAAACTGTTGATAGCTTCTCTTTTTTTCAATTGGGAGGAAAAAGCTCTGAGGCCTCACTAAGTTTTCTATGTCTCTGGTTAAATGTATAACTGGGTGCATGATTCATATGCTAATACTGTGGCTTGAAGCTATGTTTTTTTCCATGCTATCATATAATGGAGTTCTGTATTTTAATGTGCCTGCTTATTTTAGGCAATGAAATCCAGAGACAAGCCATACAAAAAAGAATCTGTACTAAAGTGCTTTTTAATACCTTGTATTATTACAGAACTGTCTGTCTTTGAAACATATCAAGACTCTTCATAAAGTGAAGCCAATAAATACTGGGCACCATACAGAGCATGATCATACACCCATCCTTGAGTTAGAATGCACACCTTACCCAGCAGCAGCTCTCTGAGGTTGTTTAAAGCCATGATGGAAGGGTGATAGCCAGTGAGAAATGCAGGCTGGCTTCTGCTTGGTGCAGGTACTTTCCTTCACAGGCTGGAGTAACTTTTTTCTCTTTGTGCAAACAGATCTATGGTATATATGCAGAGTCTTGGCTCTGCATTTCCTTTGAGCATTACTGTATCTGCAAGTTCAGGTCTCCAATAGCTTGCTGAGAGCATTAGTTCATGTCTAATTTAGCACTAGAGAAATCTGAAGATTTAATGCATTTATAGATAAATGTGTGCAGGTTTTCAGGAAGAGCATTGTACTAGTACTTCTGCAATGGGGTGAGGCAGTTCCTACCCTACCTAGCAAGCTTGTGGTTTATAAAATGACTTACTGTATCAACTCAGTAACATTTCCCTGTGGCTGTAGAGAGCCTGACAAAGTAACTATGAAATACTACCTGTACTTCTCACTTTGCTGCCAGTGTTTTTAAAGATGTCATAGAGATGATTTAGATGGTTAAATTTCAGATTTGGAGAGGCAAAGGAGGGAGCAGAGCATTGTTATCAGGCATCTCACTAATGTGTGCCTGGCAGTACTTACAGTACCATCCTTTTATGTCTCTGCTTTTCTGCTGTGACACCTGCTGCTTTGAGCATCCTGGTCCTGTGGTGGGTGAGGGACTCCCCCTGGGCTGAACAGCTGGCAGTTTGCTATGGGCAGGCTACATTCTGAGCACTGTCTTTCCTGACATGACTTGTTTCCCTTGCTGTACAGCAGAGCTGGAGTGTCTCTCCTGCACTGATTCACAAAGGAAAGCTCTGATGACAGTGAAGCATGTGATGGGAGACAATCAGGCAAGGTTGTCTTACCTCAGATGAGAGGCCTGACAGCTTTAATAGGAAAGAGAGGCTTGGCTGCATGCACAAGCCCTTGGCAGCATGTCTCTGATGTCTCCTAATAGAAGGCAGAGGGGAGGGCAGGTAAATCTTTTAAACGTAGAGAATGCTGACCAGGTTGTGAGGTGTCACCTATGAAACTAGCATTTCTTAGAGCCAGCTAGTTTCTTGAGTGGTCTCTCACTTCAGTGTTATTTTGTACAGGTCAGCCACATCCTTCCCTTCCCTCATCAGCACACTGAGGCTGCCGATTAATTGGCAGCTGCCTTGCTATAGCTCAGAGATGAAGATGTTTGTTATCCTGAAGTAGGATCAATACCTGTGTTGCTTTATATCCAGTGCCTGTGATTTCTGGCAAGCATAATGACTCTTCTGTTAGCTTAACCCTAACTAAGATTTAATTAGAGGATTTTAAAATTATAAATACATCCATCTGTCCTGTGCAAAGACACTCTTATGAGGATAAGCTGAGCAGCCAGAGCATCAGATTCTTCCAGCAGACATCTGTGTTAATTTGGAGAGCTTTTCAAACTCCTTTATTTCAGGTCAGCTCTGTTCCATACTTATCTTTCTACCTTTAAAAACAGAACCTGTCCCATGCCCTCAGCAAGAGCTAGAATCTTCCCAGTGCCAGTAAATTCTCACACTCTTTTGTTACCATTTCCTCTTCCCTTCTCTGTTCAAAGTGTGTCTTTTCTAGAGAGAGCAGAGCATGGAGCAAAAACAAACCAACTTGTATGTTCAGTAAACATCAGGTCAAAATAGATAATTTAGTTTACCACAGCAGGGTGGCATTTCTGAGAGAGGTGTTCAAGGTACAGAAAGCGATTTTCTGGGCTATCAGATATATGGGAGAAAAATACTGGGGTTTGTGTTGCTTCATTAGAATAACAAATGAAAAAGCAGAGTGCACTGAGTGCCAAAGCTGTATTTATCTTCATGCCATATTCAGTGCTTACTCAAGGCAAATATTCTAGCTCAGAAAGAAATTGTGACAATACAGACTGAGACAGCAAGTTCCAAAGTCTCTGTGCATGCTTTTCAGCAGCACAGTTTGAAGCTGAATTCCTTTGCTCTCAGGAGTTATGGATACTTGAGTTTAACAATGACTCTGTTACATCAAAGGTTGAATGGGATCATGAGTCTTACTGGAAAGGACAACTGGGCAATACTGCAGGGGAAAAAAAAGCAATATTTAAGATGAGAAAGAGGTAAAAAATATAGCAAGATATGTGGGTGAAAAATACAGAGCAGAACTCTAATCATTTAGTAAAGGATAGATAACAAAGGCCCCATGATGTGAGCCACAGTTCATTAAAGTAGCCAGAGGCATTGAGCCTCAGATGATGGTGCTAAGCTCTGTGCTGGAGCTCTTGGACAGAATCCTTCCTGAAATATTTGGGAGCCCTGCTGCAAGACCAAAGCTGAGCCTCTACATAAGGACTGTGCCAGGTCAGGGGCAATAGGTAATGGAGATACAAACCTTATCCATTTATGTGAAAAAAGTCTGTGGAAGTGTTGAATCTTGCCACTACATCCTTCTTCTCCTCACCTACTCTAAGGAAATACTGTGTCTCCTGCCAAGGACTCAGAGCAAGCTCTACACAAAGGCAAAAGAGTAACAACAAACAAACAAACAAACAAGGGGCTTTTCTGGGTTTAAAAAGGGAGCAGCTGTGGAGGAGTTAATTCTTGAGGAAGTCTTAATTCTCTCTGTGTGGCTTGCTGTGGGTTACCTTCAGTGCCAGAGATTTAAAGACTCATCTCAGACCTCTGAGGAATGACACCTCCTGACCAGGTGTGCTATGGAATTAAGGCAGGAGTACAGGTTACAAATACCCCCTTGAGATTTGGGGATATTTTTGGGTGGTGGTGAAATGTTTGGTTCATTTTGTTTATTAGTTTGTTTCTTCTCTGGTGGGGAAACTCGTGGACAAGTACTGCAGTGTATTGCTACCTCAGCACCACTGTTTGTGGTCTTATCACTGTTGTTGTGGACTGGCTGCATTTTGCAATACTCTTAATAAATTTACATCATTTCATACAACACATTGTCTTTTGAGCAACTTCTAGAGCCAGACTCAGAAGGAAGCCATGAAGAAAAAGAATGCTGTTTATAGAAGTCTATAGACTTAAAAGGTGACTCAGGAAGGACAGAGTTCTGCTCAGTACTGCATCATTTATAGCACTTTCATGTAAATGTGCCAGCTTCCTTGGTTTATGTGTGTGTATGTATATTTGGAGTTATTTTCTTCCTATTATCCCAGAAATTGATTCTTTTTCGTCATGCCTCTGAGCCTATTTACAGACCGTGTGATATTCCATCACCTGCCTGAGTTACAGTGAATACAGTGGAACAAATGCCCAGGTGCCCCATTCCCAGAGTGAGGAAAGTGCATTTGTGCCTGCCTGTGGAGATGAGGACAGCTGGTTTGCTGCTGGATCAATCATGCATGTCTCTGGTTTGGGTATGAGAAAATGGGATGGTATTTGTGCTGCTTTGGTAGGATGGTATTTTCCCTGCCTTCTAGAATGTGTCCTCCCTCATTCTGCCCTTGGAAATTTTATCTGAATGTGACTGTTTGCAGTATTTATGATTCTGAGAAGCCTAATAGGAGTAAGTGGTGTTAGAGAGGTGTGTAGGGTGGTTTTCATGCACCTCCAGTGTGTTGAATTTATATGCTGGCTGTAAACGCTGTGCACCCACTAGGCTTGTGAGAGGTGGCATCACTCTGCTGCTCAGGATAGCCACGGACAGAAGCCTGGTGAGACGCCCTTGGAAGCACTTACAAAAGAAGGATCACATCAGTATTTACGAAGTGGTAGCCTTCCCAAAAGGCACAGAAATCCTACATGTTCTCTGGCTCCTGTGGTTATTTACCATGACAGATTATTCTAAAGTTCCTGACTCAATCCACTGAGCACTAGTATGGTTATTGTCCAGCCACTTTAGATGGAAGAAGGTCTGGCAATTAAAGGAGCTGATGAAGGGTGTGTGGAAAAAGCACTTAGAGATTCCAGCCCCGGGCGTAAAAGCACTGTGCTTAGAAGTAACCTCTGAGAGAATATGAAGAGCACCATCTACTGATAAAGAAGAAAATTAACCATTTGTATACAAAGCTTTTGTTTTTCTTGTCCTTCTCCTTAGACAAGTTGTTGTCGGCTTTCTGAATGCAGACTTTAATCTGGATTTTGATTGTCACTGGAAGATACTTTAACTATTGATTTACCTTGCTAATGGTGCTGATAGAGAAGAGAGTGTTTTATACATGGTCTGTTCTGACCCTCAGCAATCCCAGCAAAGAAGGGGCCTTGTTAGCACCTTGATATGCATAGATATGCGTGCCAAATGTATCAGCTGCCTGCCTAATTCTTATTGTCATGGCAGTTGCTTTCAGCATCAGCTTAGAAAAGCATGTTGAGCTGCCACAGTCCATCATGGCCTCTTTTCAGTGCCAACTCCCCTCAGCTTCCTAGCTGAGAGCTGAATTATTTGAGACAGCCTTACCTGACAGCTTGATGTGCTCCAGGCTTGGAACATTCCACAATCTTTAGGCACTTGACACTGTCATGGTTTGTTGTGCATGGGAGTGGATCATGAAGGTCCCGTTGCTGGCAGCTCCTAGGCAGACTGTGCTGTGCTCACCTGAGAAATTTGGAGTTGTCTTAGAATGAAAATGCACTTTCCTCTGGATTTCAGTTCCTCTGGATTTCAGTCAGCCCAACCTGCCCCTCTGCTAGGGAGGACTGACTCTGTAGTCCTCATCACTCACTCCATCATCAGTGCCTCTTTTTCAGTGTTAGATTGGGCATGAAGTTGCATCATTCAGAATCTCAAGTTAGTTAATTTAAGTTTGCCTTAAGGGAGCTCTGACAGGAACAATTAGACCTGCACAGATATCTATGTCTCAGACATTGTGATCTTTCTGTCCTGTTACTGCCTGATGATGTATGAAGAGGGAGCATAGCCTTGCTCCCTATTTTACAGAAGCACAAGCCTCCCTCTTTTGTTGTACACCAGCACCACTTAGTGCTGAGATGTTCCAGAGGTCACTAATAGAAAAATATGTTTATATATGATCATATTCAATTTCTAAGTGAAGCCCCTGTTTGTGAGGCTTTGTATTAGTACTTAACTATTTTTTTGTTCTGTTTCTGTTTTTTCTTCCCTGCCTACCTCCATTTCATAGAAATTATGGCATCTTTTCCTGGAGCAGTATATTTGCAAGGACACAGTTTATCCACTGGAGTCTAGGGTACAACTCATGTCTTGGGCCACCCCTTCCCAGCCATCAGCCAATCAGTTCTAAAATATAGATCCAGAAATTGTTGCATTTATAAAGTTAAAGGTTCTGGCTGTTCTGCATATCTAAGTTTCATAAAATCTAGTAGATATGAACAGATTGAATAAAGTCAGAATATTAACAAGGGGGATAGAGTCTTAGAACTGGTTATTCTCTTTGGTGAAAAAAACACAAAAGTGATCTTCAGGGTAGTGAAGTGCTACCACCTTGGAGTTGGTTTTAGTTTGGTTTTTTTCCATCCATTAATCAGCTGATTTTGTGGAGGGATTTTCTTCTTACCTTGTTTTACAGAAACTGAACAATCTGGTGAGCTTAGTTTAGTGCAGGTGATTACAGAGAGGGGCAAGGATCTTTTTACTGCTTATGTCCATTAACTCTGAACTGAATAAAAAAACATATCTGGAACCATGGTAGCATCTCGTTTCCTAGGAGGGAAAGGGACAAGTACACCACTGAACCATTCATTTCTCCTGAACAAGTTCTTCCTAATGTCAGAGGAATGTAAGACTTGGATCAGGCTACCACTGCCTTACCTTGCTCTGAGATATAAAAAAACATGAGCAAAAACAAATATGTAAGACTTTTATGCATCATAGGTTTATACCAAATAAACCTTCTGTCACCTTACACATATTTAAATGTGACACTTTGGATACAGGCTTGAGATGTGTCATTGCAAATTATTTCTTTCATTGTCACGGAGAGCATTTGGTGGTCACTTTCTGAACAAGAAAACACCAGCTAATGCTTGTTTGCAAACAGTAGTGCCTAAGGCGAGCCAGGAGAGGGAGCACAGGACACCTGAGCAGAGCTCCCCTACCAGTAGAAATTGTTGTTTGAGGCGCACCAGGTTCTAAATGTTTGGACGAGGACAATATACCAATGTTTCGATGGCAGTTTTGTGAGTGCCAATAATCTCCATTGTCCTCTCCAAAGGGCTCCTTGGCCTGGTACCCATGTGTAGTAGAAAACAACAAAGTACATAGGTGACAGCTACAGAAGGACAGCAGGATCTTTGGGATCAGGGCACAAGGGAATAGGAGACTCCTCTCATTTAACATGCCCAGCAGCCATGCACCAGTGAGGGACTAGGGTCTAAATACCTTCATCTAGCATTAAAATGCATCAAGCTGAGGAAAGCACTGGCTCTTTTTATTTCACTGTGAAAGGAAGTATGTTCAAAAATACTGAAGAACTTACTATGGAGCAGCCCTTATGCTTATATAATTATTTATTCCACCTGGTTTTGACTATGGCTATACCCTCTGTTTTTCTTACAAGAGTGGGGAAGTGTGGAGCTACAACAGTGTAAGGTTTCCAAGTTTGTCACAGTTATCTGGCAAAACCTGCCAGAAAAAAAGCATCATTTGCTTGCTCTACGTTTTATTTAGGCCATTTTCTTATTTTATTGTAAGACTTTTTTGCAGATTCCTGTTCACTCAGCAAGTGAACTGAAAGAAGGCTTTGTTGCATCTTTTTTTCTGTACTAAGTAATTTTGTGGTAGTAACTGATTTGTCTAGTAAAGAAAATCAAGTGGATTATTGGTGACAGTTTCCACAGCTAGAAGAACTTAATACTTCACAACAAAATATATGTAGGACAAGAAACTGACCTCCAGATTGGATAGAAGATTTTGTGATCTATATTGCTTTTTACAATGAGTAGTGCAGCTATTGTATCTTTGCATATTGACTAGGAAAAACTAATGTTATAGTTCAATTTTTAAAATGGTTTCATTATCCTAAAAAATGTGTGTAGGTTAAAAAAAAATGCATTTTCAGGGGGCTTTTTACTTAGTATCTCTTTCTTCAGTTAGGTTTGAAGCTGAGGCAGATTTTGTAGCAAAGTTGATGTTTCAGGGACAGAAATGTGAAATAATCTACTTCATGACACTTCTCTTCTGTAAAATTCAAGGGTTTGGTCTTAAACTATAAGGAAAGATTTTACCTGTAAGATTTAACACTCCAACAAAGTAAGGCTAAATAGAAATACAATAGTTCTAAATGTTCTAGCTGTGTATTTATCATTTGTTCCATGCCAATGGCTCACAAAACTTAAAATTTTGTCTTGAAATTTGAACTTTCTTTTCTTTTATTATAATCTATTCCTGGGAAGTTTGGGGAACAAGTACAATAGTGAAACCTTATGTGTCATCTTGTTTTGATGTTGCTTGTTTGTTTAGTAGTAATTCTAATACTTCTATGGATATTTTTCCTTTGTATCTAGAGCCAAAAATGCCTAGATGAAAAGAGCCCTATCCTGAGGGATTCCTGGTTGCTGCTGCCCACGAGGTTTGTGGAAGACTTGCTGCACTGCCTATGCAGGCACAAAGGTAGGAGGAGGAACAGAGGATGCCCTGGGAGTCGAGGCAGAGACACAATCCTGCATCTGGAGTTAATAACTGAACCAGCAGCTGATCACTGGCAGCATGGGGGGCAGGTCCCCAATGCCTGCCTATGGTTTGCATCAGCACTGGTACCTTACTTAGCCCCTATAATCCACTGAGGATTCAACTCTGCCAGCTCTTCCTGAGCCACTGTGGGGACTCAGCCCTGACCTCTGCCTTGTGTGTGCCCTGTGGGGCAGTCTGACCTTCCCATGGGGCCCTGAACTGGCCCAGCCCCGGTCAGAGCCCAGCCCAGGGCAGGCTGGAAGCATGGGTGCTGCAGGGGACACAGCAGGGCTCTGCCAGAGTCTGTGGTGCCATTTGCATCTCATGTCTAGCACTAGTGACCTTCACAGATGTGTGTACCCAAGATAAAGCCATTCTCTTGTGGTGTCAAACTCGACATTAGCCAATTTTATATTTACCCAATGACTATATGAATGGTAATATGCACTTTTTTCTGTTTGAGTAGTTCCTCTAGAAAGCTCACAATTGGAGGTGGAAACATTCACTGTATGAGTTTTCCTGCAAAACCTTAAAAGAGATCTAAAATTTTCATTAGATTTGTTTTGATGTTACATTTTGGAATTGCTTGAGCAAGTATTTCTTGAATAATTTCTTGAATCTCCTGTTTCAGAACCATCTCACTATATATTTCTTCCCTTAAAAATTGTGGACATGTAGTATGTAGTTTTCAGAAACTCATTTTAAATGGTTAACATTTTGTCCCCTTTGGGGTCAAAACTTTTGAAACCTTGGACTCCTTCAAAGGACAAAGTGTATTGTAGCTATGACTAGTCAGACTAATGTGTCACCAGAGTGTAACGTGTCCTTCTGAGTTTATTATCCAAACAACTTTTATTACTTCGAGTTGGTATGCAGAGGAAAATGAGAACATTACATGGAACAAGGACTGAAGAGACAGGAAGCTATGAAACAAAAATAATATCTATTTGGAAGGGAAGTGGAAAAATGTCTGGCAAGGAGCAGTAATTAGGGCAACAAAAGACATAGAGCCAAACAAATAGAACTGAAGACACCTGAATGAAAGGGGACACTTTTATAGGAAAGAAGACCCTAAAGCTAAAGGCAAGAAGGGTTTTTTATCCCTGTTGATATGAGACGTGAAGAGATATATAGAGAGAGAACTGTGGTGAATTCATAAGGAAAGGAAGGTGAGTGGAGGAAGAAAGGGAAAATTTTCTGTTGATACTTTAAGGAGGTTCAAGCCAGGTCTTCAGGGGCTGGAATATTTCCATCCTTTACTGCAGCAAGCATGTAGGGTAGCTGGTTAGCACCTAGGAGATGTGGAGTGACTTGCTGAGGACTTCAGTCAACTGATGTCAGCTGCCTCTCCACTGTTCAAGATGCTGCCCACCTCTGCATGCTAATAAATCTCAACAAGCCTGAGGGTTCCCTAATGAGAAATGCTTTTATGGGGACTTTGAGTGCTGTGCGTAGCAGTCAGCGCCCAGAGAAAAGCTCTGGGACTCTCCCTGGGCAAGAATAGTGTCTTGGACAGCACAAAGGGATTGCTGAACACAACCAGGCAAACTAGAGGAATTAGACAGTGGTTTGGGAGATGAATGCCAAAGGTACAATGAAAGGTCATTGACCTTCCATGATGTGCAGCCCTCGCTAGCAGCCCTGCTGCACAGTGAATGATCCTCTCCTCGTGTCGCTTGCCTGACTGGCTGATAAGCCCATTTGAACCTTTGCAATTCAATCCAATCCAACTCACTATACCCTCTTCAAATCTTAATTCTGTCCCTTACTCTTACTCCCTATTTCAGCTGTGTAAGAAGTAACCGAGGCTAAAGCCTACATTTAATTGCCATGCATAAATTAAAGGCTAGATGACTATACTGTGCAAACTCCTTGTAGTAGTGGGTGAGCTGTCCTTTTGATAGTGAAAGCAGCATATGGCAAAGATGTGGTGTCCTGGAAATTTAATTTCCTCGGGAGAGTCTTGGCAGCAGGGTTCCAGGCTCCATATTTATATCTCTTAGCCAGTGTCCTGGACCTCAGTCTTTCTCCTTTTAATGCCTGAGTAATTCAGGTCAAGGAAGACAGTGAGAAATCAGCTCCTTTCTGAAGGTCAGGAAGAAAACAAATGCAAGAGCCCCAAATAAATCCAGATCAAACTCATTTAGCAGCAGGTACACAAAAGATGTAGGGAGCTGCTTGGTGGGTCCATAAACTAACTGCTGGAGCAAATACTAGTAACAACTATACAGAGAAAGGTTATAATGGCAGTTCTGGGCTAAAAAAGGGATCTAATTCACAAGTGCTTCACTACTGGGATTCTGAGAACATGTGAATCCTGCTTCCTCCTTCACCCACACTTTTATTTTGCATGACAATTTGTAATGAAGGAGTAAACTGGTTTGTGGTAAAGAGAGCAGGCTCCAGGAGGTCTGGTGGCAGGATACCCTACATGGCCAGAGCAGGGTATAGCAGAGCAAACAATTTCTCCCTTCAGTGGGCTATTTTGAATTCAGGAAAGGTGGGATGTGATCCTCTGAAATACTAAATATTGAATTCAGGGCTGGTGGTATAATTTAAGATTAACTCAGCCATTATGGTATCTCATCTTTTGGTCAGTACTGGCAACCCAGGACTTAAATATTCTTAAAATAGTTCTGTATGTTCTTTGCAGCTACATTCCAGCTCTGCTTTTCTTGGCTTTAGCACTTGCCTCAGTACTGTGCTGCTATAAGAGGGAGCATAAAGAGCAAACCTCCTTTTATTAAGTGAACCTGAAAAGCTGCTGTGTTTGGAGAACCCTTGGGTTTGCTGCTAGAGTTTGTCTGAAGCCTACAGATACATGCAGAAGGAATGGGGGTTCCATACAAATCCCATGAATACTACAAACCTAGGTAAATCCTAGGGTTTACACAAATTTATTACCCATGTAGTGACAGAGTTTGGAAGTTCTCTGGCAGATGGAAATGGCTGGTTTATGTACTCTGCTCTCTTTTTGCTTTGCAAGAAATAGCTGTCTTGTAACTGGGACTCCTGTGTCTTCTTTTTATTCCTCTTCGTGCAAGGCTGTCCAAAGAAGAATTGAAAACCTGGATTACTACTCAGTATGCACATATCCATACTTATTTGAACATCTAGTTTTTGGAAGCTGCCTCAACACACAAGTAGCTTGAAAATCTATCTACCTTAAAAGAGAAATTAGCTTACAAGCCACACAGGTATGTCTGTGGGTTTGGGGTTTCTTTTTTTCTCACTTCTGGCAAAATTACTGCCAATGGAGAATGCCACAATATTGAAAAAGATTGTGAAAAAATACTTGATTTTGATGATCATTTGTCTCCAAAATGAAAAAATCCCAATTCGATATTTGCTTACATTTTAAACTTTGGTGCAAAATAACTTTGAAATAAAGGTTTTCTGTGCTATGGACCAAAAATTTTTAATGTTTTGGGGAGGCTTCCTTGGACTGAAAAGCAACATGAATATTTTCTTCATATTTACTTACATTTTTGTGACACTTGGGTTTTTGAAAGTCTTCCTGTACTAAATTGTAGAATTCTAGTCATTTGAGTTAGAAGGAATTTGGTTTAAATGTCACCTAATCCAACCCCCCTGCAGTAATCAGGGACATCTTCAACTAGATCAGATTGCTCAGAGCCTCGTCCCACCTGGCTGTGGACACTTACAGGGATGGGGCATCTACCACTTCTCTGTGCAACCTGCTCCAGTGTTTTACACACACAAAACAGAGTGTAGTGAAATGCAGTTCCATGCAGAACTTTCTTTCCAGCAGTTTGTTCATGCCAGAAACGCAAGGTTGTTTTACCTGTTAATTTCCAATCCTCCCACATGAGAGAGTCATAACTCCTGGTACCTTGTATGGGCAGAAATTAAAGAGATCCATAGGAACTGTTTCTCTCTTGGTCTATTAGTTGTTTCCCTGCTAGATGCTGTGTAATGTGTCAAGGCTGTCATGACTCCTGGTCAAGTGGCTGAGGACATCCAAGAGCAAACCTGCTTGGGCAACAGTAGTGTGGAGTACAGTCTGTGGTGTGGGCTCTGCAGGGTGGCTCCACCAAGGTCAGGTAAGTATGCCAATTCTTGACTGCTTTTACAAATGCTGCCTGATACAAAACTGACAGGAATTACAGGAGCTGCTAGCCATTTCTGGTGCTAGTGAACACATTATTTTAGCAGAAGAGGGAAAAAAAAGTGGTGATTTGTGGTGCTCAGTAATTCCTGCATACCAATGGTGTCATGGTTTAACCCCAGCTGGTAACTAAGTACCACATAGTCTGAGAGTATGAGCTTGGTCCGTGGTCACTGAGTATTTCTCTTGGGGTTTTAGCTGTCTCTAAGACCACTGATACTTTCATAGAGGTAAATAAGTATTGTTTGAAGTCCAGTAAAAAACCCAGCATCTAATCAACAGTGTTAATGAATGAAGGCATACTGAAAGCCAGCAGCCAGATGGTACTTGACATGAATGGTAAGTCTAAAAAATATACTGCTGTGAAAAGTCCACTGGATCAGCTGAGTGGTCAGTACAGCATGAAAATAATATTTGCTAATAATATTTGCTTGAGGTGCTCATTTTAGGATTTCATTATTTTGATTGAAAAGAAGAATTATTGGTGGCTTGTTAAGATAATTTGTATTGAAGCACTTAAAGAGAAAGACTATTTTTTCTTCAGGCCAAAGAATAAAAACTGCAAAATATACAAAAAACTTCTAAGGATATCAACATTTGAAATAAAATTAGTCCTTTTACATTCATAAGACTTGGGGATTGCCTTTATTCCAGGCAACTGAAATATTCTGTTGGCTCTGAGACTGACTTGCAAGTTGTTACACAAAATTAAATTTTAAGGCTCTCAAGAAAAAAAACCATGCTGTGCATGCATGCTAAACTAGTTAGTTTTTCCAAGTAAAATGCACTGTATCTTTCACTTTCCTGGCAAGGTATAGGAAGACTAGGAGGAGAGCACAATTATCTTTTTTAGTTTGGGGTCATTCATTTTTCACTCTTGGTCCTCAGTCTTCTAATATTCATATCCATATATTGTAAGGAATCTCTTGGTGGCTGTAAATGTGACCTGGCAGATGATTTCTTTGAAGCTGGAAGGAACATGAAGGAAACCTGCAGGTACTTCATGCATTATTTTGTAGTTGCATTGGTAAATGTACATATTAAAAGACTGGAGTTAGATTTCCTTGTAATTAAGCTGTTATGTGTATATTTCAGGCAAGGATGTTAAAATTCCTGGGATGCCAGATAGACTAACGCTGTCTCAAAAACTAGATGTATACATAAGTAACTATTACATTGCTTGCCAAACATTACTACAAAAACATGAAAATAGGAATAGAGGACAAATCTTTTATATATTCTAACTGTTGCACAAACCACCCATGTAATTACTTTGTACTTAGTGTTCTGGACTAATATTCCTTTGCATATATGCTTACATGTATATGTGTGTGTAAACATTGCTTCATGTCCCAGTTCTCACTGTCAGGCCCCCAGAATAATTCAGCAGTTTACAGGCATGCTTATTTATGTGAGATCTTGTCATTGTTGCAATTTATTGCTTTTTCTGCCCAGCAGGCTCCTTTCTTTGAGGGTAGAAAGGATCCTGGAGGAGGGACTACCTTTATCTGTGGTTACGAAGTGTCAGACACATAGTAGGTAGAACTCAAAATGAACTGATAACAGGTAAGTCCTGTGCCTTCTGGCCTGCTACTAAGTGAAGGTTTGGGCCTCATGCAGATCATAGGCAATCTATTTTCTATTAATCTATTTTCAAGTGATCCTCTTTCAGGAAAGCACTAAGCTGAAGTACCTTTTACTTACCTTTGTCTTCTTCAGCAGCATAGCTACCTAGCCTATAAATGGTACCTCTTATTCCCCTCATGTTTAAACATTTCCTAAAGTTTCAATACACTAATTTCCAAATCTGTTCATCTGAGTCGTTGTTCCCTCTCCAGCACTTAGAATGCAAATGCTGTGAAATAGTGTTGCATTAGAAAGTGCTAATTAGCTCCACATGAAACACAAAAACGAAGAGAGTGTAGGTAGGTTATCTCCATCAACCTACTAGATTTTTTCCTAATAACTTTCTCATTAATTTAGAAATACATTTTCTAGTCTCTCATGGCTGTTGAATGAGTCCTACAGTAGTTAAATAATATGAAAAGACTGAATGCTTTGCAGATCTCTAAATGGCCACTTGAAGTTATTTAAATCTTACAGCTACTTTTCTTAGATAATATCTTCTGATAATTAAAGTAAGCCTTTTGAAAGCTCATCTTTCTTCCTTTTGAATATAAAAGGAGATCAAAACAGAGTATTTCATGGGAATACAGTAAAATCTTAAATTATGGAAAGTTCCTGCCTACCATCAATAAACCAGAGACTGCAACAGGCTCAAAGGGAAGCAAGTTGAGTTTTGCAGCTGCTAATAAGACCCTTGCTGCTTTAGTGGCAGGAAGGAAAGGGTGATTCAGAACCATTCTTCTTAGCCTCACAGCAAAAGGGAATTAGTTCCCTTATTTCCAGCATCAGCAGTCAACAGAAAACATTCCCACTTGGATATTTTAGGATTTGAGATGGACTTAAACCTTTCTGACTGTTTTCCTAAAGCTGTCTTGAAATACTGTTCCACATCTTAGTAGAACATTAGAATAACAGGATAAACAGAAGAAACTTGAATCACTGAGAAACTTGAGGCAATATATTGCTACCAGCTTAGGGTTGTGTGGTTTATAATGATAAATGCTGGGACTTTCTTCCAGTTTCCCTGTTTTCAGATTAAAGAAACACTGCAGAGCAGCTTTGTCACACTGAAGTTTCAAGACCAAACTTTAATTATATAGCATACTTGCTTTGCATTTGGATAACGAGGACAGCAACTGAGAACACAGCGTGATGTCCTGCAACAGCATTGTTGGGGTGTCTCTTTGTTAAGATTATCAGGATTTTGGCAAATCAACAGGACAGGAAATGTGACAAACAAACAAACAAAACCACCACCAAAAAAAAAAAAAAAAAAAAAAAAAAAAAAAAAAAAAAAAGAAAAACCACCACAAGAAAACACCAGGAACCTGTAGGAAGAACTGGAGAAATTAAGAGTTTGTGCTAAGTCACCAAATCTGGCATTGCTGGCAACTGGTCACCTCTGTGCATTAATTTAAATTTTCCTTAATTGACACCTGGGAGATAAATTTAAGAGATATTTAAAAACATGTTGTAGAGGGAAAAAATAAAAGAAAACAAAATCAGCAGCTACTTAGTTACATTTGACTTATTTTCTTAAGTTTGACAAAGGGTCTACCAGGTCAATTCATGTTTCCCCAAGAGGGTTCAGAAATACTTTGTTGAAGACTCTTTGCTTTATCTCAACCTTTATTTTTCAGATTATGTTGGGACAAAGTAGGAAACATGCATTTTGTCTTGACTCAGAGCAGCTGCTGGCAGGTGTTGGGCCCTGGAATTTGTGGGATCTTCCACTGATTATGGCATGAGAAAAGAACTGCTCAGGAAATCAAGTTACATATGTACATATGCAAAAAGCCATTGCTCAAATTTTATTGGGTAGGATTACAAGTGAAAAATGGCCTTCATTAGCATAATGTTATTTTCAGGTTACAGGTAGGGATTAGGAGTTTCTCCAGAGAACATGCAGACCACATTCATCAACAGAAAGCAACAGCAACTCTCACTTCAGAAAAAAAACTGTTTTACATAACTAGCCTTGAGTCATGATGCAGGTTTTATAAATTACTTTGTCAATCTAAAAGATGCTTGTTATTCAAATTATGAAGCCCCTGTGAGTACAGGCCCATTCCTCTGAATAGAGAGACCATGAAAACATCAGTAACTCTGGCATAAAACTGATGTATTGTGTAATAATGTTTCACATAGAACCTGGTGCTTCATTTATCATCAATGTCTGTAGCTAGGTTTGGTACAGGTTAAAAATGAAACCCTGAATGCTTCAGTCACATTACAGATGTTAATAAAATAGCATATAGAGAGGTTGAGCAAGATGAATTTGGGATATAATGACTCCTTCAAGCCAAATGCTCATGAAGATTAGTGGAGGAGGATGGATGGGAATCTGTGCTTTAGAATAATGCTGAGCATCTTCCTACCAATAGCAAATTGATCAATCTGCTGTGGAAGAAGTAAATAGATACAAAAGAGATTTCTTACCTAACTGTCTACTTGCATAAGTCAGCTCATTTTAGCAGCTTTGATGTATCACTAGTTGCTGGTTTTGAACATTAACTTTCCCTATGTGCAGATCAAAATCACAGGGAAAAGTAGGAGTTAAAATCGAGCAGAATGCAGATTTGGTAGGAAAGGTGAAATGGGGTAGAGAACAGGGTAGGAAAGAAAGAGTGAAAGAGACAGGATTCAGGAAAGTGTAAGGATAAATTTAAAGCTTAAATGCAAAGCAACCCGTATAACTGAAAGCTGGAGTGCTTTTTTTTCCCCCTCTTACAGTAATCCATGTTTGAATTAACAGTGAGTGACTTGGAGAGTAAAGAGTTGAGCCTTCTTCACCATAACCTGGATCTGGAACTCCTCTGACCAAGCCTTAGAGATCTGGTTTTATTTCCTTAAGAGCTCTTGGCATGTGTCTGCAGCATGGGAATTAGGCTGCTTGCTGCCAGCACTGACTTGTGCCATGTGTGAGCAGTTAGATGTGACAAGAGAGACTCATGCATGGGAAGTCAAGGCTGTTTAAGTTGCTAGTCAGGGTCAGAGCCAACTGCAGCCAGGCCATTATCTTCAGTTAATGTACTCTGCTTTGTATCTGAAAGCAGCTGAGACAAAACTAAAGTAAGCAATGCCTCCTGTGAAGCATAACTGCTCTTGCCTTTACGTATCTTTAAATATTCCACTCCCTGATCCTTCTTCCTTGCTAAATGCTCTGCTTATGGAAGGGCCAAAGGCTTTCAGAGGTGTCCATTACAGCATTATGTCCTTACCTAGAACAATATGTTATATCTGGCATTGTTCCTGTTGCAATCAGACAAAGGAACATCAGCAAGGCTGTAATAGGATTTTTTAGGTAATGTATCTTAATTTCCGTAGGAGATTGTGTAGACACCTCTGTGGGCTCCTGTGCTGTATACTTCTAATTAACTACTGGGCAGTGGGGTTTCTTAATATCTCACCATTCTACTTGTTAGAAAATATTTATTTACAGAAAAAAAAAGGGAAGTGTCTATATAAACTGCAGAATTCTAGCAAATGCATCAGGTTCCTTTTGAATTGCTTCTGAGATGCAATGATAAATCTTACCTGATGTTTTATGCCACTCAGTTTATCAGGAGAAAACTACTTTTAACAAGAATGTAGAAGAGCATGCAGTTTCATTACTTCTCTCCTGAAATCTCAGATTACAGTTAATCCTGTGCTTTTCAGATTTGTAGTTTTGATTCCCACAGGACTAGAGATCTGTTTCTGAAAGCTTTTCTCTCCCACCTCTCTCATCTTGATCCCACATGCTGTTTTTCAAGGTGACACACCACTCTTCAAACATAGGAGGAGGTGGGGAAGGAAGGGAGGGGGAAAAATTGTTCCATTTTAAATTGGTGTAAAATGAAATAAGACTTTAAAATGTTACAAACAAAATATTTAATCTCCCAAAGTATTACAGGGCCAGCACATCCCCACCTTCTGCATCCCCCTAATCCTATTAGATAACACCAGGAATAAGCAGTTGGCACAGTAAAAAATGCCAAATAAATGATTTTTAACTGCTTGATACTAAAAAAGGCAGGAAAAAAAAAGTAAGATGGATAAAAAGCAGTAGGAACATGACAAGAATATGAGAGTATTCAGCCCCTAGTCTTGTGCATAATGGCTGTTGCTCAAGTGTGCCTAGTTCAGACTTGGGAAGGTATTCATTCCACTGGAGACCTTTTGATCTGAGTATCATCTTGCATGAAAGTTTTCATGAATTGTTTCTTTCAGTAGTTTGATGATATTCCTTTCTTGGCTAAATGAAGAGAAGTTCAGATGAGAGCTCTGCAATTTGAAAATGTTTTCAAGGAATATGGTCATCTCAGTGCCTATCTCTGCTTTTCAGTTCACTAGTCAGGAATAAGGAGGTGGTGAGGTGCCCCTGTTCCCTCAGATACTCCTTGCAGCAGGTGAAGGTAATTGCTGGGGGGTTGGTATTTTTTAATCTGATGTCTCTCCTCTCCGTTCATGAAATGCAAAGTATTTACATAGCTGTCACTTCTGCCTCTCGTTCCACAGAGGAAACTAAAGGAGAGAACAGAGGAATGACTTAAGCTCAAGGAGACAACGTTAATGCAGAAATACAATTTAGGTTTTAATCGCTGTGTTTTCTCTGTGATGTGTTCCTGTCTCCAGTTCTCCAGCAGAGCAGGGTTACTCACTCTCTGAAAAAGGCAAGTGTTGAGCCCATACAATGTTCCTGTCATATGCAAACTGTAAAAAGCTTCCAGGTATCTAACCACAATCCAGTGAACCTACATTTGTAAATCGCATCTGTACCAACACAGATTTTCCAAAATTTAGTTGATTTGTGAAGTTTGACTTTTGAAAAGTCAGATGTAACTGCAGACCTTCTACATTCTTATTCCATTGTGGCAATATGGATAAATGGTATCAAAAATTTCTTAATAGGGTCCCTTTTTAAGGTGAATTAAGGTCTTGGATGAGGTGGTTGGGTTTTTTCCATCCCACCCAGGACATATATGACTTTAGAGCAAAAGAATTACCCATGACTACCCATGGTTGTGACTATGCCAGATGCACAAGTCGCCACAATTGTAAGGCAGACAAGAAACTTTGCATCTGATGTCCCAGAAGAGGCTTGTGATGTCATTTACTCCTAAACAGAAAGTAGAACAACTTTTAGATCCAGTCCTGGTGACTTTTTGCACACTTTCTTAAAATTAGGTCAAAGTGTTAGCCCCAGCTACAAGCAGAGGCCAAGTTCAGGAAATAGGGAGGAAAGAGAAGGATAGGTGAAAAGATTTCATTGTTATACACCAGATCCACAGATTAGAAAGGTGGCGAAATCACATACCTGTGACAGGAATGTTAAAAAAAAGTAAATGTGTCTAAATAGCAAATGTACACACTTTTTCTTTAGGATTCCTTTTTGCTTCAGATCACTTTGTTAAAGTGAATATTAGTAAAGAGGGAAGACATTGGTGGAGACTGACACCTCGGCAAGCTCTAAACCAAAATCCATACATACGCCATCACTGTTTGCTGATTGCATGGCACAAGTCTGGCAATGAATATAGGATCTAATTTCCAAGATGCAAACTTTTGAAACTTGGATAAATGAGAAGTCACTTTGAGGGAACTGATATGTGAAATACATGATTTGTCCACCACGTTGCTACTACCAGGATTTCTAGCAGCCACAGGTATCTTACTTGCTCCAAGCCCGTGACTAGAGCGCGCCTTCATGCCAAAACAGGAGTGATGTCTAGGACTGTAAGGAAACTTGGGAATTATTTATGGTCATACTGGGTCTCAGCCTGTGGATAGGCACAGGCTTTCAGTATTCTTGACTGCTGAAATAGATTTGAGGCTTTAAGGTCATTGTGATTTTAAGGTTTCTTCATTGCATGCCAGATAGTTGTGGGGGTTTTTCTCTGTGCTGGAGAGTCTTCACTTACCAAGGTTTCCACTCAGAAGATTGCCTTCAAACTTGTTTTCCTCATCATGTTCAGAGATGACGTCTTCAGTTTCAGCCTATGTGTGCTCAGAATCAGGGTTAGTTTCTTCTGGGTGTTGTTTAGGAGCTGCCTGTTCCAGTAGACTTCAAACACAGCATCAGACAAAGACCTGAATATAAAAGCAAGTAGTGCTGATGTGCCATATTTAACACAGGCTGAGCAGGGAAATCAACTTTAAAACATTTGTTTGTGTTGTTCTGCTCCTTCTCTAGTTCTTCAGTTAATGCTTCAAAATTATTCCTAGGTCTTTGTGGTAGCTTAAAGAATCATTTATATCCCATTGTAATCACTTATTAACATCACTGTACTTAAAAACAGTCTCCATTGTAAGCCTAAAGCTCCTGTTAAGATTGTGGAAGCAGCACTGTTAGTATTGTACAGCAGTATTGCCAACTACACAGCCTTGGAGTGGGGAGATGCCCAACTGTTGTCCTACAACAACTAGTTTAACATCACTAGTTTGCATGCAGGGCAGTGGGAGAATCCTGCTCATTTTGCAAATCATGCACCTTATTCTGTAAAAGGACTTTTTTTGGGCAACCTACATAAACTAAACCTCTCACATCCAAGAATGGTCTAGCTTTGATTAGGCACTGGAGCTGGACACCCGAAGTCCTGTTCTGTCCATCATCCACTGAAGCAGGTTTGTGTGGTTTCCCTTTCTACAGAGCCAAGTGCCTGGTTGCCATTTGGAGCCCTTCCAGTAGCACTGGGCACTGGGGGCACAGCAGCAGGTACTTGCTTTGTGCTCCCACCTGAGACAGAGTTATGCACATGCACCTTACACTGAGATCAGGAAACAATGAAACCCTGCTCTAATTTTAGTAAGTGTCAAAGCACTGGGGAAACCTAACTTCAAGCCAGAGCATCTTTGTGGGAAAAGCCTTTGACTGGTTCTTGGTTTCTTCAGAGGGTAAGAGAGCTATTGCATTTTTCCAAGCTATTCGAGGGCTTAGAGATTTCAAAATTAAATATTTCAAATCAAGTTAACACTGTGCTTAGTTTAATGTGGAGCTGCAAAGGATACTTCTAAGTACCAGGCAGTGCTTGTGCTACATGAACTGTGAAATACTTTACAGCAGCAAAATACCCACAGCAGTCATCACATTTTTGTGCTCCTAAGGCTCTGGAGCATTTCTGAAAATGTTAAATTCAGATTCACCTCTTCAAATATAATAGCCAGAAATAGCCCTACCCACATTAGTTTCTTGATTCAAGAAAACTGTACCTATTTCTGAATATATTTTAGAAAAAAAAAAAAAAAAAAAAAAAAAAAAAAAAAAAAAAAAAAAAAGCTGGAGATTTCTTCACCAAAAGCTGAGAGCCTACTGAACTGGCTGAGAGGTGACTAATTCATGGATCTTGGGAGGACACACAACATGAAAAGTGATGCAAATAATTCCTCTTTCAAATTTATATGTAATAATCACTGCAATGAATAAAAAGTGATTTTTATAGGTTAGGACAATGGGAAGCAGCTGGCTGCATGTAGAACAGGCCAAAGAACATATTAATACTTCTGCAGAACAGATGAAATTCAATTTACCCTTTTAATGCTCATAGGCAGAACAATCACCACATTTTTGTGCAAGAGGCATGGAAGAAGAAGCAGGTGGAGAGAAGATGGAGCATTTCAGCCAACTCATGAGAACTGAGGTCTTTGAGTAAACTCTTGTGGTTTTTTTAGTCAAGACAGGTATATTTTCTATGAGGAAAACATTATTTGTTTCCTTTTTCCTTTTTAAACAGTACAATTCTCCCAAATTTGGCATAATAATTAGTTTGAAAGCTTTGTGGAATAACAAACATAAACTTTTATCATATTATATTTAATTACATATGTCATACTTCCATTTTATAATTACCTTTCATTTATAAGGTTGTGAAGATCATTTTAATGACTTTTCAATTATTTTGCAATTAATTGGTTTTAATTTCCATGCTTCTTTATTAGGGATGTCAGCAAATTACTTCATGGATAAATGAGGAGGAGTGTTGCAGAAGGTTCAGCTTCTGTTTTTCTTTTTCTGAAAACCAAGCTGGTGAAATAAAGTCAAGCATTCAGCATAAATTAAAAGCTCACACACACGACATTTGGAAAACAGTTTGTAACTATCATTTTAGATGTGATTATAGAACTGAATTGATGGCCTAGAAACAATACCCTTGGTGAGTACTTGAAGTTTATGGAAATCACCTTGCTGAATGGCTTGAAGGATAGGACCTGCAGAGCTAGACCAAGAATCCCACCCAGCTCCTGGACTCTCATGATTAAATCAGAATGTGTTTTATTCTTGGTGTTGGGAAAAATCCACAAGCACCAACAAAAAAACACAGTGTAAATGTAATTTTTAAAATATTTGAGAAAAATAATTCCAGTAGAGGTAAACTACTTTTATTTGCTTCAGCTCTAAAATGGCTTCCCAGAAGCATGGCCTGTCATAGCAGCAGGGATACAGTATGCAGTTATACAGTAGAAGTTGCTTGTGATGCTACTTCGCCTTTTGAACTGATAAACTAAGTTTTTAATTACTGAAGTGCTGTGTCTGAAGGCAGCCAATATTTGATGTTTCAAGGGCTGATTAACATTTCCTGTGACCCATAAAACTGTGCATTTTCTCTTACGTTGCAAACATCCTGGAAAAAAAAAGAGTCACTACTTATTTTCCCAGATGGTGAGAAGGAATCTGCACCCCACTGCTAATCAGTAAACCCTTTGCTTTGATTATTTCTGGTGTTTGGATTCCTCCATCAAACTGCATTAGTCCTATATGGAATAACAATACTTACCTGAGCTAGAGGAAAGTAAATAGCAGATGGGAAGGGGTAGCAGTTCAACAGTCTATAAAATATGCATGAAAATTATCAAAATTCTCAACAGTTATTAAGGCTTTTTGAAATAGCTGGAGGTTCACTAAGCAGAACCACAAGCTGTGACCTGAAAGAGACACTCCTACACTCAACTTCAGAGGCAGACAGACCAAAAGCCAAGCTCATTAAATGGACTCCAAAGACAACAAGAAGTCTCATTTTGGCACATGAAACTATGTATGGAAGTGTTGCAAATTAGAGATTTCTATTACAAAACTGAATGTCTGGTTAAGAACATGAGCTTTTTGCATAATTGGGATAAATACAGGTGGGCAGGAATTCTGGAAATTTTAATGTGCCTCATCCTCAGAATATAAATGTATCATTATTGCAGCTGTTTTTACAAAGAAATACCAGTCTTTCCTATTAAAAAAAAAAAAAAAAAAAAAAAAAAAAAAAAAAAAAAAACCACCAAAAACCCCCCAGAGTCTCAGACTCAGATTTGGGTCATAAAAGGTATAGTTGAGAATGGAGGGTTTTAAGAAAGCAAAGCTAATGCAGAGATTATTTCAAATTCAGATGAAATCAATTCACTGTAATTTTGTATGGATATTAAGTAGAAAGACAATTTGGGGGGGTGGAGGAGGTAGCAGCAAGTGAGACATAGTCAGTTGAAGATTAATACATCCCACGTTCCCCAAAATCAAGGAGATGAAGGAGCAATCTGGGATGGACCTAGAGCACTGCCTGCCTTCAGCAGGCAGCCCAGCTGCTCAGGAGAAGCCTCGGTGTTCCATGTTGATGGAAATGGTTCAGGAACATGCCAGCAGCTGCTGTTCAAATTGAGTAAAAACGAGAGCCTGCAGTCCATGAAGGAAGCAGGTTACCCCCAAGGACTACAGTTTTACATGTAACAAGGTCTGTCTTTGGTCTGTTTTCACTGCAGTATCCAGGTGTGAAAGAGACAAGCCAGCGACCCTGTTTTAGAGATAGAAACGGAAATGCAGAATAGTTCTCTGCTCACTCCTGTGCTAACAAACACTGAAGTTCCACCCTGCTGTACCTCATACAGCAGGATCTCTGAGTATGTGAGAAAGTGGGGGAGGATTTTAGATTTTTTAGTTATTCTACCTGTGGCTGAAAGGAAGTTCTAAAATATAGGTAGACTGGGCTGTTTGAGGGGTTTGGAGTAACTCTGTGAAAGCTGCAGGGAAGAAAAGTCTGATTTATCCCTCCTCTAATTTCACCTCTACTCTTTCCTGCCCAAATCTTGCTCAGCCTCTTCTCATCTGCCCCAACAGATAAATTTCTCTATTGCACTCCTGCAAAAGCCCAGAAGGGAAAAGGAAAGGTAATATGTAAGCAGTAGAGGCCCCCAGAGCATGTAAGGGATGAAAAAGGTATTGGAAAATTGAGGGATAGCTTGAACCAAACAAATCTCTCCTATAATTTTACAGAATTTCTGAAAGCTGTTGTTTTCCTACAGCTGAATACAAAAGTAAATCCTGACTCCCACTTGTGCCAATAGAAATGGCTCTGCAAATATTTGCACATGTGAAAGCATTTCACATCAGTGAGGTAGTTGTAATTATGTTTTTGTCTTCCGAGTAGAGCCGTAAAAAGTACTTCAGATTAAGCACCATCCTAGGTTGTAGCATTTGGATTGACTTGCTATTTGTTAAATCTCATGGATCCAGAGATAGGTTGTTTGTGGGAAATGTGCTTGTGCCAGCTGTGGAAAGGGGATGCATGAGCCTGGCCATGTCAAGGCCTTGCTTTTAGCCCTATGAATTTTTCATGTGACAAAAGCCTAAAATCCTTTTCAGTCTGAGTCATTGGCTAGTTTTGTCACTACTTCAGCAGGTTCCTATCCACTATGGTATTCTTCACAGGTTTAAAGTTCTGAGTACCAGCCAAAGAGTCTATATTTTTGACTCTATAGCGAAATTAATTCTGTCTAAGATCTATAACCATGTAGGACCTACAATAGATGCTCTTATCAAACAAATGGATTTTTTTTTTTCAAGTAAAAGAAGTTCTCTAACTATGGTAGTTCTATAAAGATCACCAAAAGAAGAACAAAACAGGTTCCAATTGGAAAGGAGAGTATCCTTCTGCATTTAAAAGTCTGGGATTCTTGTTCTGAACTGAAAATCCCACGTTGTCTAGGTACGATTCCTAGTGTCACACATGCAATATACACTCTGAAATTTTAAATTGCTTACTTTCATTGATGAAGCTGTTATGCTTTCCAGCCTGTATTGGCCTTAAAAGTGATATTCCCATAAATATCAGTGTGAGTATCAAGGAGAATGGAAATAAGCCCTGTGTGCAATCCTGCAGGTTTTGTGCATTCTGGTATTGACTCACCAAAGCACTGAGTAACATATATTTTGTCTTATATGCACCTATTGAAATCAGCAGGGATATATGCATAGTTAAAGGTAAGGATGCATTTGAGCACTCAACTGGATTACATTCAGAGCAATTCTCAGCTGTCAAAAACCTGTTTACTGCAAGTAAAGTAGCTGAACTAGCCAGAGAGAAACACTGATGTGTCACGGTCAAGCCCTGCTTTACTCTTTGGAAACCACCAAAGTAACTAGTTACATACAACCACAGTTACTTATGAGCCCTCCCTCCAGGCTATAAGTATTTATTTAACAGACAGGGGAATGTTAACATACAGAACAGTGCAATGCAACTTAGTTAAATTCTCAGTCTTGAATGTTGATAAGATAAATTTCAAAGGAAAGACTCATACACACAGAAATCCAGCTAGTGTTGAGAACACAGACAATTATTCTAAATAAATGTATATGTATGATCAGATATGGACCAGTTTCTTGGGTACTGGATCACTGTTACCCAGATGAAGATGTCCCTACCACCACCTCACCCCACCAACATCTTGCTGGATTTTTCTGTTAGCATGTCACTACTAATCAGTGAACTTCTCCTAAAAAACTCATTTTGTCCTTTGTTTTTTGATTCAGAAAAGTTCTAGATCTTTTATTCTTGACTTGCATGCAATACATGGCAAAATCCTTCCTTTGTTCTAAAATCATTCTCTTCCTCAAAAAAGAGGTTTCAGATTAAACATTAGGCAAATCTTTTTAGTCAACTACTGTATCAGGTTTTCAGTTTGGTTTTTTGGTTTGGTTTTGGGTTTCTAAATGTTATTTAGCTCTAATATTATTTTTATATGATAGATCCCATGAAAAATCAAATATTTTCAGTCAGTCTGTTGTTCTCAAAGTTTAAATATACCACACTGAACAGGAAGATTCAAATAGCCTAACAACTGCTACCAATAAATAAGCAAATTTGTGGTATAAGAATCCTGGAAATCTGCCCTTTCACTGAAGAACACACCCAAATATGCTTAAGAAGAAAAGAATGCAAGTTTGCCCCTATCCATTAGTAATATAAATAAAAAGCACTAATTATACTAATTTCTTTATTAGAACCAACATAATAATGATCAAATAAAAGTTCAGACAGTGCCAAGAGGGAAAAAAAATATATTTGTAAAACAAGTATATCAGTCTCATACCTTCACACTGGACACATAAGTTCTTCCAATGAGTTTTAGTTACAGGAAGTACAAAAATTCAAAACCAGATTGTGAATACATTGTTTAAAATGGCTGCCAAGTTGAAAAAGTGACACCTCCCATATAAACACAAACTGTAACTTAGTTGGGTTTTTTTATACCACTGTTGGTTATGCAGAAAGTACACTTTTTTCAGTTGCTTATGCAAGGATTCTCAGTGGAAAAAAAAATGCTAACCACAGTGGCAATGTAAAGCTAAACCATTCTTAGAGAGGCTGGTAAGAGATGGAAGAAATGGGAAAACTTAACAAAATAAGTAATGAAATAAGCCCATAAATACCATCAATCTTTAGGTAAATAATTTTAAAACAACCTTTAGCCTTAGGGAGATCATGTTTCATTTAGACATAGAATGAGCCAGCTGCCTCAGCAAATCCATCGCTCAAGGGTTACCATTTATTCTGATGTTGAATGTTGGAGCTGCAGGCAATGAAAATTACTGATCAAAATCTGTATTTTTAAAATGTTTGCACTGGGGTGTTAAACTTCAGTGAGCTATA
The DNA here is from genome assembly GCA_027886175.1 of Phylloscopus collybita. Lineage (NCBI taxonomy): Eukaryota > Metazoa > Chordata > Aves > Passeriformes > Phylloscopidae > Phylloscopus > Phylloscopus collybita. The sequence continues at coordinate 20,580,846 of JAJNNQ010000024.1, forward strand.
GTTGATGTTTCTTGGGGTAAGGAAACATCAAGTATTGTAATGGTCATGGTTTTAGTTGTGTGTGAACCTCTCTGACTTGATCACAACTCACCTAGCAGATCTGTCCTTCATGTTGAAATAACATTTCATGGTCTAGCATGTAAGCCATGCTCTAATTCTTTGCTTGTGGTTTTTTGGGTTTTGTTTGTGCGTTTGTTTTGTTTTGTAGTGGTGTTTTGGTTTTTTGTTTTTGTTTTGGTTGGTTTTGGTTTTGTTTGTTTGGTTTTTTTGTTGTTGGTGTTGTTTTTTTTTTTGCAGGGGGAGGCGTTGATTCAAGGGCTCAGCCAACAGAGCTTCCACCATTTGCTTCCAGGTTTTGTCAATCCAGAAGGGCTGTCTGTAAGCAAGACCCTTGCAATGGGACCCTCAGCATGGCTGCAGGAAGAATACTGCATGGTCCAAAGGGGGATGCTGGGGCAGTACTGGTGTGTTAAACATAAATACACAGAAAACTCTCCAACCTTTTGCAACAACTACCTTTTGCAAGCAATACAACTTAAGAAGAGAAGAAGTCACAAGTGCAAATCATCTAATCCTCATTCATCCCAGCCACTGCTTATTTATTGGGAGCAGTTCCTTCTGAAAATTGAAATGCTTGAATTTACAGGAGATTGGTAACAAAAAATTACATGCTCATCAAAGGTAAGAGATACAATCTACAATTTCATTAATGCTGTGTGTTGTCTCTTTTGGATTTCTTGTTCCTCCTCGGAAAAGAAGTTTTAAAGTCTGAGTTGTAAAAAGTTTTCATTCTAAGTGTTGAGGAATGTTTTACTTCTGTAGCCCAACTCTGAACTGACTTAGCATTTAGCATGACAGACTCTTTGAAGCCTTAATCCTCTGAGTTTTGGCAACAACTGTTATGGTTGTCCCATTACAGTGAGTCCCAAAACAGAGAGCAGTCCAAATGGTCTTTTATTGAGGATATTTTACTATTGAGCTTGCCTATGCCAAATCAAGCTCAAGAAATTAGTCTGATACATAAACTGCTAAGCAGGATCTGTGTGCTTAAGGAGAATGACATAGTGCAATGCAGAGTTAAACTGTCAGGGAACTCTTTCTGATGCAAAGGGCTGCTCACTATCTCTGTCACTGAGCTGTTCCTTCAACCAATACATAGATATGAAGCATAAGCAAAACAGGTCTGATCCTGAAAGGTGCCAGAAAGGTGATGGTTTGGCACCTCCATCCCAAAAGCAAAAGTAGGGGACAATTCCAAGCCATGCTTGGACATGTAACTGCTTGCCTTCTCTTAGCACATTCCCCAACATCAATATGCATTTTTTGTATGTATACAAATACATGTACTATATGTAATATAGTACATATAACTATGTATGTACTATACTGAACATATATACTATATATACTATATATACTGCGTACTATAACCGAACATATTCTATTAAAAAGGGTAAGTTTTGTAAAAGTCTTGAAAACCCTTAACTATTGTGTAGAAATGGTTTTCTGCCATATTTCTTTGTTTTGCTCTATCTGAACTAGAATTTATTTCTGGAGTCAGCGTTTGTCTGCAGTGGGTAGCCTGATAGGCTCCATGGGGAGTAAATGCTGCATATTGGACCAGAAAGCCCCAATTCTTCCTTACTGATCTAGAGCACATAATCACGGTCAGCCTATGAAGTCATTCTGGGCAGCTGGGGAAGAGGTTAGGACACCAACAGGGAACACATTTTTGAAGTTTGCCCCAGAACAGGGCTGTTAGGAAAGTGTCATGCTAAAACACTGACATAAAGAGGAAATCTTTTGAAAAGCACTGGCTTTGTGCCCCAAGCTTGTCAGAGAAATTTCCAAGAAGCAGCTGTGCCTGTTCTCAATCACTGTTTTGCCTGAATGGTGTATGGTAAGATGACCCCTGTGTAACACACGTAAGGGCTGAATTCATTAACCAGCAACACTGCCTGAAAGCTTTTTCTTTGCCTCAGAGCACAGGGATGGTATAATTCATGGAATTCAAGACTGACAGATGGAATTATTTTGACCTTGGATACACAAGCAAGGTTATGTGTGGTAGTTCGATTCTTAAGTACAAAGAACATATCTAAAATGCTGGGTAGAGGTACAGAGGTCAAAGGCATTATGAACCATACAAAGAAGTCACTTTAAAATTGGCAGTAGTGTTTAGCTTGAGAAATCAGATTCCTAATTTCAGCTCCTTATTTTCAGTCATGTGCTGTTGAATCCTGTGCCTACAAAGCAAAATGAGCACTAAGTAATTTGCTCAAAATGGTTTAAGAATAGCATTTTAGCTTTTCTAGCCAGCATCCTCAGTTTGATGCATAATTTTTCACTTCTCTAAGGAAATACTGTGATTGCTCAAAAGAGGTTCTGCATACAAAACAGAGCTTGCTTTGAAACCTGAGACAGAAGCTGTCTCTGCACAAAAAAATTGGTTTTCCCCCTAAATACCCTGTATACTACACCCAGAATTTGGTTCAATCTGAATAGTCCATTTAACAGAGCCTTTGGTTTAAATCCTTACTGTAACTGAAAACAATATTATGCTACAGGTTCTACACTTTGACTCCACAGTAAATATTATTCAGAAATAAAGATTTATAATTAAGTAATAGAAAATGTATTGACTAGTATATAGGTGGCACTCAATTGTAGCCATCTATAATAGGCTTAAAATTATGAAAGTTGTTAAATGTAAAATAATAATTACCTTGTAAGGGCAGAAAATTACTGAGAACTAATGTTTTAGAGCTTGAGTCCCTTAATTTATGCAAGTTTGCACCATTATTTTAATACTACAGATCACCTCCTGACTTGCAGTGGAATAAAAGGAAAATTTAGTTTCCCTCTGCATTTAGCAGTGACTAACATTATGACTGGATTACGACTGGTAGAGATCTTATGCCTAAATTGCAGATTGTCAAATTTGGCAATCACAAGACCTTTCCTCTATTTATTGATACAACCAAAGCTGATATTTTCTCCAAATGACTTGATGTAACAGCCCAGAAAGCAAAGCAGTATCTGGCTGTTACTTCAGCGGTATTTCACACAGCAGTACAAAATCAGAAAAAAACATTTCTTGACTGTTCCCACTTTAAATGCAGATATAATACTTGATCAAATGGGATTCCCTTGTGTTTCTGCAAATCTCTGAAATCTTGAAGTAAAGGTCAGGAACTGATAAACATCCTTTATACATATTTATGACTTTATACTTCTATATCAGAGTGCAAAATAGTCATATCCTACCTGGGGGCTACACCTGGGATGTGATTACTGCTTCTGCTAGTGCTAGCCTCCACCAGAAAGCAGGCAGGACTCCTGTGGCCAGCCAGGAGCATGCATATTCAGTGCAGGAAGCAAGAGCCACACTGGGCTCTGGGTCAGCCCAAGTAACCTGGATGTGGCCTTCAGCAGACTGAGGTTCACCTCTGAAATACCAAAGTGCAAAGGAGCCGACACCAAATGCAACCTCGTTTGCTACACAGCAACACTAAAAAGCACATTTAAGGAACAAAATGCCAGACAGCACTAAGACAGCTACTGGCAACCAACCAATAAGAAAGATGTTACCACAACAATTTCAAGTAGTACTGGAGAGCAGAGCTCCAGTTTCAAAAAGCTGGAATTGCACAAGCACATCCTAATCCCCTTTAATTCTGTCATGTGAGGAACATCACTGCGCTAATGGCTTGGGTGTTTTGTTGTGTTTACCTTCAAATGAATAAATGTAAAATCTATATTAAGAAAGTAAACAAGCAAAGGTGAGCCTTGTTTTTCTGTGAACACCTGCAATAGAGATTTTAAAAGATTAAAAGGATGAGACATAAAATGCATCAGAAGCATTTGAATAGCAAGGAAACTGAAGGTGTAAGTAAGCAAGTAAAAAGCCTTGGTGATTCAATAACATTCATCAAGATTTGTACTTATACAGGATCTCTTACAAGGAGACACATGGACAGAAAAAGAACCAAGAATAGTTGCTGAGACTCTCAGGGCACAGCAAATAGGCTGGAACTACAGAGAAACTGTTGACTGACAGTAACAACTTGCACTCAACTAATCCCTTCACAACATAAGCAAAGAAAGGAAAAATGAGATTCAAGTAAAAGCCAAGGGAAGCCCCAGGGAAATTCCAAGTTAAAATGCTGAAAGCTTGTACTAAGTGCCTTGATTTTGAGAAGTTTTACACAGCCTGGGCCTATGAAGAGTGTCCTGACAGAATAAAATGCAGATTTTTCCCTTAAGGAAATAAATCAATAGTTGAATTAGTAACAAATATTCCATTGTAACAAATCTAAATTACCTGAAACTGAACAATCAGAAAAAGGAGGAAAGTATTCAGGCCCCATGCTCAGAAGCACAGAACTGCTTTATCAGATGGCTAGGGCAAACATTACCAGTGCTGTGCTGTCAGCTAGAAGGGGTTACTGTACCCCTATCCAAATTATCCCAACTGGTAGACAAAGGATGTTCTCTGTGTAACCCCCAGTCTCATTTTGCATGAGGAAAGCCTAGGTAACTTTTCCAGGACAGTCAAAGTGCAAGCAGTGACTTATAACATTGGGCAGGTTTGAGAAGTTTCTCAAAGAAGGTATTTGTTTCCTTGTCTCTGTGCTTGGAGTGTGTGATGAGGCAGATGCAAAGAAAAAGAAAGAAGAAAATTACAGTGCAAATTGGGACATTTAAAAATTTGAATTTCCAGTAGGAAAATCAGCTAAAAGTTGATATATTTTACTGTGAAGCAAGGCAATGATTAAATCATTATTTCTTCTCAAAGCAAAGTTCTGAAATATTCAAATCCCAAACCTTGAAAAGAAAAATCTTTTCAAATCTTTGAGTTGAAACGAAAGAGTTTATATTGGGGTTTTTTCAGTCAAAATCATGAAAGAATCATAAATCTGAACCCTCTAAATAAGAAATTTGGAATCAAAATCTGTACCCCCTTAAACAGGTTGGTTGTAATCAAAAGTGGAACTTCATAGTACAAATACACAAGACATAAGGCTTCCCTCCCTCAAATCTTCCTCAAAACAACTTTTATCTTTCATAATGACCTTTTATGTTTTCCACTGATTTGGAAGCCAGATCTGTGCATTGTCTTTCAATGTTACTTTTGTTCCCTAGATAAAATACACTTCTCATCTTGGCATAGGACAAGCTTGGGTTTTGTTTTCTGTAGTGTAACAAGAAGACAGATGTGAGTTGGTGTTCCGGAATCAAAAGTGTTAAGATGGCATTAAATCTGTAAGTAAATGGCATTTGAGAACTGAAGCAGGCAGACCTTACTGGCAAGTCATCAGTTGTGGCTTTTTGGTACAAATAAAACCAATAGATCTTCAGATTTCCAAGAAGCACAGTATAAACTGACGAATGAAATGCAGGATTATTGAAGTGCCATATTTACTATAAGGGGCACCATCAGTTGCTCTATTCTTGTGTTTGAATGAAGATGTGGGAACGGGAGACAGGACCAAAAAAACTGCAACAGCTGTTCCATTAACAAAAAATGCTTTCACGTTGATAGTTCTCTGGACATGGACAGTAAAAATACGATATTCATTCTGCAAAACAGAAACTAGATTACTTCAGATTAACTTCTCATTTAGTTCAAATTTCTAGCTAAATGTAGGTCAGAACACAGTCTTGTTGACACTGAGGCAAGAAGCAGGTATAAATTGATTTATTGCTGTAATTCTATGCCTGCTTTGCCCCATCCATTTCCACAAGCCCTAAGACACCTGAGATGGACATGATGCCTAGTTGTTGGAGAGGATTTGTGACCTTCAGAACTCAACCGGTTGTAATTGCTATTTCCACCATGCTGCTGCTTGTACAGCAGCATATTTACACAACAACAAAAGACACTTATTGATGTAAAACATTCCTCTCTAGGCTGTTCAGGGCCACAGTCCAAGTCTGCCAGCTGTACACACTGCACCAGCAGCAACTGGAGCCTGATCATTTTCATCCTGCAGAACAGGACTCCAAATGGCATCGCTCCTCTCCCACATTGCACTGGCACCAGGTAACATGAGTTTGCTTCAGGGAATGTTCAAGCCCACTTCTGAGGGCAGGGCACTGCTTGGCTGTTCTGGTAAAGCTTGTTGCTATGAAAATTCTCCAAAACAGGCAAATAATCTTGGGGGAACGTTGGGGATATTAGAAAAACTAAACATAGCACTTGAAAACCAACTTTAAAAGCTTAAAGTTTCCTCACTTCCTGTACTCAAGAATTTACTAATTATATCTTACAGTTGTGTCTCTTTTTCCCGCTGAGATCTGAGACACAAAATTATGAGCCAGCATTATTTATTTATTGGCAATATTTGTGTGGATCATTCTTACACCATAATGCTCTCTGGTCCCTGATGGATATTATAATGAAATTTGCTATATGGAGAGATTTATCCAGGATTCCACTAATGGAATTGAGTGGTGGTCATTATTTCTCCCAGTCCTCTTGCCATCTTTATTGTTGGCTGTGCTAAGAAATCACTAACACCTAGTCTGAATACAGCCTGTAGGACAGGAGCTGAACCAACTGACTGTCTTAGGCCCTGTGGCCTTGGCTTAGGCTTCTCCTTGTGTTTATTGCAGTGAAATCATCTTTGTGCAAATCTGAAACATTTGACTTGAATTTAGGAAAGATGCATACCTTTGCATCCCAGAGGTGAGGGTAAAACAGCTTAGCCCTTTTTGGTATGTGACCACAAAGAATTCTGTTATTTTCACTTGACAACTTTATTCCAGCTGTTGTGCCTTCATTATAACATTTATTTATATCTCCTTTTGAAACATAGTGAAACATAATGCTAACATATACCACTATTTTAAAGTCTTCATTACAAATAAGAAAGGGTTATACAATGCACTGGACTTCTCAGTGGGTTGGGACAGATTAGCTTCTTTGTGAAAACTCTGTTCTTCTCTCATCCTAATTCCGTAGTGCTCTGAGAGACAATATCCAACTGCAGCCCAAATACACAGAATGCTCATACAAAAAGTTAAGCCTGATCTTTCATCATGACAGCTATCATGCTGCTTTCCATTAAGGAAATCATGTTAGAGGCTTTTATCACTATGAATCAGGAGGTGACTTAAATGCCAGTCTCTGAAAATACAAAAGATCCCTGTGATCTTGAACCTGCTTTTGGTTTGTTTGTGCCCCACCATCTACACTTGTGCTTCTGCAAGTGGCTGTTCTGAATAGTAATGTAGATTGGAAAGTTGATTTATATTTGAAAACTTTTAAATTATGATAATTTCCAGTCTGGAAGCAGGAAAAATATTATCTCTATTGATTTAAGACTTTGGATAATCTCTCTCTCCATGCTTTTAATAACATGATGGCTAGCAGTAAATTCACTAGCACTGATTGATCACACCAATACTCTGCAATTGTGAACAGCTGATTAACTCTTCTGTTATGTGCTTCTAATCAAACATAACAACCTGGCTATAGGTACTGCTGTATCCAGAGTACAGGGACTGAATGGTAGGGATGGGAATCTCTAATTGGATCATTCAGATTACTTAAGAAAGAACATATGAGTAAAACAGCACCAGCTGGCTGTATGTGTGCTAGTAACTGTGAACACACTGAGGGAGGTATTTTGTGAAGCACAAGCGTGTGCTGTGACCCCAGAAGTAAATAGGCACTAAAAACACAGCTATTATTACATGTGTGATACATAAAGGCCGGAAGATAGTCACTTGGCAGCTGTGACTCCTTACTCAATTGGCAATGCACTTCTTTACAAGGGTTGGCCATTTTAGATTAATCATTATAAAGACTCACAGTGCCATCTAGAGACTGCAGATAGCTTTCAGAACTGATAGTAGAGGAACAGAGAGGGCTTTGTTGTCATACTTAGGTTTAATACATTATGCCTTGAGAACACTGCTTTTCACTGAAACAATAGCTTGCTTTGTTGTTATTAATATCCAGTTTTGATCATGAGCCTACCTCTTGTCTTCATGGGGTTTTTTTGAAATCCAATCTTCAGCATGAAAATGCAAATAAGAATTGGGACTAAATTGGGAATTTACTTAAGTTTTACTTAAGTAAAACTAACTTAAGACAACCAACCCGAGGCCCTGAAGTATTTTTGGCTGAAGTGCAGCTCTGGTGTTATGCACCAGAAGGCACTATGCACTCATGAGATAATCTGAGAGAACTTCAGAATGAATGCAGGTGACACATGCTTTCCCTTGCTCTCTTTATTGGGGTGGGAGGCAAGGCTCCTACAGGAAATATTGTGCATTTCCAGCCTTTCTGGTTAGGGTTGTGTTGGGAAGCCTGTGTGCTCAGTATTGGCTCTGAAAACACAACCTTCACACCTGTAGGAAGGAAGACAGGCAGGCAGAATGACATGAGTGTCTGAAAAGCATTACCTCTCTCTGCTCCATAATGTGTGGGGGGAAAAAACACTTGGCAAAAGCCAGTTACCAGAAAGATCAAGGAAAACAATCTGGGATTAGCAGAGGAGAAAAGTAACACATTCTGTCTGTTTTGTTTTGCTTTGTTTTTTATTAAAGCAGAGAGATTTAATTAATATCTTCTAGTTACAAGAAGCCACTCTGATTTTTCGTAAGACCTGAAGAAAGAGTTGCAATCTGCCCCTGTAAACAGTCTCTTGCATCTGTGTCAGACAATTTGGGATTCAGATGTCAAAGAGGAAAAAGCCAGTTTTGGGAGTTTGGTGACAATGTTCATGGCCACAGTTTGTATAATTCACAGTTTGTATAATGTGTCAAAAATCAGTTGGGTTATATCTCCTGTCTCTGTGGAGAAGATTCAATCATTTCATTTAATCCCCACTTCTGCGGATTTGGAAACCCAGGTCCCACAGAGGTGCTGTAATTTGTGCCTATACTTCATATTCCTGGTGCCTGAAGGAGAAAGGAGGGGAAGATTGGGAGGCCTGGAGGCTTTGCAGGTTATTTGGAAAGCCCGGCAATTCCCCAGAACTGGCAATCCCCCGTTCCACCCCTCTCGGTGTCCGTAGAGCCATTTCAGAGCTGGGACAACAGCTACACACAGCCTTTACACTGGAGGCTGACACAGCCAAACAGGAACTTCGGGAAGGGTTTATCAGGGAGACCCTCTTGCTGAGTCACAAGGTGCAGGATGTAGCATCATGCCTTCTAAACTCCTTCTCAGACAGGAGCTGAGGTGCAGCTGGATCCAGTCCTGTCCCCAGACTTGTTCATTAGTTTATGTCTAAAGAATTGCATAGGTGAAATAGAACCTCTATGCAAGTTTGTCCTGCAGGATTAAGGATGGAAAACCAGATATTCAATATTAATAAAATGAATTATTTTTTAATTGTTAATGATTAGGTAAAAATGTAAAAATTGAAAATAGAAAAGGACAAAAGGTCAAAAAGGCAAAAGGCTTTAATCAGAATTATTTAATACACAATAAAACTAAAAATGTAGTGCACTTCCCATTGAATCAATAATATCAGAGCTAGCTTATCAAATATAAATTGATATTACCCATTCCAATGGCCTTGGGCAATCACTTTCACCCAGCCTTGAGGGGTATCCTTGGGCGGCATTGCCATGCAAGGGAAGTATCTTCACACACCTTAGAGAGGTATGCTAGAAATCCTTTCCGTGAAAAAGTGGTACTGGTCTTTGATAGTATAAAATGATTGACTGTCAATCATATACAATTATGTGTTGTTGTCCCCACTGTGGTGGGCTGACCTTGGCTGGGTGCCGGGTGCCCATCAAAACACTCCACCACTCCCCAGGTGGACAGGGGAGAGAGAATAAGATGGAAAACAACCTGTAGTTTGAGATAAGGCAGTTTACTAAGGCAAAAGTGAAAGTATGGGAGTGCACAAGCAAAGAGGGGAAAAAAAGAGTTTATTCTCTTTCCCATCTGCAAGAGATGTTCAGCACTTCCCAGGAAGCAGGGCTTCAGCAGGTGGAGTGGTTGCTCCAGAAGGCAAACATTGTAAACAACAAAACTCACTCACCCTGTTCCTCCTCCTTTCCTTAGCTTTCATATCTGAGCTGACACCCTGTGGTACGGGACATCCCTTTGGTTAATTTGGGTTAGCTCTCCTAGTTGTGTCCCCTCCCAGGATCTTGCCCAGCCCCTTGATGGGGTGGGGTAATGTGGAGAGGCAGCGCTGATGCTGTGCCAGTGCTGCTCAGCAGGAGCCAAAGCACGGGTGTGTTATTAACACCTTTCCAGCTGCCCATGCAAAGCACAGCACTGAGAGCTCCTAAGGGAAAATGAGCTCCAGCTCAGCCAGACCCAATACACCTACTCAGCAAAATATACTTTATTGCTGAAAGAGATATTACCAGCTCTTGGGTTTCTCCTACTCGACACTTGTGGCTCTCACACTCCTGCCAGGGCCTGCACACCCGTACTGGTGCCAGCCTCAGCCAGAAGTATCTGTCTGGCACTTGCTCCTGATGGGTCTAAATTGAGATCATTTGGCAAGATAGTCTCAGCATTCGTCAACACCAAAAAACCTCTTAGCTCAGTCCATCTGAGCCAACTTGTAAATGAGGCAAAGTTTGAGCTGCTGTACCCTAGCCTAGGCAGAGTGTCCTGCTGCAGATGCTTAAATACCTGACTTCTTTGCGTATCATGCAAACTTTAAATCTTCATTTTTCCCTTTTAAGCAGAGTGAAAATGGAGTTTGGGTAACTGAATGATAATAATAACATACTGTTGTCTGTTAAGGAAAAATCACTGGCAGACCTATTGGACCCTCATTTCTCCCAAAAGTACATCTCGTTAAACTTATTCTTCACCTTGCAGAGGGAGAGAGACCCTGATTTTTGTTAGTTCAGGAATGAGCATGAGGATGTTTAGCTATCATACCCTCATCTCACTATTTTATCTCATGAAAGGGTTTTTTCTCTTTGAGGAATAAAGGTAGAAGGGTGCTAGAAGCTTGATGAACATCACAGCCAACCCAGGATCACACTCCTGCAGGAAGAGCCATTGTGCATATCTGCTTTCAGTGACCATTACTCAGGATAAGTCTCAGCCCTCCCTGAGACAGCTGGTGGAGTGGCTATGTTGGGGCACTGAGGGTGTTAGAGCCAAAAGTAAGCCCTACCAACTGCTTTTTGCTGCTGCAGTTGCTGTGTGGCCCATGGACAGCCCTGCTCCTCCTGCACCACCACAGTGCTGTCTCTGAAGAAACCAGGGCAGCTGCATGATGAGATGGATGTGTAAATCCCTGCCTTGCTCTCTTCTGCACCTGTTCTTTAACATACAAGAGCATTTTTTTCACCCTACACAAGGCTGGAATTGATTCATGAAAATGGGACATATCAAAATTTGAGGCTGGCCTCAGCATCCTCTGTAGCCCTCAATCCAGGGAGAAAAGTCAAAGCAAAAGGAAGGCAATGTACTGGGAATTATCAATCACCACCAGACACAGGGTGACCATGTACCCATCAGCCTCACTCTTTCCTGAGATGACAAAATGAACCTTCATTTTCTTTTCTCTCTCTTAATTCAGCTGTGTGAAATGTAAAAAAGAGGGGAAAAATGAGAGTGTGTTTCAACCAAAAATACTGATACAAGGGAGCCCCACGGAAGCCTCTTTAGACTGGTTTCCATTATGGGTCCTATCCCTTCACAGAGTTTCTCTTAAGAATGGTGGTAAAAACCCTCTCTGCCTCTCTTTAGATAGATATAGAGAGATGTGCATTGCCTAAATATAAAATGCTAGTACAGAGATGAGACTTCTCTGTTTTGTTGATTTATATCAGTTACCTTTTTGCTGCCTTTTTAGTTTCTATACATAATTTAATTGCACTTTAAACAAATAACTAGACGAATTCTGAAACATTATCCAGAAATCTGTTTTCTCTCTCACTAGGACAGGAATTTCTCCCTTGTTTTGGGGATCTAAAGTTTAACAACTGAGTGCCTTTCTAAAGCCAAAGTCTACCCCACCTGCTGTTAGCCCAGTATTCATTGTAACCATGGCATATTTGTCTCTAACAAGCCGAGTGAGATGTTATTTTACAGAAGATGTTGAGGAAACCTACAGAGCAGCTCTCAGTTTGAGAAGGCAATTTAATGGATCATGAAGTCACAAACCAGCATGACAGACCTTCCATATTTTTCAGCAGTAAAACTGCTGAAAGAACTCCTCAATAAAACAAAAAGCCCAGCATGTAGTAAAGAGCAAGGGCTGCAGAGCGGAAGGGCCTAATAGGGCTCTCAGAGGGTGTGCAAGAAAACAGATCTATTTGATAGTCTGCTGAAAAGCTCTGCTGTTAAAAATCGCCTTTTAGTATGAGACTTATAATCTCCAGTTTTGCAAGGAAACTTGTGGATAGAATCTAGTTTGCTATAAATCCAGATGTCCCACTTGCACAGTTTTGCAGTCATGTTCAGGGCTTTCTCCATGGGGCTGGGGACAGGCTGGCACCCAGGGCCAGCACCAGGCAGTCATCCCTGGGTTGCCAGTCTCCTGGTGGACCCTGACTGGAAGCAGCTCCTGGGTCAGGTTTCTGTCCCTTGGGAGCACCCAGGACACCCCGCAGCCATGCCAGCCATCCCTGGGGGCTGCATTCAGGGCTCTTGAAGTTTGTATGTAAAGGGTTTCTCTCTTTTGGTCCTAATTACAGTTGCAGAACATTTGAAATTTTTTGCATATATATTAAGTGATGTCTCATAACAAGTCTTTTCTTCACAGGTGAGTAATAAGATCCTTGTGAATTCCTATCCAAACATGGATGTAGTCTCTGGATCATAGAAGTGAGTTGTTGAGCTGCAAGTAGGACAGAATCAACAAAAAACAGCGAGGGCTTGCCACACTTACACTGCCAGTGTGTCAGGCTGCAGAGCTGAGCTGAACCACAAATGATTGCATAGTAAGGTGTATTTTCCTCCTTTTTAATGGAGCATCTCTATACAGATAGATTATAACAGTCTTTATGTAAGCACAAATTCTTACCCCTCTCTCCTCTACAGGAGTTAAGTACGCTTTGTTGATAAACTCCCAGACTTCCAAAGAAAAATTTAAGTGTTTGTGCCATTAATTTTCATTTCTGCTTCCTTCTTCATGATTATTTTAACTAGTGCAGTGGAGTTATTTTCAGAGGCACCAAGCCAGAGAATCATTGCACTCAGCTTTCATGCTGTGAGATGGAGCATTTGGGTTTGAATATGAATTTGATAGTAGCAACAGTAGCAGTCGGAAGCTTTATCTGTGAAAGGGAGTCAAAATGGAGCACAATTTAGAACTCCATCAGCAAGTCTGTTATAGCTGTTCCACAGTAGTTCAAGTCCTTTCTTTTTCCCCCTCTTAATCTTAAGTGACAGGAAACATGTTCCTGCCTGGCTCAGCACTTCTAATCTAGACATGCTGTAAAATCACAAAGCCCTTGATAAATGTTGGCCTCTACTAATTTGTGTCAAGAAAAACAAAGGCTCTCCAACTAGTTTGGGGGTCTATAAGCACTGACTCGGGCTGAAATGCTAAACTATAATCTAATTTCCTAAATTTTCATCTAATTACTTGAGAAGTAATGAAAACTAGCAGGAGACCAGCTAAGGGTTAGGGAGAATATTTGTCACAGAGAGAGGCAGGTGCCTTTGCAGGCAAATAGTAAGCTGCCAAAGTGAAGTTCTTAAGCTCTGAAATCCACAGAAAAGCTGGGAATCCTCACATGATCTCCACTCAGGTCACTTTTATAAACTGTCCTTGAAAAAGAGAAAAGTTCACCTGCTCAAATACAACTCTGCTGGAGAAGATCAAAATTAATTTGATCAGAGAAGCTGAAGCAGTGTGGGAAGACCATTCTGCAGTGCAGTTCATAGGCTATGTCCACATGAAAGTCATGGTACCTGTACTTCATACTGCCCTAATTAATCATTTGTATGATCAGTGCTTGCTTATACGTCTTTAAACAAAATTAGGTCAAATGGTCTTTAGATATTTTCCCCTTTTTATTATTCTCATCAGCCTTTGATTGTTTTTAAGGAAAATCAGGTTTTGTTTCATTCATTAATCTTTTTTTTTTTTTTTTTCCCCAGTTCCCTTCCTTTCCTTCTTAGTTGCCTTGCCTCTGCCTTTCCCTTCCTGTGTGGCTGACCTCAGCCACTGACCTGCTGGGTGAGTGTAACTGGCCCTGAGACATCTGCCTCTCTTCCCATGGTTTTAGTGACCCTTCCTTTAAGGACTCCTTACAGGATCCCACTTATGCTTCCTATTGCCTGCTGCTCATTCTGTGCCCCTTTTGTCTGCCTCCTTCCCTTCTATCCTATCATCTGCTCTGTTGTGATTTCCACGCTCCTTGAGGGATTCCCTTTGCTTCTTTCTGGCTTTTCTTTGAGGAATCACAGAAGATTCTGACTGAGACAATGGGCTGACAGATCCCTTTAATTTAATTGATGCATTCTCTTGGAATCTAGGGCTACCAAGCCAGTTTTCCCTAAAAGCATTCTTCCATTATGTTCTCTACCACAGAGCACAACCAAAGGGACACAAAGTTGAATGTCACCTTTGCTGGGGCATCTGTAGGTTCCCATATTAAGCCTTCATCTGAACTTTGCAGCTTCTGTCTAGCAGGACATGTTTTTTCCTACTGATTTTTACAGATAAGGTTCTTAGCTGTCCTTTCACAGTATTTATCCTCTTTTGTACAAGAACTGTATCACTTTTGTACAAAAAAGTGTATCTATCTTTCTTTTTCTACGTATCTGCTAGTAATCATTTTTGGAAGTGGGATATAAAAATGACTTTTGGCTCAAACCAGATGGATAGCCTAAGTGCTTTCTTTGCTTTTGATATGCTCCACAAATTCTGCTTTTATCAATTCTCCTGGCCTATTCTTTTGACCCCCCTTTTTTTATATCTATGACTTAAACTCACATTTGTGTTTTAGCCTTTAGCTTTAGAAAGTTGGTACTTTAAAGCATAAGCTTCTGCTTGGGGATTCATGTCTGTCTTCCCCAAGATATGAATCCAAGCTCTGTATGAACTTGTCCTGTAAACTCTTGAGAGCTGGGACCATCATTTTGTCCTGTGCATGCACTGCGTGTACTTGGAGAGCCTGGTTCTCTGATCACCCCTCTGTAATGCTGCCCAGACCATCAGTAAAGGAAAAGGATTATGTGAAGGAAGTTTGGTAGCTGCGGGATAAAAATTAAATGCTGGCACAAAGGTGGTTTAGAAAATGATGCAGGAGCCCTCTGAAGTTTATAGGTTGTCATCCTGTTTTTCTTTACATTATTCAGTGCCTAATTACTATAAGGGGAGGGGAAAATAAGTGTTGTTTCCATATTATGCAAGGATGGCACTGTTCCAATGTGGCAAGTTGTAGTTTCCATTCTGGACAGTAAGTGACAAGGAAAATATTAGGATAAAAAGATCTACTGGTAAGAGAAAATTCGCAAGGTAAAAATAATGACGTGGTTAATATTACTCTAGATCTGAAGGACAGATAAACACCCTGGTCAGAGTCTTTTCAAATATTAAGACAAAAGCTGCAACTTTTACAGTGCAGGTATATATGATGGAGTATGTAGTGGAAGTATAAAAACATGACAAGTGTAAATGAGGTTTGTCACTTCCTACAGCTTTATTTGCACATTTCTTAACAGGAAGGCAGTACTTTGGGTGCATTATGATGTGAACTAACTCCTTACTGCATTTCATTAACTGATTTATGTGATATTTGAGGCCAATGAATGATGTCTTAGAAGCTGTATTTTCAGGATATATTTTTATATTTTCATAGAAAAGAACTAAAATGGCTACATTCCTTCTTTCTGCTGCAATTAAATTGCTTTAAAATAAGTATGCCTCATGTATACACTTGTCATTCAGTATTGTTTCACTCGAATTCTCTCCAAGGGATCTATTAACAAGAGCCTCAGTTACCCAGAGGCAGATCATAACACTTAAATACAAATATTGCAGCTATTATAAGCTCAGGAAGTAATTGAATATGGATCACTCTGTACCCTGACAATGTGGTTGCCAGTGAGAAGGAAATTACTGGTTTATGACTCTATCCTGTAAGTAAACTTTTAAGCAAAATTCTAGATAATTTTAAGACCAAAACCCACTACTTACACATATTCATGTATCTTCTAAACCTTTTTTAATTGTGTGACTCTGTGACTTTTTAATTCAAATTTTAGCACAGAGAAGTTTGAACTACTGTTCTCAGTTCATTTTGAGCTATCATTTTCTTTTTACTTGCATTTTAAAAAACAGGCAGTATGTTAAGAGGGCTATAAAACAGGCTTTTCCTCCCAGGTTTATATTTTATTAGAAAGCTAATGGCAGAGCTCTGAGGCCTTGGGGCTCCACAGCCAGCTATAGCAGCAATCTGTAAGTAACAGACACACTAGTTCAATTTTCTTCTTGAATTTACATCACAATGTTTTTTCTTTCAGTCTCGAGTAAATTTTGCCATCAGCAGATACCACAAATAAAAATCCCTTTGTATCCAAGCACAGCAAATTCCAAAAGTACAGCCTGGTGTAGATATCATGATAAAGTTTTAAAGTGAAATTAAATGTAATTTTTTGCTGTAACAGTTCTTGTAAAAAGATTATTGGTTCTGTTGGTAAAGTAAGCCACAGGACTGGGACTGCCCAGCAACACAGCTCAATGAGTACTCATATTTCAAGAGATTTAGCTAGAACTCAACTTGCTTTCTGTTTTCTTATGTTGTGGCTGGTTTGTTTTGTTTGTTTGTTTGTTGTTTTTCCTGGCCAGATAACAAACGACCCTTCATCTCCTTGCTTTACTCATCACAGTTCAAACACACTGGTTTTGCTTTTGACCACAGGTTTTGTTTAGTCCTGATATCCCAAACTCTGCCTAACGATTCACTGAATGTCTGACCCTCAGTGTTGCCAAGCAGCCAAGCTTCTCCCCAGAT
This sequence comes from Phylloscopus collybita, assembly GCA_027886175.1. NCBI lineage: Eukaryota > Metazoa > Chordata > Aves > Passeriformes > Phylloscopidae > Phylloscopus > Phylloscopus collybita. The sequence goes on from JAJNNQ010000024.1 coordinate 20,597,760, forward strand.
TTCCTGTTCTTACAGAAGGCACTGTCAAGAGCTTTGCTGTGCTGGAGCTGCAGCCAGGTGATATTGCAGAACCAGAGCTCCAACTGTGCTTGTTAACGTGAGGTGTCACTATGAAATGGCCTTGCTAAGTTTTACAATAACAAGAAGGAAAAAAAAGAAAATTAGTCCAGGCAGCCCCATGGCAGAAAACCAGTTAGATATGTGGTCAACGAGGGCTTGGCACTGCTGCCAAAATGTTGCAGGTCTTGTTTCTCTAGCAGCTACTCTCTGAAGGGAAGAGTGGCTAACTGTCCTGCTCTTCTAATCAAAAGACTTTGCTTATTCACAGGCATCAAATTTTGCAGAAGTAGTAGCCAAAGAGGTGTCAGAGAAGAGTAGAGAACAATTGCAAAAAAAAGGTGGCTTATGGAAAAAAAAAAAAAAAAAAAAAAACCAAAAAAAAAAAAAAAAAAAAAAAAACCCAAAAAAAAAAACTTAAGGAAGTGATTACATTAAGTTCAGAAAACATAAGATTGACTAAAGGATGTAATTGTTTTGACATATGGAAGATATTTAGGAAGTGAAACTCTACCTGGTTTTTTTTCCCCATGCTATGGTAGAAGCAGGCCAAGAGGCAGTCTCTCAGGAAAAGAACTTTGTTTTTCACCTGTTCTCTGCCATCTGGAAGGATAGTCACTGCAGGAGGCTATCCTAGGAACTGTGAAATCTCCTTAAGTGGATGAGAAATAAAAAACAACTCAAATTTATTTCAGAATGGAGTAAAATGACTTTAAGCACAGATTCACAGCAGCTATTGCTTGGTTTGGTGTAGCAAAGATTCACAGAGGCTCAGCCTGGTGCAACTGCCTCAGCCACCCAAGCCTTACTGCCTTGGGGAATCACTGCCATTCCAGCTCCCCAGGTCTCTCATCACACATTTAATCAGACCTAATATAATCAGGTCATTTCTTACCACTCTTCAGACTTGGCTGAGAAGACAGCCTGGGTATGCAGGTTTGTGGAAGCCAAAAATACTTGCAAAATTTGTTAAGCTAGAAATGTTTGTATTAGAACATGTTTTTTTGAGAGTTCACAGCTACATTATATTGTTATGTGATCCCTACATGCACAGTAAAGATTCAATGCTGTGTGCTACAAGTTGTGGTGAGGCTCATGGTGCAGCTCTGTGGTGACTGACAAGGAAATCCCCAACCTTCCAGGTGTTAAACAACATCCATCAATAGGTATCCCAGGCTATGATCTGCAAATCCTGTTGTGTTTTTGCCAGAAGCTGTGTGGTTTTGCACTGGATTAGCCCACAAACACACACACAAACACACACACACGCACATAATGTATGTAAGATTTGTTATGTTAATGTAAGATTTTTTGTGTGTACAAAGTTGTCAGAGAAAAAAATATGAATGTAACAGCTGCATGTAAAACATGGTTGTTTTTGCTTACAGTGTTCCGTCAGTATTTACCCTGTTTTTTTCACAGGTTGTTTTTCTCTGTGATCAGGATGACAGCAGTCCCTGCATCTCACACTATTCCTCTACTAAACACCTTGTGTCATTCTACAGCTTATGTTGATGAAATCTGTTTAAACCTCTGCATGAACAGAGAATTGCCAAGTTTTTTCTGGCACTTTCTGTGGCTTCATGACTGAGGCTGATTAAAACATCACAAACACTTATTTTCTCTTCTCAAAATCACCTGATAAAAGACAAGGGTGCTTTTAGATAACTTTATCCTCCTCTATACAGTCCTGACTTATTCCTGAAGCATAGGACCCTATTTGCTGGGCTTTGAGCCACTTTAAACATAAAAGTTAACTTAAAAATGTAACTATACCTCAGTGTCGACTTAGCAGTTCCATAGCTTAGAGGTGTGATGCATAACCCAAAAGTCTGCTGGTATAATGCGACAGAAGTGTGTTCCTTTTTGATGTGGACTGTGACCAGTGTAGACCAACCCTTTCCTGCCTCCACGGAGCTCAAGAGCTGTCAAGCTGCAGAGCTGACCCACCTCACTGGGGACTACTCAGTAAACAACACAGATGAGCTCCCGTGTGTCCTTGGCATCTCCAACTTCAGATGCCTGCAGGAAGCTGCCTTTGGAATAAGTCTGCACGCCAGGCTTCTGGCTTGCTCCAAAATTGCTTTCAAAGGCAAGACACCTTGTTTCCTTTTGTCCATGGAATTCCCATTTTTTCATGGAAAGATAACAAGAAGAACCTGTGAAGAGCTGCTGAGCAAGAAGAAAAAGAATGGCAGCTATTTAATACGGGAGAGTGAGAGTGTGGAAGGAGCCTTGTGTCTCTGTGTTTTGTAAGTACCCTAATATTGATTATTTTTATGAGTTTACAGTTGGATCCAAAGACAACAATCATCTTCTCTAACAATAATTGTTCTTCCATGATACTAACAGACTCCAAGGGAGTGTGTCTATATATTCAAGTAGTGCTGGTTGCTTTAGGTTTCCTTTATAGTGACTAGCGAGAGGGTGGCATTTCCAAAGAACCATTTTATGTAACAGATGATAAATGATTTATCATCTGGTGATGCTGGTCTCTCTCTGCAGACAATAAGGGGAGCCCAGAGAAAATAGCTCAGCCTGCCAAAACATGCTAAGAACCTTACTCAAAGTAACTGCCTCTGTAATGATGAGTAAACACCATTTTAGCACTGTTGAGACACTGAAAAGTCTCACAGATTGTTACAAAACACTTCCTTTGTAGAATTTCTGTCTGATGAAAGCTCAGTCTTGGGTTTCAAAGGAATTTCACCTGATATAAAACCATAGGCTGAGGCTGAAAATTACAAAGTTCTGTTTCAATTCATAAGACAAATCCACAGACAAGACGGGCATAGAAAACTGCTATTTCTGTCTGGAGCTTTAATTACTACAGCTAAAATTTTATTATTTTCTTTTTCTGTATGGAATAGCACTTTTATTTCCCTTTTTGCACTTTTCATATGTAATTGATCTGTTCATAATGCATTCAAAGTTTAAAAACTAGAATCCAGGTCTTTGAATCTATGAGGTTTTGCACTCTTATTGCGGATACATTTGAGTGTGACATGAAAACCTTTTAACACATCTAGTTAATTAAAAATATGAGGAGATATTTTTATCAGTAATTAAAAATTAATTTCTTATGAAACAAATCAATGGAGAGGGGAGAAAAAGGGAGAGAGAAATGCAGGATTACTGGGTTGGTGGATAGAAGAAAGGAGGACTGCAAAATAACGGAATGGGAAGAGAAATAGCAAGTGGGGAACAAAGAGATCCCTCAGCAAGGGAGCTACAGGAACCTGCTTTCTGTATGGTGTGGAATGAGACAATGCAGGGGGTGAGGGGGCAGCAGGAAGATGGGAGGGGATGTGCATCCATACCCCGTCAGAAGGGACAAATGGGGAACCTGACACAGAGAATGAATGACAATGTTAGCTAGAACCTGGGTTAAGCCTTGTGCCACACCAACACAGTTGCTTTTCCTTTTTTTTTTTTTTTTTTTTTTTTTTTTTTTTTTTTTTTTTTTTTTAAGGGCAAAGCAGATTTGCCGTGTGATGTCTTGCATACTTTGGCTGTCACATCTGCCTGCCACAATATTCTGTGCAGGCATATGAAAGCCATGTGACTTCCAGTTTGCCTCTGTGGGTTTTAGTGTTAAAAGCTGATAAACACTGAAGTGTTTAGTGGATTTGACTACAATCCTGACATGAACAAATGCCGGGAGTGGCAGCACAGTGGTGCACAGATAGATGGTGGCTTGCACAGATCAGAGCAAGGCTTGTGTTCAGACAGCACATGGGATGGTATTGGTGCACTGGCTGAGAATTGCCTCAGAAACGGGGCTGCCTGGCAGTGGTTCACTAGGAAAATGGCCCTAAAACTGGGGGCAATCAAAACTGAAGCTCTTAGTGATGTTCAAAGGCAACTTTTGAATTAACACTGCATCTTAACACCTTGTTTAGCACCTAAGATGGTTGATGTGCAAACTGACAAACCCTTCTCAAATTAACTGATCTGTGGGCACTGATCCACTTGCTACAGCAAACAAACTTTCTTGTCCTTTTTTATTGGGATATTGGGGGGAGTTCACTCCCATGGAGGACCTGGGAGTCAGAATGGCAGGACCAGTTCAAATGCATCACTCCTCTAATTGGGCAAGGTGCATGGCTCTGCTGATACACCTTCTTCCACAGCACACTGTCTCATCCATAATTATCCCAGGTTCCTCACAGTGCCTCAGTTCAGACCTACTGTTTTTGCTACTGTTCTCCTTACTGTTCAACATGCCGTTCAGTTCTCTCTCTCGCTTTTCTTCCAAACCAAACATTTTATTTGTACCCTATTACTAGCTCTTGGTAAGCATTTAGTAGTTAATGAGGAAACAGAAGTTTCCATTTTAATGGTAGTTTCATGATCATTTAGTAAAAATTACCATAGCTGAATAATATCCAGGCAGTAACGTTTTAAAATTTAGTTGATCAGTAAAGAAGAAGTTTCAAAAATTATCAGTTCCTGGTATTTCTTTTTCACACTTCTCTGTCTATGTGCAAGGAATGAGCACTCACATTTATAAAAGTACTCTTCAGCAAGGAACATGTGGTTTCCACATGTATCTCAAGAAAGCAAAAGACAAAATACGCATCCCTGTGATACCACTCTTTGATTTAAAATAAATCTGTTATAACTGAAAGCCTTATTCTGATCTCAGTCCATAGTAACTTTTTTTTGCAGAACAAAGTAGTTTATTTTCAGAGTAACCCTTCATTTCTGTGCAAGACCCCTGAGCCAGGTTTTTGCCGCAAGATTCTCCTTCTCATGACAGTTCGCATAAGTACAGCTGAAGTCCTCCTGATGAACAAGCACACCAGTTAAAAAAACTTGTCAGGTGCTGCTCCCCCCACTCCCCAACCTCCTCACTTATTTGTGACATATATCTTCTTGCAACTCCACTACCTTTTTTGAGCACAGTCACAATCTCCAGACCACCTCCGGAATTGTTGCTACTGTGGTATCTGATAAAGCTTTTATTTCTGTTGACAAAATATATCCAAGGACATCAGTAGCCTCAGTGTTCAAACACCTGCATATTATCAAATATAACAGTAACTAAAACCCTGGGAAATGCAAAGCACATTATTCTTAGAAGTAGGAGGCCGTACAGTCATTTTCTGGGTGCTGGTGACTGGAAGCCATTTCCTGCCAACATCTCTCCAATAATTCAACAGCCTTCTTGTGACAGAAATGCAAAACAAAGGTTAGAGCAGTTAGGAAGGTAAGAGAGAGATGAGAAGAGGTGATGTCTGTGGAATCAAATTATGCTTATTAAAGGCCTGTGTTAGGTTTAGATCATGTGTTCCTTGAAACTCCTGGTTAGAGTAATCTTGTATTTCAAGATATTAAACCTTCACTAATCTTGTAATCTCTAGGATCTCTTTTGCTTTTCTGTCTTCGCCTCATTCATTTTACTGCACTTCTCATGTCTCTAATACTGTTTGCAGATATGTCCACTTTGTTAATGTGACTTATTATGTATACAATGTTTTTCACAGCTTTGAGGACTTTATCTACACTTACCGTATCTTCAGGGAAGACCAAGGATATTTTAGAATACAGGTGAGTAATTCTCATTACATCTCTGAAGACTGTATTAAGGATCATAGATTTTTTAAAAATCATAAATTAAAAGATCTTAGATTCATCTATGATTAATGATAATTTTAATCTAAACTGTAGATTAAACTGTAATTTTAGTTTATGATCATAGATTTAAAAAAAATCCATAACACAACACTATAGAAAATATTTCCAAGTTTGCTCTCTACTCAATTCTTATTATAGATGAGCTCAAAAAGTAGCTCTTGTGTTTGTAGGCTAAGTGACTGTTATTTATTAACCAGTTCCTTTCTTATTTCTTTTTGATAGCACTGATGAAATATCTATATTACTTTTCTTACTTTCTCCTGTTCCTAATGACCTTTTTTCTGCTTGAAAGCACTGCTACTGCATGCAGCATCTCATAGGTATCTGGGATATTGCAATGATCTTTTTGATTTAAAGAATCTATAATTCTGTGCGATTGTGAGGCAGCTGAAGTGACAATGCCAAATAATGCTGCTTATTCAAGTAAAACAAGTCTTAAAGAGACTAATGCATCAATCAAATCCCCAGGCAATGTGAAAGGATACCTAAAAGCTGGCTCACTCCCCTGCTTGTAGTAGCACAGCCAAGAGGACTGCCAATATTAAGTAGCATTTAAGTGGAATGAGGAAATCACTTCATCAAGAACACTCCAAGCTCTCATATGCTGGTAATTTATTGCTTATTAGGGGTTTTGCCTGTGTATGAAAGACACAATTTCCCATGAAGAAGAATGGTTTGCTGACAAAAAATACTTTGTTTTAGACCTCAGCTGCTCTACTGGGGTTATGCTGTCATTCCCATCAGCAGGTAACTCAGATATTTTTAGACTTTTCAAACCCATTCTTCCTTATAAAGTTTTGCCAATAATGTGAAAGAATTCAGTTCTTAAAAATTTTAAGTCAGATTATTTTGGCTTACTAAAATAATTGACTGAAATAATATATTGATGGTGGAGGAGAGGTTATCTGGGGTTTTTTTAGGCCAGATTCAGCCATGAGCTTTCTACAGTGCAGCAGGTTGGCCCCAACCAACTAAGCACTCCCACAGTTGTTTACTCCCTCCCTCCTTAGCAGGACAGGGTGGGGGGAATAGAACACAAAGAACAAAAGTGAGGAAACTCCTGGACCAGATAAAACACAGTGTAATAGGTAAATAGGTAAAGCCAAGTTGTGCACACAAGAAAAGCAAAGAAGTTTAGCAACTCCTTCCCATCAGGAGGCAGATGTTTAGCAACCTCCAGGAAAGTGAGGCCTCAGCACACACATAACCACAAACATCCCCCCCTTTTCCTAAGCTTTTATTGCTGAGTACTGTGTCAGATGGAGTGATATGGGATAGCCAGCATCTTGCACAGCCCCAGCCTACTCCCCAGGGGAACCAAGTGCAAGACAGAGACATCCTTAATGCTTCATGAGCACTGTTCAGCAACTGCCAAAACGTGGCTGTGTTATCAGCACTGTTTCCGTCACAAATTCAGAGCATAGCACTATGTAGGCTGCTATGAAGAACGTTAACTCATCCCAGCCAGACCCAATACACAGAGACATTGACACCCAGTCCATCCAGGGCTGAATGGAAGATGAAGGACGCAGAAAACCAAAGAAAATAAATACGTTTCTTTGTTAGCTATCAGATTAGGTGAAACCAAAGCCCCTGAAGTCACAGCACTGTAAAGTCCATGCACAGATCCCTGCAGGGCTGAGCTGCAGGAGCAGTCCAGTCCTGTCATATGAACCCACACTTAAAGAACTTTTTTTTTTTTTTTTGCACACGACCTTTGCTTGCCAATGCTGATATTTTGTAAAAGTTTGGGTTCTGTTTGTCACCTAATTATTTAAAGGCAACATTTAAAGTGAGTATGTCTTAGTTTGGGAAGACAGGTGTCTGCCAGGGAAAGCTGGAGTTTCCCTTGTAATGGAGAATGTAAACCCCCTCCATTCAAATTATTATAATTTTCCAATTAAAAGCTTTCAGGCAAAGATTTGGGAATAGGAATAACAGTTCTTTACTGGGAATATTAACAATATACATGTAGTAGTACAAAAAGAAACAAGCAAGCAAACAAACAAACAAAAATCCTAGAAACCCTGACAGAGTCAGAGCTACAACCTGACACCCTGTTGGTCAGGGTGTTGGAAGCAGTCCAAAGTCCTCCTGGAGTGACAGATGTGGTTCTGTTGGAGTAGAGATGATCCTGTAGAAAGGGTCCGGTGATGGTGAGATGGATTTGGTCTTCCTCCGGGAAGCCAGTGGAAAACAGGATACCTGGTGTTCCTGCGTCTCAGTTTTTATCTAGGTAGGACTGGTTGGCTCCCCCCACTTGGTGGAGCATCTCACAATGGGATGATGGAATGTTTTCAGTCATGTGGTGAGCCTTAATGGCCCATTAGCAGAAGACATCCCCCGAAGGGAGGATGGCTTATGGAAGAGATAAGGAACACTGCCCCACCTGGTTTTTAACAGCTGGCCCATTATCAGAAGGCACCTGCCCCCTCTCCCCTGGAGTTATGAGGAATGGGTTATACCTGAGATAAAGAAAACATCTCCTCAACCCATTTAAACAGATGGAAAAACAGAATAATTTTTTGCTGTTGTTGTTACATAACCCACGACAGAGTACTAAATATGTTATCCCTAAACTTTTCCTCTCAGACCAGAGTGCAGTGTGTAATGCTGTCACACTTCAACACTCTGCTGTAGTGGATCACTGCAGCACACATCTACACCATTAATTTAACTGATGTTCTTTTTGAAAAAAAAAAAAAATATTGTGAGGGAGGTTACTTTTAGTGCCATAACCATGGCTCCGAACATGTGTCCCTAGTGTTTTAAGGACAGTGCAAATACTCTGTCACCAAATCTGTTTACAAAACAGTTCCTTGGTAAATAAGAAACAACTTATCATTCTTTTCATTTAGGGGACTCCAAGTGAAGGGAACTTGCAAACACATTTTGTTATCCTTTCCTTACAGACTTCTGAAGGTGTTCCAGAGAGGACCTTCAAAACGTTAACAGACTTAATATATACTTTTGAAAAGCCAGATCAAGGATTGATAATACACCTCCGCTACCCAGTGAAGAAACCGAAGGCCTTGCAAAGAAGCCAGAGGTTCAAGTCAGGAATGGACAGCATTTATGATGGTGAGAAACTTAGCTCTGCCTTTGTGGTTTTTTAAAGATGATGGCAATGACAGGTTTGTGGTGAATACTTGCTAAATGTCTTGCATGGACAGAAGTTTTACATTCTCCCTTCTCTCTTATGTTCACTAAAATGGTTATTTCTAGCCCACAAGTTACTTACCCTCACCCACTACAAATTAAAATTGCTAGAGATACACAATGATGAAAGAAGCTGCCTACAGCTTTCTCATTCATGGACGTTGATGCTTCTTCAGGCTGGAGAAGGCTAAGAACCAGTTTTACCCAATATGCTTCTGCCAAGGTACCAGGCCCTTGCACTTCACTGGGGGTTGAGGCTGTCTTTACCTTCAATACCCAGGTTCTAAGATTTTTTATATCAAAACGTTAATCAGTTAGTTCTAAGATGGGCAGGTAAACAAGCTAGCTTGTGATTTGTATTCAAACATGACTAATTGGTAACAAGCATATAGCCTTCTGCTCAGGATCACAGCTTTGGAACCAGAGTTCAGCCTCTCAATGCTCTTTTTCTGTTAATTTTTGCTCACAAGTCCCAGGTGTAGGATGAGGATATGATGCTTCTACCTGACAGAATTATGCAAATGGATACAACAAAGACAGAGGTTCTCATAAAGCTTTAGATTGCACTGTATAGCCCCATGTCATCTTCACATCCTTGTTTTGAAAAGCATGACTGGAGATGCTGTTGGTAACTTGGCTGGTATCCCTCACACCATTCTATATGTTCCTGCTGTACAATACTCAGCTGCAGCATCCATCAGGCCATGGGCTGCAAAATAACCCTGAGACTGTTCCATGACCTCTGGCAGAGTGTGCTGAGAGCCCCACCAGGGCATGTGTGAGCAAGAGAAATCTTTTCGTTGGGTATGGATATCATAAAGGAAACAAAACTTTGGAGTCTCCACCCTGCCCTGTGATTTGCATCTCATGCCCAACAGCAGCTCAGCATGGTGGTGTGGGGCAGTGTTATGATCTGGTTATTAAAGTTATTAGAAATGCCTCTGTCCAAATTAAGGTGCAAATGAGACCATATGCCAGTGACAATAGTATGGCTTTTATTTCATAGTAAATAAGAGAGGGAGAGAAAGAAAAAGGAGAGGAAGAAGAAGAGAAAGAGTGGGGGGACAGAAATCACTGTCCACACCGTGGACCCCAAAAATGTTCCACTGATCCTCTTCAGCTAGTCTTCTTGGTGGTGAAGGTCTCCCCAGAAAGCATAGAATCCAATGGGTTAATATACACTCAGGCTGGGTAGGAAAAGCCAGGCACCTCCCTGGGGCAAAGGGGGAGTTTGCCATTGTCTCTTACAACAGAGGCTGGGTTTGTTGCATCACATGCAGTTCTGTGGTGCAAGGCTTCAGGAATGACTCAGGGGTGGGGAGGGGGGGTGGGGTGGTGGTGCTCCTCAGGGATCTTTGATGGATTAAGGCACACTGCACCCCCACACACCCCACCCCCAGTCCCCCCACACCCCCCAGCTGCCTCTCATGTGAATGTCCCATGGATGTGGCCTTCCCAAGGTTGGGGGTTCCAAAGTGGGCCAGTCTTCGTAAGGCAGGATGGGCTCACCGCCCCTGAGCAGAGGTTACAACAACTGAAACTTCCTCCCCCTACCTTGTTTCAGGAGGGAATTTCGTGCAAACCTGCTTCTAGCAACGGGGTCTGTGGGCTACGACCTCCCCCATCCCGAAGCAAGTCAGAGATGATTCTTAGCATGGCTGCTGGGTTTGGCTCACATTATTTTCCTTGTTTACTTGTTGGTTTCAGGTGACTGAAGACTTTATCTAATCTAAGCAGTTTGACTTGCAGTCCCAAGTTCTGGTCAGGCATCTTCAGGGAGGCTTCTTTGATTGTAGCTTCCGTATACAGTTTTTGTTATAATGAGCAGAACTTTGTATCAAAGTTTGAGGCATGAACTATTTCAGTCTCTGACAGGCAGCCCCTCTGTGCTGCAGTAGCTGGGGTTTCACACACAAGAGCAGTGCAACTACTCTGGCTGAGCTCTCCCAGCACTGCATGCACTAAGCTGCAGTTTTGGGGCCTGAGCCCCAGCAGTCTTGCTGAGGGGAAGTCACAGAGACACATTTCCCATGTCTTCAACATTAGCTTGTCACCTGTATCCCAAGGCAAATCTGCCACATATGCTCTAAAAATGTTTTTATGGCTTCTTGTCATTGCTGTTCCAGGGAGATGGAAAACTCTGCAGTAGCTTGGATATGTTTTTAGGAAGCATCAGGTGTAATACGTATTTTATTTTTGGTCCTGCAATAGGAATTTTTCTAGAAGATGCATAATGTCCTCATCTGGACTCACAGGGAGGAAAACAAACCCTTTCATTTCAATGTAAAAATATGTGTAGTCTTCCATAAAAAATGGAGGCTTTTTAGAAAAAATCAAACTACTTTGGAATTGTTTTTGTTAAATTTTGATTTAATTTCACTTATACAGCATTCCAAACTTCCCTCTCAGACTGTATTACTACATGCCCACAGGAGGGGCTTTTGTTAATGTCAGGATGGCTCTCTCTGAAACACAGGCACTGCCCAAAGCATGGCATGCCTAAAGAAAGCACCCTATTTGCCTGTCCCGTCCCTCCTGTGCCACCAGCAGCTGGCTTTGCTGCACGTGTGGGACTGAGCGCTCCAGTGTGACCAGTGGAACACCTCAGGGGACTGGGGTCACAATCCTGGTGGTTGGAGATATTTGAGCTAGCCTAGGAACAGCTTTCCTGAGGGCAGCTGCTTGAAGCTGCTAGGTTTCCATACTGGAGCCTTGAGTTCCAAGCATTGCATTTCTGCCTTTTCCCTGGCTTCTCAAAAACCATAGCCAATCTGGCAAAGTGTAAGAGAGAATAGGATTTTTCAGGCTCCGCTCCTTTAGTTGGGATGGATGATTTCTGACATCTGACTGTTCCTCAGGAAGGATGGGGTATCATATGCATACAACTGTTTACAACAGTGCTTGCTGGCTCAGACTGCAGGCTTTGCCTGCAGGTGTGCTGCTGGAGACTCCAGTCCACAGGACAGGGGGCCTAAATGTTGGCCCTGCAATAGCAGAGAGAAGAACACTGAGGAACCACACTGAGTTACTGATACCTGCCCTGGACAGGCCGTGCTGCTTCCCATGGAATTCAGAAGAGCACCTTGCAATGACATCTTTGTTTGTATTGATGACTTCACAGAAATTGATGACAGCGGTGATTACGTCACTGTCCTACCCTGAAGGATCTGCACCTGACGGTTTGGGAAGTTGCCATTCCAGGATGTGCCCCGGCGCAGTGCCTCAGCTGGGGAGAGCTTCCAGCTGGGTGTCCTCTGCTTCAGACCTGGAATTACCCTTCTCCTTTTGCAGACTGTCAGAGTAGTCGTGTCTTCTACCAGTAGATCCAATACAAGCTATTATGCATGTTTGTTCAGCAATAAAAGAAGTACTTTTTGTTACAGACACATACACACACACAGGTATGGGGGGAAGGCATCTTGTGTCCATCTATCTGCCTTCTGATGGTTTTTAGCCAGCAAATTGTCCAAGATGTTGGCTGCTAGAGTGAACATTCTCCTAGAAGGCAGCAATATAAATACATTAAATGAATGGGCATAAGTAATTTATGGCAGAATTGATAGCTGTTGATAAAAACCATATATGACAAAGCTATTGGCATTGTAAGATGCTTTAAAACCCCCAAATTTGTTATTTTGCACATGGTTCATGTCAGCTCATTGTTGGAGGAGTGAATAGTATTTAGCAATATATAGCAATGTCATGGAATACTAGTAGTCTGTAGTTTGAATAATGCAAATTAAAACAAAAATGCTGTGTTAAATCCATGCTATAAAAAATTAACCAACCAGAGGAAAATGGTTTGAAATACTTTTAATGTTGAGGAATGGTTCTGGGAGATTACAAGAGGACTGCAAGTTCTACATGCATGTCAGCATCAACACATCCTTTTTATAATAAGTTCTGTACATATGGGAATGCTTACTCCATTTTCTACTACCTTTAGTTCTGTATTATGCATATGTCTTTTGTTGTTTGTTTTTTTCTTTTTTTAATGTAAGAATTTGCTTTAATATTATTCCCAATTTTAAATATTTAATAAATACTTTTGTTCTGAAGGTGGCCTGCAACTAGCAGCCACAGCCAGAACTGGAATGTATGTCCTGAGTCTTCCAGTCACTACTACAGACTCTCTCACCATTTGAGACTGTGAGAAAGACATTAGTATTGGTTGTATGTTTCAGACTCTTCACAAATTTATGTATTTTAATGGGCAACACTTGTTAGATTTTTTTTCTATTATGTTTCTCTCACATCATTATTTGTCAAAGGAATTTTAGACCTTTCAGTGCTTTGGACTTCATTATGAATTTAACAGTGCTGCAAGTTTCTTGCTCCGGGCTCAACTAATATTTGTAGCATAAAAGAGATTAAAAAAAAAAAAAAAAAAAAAGAAGAAGAAGAAGACGACTATTAATTAACCCTAGCAATGCCAAGAAATACTAAAATATGTGTCCAAAACTTCATTAACTGAAAAGAAAGTAGTTGTCCATGAAAAATGGTACTATGGGACATAATCACTCCAGCCCTTGCTCTGTTGAAGCACAAAACTGATGTGTCTCTTTACTTGCAGAATCCAGCAGTCTGATAGTTGGTTATCAGACAGGTACCAGACTGAGGAACTGCTGTGCTGAGACACCCCACTTGCAGCAGCAGGGTCCTTAACAAAACACAACACTGTAGTTTTTCGGAAATTAGTCTCAGCAGTCCCCCAGGTGCTCACTCAGTCACACTGATGTTCAGCCTTGGGAAAAGGCAGAGTGACAAGGAATCCCAGCCAGTGCCTCACAGTGCCTACTGAATGACTGTGATGGCTGAGCAGGGGACAAGGGCCGGGCTGTGGTGCCTTTCGGGTGGCACTTGGCAGCGTGTTTTGGACTCAGATTTACAACAGTCGTGGTGGCTGCAGCTCCTAGTGTGGCATCCGGGACTGCCGGTGACTCCAAGTCCACGCTCCAGTTGAAAGAAATAGAGAGCCCCAAGTTATGCACTCCCAAGTTGTACTGTTATACTGTTTTGCTGTAAAATTAAAGTTGCACTGTTACTTACCTGTTTTAAACTGTACATGTTGAATCTGTACCCCTGAATTTCTGCTTGTTATGTCCCGAGTTTTGTGCTCTTTCCCCCTGGGTTCTGGGCTCCCCTCTCCCCGTCGGGTGAGCCCGCCGCTGCTTCCTGCTGCCCCCCGCTGCCTGCCACCGCCCCGTATGGAAATCGGAAGACTCTCATGGTGCTCGGCTACGGCCAGAAGTCCAGTCGACGCTAGAAAAAAACCCCTAAAAAGCAGCGAGCCGACACAGAAACTGGACCTAGGAAGGACAATGCTGTGTGAGGCACACGTCCAGCTACCTGCAGGTAGCAGGTATTTTTGTTACCTTCTCGCCATGACTTGAAAGGAACTGGAGAGGGGTCACCCCCCTAGACCACAGGAGCCAAGGTAATTCTTTGGTAACTTCTGGGAGGAGGGAATCCCGACTCTGCGGCATCAGTAGCAGATTCGACTGCACCTCCTCCTCCGTGGGGTCCACTGGGAGCAGCAGCAGCGGCAGCGTGTGCAGCCCCTCGAGCCCCCTACCCAGAGCTGATTTCTAATAAAGGCCTTTTCAAAGGAGCTGGTCTCCTGGCCCATTTATAACACAGTCACTTCTCCAGTGTTCCCTGGCAGCAGTCATGTGAAGCAGGGGACACGAGAAGGATCAAGGGCGTAAAATTGAGGAAAAAGAGACGCAATGACGTTTACATTACATTCACATTGCCCACCTGTGCTTTATGGCAATGTTTGTCCTTTTAACAGTATAGGAAAATATAGAGGCAAATATAAACACTCTTACACACATTTGCAGACCTAATATGGCAGAAAACAAACCGTGTACGAGTTGAGAAAACATGTTCAAAAGCTTCACACCGCAGCATCTACCTGCCGACATCCAAAAGGTGGGTGGGTGCGTGTGTGTCCATGTCGAGGGTACAGCAGTGAGGGGGCGGAACTTCTCGTACCTCTTGTACACTGGAAAGGTTCGAGCACATGGTGTAAGGAGAACATGCTCAAAGAAGGGCGTGACCCCAGTGTCCCGGGGCGCTCCAACTGCAAGGGGTAGGAGGAAAGGATTCCTGTTGCAGTGTCCGCAGCGGCCTGCGGGGGTCGCTGTGTGAGGCGGACGAGCTGTCGGGTCGCGGGGCCGCGGGTTCGGTCCCCGCCAGCGCCACGACACCACCGAACTTCGCCTTCCCGCGGGAGTGGGCCAAGGAACCACAGGCAGGAGGGGAGGCTGGCTTCTGGCCGCGCTTAAACCCTCCCCAATAGGAGAAGAAAGGATAATGGGGACTAGAAAGATAGCAGGAAGGCAAGGCAGGGCTCCGGGCGCCAGGTGGGAACCGACGGCAGCTCCAACCGGACGCGGCCCTCCAGAGGCTGGGCGGCTGGAAGACTCAGCTCACCCCAACCACACAGAGCTCCGCTTAGGAAAAGCATCCCTCTGGATCGCCCCGACGGCACGTGAGCCCTAGAGCCGCTGTCACCGATCCAAGCGCCCGCATTCGCCGGATCCCCCCGGCTCTCGCCACCTCCCCCAAGCCGTGGCTGCTGCCCGCCCCTGCCTCCCTTAAGCAAGATGGCGGTGGCGGCGTCTCCCGTGGTGCCGCGCGGCGGCCGCCGCCGCTCAGTGGTCGCTGCGTCACGAATGGCGGCGGGGGCGGGAAATGCGAGTGAGGGCCGAGTGTGGAGCGTCTGAGGGGCCGAGCCGCCATGGACGCCCCGCGCTGCATGAAGGCCCTGCTCCTCGCAGCCACGGAGTACCGCGCCGCCAAGACAGCGCACAACGCCGCGCTCCTCCAGCGCAGCCTGGAGGTGGGAGCGGCGCCCGTCCCGGGGACGCGGAGGGGGAGAGCGGGGATGGCTGTGGTGTCCGTTTTTGTAATGTTTTGTGGTGTGTTTGTTTGTTTACAGAGGTGTATTGTGATATATATATATGCACCCAGGGCAAGAAGGTAGTCTGTGTTACGAGGGACTTGGTTTTTTATTTATCCCCAAAATTCTGGCCCGCATGAATCATTTCAAAGCTTAAAAAGTAGCGTGTGAATGACGAACTGGTTTTGTATCTGGAGTTTTCCAGTTCCGTGCAACACGTATTCAAACGTGTTTTCTGCTAAGGTGGTGGGCCAGTGCGTTTCCCTGATCTTCAGGCACAGCTTTGTATACTACTTATGTAGTGGCCTTTGAATTTATCTCCAAGTTAACTTTTCAAATACAGATATGTTCTAATTGCTAGAGTGTTTATATGAAAGTTAGTATTTCGCTTTGCTTTCCTCTCTGTATCCCTTGTAAAGAGACACAGAGGGAATGCACAAAACCAACATTATGTGTCTCCATTATGCAAAACATGAATCGTGTTTACCTGTATTGGTGTGAAGGTGTATAATTTTTGGCCTCTTCTTTTCGAGGGTTCCCCGAGGTCAGGTTCCGTTTTTTCATCCCAGTTACAGAGTGCTCCCAAAACAACATCCTCCCCGGGAGTGCCACCTTTGGGTCCCTGTCCATTGTTTGTGTTGAGCAATCTGTTGGGTTGTTCTTTCAAAATAAATAAATTTGGTACTTTCCAAGCATAAAGGAACGAAAACCAGATTTTTTTTCCGTTACTGATTTTTTTTTCCCCAGCAGATGTGAACATAAATGTCCCATTAGAGTGGCACTTACATTCTCAGTATGTCTAGTAGGACAAAATCTGTTTCATACAATTCTGTGCTTCGACTTCTGTGTCAATTACGTTGTTGCTGTTGAGTAAGGTTTTTCTCTTTTCTTCTCCAGGTTATCTCTGGACTGAAGCTTACCCGTTTTTTTGCTTCAAACCAAATTCTACCAAGTGAATGCCTCAGTTGCCTTCTAGAGCTCCTGGAGGACTCTAATATAAATCCTTCCCTGGCCTTGTCTGTGATTACTTTGCTATCACAGTTAGGTAAGGTTTGCATCTGAACTTTTTATCTTTTGTCTGAGCAAGGGAAGATAAGACAGATGCTGATTCTGTGGCGTGGCTGATGAATGTCTTGGAAGAAGCATAAAGTGTGAAAGATGAAGTATTTTTCATTGTAATGGAGTGCTAGGCTAAGCCATCCGTTAAGTTTTGCAGTGAGAAGGAGATTTGAAGTCATCCCTGTGAATGACAATGATCATGCTTGTCAGAATTTGTTTATCCACTGGGTAGGGTGAGAAATTCCAAAGGAATTTTGGAGCTTGAAAAGACAGCTTTTTTAATCAAGTGAGAAACCTGGCTAGGGCGAGCAAGGATAGGGAGCCGTCATGTCACATCCTCCTTTGCCATCACCTCAGTTTACCTCTCCTACTGGAGTGTTTGCTGGCAGTGTGGGCTCTCCAATAGCCTGGCCTATGTACATCAAGTTTCCCAACTGCAAAAGAGGTTCTACTTCCTTTTGCTTGTGTCTTGAGATGCCTTTTTTGTTGGGTTTTTTTTTTTTTGTCCCTCTACTTCATGGAAATGAGACTTCATTGTCCAGGGAGCTCTGTGCTCAGAGCACAACCTACATATACAGGGAAAAGTTATCCCATCACTGCTTTGTTTCTCACCATTTATGAGTAGTTATTCAACATTACTACTTTATGATGCTCCCTTGTTTATCTTCTCTGATTCACAGAGTTTAAACCTCTCTGAGCTTCCTTTTATATTTTTGGAACAATTACTGAAAAATTATATTTGTTGCTGGGGTTTGGGCTGGAAAATTTTAAGAATTGAGTCCTCTTCCAAATGATCTATTGCTCTACCTGTTGTGCTCTACATCTTTTTGAGGGTTGCCTAAGCAGAATTGGCTTCTATTTATTTAACTAATTTTAATAAGCAAGACACCCAATTAATTAATTTAACTAATGCTAGATAACCCTATCAAGTTAATCAGTTTGAGTCTACCTTTCCACCATAGCAAGAGGCAAGAAACTGAGCTCATTGAGTTTAAGATTTAAGCCTTTGAAGTACAGGTTTCAAGATCTCAGAACTGAAACTTGGTAGACTAGGAGATAGACTATTCTTTCAGTGTCCAAGCATCTTAAGGAAATGTATTCATGTTATAATTAACTTTATGTCCAGAGGTGAGCTAGAAAGGCAGGTGCATAGGAGCTGTCATTTATTTGTAGTTGCCTTTAAAACATACATGAAGAACTGGTCAGAGACTTTGGCTTCTGCTTCAACTGGTAGCTAATACAGCAGTTTCTTTCGCTGTTAGGTGGGGATTTTGCTAATAATTCCTAAATTCCAGCTTCAGACACGGAGACAAGAGAAGCTCTCCAGGACACCTACAATCTGACCAGCGTGCTGGCAGGAGTGGTTTATCGAAGTTCTACTAATCTGAGTGACCCAGTCCTACTACAGGTGAAGGAAGTAATGCTTGATAATGTTTGGCTACTGTTGCCTAATAAACATTATACTGTAGGCAGTATAATAACCCTTTAAAAGCTCTATTGGAAATAATATGTCAAGGGAGAGTTGATCTTAGCTGCGTACTTTATTTGCTCTATGAGGTGGGTATGACAGGAATTTAACAATTTATAGATTTCTTTGTACTCTCTTTAACCTTACTGTGCTTCTCACCTGTTCTAATTAAAAAAAAAAAATCCCACAAAGCAAAAATAACAACCAACCAAAAAAAAAAAAAAGCTGCTTTTTAAAAATTATGTCAAAATGTCACTGCTTGAGAGCTCAGAAGATTGATTTCCAGTTGAGGTATTTGGCTGTTTCTCCTGACACAAGCCGTTTCATAACACAAGCCTGGCGATCATTTTGTATAATCAGTACTTTGACAGGTAACTGTGAAGGAGTGAAAGGAAACCTGTGGCTGCCTGTTTTTGTGGGAGGCTTGCAGAGCATACGTGGCCTCCTTTTTTCTGGTTAGTGCTACCCCACCAGTGAAAGCCAGGCGCTGTACTAATCGAAGCTTACAGTGAATGTCTGACATCTGTCAGTTTGAACTCACCAAACCTGTCCTTAAAGTTTTCTTTATTTTTTTCAAATATGCACAGGTTTTCCTCTAAGCTATCAGCAAGTATTTTCTAGTTGCCTATCGTCACTTGTCTTTTTCTGAAAAGCAGAAAATTAATTTACTAGTAGTCCTGTGGATCTTGTTCTGTGGAAAACAAGTCAGGCATCCACTAAAGATCTCTTTTCTTGTGGTTTGCATAATTCCCAAAGCACTAGGCGTATCACAAGATCTAGGGATCCAAGTGACTGGCCAGTCAGTAGGAGGGATTTTGTAGTCACCAGATAGATCCAGTCTTAAGACCTTGGAGCTCATACATACCTAAATGATGAGGTTTTGTTTTAACTGCTAACTTCTTCTGTGATTTTTGTCACGTTTGAGTGTATTGACTTCAGTTATGTGCCAGAAGAGTGTTGTATGAAGGACTTTGCTACCCTTAGATCTGTGGACAGTCTTTAAAGCAAATCTGTTTTCTGTAAGCATCCTTTCTACAAGAGCTTGCAAAGTGCTTTTTGGATTTTGATGAGAGTTCTAGACCTTTCAATAGGACAGAATGGAAAACTCTCTGGTGAGGCAAAGATGGAGAATTGAACGTGATGCCTTGAGAGGCTGACCAGAGCAGAGACTAGACAGAGCTAAAAACTAAAGTAGGTATTAAAAGGTGTAAAAGGATACACTTTGGGCACTACAGGACCCTGGCCAGGGCTACGCCCAAGATGGACATAAAATGGACAACCAGTCAGTCACAAGGTTTCACAGTTTTGTAAGTTTTCGTCCATTTATGTATTGGGGTTAATTGTCCAATTACAGCTTCAGGTTATGAAGTCCCATCCTCCTTATTTGCTCTCTTCAATTTGCCGTTGTTTACGCTTTTTGGGCCTGAAGTTTGTAGCGGTTGTCCTTGGGTCTCAGGATAGAAAAGGATTGTTTTGTCTCTTTATCCTGTGAAGAGAACTTGCTGACATTTAATGTGAAGCTCAGAGTTACACACCAAGGCAGTACAGACTCTGAAAAATATGAAAGCTAAACTTAGGGTATCAAAGGGGCTGAAAAAGTAACTCCTCTGTCAAAATAAAATCTTAATAATCTTTTGGGGCTTTTACTAAGTACATCAGTATGTTAGGACATTACAGTGTGCTTGCAGCAGCTTGTGTAATTGTTATGTGAATGTTAGAGTCTGAAAATTAATTCATTTGTGGTGTCTTGATACTTGTCCTTTCAGTTTCATCTTTTGTAACATCCTTCCTGAGGTGGTGTAGGACAGACATGTGAACAGCTTTCTGTTTCCTCAGGGTATTCAGTTGCTGCAGAGGCTAACCTACAACGTTCCCATCTATTGTGCTGGTGCCAACATCGATGGATTAATTCTGTTTTTAATGCATCGTATGTAAGTGTGTACTCGGTGTCTTTTCTTAGGAAACGCCGAGCTAAGTTTCTGAACTTTCTGAAGGCCATTAGAGTATTGTACTAACAGAGTATCCAGAGTGAGCTGTGCTCTGAAGTTAACAGACTTTCCTTTGAAAACCATGTACTTTTTACAGATTGTCAAACGCAGTGATTGTGGAACTTTGGGTGATGGAACTTAATTGGCCTTAGCACACCTCTGGGAGCAGGGAGATAACAAAGAGAAAAGCCAGGAGGAAATTCATACTTGTCACTAGGAGCAGACTTGTTAGATTAATAAAAATTTGATTCAAATGCCCTTATAAGAAACCTAATGAATCTTAGAAATATATGTGATAGACAACCTCTGATACCAGTGATCTCTGATACTTTGGATTTTTTTTCAGATATACTCAGTTAAAGGCTGCCCACACTGCATGGATTACAATCTGAATTTTGCTTTGCATGGTGAAATGGTGTCTCATTAAAAAACAAGCTCCCACCGAGACACAACACAAAATAAAAGTCCCCCAGCCACCCAGCTCTCCTAGCCCCCACCCTACAATTTCTTGTAATTAAATTTTGGATGCTTCAATGAAAACATCTTTTGGGCTTTTCTTTTAAGTCAATCCACTGAAGATGAGTTAACAATACCGTGTTTGGGACTCCTAGCAAACCTCTGTCGACACAACTTGTCCATTCAAAGTCAGATAAAATCTTCGGTAAGAGCTTTGCTTTTGTGTTATGATTCTCTGGCTTAAGGATAAGAGTTAATTGACTCTAGGTAATTACCTTAGTACTTCTTAAACACTTTCTTTCAGCAGTGATAACTCTGACCTGCTTGTTCTGCCAAATGGACAGTTGTTTCTCCCATGTTGGAGCAAACAACCAGTAGAACAGGAAGTTGGGTATTCTCTTTCCCTTGGTACATTGCTGTGTTGTTGCCCTGGCTTGTGGTATGCATTTGGTTTTTGCAACTGTTCTCTGCAGCTGAAAGGGGAATTTAAAATTTGATCATTTTTCTGTAGAAAAACTAAATGTCATTAAAACATAAAGATCGTAGGTGGATTTTTCGTAAGCAAGAAGATTTACATTTCAAGAGATAAATCAATAAAATAGCACTGATCTTCATGTCAGAGCCCTTGAATCCTTAAATACATATACATATCTGAACTGCTTGGCTCCTGTGTCTTCATAAATCAGTGCAAACATTTTATTTTTTAATTCAGAAAGATAAATTAATCTACATAAAAGCAAATGTTTTTCTGTTTACCTTGGAAGAGAGGCAGGGGGCAAAAAAATAAGGACAAACTATTGTTAGATCTGATCTTTAATCAGAGAAAGCATGCAAGTCAATTTTCAGTGATTATTTTCTCTTATAGGCTTTGGCAAAATGACTTTTTCATCTTTCTTTAAAATAATGATGGAATTTCTTGCTTGGTTGGTTCTCTGTTGTTTTGAGGTGTTTTTTCTCATTTTTCCTTATACAGGTTAAGAAGAGAACATTAACATCAATGCCAGTATCGTGCAGTAGAACAATGAAATAATTTTCCTAGAGAACTGTTACCATACTAACTTCTTGTTGTATTATTCATTGTTTGTATGGCTCATGTATAAATATGTATAAAAACCTAAATTTGGTGGGTTTGTAATACCTTTGTTTCTCCTTTTTGCTGTAGAATAATGTGAAGAGTTTCTATCGTACCTTAATAAGTTTCTTGGCCCATAGCAGTTTGACGATGGTTGTGTTTGCACTTTCGGTATTATCAAGCCTTACCCTAAATGAAGAAGTAGGAGAAAAAGTAAGTGAGTCTTTGAAGTTGTTTCTGTTCTTAAGTTGTAGCTAAAAACAACTGTCACACTGGCCAAATAAAATTCTAATTCCAGCTAATTTTAATAAGCAAGACACCCAGCAAAGTATGTGCCTATACATAACTTTCTTCTTCCTTTCAGCTCTTTCACGCTCGAAATATCCATCAGACATTTCAGTTAATTTTTAATATTGTTGTAAATGGAGATATTCTAACAAGAAAATATTCTGTTGATCTCCTCATGGATCTTATGAAGATCCCCAAAGTTGCAGATTATCTTACCAGGTACGGCTTCATTTCCTAAAAGTATTTTCCTAACCTCTAGTTCAGTTTCTTTGCTGCATGCTGTATTTGAATTCTAAACCAAACCCTGGGGAAAAAAAAAAATCCCAAGATGATTTTTGAATGTTGCTAGTTGATTATAACTGCTATATCTGAACCTAAAGGGTTGCTGGGTTACTAGTTTGACATGGAAGTGTGACTCAGAATCTGGGTTTTTTATTGGCACTGAAGGATTATTGAGCACTCTGTTCTGTAAATTTTTGTCTGGGCAGTGTTGGTAGTCAGACAACAAGATGAGTAGCTATCCTGCCTTTTACAGTGTTACATAATCTTGAAGTGGAGTAGTATGGTTGAAATTGTAAGAAGTAATAATTTTACAGAGGGAAGGATGTTATAGTTGTTCTATGGAGAGCTTGACTAGTAGTTCTGCAAATTCCGCTAGCAGAATTTAGGTGCTGATTTTCAATCTAAATCAAGCAGTAAGAGTAGCTGAAAAATCAGATCTTATTTTAAGGAATTTGCTTTTATTCTTAGAATATTTTTAATGCTTGTGCTGTTTCAAATAGAAATTAAATTATCAAACCTATCACTGTATTTGAAATGTTTGGGGATGAGAAGGAGAATAGGGCACTTTCATTCATCACTTGGTATAAATGTCTAAATGTGCTGAAGTTTCAATTTTATATATAATTCTTTTCTTCTCTATGCGTGCTGTAGATACAAGCACTTCACCTCTTGCCTTACTCAAGTATTAGATCTTCTTCATGGAAGGGATCCTGATTCATCATCTAAGGTATTTATATGTTTTCACTTAAAGGCTAAGAGGCTACAGTCCTAATCTAGTTTCTCTTCTGTTATAAATAAGTTCCTTGTGTACAAGGGTTGGTAATGAAATACACTGACTTCGGGACTCTTAAATGACCTAGAGAATTCACCAAGTTTATATTTTCTAGTTATTCAAAAGGCTGTCATGTTGAATTTGTAATGTTGGAGTTTTTGCCAGATTGTGTCTCTGCTTTCAGGTAACAGATGTAAAGGCAAAAAGCCAACATAAACACCTTTAGTGCTAGTAAGAAATTTTGGGATCTACCAGAAATGCAGTGTATCCCAATTTGCTCTTTAATTTCTCTTGAATTAATACTACTCCAACTTCAACTGGTGATCAGGGAACCCTGATGCCAGTTTCAAACGTGTAGGAATAAGTGTTCGCACCTTAGCTGACCAAATAGGCGCCATTTCTGTTTAAGCAGTGAACTGTTACATTCAACTTTGTCTCACTACCACCTTATGTAAAGGAAACATTGGCTATCTGTCACTAAAGGCTAAAATATGAAATGTGAAAATGTCAGGGCTAAATATATCTGTGAAACAGATCTGGAGCTTTTTTCTATGAATGTGTTACACACATTCATAGAAAATTGGATTTCTCTTGGATGGTTTTCTTCATGCTGTGTGTATACATGTTTGTACTTTTTACTGTATCACTAGCCAGTAGTCATGTCCAAAGAAAAGAAAACAATAACTGTCACAAGCCTTCACCAGTCCAATGAACTGTTTCTGCTGCTGACTTGGCTTTAGAGAATGAAAACTATTCCTCAGAAAACTTCCAAGCGCTGAAGGGAGTTAGTTGCACAGAACTTGTGTATCTCTTTAGAGTTGTGTTACGGGAGTTGCAGTTTCTGTATAAGTTCTTGATTTAAAAGCATTTGAACTCTTCTTCACTTCACACAGATCTTAGAGCTGCTGCTTGCCTTCTGCTCTGTGCTAGAGCTGCGTCACACCCTGCGGCAGGCGATACTGGAACCAGCTGGCTTGCCAGTCTCTGGAAACACCAGACTTGTGACTCGCTCAAAGAGTTTTGAACCATCTGTTGTTGCATTGGTGCACTTGTCAAACCAACCATTGGAAGGCTCTGAAGACTGTTCATGTTTAGCATTGCAACTCTTCAAAGAGATTTTTGAGGTACCAAGACTGGTAACTGAGTTTAAAGAGCTTCTTAGTAGCTCTTACTTTTAAATTATTTTTAAACAACTATTATAATTTGACTTGAAAAATAGCACATACAAAAAATACCTGTAATAAAGTTCATTGCAAAATAGTTATGTTGAAATAAACATACTTCATAAAACAACAGTTCTTTTAAAGACATGCAGAATTTTAGAAATGTCTGTTGTAAGTGGAAGACATAGCAGTTTATGAAGCCATGAGGTCGGTAGAAAACTGTCAGAATTCCTTTCTGGGACTTACAGAAATGAGGAAATTCTTGCTGTTACTGTTCCCTGTAAACTTCCTCCTCCAGTATGATACCAGTCAGCCATCTTAAACCTGAAATAGCAAGAGGCTGGGAAAGCAGGAACATAGACTGGTGCTAGAAGGGGCAGACTAAGCTTGGCTTCCCTGTGCTGTACTTTTAAATATTGACGTAAAATAAAATGTCTTTATTACAGGATGTTATTAACAATAAGAATGGTGAATCAGCTGAACGCTTAATGGATCTTTTGCTGCCTGTTCTTCTTGATCATCTTCAGATGCCAGAACAGATTGTGGATGAGCTATTAGTGAAGAAAAAGTGTGAAAGAATGGTCAAGGCTATTAATGTCCTGACAAATATCCTTTTTACATGCTTTTTGGCAGCTGATTTATTATTCCTCCACTATCTGCTCTAAGATGTTAACAGACATGTCCACCTTGGGTCACTTTAATAGCTTCTGATGACAATAACTGCCCTGGTTTTACTTAGGATTGTCGTCTTGCAAGATTTAAAGTAGCTTTCTAATTGCTGTAAAATTATTTTGTAATACAGTGGTACGGGATAAAATGTTGTGGCTATTCAACAGAACAAAAGCACTTTGCAGACTGAAAATGAAGATGAGTGTTTTCTGTTGAAATTGTGTGTGGAATTTGGGCAGCCAGCTTCTTGATCCACGTAGTATTGTTGCCTGCCTAGCTAAGTGCAGCTCCCAGCCAAATATGATGCAAATTTAGATCAGAGAAACAAGGAAAAATAATGTGGAATGATACAGTTTTACACTCCTCGTTGAGTGCTTAGTGTCCACAGTAAGTTTAGTCAGGATGATGTGACTGCAGAGTGTAGTCCTGCATCTAAGCTGAGTTCTGTGGAAAAGTCTCTGCTAGCTCACTTCTAGGTAACTGGTTCTTCTTTTAGGGACTGCTTAGTCCGTGCCTTTTGTTCACTATGTTTCTTTATGCCACCCATTTTATTGAGGTTTCCCTTCACTGTCTGTTTCCAGTAAGTGTGTGTATTAACTGAAAAGTGGAGCTTATTTGACTTGTGAGTTAGGCATGTTTTAAGTATTTTATGTTGTTGGGTATTTTACAGGCTCGTGTGCTGTGATGCCATAGCTTTTGTGTCCCTTATTGTTACAAAATGTTGCCTTTTGGTGCCAATATGTAGACATAGTGTATTGAATTTATTCTTAACTCTGCCTACTGCTCTGCAGAGATGACACACTGAAAATGCATGTCTCGAAGGTGCTGACTGCCAGCCAATGCACATGTCTGATAGAACACCAGTTTCCTTATAGTGGGATTGATACTGGTTTTGGGACAAAATTGGTGGACTCTAAAATGTGGTGAGCACGCATATTTATCTAAAATCTAATTAAGCATGACTGGTGTGAGAGTTGTGATAATGTTGCAATGTAACATTAATGGTAATTGAAAGTACCATTTAAATGCATATAAATCAATATTGCTATTAAATCAAACTTAGTATTTTGTGGAATAAAAAGTAATCTTGCTGGTCAATTCATTCAGATAATGTTTTTGGCATAAGCTGGAGATCCACTTATGTGGAACAATGACCTTAAACCTCATGCAATATTTCAGGCTGATCCAAGTTAAAGCTTACTTAGAGCTGCTCATGGCATGTGGTTTCTCATTTTGATTTTACACAGTCAGAGTTCCAAAATGTCACACATCACTGTGGGGGACAGTTGTTGCACTGAAAATTAAATACAGATTTCTTCAACTCATTATAGCTAAAAGCCAATATAGCTATAAGTTACATGGCCAAAACCCAGTGAATTACAATTGGACCTATAATTAAACCCTCCTCACTTTCAACCTGGAAGTGGTGTTTTTGGTCTTCATTGTTGCTGTCCCTGGCATGCTGGAGAAGCTCAGGCACATGTCCAGGGAACTCAATATGATCTCTTTGGTTCCAGCATTGTTACCTTGCTAGATGTATTTATTTTCTCTGTGAAGGTATTTATTATTTTTTTTAAATTGACTGAATTTGTCAGTACTGATTTGACATATCTCACCTTTTTTTTTTTCACCCAATTTGCTTTTCTACTTGAATGTTTAAAAGCAAACTTGCTGCTGATATTATTTTGAAAATGCTTGATCTTATGAGCATATTGCAGCAGGATGTACCTGGCATGAAAGACAGCTTCTACAAAATGTTACAGGTACGATTTTAAAATGTTTTATGAAGTGTATCTGTGAAATAAAGTGTCACTGCACTACGGTAGTTTTAGTTAAAAATGTTTTGCACACTTATCTCTAAAGTGGTAAAGCTTCTAGGAAGATGCAGTCCCTTAAGCACAATTCCTAAAGGTTGTTTCACTATTAATTCTTCTAAAATAACAGTAGTTTGTTTTTACTGCAGTCATTTGTTTTGGTAATGCATAAGAAATCATTTTTTAGCTGCCTGGTAAGAATTATCCTTTTAAGACTGCATTATGGCTGCAGTTTAAAGGCAGCAACCTAGAAAACAATTACCACAACAATATAATTATTTGTGGGGTTGGTTACTATTAAGTATGTACATTTAATTTGGAACTTAGCATGGCCAAAACAGTTTCTGGTACCTGGTGGTCAGATGATACCTTAATAATTTACTTTATAGACAGAAAAGCAATCCAGACAGTCAAACACTTCTTGCTGTTTTAGAGCTTTTTCATTCTAGAATGAGGATTGTGTAATTTAATGGGTAACAATGAGTTTTACAGTCCATGATTAATCCTTATAGCTTCAACTAGTGACCTTTTATGTTGAGTATCAAGCACTTGAAAACTTGCAGGAATTAACCAGCCTCTTTACCTGTTGTGTTGCCTTTAATGTAAAACATGATTTCGAATACTCAGAAGTTTAGACTATTTTTAAAACCACTTTTCTTCCGTGGACTTGAGGCTCAGAAACTTAGAAGGGCAAACTTTGAGAAGGTAACTTAAGTTTTGAATAAAGCATTTCTGTGCTTGTGGGCCTTGATATTGCAATGTTTTGATAGTTTGTGTTTCGTGGGGGTTTTTGTTGTTGTCTTCTGTATCTTCTTTTGGCCAAACTAATTTCTTTTTTAGGATCAGCGCTTGATTACACCTTTGACATTAGCTTTAACATCAAGCCATGGAGAGCAAGTCCAGTTGGGGCTTAAAATACTGTTTGAGGCTGCACCCTTACCAGACTTTCCTGCCGTGGTGTAAGTATTTTTGTGATACTCTGGTTAGATTTATGGGCTTAGTGATAGTCATGTTTTTTGGAGTACGATTTTCAGCTCATCAGAGACAGAAACTTTAGAAAAATTGTCTTGTTTCTGCTTGATGTGCACTTATGAGACAGCAGTGATCCTGGAGGCCAGCGGAAGCCATCACAATGCTGATGGTGTTCATTTTATGTCAGATCCTAGAGAGCAGAGGAGCGGTTGACTCCCTAGGTGACTCCATGTGGACTGTCCCTAAGCACTCATTTGTCTGAAGTCTGTGCTTGGAACTTAGGATGTATCTAATATTCTGACTGTCACATTTCTCTCTAATGAACTCTGTCAGATGTGTCATTCTTCAGTTCCTAAATCTTTGATCACCCTTTTGCAGTAGCTTCCATGAAAGAACTGATTAGGATAAGACACAGGCAGATGGCAGTTCAGGTAGTATATAAGGTGGTTTAAACAATGGAAAAAGTATTGAGGAACTCTGTTTGATGGAGTCCTTATTTCCGTAGATGTAATAATAATAAAAAAGATTTTAAATTATATCACAACCTGGAGTTGAACCTGGCAGATGTCAAGGCAACAAGAAAGACCATTACATCAGCAGCAAAAGCCAGACATGAAAATGTATGCTTTTCTGCTGAGTGGGGCAGGTGACATGTTGACAAAGGACATGGAAAAGGTTTACATACTGAATGCCTTGCTTAGTCTTCACTGATAAGGATTCCCAACGGCAGAGCAATGTCCCTGAGAGCAATGGCAAAGCCTAGAGGAGGTAAGACATACTCTGGGGGGCACAGGGTCAGGTTATGGAACATCTAAACTAACTGGGTGTACAGAAGTCAAGAAGACCTGACAAGGATGTGCCCTTGAGTGCTTAGGGAATTGCCTGTTGTCATTCCAAGGTCACTCTAGAATGTCTTGGAAAATTCCTGGTGACTGGGAGAGGTTCCTGAAGACTAGAAGAAAACAAATGTAACTTCTGTTTTCAAGAATAGCAAAGATGATCAGTAGCACCCTGAGCTGCACTTGGAAGAGTCCTGATGATAGGGCAAAGGAGGTGATCATTCCCCTCTGCTCAGCTGTGGTGAGACCACACCTGTAGTGTTGTGTCCAGGCCTGGGCTCTCCAGTGCAAGAGAGATATGGACATCCTAGAAAGAGTCTAGTGAAGAGGTTATGAGCATGTATTACACAAGGTAAGGCTGCAGGAGCTGAGCTTGCTTGCTTTTGGGAAGGCTTGCAGGGTTCTTATCAGTGTGTTGAAATGTCTAATAGAAAGGAGCAAGAGATGGAGCCAGGCTTCTCAGTGGTATCCACTGACAGGATAGATATAGGCACAAACTGAAATACAAGAAAAAACTTTTTTGATTTCTTTGAAAAGAAACCCTTTTACTGTAAGGGGAGGTCAAACTGGAAAATGTTGCCCAGAGAAGTTGTGGAGTCTTCACCCTTTGAGAGAGACAAAATTACAAGGCATAGTCCTGGGCAACCTGCTGAGAGCAGGAGAGTTGAACTAGGTGGTCTGTAGATGGGTCCCTTTCACCCTTAGTTATTCTATAATTATATGGGTTTGTGGATATAAAAAACATTTTTATAATGCCCAATAATGAATAGTCTGGCTGAAAGAATGAAGGATCTGTACAATCAAATATGTCTGGAATTGTACAATGGAACAGCCAAATAATATGTCTATAAATGCAAGTTAAAAATAGGCTATGCTCACTTAGGAAGCAATTGAGACAGCACTTCAGTGAAGAGGTCGGGATAGCTTAGTAATTAAGGAATTTATCAAGAGCAAAAAAATTATAACTGGTGCCTCTAAAATCAGCTCTTTTGGTTTATCATTCTTGTTTGAAATATGTTATTGGTACCTGCCTTGAAAATACCAGCCACAAATTACATAAAAACACTGGAATATATGTGCGGTAACTTTTTCCAAGCTTTTGAGTTCTCTTCCCTGTACAGATTTAAACCGATTGCACTTTTATCTGCATACTTAAATTTTGGTTAAAACTTACAAAACCAAATCTACTGTACTCAATACAGTATTGTAAAATAGCATTGCAGACAAGGACAAACTGAGGTTTATTGGTTGCACTCTGCCTTTTCTTGATTCAGTCTTATTTTTATACCAAATAAAAATTCTTAGTAAATGCTTTCTCCATCTTCTTTGAGACAAACAGTGGCCTAGTAAAGCTGAATAATAACAGGTGAAATAACCTGTTTTTCAGATTCATAAGAGACATGATCTGTTGCTCAAACAGAGCTGAGCACTATGCATTTTTGAAGAGATTCTGTATTTGTCTCTAAACATTAGCCATGATACTTTTTTTTCCCCTTTTTCTGTATCTTTGGCCAGTTTGAGCACATGCTCAACACACATCTTCATAATGTGTGGTAATGCAAATGTGACTGTAGATTTTGTTACAAAATTGTTCTCCTGTTCAATCCTTGCAATGCTATTTGTAGCAGGTTGTGTCATTAATAGCCTTATGTTTATACAGGCTGGGTGAAAGCATTACAGCAAATAATGCCTACAGGCAACAAGAAACACAGCACACAGCAAAGAGAATCCAAATGCAGTCACCTGTGACCAACACTACTTCCCTGAGGTGTTCTTCATCCTATCCTTCAAGTAATGAATCCAAAGCTTCAAATATTGAGGAATTAATACAAAAACTTCATTCTGGACTAGAGGTTAGTAAAATTTATATAGCCTTGTGAAACATTTGACACTTTTTTACTCAGAGGGATGGAAATTAAAATCCAAGTATCAGACTATTGTGTGTGTAACAGTTAAGTTTGGTTTAGATTCCTCTCTGTTTGGAATGTGCTCTTTTTACTGAGCTGAGTAGAATTCAGTAGAATCCTATCTATGTTGAGCTACACTTGAAGGTAGGGCTCCTTACTGAGGAGTGGGAACCTCTCCAGTGGGTTTGCCCACAGTCATCTTAGCTGTCACATGTGGAACCAGGAGCCAGGTACAGTCCAACTGCTTAGACTTGCTGGGACACATAAAAGGAACCTCCTCCCTCTGCTTCCTAAGAAATAGCCTGTAATAAAATAGAGATGCTGGGCTGCTTTAGAAAAGTGTGGTGCATCTCTTGTGTGCCTAAACACACATACTGACATTCTCCTTTTGTTGGCTGTAGCTGACTCTAGCATTTGCAGTTCAGCTTTTGTGGCCTTCTTGGAAAGGTGCTGTTGTCATTTCAGAAGACAGTTTTTACTTCCATCTGCAGCAGCTTGCATTGTGAATGAGACACCCAACCAGGCACCACATACCATGTGCTGCATTGTGGGCCATCCTGGCAGATACTGAATATATCTCCTCTTTCCCTTTTCTCTTCAAAACAAGTTAGCTGATTTGTATCTGCTTTAGACTGAGAGATGGATTGTTGATTCTGTTTTCTTTTGGCTTAAAAGAACAGTATGCAATTTGGGAAAAGGTATAGAAAGTTTCTTGATAACAGCTTGATATCTGTATTAGTGGTATTGCCTCCAGCTTTAGCTTTGCAACTCTTATCTCTTTGTTGTAACTGATTAAAGTGAAACTCCGAGAGCTACCAGTTCCAGTCAGATGCCAGAATAACAGTGAAAAAGGTCAGGTGAGTCTTCCTTGGCTTACTTTTTACTCTGCCACTGGATGCTCCCATTGATCATTCTTTTCAGGACTGCACGTGACAGTCTATGGGTGCATTGCTGTGTTTATATTAATTATGTAATATATAATTCAAAATCAAAGCAACCACAAGTGCCTACACAGCACTAATAATGCAGCAGCTTCCAGTAATGTGACAGATTGTTAACCTGCTTCAATATATGTATTTTTTTTTTAGGGGAGAAAGTTCTTGATGAATTGTTGAGTGATTCTTTCCTTAGACTTTCTGTTTAGTAATTCAAAAGCAATATACACATTCACTTAAAATATCCAGTACTTGAGTTCTGTATATATTCAATATACTCATTCAATATACTTCACACAATATACTCAATATACAATATTGAGTATATTGTGTGAAGTTCAAATGCTTGTATAAACATAATTGAGAAAACACGTTTCATACCATCACTGTTCAGAGAGCATGGAGGGAATTTCACTCTTAGAGCTCTCTTAGAGTCGTTTCTGTGTCCTTTAGATATTTTAAGTTTGCAAGCAGGAAAATAAACTGTTTGTTTTATACTTTAGGGACAGAAAAATGAGCTGAGAACTGGAGCTACATAGGGTCTCCTGTTAATTTGCAAAAAGCATTCTTATATAGTGGCTCAGGATGGTGCAGAGCTGGTGGCTTTTCTGTAGGTGTTCAATGTATGAACAGGTGGCAGAGTTTGCTCTTGGTTGTGCATCAGCATCTGTGAACAGCTGCTCAGAACTGATGTTATAGCAGCACTGCCTAAGAAAAATACTCTGAAATCACTAAGTAGCATTCTCACTTGACTCAGGCATATACTTCAATAAACTTTAAAAAACTTTTGCTTTAGGACTTGTTGTGCCATACATGATGCATTTCCTCTAGTAAGTCACTGGGTTAACGCATTTGATTATGTAGGTCCTAAATAGAATCCTTTCCAGTATCCTAGAAAAGCTTGCCTGAGCCTTTTCTCTTAATTTGTATGTTGAGAAGGCCACGGAGTATGAACAAGGAGTTTTAACCATGTGCATTTTATGCTGTTAATATTAGGGTAGATTATTTTAGGTGTCCTATGAGGGGCCTGCTAATTCTCCAGCGAAGATTAGACTTAGGGGGAATGACTTTAGAATGGTGATTTTACCTTTTTATAGTGCTGGACTGATAGTCTTCTGCAGATGACTCCTATTAAGCCTAACCAGTTCAATTGCTCACAAACTTTTCTCAAGAGTCAGGTATCTCTGAGTAGATAGCCTCAGACACAAAAATGAGAATTCAGAAAGCTTAGTGGCAGATGGAGTTCACAAAACTACTGAGCTCTTTAGGCACACATTACCTGTGTAAGTAAATAGAAGTTTCCAGTATCAGTAATTGGAAAACGTTTCCACAGATGAAGGAGCCCTTGGCTGATGTGAGGGTATCTGACATAATGGATGTCTACGAGCAGAAGCTGTCGGCGTTAGCGGTGAGTACAGCGTAACGTGCATGGGGTGCTGCAGTTGGTACTTTCAGAAAATGTTAATGAGAAATGCTCTCCCTATGTGCAGTCTAAAGAAACGAGGCTACAGGATCTTCTGGAAGTAAAGGCAGTAGCTCTGGCTCAGGCTGAGAGGCTGATGGCTCAGTACCGGTGTCAGAGAGCCCAGGCTGAGTCTGAGGTAAGCAGAGGAGCTTCGAGGTGGGACTGAGTAATGATTGACTGGGTAGCTTTAACTGTGATTGCATGTGGAAACTATACTGCTTATCTGTAAGCTGTGCTTGCAAGTTAGGGCAGTCTTAATTTTCACCATGAACATCCTGTTTTCCTCTGGGCTGTTCTTTGGCACAGTTTTCTTTAATGTCCTTTCCCTTACAGGAAGTCAACAAAACCAACCGACTCTGCTCATTATTGTTTGTTTACCATTACTGTTAATTCAGCAATATTAAAAATTAATAAACCCACTTATAGAATTCTCTATGGAATTTGGTGGTATATAAAGAACTGTTTCCTGTTTGTGCCTTTTGATTCACTAGTCAGAGGTGAACTTTTAAATAAAGCTTGCTTTTTTGGGTTCTGTATTTGAGCTGTACATTGAAAAGTGAGAATCATTTCTATTCTTTGAAGGTTATATGAAAGATTGTGCTACTGGTTACTAAATCCACAGCTAAAATGTATCATCTTTTACTTTGTTCTTCCTTCTCATTGTCTATAAATGGAGCTAAAGAAATTTAGTGAAGCAATTAATTTGTAGTTAATATTAGGTGAGAGAACTATTCTCTTAATGTAGATGGTGACATTTTGGTGTTAGATCTATGTCCTCAAGCATGCCTAATACAACTTGAGAAACAGATTTAATCTATATGGCGTTTTTTTGTTTTTATTTGGGGGGTGTCTTTCCACTCAAAGGCAAGAACTCTTGCTGCAATGCTGAAGGATGCAGAACGGAAAAATGAAGAGTTTAACGATTTGCTGAAAGCTCAACAGGTAGAATCTGAAAGAGCACAGACTGATATTGAACAGCTCTTTCAGCACAACAGGAAATTGCAGGCAGTTGCTGAAGAACATGAAATACTAAAAAAATCCTCTCTTGATCTTCTTCAGAGGTAAGACCTGTAGGATCTCTAAACAAGTATTTCATGTGAAAAGAGTTACGTTGTCCTTTACTGCGCTAGGCACATCAGAAAAGCATTACATGCTGTGTCAAGTTTTTAAGTGAAAAGTTCTTTATTTTTTTTCCTTCTGTATGCTTAGTTATGCAATCAGCTTAACTTAAGTCCTTCAGGAACTCAAATTTAGTTACATTTAACATAGTTAAATTTATTAATATATTAACATTCAACTTCCAGTGGAATGAGAACTGAACTGTAGGTGCTGAAGGTCCAGTTCAGGAAATAGCACAAGCTTTGTATAAAAAGGGAGCATTGTTCTCTAAGACACAGAAACTAACAATGCTTAGTTTCTGTTAGCATTATACCATGCTCTCAGTGTCTGTCTTTGATCTTACCTGCTGTCTTGATGACATGCTTGCAAGAGTTCTGCAGAAACAGCCAATATCAGTATGTTTGCATAACGTGGGACTTGGCATCATTGCTCAAGTCTGTACCAAGTTTGACTTAAATTAGGTAAAAGTGAGGTAAGAAGGAAGGAGTGTATCCTGAATTATTTATAACCATTATTTCTTTGGGATCTTAAGCTAAAAAGAATGTGAGACACACAAAGTACTTAAAGATAGAAAATATTTGAAAATAGAATGTGCTTTGGAAGAATAAAGACTTAAAAGAGATTTGACTTTTCAGCTTACATGAGCTGGTCTGGTCACTAGGTGTCAGCAAGGCAAAGAAACTGATAATATTGAGATCAAATTTCTTGCTTAATAATGGGAACAAGCATTATTAGACAATTTTGAAAGCATATTGCTGCCATTAAAGGAGTAATTGAAGGATGAAAATGTATAATTTTAGATTTCTTGAATGAGTGTCTAGGATGATCATTGTGGAAGTGCCTCCATTTTTGCTTGAATTGTATGCAGACATACACTTTGTGAACATGTATTGTCTAATTTGTGGGAAATAAATCAGCTTCAAGCTAGTATCTAACAGTTTTAAATTCATCAGACTAGGAACAAAACTTTCTAATCCTTACAATGTGTTTCTAAAACAAAAAACTTACTTTTGAAAATAACCTTCATACTTCAAATATGCTGTTTCTTAAAAACAATCAATTAGTTGACATCAGGGGATAGAATTTGCCTTTTGGAAAGAAGTTAGGAAAATATTTGCTTACAGCATGAAATCTGCCTCAAGCCTGCATTAATTACACACTGCATTGTCTTCAGTATGTTCAGTTTTTAGTATCACAAGATGAGGTCATATAAGGTGATAGACTAACTTAAAGGGTCCCTTAAAAGATGACTGACATACACAAACTGTTACAGATTAGCTCTTTTGCAAATTTCTAAAGGTATTCATAGTTTTGTCAATTCCTAGAAGTTTTCCACTGGAGGGAGATTGCTTCCTGATCATTAATACTTCAGGATATGTAAGGGATCCTCTGAAGCTTTACTGGTTTTGTTTGTTTTCTTCTTCCAAGTCAGGCATTGGAAGTGGCTGAGTCACTATCCCTGGGGTGTCTAAAAGGTTTGTAGATGGGGCAGTTAGGAACATGGTTTAGTGGTGGACTTGGCAGTGCTGGATTAATAGTTGACTCAATGAACTAAAGGGTCTTTTCCAACTTAAATGATTCTATGATTCTAAGTATGTTCATTAAAAAAAAAAACAAACTCAAAAAATCTAACACACTAACAGCCTGCTGTCACCAAAAAATGCTCAACTGAACACCCCCCCTTCCAAAAACACCTTGCTTGTTGCTTGAGTGGGATGATTGCACAGATCATGTCAAATATTTTTATTTGGCAAACTATTAAAGTAAAAGCCCTCTTCAAAAGCAATTACATTTCATTTGTAGGTATGAAACAACTGAAAGACAATATAAAAGTCTACAGATTACATGCAATTCACTAAATAAACAAGTGGAAGCAATGACGAAACTAAATGAATCACTCAAACAGCAGAATGACAGGTAAGTTCAGTCTTTTTAAAGCAAGTCAAACAGTAAAACTAAATAGCACTTTAGTCTCAGTTTTTCTACTGTGCTTTAAGTAATGTCTGAGAAGTGAAGTTAGAGAAAGCCAAAGATGCTTCAGGGTTGGTTTATACATTTATGTTGGATAAGAATCAGTAGTAGTGACTTTGGTGGTTTATTTTATTTGCTCCTTAGTTGGGTGGAGGTGGTGGGGGAATATCGACAGACTTCAGCAATAGCAGGAAGAGAAAGATGATGACCCAAGTCTTAGGTGCACTTGGCAGAGTGTGAAGGTATTATTTTGGTTGTTGTTGAATTCTTAAATGCTTTTATCACCCAAAGATTTCCATGTATTCTCTTTTAGCCTGCAAGTTTCCTCTTAAAATGATATCAAATTGGAAAAAACAAAACAACCAACCCCACTAAATGAACACATTTGAAAGTGATATTAGAAGTCGTGATGAGTGGCATTCTGCCTGTGGTACAAAACGTCTTTTTCAACTATAAAACTAGCTTCTTGAGGAGTAATTGTAATTTTTCCTTTTTGATGGCTTAAAATAGAAGTCTGATATACCTTCCACCAATGTAGCTAAGGGAATATAGGGCTTTTCTTTGACAGATTTTATTTAATACATAACTTTTCAGAGGATGTCTTTAAAATACGTTCATAGGCAGGCCTTGTATTCAGTTGAGAAATAAAATGCTATTCTTGCTTTTACTTGCAAAGTTCACTTCACCCTTCCAGGCTCTTGCCTTGTCAGTAATCAGAGCAGTCTAAATCACTGCCTTGAGTTCTGATTCAGATGGAAAATTTTCATACTGATACATCAGTTTGTTACTGAACGAATTTGGTTACTTACATCAAAGGGTGCAATATGCAGCTCAGGGTAATTGGGGGGATATTCTGATGAAAGTTGACCCTTGTTAATGCCAGTCTGGAGGAGCTGTTTGTTATGTAGATACTCTTGAACTGCCACAGAAATGGAGACTGTGGAAATACACACCCCTCCCTCTTGCTGGAGGCTGCAGCTTAGAAACTGGTAGATAGGCAGTAGATAAACAAGTAAACAAAAGTGACAGCAGATGCTGT
This sequence comes from Phylloscopus collybita, assembly GCA_027886175.1. NCBI lineage: Eukaryota > Metazoa > Chordata > Aves > Passeriformes > Phylloscopidae > Phylloscopus > Phylloscopus collybita. The sequence continues at coordinate 20,634,801 of JAJNNQ010000024.1, forward strand.
CTAGGCAAGGCAAGTGGCAAGCAGAATATGCCTTAGAAATTAGTCTGGCTGGTAATGGAAAAAGTAGATTAGCTTCAGAGAGTGTAAAGTGCTCATGTTAGAGTTGTACTGCTGGTAGATGCCAGTGCCTTTGTATTAAAAGGGTGTGGAAACTGAGCATTACCTGAACTAGTGAGAACTGAGCAGGCCTGTACACAAGCTATGGCACTGTCTTCTGGTGTGGTCACTTTGGAGTGTTGTGTGACAATCCAGGAGATGTTCAGAATGGTATTTTTTCTGTATAGATGGCTTTGCAGGGATACCTGAAACAGGTTTTACTGTTCGCATTGTCTCTTCAGGAGCATAGTAAGAGCTAAAACCCCAGCACCCTTAATCACTAATGGCAGGAAATGTTTACTTGTATTGAATGACAATTTTAGTTCTCTCACAGTATTTTGTATTATTTCTGGCTGTGATCAAAGGCACCAGTTTCTATCAACATTTTCAGTAGTTCCTACCATGATCAGAGAAGGGCAGTGACTGTGTCATGGTGGCAGGAAGGAAGGAAGATCTGTCTCGGCTCACACCATGCACATTCATAGGTTTGATGATCTGAAGCTCTTGATAGCAATTGGAAATAATACAAAAATCATTTTGCCTTCTTAGGACAGGGAAATGGTGGCATATCTCATTTTAATCATTCAAATTTATTTCTCTGCACTTTTAGGACTGCTGCACAGTTAATAGAAAGTGAAGATCACAGAAATAAATTACAGGAGCAGCTACAGGAGAGAGATGGTACAATAGCAAGTAAGTCACCTACTTAAATGTCACTGAAGCTAGAGAACTAACTGTATTAACTAGATGTTCTTGTTATAGGCTCTAGATAAGCTGCTCTATCTTACTGAGCATCTTGTAAACCTTAAAAATTGGCCACAGATACATAATTTAATAGTTGAATGAAACAAATACAAATTTTAATTTTTTTAGAAAGGATGCATGAAGTTGATATCCCAAATCTTCACTGAATCTCTGCATAGTGTGTCCCTTTAGAATCTTCTTGCAACATGTCCTTTAGAACTATTTTCTGTAGGAACTGCAAAGAGCTTAATTTAACTCTCTCTGCAAACGACAGGAAGCAACCACTATAATTTAGCAGTAGGTGGCCCTACTGAATAATTCAATTAGCAGCCATGTTGAGTCTAAAAAAAATAATAAAAAAGCCCCTTGTTTCCCAGGCCAATGCAGTATCTGTTTTCTAAGTATGGCATCTAATGTTCTAATGTATTTGTTTTCTTAAGCCTTGCAACAGACTATAAATGTTCTGGAAGAAAAAATAAAAACTCAGCAGAAAGAAAAAACAGATATGGAACAAACTATCAATATTCTTAGAAAGGAATTAAGTGAAACACAGCAGGCAAGGGAAGAACTAAATGTCAAGGTAAGGAATTACTTGCACCTGCATTTCTGAGAGTGAAGTTTTAGGTAGAGTTGGTAAATCAGTATTTTGGTGGTTAGAAGGCCCCAGAGTAGCTGATGTAGTAGTGGACAAGAACAAGTTCTCTCAACTTTAATTGTGTACCTCCTGAGTTTTAAGTCAGCATCAAGTTCTAAAGAGACTCTGTGAGGCATGGTGTGTGAGTACGTAATGTTGGGAAGGGAAAAAACCCACCAAATTTGTGGCATAATGTTAAATAACAGTGTAACAAATTCTTCTTCAGTAGTTTTGACTGCTGAAAATGTAGGTCAGCTTGCTTTCCCTCCCTTTCTCGCATTGAATTAAGGTACGTATGTATGCACCAAAATGCACCTCGGATTCTTTTGATCATTAAAATTCTAACAGAAAAACATTTTTATCTCCAAGAAAAAATATCTTTTTTCAAAGAGAAGCCACTTTGGCTATACTAAGTTAACAGGATAACGTAAACAAAACAAAAAAACCAACCAAACAAAGAAAACCAAATCTAAATACCCCAAGCTTCAGTATAGCCTACATGTCCTTGACTGCAGGTAAGGCTGCTTCTAAAATCACAAGGCAAAGATTCATTTTACATGCAAGCTGATCAGCAAATGTAAAGTGTGCAGTCTGACAAACACATTTACTGTATTTCCATTTCCTGGAAGCTTAATCTCTTCAAGCCTTATTATCCAGTAAATAGCAAATAAGTTTTTTGTTCTCAGTAAATATTTACTCATGTGGTGCTTGAAATGAAATGTCGGTGGTAGCACAATGATAACAAAGGGGTTGGTGCTTTCCCATGGTATCCAACATTTTGCAGTTTGGCAGTAGCTGTAATCACTCCTGTGCACCAACTGTACAGCTGAGGACGATTTCTGAAACAAGCTTGTAATTTTAAAACTGCTTTTTAATTACTTGCTAAGTTCACCACCAGGCCACTCAGCTTTCACTGTATTGTGTGTTTTTCAGTTGGTAATGGAGGAATCTCCATCTTGTTTCTGCAGGCATCTTCTCTGGAAGTTCAAAAATCCCAACTGGAAGGATGCTTGGCAGAAAAAGAAGCGCTTGTAAATCTGCAGAAGGAAGAATTGGACAAACACGCCAGCATGATTGCAATAATTCACAAACTGAGTGGTGGCAAGCTAAGTGCAGAAACAGTGAACCTCAGCTTGTAGGGCTCTGTTTCATGTGCTTTATGTATTCTTAAGTGAGCTAAATTACAGGGGTGACTGCCAGCTTTGTACACAACATATGCAGTTTGGTTGCCTTTTTACATAATGCAGTTACTGCTCAGAAAGGTCAGCAACAAAAAAAAATGTTATCAGAGCTTATCAGAATTAAGGGGTTTTGTTGAGAGTTTTGCAAACTCAGTTGGGAAAGAAACTGTCAATGTAATGGGTTAAAAAACTTTTAGTGTCAAAGTAAATTTGCAGACATGGGTTCTTTCTCTTTAAATCTCTTGGTCATGGGGAAGGGGTAAGTAAATGTTGGGAGGGGTTTTGTTGTTGGGGTATTTTTCCTCCTTTTCTACCAGAAAGTGCTTGAGTAAACAGATTCTTGTAGGAAATGCCAAGCATGTTAATAACGAAATTGATAAATGCCAGTTTGACTTTGTCAAATGATAGAATGGGAGGGAAAAACATCAAGCTGCTCACCAGCATAAGCTGGCAGTAAGGTACATGTCTGCAGAAAATGGTAAATTAATCTTTAGCATTTATGTGACAAAATCTAGAGTATATAAATATTGATTTTATTTTTTCTCTCACTGGAAAAATGTACTGTTTCAATATACTGTTCTAAGCCAAGTGTAGCTGAACTCTGGGTTGCATAGCAAATAAATGCATGGACACATCAAGCCACATTTTGACAGTATTTCTGGGTCCTTTTGTGGCAGTGCTTTTCCAAATGGTCTGCCAAATGGTCATGAATAGTGGCTAATGGAACTAGCAAATAAATTGATGTCTGTTAAAAATTTTGTTTAAAACATATATCTCTCTTTATTGTAAAAAAACCTGTAGACTTTTGTACTTAATTCATGCAAAGAAATATACCTGTTTTGCTTTTAGGCATCTTGACATTACCAGTTTTGTAATCAAAATAGTTCTGTAATAAAGTTCCATGTGCTGTTTTCATATTCATGTTATGTGCCATATCCACTGTGGTATTGGATGTTTTTTCCCTTTCCCCACAGGCTCTCTCATTTAGTGCAGAGAGCAGCTGGCACCAGCACAAAAAAGAGCACTGCAATAGTCGATTTTTAATTATCTCTGTCATGTCAGGTTGTCAATTGCATGTTCTACAAGCAGAGACTTTTGTGCTGTCTTCATTCCGAGCACCCTCACATCTCAATATTGGGCACTCCAGTACTTCTTATCTGAAAGTAACTGCCTTTTATTCTATGTAATCTGGAGAAACTTTCTCATTTACCAGGTGGCTTTGAATGTTATTTTATTCATGCCTAAAAATACCCTTAAATGTGTATTTATTTTTCTGTACTGTGTGTTTTCCTGTGCTGTCTATTTCACTTTTGGTGTACTTACTGGGAATAATGACACAATAAAGGGTTTGGAGTTGATGGTCTTCGATTCATCACCTGTTGTGTGTTGTCTTCATTTTAGCATTCCTCTTTATTCTCGATTCTGGATCCTTTGATCTTTTTCTGTTTCCCTGCTAGTGGTTTATTCTAGGCTTTCACTTTCCCCATCTCCATCTCGTGGCCTCTGTTTCACCACTGATTCCAACTGACAGTGCCTACCATTTACTTTTCCCTGGTGAAACCTCTGTCTTTTATTGAAATTAGGAAGCTTTCTTTGTATGCTGTTTGGATCTATTAGTGGAGTCTTTCCCCCCTCTGGGATAAAAGAGGCTGTGGAATGGTCCTGTCACTTTTGAGTGACAATTGATCATCCACACCTACATGGGAGATGGAATGAGAAGCTTTACCTGAACCAATTCCCAGCTTTCATTGTCCCTCTCACCCCACACCTCTTTTATAAACAAGGCAGAGCTTTTTATTAGTAGTGGTAGTAGTGTGGCCAAAATGTCTGTGCTGTGGTATTTATGCTAGCACATGCAACTTAATGTAGATAAAAAACCCTTTCCTCCCAACCTTGTGAAACTTCAGCTGGAATTTTCTTAACTTCAGGATGATGTAGGAATTTGTAGCTTTACAAACTGAAAGCATGGCCTTGCTGTAGGAATTAGAAAGTGTTCCTAAATGTAAGGGCTGGTAAGGAGGCCTGTTTAAAACAAGCAAGCTAATGAGCTAGTGCTGTGGTCTTGGACAGATTTTTCAGGAAGTACTTACTGTTCATGGTGACCAGTAGGATTTATTTAGTGATGGTGTAAACAAAACATAAAATTCTGAATAAAGGAATCTAGAAACCACTTATGCTATGGATTCAGCAGTGGCAAAAGTGTTAGCTGCTGGTCAGGATTTTTGCCAGCTCTCTTTTATGCTTACAGTTTTCCTGATTCAGAGGGACATGTCTAGAATTATCTAGCAGTGCACTTTTCTGGAATAAGTGCAGGCCAAAAATGGGACAGACTCCACTGAAATTTTGACACCAAGCTTTATAGGTTTGGTTCATCATTCTTGTGAAAATGTAAGAAGAGGTTCTCTGCTCCTTTTTCTTAGAGTTTATTGTTAGCAGCCAAAGATGAAGTATTTTTAGGCAAGTACTTATTTCTCAAAAAATGCTTTCAACCTTGCAAAGTTGGTTTATATATAAATAAACTCCTCCATGCATTCCCATCTGGTTACTTTTGAAATCTTCAGATTTATTCACTGAAGCATGCTTCCATCTCCCTCAACAATTTCCCTTCTGCAGAGCGATGAAATTGGGAACAGTCTGCTAGCTTTATGTCCCCAGTGACACATCCTTTTCTCTTTACCCCAGTCCGATCTAAATTGGATCCTTTCCTAAGAGTGCAGAGAAATGAGGGGTAAATAGACTGAGTGATGCCACTGGAAGCTGTATAGCTGTATAGCTGTTGCTGTAAATATCCTGGGGTATTTACATGCCTGACAAGGGCTGAGTGCTTCCCTGCCTCCTGAATGGTAGTCTGGGTTGCTCTGCTCAACTGTATCCAAGAGGGCATCCATGTCAGAGCAGATATAACCAGGTAGCGTGAGCCTCATTTTTATGCCAAACTTCCATTTGAATCTGCTGTGCCTGAGGATTTCATGGTTGGAATATGTTAAACCTTTCCTAAGGAACAACCTTGTGTCCCTTCCAACATGCTGCTCTTCAACCTGAGATTGCCTGATGATCTTGGCGGAAGAGCTGCTGGTGAGCTGGAAGATTTTGTCTTGCTATGGATGATTCCTGTGAAGTTACTAAGAGCCAGCTGGGTACATTGTGTAATAAATTTTAGAGAACCAATTTCATTGAAAGCAATTTATTTGTCAGAGAAATTTTCAGACAGTGAAATCGTTAAAGCTCACAATCAAGGAAGCAGTGCCGGCACTGGGTGAAATCGCGAATGCAGCGTCGGTGGCACTGCATTGCAGGAGTTTCACAAAGTGTGCCTTGTGCTGCTGGTTTTTATACAGTGTTTCATTGTACAGTACCAGTCCTGTCTGAGATACATATTCATGTATCTTTGTTTCCCTGCTGTCGACCTTGCTGAATGGATTTCCGAGCAGGGAGATGCCCCTGAGTAGATTTACTGGAATTGGGCATTGGGATTCACCATCCGGAGGATGCTGATAAGATACTGATATGATACAGTTGCTAATTGCTGGGTCATTGGCAGACTCATCAACGGTGAAGGTACATCTCCTCCCAGCTGCACCCTCTTTTCTTCTGCTAATGTGGTTTCCTCCTGTGCTGGCAGCTGATGTCACAATCTTTCAAGGGTATTGTTTTCAGGACAAGTCTTTCAAGGTGTTTGTGACTTTGGCTTTAAGGTTACAGTAGATTTTTATAAAACATATTTACCATAAAACCGAATTACATACCATATTTATCACATTACACAAACATTATGAAAACATTGAATTACTGTCTACAACATACAGGTATGTGTTTCATGCTCAGCATTACAGCTGAACCTCTCTGTGTTTCCTCTTATGCCTGCACGACTTTGACCACATGGCTTTTTAACTGAGCTTTCAGTGCAAGTTTGAGTGCAGAAGGTGGAGTTTGGTTTGGGTTGGGATTTTTTATGGCCATTAGCTTTTTGTCTAAAAATGGGAACTCAGGAGTTATGGCATCCCTTATGGGATATGTTGCTACCAGTGTATAGTCTGTCTTCCTAACCCATTATTTTTGGGGTATGCTGGGTGTTGAGCAAACATTGCAGCCACTTTGCACTTTGCCAACAATAGATTTGGCTTGGTAACGGAGGATGTCATTGCAAATAGAAATATGCAAACTCCTGGAGCTAAACTACTAAAACTTTTGTGCTGTTTGCCCCATGGTCCCATCTTTCCAGGAGAAACGTGTAAGAGCACCACTGCATGCTGCATTCCTCTACCAGTATCTTCCCTTCTGAACAGAAGGTTTATGGAGAAACCCCTAAAAAGGGAAACGAATGTAATGAAACTATTAGGATATAATTTTCCCCTTTAGTTAGCTGTGATAAATGTGGTATATAATTTGATTTTTATTGTACATGTTTGTCCTAGGTTACAATGTAAAATTGTGCCCAAGGTATGTATTCTATCCCCATGAGCTGTTGGAGCCAAGGTGGGGCAGTGTTTTCCTTATCTTCTGTTAATGAGCCCAACAATGCCTTCCTGGAAGACATTATCTCCGTTTAATGGGCCATCAAGGACCCATTGCATGACTCATAGGATGAAATCATACCATTGTGAGATGCTCTGCCCAGGGGGAGGAGCCAAGCATTCCCACCTGGATATAATCCAGGGTTTGAGACCTCACAAGCAGCTTTTTATCCACTGGACTCCCAGAGGAGACAAGAGCTACCAGACGGAATCACTGCTTTGACAAGAACATCTCATCTGGTTCCACTGGATTCCTGGAGGAAGACTAGACCCTTCTCACCATCACTGGACCCTTCTCTCTCAGGATCATCTCTACTCCAACAGAACCATATCTGCCACTCCAGGAGGACTTACTTTTGGACTGCTTCAAACACCCTGACCAACAGGGTGTCAGGTTGTATTGTTCCATTTATTTTATTTTACCCTTTTTTCCCTCTCTTCTCCTATTAAATTGTATCTCTGACTGGGAGTCTCACTGGTTTTGCTTTCAAACCAGCACAACTTTTGGCGCCCACCGTGGGGCACGAGGTACTGAGAAAAGTCAGAGTTAAAATTTTGTACTGGAAAAGACACCTGTTAGCTATGTTGCTCAACATACTTACATGTGTCTTGTACCTAGCTCTCTATATTTTTCCGCACATGGGGCACTATCTGCCGACCTTAATACTCCTGTGTAGACCAGGGTATGGTATTAGGATTGCTTTGTTGGTCTATTATATGCTAACTTCCGAGGCAATGAACATCCTTCAGAATATATACTCGATTTTGTTTTCTTGTCCTAGTCTAGGATGCTATGTCTGAAGCTTCAGCAAGCCCCTGTGGGAAGGGGTGAAGAATGATTTTTTCCAGCCTTTCAGGCCTGGCACCGCAGTTTTCGAAAATATTGAGTTCTCTCTGGATGCCAAGGTCAACATAATGCTGTTGTTAGTTCTGCTTTGTCTTCTCTGCACGGCTTGCACCATGCTTAGAAACAAAACACCACATGTTGTGATGCAGTGTCTTCTTGAGGAAGAGGGAAAAAGAAGCAAAGCAACAGCATCCATGTCCACACAGACTGTCACAGAAGAAGAAGGAGCCGAAATCAAAGCAACAGTGTCCGTGTCTACGCAGACTGTCACAGAGGAGGAAGGAACCAAAGGCAAGGCAACAGCATCCACATCTACACAGGCTGTCACAGAGGAGGAAAGAACCAAAGGCGCCGTCAGCACCTCCACACAAACCGTCACTGAATCAGAACAGCCTAAACCAGTAGCAGTTGCCCCGTTCAGAAGAAGAAATCAAAGAGCAAATCAGTCCGCATAGTGACTGATGAGGATGCAGCAGGACCTTGGCACCCAGCAGAGGAGACAGAGCCAGAGATCATCACTCGCTCTCTGTCCCTGGGTGAGCTGCGTGACCTGCGGAGGGAATTCACCCGTCAGCCAAACGAGTCCATCCTGACCTGGCTGCTCCGCATCTGGGACACTGCAGCCAGTGACACCATTCTGGATGGAAGTGAGGCCAGGCAACTGGGATCTCTGTCCCGGGATGTGGTCATTGACCAGGGCATTGGAAGGACCCAAGGAACTCTCAGCCTCTGGCGCCGACTGCTGACAAGTGTGAAGGACAGGTACCTTTGTAAAGAAGACCTCCAGGTACACCAAGGAAAATGGAGCACAATGGAACAAGGTATCCGATGCCTGAGGGAATTAGCTGTGCTGGAGATCATTTTCTCAGAAGACAAAAGATTTCCTAAAAGCCCAGATGAAGTCCAGTGCACATCGCAGATGTGGTTGAGATTCGCACGGCTTGGACCAGAGATGTACTCCCGTTACCTGGCAATGCTGCAATGGAGGGAAGGCGAGGACAGGGTGGGCGTCTTGGTCAACAAACTAAGAATTTATGAGGACATTGTCACTGCCCCGTTTCGTACCCATGTCTCATCCATGGAAACAAGGCTGGCTGAGCAAGTCCGAAGCTTGATTGAAGAGGGCCATCAGAAACTGAAAAAAGAACTTAAGGAAGAAGTTTACCACGTCTCACCAGAACCAACAAGAGTCTCTGCCATTAGGAGCAGGCGTCCCCCAGCCAGAGAGAGAACATACACTCCACGAGGTAACCTCTGGTCTTTTCTTCGGGAGCATGGAGAAGACATGAGGAAGTGGGATGGAAAACCCACCTCTGCCTTAGCAGCCCGGGTACGTGAACTGAAAAGAGGGACACCTACCACGAGGAGTTCATCTAGAGTCAATGCTGCTCCAGTCTCTCGTGCACAGAACTCCAGACAGTATAGGAATGATGATGTGACTGATCCTCTCAAAGGGACCTGTGTTGGTTTGGGCAAATTAGAAGACCCTCCGAGAGGAAATCCCCTAAGACAAACCTCCACCACCCCTCCCCGCCCCCAGCCCTGGGTTTGGGAAGGAAATTCTTTGGAGGAGACAAGTGGAAAAAACCGATTTATTGACAAGAACTCTTCCCCCCACAAGAGAAAAGGAAAAGGCTCAAGTTACTGTGGGGGGAGGGCACAGAGCTTCTTCCGTGGGCTCGGAGATCCTCGAAGATCCTCAGGTCAGGTCCTCAGGTCCAAATCTTTGGGAGGGGGGGAGGGGGGGAGAAAGGGAAAAGGGAGAAAAGAAAAAAAAAAAACAGAAACAGCGCAAAAACAGGCAGCAGAAAGCAAAAGTGGCTAAGTTAGCAAGCAGAAGCAAGCAAGCAAGCAGCCAGCCAGCAGCAAAGCCAAAAGCAGCAAGAGCAGCAGAAGCCACAGCCAGCAAAGCATTGGCTGTTAGACATAACAACACAGTCCAGATATGGGATATAAGGCTCCGTCAACCCAGGACAGGACCTCAGGAACATATTTACAGGAAGATAGCAACATGCATCGTGAGCAGGAATAGAGGGGCCCTGCCTCTAGCCAGGTAGAGGAAAGGGACAATCGGATCTATTGGACTGTGTGGATCCGATGACCTGGCACATCTGACCCACAAGAGTATACGGCTTTGATTGACACTGGCTCTCAATGTACCCTGATGCCATCAAGGTATGTAGGAACAGAATCTGTTTCTATTTCTGGAGTGACAGGAGGGTCCCAGCAGCTGACTGTAGTGGAGGCCGAAGTGAGTTTAACTGGGAACGGGTGGCAAAAACACCCCATTGTGACTGGCCCAGAGGCCCCATGCATCCTTGGCATAGATTTTCTCAGAAATGGATATTTCAAAGACCCAAAAGGATATCGCTGGGCTTTTGGGATAGCTGCTGTAGAGAAAGAAGGCATCAGACAACTGAATACCTTGCCTGGTCTCTCAGATGACCTCTTTGCTGTGGGACTGCTGAGAGTTGAAGAACAACAAGTACCAATCACCACAGCAACAGTGCACTGTCGGCAATACCGCACTGACAGAGATTCTGTGACCCCAATCCATGAGATGATTCGTAAATGGGAGAGCCAAGGGGTGGTCAGCAAGGCTCATTCACCCTTCAACAGCCCCATCTGGCCTGTGCGTAAGCCCAGTGGGGAATGGAGACTGACTGTGGATTATCGTGGTCTGAATGAGGTCACGCCACCACTGAGTGCTGCTGTGCCAGACATGTTGGAGTTGCAGTATGAGCTGGAGTCCAAGGCAGCAAAGTGGTACGCAACCATCAATATTGCCAATGTTTTCTTCTCCATTCCTTTGGCAGCAGAGTGCAGGCCCCAGTTTGCTTTCACCTGGAGAGGTGTGCAGTACACCTGGAACCGACTGCCCCAGGGGTGGAAGCACAGTCCCACCATCTGCCATGGACTAATCCAGACTGCACTGGAAAAAGGCGAGGCTCCTGAACATCTCCAGTATATTGATGACATCATTGTGTGGGGGAACACAGAAGTGGAAGTTTTCAAGAAAGGAGAGAAGATTATCCAGATTCTACTGAAAGCTGGTTTTGCCATTAAGCGAAGTAAGGTTAAGGGACCGGCTCGAGAAATCCAGTTCCTGGGAGTCAAGTGGCAAGATGGACGTCGCCAGATACCCACAGAAGTAATCAACAAGATCACCGTAATGTCTCCACCGACCAGCAAGAAGGAAACACAAGCTTTCCTAGGTGCCATAGGCTTTTGGAGAATGCACATTCCTGAGTATAGCCAGATTGTGAGTCCTCTCTACCTGGTTACCGCAAGAAGAACGATTTCCACTGGGGCCCAGAACAGCAACACGCCTTTGCCCAGATCAAGCAGGAGATCGCTCATGCGGTAGCCCTTGGCCCCGTGAGGACAGGACCAGAGGTAAAGAATGTGCTCTACTCAGCAGCCGGGAACAATGGCCTGTCCTGGAGCCTGTGGCAGAAGGTGCCAGGTGAGACTCGGGGTCAACCACTGGGATTCTGAAGTTGAAGCTACAGAGGGTCTGAAGCCAACTACACTCCCACAGAGAAGGAAATCTTGGCCGCCTATGAAGGAGTTCAAGCCGCTTCAGAAGTAATTGGCATTGAAACGCAGCTGCTTCTGGCACCCTGACTGCCGGTGCTGGGGTGGATGTTCAAGGGAAAGGTTCCTTCCACGCATCATGCCACCGACACTACTTGGAGCAAATGGATTGCCCTCATTACGCAGCGCGCCCGTATTGGAAACCCAAATCGCCCTGGGATTCTGGAAGTTATAACGAACTGGCCCGAAGGTGAGACTTTTGGATTATCCTCTGAAGAGGAAGAGGAGCAAGTGACACGTGCTGAGGAGGCCCCACCATATAACGAGCTACCGGAGACTGAAAAACGATATGCCCTCTTCACTGATGGTTCCTGCCGAATTATAGGCACTGACAGGAAATGGAAAGCTGCAGTATGGAGCCCCACACGACGAGTTGCACAAGCTATCGAGGGACAAGGTGGATCGAGTCAGATGGCAGAGCTTAAAGCTGTACAGCTGGCTTTGGATATTGCTGAACGGGAGAAGTGGCCGAGGCTCTATCTCTACACCGACTCATGGATGGTAGCTAATGCCCTGTGGGGATGGCTGAATCGCTGGAAAAAGGCCAACTGGCAGCGCAGAGGGAAGCCCATCTGGGCTGCTGAGATTTGGCAGGACATTGCCACCCGAGTAGAGAAGCTAACCGTGAAGGTTCGACACGTGGATGCCCAAGAGTCGGGCTAATGAGGAACATTGCAACTATGAGCAGGTAGACAAAGCTGCCAAGGTGAAAGTATCACAGGTGGATCTAGACTGGCAGCACAAGGGAGAATTATTCCTAGCTCGTTGGGCCCATGATGCCTCTGGTCATCAGGGAAGAGATGCAACATACCGATGGGCCCGTGACCGAGGGGTGGACCTTACTATGGACAGCATATCACAGGTCATCCATGACTGTGAGACCTGCGCTGCAATCAAACAGGCCAAGCAGGTGAAGCCTCTGTGGTACGGTGGACGATGGTTGAAGTACAGGTATGGGGAAGCCTGGCAAATTGACTACATCACCCTTCCCCAGACCCGCCAAGGCAAGCGCTACGTGCTGACCATGGTAGAAGCAACCACAGGTTGGCTGGAGACCTATCCTGTGCCTCATGCCACTGCCCGGAACACCATCCTGGGCCTGGAAAAACAAGTCCCGTGGAGACACAGCACCCCGGAGAGAGTCGAGTAAGACAACGGGACACATTTTAAGAATGGCCTTATAAACACCTGGGCCAAAGAACATGGTATTGAATCGATATACCACATCCCTTATCATGCACCAGCCACCGGGAAAATTGAACGGTGCAATGGACTATTAAAGACCACCCTTGAAGGCACTTGGCGGAGAGACCTTCAAGAATTGGGACATAAACTTAGCCAAAGCCACCTGGATGGTAAACACCCGAGGCTCCATCAATCAAGCTGGTCCGGCCCAGTCTGAACCCTTGCACACAGTGGATGGAGATAAAGTCCCTGTGGTACACCTGAAAGGGATTTTAGGAAAGACTGTTTGGATTAATCCCACCTCAGGCAAAGGCAGACCCATCCGTGGGATTGTTTTTGCTCAAGAACCTGGTTACACTTGGTGGGTAATGCAAAAAGATGGAGAAACCCATTGTGTACCACAAGGAGACTTAATTTTGAGTGAGAACTAAAATTAGTGTGTAGGGTTTCATTCTGTGTATAGACGTATGTATATGTATGTGTCTGTGAGAGTGTATGATGTAGATGGTGATAGAATAAGGGGTGGATTATGTCCTAGGTTACAATGTAAAATTGTGCCCAAGGTATGTATTCTATCCCCATGAGCCGTTGGAGCCAAGGTGGGGCAGTGTTTTCCTTATCTTCTGTTAATGAGCCCAACAATGCCTTCCTGGAAGACATTATCTCTGTTTAATGGGCCATCAAGGACCCATTGCATGACTCATAGGATGAAATCATACCATTGTGAGATGCTCTGCCCAGGGGGAGGAGCCAAGCATTCCCACCTGGATATAATCCAGGGTTTGAGACCTCACAAGCAGCTTTTATCTACTGGACCCCCAGAGGAGACAAGAGCTACCAGACGGAATCACTGCTTTGACAAGAACATCTCATCTGGTTCCACTGGATTCCTGGAAGAAGACTGGACCCTTCTCACCATCACTGGACCCTTCTCTCTCAGGATCATCTCTACTCCAACAGAACCATATCTGCCACTCCAGGAGGACTTACTTTTGGACTGCTTCAAACACCCTGACCAACAGGGTGTCAGGTTGTATTGTTCCATTTATTTTATTTTACCCTTTTTTCCCTCTCTTCTCCTATTAAATTGTATCTCTGACTGGGAGTCTCACTGGTTTTGCTTTCAAACCAGCACAATGTTATAAATGTCAAGAGCCAATCTTAAATAAAGAACAATTTATTGCCAGTGAGAATTATGGACAAAGAATTCACAAAGCCAAATAAAGAAATTGACAGAGTCAGCAAAACAAGGAAAGCACCAGGTGAAAACCTCTGAACGTGTCCTCTACCACGACACGTTCCCCCTGAGGTCTCACGAGTGCCCGAGTCCAGGTCTGCCAGTTTTATACCCTTCCTGGGTTTGGAATCTGTGTGCATGTCTGGACTTGTTTCCCTGGTCCTGAAATCAAGGGGGATGTTGAAACTTCCAGGGTGGACTCGCTGTTCAGTACAGGATTCCTTTAGGTTCCTTTTTCTCTTGATGGTGCAGTTGATAGAATCAGGAGGACCATGGCCAGGCTTGAAAAGGTTTCCTGGGTGTGTAGGAAGTTTCCAGAGTACCCTTAATGTTCCAGATAGGATGTGTTCTCTGGGCCATCAGTCCTTATCAGATGCCAATTGCCTTTTGCCTCTGTGGCTCTCCACCTCTCATTAGTATTATAATTTGCTGATCTTGTCTCTGGAGATGAGGGGAATCTCTTGCAAAACTGCCAGCCCTGCACCTGTTTGGGCTCCTAGTGTTTTGAGGACTATAAACTTTATTCTTAATTTACTTATAACATCGCTATTACAAAAATCATAGTTCACCCTTCACCAATATTACATCATTATAAAAACATGAATTAACCCATCACCACAATTTCTCTGTCTGAAATTTTCGTTGGCAAATAAATCGTTTTCGATGGAATTGGCTCTCTAAATTTATAACAATGGTGAGTGCCTTAGTTGTTCCTCTCTTAATCCTGTGAGGCTAAAGCTGAGAAAAATATCTTTGGTTTATTTTTGTCATGTATCTAGTAACTGGAAGAGAATCTAGTTTTGAAACAAGCATTTAATTTTCTTGATCTTTAATTTTCTTCAGTTCAGGATAAGGTGAAACAATGTAAGTGTTGTGGCTTTCTAAGGCAATAGGAAATCTCAGAGTTACTGTGTTCATTTCAGTATCAGTTGAGTGATTTGCTTCAACCAAAAAACTCAGAATATGCTTTGAGGCATTGTGCTATTGCTTTAGTTGTGTTCTGCAAAGACCAGGTAAATACCTTCATGCCTTTCACTATCCAGGGCAGAAGTTGTTTGTGTTGGAGAGGAATGTGTCTGAACATGCTGGGAAACCGCATCCTCTCTGGTTAGTGTCTGGCCAAAGTGCTCTGTGTTTTTAGGCAAGGTGGGCTTAGATTGCACAGTCTGTGGGCTGGCTGATGTATGCTACCCTTCCAGATGGCTGTTCTTGCCCCAGAGGGATTAACAGGCTGCTCTGCTCTGCTCTGCTCTGCTCTGCTCTGCTCTGGAGCACTCTGACAGAGGCTCTCCCTGCATGAGCAGAACGGGGCTGCAGTGCATAATTGCTCAAAGGCTGCTGCTTGACAGTGCTCAAACACTCCTGAAGGAATGGCATAAGGCTGTGTCAGGGGAGGTTTAGGTTGGAATCAGAAAAAGATTCTTCCCCCAGAGGGTGGCTGGGCACTGAACAGGCTCCTCAGGGCAGTGGTTGCTGCACCAGCCTGACAGAGCTCAAGGAGCGCTGGGCAATGCTGTCAGGCACAGGGTGTGACTCCTGGGGTGTCCTGTGCAGGGCCAGGAGTTGGACTCAGTGATCCTCGAGGGTCCCTTCCAACTGAGGTCCCTTCTGTGGTTATGTACATGGGAAGATATGCCTGCCTGTAGCTATTAAAGAGATAGAATGTGTAATATGTAGCCTTTCTCAGTCACTCATTTCTGTGGGGTACTTACTGTACTTACTGTTGCCTTCATAGTACCAAGATGCACTGGGGTAAACTGCTGATTTGGGGCTCATGTGAAAAGTTGAAAACCTCTATTTGTTAGTCCATAGCACTTCACATCTGCATGCACAAGTGTGCTTTCCATTGCTCTAGAGGCTGGTCCTGGTGGCTTTGGCTGCAGCCCTGGCATGCCACACTTTCACGTGCTTCCACTCAGCATTTCCATGCAAATCGGGTTTCAACCTCTAGCTACATAGGAAATACAAGCAGTTATGGTATTTGTCTAAGAGCTGGTGTAAATGGCTTGCTTGCCATCACACAAGTACTTTGTAGTGAAGCCTCCTGGCATACTAATGCAGCAAGCAATTACTTGAATCTTAAAATCGTCTTTCTTTTCCCACTTCTGACTCATACAGAAGGCAGCTTCTGCAACAGAGTGGAAAGGCACAAGCAGACAGCAGTCTCCTTCACCACCTGACTCTGCCTTCCTCCCCACGCAGACCTATCTCATATGCAGAATGAGGCAGAGCCCCCAGGGGAAAAATAGCATCTAATCACAGCACTGGAAGCAGAGCGCTTATGCACGCAGGTGCTGGAGCGAGGTCACACAGCCTCCAATTTGCGTTCTATTTCTGAAGCCTGGAGTACTCAAATGACATTTTTTCCTTCCCTCTTTCCCTCCTGCTCCCAAACCTTGTTTATTATATATCTAACTATGCAAGGCCTGATGATTCTGTCATGTTTATTTGTAAGTTGGTGAGAGGAAAGGATAGAAGCTAGGCCTAAGCTACAGTCAGGATTTTATATAGCTTACCAACTCTACTTACAAGGGAGGATTGCAAGGAGCCATTGCTAGAGTGAAAAGCCTTTTGGCTCAGCCCAAGCGAGTGCAGGTCCTGAGCTGCAGCTCTCTAGGTGATAACTGTGCTGTTTGTGGGAGGGTAATACTTGTTAAGTCCCTTCTATCTTTCCTTATTATCCTGTTGAGATAAAGCTGAGGTTTTATGTAAATAAGTTTAAGAGGGAAAATGTTTAAAAGTAAAGTATTATGTTTAAATCTGTAAGAATTTTACCACTATGTGTGATGCGTGTAATTCAAAAAACTATTACACTGCAGCCAAGGATAGAAGGGTGTAAGAGCGGGGGTCACCCCACAACCTAAGAAGTATGGGGCTTGTCTTACACAAACCAGAGCGTCCCCTACACCATCACCTCCCCAGAGTTCTTCCATTTCTCAGAACTTAAGGCTGAAAGTAATTACAGGAGAGATAGAAGGAATGGTCCTAATCTTTGGGAACTATTTTCCATTTGTTGAAGTGTGATAACAATTTTAGATCGTGTAGCTGAAGTCTGGCATTAGTCTCTGTCTGTTGTTCAGTGATAACATTTTCCTGGGTTTCTCCCAGACTCATTAAACATCACCAGTCCCAGGAAAATCTAACAAGGACTTGTGCTTGGATGAGAACTCTGCTGGACTAAAATATTAAACAATTCATAGCATTGATGGAAACTGGTAATTTTTTGTTGGATAGTTACACTCTTGCCTCACAGTTCAGGGATTCCATAGGCTACTTACTGATGGCAGATGGGCTCTGGTAAGTTCTGGACTCGGGCACTTAGGTCAAACCTGTTTTACTGCTGTCTAAAATAGCTGCTTTCTACAGTTCATGCATATGGCCAGCTTCCCTTTCATTCAGTAAAGTACTGTGTAGCGATTAAAAATATCACAATAGCTTTAGGCTATTTCTTTGTCTCTACATATTATTCCTCTATGCAAAGGTCTCTGTAATCTCCTTAGGGCTTTCTGGGGAAGGAGGTGAGATGTTTTTTACAAGTCTGTAGTCTAAGCTGCCATATGAATCTTTTATTTTATATATAAACATCACTATTTACCATAAAGAGGTCAACAACTAAAGTAGTGCTTGCTGCATGCCCTTTTGAGGTAATCTTTGCTGTCTTGGCTCAGTTCTTCAGAGTACACATGTTCTTCCTTCTTTGCAATGTTTTTGTGTCCATAAAGGGCAAGAAAGGATGTGTTTATTTTTACCCTTTTAGAAAGGGATAAAGCTTAGATCAGATCTGGGAGTTGAGTTCAGCACTTGAGTAGCAACACTTACAAAGGCTGATGGAGACAAGTGAAATTGGATTTTGTTATCTTGTGTTAAAGGCTCTGGCATGCTCATATCTTTAAAGCATTAAAAGCTGAATGTCCTCAGATTCAATATCCTTTAGGCAGGAGAAATGCTAATATGAATGTTAGCTACAAGCCTATTTTGCTATGAAACTTCATGAACTCATTGAAAATGTTTTTTCCAACACCTTAAAACTATTAATGGCTTGACTAAGAAATTTGTTTCAAGATATTACTGCACATTGATGTTGCATTTTTAATAACTCTGCCTCAGAAAGAGAATATTGGCTGGTTTATACAGACTCAAGAGGGTTGATAAGGGGGTAACAGATGCATGTGACATGTTGGAAAACCACTTCCAGAGCATAGCCAAGGTCACTCCTTGTCATGTCAGCAGCGTGTGGCAGAACTGTGGAGCCAGAACTCCCATTCCTGCTCTTCCAGACAGGAGAAATGTGAACTCCTCTTCACAGAGCCATGCATAAATGGATTGCCTTCAGAAGAGGAGGACTCAGTGGCAGGAGCTGGTTACTATGGCTATATGCATTGCTCACTCTAAATGGAGGAATCAAGCCAACAATCACTGTATACATTAGCTATATTTGTATATGAAGGAAGTTCATTGCCAGCAGCTGTGTGAAGGTGTCCTGATGAAAATCCATCTTGGCTCATGTCAGTCAAGGACTCGGTGACTTTCATGCCTTTAAAGCACTGCAGACTGAAAGCAGCAAAATCTGTGCACTGCGTCCTCCTTAAGCCTTTGTTTTGCTCTGCAGAAACATTTCTTCTTTTCTGTTCCCTGATGATCATAGAGCAGCCCAGGTAGGAAGGGACCTAGAAAGACCATCTTATCCACCCTTTCATGGGAAAGAGAGCCTAGGTGGGATTGTATAGCACCTTGTCCAATCACATTCTACAACTTTTCAGCAATGAGGTCTCTCCTCTGTCCCTGGAGAGGTTGTTCCACTGGGGTGGAAATGGCATGTCATGATGCTGGCTTGGAAATTATGGAGGTGCTAGCAAGCCTGGGCTCTGGGGTACAGAATATGACAAAAACAACTCCTAACTGTGTTGGCTTCATAGTCCAAACTGCAGCCAGCTACTGACTTGTTGGGCTGTCATTGAAGCCATCCCCTTTGTCATATGGCATTAGAAATCACCAGTGAAGGCAAAAGTAGCTGTGGGTGGTGAGACATCTGTAGCACAACCACAGCATTATTTTTGTTGCTTACAAATTTAAAGTCCCTTGCCTTTCCTTTTTCAAGCTACCCACTGAAACCAGAGGTTCTGTACTAGCAAATTTTGTTGCAGGGTGACTGTTGGTCAGAGGGGGCCATTGGTTTCCCCCTTTTTCCAGTGCTGCACAGAGAGGTAAGTATTTGACAGGTGAGGGGTTAAGCCAAGGCTGTTACCACCAAAGGTTTGCTGAAGCTCTTGTTCCTGTCTCCAGTGCCCAGATTTTCATGCAAGTGGGAGCAGTGGACTTGGGTATGCTCAGGAGGTGGTTTGTAGCATACAGCCCAAACCCGTGGAGCACTTCAATTACCTGCTGTCACTTGTAATTCCACTGTTAAGGCTGAAGAAGGTTTTGGACTTCAAATAGGGGCTAGATTTAATGGATCTTTAATCCCAGTGGAAAATAGAGCATATTTGCTGCAGATGTAAAAGCTTGCCTTTTAAGAATGAATTAGGTTGTTGCAGTCTACAAATATTTCAATTAGCCTGAGTTCAAATTAATTAAAAACTGTCATTTAAAGAATTAAGAGCTTGCAGGTTTTACAGAGTTTTGAATGATCTTAATGGAATAAAAAAGACACTTGAAACTTTCCATATAATTAAAATAATTGAAATCTTCTGCCTGCATGTATATGAATAAATCAGCTAATAATTAAGCTAAGTTATTAGCAATGGCTGAATTTAATGTTACATCTAGAGTATAGCCTAAAAAACTTTTAAAAAACTAGTTCCACCATGAAACTGGAAATAATGGAAATAATGCAGCTTACCATCAGAATTCTGCAGCAGCTGGAATGTCACTCTAATGGGGGAGACAGAGAACACACAGGCTTTTGCTGGTGGATTAGCTGTGTCACTTAGCTTTAGTCTTTAAAGGTTAAATGGCTTAATGGTTGAATGGCTTGCATGTTTCTGCTTGAAATGTCCCCCATACCACTGAGATCTTGACTGCTGTGGGAACAAGGGAGAACCACAGAGAACATTTGGTGCTAGTAGGATCCCTCCAGCATTTCTTTGTATGTGTTCTCCCTTTAGAGAAAAAAAAATGCCCTAACCCATATTAAAAGCCAAATCCATGTGGAATGGGCTGCTTTGGGTGAGGCTTCAGTCAGGCAAACCAGGTGCCAGCCTCTTTAGGGGTTGGTGACTGCTGGTTGCCTTATGCTCCTCCAGTGGCCCTGTCCTTAAAATAGCACTCTGCTCCTCCAGAAGGACAGAAATCTTGCACAGGAGACCCAGCTGGTGCTTCTCCTTCAGTCTCCACACAGACATTTTGAAAGAGGAACTTCCTGAAGGGGATGGGGAAAAAAGCCTGATAAAATGAATGAATGTTAGTGATTACTCATTCAGTAAATCCCAGAAAGGTGGAATCAGCTCTAAAAAGGCTCATAGGAATATAAACAGATGCCTTAGTCACTTAGTCACTCAATCTGTCCTCACTGTACCACAACACGAAGACTTTTGAAGACCGTAGCTGCATGTTTCTTATTTCAATTCAGTTGGGTTTCTTTTTATCTCATCTCCTAATTTCCTGGATTAGTGATGCTTGGTTGGAGGCTATTAGCAACATCATTGTCATATTTCTAACTGTTATTCTGTCCTTAATATTTTACTTCAAGCTGAGTACATAAATGCTGGGCTGGATTTACTTAGACTGGCTGATCAGAAATATCACTGGTGTGGGAGGATGGTATATATCCTCTCTGTATTTGCATTTTTAATATTAATGATCTGTTCTTATCATCAGTTCACACAGAATTTTCAGCTTTTATTTAGGGACTTTAATCCTTTATGGCTAGGAAGATATTCTCTTAGCAAGTACTGGATTCATTTTTTTTTTTTTTAAATATATATATATTTGAGATCTCCAAAGAAACTCTGATAAACATGGCAAGTGCTGAATCTTGTGACTGATGTCAGTGCTTGATATCTTTTGTCAGGTTGCAGGAGCAACCAAGGTGAAGTGTCCACACTGTTGTTTCAGTGTGGAGTTTATTTTAGGGAGGAACGGGATATCTTTGAAGACATTAATGAATAAAGGAGGAATAAGATTGGAACAAGTCTCTGCTAGCTATTGTTTTTTGCCCATATCTGGTTGTCTTGGTTTGTGAAAGTGGAGCCACAAGCAATGAGGTCTGTTGGTGTTCTCCTGCCATGTGCTTTCCCCGAGTCCGAGAAGAGAAAGGCATGAAGGGAGATCACAGGTCACTTCCTAGACCATCTTGTCCTCAGGTGAG
The DNA here is from genome assembly GCA_027886175.1 of Phylloscopus collybita. Lineage (NCBI taxonomy): Eukaryota > Metazoa > Chordata > Aves > Passeriformes > Phylloscopidae > Phylloscopus > Phylloscopus collybita. The sequence goes on from JAJNNQ010000024.1 coordinate 20,656,142, forward strand.
GGCAGGGAGAGAAAGGAGGTGACACTAAGGAGAACCAGATGCTCTGAATTTGCTCAGGTATGGCTGAATGAGTGATTTGGATTCTCTTTGAATGCCCCTATTGGGAGCAGCTGGCGTGGCTGGACCCCCCTTGCCCCACACACACGTGCTCCCTGTGCTGGTTCATTGCTGCTGGACTGGACAGTGGGACACAGACAGGAACCCCATCCAGTGAGCAAGCACAGTGCAAAAATACCTTTCTGTTGCTAATACCTCTTCACTTCTGTTTCTGATCACAGTGGTAGGAGACACTTAAAGGAGATAACAGGATTATGGCAGGTGCTGCTGAGCCCCAGAGCTTGGCTGTTGTGAAGGCACTCAGGCTGCCCTTTTTTCCATGTCATGACTTTATCAGTGATCCAAGGTCAGGGGTGTGGAGCTCATCTCAGCAGAGCCCCATGTGACATGTCACACATTGCCACTGCTAACAAACAGGCTGTTGTATCGGGGATAAAGAGAGTGTGGAAGGTTCTGTTTTATTTGTCCTTTTGGAACCTCCTCCCATGAGCTTCATACTTTTTTTAAACTCCCATTAAAGCACATCTTGAATCTGTAGTCCGAATGATTGTGCCCTTTCTGGTTAAGAAAGTATTTGGGTTTGAACTTCGAACTTCACGCATATGCCATGAAAAAATCAGTAAGACCTGTCTGCATTGCACAAGCATGGGACAGAATGGTGCCTACTGTTGGACTTGGTCTTAAATCACTTGGTTTATTATTTCTGGGGAATGGATCTATACATCTGCTTTCTGATTAGTTCTCTTGTTGGAATAAATTCTGCTCATTGGTGTCATACTTTAACGGGCATGTGTTTTTTCCTGACAAGAGACAGACATTCTGTGCCACCAGAAAACTGTAAGCAGTTCAGATCTATTCAGGATAGTTTCCAATTGTTGCAAATAGCTAAAACTCAAGCCTGTGTGTCCAGTGAAGAGTGAGCCAAATCTTCCTTCAGTGTAACTGGAAGTATAATGGGCATTGCTATTGCCTTTCCTATTCTGCTGTGAGCAACTGTTCTAATTAGTTCATTGCTCCTTACACGTGCAGCATCCAAAATCTGCTCCTCGCATTCTCAATTCAGAGTAAACAGCTTGGGTAATAAACAGCCTGCCATTCGTTTTTACACAGATTTTACAAAAATTCCTCCTTTTAAATCTAAGTAAGTGTGACAAAGATGCCCCCTGTGGTGAGCACCCTGTCTCCCCATGGAGAAGGGTGGGACTTGCTCTGAGGGTATTGTCAAATTCTTACAGCCTTATTGCCTGGACATTTCTCCTGCTCCAACAGCATGACCATGAACACACTGCCACAGAGAAAGCAGTGGGAATTAAATGCCTCATTATTTATATGGATGTAGCCCCTACCTTTGCCTCAGTTTCCCTTTCCTAGAAAGGTGTCAATAATTTTGGCATCACACTGTTTATTTGATTTTCCTTCTGATCATGGATGCCTTGCATATCTTGAAGTATGAAGGTGTGTCAGTAGTGGATAAAGGTAGGCATCCAGGGCATGCTGGCAATCCAGTGGAAATCACCTGGACTTTAGATCTGCAGTTCCTTCCCTGTGGTTCTGGTGCATATTTGGGTGATGACAACAGGGGAGATTTTTCTGCTCTGGAAAATCCCTGTTCATCAACTGCAGTACAAGAGGAACCAGAGATTCTACCAGGATCATATTACTTGACAGGCGAGAGGCAGAATGATCCAATTCAAAAAATACAGCTGCTTTTTTTTTTTTTTTTTTTTTTAATAGCATACTTTCACACCCAAAAATAGCCTATATTTTTCTCAAAGTTCTGTGTTAATTTTTTAGTTAGCCTCCTGCAGTAAATTTGGATTCTCAGAAAAACATCAGGTTGATTTTTAAAACATGATATACACTTTTCTATAGCTGTAGAAACAAAAATGTTATTTTGTTGCCCTTGTTGCAGGAGTTACTGTTAGGATCTCACTCTCATCTCTAGCAGAAGCAAGGCACGGCCACCAGACCTGCAGAAGGGCACCTGAAAAGGTGAGATGAGTAACAGTGTACACCTGCGGAGTGGTAAACAGACTTTCGACCAAGACTGTTCCCAAATGCCCTGTTGGTGAAGAGATTTGAATAAATCAACCTGCTGGTGAGAAGTTACTGTGGGACAGGCTGCATAGATCCAAATCCAAGGTCTTCTGTCAAGTGAGTTTTGATGAAAATGAGTCACTCTCACGGGCTGGTGGTCTTGTCAAACGAGTTCTTTAGTGGTATTTAAAATGAAGCTTCAGAGGGGCCCACTGAGGCAGGGCATGTGTTCCATTCCTGTTCAGCATTTTTACAGCAATCTAGCTTTGCATCTTCATACTGAATGTGAATATTTTCTTTCCCTTTTCTTTTCTGGACCATTGGGTGAGACTGGAGTGCCTAAAACTACATACATAGCAGATACTTTGGCTTTGTGCAAGAAGACTCAGGTATATGATCTGATATTTTTTTGGTTCCATCTCCTTCATTATTTTTTTTCCTGTAAAGACGAAGTGCATATTCCAGTTACAAAAGAAAAAAAAAATATATATATATATATTTAAAATCAACTCAAGTCAATTCTGTTAAAACAGGATTGGCTGCTGCTGGGGATCTGGTGTGACTCTGAAGAGAGTTGTGCATGTAGCCTTACTGGAAATCTCAGCTGCTGCTCACTGTTGTGATAAAAATTGGTTGTCCTCCTCAAAGGCAATGCCTGGCTGGTCCCAGTAATGGTGTCTCCATGAGTTTTGATCTAGGTAGGGAGTGCAGCCATTCTCCAGTGGGATCCGTAGGTTCCTCTGGGTGGCCAGCACAACCTTTTCTCAGCAGCCCTCTCCCCTGTAACTCCTGTCATCTCATCCCTCCTGGCTCTGCCCTCCCCAAAGAGCTGACCCGTTTCCCATCTCAGCCCACTGTGCCTCTCCAGAAATTACCCTGGGGTCAGACCTGATGTGCTGGTAGCCCAAAATGGGAGCGCCCTGTGCAGAAGGGAGGCTGAGCCTGGAGCACTTTTGGGGGGGTTTACTGGGGGCAGGATTTCAGCTCCAGCTGAGATCAGGGGAGCACAGCAGGGCACAGCAGCACTGGCAGGGTCACTTCTGCAGGTCTCCAAAGCAAAAGGCTGTTTTTTTTAGTACTGAACTGTAAGTGTGGAGCATCGCAGCTGGGAGGGAAGAGGTTAGGAAATAAACTTGTTTTCACATTGATAAGTCTCTATATATGTATAGATATGTTTAGACATACACACAAATGTATAAATATATATGTGTGTCTCTCCTATATATACACTAACATGCACACACCAGCCAGTCACTCCAGAATATTGCTGTTGGAGAGAAGGATGTCATGTCCATTTTTGGAGGTTTTTAAATTCAGCTGACAAAAAGCATCAAATCATTAGGCCATGTGAGAAGCACAGACTTGTGCTTTTTCAGGCAGAACGTAATACTCCTGGAAACAGACTTTCTTTAAAAACTGGTCTTAATATTTCAAGAAGCTTTGCTGCCTGAATTTTCAGCAGAGATGACCAGCGCAGTGTATCTGTATTTGGAAAGAAACAATGTTTTGTTGTTGCTTAAAGAATGTAAATGCTGAGAAACTCACACAGTCTCTTTCCTGCAGGGTTTTCCTGCTATTTAGCATCATGCCAATTGCAATGGGTTTATTCCATCAGCACTTGCAAAGTTAATAAAGTATCCCCAAGACAATTGTTTCATCAATTAAACTGTCTCTGCATGTTTTAGTGTAGTTTGCAGTTGGCATAAGGTAAACAAAAGATACCAAACAATCCTTGACTAAAGTCGAGTTATGACTCATAGAGTTACAGCAGCGAAAAATTGAAAAATCACAAAACCTCCTGTGTCTAAAAGGGCATGAATATTTTACTTCTTTCCCCCTCAGCTTCTCTGAAAAATAAGCTTCCACAGCAGCAAAGCCAGGCGATCAGCAAGGGCTGTACCCACCCATACCTGAAGGGCAGGCTCCGAATCCTTGCAGTTGAAATATAAAAAAAAGGCAAAAAAAAAAGGTAAAAAAAAAAAAAAGGCAAGTTGTCTTGTACGAGCTTGGCACCAGGAGCTAGAATATGTTGTGTCTGAAGACCTAGGACTATTTTAGGACAGTGCTGCCTATTGAAATGGAAATGTGGTTTTCAGGCTGCTTGAGCAGACAGAGTGCATCATAGTCAGAGGCTGAAGTAGGCTAATGAAGTACCCTGTCTTTGAAGTCAGATTGTGTAATACAAACCCCAGAGAGATGCTTAGAAGATTTCTTTTTTTTTTTTTCCTTGCATTGATCAAGACTAAAATACTTCTGCTATTAGTTTCAGAAGGTTTTAATGGAATTGGTTGTGGGACTACGGTAATTCCAATGACGTGCTATGCAAACAAATGCTTCGTTAATGAATACTCAAAAGATTAACCTGAACTGCCTACATGCATTATTAGTGCTTTTAACCCCCTGCCTTCCCCCGGTGGTTATGGATAATGCAGAGTAGTTTAAGGGGGGCGGGGCGAGGGGAGCGGCGGAATCCAAAATTCACTAATGGCAATTAGGCTGTGTGATAGTTGGGAAAAGGATGCACAGCAATTCTGAAAACATGCCATTAATCTCTGACCTGATGGGCAGGGCAGGATTGCTCAAGATCATTGGAAATGGAAAACTTCCCGCAGAGGGCATTGGTGAAGTGGGAATGTGGTAAGGTTTGGAGAAAGAAGAGTGATGAGGCACATGACAAAAGCCTTCTTTCCCTCCTCCGGCACATCTCCAGAGCCGAAGAACTGAAACCATTTATTTAACTAGGCTCCCTTTTCGTCTTCTTATTTTTCTTATGGCTGTGAGTCAGTCTGAGATTGATTTATCAGTGCTGTTAATCTGCTCTCAAAACGCTGTCAGCCTCACTCCCAGAAGCCAAGCTCTCCCATTAAAAACCTGACCTATTTAAACGTTCTTAAGATACCGTAATGATTGAATGTCAGCAGGGGAGAGGCAGCAGTGACAGCTCTGAAATGTTTATTGTCCCAGGCCGGGCTCGGAGGGGAGCCTGCCGCTGCAGCCCGGAGCTCTGCGCTTGGCATGGGATGAGAGGCTGAGGGACGGGCGCTGCCAGGCTGGGGAGATCGGCTACACTCTTGTGGTTTAGAGGGTTAATGCTCCGCAGTCCCTGCTGACCCCACGCTGTTCAAAACGGGAAGACGTGTCGGGGGGGGTGCATGTTGACAGCAATAGATCACGGATTACAGTGGCTTAAAAGGCACTTAAAACATTTTTGGTGGCTTAGGAGTCATTTCACCAGGCATATTTGTATGAAAGCAGATGCTTTCCATAGAGAGATTTAAATTTCTGTTCTGCTGTCACACCACACAGTAGCTGTCAGCAAAGAATTAATTGAGGGAAAGTATTTAAAATGGTGATGCTGAAAGGAAGGTAAGGAGATGCTCCTGATACCTCTTCAGGCTGCAGGTGTGTGTGTCCATGGCCCAGCACAGGCACTTCAGCAGGGGGAGCACAAAGGCTGGCAGAGACCTGAAAATCTCCAGTCTAATAATGGGAATCTAGCTGTCATAAACACACTTTCAATGTACTGCTCAGTGCCAGTTTTCTCATCCTTAAGAGATGTAGCAGAGTGCAACTATTTCTAAATCCAAGTTTCTCTCCCCCTCCAATTTTTCTTTGGGCCATCAATGGCTTGAGGAATTAAACCACAATTCTGCACAAGACAAAATCTATCACTTGTACAGAATGGGCCTGGTTTTGCTCCGGGATACGATGTTAGCACCTTTCTTCTCCTGAAACTATTCCCAGATGGATGAACTTTCTCATCCAACTAAGTCATTTCAGTTCTGTCCCATTTATTTTTTTAAATAGAGACTGCAACAGCAGCAGGGACCAGTGACCAAAAAAAGCCCCTGAGGTAAACAATGGGTTCTCAGGCTCTTTAGATGCACCTTGTGGAGTGATAGTCTTTCTGCTTTTTTTGCAGAGCAACCCAGAGGATCCTCACTCCAAAGATGTTTTCTCCAAGCATCTGTATCTTGAACTGGTGTCCTTCTCTCTCATTGGTCTTGCTTTTCATGATTGTCAGGTTATTACAATAAACATTTCATTACTAAAGGCCAGCTTTTGACAAAACCCAGCTGGCTGGTTGATCTTTTTGTCTAAGAAAATAGAGAGGGTTCATAACTGAGCTTTTACAGGTCCAAGATGTCAACCTTTCTATATTAGACCACAATATTGACACTATCTTCTGTCTAGAGCTGATAAATGTTATTGCATTCCTTTCTAATATGTAATATTATTAAAAATAGTTTAGTCACAAGAGGTCCTTATCAAAGACCCGTGTTTCCCTAGAAACAGTGACCAGCATTAACCTTTCTAAAAGTAGCCCCTGCAAAAGACAAATGTCTTTGGTTGTCCCTGTTACAAATTTAATCTGGGGAAAATGTGCTGCAATTTCTGTTTCAATATTAAGAGATAGCAAATAAACTCCAGAAAGGCAGGATTAATGTGCAGTATCCATTCACATCAGTCTAGCAAAGAAAATAAATTGATTATGCTTGAACCAGTTATCTGTGTCCCTTTCTAAGCAACACAAGCCTTGAAATTGCTTCAGAATTAGCTATGGAAACAGTTGTTTGCAACCCCAAAAAAGAAAAGGGAGGCGTGGGAGCAAGATTGTAGTGTTCATGCAGGACTGATGAAAGCTGAATATTTGCAGAACAGAAAAGATGTAAGTGATAACAGTGTATTTGTAAGAGGATGGCTTCTTCTAAGCAATGTAGGTGGTAAATGGGAATATTGTGTTTAGAAGTAAAGCTCCTGGCTATGTGAGAGAGGAGCAAGAGGGAGAGAGTGTCAGCATTTTATATCCTCATGGCTTGAAATAATCATATTCTCAGTCTTTGCAGCAGATTAACAATGTCCATAAAACTCGGTGATGCTTGTGATTTACCTTGTTTCAAATTATGCGATCAGGAGCATCTGCTTGAGTTTACACAACCACTCACTGTTCCCCTCAGCAGCCAAAATCACCACCTCTTTTCTATTTTTTGCCAGATACAAAGCAAAAAGATGGTGATTTAGATCCAACACCAACACACATCTGTGCTGTAGGGCACCAAACACCTCTAAAGCAGCAGGCTAGGCAGCAATTCTGGTGTGTGACCGTCAGTCAAACACCAGAACGTGACACAAGCTGCTTGTGTCCAGCTTGAGTGCAGGTTCCTTTCACAGATGAATCCAGACCAAGATGGGAAGCTTCATCCCTAGTTCTTATCCCTGCCTCTGCTCCCTAGCAGAGCACTCTCTTCTCCAGTCTGTCTGGAGGTGAGCATGTCTCTAGCACAGCAGTAGTGATTCTGTCTCTTGGTTGCATTCCCCAAATGCTAAAAATACCAAGTTACTAAAGTGCTCAGATCCTCAGAGCTGCCACATAAGTCCTCTGTCTTTGAGCCTATCACTTCCAGAAATTCCTGTTTCTTACAAACCAACTTTGTCTGTACAACCTGTCCCTGTCCAGTCATCAGCATAACAGCTTTAAAAATAGCAGACTTACTGTGCAGACATTTTCCTTCTTGCATGGTCACTAACCAAGCCACTTGTTCCTGTAGGTATCTAGGAATTCAATGAGGTTGTGGATAAGCTCTCTCATTGCTTCCTTGGAATTTAATTTCATAGAACACAAATATATTGTCTTCCCTTGTGGCCAGCAAGTGTTATCCACAGTATTTATTTTCCTTTCTGCTTTTATATTCAGCTTACACTAGAACCAAAGAAAACCTATGTATCTACCTATGCTGGTAAAAGCAAATCAATCTGGCAGTGTCAGTTGTTTTGTTATTTATGGGTTGCAATGAAATGAGACCTGAGTTACTCATGGTGCTTGTTTCACTGGAAAAATGAGTTTACAATAAAAAGGCCAGACATTGCCTAAATTGGGACTCATAAATTAGTTTCCTGGAGCAAAAGACTTGCTAAAATTGATGCTTACCTTATTCTTTATCTGTGATTCACTTTCCGGGCAGAATCAATACATCCTTGGAGTTCATCCCTGTCTTGCCTTGTTCATAAACTGGGGAGCACCTGTGTATTCCAAACCTCTGTCTATAGTCTTGTCTTTAAAACTCCTGGGGCCCAAAAAGGTACTTAAAACCCTTGGCTGGGATGTAAGAACCCACATTCTAGCTTTGTTGCTTGAAGGGAATTTGGCTCATATGACCAAATTCCCTTAATAATCACTTATTCCCGGTGCAAAAAGCTTTTCATATTCCAGAGGAGTTATGTCTGAATAGTCTTAATGTACACACACACACACACATACGCGCACACACACACACACACTCCTGCAAGCCCACAGTAATTAACTTCTCCAGCACTTGGAAAAGCAATACTTGCCCTGGTGAAAACACAGAAGCAGGAAAGGCTTCTTCCATGAAGTCATGGAGCAAGAATGGTGTGGTGAGGGGTGGCTGGGACCGAGAGTGCCACTCCCCACTGACATTCCTGCCCCCCTTCATCAGGGCACAGCCACACATGTCCCCTCCTTGGGCATTGTCTCCTCAGCTGGGAATCCAGAGGACAAATATAGGCATGGGGGAAACTGCTGATGCCTTTAAAGAGTTATCAGCAGTGACCTTGAGATAGGGACATATAAAGTCTGGACCAGGCAGAGTCTTGACACTTTCTGTGTGCTCTCCAGGGTGAGTACCAACCTCTCTCACTTTTAAGTGTGGGTGCTGTTCTCTAACACTGTACCGTGGGTTTGATATGGTTAAGGTTTTCATGTGGCTTAAAGTTTTAGCACTAGTATCAGTAAACATCTAGCCTGTGGTAATCACTGCAGGATGCTGCTCAAATGGTAGAATAGCAAATACATGTTTCTTCTCTAGCATCAGTGCATTCATTTAACCAGCTAGAATAACCACTTAGGGAAGTGTCAGGTCCCTTGTAATTATGCATCTGAGTGAAATGATTAGCCAGTGCCTGCAAGCCATCTTTTTGCCTTCTCTGTCATATGCAGGAGATGATGATTTATGCAATTTGCAATTTTAAGCAGCTTGTTGATCTGAGGCATTCTTTAATCCAGCCTGAGTTACAACCCCTGGAGTATTACTGGGCCCCCTTTCTAGGCCAGGTGGTGCCACTGCAGTTGTTACTGCGTTATCCCTGCCTGCCCTTAGAGCTACTGTCACTTCCAACAGCCCTAGTAAAGACAGACAAGGTCCCTTTTTTCCGTGTCTGGATGCACCATCAAGCTGTTTGTCCTGGGCATGGCACTTAACTTTGTGTAACAATATCAGCTTTTCACAGGGAACAGGCATTTTCAAGGATCTCCCACAGCTGATCTACAAGGGCTGGCTCTCTTTGTTGTTAGCTACAACAGGTTGAAAGGGAACACCTTTAGCTTTAGCCTTGTCTTTCCTGACTATTCTGCATTTTAAAAATAATCTTGCATCCATAACAAAGCAAAATTTCCCACTTCTTGTGTCTGCCAATGGATTTGCCTCGCGGAGTTCTCTGCACCCCAAGGTTTGTGCTGCCTGGGCTCCAGCCTCTGCTGTAACTGCAAACAACCAGGCTGCTGAAGGAAAAGGGACTCTCTCCCAGCTGCCAGAATGCTGCTTTACACCGTAACTTACTCGCTGTAATGGTCCACCCTGAACATGAGGGGAGAAAAGGAAGAGATAAGGAAGTGAGAGCTGAGGAACTGTCCTAGGAGGTCTGCAAATGGAGCCAGGTTGAACAAAAGTGATTCAGAGCACTTTAGTGTATTCTAGGACTGGTGGGAACCTGCCCTGGGTCCTAGAGATTAACACTGGAGTGGCCCCTCTGGCACTTGCACATTCAATGTGAGATGACACTTATGTGCTCTAATGCTGTTCTGTTTAAATGTCTGAACTGATGTAATTTCATTGCTCCACTAGAGCTGAGACACACTTAGAGAGAGAGAGAGGCTCTGCCATTGAGTTGTGTCTCCAGCTGGGAATTTTGGTCAGTTCAGATGATGTTAAAATAATTGGCAATACTTACACTTATGTAGGTGCTTAATCTTTAAAAATATTAAGGTTAAAAAAAATACTTAAAAATCTAGAAAAAATTAAGGCTAGTTCTGAGAAAGAAAATTTTTGCTCTACAGCAACAAGACAGAAGGTATCAAGCTTTTACTGCAGCAGTGGGAGAGGGCTGGATGTAACGCTTTGGCAACTCTGCTGTCTTAGGGCTTTACTTTCCCTAGGAGGAACATGTTCAAAAAAAAAGCTGCCTTGGTTGATGAGGAGTTTTTATCTCTACCAGGATTTTGTTAGAAATGAATTAAATTTTGAAAGACTACAGTGTCTGTCTTGATAGGGGTCTTGAAAATTTATCCAGCTGCCCTGTATATTGCACAGTAAATAGAATAAGGGAAGAGATTACTCTCAGGGTCACTTATACAGCTTTAAATCGTAGTCAAATGGTGTCCTGAGTTAAAAAAAACAAAACAAAACAAAACAACCCAAACACCCCCCCCCCCCAAAAAAAAAAACCAACTACAAACCACACAGAAAAAAAACCACAAAAAAAGCAGCACCACAACAAATCCAAAATTCTAAAATTGTGTGTGTATAACTTATAGCAGTGGAACGTATTTTAGACATTCTCTGGACAGCATGCTGAGTAGTTTATGTGTGTGTAAGTATTTATGTCCTGTCTGTAAAAAAACCCCAAACCTAAACAAAACAAAAAATCCCAATATATCTGTTTGATCATTTTACAGAGTACAAAACAAACTAATTACTTGGCAGTACAAACACAGCAAATTAGTCTCACTGAGACCTGTGTCCCCTGCCCTCTCTTTCATGCAAAAAAGGCTCCTAAACACTGTGCCCTTGTCACTTGAGAAAAGAAGCGTAGGTATTAAGCTGGACTGATAAAGCAATCTGAAAACATATGAAGCCTTTGCACCAATTCTGCAGACACGCTTGCCTGTAGCCATGCCCTGCTTCAGGGGGATGCTCAGCCTGGTGAAATCAGAGGGAGCAGCAACCTGGGAAGCTGCACCAGCACAGGACCTCCTGGAGCTGTGTTAGTCCTGTTTTTATTGCCATGCCAATTCCTGAATCAGAGAAGTGCAGGGAGTAGAGCTGTTTCCAGCTCCAGTGCTGACTTTCTGCAGCGGGAGCGTGGGCACACATCCCTGCAGCTTTGTAGCAGTGAAGTCTTACTCCTTGTTTCCCAGAAAACGCCGGCCTGAGATGGTGCCTGAATCGGCAAGTGGCACAGCCCCAGGGAGACCTGCGGGAGAGCATACCTTTGCCCCAGGCGATTTTGAAAGGGGCCAGAAGAGGCCCCTGCTAAGTGGTTTTTAAAATCACAGCTTCAAGTGGGCCCTCCTGCTCTTAAGCACCATTTGTGCCACAAAAAAGAGACAAAATCCTCTGTGGAGATAACTGTGACCAATGTTGAGGTTAAGAACCATTCAAGACATTCAACCATTCTGATTTTAATAAACTGAGCCAAGGAAGGGTTTAACTAAAAGTGCAGTAAGGTCCCATATCTGTGTTAGGCATTTGCATTTAACATTAATCATCCCTTTGATCAGCCACCTGCCATGTTATGCTGAGCATTTTATATTGCCTGATATTGTTCACAAAATAGAAAATTGTTTTGGTTTTTTCTCCCCTCTTTCTTTGGTAGACTGGGTGCCTTTCTTTTTCCCCTGTGAGCTGTGCCACCTTGAACCTTTGCCAAGATGATGGTCGATATGTCAGAGTTTGGGGAGGCTGCTCCCTACCTCCGAAAGAGTGAGAAGGAGCTGATGAAGGCTCAGACCGTTGCCTTCGATGGTGAGTTGCAGGCTCACAACCCTTTGTGCTGCCAGGGGTTGGTTCAGAGGGGTAAGGGTTACACACAAAGTCAAAGAAATGCAGAGCAAAGCAGGATGCAAAGCCTCCATCGTCACTGCTGTGCTGCTGCTGTTGGAGGTAGCTGGTTCAACCAAGTTTGGGTTCCTTTATTCTGCAAAGCTATTAAAAACTCCCAGATAGTGAAAAATCAAAATAATCTATGGCAAGTAAGTGTTTTCTAGATTTAGAAGCAAGGTGTATTGGTACTGCTTTGCTAAAAGGAGAATAATTTTTTCCAGTTTTAGAGAAAAACAACAGACACTGATGTTTCTGTGGCCTGACTAGATGTCTTATTTCCTTTGCAGAGTGTGTAATAATGTGATGTTAGCTTTTAGTTTCCCATAATTTATGTTTCATTAAATGGGTTTCTATGAGCCCTGAGGTTTAGTAGTAAGTGTGAATACATCAATAACTGGAGCCTTTCACTATTCACCACAGATGCTGTAACTAAAGACCTAAAGTCTTGTGCAGCTGCTCCAAACTCTAAAAAGGCACGTACATCATTAAATGTGAGTTATTAATATTGGTGTTTTTCAACACAAATCTCAGAAGAATGTGAAGGAATAAGGTTAAATCTGATAGCTGGCAGTCAAATAATGTGGGCTGGATTCCTTGAGCAGTTTGAAATTCTCTGTGTGACTTTTTAGCAAACGCCTTAATTTGGGCTTGGATCTCAGTTCCTCCATCTGCACACTGGTGATAATGACTATGGATTTCCCATGGAGGCTGGGGCTTAGCCAGCATTTGTGAAATATTTTGACACCTTGTGCTAGAAGGATCTAGAGGAAGCCGAGCAGGAGTTTCAAAGGAAGACAACATTTGGGAGCCCTACGCCTTCTGCTTCGTCACACAGCTTCCCAGCACTGCCAATCTGCTGCAATCCCAGAGGTTTTCTGTTGCTTTTACAGAAAAAGTAATCCAGCAATCTCACTTGGCTAGACATGGCATTGCTGTTTGATGCAAGGCTGTGAACACTCAGTCTTCTTAATTTCACAGGGAAGAAGAAATGTTGGGTTCCTGATGAAAAGAAAGCTTACGTTGAAGCTGAAATTACAGAAACCAGTGAAGGCAAAGTGACCGTGCAGACAACGGATGGAAGGGTACAAAACTGGTTTTGTCTGATCTGTCACTAACAAGGCCAGAGCTGCAGGCTACAGAATTGTCCTGGTTTCAGCTCAGTTGCATGTTTCATGAAATGGGCTGTGAATGGGAAGCCTCAGTAACTGATGTCAGCTCAGGATAGGATAACACATGAAAAACCACCAAGGGAAAAGCAGCAATGCAGTGATGGGTGGGTGAGGATCAGCCAGCGCAGAGCCAGGGGCAGGCTGTGAGGTTTGCAACCAGCCACTTCTAGTTTGGTCCCCAGAGCTAAAAACCCAGGCTCTAGCCAAATTTCATGGCTTCTTTTGCAGCAATAGCATCACGCTTCTTTTATCATCTCAGTCCTCCCCCATTCTTCTGATACCTGTGGAAACACATGGTATTGCGTGCATAGGCAGGGATTGACTCGAGAACGTCCCTCTGCTGCAGGAAAAATGTGCTTTCTTCCATAAGGTGTATGAAGCAACAGAGAATCCCAGTGTCTTCCAGTGTTGCTGTATTTGTTTGTCTTTGCAGACCATGACTATAAAAGAGGATGACGTGCAGACAATGAACCCTCCCAAATTCGATATGATTGAGGACATGTCGATGCTGACCCACCTGAACGAGGCATCTGTGCTGTACAACCTGAGGAAGCGCTACAGCAACTGGATGATCTATGTAAGGGCCACTGCACGGGCAGATTTAGCAACCTGCATTTCAAGTGCTGACAGTGTGTGAACGTGTTGTGTTCTTCCTGCTCATTTTAAAACTCTGAAAAGTCACAAAAGTGAGGGTCTTGTTCTTCACCTCAAGAAAGATGCTGCTTGGAGCTGGCTAAATACAGACACAAAGCTGAATAAGTAAGATGGTGCCTGCCTCCTTAATTTTGCTTGCTTGCCTAGGAAAGGGGATATTTTTCTTAAGTCAAGGTGTTAGAGAGACCCAGTTTATTTTCCATCTTCTAATATTAATCCATGTCAATGCCAGCCATGGGAATTTCTTTTGCTTTAAGTTAGCTGCATTCAATTGTGTTTTAAATCAGTCAAAGGAATACATTGATTTTCCAGCCAATCCTTACTCTGTTTTTTGGTATTAATTGGGAAAGCAAATCTAACATTACCCATTTAAATTCTGATTGTCAAACATTTTCTGTGTTTCTCTAATAAGCCCTGTATGGACATTTGGGCCTAAAGCAAAGCTTTATTTGCAGATCAGTATAGGTAGAAAATTAAACTGGCATCTTGCCTTAATCCATTTACTGGTAGGGGTGTATTCTTTTACTTTCTAGAAAACAGGACTGAGGATTCATGCCAAGGCCATTCAGGAGCCTGTCCTAACGCTGTATTTAGGGGAAGGGACCTGGATTTCACCTGAAACTTTTAGAACTTAATTGAGCTCATTAATCTCTGTGCATATAGTGATTATGCCCATATGATAACTGGGTTTCTTTGAAGATATTGCCCCAAGCTGGGCTAAGTACTTGAAAAGTTACCAGCTGACACCAATTGCCTGGGGTTAAAACTCAAAACTCATTCTTCCTCAGAGTGACCGGGCCCCAGAGAACTGATGTATATCATCCAGAGAGCAACTATAAAGAGATTTTTACCAAACTGGCATCTCCAAGAGCTGAAAAAAAGGTTCCACAGCTTTGGGGTGCAACACTATGAAGTGGTTTTCTCTTTGAACGCCCACCAGAAATTGTCTTGAGGTTCTTGCATAAAGTTAATAATGGGAGGTTGTTTCTCCTCCTAAAAATGGAGTTCTAACAGGGAAGCTATAACTTTTCATTGCAATATCTATTTTCAAGAGGAAACAACACCCACGGAGCATCAAGGTACAAAATCAGACACAACTCTGTTTGCCGCTCTTTTGTTTTATTGAAGGGGATATTTCCATTTCAGGTTGACACCTCAAAACCAATTTTCCCTTTTGAAAACTGTTCAATATCAGTAGTTTTGGTATGAATTGCAATTAGGAAGTCACTTAGCAAACCAGGAGCTTCCAAAATTCAGAAATTCTGAAATCCAAGTCAGAATTCAAACCTAAATCAGCAGCTGGCAAGGCCACATCCTGCTTGTTTAACCGAGACTCTTTGCCTTACCGCTCGAGTGAATTTTTTCATTCTGGCTTTGTGTTACTCTCTAGACATACTCCGGTCTATTCTGTGTGACCATAAACCCCTACAAGTGGTTGCCGGTCTACAAATCGGAGGTGGTTGCCGCCTACAAAGGCAAGCGGCGCTCGGAGGCTCCGCCCCACATCTTCTCCATCGCTGACAACGCCTATCACGACATGCTGCGGAGTAAGTGCCAGTGCCTGCCCTCACCCCGCCTTTCGCCCGGTGGGGCTGATGTGACTGTGCCGCAGGGAAGCGTGCCAGAGCTTTGGCAGCATGTGACAAACATGAAAATAGTTCCACAAGCAGCGGGGGCCCGGCAGTCTGTGCCGATGTTCTATTTGTGCGTGTATCCGTATAGTTGTTTTCTTTCTGAACCGCCCTGCCTGCTCCTGTGGCACTTCTGGTACCCGTCTGTCAGGTGCACAGGCTGAGCTGCCTGATCTCAGCGAATCCATCAGTCTGCCACAGGAATGGGGTCAGGTCCCAAAGGACTGTGAGTGCTTTCCCAAGCCCAAAAATAAACCTGCAGTCAGTTTATCATGACGCGGGCAAGGTGTGCCTTCAAAGGGCAGTGAAGGCAAAAGCCCAGTGGGGTGCCGAGGGCGCACTGCTGGTGTGACCCTGACCTGTGTGACTGCCACAGCATCTGCCGTGGCTCCGGACACCAATCCTGTGGCGGCCAACTCCGGATTTCCCAGGGAAATTTCCTCGCCCTGACCCTCGCGTTTCTGTGAAGAGTTTCTCAGCAGAGGGCAGCAGCGATGTGCTCCTACCAAGGCCTGCGGGGCTGCAGGATAAATCCAAATGAGACTTGGCAGAACACATCGTGCTGACACTTGGTTTAATAAAATGAAAAAGCGCCTTAGCTGTGAGGGCACAAAAAGCACCGGGCAGAGGGGATGTGTGTGTGGCTGCAAAGATATGCTCTTTTATCAGATAAGGCTGCTCAATATGTAGCCTGTCATGATGACGGGAGTTATAAAAAGAAAAGAGAAATTTAGGCTCAATGACTTGGGAAGATGCCATGATTTAGCGTTTGCTGAACTTGATTAATAATATATTAGGGTTGCAGAGTGTTCTAATAAATGCTTGTTTCTGATCAGGCAATTAGGTGTGGACAATAGGCTGCTTAGTTCCAGCAGCATGGCCAGCTGCAGAGGAATACACATGCATTTTAAGGAACAGCCTGTGAAAAAAGAGAAAAATTACTTGGGCTGGTCTACTATTGCAGGAGCAGAAAGGTCAGGCATGGGCAAAGACAAACTCAGGAGTTAGAGAATAAATGCTTTCAGAACAGGAAATTACTTTCTTTATTATAGTTTCCCAGACACAGATGAATGTGTACAACTGACAGGTATTTAATACCAATTTGAGCAAAACACAAGAGAAGGATTCAGGGCAGGGCTGGAACCTGCCTGAAAATCATTCTAAATGATAACAGTTTTTATCTTTCTGTCTTTGCCTTATGTGATCCTCTCCTGTCCTTGCATGACTGACTCTGGTACTCATTTGCAATTACAAAAAGTGATTTGTTCACCCTACTAAGTTTCTCTTTTTTCTTTCTTGCCCCTCCACAGATCGGGAGAATCAGTCTATGCTGATCACGTAAGTTCTTCTTTTTTGACTGATTTGAGACTCTGTTGCTGTGAAAAACTTTGAAGAAAAAAAACCTGATAAAAAACAACACTGACACTTAAAATCTCAGCTAGATTTTAAGGTTTTTTTTTTTTTTTTTTAAATCTCAGCTAAATTGCCTGGAACTGAGTAACTGTCATTTTGGCCATCTCTAGTTAACTTGACCTCCATGAGAAAGGAGTAGCTAAAGGTTTGGTGGAGCCTGGCCCATTTCTGACCCCCATCTGGTGAAAATTCCAAGTAGGCATGAAAAACAACTCAGCAGGCAGTTAGAACTGTTCCTTGCAGGATTAGCCTTTCTGTCCTCTTTGGACACAGAGGACTCCTTCTGTTCTATGTGGTTACTCTTGCTGAAAGCTATATTTCAGAGTGTTGTATAGATGAATCAAAAGAGGGGGAGATGACCAAGGTAGAAAAGAGGAGGTGGGACGTTTCCTGGCAAGCATGAAAGGATGGAGACTTGTCTATCTTTGTAGATGGGTGTCTCTACAAAGTTGCATATGCTCTTAGGTAATGCTGGCTAATTACTTCAGCTTTCCTCTGCTTTTTCTACCTGATTAATTGTATATATATGTATACCCCAGAGAGTTAGTCTGGATGTTTGCAATAAAACTTCATGCCCCTAAAAGAAGCTCAGTGTAACATGGGTTTGCACAGGACTTCTGAGCTCAGTTGTATGAAGAACGTGTCACTGCTGTCATAGGACTGCACCTCTTCATTCAGTCAATTTGATGTATTTCCATGGAAATGGCTGAGCAACAGGCTGCAGATACCAGAGTCAGTGAGTCTCAGAACAGCCTTGAGGGGAGGAGCTGGCTGGACAGGGTTTAAAAGAATGAGTTGCAGCTGTTTGAGCAATGTTTTTGTTTTCTTCCCCCTTTCCTCTAGCGGAGAATCCGGTGCTGGCAAGACTGTCAACACAAAACGAGTCATCCAGTACTTTGCCACAGTGGCAGCCCTGGGTGAAACGGGCAAAAAGAACGTAAGTCTGCTGGTGGCTGACTCAGGTCAAGGTTCCTCTCTTGTGCACAACTAACCTCACGAGTCTGCAGTGAGGTTAGAACAGAGCATGCTGTTCTGAAGGGAGAAAGGTATACATGAACTTACCATGCTCCAGATGGAGCAGAAACACCACCTCTGGTTCTGGACAGATGCTTGTTGCTGCCACTTTTTTCCTTTCCTGGGAGTTTCAGTTTTTGTGTGTGCTAAATATCCTTCTGATTGTGTTAGAAATGGACAAAAGATGGGAAGATTGTAAAGAATAAGAATTTTTTTTTCAAATGGAAAACAGTCTTCAAAGAGACTAGGATTATAACTTCTCATCAAAATGTCTGTTCCATTGAAAGCTTTTTTGTCCACAAAAAAAGGATTGTTTTGACAAAAGATATTTTTTCAATCAGCTTTTCTGTATTTCTGTTTGGATAAGTGCTGCTCTGCTTATAAGTGCTCTCTAAGGCTACAGTGAATGCTGTCTGTATTCATGCTGCTTTTTATCCTGTGTTGCTATGAGCTTATTTGCTATGAGCTTCATTGCACTTGAAGGGTTCAGTGCTCTTTTGTGGTGAATTAACTGATTCCTATGAACTGTATTTATAAGGCCAAAATTTCAGCCATGCTTTAAGTCTGTGCGCAGAACTCACGTCATCAAACCCTAATAACACGTTCTCCTGAGGCCTGTAAGGCTTTCTTAACAAATGGTTGAGTTCTCCAGAGCCAGCTTCCTGCATGCAGTGAGGCTGATGCTCATCGTGGTGCCCAAAACCTGCTGTGCTCGTGCAACAATGGTGCTCCTATCCTGAGCTTATTGTTTGAACTTCCAGTGCGGAAATCTACCTGGTTTTGCTCTGGAGATGTCCTGTGATTGACCAAAACACCAACTAAGTGAACAGAGAAAAGAGACTGCTGCTAGGTGGCAAGAATAAAAGAGCGTAAATGCAAACAGATGAGTTCTAGGCAATAAGATTGTGCCACACTTGAACTTTTGGATAATTCTGGGGGGGGGGGGAAAGGGTGATGATAATGAAAAATGAAATGCAACCTGGCCTGATAAACTACATGAAGCATCTTCCAGCTGCAATATCTGTTTTTGCACCATTGTGGTGTGTGGTGAATGCAAAGTAACAGCCACACATGCTTTTTGAAGGCTTCAGAAAGCACTACTGGTGTGTTGGTGTCGACAGCTAGCCTTGCTAATTGTTATATTTGGTATTGTTCTCTGTGTTAGTATTCACATTCTCTCTCTTTTTTCTCTCCATTGTGTTCCTATTTTGTAAACAGCCAGCTACCAAAACTGGGGTAAGTCATCAGCTTTGCTACTTTTTTATTGCCTCGAAGAATTGGTGTTGGGCTCTGTCAGATATGCCAGAGCATCTCACTTTGTGTGGTTCCCGGGTGAATGATGAATGATCCCAGGAGCCCCGGCAGGAAAAGTCATTCACTTCCCAAACTGAACCCTGTTCGAGGAACAGTTAAAGCTTTTCTCATCTCCAAAAATCCCAAATGTTACAACTCCGAGTGCTTTTAAAACAAATGCATTCTAGTGCTTGTCATTGCCTTCAGTAGCCCCTCTCCTACACACGTTCCTCATTTCTGGGATGTCCCCACATGCTCCGAAGTACACTCGGTGATTTCTTTCTCATGCAGATGGCACAAGATAAAAATCTACGAAGCCAAACAGTAGGGAGCAGCAGAATGTTCGAGGCCTTTTAAGCGCTCATAATTGACTGATGGTCTCGCTGTTCTGCCATTCACACTGTGCCACCCCTGGGGTGAAGCTTAATAAATCACTTTGCTACAGAGGCTCCACTCTGTAAGTGAATGCATGGCTGAGCTAGAGCTGATAGCTGAGTCTGTGGCCTGTAGGTTTCTCAACAGTATTTCAACCTTGATTTCTAGGGAACCTTGGAGGATCAAATCATTCAAGCAAACCCAGCTCTGGAAGCTTTTGGAAATGCCAAAACCCTGAGAAATGACAACTCCTCACGTTTCGTAAGTCTGCAGCATAATCTAATGAAGTCTTATTCAACAGTGGCCAGTTAATAACACCTATGTCATAATCCCTTCATAGATTGCATTTTGCCCACTAAAAGTATTGGATTTCCGCAGAGTGGAGAAATAACATAGTAGAATCTAACAAAAACCTGAAGGAAAATAAAGATCAAGCTTGAATAATTGTTTAAACTGTTTAAATTGTTCAAAATTAACAGAAGACAAGCAAAGGCCGGTTTTAGTAAGCCCTTTGAACAGCAGTGGTAGATCTTCCTCAGAACTGCCTCTCTACCCCTTTTTCCACTAGCCTGTCCTTCCCCCTTGCTATAGTAGCTATACTTTGCCACTAAGTCTCAGAAATACACCACAGTCCCTGTTCCCTTCCACATCCTCCCCTGTGCAGACCCTCCCCAGAGCAGCACTCCTACCTTTGAGCCACTAGGTTTACCTTTTTGGCTCAGGAAGCTGTCCCGGCTTGTCCCTCCGTGCTGCCATCACCTTGGGGCTCTCCTCCTCTCCCTTAGGTTTGCAGGAGTGCAATTCTCTTGGGAGCTCTGCCTCTGCCATGTTTGGTTGACATTGTCTGGGAGGTCTGAAAGGAGTGGCATGAGGATGACAAGACTGAGTTTGAAGCCCATGCTTCCCTAACAAATCATGTTAAAAATTAAATTGGAAGAGGTGGAGAGGATGCAACCAGAGGTTGTAAGCATCCGTAAAGCTACAGAGTTGTATAAGGAGCTTGTCAGCTGGAACGGAAATTAATTCTTTTTAAAAGTTTGTGTGTTTGCATTTGAGAAACTAAATGAAAACTACTAATTATTTTATGAATTGGGAGAGATGGATATGTAAATTTAATGGGCAAAGCTGTGTAAAATCACAGCACTCTTCTGACAGAAGTAGATGCATGTAAGTTAGGACTGCAAATGAGGAGAAGCCAAAAAAGGAGCCTGTATGTCTTAAGCCCAGGCTTAATGGTCTGAGTCCTCATTACAATAAACCTGCATCATGCAACTGGAAGCCATGTGCCATATCTTAGCCTGGTAGCTAAGTACACTGTTATCCTTTCTCCACAAGCAGATTACATAGCTCTATGTACAGATTTAGGCTTGGAAGACGGTAATATCATTGTTTGATATTTTTCATTGAAGATATGCCTGTGCAAAAGCAAGGAGTTTGTATAAATTGATTCTTTGGGCCAAATTATTTCCTTCAAGCTGCATTCTTTGTTTCCTTCTGTGTATACTATATGCACTAATTAGAATATTCTTCTGTGTGAATTAGGGTAAATTTATCCGAATCCATTTTGGAACTACAGGCAAGCTGTCATCTGCTGATATTGAGATTTGTAAGCAGCAAACTCTCTTCTTTTAAAAAATACAATTGCTCATCTGAAAGCTGCAAGATCCCTTCTCACTGATTTTTTTCTTTATGCAACTAGATTTATTGGAGAAATCCCGAGTGATTTTCCAGCAACCTGGTGAAAGAGACTATCACATCTTCTACCAAATCCTGTCAGGAAAGAAACCAGAGTTACTAGGTAAGCATCCACAGCTTTTAAGAACCTAAAACTGAATAGACAGTGGATATAAGGGGTTAGGAGGCAAACCCATGTGCAGAAAGGCCCTTATGCTTCCACTTGGTGAAACTGAACTTCCACTGTCAAATACAATCTTTTAGAGTTGCTGTTCCAGTGGCAGCAGCAGAGACCCTTTTTATCATATTACAGATTAATCTAATGGGAGTAAGACTCAGGCAGGACTTTTAAAACATAGCACTATAATGGCAAAAATGTCACACTGAATTTATGTAATCCAAGGTCTCAAAACATCTGGAAAATGCTATGCCTCCAAAGCATTTGTGGTGATAAAACTTAATTATCCAGATTTTCACATACGAGAAGGTTTCCTTATAGGTCCATGAAGAAAAGCTAGTTTCCTCTTTCTGCCCCAAGTGACAAAGCTGACACCCCAGCATGTTGTGTAGCAGGAGAGAATATTCAAAGCTGCCTGCTGCTGATTATGTGGTGATTACCCCTTTCAAGCTTCCCCTGGCTCGGTGTGTTCCCACAGACCCACAGGCAGAGAGGGGCTGAGATGCTTTGAATAAAACCTTCACTAGTTATTTAAGTGATGTGGTTTGCTGATTTCAATTTGTGCTCTGAAGGAACACATTTTGTGAAATATGTTGGAGAGTTGCTTTATTGCTCTTCTAAACTCCCACTAAGCCATAGCAATCATAATCTCTTTTGAAGTCTTATTATCCTGACAGTGCGTGGTCAAGTCCCTAACCCTCTAAGCTTTACATGGCCTAATTAATGACAATTATGGGAAAGATTTCAAGGAAGCTTTGCACTGAGATTCCTGTGAGAATCCCTGTGCTGGGAAAATGCTCTGTTTCTCATAAACTCTCTGTGTGCTCCACAACAGCACACACCTTTCTAGCCAGCAGGAACATGTCTGCAGGCTCTTGAAGAGGCTGAAACCAACAGGGGCTTATGCTTTGTAGACAAGAAATGTATGTGCTTGTATATAAACACATCCATATCTAAATAGGGATAAGTAGAAATATAAATAAGTATGGATGAACATAACTAGAGATAAAGTTATATGTATCAGAGTGACTACATAGCAAAGTAAGGCTTATAGAGAATAAGATTTCATACAAATATATATTGATAGCCATATATTTACATACATACATATTTAGATATATAGGGATGTGTGTCTGCATATAAAAGATTGAAATCTAGACCAAACCTCGGTCTGGTGGATGTGGGTGAAACTTTCAGTTGATTTAAGGAAGCAGGACTCTGCCTGTACTTTTAGAGCCAGCTAGCTTTGTAGAAAATAATTCTGCATTTTGGGGTTTTGATATGGATGGATGACAATGGAGCAAGCCATATTCTGACTTTTGTTTATCAAAAGCCAAGTGTCTTCTGCAAAGGGTGCTGGAAGTCACTATTCCCTGAGTCTGTTATAACAAAGGGAAGCCATGCCCATACGCCCTGTTTTGGGTCATACTAAAATCTTTTTCTCCTCTCTGTTTAGATGGGATTTTCTAAAATCCTAAAAGCATGCAAGGCAGAAAGTAGGACTATACAGGAAATTATGAACTCAATATACTGCAATACATGCTCAATAGACATGTGTGCACAGTAAATGGTAATATGCAGTATTTCCATATTCTTTTTATTCACACTTTCTCTATATCTTCAGACTAACATAGTAGAATAAGAGAGCTGGTTTCTGCCCTGCAGGTATTGAAGCAAAAAACAAAAAACCAAAACAACTCAGTAGTGCAGAGACAAATGTAGGTTACAGTTGATTTTTCCATCTCTATCTGTCAGGACAACCTGAATGGATGGCAGTTTTGACCTTGGCAGTTCTTTTACAGACATGCTCCTGATCTCTACCAACCCATATGACTACCACTTCTGCTCACAAGGAGTAGTTACAGTGGACAACTTGGACGATGGAGAAGAATTGTTGGCAACAGATGTAAGTCTGTTTGGATTTGACTTCAGGTTTCCTAGATCAGGGGAGGAAGACTGCTAGGAAGAGCCTGACTTCTGTCCCTGAAGCTATTGGGCTAAAGCAAAAGCAGTATTGGGTCTTAACGACATTCAGACTGTGAAGCACAAGCCCTGGCCAAAATGTTATGCTTTTGAATCTGGCCATCCTCCATGTAATGTCCACCTTTTATAATTTTTATATAAAAGATGCTAGATGAAGAGACCTCTCCCCTGGCTCCCCTGCCACTGCTGGGTTTTCAGGGTGTTCCAGTGACTGCTTTGGGTGATAACACCCCTTGGCAGGATAGTAATATTTGCCAGGCAAAGGTAGATTGTGGGGCTGCAAACACCACTGGTTTTGAGCAGGGAAGTGACAACATATCTGTGTTTCCTTTTCACAGCAAGCCATGGACATCTTGGGATTCGTGCCTGATGAGAAGGCTGGTTCCTACAAGCTCACAGGTGCCATCATGCACTTTGGGAATATGAAATTCAAGCAAAGACCCCGAGAAGAGCAGGCAGAGGCTGATGGCACTGAAAGTAAGAATAACACCTAAGATTACTCCTCAGCTTCAAAAGTCTGGCATGTACCAGGCACTGTGCTGAGGAAGCAGCAGCCTGTTTGCTTTGTTCTTGCACACTTGAGCTCCTGATCAGCCAAGAGTGCTGTATTTGTAACAGGCATATTCAGTGGGGGATAACCTTACTCAGCAGGAGATGAACAGACACAGTCAGACTAACAGGATCAAATTCCATTTTTGAGACCATTTGCACAAAATGGTGGTGAAATCCTGCTGCCTTAACTTTCTCTTTCATGACTTTAGGTCCTGCTTCTTTTATTTTCTCTTGCACCTGAAACTGTCTATAACCAGTGTGAAGATACGTTCTTTTCCTAAACTTGAAAAGTTTGATATATGAGATTCTTGCAGCAATTGGGGTATAAAGTAATCAGATGACCTACCATAAGAGAGAGTACAGGCATACCCAACACAAATCACTAAGAGACCAAGGCCTTTTTTCCAATTTGTCTATTGAAGTGAATGTACTTAATTTTTTTTTTTTTTTTTTTTTTTTTTTTTTTTTTTTTTTTTTTTTTTAGCTGGGCATGTTTCCATGTAGGAGTTTAAAGCCAATTGAAACCTTGTTTCTCCTGACCAGGTGCTGACAAAGCTGCTTACCTGATGGGAATCAACTCCTCTGATTTGATTAAGGGTTTGCTGCACCCGAGAGTGAAAGTTGGCAACGAGTATGTGACCAAAGGTCAAAGTGTTGAACAGGTAAGGTTCAGCCTTTCAGGACGCTTTGAAAGGTTGCTTTCGGGACATTTGGATACGTGTCCTGCAAGCCTTGAGGATTTGCCTGTAACATATCAGAGAGACAGACAGCTGCTAGAAATATTAACATCAGCCTCTACTACCTATTCTCATTTTGTATCCCCAAACTTGGTGAAATACATGGTGAAACTGAGGGAAACCGGGGAGGAGACTGACAAAGGAATATTGGCCAGCACTACTTCAGATAGAATTGTTTTTCTCATGTGTTAGTAGCAGCCACTCCAGGAAACCAGGTGCAGTAAAACCACATGGGGATTGATAGCTAATTCTGGATGAGAATAGTTACCTAGAAGATTTGAGCCATGGATTATTTATTCATTCATCACTCATTCATTATTCATGTAATTTTAATCTCTGTGTGACCTCAATCAGCTAAAGGCAATATCCACTTAAAGTTATCTCCTAATTTAAGGGAAAAAGAGTCCTTGGGTTGCTATGCTGCAGCATATTGTAGAAGAAACTCAAAAACAGCTAGAGAGAGATGTACCTAATGATGCAGATGTGCACAGGCTAAAGAAGAGACTTCAGACAGACTTTTCCTATTCCCTGCTCATGCCATAGCATCCCTCAAAAGTTAGTAGCAAATGTCAATTAACAACTTGAGCATAAATCTCCACCCTGCTCTTGCAGTAGCTCTGGAAATCACCTGGCCTGTGAGTTTCTGCTACCTTACTTCCACAGAAATATAATGATTAAAACATTCAGAACATGCTGTCCAGCTGTTTCCCAAGACGTACTTTGCAAGCACTTTACATACATTTTAGTAGACATCCATATATTTACCAGTGATTTGAAGGAAATTCAGCAGAGATAATAGGAGAGACTGTGTTGTATTAACTATGCCTTGATGATCATACAAACCATTGGGAAATTTCATTTAAACTGTAAACAGACACTGAAATAGTCTACTGCACCAAAATCTTTGTGTTTCAGTGACTTTTGTTTCACACTGCAGTATTCTAAAACATGTATTTTAGGTTCTGTATGCTGTTGGGGCCTTATCTAAGGCAGTGTACGACCGAATGTTCAAATGGCTGGTGGTCCGTATCAACAAGACCTTGGACACTAAGCTGCCAAGACAGTTCTTCATTGGAGTCCTGGATATTGCTGGGTTTGAAATCTTTGATGTGAGTATTAATGTGTGAGGACTGGGTGGAAGGACATAAAAGATGCCAAGAGATAGCTCTTGGTTGGGTGTTCTCTTTCTAAATGAACAGAAGGCCAAGTACTGAGAAAGCCATAAGGCAAATAATGTGTATGATTTTACTTTTTTTTTTTTTCAATGAATAAATATAAAAGCCATTTGGATGGACATGCCAATAGTTCCTGGGAACAACATCTGATATGCTTTGGGCTGTAAACAGTTTCCTTCTTGCTGTTCCACCAAGTTAACTGCAATGCAAATGCTTCTTTTTTTTATCTCTTTCTGCAGTTTAACAGCTTTGAGCAGCTGTGCATCAATTACACTAATGAGAAACTGCAACAGTTTTTCAATCATCACATGTTTGTCCTGGAGCAAGAAGAGTATAAGAAGGAAGGCATTGACTGGGTATTCATTGACTTTGGCATGGACCTGCAGGCCTGCATTGATCTAATCGAGAAGGTACGTACATGGCAAGGAGTATTCACTGAATTGGTTTTATTCATGATGCTCCCTTGGATGTGTCCTCATGGCCCAGTGAACAGAGTAGGATAAACAGCATGACAGGTTCCTTGTCTTTCCACCTGCAATACAGAATCAAAGGAAAATCAGTATTTGTGGCTACTCAGCTTTACTTTTGGAAATCTGCCTTACAGAGCCAACAGCAGCCAACAAGCTGTAATTTGTATGGCTGTATCATCTTCCCTGGTTTGCACTTTTATCTTTTCCTGTCCCTGCTGTTGCTGCATTTAGTCTGTACCATGTACGCTTAACATCAAACTCGTCAGCCTTTCAGGGCAAATGCAATGTTTCAGTCTTGTGTCCTGTACATCTCCCGTGAGGCTCCTCTTTCTCACATTATATGCTGATGTGCCAAGTCCTTTGTGCTCTTTCTACCCTTAAAAGGAAAGAAACCTTTCACCACTTCCCCAGCATGGGATACGCCTTTCCTTTTCCCTTCTTTGGCAGTATAATGTGGTCCTGGTGGGGCCAGCTGTCCCCTGCTATATAACCTTTGTTTCTCTCTTTCTTTCATGTTTTGCGGCACAGCATCTAACCCTGCTGACCTGTGAGGAAATACGAAATTTTGCATCTTGCATTAGCAGGAAATTTCTAACAGCAGAAGTAGAAAGCCTGATTGTTAACTGGTGTTCTATTTGAACATTTTCTTGTCCAAGGGCAGGATATCTGTGCATGATCCTAATCCCTCAAAACCAATCTGCCCAGTGCTACGAGGTTCTTTCATCGCTTCCTGAGACATGAATGATAAAATGCTAGTTGATCCAGCTGCCCTGAAAGATAAATAAAACTCTTTCTGGATCATCATAAAGCCTCCCTCCTAAGGTAGAAGTGACATACTGTATAGTCAAAAGTGACATACTGAATAGGCAAGAGGGTGCTTACTGCTTTAACAGAATAGTCAAAGACTTCCTCCTCAGGTCGAGAAGAAATTTTGCAGGCTTAAAATTCCATCAGATAAAACTTACAGGTTGCATAGCCACTGAAAGCAGGTAGCCTAAACATTTCCCAACAAAGATGCTCTTAAATCCACAGCCACTGGGAATCCTGTCTATCCTTGAAGAGGAGTGCATGTTCCCAAAAGCTACAGATATGACATTCAAATCCAAACTCTACGACAACCATCTTGGCAAGTCACCCAACTTACAGAAGCCCAGGCCTGATAAGAAAAGGAAATATGAAGCTCACTTTGAACTCCTTCATTATGCTGGTGCAGTAAGTTCCTCTGCTGGCAGGTAGACTTTGTATCAGAGGTCTTCCAGGTGGGGTTTGGCTGTAGCAGACAACAAGGGAGGGCGGGAAGGATGAAGAGGGGAAGAAAGGAAAGGTGAGGAGTAAAGGCAGTATCTACTCTCTCTGCACAGGTGTTGCAGCAGAGTAAGATGCCACCAGACTCCAAGACATCTGCTCCTTAGATGCACAAATAGAATCAAAGCTAATAGTACTTTTGCTGGAAGTATGCCTTGCTTTGCCTTTATCATTTTTCCTCCAATCTGAGTAAGACTAGTAATTAAAAAGCAGCAGCATCTAACTTTCACCTCGGCTTCCTGGAAAAATGAACCAATTTCTGCTTTAACTCAAGGGATGGTTAAAAAAAATATACATATATATATATACACACATCACTTTTTACTCATTTTAGAACCAGTGTGTCAAAACAACAAAAGGAAGTATGGTTAGCTTTGATGTCGTGGTTCAGTTTACAGGTTCACTGGTGATGAGGTGAACGAGAACATAATCCAGCACTGTGATACCTGAGCCAAAACTTGTCCAGTTTTGAAGTTTTGTTTTCAGACCAGATAGGCAGAAAGAATCTGAGAGGCTCACAGGAATTTTTTAATCAAACTACAATTGATGAGAAGCCACAGCATAGCAGAGCAGGAATTTACCTGATGCTGGTAATTTCAAATTATAATTGCACATTAAGCTAATTTTGTAGTTATTAAAAGAAGTAATGCTGATCTTGTACTTATCTGTAGTTGTTAATGCATTCAGCAAAGAAAATTAGAATTTCTATTCCCTTGTGGTACTGATAATGGAACATATTTTCCCACTAAACAGAGCTGTGGCAAAGTCCTGGAGTTAGTTTGTAATCATTAAGATTCTACTAGAAAACCCTAATTATTCCAGAGTAGAATGCTATTTTGAAGTTAAATTATTACTTATGTGATTTATACTTCAGCACTTTCTAATAGGGTTCCTGGGACAGCAATGCCACATAGTATCTCCGGAGATAAACACATGGAGTCCATGAGAAGATGTAGGAACCAGATAGTTTGGAAGGGTTATGTGGGATTCACATGCTAATTATTTGGAAGAGAGGTTTGGGAATTAGGAAGCAGAGAACTGGAGGGGAAGTGATGAAAACCAGGGCAGCTGGTACTGCTCTGAGCACAGCTCTTCACAAAAAGTCATTGGCTTCAAGCCAAACTGCAAAGAACTCCTGGCTGCTCTGAAGGGGAACATTTGCAACCTCTGGCTCTTTTTCAATGCTTTGCTGTAGGTTCCCTACAACATCATTGGGTGGCTTGAGAAGAACAAGGACCCACTTAATGAAACCGTAGTAGGCATTTTCCAGAAATCATCCAACAAACTCCTGGCAAGCTTGTTTGAAAGCTACATTGGCGCTGACAGTGGTAAGCAGAACCAGCTCACATGGGCTCTCTTTGGGTTTTGGGATATGTGCTTGGGAATGAGTTTCAGAAACTAAGCAATTCTCTCAACTGCAATTGCCTCAATGCTAGATGAGGCAGTGACTAATTATTTAGATATGCACAGCAGCTGTAGGAGTTTGCCAGCTATAGGAAGGAGACCATTAACTCAGCTAGGCTGAATGTAGAGTACCTCTGAGCAACTGCAGCAAGGGAAGCTGTGCTGTGAACAACCCAGTGGGAGGTTGAGCATGCAAGTGTTCAGATACACAGCCAAGTGTTGCACAAAAGGCTCGGTACATAAATGCCAACAAAAGAGAACAGCTCTCGTTTCTCATTCTGTAGTACTCCTTGCTAACCCCCTAAAATAAAGAAATATCAGGTTTAAGAGAGAGTTTTGGAATATTTTATTGGATTAGTGGCAAGTACACCCTGAAGGTACTGGAATACCATGCCACATTGGCCACAGTAGAAGGCTTTGCCAATATGTCTTCCTTTTTGCTTGCTGCTGCTTTTTTATTTGACAATGTACATTGTACTAATGTACAATGCAATGATGTATATCTGAGAAGATATTTAATCTCTGTCTATATAGAGCTCTCTTATTTGTGAGAAGACAAGTAGCAAATATTCAGAAAATTGATCTTAGGTAAATAACTGGTATTGATTACAAAGATGTAGCTCTTATGTCCTGAAGTTGCAACCACTTACAGCCTGTTTATTAGAAACCTCATTTCAGGAGATGCTCTTGTCATTAATCACATGACACTTTCCTAGGAAGCAAACAGGCTGAAAACTCCGTAATGGGAATGAGATGAAGCTGAATGTAAATAACAAACATCCTGCCACAAGCAAATCCCTACAAGTTACTAACTGCCTATTTGCCTGTGGATATTCCTGTCTGTCTGAATACTACCTTGCTTTTCTTTGGTGTCAGGAACAGCCTGTCCAGATTAGCCTTTTCCAGTCTCAGCAGTGTCACCTTCTGAAGGGGGAAAGGCTGTGGATAATTGCATCAAGCACATTGCACTCTTCACTTCTCCTTTTATGTTGACAGGTGACATGGTGACAGATCTGCTGGGAATGATCTAATGGCCCACTGCTTAGAAAGCTGCAGCAACTGCTGTACATTTTTGGGTCATGTCAGGAACCTGTGAAATTTTGTAAAGGTCTTGTCAGAAACTAGCATTCATTGGGAGGATCTGAGTGATTTTGACTCCAAAGCTTTAAGCAAAATTCAGGGGATGCAAAGTTACTATATCTAAAATGACAAATATTTATTTCCCTCTATTCTAGACAAATCTTACTTGCACAAGTTCAGTGCCTGCAGAGCAGAGAATCAGTTTCTATACAGTACAATGTGCAGTATAATTTTTCTGTAAGCATTATTTTCCTTGACGTTTTGCTTTTTCTACATCATCTCACCCTATGGAGCTTTTAATGAACTACAAATTACTTTTGTTAAAAGCTATTTTTCTGCCATGTTCATATTTATGGGCTTTTCTGCATAAGAAGCGATGCAGTATAGATCTGAAATGCAAATGCAATCCAGAAAGTATACAGTCTCTTTTTGTCTTTGACAAAATTCCTAACTATGGACAGAGAGCTGCAAATGTGGGATGTATCACATGTGATTTTCAGAATGTCTTGTATAAAATTTGAGCAATCAGAGCCTTTTAGTCAAATAGAGCAGCATTATTAAAATGGTCTGTTTTCCACACTCTACCTGCACCCCTTACTGAGATGCAGATTGGTTTATGCTTCTTTTTTCCTCCTTAGGTGACCAGGGTGGAGAAAAGAAACGCAAGAAAGGTGCTTCTTTCCAAACAGTGTCCTCATTGCACAAGGTTTGTTACTTCTCCGCACCTGGCGGATTGAGTTAAGGCAAAGCATTGAAGAAGAATGTTAAGAATTGTAATGGACAGGAAAAAAGTGAAATCCAACATTGAAATTTGACTTGTGGACCTTGGCTAAGGAAATACACCTCTATTAAAACTGCATGCTGGGGGCTGCTCTATTTCATCATCTTGGAGCAGTCAAGAAACTGTTCTTTTTGCTGTGTTTGAGAAAGTATCACAAAATGGTGCCAATAACCTATATCACTTTTGTTGCTTACAGCTTCAAGCTTGTCTTTGGAGCAGGAACTGATTACAGTTTGCTAGTCCCTATCTGATTACTGCTTGTAATTGTATCCTAGGGTTAGAGCAGTCATGGAAAACAAAGGTGTTGAATGAAGTGGCATAAAGCCTCTTGTTTCCTCAGTTATTCCCTTCTTCTGGGACTGGCATGTGCTCCTGGTGGAAGCTGTCACTAGGATTGTGCCTGAGGGAAAATGGGGCCATTTACCATTTTTTTACCGTTACTACCAATTCTATGGGTAACATTGAGGAAACTGTGATGTAGGTAAACCTCAGGTTGAGAAGTGGGTAGCTACCCACTAGTCACATCATTTTATCTTGTTTGGAGATACTCTCTATGAAGGGAAATCACAGGAAGTGGAGACCTT
Source organism: Phylloscopus collybita (assembly GCA_027886175.1). Taxonomy (NCBI): domain Eukaryota; kingdom Metazoa; phylum Chordata; class Aves; order Passeriformes; family Phylloscopidae; genus Phylloscopus; species Phylloscopus collybita. Next base: position 20,687,547 of record JAJNNQ010000024.1, read on the forward strand.
ACCAAAACACTTTCCCCAGAGCCTGGTGATCACTGAATGGTTGGCTTCTTCTAAGCCAGCTTGCTGTTTGCCTGGGACATGAATGATTAAGACCTATAAAGGGAAACTGTTTGGCTAGGAGACAGAAACCCAGCTTTTATGAGGAACAGGTGGGAAAGGTGAGCTCTCCCCACTGAGTGAGGAAGTGACTAGGCAAAGATGCAGTTGGCTTTACAGCAATGCTCCATTGAATGATGCTGAGTCTTGCTTGCTGTTCATCTGGGGATTTGAGTTTCGGGGTTGTAAGTAAAACACATATCTTCTTTGCTAGAACTGATGTGGAATCCTATAATAATGTTGAATCGTACTTTGGTTTACTTGAACACATTTCTCTCTAATAATTTTGGTAAGCGTATAATTTTGTTGGAGAATTTTTAGAAAAATGAGCTTCTTAAATTAACAACCAGCAAACCAAAGAAATAGTGATTGGAATTTCACTAAACCGCTAAAGCTGATCATGTTTTTAATGTGTCTGTTCTAGGAAAATTTAAATAAGCTGATGACTAACCTAAAATCTACAGCCCCTCACTTTGTACGATGCATTATCCCCAATGAATCAAAAACTCCAGGTATGAAAAAGACAATAGTCTTAAAATTTTAGAATATTTAACTCTGTCATTCTATTACTTACTTCTGAGTCACCAGATTGTACTTAAATACTGCCTGTGCTTTTTGCCTTATCCAATCGTATTGCTCTCTCAGGAGATGACATCTCACATTTTCCAGTTTCCTTGGGGAAATGAAGATGAAGCCCTGTGGAGAAACTTCTTTTAATTTAGCCTTGTTTTTCCCCTGCAGGCGAAATGGATGCTTTCCTTGTCTTGCATCAGCTCCGCTGTAATGGTGTCCTGGAAGGCATCCGCATTTGCCGGAAGGGTTTCCCAAACAGGGTGCTTTATGCTGACTTCAAACAAAGGTAATGCAGAGCTATGATCATCTCCTGTTCATTCAAGTGTATCTTCCATTCAGTTTGCAGAATTCTGCTCTTCCTTGTGTCTGTGCACACACAAAGCAGGTGATTACCCTGGGTGTTTTGGTTTGGGTTTGGTTTTTTTTAAAATTTTTTGGGGAGTGGAGAAAAAACTAAAGCAGCATCTGAGCCGATTTTAACACATTTTCCATTTGTTATTAACAGGTACCGCATCCTGAATCCAGGAGCAATCCCAGAGGATAAATTTGTGGATAGCAGGAAAGCTGCTGAAAAACTGATGGCATCTTTAGATGTTGACCATACCCAATATCGTTTTGGACACACCAAGGTAACCAGAAGAGACTGTCACTGCTTATGTAAAGAGAAAAGTGATTGGTCTGGTATTTAATTTGCAGAATAGGACACTGCAATTTCTGGTGGTGGTGTTTAATGGAGATTTAATAATACAAGAAACCAGCAAAATAGCAGCAAAATAGCAGCAAATCAAGTTCCCACTAAGCTTTTATTAGAGCAACTCTACAAGCAGACACAGCAGCAGCTAATGCTCCATGCCCTCCAGTAAAACAATAGCTTATTTAGTATAATATAGGTACATTCAAACATAGATGGACCACAGGATCAGCTGCATCTTTTGAAATGAGGCCATGTGCAATTCTCACATGATCCCATTAGCAGGGATTTCTGTCAGGAGTCAGGAGTTGTGGTTCAGCTGACCTACTTGGAACCCTGCCACAGCTGAAAGGTATTGTGGCAATAAAATAGTTTGGCCTATTCCAAACAGGGGAGATAAAACCCAGTTTTAAAACACCTCTGGAACTGTACAGTGAAGTCCCTTATGCAAGTAGCATTTGGCCCTCTATACTCTCCTAGTTCATAATGTGTCAATAAGAATACCAGTGTGGACCATTTCAGCAAGGTCATTGTAGCTCTGATATAAATCCTTCTGTGTGGTGAACTGACACCTGTGCATGTTACCAGGTGTTCTTCAAGGCTGGTCTCTTGGGCCATCTAGAAGAAATGAGGGATGAGAGACTGGCGAAAATCTTAACGATGATCCAGGCAAGAGCACGCGGCAGATTGATGAGGATTGAGTTTCAGAAGATAGTGGAGCGCAGGTATGAAGGCCCCCCCCTTAAATCTTAGCAGATAATAGTAATTACCATTTAATTATAAGCTGAATAGAGCCATTAATTACAGTCCCTAAAGCTATAGATAACCCTAAATTAAAAGCTTTAAGTGTATGTGTGATAAAAATAATAGCAACTGTATATTAGTTGCCTACAGCTTTGGTGAAAATTAGATTTGAAAATTTTTTGTGTCCCTGAAAATAAAGAAATCGGGAGGAAGTTTCTTGTATCTCTTGGAAATTAGTACAGGTTCCTTATACTTCTCAGAAAAAAAACGTTTGAAACTGACTGAGAATGAAAAAAAAAACACCTCATTTTTTCAATTCAAGCTAAGATTTAGGACATTTATTTTCTCTTAAACCAGGGACGCCCTTCTTGTAATTCAGTGGAACATCCGCGCTTTTATGGCTGTCAAGAACTGGCCTTGGATGAAGCTTTTCTTCAAGATCAAGCCTCTCCTGAAGACTGCAGAAACTGAAAAGGAGATGGCCAATATGAAGGAAGAGTTCTTGAAACTGAAGGAGGCCCTGGAAAAATCCGAAGCCCGGAGAAAGGAACTTGAGGAAAAGCAAGTCTCTTTAGTTCAGGAAAAAAATGATTTGCTTCTCCAGCTCCAAGCTGTGAGTAGACACATAGATTTAAATAGTTATTAGACATTCTTTCAAACTCAGAGGTTTACAGACTAGATTGTTAGTGGAATTTAATAAAAATAAGCTGTTGATCTTGTCAGAGCCTTGCCAAAATTCAGAGTGGATAGCCGTTCTCACGTTTTAGCATATAACCAGGTGGGCTAACAATGCAAGTCTCAACAGATGGTGTTCAAGCCAATGTCCACAGCAGTAACACATGCAAGTAGTCTCATATGTGACTAGTCATACTGACCATTATCCTATCCTGCTCTGTTAATTACTTGTCTTCTGAAACCAAGAGTAGGAAATCTTCCTCACCCTGCTTTGTTGCTTTGTATCAGGCTCCCTGACCAGTTCCAGGCTAGGGGACAAGTGAGGGAGAAAAAAGGCCAGGGAGTCATTGCTGTCCTCTTCCTTTTGCCACACCAGGAGCAAGACACTCTGGCAGATGCTGAGGAACGTTGCGACTTGTTGATTAAATCCAAGATTCAGCTGGAAGCCAAAGTCAAAGAACTGACAGAGAGGGTTGAGGATGAAGAAGAGATGAATTCTGAGCTGACTTCTAAGAAGAGAAAATTGGAAGATGAGTGCTCTGAGCTCAAGAAGGATATTGATGATCTTGAAATAACACTTGCAAAAGTAGAGAAAGAGAAACATGCTACTGAAAACAAGGTACATTCAGAACCTTGAATACATTCACCATGTATTCAAAAGAGGCTGGGCATGGATTACCTCTATGACAAGTGCTATGGGTCTTCTGATGGTATTACATTGTTTGTTACACAGGCCACACTGAAGGGTCAGTAGATACACTAATTTGGGGCATTTTTAAGTAAACTTCTGCTATAACCATGAATTCCTCCAGCTCTCCTCCTTAAAGCCTGTAAATGTAAAAAGCTCATCTCCTATTCCTCCCAGAGAGAATCAGAAGCTGGAGTCCATCACAATGGGAGTGACTCTGAAATAATGTACGATCCCCACACCAAAAACTGGCAGATATTAACTCCCTTGATGGCAACTTTACTCAAAAAGCAATGAGGTGCTGGGAGAGGAGAGATCCCTTTCTTTCTCTTGTTTTCCTGCTTACAAGTTCAGACCAGACAGTCATTTGAGACATATTATGATAATCCCTTCCTTCAAAGTCTTACATCTTCCTTTCTCACACAGGTCAAAAATCTGACAGAAGAAATGGCAACACTTGATGAGAATATCAGCAAACTTACCAAGGAGAAAAAGTCTTTGCAGGAATCTCATCAGCAAGTTCTAGATGACCTACAAGCAGAAGAGGACAAGGTCAACACACTGAGCAAAGCTAAAGTGAAACTGGAACAGCAAGTGGATGATGTAAGCTGGCTCTTCCTTTGTGTTTCATGAGGCTTGTTTGACCACCACTTACAGTGGACCTTTCGTGAGACTGAAAGGTTGCAAAACTTTGAAATATATTCCTCTCCTTTTAGAAATGTACTTCTTGTACTGTCTGTAAAAGGTATAAGTACAGAACACCACAAAAACTGATCTGCCATTCAAAGGATTGCAATAACAAGGGAAAATCCTCCCAACTTGCACTTGCAGTGTAACTGGCATGAAGTCAAACAGAACTTTGCCGCTAAGACAACTGTAATCCTTGCACAAATGTAAAGCATGGACTAACCCTTTTGTTCTATTTCTTTAGCCCATATACCCACTGGCTGCTAGAAAACAAACCCTGTAAACTAGGATGCTTGCGCTTAAGTGCTTCTTCTTCACAGCTCACTAGATCTCAGCACAAAAATGGGCACAGCCTACATCTGACTGTTGTAAACCATTTGTGTTCAATATATTTATTAACTGACTTTGCTCCTAAAGCTCGAGGGATCACTGGAACAAGAGAAGAAAGTGAGGATGGATCTAGAAAGGGCAAAACGCAAACTGGAAGGGGATTTGAAGCTGACCCAGGAGAGTGTCATGGACTTGGAGAATGATAAGCTGCAGATGGAAGAAAAGCTGAAAAAGTAAGTTGATTCTGTTGTACCAAATAAAGCAGTACAGTTACAGTGTCATTTAAGAGCCTTCAGGTGTGTCATCCTGCTCTGATGGTAGCTGAAAAAAAATGCCACTATGAAAATGTGTAGCCAAGGAGAGAGGCAAAATTACTCTTGTGTACAAGATACCTGAAACGTTAGAATTCATTAAACTTTCCTACATTAAAAAAAAAGCAACATGGAAACTTACTAATGTTTTTCATTGCTTAGAGGAGGAGGCTGAAGAAATTCTCTAAAGTTGTTCATCCTAATTTGCTGTGGTAGTATTGTTAGGAGACCTGACTCTGTTAAATATGTTTTTCCATTGAGTCTGAAAATAGCGTTGTTTTTGTATGACAGAAAAGAACCAGAAATATAATTGCACAAAGGCATGCAGAGGCTTGACTGGAAACTGCTGCTCAGAGGAAAATGTGTTTTCATGCAAATTGCAATACATGAGAATTGTTTTCATTTTTAGATATGTTAGAAGTTTTATTGAAAAACTCTTTAAAAATTTCAAAATCCTAACTTGAATCTTCAAGGCAAATTGTCACAGTAGGATTTTCCTTTCTGTGCCAGGAAAGAATTTGAAATGAGCCAGTTGAATTCCAAGATAGAAGATGAACAAGCTATAGTGATGCAGCTGCAGAAGAAGATCAAGGAGCTTCAGGTCAGCTTGCTTTTTTATCATATATCTTAGGACGAGTTTCTCTTTGTGCCTCACCAGAAGACCTCGCAGAAACTTTTCACAGCTAGCTGCAGCTCCTCTTTGAGATACAAAGTGGTACATCTCCATAGCTTCCCAGACAGATCCCTTTTTTCTCTCAGGATGACCACTTTACAGTGTTTCCTCCCAGTAGCAGGACAGGTGACCACAGAATGGTAGTGGTTTCAGGCAAGGCAGAAAGGCTCTGGTGTTTTGTTTTAAGCAAATAATATTGTTACAAACCATGGAGGTGAGGGTAGTTGCTGAAGAGGAGTTCAGCAGTAATAAGCATGGATTTGAAATTTAGAGAAAAGGTTAAAACTCTCAGGAAGTTTTCAACAGAAATTAAAAGGCCAAGGAAATTCAGCGCAGTCCAAACACAATGTCTGGACCCAAAAATAGCAGCTCCACCGTTTTTTTTGTTAAAATATAATATTTGTATAATTTGGATGTAAAGCGCAGATTGGTGAAAATAATCTTTTAATAAAAAAGACTGCTTCCAATAAGTATTTGTTATCCAGGCAGCTCTACACACTGCTGTATTGAAAACCCTGTCTTAACACTCCAAGAGAGAAATTACTCCAGTTGTGGAGGTCTTAAAATGAGAAATTGTTGGTTACTCCTACTAGCATGTAACTCGTCACATGTACTTCAGCTGAACGTCAAACACATGAACATAAGGTCAATGCACTGGACCTGTATGTCTTGGACTAGAACTTGCAGAGCAATCTATTGCAAGGAAGATGTGACTCATCATCATTGCTGTAGCTCAGGATCTGATTTACTGGCACAAATGGGCAAGTCCTTTAAGTGCTGAGCTTCTGCCAGTGAGGTAAAATGTGGGCTGGCAGAGGGTTTAACAGTTTGTAAGGTGCCTCACGGTCTTCTGATGGGAATCATGGTAAAAATGACCCAAAAGGGTTCATGTTTCTCTGGCAGGCTCGTATAGAAGAACTAGAAGAGGAGTTGGAAGCAGAAAGAGCTGCTCGAGCCAAGGTGGAAAAGCAGAGATCAGATTTGGCCCGAGAGCTGGAGGAACTGAGTGAGCGGCTTGAGGAGGCTGGGGGAGCCACAGCTGCCCAGCTGGAGATGAACAAGAAGCGCGAGGCGGAGTTCCTGAAGCTGCGGCGGGACCTGGAGGAGGCCACGCTGCACTACGAGGCCACAGCTGCCACGCTGAGGAAGAAGCACGCAGACAGCGTGGCCGAGATGGGGGAGCAGCTGGACAACCTGCAGAGGGTCAAGCAGAAACTGGAGAAGGAGAAAAGCGAGCTGAAAATGGAAGTAGATGATCTGTCATCTAACATGGAGCAGATGGTCAAGGGAAAAGTAAGGGTCCTGAGGCTTGCCAAAGCCCCCAAAAGTCATGGGTAGCTAAGGCTGGTCTGAAGGTTTCCCAGGACACCTGTTATGCCTGAAGTGTTTTAGAAGGTGGTGTCTTGCACCACGTCTCCCTTACCCAGCTGGTAGTACAACCCTTCTTCCCTAGAGATGGACAGCAGTTAAGCTGGCCTGTCTGAAACACACAGTGCATCCTCAGTCCCAGGCATATTTTTTATCCATGTATCTCAGGGCACAAAACCATGTCAAGTAAATTAGGCTACTCCAGGCTGGTGACACCTGGAGCGATGCCATCTAAGTCAGGATATCTCTCACCCTAAGCAGACTCCTTTCAGACCCTGCCCTTGGTTCACAGTTTTGATCCATGTTAGCACAGAATGCAAAGCAAAGGCTTGCATGATCACACTGTGTCTTTTCACTTCCTACAGCTGAATTGTGGAGTTTGTTTCCTGAGTAGATAAGCTCAGTAGCTTTTAGAGCACTCAAAATAGATTTCTTTCAGTGGAAGTGAGGAAAAGAAATGTCAGTATTCTCAGAGTTAGAAAGCTGTCATCAAACCCAATTTATGATAAATGGCAATTAAAGCAGAATCAGTAGAGCAATTTTCATTGGAGGTGATTTTCCCATCTAGCAATTATGAGGCGGCTATGCCTGAACTTCATAGGCATGTGACTGTTTCTGAAGTTCTTGCAGAGCCTTTTTACACCAGTGCTTACATTCAGAACACAATTTAGGGAAAACAAACGGGGCATGTGGTCTGATGGGAGTCCCATGCCTGGGATCAATAGACATGGGGCTGCTCTTCCCTGCTCTTTTACTGTGATATTTGTGTCTTTGCTATCTGCCATTCCTCTGAAAGACAAACACAGAAAAAGGGATACATTTTGAAGGCTGCAGCTTCCAAATGTTTGCCTGGAGGCTACAACTTTCTTTGTCTTTTCTCCTGATTCCCATTAGGCCAATGCAGAGAAGCTTTGTCGCACTTATGAAGACCATTTGAATGAGACAAAAACAAAACTGGAGGAAATGACCCGCCTCATGAATGACCTCACTACTCAAAAGACTAAACTCCAGAGTGAGAATGGTATGTGCATGCCTGGCCCATATAGACTGTTTTCCAGGAATTTATCAGGGGCACCTCTGCACTGCATCAGTGAGATGTGTTCTGCAATGGCATCTGCTCTGAAGGTGGCAGGGTTGGGATTGCTGAATGGAGTAGTAGCTTTGTGTCTTTTGACATTTCTATCTTCAGTATTCTTATAACCTTGGTGGGAAAACTTGCCTTGGACTGGCTTTTAAAACAAACCTATACCCATCTTTATCAGCATACAGTGATGCTGTCTCACGAGCCAAATTGGATGTGCCAACTTGGAACACAGGATGTGCCAGGCTGCCTAGGTACCTATTGTTTCAGGAACAAGGATATGTGCATCTAGAAATGCTAGAGGGAATAGGGAGTTGGGTCTGTGTGAATCCCATCTTCTTCAACTTGACCTTGAGCCTTGCACCCTAGAAGATATTCACATATCCTCTAAATATCACATATCCTCTAACTTCTTGCTAGCTTTCTGGCCAGAGCAGTATTATTAAATTTCTGCATCCTCATCAGACATCACTGTTCTGTGTAATTTCAAAGACATATTTTTCATTCCCTGTTCATTGTAACTTCTGTGTCTCCTGTAAGACTGGTTTTCACCCTGCAGTGACACACTTTCTGTGTCCAATGAAGTTTTCCTTATCTGTTCATCTGTTCTCTATGCTGGTCATTGTGAGGTTCTCAGGGTGCTTTGCAGCCCTCTGAAAAGTAGTCTGTGGAAAAGCAAAATAAAATAGTGGGGAAAAAAGTAAAACCAGCTATAACTGCCCATGAAAGTATGCATCAGTCTAGTCTGATCCACAAACTGAAGTAAAATTAAAGAATCAAGCTATTGGCAGTACAAAAAAACCCCAACCAACCAAACAAGAAAACTCAAATCACTAAACCTACCCAAAAAATAAAAGAAAAAAAAAGAGAAAATCTAAGAAAAACTATCCTGATGAAGTATCTGATGGTTACAACTTTGGAAGAAGCTTCACGACAGGTCAGTCACAATCACTGTGAATTCTTTTCCTCAGCAGAATTAGACAGGTGGGACTATGATTTTGTTGTTGTTGTTGTTGTTTGTTTGTTTTGTTTATTTGCCAAATCTTGTGGCAGGTGAGTTTACTAGACAACTTGAAGAGAAGGAGTCGCTGATAAGTCAGCTGTCCCGGGGAAAAACATCCTTTACACAACAGATTGAAGAACTTAAAAGACAGCTAGAAGAGGAAACCAAGGTAATGCTTTAACTGTGTCCCATTCCTTGAAATGAAATGGCAAAAAGTGTTCATATTCAATTGTAGCCAAGATAAAGCCCGAAATGAGACATAGGAGTGACAATAATTCCTACTAATCGTACTGATACAAGTTCTACAAGTTCCTGCCCCTGACTGAGGCAAGCCACAAGAGAAGAGTTTGGGAAAATCATTGACATACATAAATGCTAAATAAAACTTACTTAGGAGGATAGCCAAAATCTCAGATCTTACATCTTAAAAGTTTGGGTTGTTTCTCCAAAGTTGTTAAATTATCCTCAGTCTTGATAGCATCCTTCATATATCACCAGTTAGGGATGACTTCAAACAATTTTCACCTCACTCAACCTGGACTGTCAAAGCCAGAGGCAAAAAGGAAAAAAGAAGTTTAAGCCTCCATTTGAATTTCTAGGAGCTGTTTGTTTTGGTTTTGCTGTAGGTAACTTTGCAATGTTGTGACCTTTCTATCCCCACAGTCCAAAAACGCCCTGGCTCATGCCCTGCAAGCAGCCAGGCATGACTGTGATCTCTTGCGGGAGCAGTATGAGGAGGAGCAGGAGGCCAAGGCAGAGCTGCAGCGGGCTCTCTCCAAGGGAAATGCAGAAGTGGCACAGTGGAGAACAAAGTATGAGACTGATGCCATTCAGAGAACTGAGGAGCTGGAAGATGCCAAGTGAGTTTTGTGGGCTTCAGCATGCCCTTGACTGGCAGGACTGTTCTCACCGGGTCCTGTTGTGTGCTAAAGAAATAGGGCTGGAAACTTTCCTGGGTGGAAAGTCCCTCTGACTCAATGCTGTAATTTGGGGCTGTCCTTCTGTTCTTCATATTGCTTGGGCAGGTCAATGTTTCTGCTGAGTGCTTGTCTCTGGAGTAGTGGCTGTGGATACTGGGGTTTATTTGAGAACTAACAAAATTAGATCGTCCTACTTAGTTACATCACACTCTCTTACTTTGCCTCAGCCCAGTACTATGTTTCCTTGGTCTTGACTTCCCTTTCCCACTGGGAGTTGATGCCTGCCCTGGGAAAGTAGGACAGAAAGTCATGTTGGCTCACACTGTACAGCTGCTCCCAGTTACCAAACTCAGGTTGCTGGGCAGGGTCTCTGAACATCTCCAACTTCTGCCTCTGCACATCTCTGATCTGCTGGATCTTACCACACTTTCAGCATATTTTCTTCATCTGTTATCTCCATGATCCTCTTTCTAGGCCATCCTTTCTTTCCAGCACCTCCTCTTGACAGGACTCCCTGTTTTCCCAATCTAAATAGTCTATGAACAAAAGCCCAGAGCATGACCAGCCTCCTAACTGGTGGTTGTCTCATATCTCTTAATTGGAGGAAAATGACACTCATTTAGAGCAGGTCTTATAAAAAATTTACAACCAGCCCATATTGGTTACAGCTAATAAGTAGCTAGCTGGTGCCTGAGAGTTCAGAAGTTCAATTTCAAATATTCACAGACACACACAAAATGTTTTGACACATATCAGTATTCATAATTTAAGCTGGTTTTTTCCATCATAGCCCCTTCTCTCTAGAGGATCAACTTCCCTCCCTCTTCCCCTTGCCCCATCCTCATCCTCACCCTCTCCCTGTTTTCCTTTTAAGAACTGATTTACTGAGTTACTGCTTTGATGTCAGTTTTTCTGGATAACACGTCAGCAGTGACACTTGGCCATTTCACTATGTCTTCCCACTTGGTAGGAAGAAGCTCGCTGCTCGCCTGCAAGAAGCTGAGGAAGCAATTGAGGCAGCCAATGCCAAGTGCTCTTCTCTGGAAAAGACAAAGCACAGGCTGCAGAATGAGCTGGAAGACATGATGATTGACCTGGAGAAGGCCAACTCAGCAGCTGCCTCGCTGGACAAGAAGCAGCGCGGTTTTGACAAGATCATCAATGACTGGAAGCAGAAGTACGAGGAGTCACAGGCAGAGCTGGAGGCTTCCCAGAAGGAGGCCCGTGGCCTCAGCACTGAGCTCTTCAAGCTGAAGAATGCCTATGAAGAGACACTGGACCACCTGGAGACTTTGAAAAGGGAAAACAAGAACCTCCAAGGTAGGCTTCATTTGGTCCTGCTGCCTGTGAAAAAGCCACATCAGCAGATGGCTGGAGGGGTGCAGGTGCCCTGCAGCTGTGGGCAAAGATGTTTATCTCATCCTGAGATGAGCTTTCTGATGTCATTTGAGACACTGATGCTGCCAGTAAATGTTTTGAACATGAAGACTGGTATGGCCAGAGTAGAGAAGGCTTTCCTTTGCCCCCATCAGTGAAACTCACTGGCAGAGGAGGCAGTCTCAAGGGAGGAACAAGAAATATGATAGAGGTGCAGTGGATGAAGCCTAAACAGCAGAGCATGGTGTTCCTAGCTTGCAGATCAGATAAAAACTAAATCACTATAGCCACTTCAAAAAGAACTCACAAGAAAAGCTGTGCCTTCAAGTTGTTCAGGTAAAAAATCCTGCTGTAAGGCAGGGCTCTTATATAGAAGAGCCCTTGAGGTAGAAGTCCTCTAGTCAGACTCCATGAGTTGCAGGATCTTCCAAACTCTTTGTTTGCTAAATCCATCTATCCTCTTTTGTTTCAGAGGAGATTTCTGATCTGACCAATCAGATTAGTGAAGGCAACAAGAGCCTCCATGAAATAGAAAAAATCAAGAAGCAGGTTGAGCAAGAGAAGTCGGAAGTTCAGCTGGCTCTGGAAGAAGCAGAGGTAAGGAAAGAAAGCTCAAGGGAAAAGGAAGAGGGTGTCTTTATCAGGATTTTCCGTCCTTTTCATCTTCTCAAGAAAACAGTCAATGCATTTCTAGCATGTGCAACTTCTCTGCACCCAGGAGAAGCTGGAGGCTTCTCCTCCAGCCTTGCTAGCCAGTGTCTTCAAGAGTGACTAGTGACTTTTAGAGATGTCAGCCCTATGATCATCAGTGGAGGCCTTTTCAAGGAGGTGCCTTCTAGCCTTTGGGTTTTTGTTAGAACCATGGAATCATCAAGGTTGGAAGAGACCTTTAAGATCATCCAGTCCAACAACTCACCCTGCACTACCCCTGACACCCCTAAACCACTAAACCGCATTGCCCAACACCAGATCCAGTTGTTCCTCGAATACCGCAAGGTATGGGAACTGCATCACCTCCTTGAACAGCCTACTCCTACTCCTGAACAGTAAAATACAGTGACTTTTTTTCCTTTAATATCTAATCTACATCTCCCCTGTCTGAGCTTTATGCCATTTCCTCTAGTCCTCTCACTGTAGGCTGAAGAGATGGACTCCCACCTCCAGGGAATTGTAGAGTGATTAGGTCCCCCTGAATCTTCTCTTGTGACTAAACAAACCCAACTCCCTCAGCTGTTCTTCATAAGACATATTTTCTAGACTCTTCACTAGCCTTGTTGCCCTCCTCTGGTTGGTTGGTTTGGTGTTTGGCTTGTTTTTCATTTTCAGGAAGCTCTGAAATCTTCTGCCCACTGTCTCAAAATTCAGTCCTTGCTCACTTTGACGTAGAACATTTCAGTCTTTCAGAAAATAGAAATGCTGAAAATTGTGGTCTTACCCTCTTTTATCAGGTATTTCTACCATCTAGTTTCCAACAGCAAATTCATCATTTCCTGTTTTTAAGAAAACAAGCCTCCTGACTACTTTCTCTTTTATAAGGTCTCAGATATTTTGTTGGATACTGCAGCCTGCTTTAGAAAATGCAGTAGTCTCAGAAGACAAATGAAAACAGTCCTGTAGGAATTTGGTAAAGGCATTTGGCCTCACTCCTTTAATTTCTACAATGCCAAGTAGGCATATACCCAAGAGGGTTGCCTCATCCCAGTTTCCAGAAACAAACCGATACGGAACAATCCAACTAGAAATTCTTATTATTCATTTAAAGGGCTCAGCAGAAAGATTTTATTTGGAAGTGAGGTGCATTACAAGGCTAAGAAGGGTTGTATATGGTGCTGGCAGAAGCATCCCAGCACATAGCAAGGGATTTTTAGTGAAGGCTGCATTTCTTTTGAATTGCATCTAAATAATATCTGCTAAACCAAACGTCACCCAGCAAAAGGAATCTGTTAATAACTTCAATGCTGTGCAGCTTCTCTTGCCTGTTATAGAATGCTTTATACATTGAAGGGATTTCACAGCCAGACAAATAGGTGTCATAATCAGAGCAGAGGAAAGAGCATATCTTCCTTTCACAGCTCTGAGATGTGGAGAATGATTACGTAGTCTGTCAAAAACACTTCCCTTGCTAGGAAGAATACATCAGCTCTTGAGGGATCTAATGGGCACAATTAACTTTCCTGGACTGTGTGGAATGGCTTTCTAAAACTCAGTGGTATTACGAACTTACAAAAGTAAAGTGATGACGTATCTTACTCTAAATGCAAAAGAAGTGGGTTAATGCAGATTTTCTCCCTTTCTTGTGAATTTGGGCCTCTGGCAGTCACTGCTGATGACAAAGAATTTCCACGTGCTGTTCCCATTAATATGTTGTGGCTCCTGGTCACAGTGTGTGTATTTGACTGACCTGCTGCATTTGGCTGGAGATCATCAGGGATTTTGTACAGCTTTTTTTCCACAATCCTCATTCTGTTTCCTCATTCTCTTGAGGGAAGCATAGCTAAGCTTGTACAGTTCCATCCTTCAGAGACCACCTCCCAAAATATGATGTTCAGTTCTGTGCTTTCATTCCTGCTCAGTGAGACCAGCAGGGAGACATAATGACACTGAGCCTGGCTTATGCAAGACCTGAAAGTCAGAGGCCTTGTTATTTCTTTATGGCCTGTTGTCTTCTTAGTTCTTCACTTCTGTGTATGAGAGAAATTTGGGAATGAAAATGTAGGAACAAATCACCCCTGTTTCACACACTTGTCTTCATGTTAATTGGAAAAACGGAGAGAGGGTTTTTGCGTTTTGTCATACAGACCTGATGTCTGTCATTTCTTTCCTTGAAGTCCTCTTGCCTAATAAGATTATGCAATTGTGAGGTGTCTAACACTTTGTGACTTCGAGAGGTTTTTTGTGAGTGGGAGGGGATGGATGTGTGGCCCCCTTCACTCTCCCAATAACAATTTTGTTTTGGCTTATCCCTGTCCCTTACAAGCCTGTGAATTTCCGGAGGATGTCTGTACAGAGGTGTGGAGCAGGGAACATCTGTTGATGTCAAAACCATGCAGGCAGGGCTGAAGGTGTTGGTGTGTTGTTTGGGTGTTTTTTGTGAGCTGTGGACTGTTTGACAATTTGTCCTCTGAGGAGCTTGCTGCTCGGTTTTCCAGCTGTCAAGCTGCATTAGAAGGCAAATAAATGTGTTGTTTTGCCATGGAAGCTACTTGTGTCCTTGCCTAGAGAGAGACGGAAGGAGGAAACAGGAAGAGAAGTGTGAAGGGATCCTGTTTGTGCAGCTGTTTGTAGTTTGGAAAAAAAAATCAATTCCTGGTTTGCAAGCTCTTGGTGTTTTCTATTTCAGGGAGCTTTGGAGCATGAAGAAAGTAAGACCCTTCGTTTTCAGCTTGAACTTTCTCAGGTTAAAGCAGAGTTTGAAAGAAAACTGACAGAAAAGGAGGAAGAAATGGACAATATAAGGTACTGTGCAGGAAGCAGCATGTCTCTTAAGGGAAAAGTCTGAAAAGACTGGAACTATTCTCAAGACCAAGCCAGTTAAATGCACCGCAGGTGCATTTATGGCACATACTGTCCGTGCCAGAAACCAAGACAGCTCTGACTATTTGCCAAAGGGTAGCCCTGCCACATTTCCCTTGCTCAGTTCAAATATTCCTGTCAGATCAGTCTCTGACAGTGTACAGTTAAACCCATCATGCATAACACATTGCAGCTCTAAAAGAACTGGCTGGCACAGTCAATTTACAGCAGGCCAGGACCTCTAACTTTATGTGTTGACAGTATGGAGGCAAGTAGGTCTAGAGAGCTGCCATCTCCTAATCCTGTGTGGGATGGCTGCCTCCCAAGGGGACCCTCAGACAAAATCAGCAGTTCTTGCCTCAGTGGTGCTCAAACCTATGTTATCTGAAGGCATTTAGTTAATTTATGCAACTACAGCTACACTGGGTGTGGGAGGATGTGAGGAGCTTGTTGTTATGTGTACACCATTTGGGTAAGCAGTGAGAATTGCAGACATGCAGAAAGTGTGAATGGAACAGGAGAGGAGCTTGCAGGTAAGAGGATAAATAGGAAAAAATGCAAAGCAGTTAGGTGAGAGCAGGATGGTGTCTTTTGTCTCTCCCCTCCCACCCAGCAAAAAGCAAGTCTGAAGAGATACACCCTTAAGAGGCCATGCTAGCCTATGTGTCTGTGCAGAAATCTTTAGCCTTGAATTAATCAGTGCTGTAATGTCATTAATTCAAGAATCATGTCATTGGTCACTGATAGGCTAAAGGGTAGGGAAGGGGAAGTCCAAGGCCCACCCTAGGCAGCCTACCCAGAGGGAATATGTTAATTGCTTCAAAACCAAGAATATTTTGGCCCTTCCACCTTCTGGTATCCTGCAGACGTCTGGATTGCAGAGATCTCAGGACAAGCTGTGCTAATCAGTGCTTTCTGCTTCAGCTTCTGTTGTTTTCTGGGAGTCTAAGGCACAGTTCAGTATCTTGCTGAAGCAATAAAGCCCTAAATATTTTTCTTGTTGACTTGGTGATTTCCTAGAACTCCTACATTTCCAGCAGAACTTGGCCAGCAGTGAAATAAATGTTTCCATGTGTGTCCTATTCTGTGCTTTGAGTTACTTTCTGGTTGTAAGAGAGCAAAACTTCCATTGTAGAACTTCTCTGTTACAGAATCAAGAAAATTAGGCTGTTTGTATCTGTTTTGTCTTTAAATTGACATTAAGCTGCCTTTCCCAGGGGGACCAGGCTGTCAACTGTGTGGGTTTAATCACTTCTAAATTTAGATGCCCGTAACACAGATTTGTATTAATGAATCATTCCCCTTATAATTAGCACAAGAAAAGTTTTTTCAACATCTATTTTAAGACACAATAAATTGTAGCTTACATATGCCATTTACTATAAAGATCACCTAGAGCTTAGAATGTAGCAACCTACCTTCAGTTTGATTAATCCCCTCCACTAATGCCTTCAGCAAAAGTCTGAGATGTAAATCATTCCAGGAAATTATTCAGTAAATATTTTACTAAGTGACTGTCAGGCTGGAAGTGCTTCTTGTCAGGTTCAAATCCATACTTGCTTGCGTTTACAAGAGCTCTGAGAGCACTCTTTGCTCCAGTACTGCCAAAGGAAACACAGAAGGATGCTAGAGGTGCTTACAGATCAGGAGCTAGCTGAGGGTGTGAAGCACACCAGCCAGTTAGACAGGAGTGAGGCACTGGAAACTATGTGTACTACCCATGTGTGCTACCTATGTCAGTCAGAAATACACTATTTCTGGAAGAGAGACACTTTCAGAAAGTGAAGTACTGCTGCAAATACTTCAAAGTCCCTGCACAGAGAGGAAAATCATTCTGTTCATCCTTCATGTCCCTTTCAGGAGAAACCAGCAACGTGCCATAGATTCACTGCAGTCCACCCTGGATTCTGAAGCCCGCAGCAGAAACGAGGCCATCCGGCTTAAGAAGAAGATGGAAGGGGACCTCAATGAGATGGAAATCCAGCTCAGCCATGCTAACAGGCATGCTGCAGAGGCAACCAAGTCAGCACGTGTCTTGCAGACACAAATAAAGGTACTGGTGTCCCCCAAGCACCCAGCAGTACTCATGGGCTGGGTTTCCTTAGCACAGACCAAACCAGCAGTGGTGATGGTAATTAAGAGGGAAGCTATTCCCAACAACATAAAGGGAAAGCCTTAGTGATCACATCTGGTGTAAGAGAATACTGAAGTGTAGGTTTCTTCTCAGACTTGCATACAAGCTGGATGAGATCCAGTCATAAAACCCTTGCTGGCTGCAGCCTCTTGCAGGGGCAGAAAGTTACAGCATGAGGAACTGAAAACCTGTGATTTCCTTGTGAGCTTGCAAGGCTTTTAAAAGAAGCAGAGAGCAAGTGAGTTTTCTGGAGTACAGGGAGTGTGTGTATATTCAGCTTTGTTGTTTGTATCAACATTCATAATATCTTAAAAAAAAAAAAAGTGTTTCTTGCCAAGGCACCTCTTCTGTTGTCTCCTCTCCCAGAACCACCAACTCTGAGAGATTTGAGCACACAGTTTTTCCTCCGTTGCACCATGTATCACAAAAGCTTTTCAGCTTACAGTTTCAAAATAAAATAAAAATATAATAAATATAAAAAGCACTGAAATTCTTGAGGTTGGTTCCAGGTAGCTGTGGCAATCTGAGTTTTCTGATATAAGGACAGAGGCTTGAAATGCGGTTGTGTTGCTTTATTTTAGGAGCTTCAGGTGCAGCTAGATGACTCAGGACACGTGAATGAAGATCTGAAGGAGCAGCTGGCAGTCTCTGACAGGAGGAACAATCTTCTCCAGTCAGAGCTGGATGAGCTTAGGGCTTTGCTGGACCAGACTGAAAGGGCAAGGAAGCTGGCAGAGCACGAACTGCTGGAAGCTACTGAACGTGTGAACCTGCTTCACAGTCAGGTTGGCTTTTTCTGTGCCCTCTCCCTCAGTGGTTAACATGAGCCTTCTCTGTTGATCACTGACATTGTTTGTCCATGGCCATCACAAATCAGACACACCCTGGCATCCCTCCAGAAGGAAAATGGGGCAGAGGAGTTAAGCCACTCCTCACAGGTGGAGATGTGCCACCTGACTTCAAGTTAGCTGGAACTGATGATTCAGCCAACTGCTTTAAACAGCTTTCAGAAAAAACACTGATGGAAAATAAAAATAGTAAATTTGATTTCTTTCATTCTTCCCTGCTGTAAAAGCAGTTTCCTGTTTTAGTTAGGCCATGCCCTGGACAGTGAGGCATTTCTCTGGAGAACAAAGCAGGTGCTGCTTCTGTGAAGTTACTCAGCAGTGAAAACCACAGGTCTGGGCTCTCACGACAGGGAGATGATGCAGAGCAGGAAACCACAGGAACCCACTTGCAGCAAAGTGGTCTCTGTGCCTGAAGAGATCCATTGAGAGGCCTCCATTCAGATCAGCCTTTGGGCAATGTCCAGGTGGACACTGCCATTTCTAGGGTGCCATGGAGGGGCATGTCCTGACTTGACAGCATTTTTACTAAAACCCAAAGCTTCTCTTCACCAAATAATAGTCACAAAGAAATGAAAATGTGCTACAGGCTCGTGATGTTTTGCACTGTTTTCTCCAGCCCACTGGTAACGTTGTTTTAATCAGCTCACTCTCTGATTAAGGATCATTAATTTAAGAAAAAGCCTTATTCATTCTTCTATTTCAGCCTATTGCTTATTATGTTATCTGAATCAAAATCAGCTTTGAGAGTATTAGTATTTTTAATATTTCTTCAATCTGAAGCTACCTGTGCTAATCAAGCCAGCCCTTACCACATACCTAGGTCTCCATTCCCAAATATTGCCCAAATAATCCAGAAGTGGCAAAAATCAGGAAGCCTTGGTGTGCTATGGTATTTAGATGAATTGCTTCTAATCATCATTTTTCCTCCTTTTCCACCATTCATTTGGGGAAAACTTAATAAAAGAACACAAGCCTGATCAACCAGAAGAAGAAGCTGGAGGGTGACATTTCCCAGATGCAGAATGAAGTGGAAGAATCACTCCAGGAGTGCCGGAATGCAGAAGAAAAAGCCAAGAAAGCAATCACAGATGTAAGTAGGCTGGTTCCTTACTTCTTTTCATACCACAGTGTCTAAGGACACTGTAGTGTAGTGAATGTCACAGGCTTACTTGTAGGCACTGTAAATGAGAACCCTAGTGGTATAGCACAGCTATAAAGAAAACAAGAAAAAGGGAGAGGTGGAATCTTAAATAAAAGCATTAGAACAGAGAGGAAGAAAAAGGCCACAAAGGTTTTTCTGTCCTTCCATTTGCTCTGTCCAGGCAAAATATGCACACAGAAAGTATTCCGTGCAGCTTTGGCTTCAGTGAATTATTCAAATAAGGGATAGTTCAGGACTGATCTTCCACCATTTATTCTGAAACATAATCCAACAGCATACAGGACTTCCTGTAAAATGTGGTTGTTTTTCAGGCAGCAATGATGGCTGAGGAGCTCAAAAAGGAGCAGGATACTAGTGCTCATTTAGAGAGAATGAAGAAGAACATGGAGCAAACCATTAAAGACCTCCAGAAGCGACTGGATGAAGCAGAACAAATAGCTCTGAAAGGTGGCAAGAAGCAGATCCAAAAACTGGAATCCAGGGTAAGTTTGTGATCCAACTGCAGACCACTGCCTCCTGCTTACAGAATTGGCACCAGATCAGTAGCCTAGTGCTGCCTGATAAGTTCACAGAGGCTGAGAAGGGACTCTTTCCTCTGTTTCACAAAATGCAAGTGAGCAGTTCTTGGAGACATACTTCCCCTTCATTATACAGCTACAAGCTGCTGACCAGCAGATGAACAAATCCCTTGATTAAAAAGAATTACAAGCCCCAACACTTAAAATCAGCAAAAGCCTCTCCCAATGCTTGCTTTGGTTAAACTTTTTTGGCCTTTGAACATGTCTGCACCTCTAACTGAAGCTGGAATATTTCTATGAAGAAACAGAGTGGAAAGGTGATATTTTGATCTCTTCCTGAAATTTGACTCTATGGAGATATATAGCATAAGGATTTTTTCTTTTTCACAGGTTCGTGAGCTGGAGAATGAACTTGAGACTGAACTCCGTCGCAATTCAGATGCCCAAAAAGGAGCCCGCAAGTTTGAGAGACGCATAAAGGAGCTGACTTACCAGGTATGCAGCACCCACCAGTAACCATTTCACTGACAAGAAATGCTGTAAATAGCCTCAGTGTTACAGTGAAGGATGAAGGACAGCTGTGGTCAGAGCTTTATGATTGCAAGAATCTTTAGGCACAGGAAACATCTGCCTAGGGCTTCCATCACAGAATGCTTTGGGTTGGAAGGGACCTTGGACATCATCTCATTCCAGCCCCCCTGCCATGGGCAGGGACACCTTCCACTAGGCTGCTCAGAGCCCCATCCAACCTGGCCTTGAACACTTCCAGGGATGGAGCATCCACAGCTTCTCTGGGCAACCTGTGCCAGTAATCCCCATCCTCTTGCCTGATTTGCTGTAACTAATGTTAGAAAGCCTCTGTTGCTGGGATTTGGACATTTTTAGCACAGTATTAATATGGAACAGGTTCGAATGGCTATTTACAATGCAAGGGAAGAAAGAGCCCAGCTCCCTCTCAGCTGTGCTGCTGTTGCTAAAAGGAGCCAGAAGGACTCGGGTGACTCTAATGCCCTGCTCAGCATAGGGTTGCTGAGTCCCAGAGCTGCGTCACCTAATATTGAGCAGCGGGGTCTAGTCTTGAGCCTCCTGCAGGTTTGCTAACAGCTGCTCATGCTGCCTGCCCTTCAAAAAAGGCCTGCAGCACAGAGCACTTACCCTTTTGCTTTGAACAGCATTAAGAAGATAAACCCATCCATCTGCTTTAGGAGATTATTTAGCCTCCTACCTGTTGTTTTGACTTTTGTATGCAGAAGGTTGTTTTCTTCAAATACAGTGTGCAGGCAGAATTAGCTGGTCCCTCTGCTTATGGAGCATGACAGCTTAAACTAGGCTTTTTTTTTTTTTTTACCAGGAATGCCTGCGAATCAAACTTCAAATTATGCAAATTACACACTTCTAGGCTCACCCATATCTGCTTCAATATATAATGACACGCTTTATAATGACAAGCCTGCTTCTCACCCCTGAGCAAGGATCTCAGCCTGTGTGTATCTGCACACCTCTGAAAGTGTGTGCACATATATATCTTTCTTTATACACTTTTATATTTACACATCTATACATGGGAAGGGTACTCTCAGTCTTCACCCTCCACACTTACACACATCTTCAAGGATGATGTAGAATTTTTTCTCCTGTGTACATACGGCTAGTTTGTGCTTTAAGCTGTAAATTTCTAAAATATGTATGGCATCCCTAATTATTGTATTGTGGGAGATGCTTTAAGCCTTTTTACTCTATCAACACAATTAATGTTGTTTTGATACAGTCAGAAGAAGATAAGAAGAATCTTGCCAGGATGCAGGATCTGATTGACAAGCTACAATTAAAAGTTAAGAGTTACAAGCACCAAGCAGAGGAAGCTGTAAGTAATTATTTCGGCCTTTTATATCTTTGAGATATGTTTTATCCACAGAAACTTCTAGTACAAATACAAATTTTGTGTCCATAAATATTTCTTTTCATATCTATGTAAGCCCTGCATATAAAACTGTATTTATATTATATGCAAAGTAAAAAAAGTAGCATATGTGTTGATTCTGTTTAAGAAAAACTATTCCATTTTATCCTAAGACTGCAGTATAATTTGCAAGAGATGGGGGGAAGGGAAAGAACAGCAAGGACTTTTTCCTCCTAGCCCTCAGAAGACATGTTGAGAGCCTCTCAGTTCACTTAACATGGAAAATGCCACTAGAAATATCAATTCTGTAGAACAACAATAACCTCAGTTCTGCAGGAGGCAAGTGGTGCCCATACAGCTGTTACCTACTCATGCTGAGCACTTTCCATCCCACTTGAAATTAAAAGCTTTGTTTCACGTGGACAGGAGGAAATCAGCTGCACTCTTTTTTCTCACCAGGAAGCTCAAGCCAATTTGTACCTCTCGAAGTACAGAAAACAACAACATGATCTGGATGATGCTGAAGAAAGGGCTGAGATAGCTGAATCTCAAGTTAATAAGCTGAGGAGCAAGTCAAGAGATATTGGCATGAAAAAGGTATGGTCATACTGTATGGGGTAGATGTGAGTGTTTAACGCACAACAGGGGATGCTCTGTATGTGTTACATCTCTGAAAGTAGTGTAGACTAGGATAAATTCTTGGGTTCCTACTTTTTTTTTTTGTTTGTTTCACTCTGCTCTTTATTTTAATATTAAGGTAACCTGTAGGACAGCAATCTGACACTTAGACAAAATATATTCTCTGTATTTTTGGTGTCATTTAACCTCTGTTCTCTGCAGCAGAAGCAGAACTGCTGATCTGGTGGATTTGGTTTGGGTTTGGGGGTTTCTTTTTGCAAGGGATATTAGAAGACTCCACCTTTTTCTCTTCCTGATGACGTAGATTTCTATGTATGTAGTAGAGCCCGGGTATTACCACATTAGCAGATATTTTAACATTATTCTTTCAATGAACTTGTATTGATTTGAAGGGCTGGATGAAAAGAAAATATTGGTGATTAGTCACTTAGGTGCTGGGAAGCCATTAGTGATTAGAAATATATTTGTGGTGTTTTGCACTTGAACTAAATGGTAGAGGAATAATGTTGATGAAACTAGAAGGCACTTAAGAACTTAGTCTGGAACTGAAAGCAAATTTATCTATGCTTGCCTTATGCCAAACAAGGCAAATAAGAGTGGGGCTATTACTTTTAGGAATGGTAGAAAGAGGAGCTGGGTCATTGCTTAATCTATTTCATTTGCAAGTGAAACAAACTTCCATGCTTAACATTACCTAAGTTTTATGGAGTTGATAGCTCCCAAGCTAAGAAAGGGGAAAAAAACCCCTTTACACTCTTAATTTCTGCTTTTTTGTTGGCCTAATGAAGCCATCTTTGACT
The DNA here is from genome assembly GCA_027886175.1 of Phylloscopus collybita. Taxonomy (NCBI): domain Eukaryota; kingdom Metazoa; phylum Chordata; class Aves; order Passeriformes; family Phylloscopidae; genus Phylloscopus; species Phylloscopus collybita. The sequence goes on from JAJNNQ010000024.1 coordinate 20,710,278, forward strand.
GATATAAATGACTGTTGCTCCACCATCTAGAGCAAAGCTACATTAAAACTACCTGAATATCTGGTTTCTCACCCATTTACCTACAATGGAAGAGGTACTGTAACTGAACCTCAAAAGATTTGCAGCCTTTAAGGATAAAAAATTTCCACAGGTTTTTCTAAATTATTCTACCTCTACAAAAAAAAAATCAAAACCAATATAGATTCATTTAATGATTCACAAATCCATGGCATCACATAAATACTGAAATAGGTACACCATGAGAATAATTAATTTTTTTAAATTCTGTTAAAGTTGCTGTTTATTTCCTGTACCTTACTGGTACCCCCTTTCTGCCTCAAATATGCAGAAATCAGAGAAAAGTGGATTCCTGTTTTTACCAGTCAGATGCTGTTTGCCAACACTGATTGCAGCTCTGGCAATGTAGCAGAGGTTGCACTGCCAAAAGATGAGCTCAGTGGTGCATGCAGAGGTGGCAGCTCCACAAGAAGAGTCTTGTGGCAGCGACTGCAGGAGCTGCCAGGAAACACATTCAGGTGGAGACTGCTGTCCCAAAAATGCTCTGGGGAGAGAAGGGCACTGTAGAAACTACTTTAATCCTGTAGCATTAGAAATACCTTGTCTATTCCTACCAGTACCCATTTCCTGGATACTCTGGGGAGTGTGTGTCATTCAGAGCACCACCATCTATTGAAAAAGAGTTGTAGAAGTCCTCTGCCATCAAAAGGATCCATATGTTCTATAATGTTGACAGGATACCTGCGTTGCTAGCTGGAATAAGAGGGGAAATGTTGACTAGATTGCTGCTAGCCTATTTCAGATACAAACTGGTAATACCAGGGAGCAGAAGCATTAATGAAGCTTTTGTCACTTACTTGTGAACTTACACTAAAATCCCTTGATACTTCTATTTTTAATAGTTGCATACTATCTCAATTGCATTTCAGGTTCATGAAGAGGAATAAAAAAAGTCCAAGCTGACAGATAAGAGAAAATACTTGACATAATCAGGCACAACTGAAAGCAGATGTAGAAAAAAATAAGCACTTACAGAAATAAACATCAAGTGAAAATCCAAACAGACTGTATAGCATATTTCATTCACTTATTTGTGTTTCTATTTTGCCAAGCCTCAGGGATCAATAGAAGATTACATCTCGCCAACAGCCGACTTCATTATGTTGGAACAAATCCTTATTGGCAGATCTCTGACAATATCAAAACTAAGGGCAAATCCAGTCATGCTGCACAGCCTCACGTATTCCATATGCAGATTGTTAAAGCAGCTGTCCTGATATATGAAAAGTACTTTTCAATTCACTCTTTCAAACCACGCTGCCACTCTCTTGCTCTCCCTCCCCTTCCCCCTTTCCATTCCCAGAATGGAGTTGGGAGTTGAAAGCACAAAAGGTGAAAGATCACAGGCTAAGAAAAATTTCCTGGAAACAGCAATGAGATAAGAAAATGAACAGTAACAGCAACAATATTAATAAAATGTACAAAAGGGAGGGTGATGCACATGCAGAAATGCTTACCGTGGACCTCTCCTTGAAGGAACCCCTTTTATTGCCAAAAGAGTCCCTCTCCCCACCCCACTGCCCAATGAAGAGGGGTGGTATCAAATTAGGGTTCTAGTCATGACCCCTCATGGCTATTGCAAAAAAATAACCCTGTCCTGGCTGGAACCAGGACAGCAGCACAGATTATACCTGTGGAAGGGGACAGCCCTTATAGCTGGGATAACCCAGCTTCCATTTGTACTGCCTGTAGGACCCTGAGTTTTACAGGAGAAGAGAAAGTAAAGATTATGATATGGAAAGTCAATTTATAAGCTTCCACTGCCACCAGTCAAAGGACTTCTCTTTGCCAGCTGCAGGACAGGCACAGGAGATGGTGTCAAGGGATACCTCCCTGTGGCTCAAAAATAGAGAATTCGCTTAAATCTTTTTTTGACTTTAAACAGGGAACTGGTCTTGGTGGTTTAACATCAGCCAGAAAATTAAAACTCCAAATAAGCCACCCCCTTCCCCCCATCCCTTTCTGGTAAATCGGAGACAAAAGCACAGACTGGTTGAGGTAATTCACTGAAAGCAAAGAGCAACAATGTTAATAACAAAAGTATACAAAAAGAGATGCTTTACCCACTAAAGTTGAGGTACCACCTCAACTTAGTTCCACCTGGCCACTGGGACAAAGACAAGATGGCAGCCATTCCTGTGCTGCCAGTTCCATGTGTTTTACCACACAAAGACAAGGTGGCAACCATTCCCATACACCCTGTGGCCTCCAGAAAAAAAGGCAAGATGGTGGGGGAGGCTCCCACAGCTAACATTCCCTGAGCCCAAGGCAATGGGAAACGATGTACAGACCCCCAAAAGCTGGACCGTCCACATCACACCACCCATTCTCCAGACCACTGTGCTAGGCTGTGCTTGGCAGCATCCAGCTCCTCACACCTCAGTCTGCCACTGTTTTGTTCCCCACAGCTGTTCCCACTCTGGCACTTCTCTGCTTCCACCACTGCGCACTCTGCTGGGCTCGGACTTGCCGCTGTCAACAGCAGACATGGTCTTTGCTTTAAAATAAAATACTAAATGAAATGAAAACCAGTAAGCTCTCTTTTCCTCATCCTGAAAAAATAAATCTTCAAAATTTAGGGATTTCTTCTTCTCTGGAAACTTTTTGTCCTTTTAGGAAATCCAATTTTGCATGCTGACTGGTCACAAGACGAGTGGGACCTTCAGACAAGCCCTGCCTTAGCCTCGTATTTTTGGAAACAGTTTAAACTTAACAAATCACTCAGACCCACAAATTCTAAGGATGGCAGATCAGGTCTATTTATAAAATGAGTTATTTATTGAACAGACAGGAGTAACACATGCAAGGTCTTTAATCAGAATTACTTACGACACAGTATAAAACAAAATAACTACCAGTAGATTACATAAAACAGTGCATGATATCAAGGTACCTATATTAAAACTTACAAAAGAAATACTTAGCCCCCAGAGAAGTAGCCACAAAGCAGGCATCCCTGCTCTGAGGAGAAACTCCACGTTTCCAGGAAAATGTGCAGAAGATTTCAGCTTTGTGAAAGTTTGATGCAGCTTATACAGTTTGTAAAGGTAGGTGCCTGTCAGTCAGAAATCCGGTTTCTCTTTCCAGATCTCACTTCCACAGCAAGATGCTTATTGTCAGCTGGGACATGCCAGACCAATGGTAATCCCATGGTGCCAAAATAACTCGCTACAAGACAGCTTTGTCTGGTTTGAGTTAACTCACCAGTTAACAAGCAACAGGGAGTGAGATGCCCAGCAGGCATGCCCATCTACATGACTTTGCACATACAAGTGTCCATTGACTTTTTTTCCTCCCCATTTGTCATTTCTGAGCAACTACTGTTGCTCAGAAAATCACATTTCCATGCGGCTCTTACTGTAACTCAAAGAGGAAGGTGAAGGAACTCTGTTCTTTTCGTCACCAATCTCAGTAGTGTGTGTGCAGAGAGTTATTTGCTTCCTGTATGTCAATATGATTCCTCTCTTCCTTTTTATCTAGACAAATAAAAATACTTGTAAGAACTACTGATGTATAAAATTAATCCTCTGGTGGAAACGGAACAAAACACTCGCTATAAAGATAAATCAGTATCTTCCATTTAACATTATCTGAGTAAAATCAGCATCCACACAACAGTGCAGAAATATTCCTGTTTTTTCCATCTAGTCCTCCATCAATGTAACCAGAGCTTAGTTAACCTGTAAACTGTTCCACTTTCTCTGATTATGATATGTTTGAGGGCTCAACAGGTCCCAAGGTAACTTAATCTTGCTTAAATTGTTTAGACAACTGTATCTCAAAGTATATTATTATCTCTAAAGCATGTTACAACCACTTAATAAGCAGCATGCAAGTGAATCTCTGTGTAGAGAGAAAAATGAAAAAAGACTGAGGCATAACAATTTCAGAGTTTTCTTTATCATGTGTTTTTGCTGTACCTCGTGGCACCCATCATAAAATATCTCCTGAAACTTACCAGATCTAGACTGTGACAAAACCTTCAGACACAGGGAGTTTGAAGGTAAATCTCTCCATGGATAGGGCCAGGCACCTTCATGCATCCAGAAGGATGGACTAAAAACTAAAGTTTGGATTCCTAAGGATATTCACTTCAATTTCAGAGGAAAGAGACAGCCTATACTAAGCCAGAGCTAACCCATTACAAACACATGAGAATAAAATTCATCCACTTGAAGATGCTGGACTCCAGTAAAGAGGAGAGGTGTGCAGAGACATGAGGTCAGAGACCATATGGTTCTAATGATCTCCTACACAAAGCAATTTAGTATCACTTTTCAAACTGAGGTTTTGACAAGCTTTGAAATTAGATACAATTAAAGAGTAATTTGGGTCCAAATGAAGACCAGGTATGAGCATTGTTAGAAAAGTTCGGATTTTGTTTTGGATTCTTTTTGGTCCTAAAGACAAGTGAGAAAATTCAGCAATTCAGTAATTCTTTAAACAAGTTACAGGAAAATATCTGTGAGAGGTAATCAACTCTTTCATCCTTTTATAAAGCACAGAACAACATCTGATAAAAGGAAGGGCTTGTTGACATTGTTACAAACAAAAACTATTGCATAGATGTACCACAGAGGGCCTCTTTATTTAGAAAATATCAAGAATGAGGATGATTTACTTACGTTGAAACTTACCTTTCTATATTTTCAGTGTTTTTTGTATGCTTTAACCCACAAGTCAAATTTATGTTTTGGTCAAACATTCAAGACCTGGATTTAGGTACTTCCCTTTAATTTGAGTTAGGGGTCCATTTGGAGGAGGTGGTCCATGGCTTTCAATCTCCCACTGCCAGACTCACCTTTCCCTATTTACTGCTCAGTTCTTTTGACTTCATTCCTGATGGCCCTTGTCCAGACAGCCTGTTCACATTGGGATTGTCTTCCCTTTTTCTTAAAACAAAAGATCAGCTTAGCAAACAATGCTAACAGTGCAGTTGTTTAATCATAACTGTCTAGCTAAAGCTACTGATTACCAAATTTTTCAAAGTTGCAAATTTTGGCTCAAATCCTCATTCAAAACTTGAGGGGCTTAGTATGAACAGTATCTTAACAACTAAGTACTCTAATGATTGTACATACCTGGAGATAGCAAAGTACCACTGTTGCCACTGCACCAAGCACTCCTAGCACAATTATCCAGGTGTTACCTGAATTTTCTTTAAAAATACAAATATGAAACAAAAGTGCTTTATATTGCAAATATTCACTATTGTTCAATAAATATATCAAAGCTATGATTCTTTCTTCTTTATAATCTAAAAGGTATGATTTAGGGAGAAAGAAACACTAAAAGGAAACTGAGACAAGAACAACAATGTTCTTGTTACTTGACTCATACTGTAAGACTTTGAAGTGATACTTTACTGACTTAAGTGTGAATAGCTAAAAGCAGATGATTTTTACTTAATTGTGCAGATAGCAAAATCCATGTGTCCTCATGGGATAGGATTTGACAACTTCTTAATACAAGTCCCATTTAAAACCAATCAACTGCCCAGTGTGCTAAACACTGTCTCCAGGTACGGTGCCCAGTGCCATTAACAGCACTGCTGAGATACAGTAGAGCAGCTCTGTAAATGTTATCCAGCCTGGATCATAAATTTCATGACTCTTTGCTACTTTAATCTGAAACATTGCCCAGCTTCATAGTGCAACCATGCATTCCAGGTGGACACAAGAAATCCTGAGATGAGTGATAACCATGGATTCCACAGGAGATCAAAGCCCACCTAGAAGAAACCTCTGCACAGCACCAAACTGTTAGAAGATCTGTATGTTTCCCCTGCCTCAGGCTATCTTTCCCCTGCTGTGTGGTGTCCAAAGAATTCAAAAAATTTTACATTCATCTAGAAAATTCCTACGGATGTCTGGAAAACAGCTAAAAATAATAACTGCTAAGACAGAACATTTAATGTAGTGATTGCCTTTAGCTTGGCTCTGTAACCAAATACAGACCTGTGTTTAAATCTTGTCAAGTCCTTTAGAAGAGCAGCTTTAAGCTGCTACCCTTCCTTGTGCAGGAGAGATGATTGTAAATTCATCTCTTTTTTCCCCTCAAAAGCCTTCCTTCCAGTGGCCCTAGGAAACCCTTCTGATGGCTCAGCAGCTGCTGTGCCACAACTGCAATCCAACACGATCTAGCCCTTACCCTACTGTCTCCAGCCACTTATCTGCTTTCAGGCTGTGCTGAAAGCTACAAAGGTGCTCATCTGTAGTTACTATCACTTACTCTACCCCCTTTTCTGTTATGTTGCCTCTGTTTTTCATGTCTTACTGGCTTGCTTCTTCGTCTAGAAGAGGCGCCCAATATTCTCAGTCTTTTGGTGATTGTATATAATTGTGTGAAATGTGTGTGCTACTGTTGTGTGTGTTACTGACAATGAAATAACTGTAACTAAAATTTCACAGCTGGGAATTTACTATAGCTCATAAAAGCACAGGCATGCATTTAAACATATATATCCCCAGGCCTAAAAAAGGCCTGCTGCGTAGAACTAAAGCTTTGAAAATAACAACTGTGTGTTCTCAACAAGCTTTCTTCTGCAGCCAAACTTATATCACATGCTTTAGGCTTCCCATCATCTCTCTGCTACATTTAAAGCAATGTTTGCTGTCAGCAGAGCATTTAGGACAGAATTCTGAAAGCCCTGCTGTGTCCTCAGCTATGAGAACAGTTGGTGGCAACTGAAGGCAGCCACTGATTTTGTAACCTTTGCCACAATAAGCTGCTGACTGAAAAAAATAAACTTCTACTCTTTAAATAAACACATCTTAGGTAACGTTTTTTCCCCTGTGCCAGCAAAAATAAAATATGTATCTCTTCCTCCAACTGTACCAATCACACAAAGATAGTTTATCTCAGTATTTTACAGATTTCTGATCGACAGTGCATTGTGCATCTGTGCAAAGGCTGTGCATTGTCCTAATTGGTCCTCATCCTCTGAAATGGAAGGAGCATTAACTTACCAACGTGCAAAGCTCTCACAGTAAGTCTTGTGTAGAGCGTGTTGAAATATTACACAGATATTCTCCACTGATGCCTGCAGTAAGATGATCCAACATCAGTGAAAAGTCATTTTCGTTAACCTGGACTTGAGGCTGGTGAGAGCGAGATGTGCCATTGAAGGAGGCCAGGACTGAGGTCCCAGCATTTCTGTGTAATGTCCAGACAACACTGAAGCTCTCAGTGCTTGCAGTGTCATTGCTGTGTTCAGTAGCAATTACAGTGCTACCTGCTGCCACATTAAACAGGTGGTCTGAAACAGATAAAGAACTCTCTGCACATTTTTTTGGAAAATACTGTGAATATTTAGACATTTTCTGATTTTTTTCTGAGGTTTGATACTACCATGAACAAATACATAACATATTTCACTACTTTGATATCGTATTCAAATATTACAGTATGTTTCTAGAAGTATCTGAAGATTTTAAAAACAAACCTATATTACACTAAAAAAATCTAATTGGTATTGGCAATATTTATGAAAATCCCCTCTTTTTTGACTACTTTTCCTCTAATTGAGGAGCTCATTAATAGAAGTGATTCAGTCTAGTCTAGGTTACTGTGTAAAACGGCAGGAAATTCCACATGCTGGGAGCAGAGAGAAAATGCAACTGATCAGATATCTGCATATCTGAAGGAAAAAGGATAAAGCACAACATAATTTAACTAAAAAAATAAAAAGACTGCATGTAGTTAGAAATAACTTTCAGTTATGGTGAATACTTTACTTGTCTATGTTGAACATTTAACAATGAATAGGTTTAAAAAACAGGGAAGGGAAGGAGAAGGCAGGTAAGTGGAATTAACACCTAATATATAAATACTAATACAAGACAAATTAATGTCAAAGCACAACTATTGATTTGACAGCAGGGATTTGACAGCAGTGGTGGCTGGCAGTCAGTTGGAGAGGAAGATAATAGATTATTTTGACATGGTATAACTACACTTGATTTCTGGGGGGGGGGGGGGGGGGTGGTTTAATGAACAGAGATGTAGGGCTGAAAAATCATGAAGACAAAAAAACCAAAATTGTACCCCACACTGCTGTTATAGAAACAAAAGGAAGGCAGTTTGTTTTCAAAATATTCTACTGAGGGGTTAGACGGATGCAGGAAAACGCAAATATACATGTGTAATGAAATGTACCTTTTTCTCTTGTGGATCAGAGACAGAGATAACAAAACAGACACAGTGCACTTGTTAATTACTATGATGCCATACTTGAAACCTTCCATATTTTAAGCTATTCCATGTAAATTATAAACTGCACTTCTGTTCTGGAGCTCATGCAGTGGGTTAGGAACTGAGAGGGTACACTTTAGGGGGTAATCAGGGTGATGGAAGCATCCATGCACATCTCACAAGGGAACTGCTCTTGCATTGCTCTTCCTTCAATTAAAAATATTTCCTAAGAAACAGGAGAGGTTGAAAAGCACCAGCTTTTACCCAAACCGAATTTCCAATGAAATTCAGGAGGAAGACAAAGCAGAGTTGAAATTTCATAGTCCTGCTTTTCCTTAACTAACAAAATGAGCTGCTGTTCACTTAAATGCAAACTGTTTGCTGCTCTCCATTCCCATGCAACCCAGCACTCAGACTGGTACTTAAGGATGCATGTGAACAGAAGAACAATTAAAGGATCAAACAGTACCAATAGAAGTCTGGCAAAAGATGGGAAATGGACAGAGTAAAGGTCACACAGCTAGAGCAGCTTGCAAACTTTCACCTCCCTCAGAGAACCCACATATTCTCTAAGGTTTCCATGTATTTTGTCCAATAGGCAAAATTCTTCTATTGATAGAGGGCAAAGTTGGTTTATTAGGCACCTCTTAAAATGTGAAACTGATATAGAAAAGATATTAAGACTAAAGCTAACTTACAGAAGGGTGAGCTAGCCCCTGTCATTCCTACTTCTTGGAAGTAACTTGTAATGCTGCCTTGTAATCCTAACCAATGCATTTCAAAGAGAAAGGTATATCCTTTTGCACTGTCCCATATCCATGTTGCCCCACTGCAGAAAGACTGACTTTAGTTTGACTCTGATGCCAGCTGTGAAATTCAGTAACAATGCAGGAAGAGATTTCATTCCTACCTTGCATCTTCCATTCAGCTGCCCACACTTCATGACAGAAACGAGTATGACAGTAGTATCTATCTTGTTTATAATGTCATTTCTAAGAGAATAGAGAACTCCATTCCTGGTTTCCTCCTGATCTACCTCTTGGATGGATATATGGCCTTGTAACCAAGATATATTTGGTGCTGGATAAGAGAGAAAGGCATAGAACTTCAGTCTCCTTTCTGCATTTGTCTTTTGGTATTCCAGTGCATAAGAAGAAGGAGCTGCAAATGAAAAAAAAAAAAAAAAAATCCTACTACTTACAAAACAGTTTTTAACTTGAAGTGATTGCTCTTTTAAAATACCACTGGGGAGAATAAATATAGCTGAGAACAAAACTTAATCTGATTTCAGAAGAAAGCACAGCTACTTAACAATGCCAAGATTTGTACTGTTCTGAGAAGCCACATTATATGTACCATGTAATTACCCCTTAGAAATCAGGGAGTGGTAGGTTATGGAAACAAATGCTGCACTAAAATTTTCCAATCCATGTTACAACATTTCACCAGAGAAAAAAAAATTGCTTCATAACACCGTTGGGCCCAAAAGGTGCTCTGCTGTGTGAGAGGATTTTGATTCCATGGAAGAAGCAACACAAGGAAATCTGTTGGCGCCATCTCATTTGTGGTGGTGCAATCCAAGGGTTTTTGATGTCTTACTGACGGACCTCTTACATGTAGCAGCACTACCCACATAGCCTCGGCAGTCATGGTCACGTTACTAAGTTTCAAGGAAGCACTTCCACTAGGGATGTTCTCCTGGAAAAGGTGCGTACTGCGTCTCTAATGTGGATCTTGCTCTTCCAGCTGATTCTTCTGCTGGTAGTAACGGTGCACTTTTTTGTTCTCTTTGCTCCAGTGAATTACTTCATCATGACCAGGTGGGAAACGTCAAAGGAGGATGCAATCCTTGGAAAACAGCCCTGTTACTTCTGTTCTGTAAAACCTAAAGCCCAGAGGTACAAATGACTAAGTTTAATCCAGTCTACAAGTCTAATTCTGCCCTTCTTTATCCTTGACAAAAAAAAAAAAGCTCTTTCAGGTGTGCCAATGTCTCTTTCATGGCTTTTCTGTCACATGAGTCTCTTGGGACAGCAAGGGTGTCCATTCAGTTTAATCAGGATTATAACACAGAGCTCTGCTCTTTGAACTTCTAATCAGTTTACATAGAAATCACAAGTAAGCACCTACATATTCAAATCAGCACACTGCCATTTTACCACCTGAGCTTCAAATGTGTTTCCACACCTTGAACTACATCTTTTCCACCCTAGACTTTAAAAGCCTTTTGAACTGCAGCTTCCTACATGTTCAAACATTCACACTGCCATGCTGCAATGCTCCATGCTACCAACCACCCTCACATAGTGCCAAGCAGTTGTACCATCAGTTGTACTGACAGGAAGGACAGAACATCTTGAAACAGCTTTGCCACCACAGAGAGCAACAGGAAGCTCTGCCCCAGCCCCTTGAGATAATGAAGGTGTGCATTCCACAAATTCACACAAGTTAACATTTCAACATTTAACTTAGGCTTGCTGGCACATAAGAACAATTTAAAATTAATCTTTAAAAAACCTGACTGCATTGACTTAGCATCGTCACGTCAACCTTCTTGGCCAAGTTCAGACAACCTGTTAGGCTGGTAGTAAGTGCCCAGGGGCAGCTGCCTCCTCAGACATTCTGATGCCCCCTCCAGCTCATCTGGCAGAACAATCCAAATTACTATTCCTTAGTCTTCTCAAAGCAAAGTCAGCCAATTTGCTGCAAACCATTTTCAGTCTGATGTGAAAAGCTGAGCCGTGGGGCAGAAACATTGGCAGGTAACAGTCTGGGGGCTCAATGTGCCCAATGGCCACAGCCATCCATGTAGCCACCTGACAAACAGTCTTTTGCTTCAGAAGTGTTTTACATTACCCAAAATCGATTCTTTACCATTAATAAAGTGTTTGAATTCATTAACTCTCTTTAATAAAAATTAGTACTAATGGTCTTTATTATTTTTCAGCTAAAACTTAGCCCAAAGTAGCACTTATGTGAAATAAACAGATCATAACAGCTGGTATGTTCTGTCCTTTCATTTCTTCATTGGTTTGTAGGTTCATGTCAAACTGGCATGGGGAGAAAACCTGTTTAAATGCAGATCAAAGACATGCCCATATAACAATTTCTTCTCTACAGCTTGCTAAGGACAATAGGCCTTTGTATCACAATTTTTGTTTGCAACAGACTTGGTCTGGATTTTTTGCTTTAAAGACATTCATTATATGAACCTATGCATTACATAATGGTGGAGGCCTTTTCATTACCTTGAAGCCCCTTGAAGATTGATACTTTATTTTTTATAAATAGAAAGTGTTTACTCTCAGTGTTGTTGCAGGACTAGGGAATATTAATCTTCATCATTTCTGAAGAGGAAACCAAGGAAAACCGGTCACGTAAATTTGCAAAAGGATGCAAGATGTTCCTTGTCAAGCCTGATTTTCTTTACTTCTTAAAATATTTTTTCTGATCACTGCAACGTTTGAATTTCTGGGGTGGGAAATTTGACTGCATTTGCAAATACTACAGATATAGAGAACTTTTCACGCTTTTTACACTTTCAAAAATGTGTGCATGGAAATGTAGGGTAGGAATGCAAAAGAGGATGAGACTCTCATCATATCTTCTGTTTTGTCAGACAGCAATGAACTGGAACCTCTCATGCATGACAGAAATAGAATAACCTTACTGTAACTATAACCTGAGTGGAAGAAGAATGCAGTCTTACTATCCTAAAATACGGCATACCCCAGTGGAGAAATTACCTCATGAATCAAGTAACTGGAAAAGACTTTGAAGGATTTTCCCTAGCCCTTTTTTTTCTCCCCAAAACACAGCTATAGGTACCATTTTTAACTGACATAGGTTTAGCCAGGCTTGCTAGCCAGACCTTTTAGTATTACGAACAATCTTGACTGATGTGTGAGACTGAATTTGTGGTGGGTGTGGATCTTAAACACCAAAGATTTTTGAGTATTATTTCTTCTGAAAAGCTAATGTGATTGTTTTAAGTATTCTCACTATTTTTTAGGAGAAAAAAACCAGAACAAACCAAAAAAGAACAGAGGCACCAAAACATTAAATCTGAGAAAGAACTAGATGCAATGGTAAAATAAACATTTATGATATATAATGTTCAATGTCAGCAACAATTGCCAATATCTACCTTCTTTACCCCTTGCATTGGCAAGTGGAGTGCATCATGTTTTATTGGATTTTTTGCTTATTTACCTATCACTTCCAACTTGATCAACACAATATACTGTGCTTGATGTTTGAACTTCAGAAACTGTATTTCAGTGAGGGATCTGCCATGTTTAATTGACAGTTGTCTTTCACTGGCAGTGATGTTCTGAGAGTAACATGGTTCCAGGGGTACCTCTGTGATACCTTTGGGGGCTGCACAGACAGTGCACACTGCCTTCCACTTTCTAGCCGTAGCCCATAACCCTGCTCCAAAATACACAGCTACAACTACTTGGGTGAAAATTTTCATGTTTAGCACAAACTTTAGCTTTGGATCTTCCCATTAGAGAAAAATGTATGCTGGTCTGTAGAAAAATCTGAGGCGTGTAGGCTCTAGGCAGTCTTCAGCAAGTTCTGGGGCCTTACAGGAATAAACTGTGTGTATGCTGATAGTCAGAGTCACACTGCAAAGTACTGAACAAACGTTTTCCTATTTGTCACAGACATGGCACAACCAAGAAATCATGCCCTAAGGCTTTGTAGGGAAATATAAATATGAAATTATGTATACAGACAGTGCACAGCTAGAAATAAGATCACTATAGTAATGTTAGTTACCCATGCTCTAGTTTGCAGGAGAATTATTTCATACAGATTACGACAGGCTCAACTGGAAAGCAGCTCAGCCAGGGTTTCTGTGAGCAAGGGAGGGTGCTAAAATGCATCTCTAAAGACACATTGAACAGCTGAAATAATGGTAGGGGGAATGCTGCATTTGCTTTGGCCACTACAGGAAAAGAATATATGCTTTCTTTTTCTTCTGTTTTGTAGGGACCAAGCTGTATCCAAGTATCTCCTTATCTTGGAGCTCTGCATTGAAGCTTAAACCTGAACTGAGCACTCCTGCAGCAAAAGCCATCAGGATTGGTGGCTGCGCAGTGTATGTTCCTCTGTGACCTCTTTGAGAGCAGATATGCATATTGCAATATCCTCCTTTCAAATAAAATTTATTTATTTCTTAGTACAAAGGATTCTGATTAATTTCTGTTCAATGCAAACTAACAACAACACATTTGAAGCATACACACACTTATGAGCACTGGAAAACAGCAGAAGATTTTAATTTTTACCAATAAGCAAACAAGAAAAACAAGCATGCAAAATTCTCAAAAACACATGTTAATCACATACTGCTAAAATCTCCCACCTGCCACAACGATACCAGCTTTCTAGAATTTGTTCACTCAACCTTCAGAGGATTTCCTGTAGTAAAACAGAGAAGTAATTCTCTGCCTTCCCACAATGAAACCCTTACAACTTAAATGTTAACTTCGTACTTCAGTTGTTGAGAAATACCCCCAATAGAAAAAAGTTTCCACAATCTAAACATCTCTCCCTGCTGATCTTTGCCTCTCTCCAGCTGTACTCTGAGTGCCCCATCTGCATGGCACAAGTTCGTGCTGTCCCATTAAGGGAAGCAGCTGTTTGTTTCTACAGTGAGATCTACGATTCAACGAGAAGATTTCACACCTTTTGTGTTCCCTTCTTCGGGCTTAAAAAACTTTTTCTCTTAACCATTTCTTTTGCCTGGCAAACTCAAAGCTCCTCCAAGCTGTAAGAGAGGACATGAGTGAGCAATACGATGGTTACAGCAGTCACGATGCCGCTCAGAAATGTGCTCGGGGCGGCAGTGACAGCGGCAATTCTCCGGCGGGGTAAGAGCACAGGAACCTGGCACGGGGAGCAAGGTCACATCTCTGCGGGCACGGAGAACACGAACGTAAGGTAAAAGTAATCATGACGCTCTTCTCAAAAAGCTGGTCACCTGAAACAAGAAGCAGGTGCCTAGGGCTGCCTGCAGAGTTAGGTAATTATTTTCCAACAATATTTTAACAGTGACTTATTTTCTCTGGACAACGCAAGACTTATGCGTGCCATCTGGTTTCCAGCAGAACGGAATGACTCAAATATTTTCGGGAAGAGGGCTTACAAAAAACCCCAAACATCACGCAGGAAGAAGTGGCAAGAAGGTGTATCTCAAAGACCTTGGCTGGTGCTAGGAGGCAAAACAAGTGAGGTCTCTCTTGCATCCACAGATTAATTTCGGTTGGAAGCGACCACTGAGATCATCGAGTCCAACCTTTGACTGGTGAACTTCTCAGCTAGACCATGGCTAGACCACCAGGTCCAGTCGTTTCTTGAACACTTTCAGGGATGGTGACTTGCCAGGGCAGCTCATCGTAATGCTTGAAAAACCCTTCAGTGAGGAAATTCCTCCCAGTATCCAATCTAAACGTCCTCTGGCGCAGCTTGAGGCTATGTCCCCTTGTCCTGTTACTAGTTAACTGGGAGAACAGACCGACCCCCAACCGGCTACAAGCTCTTTTCAGGGAGTTATAAAGAGTCGGTAAGATCTTTCCTGAGCAGCTCCTCATGGGAACTGCACTTCACACCCCACACCAGCTCCACTGCCCATCTCTGGACACGCTCCAGCACCTCAAAGTCTACCTGGTAGTGAGGTGTCCAGAGCTGGACAGAGCACTCGAGGTGCCTCACCAGAGCCAAGCACGTTCCCGGGAGACGGAGCTTTCCTCACCGCTGCCTTCCCCGCCCCGCCCCACGGCGCTTCCAGCCGGCACCCGCGGCTAACGCTACAGCTTTCGCCTGCCCAGACTCACTTTTCCGCACCTCCGGCTGCAGAGCACCACACCCCAGCCGCTGCCCGCCCCGGACCCGCACAGAACGAGGCGTTCCGGAGTTCATCTGCCGGAAGGGAGAAAAGTTTAGAAGTTGACAAGGTCCCGTAAAGTCCCTGGTGGGGTGGGAGGTGAAAACCTCGGCCCGCGCGGGTTGGCTGTGGGGCCCCCGGCACCGCCCCGAGCGCTCTGAGGCGGCGCGCGCCCGCCTCTGTCGCTGTGGTTACCAGGGAAGATGGCGGAAGAGGGCGCTCCGGGCCGGCGCGGGGAGCGGAGCGAGGAGGGGCTGGCGGAGCGCGGCCCCGGCGCGGCTTTTCACATGTTCGTGCTCATGGAGGACCTGCTAGACAAGCTGAAGCTGCTGAGCTACGAGGAGGAGGCGCTGCGGCGCCACAACATGCGGCCTCTCTCCAGGTGCTCCTGGGCCGCGCCTCCTCCGCGGGCGCGGGGCGGCGGGAGGGAATTCCTCCGGGGCGGCAGAGCCGAGCGAAGGAAGGCAGGAGACACATGGCAGGATGCCTGGTTCAAGGGAAAACCAACCAGTTGCAAAGCTTCCCGTGTGAGCTGGGAGTTTTCAAAACGCGCGGCCCCGCGAAAGGCTGAGATGCGCTAATAGGCCCTTGACCTTCCCTACCTCCGGCAGGTAGTGGATATCTGCATGCCAGAGTACCTCTGCAAAAAGTAATTCTGCCTAAATTCTGCCTATTCCGAAGAAAATAGCTCTGCCTTAATTCTAAGTTACTCTAACTCTAAATATATTGACTTCAGAATAGCTATTCGTCGTGGGGTGTGTATATTTTTTGACTCTTTAACCCTTTACAAAGAGGGTCTTGAATCCGTTGTTGGTAAGGTTGGGATTTCGTATCCAGTACATATTTGTTTCATAGGTAATGTTTTTAATGTTTTTGTGTGTGTGTGTGTGGGGGGGGGGTTGTTTGTTTGGTTGGGTTTTGTTTTTGTTGTTTTTTTGGGTTTTTTAATTGGGAGGCAGAAAGCCTGGGAAACAGGACCCACGTGCTCCCAACATCCACCTGCCCAAATAACTTTTAAACCCATCTGTCAATTTCAGCCAGGCTCCACAGTGGGGTGGAGAATTAAGGGTCACAGAATTAAGCTTTTTATAAGCAACAGTGCGGTAAGGGAATCCAAGTTATTCTCTTTTTGGGAAGGAGGCTCAAGTATGAGCACAGTGGCTGTAAGTTGGTTCTAGCCTTATGTTGAACTACTGGAATGTTTGGAGCAGGGCAACAAACATTTATGTACTTTAGTGAGTAGCTGTGTCGGTAAAGGGGAGCATTTCCAGAAGTTCCCAGTATCCAGTGTGCATGTAATTTATCCTTTGGGAGAAATAACTGACTGTGATCTGGTTTTATGGACTGAATTCTTGTTAGGTCCACATATTTGAATTTGGTGTGATCCAAATCAGATCGAGTTTTCGCTTCTCTCCAAAGCAACCCAAAGCACAGTAGGTAAGGACAGGTGGAAGGATCACTTCAAAATGTGCTCATGGTCTGAGCTGAATTTGCAGATGTAGAAATATCATCCTCTTGCATCTTTTGAGGAGAGTGTGAAGGGGAGGTGATTTGGGGAACTTGGCAGCCAAACCTGGTGTCGTCTAACTTACTCTCAAAGCTGGAAATAAGCAAGCTGGGTGTAGAAAACTTGGTCTGCTGTGTTTATGTGTGAAACTAGGCATCCTGAATTTAGTTCAGATGGGTTGCTCATTGAGAAAACCGGGTCAAGGAACTGCTCTGTAGCTAATGCTTACCTGTAACGTTATAAGAGCTCCAGAAGCTCACAGTATGTACCATTTGTCCCCTTTGAAACAGGCACTACTTTGCGCTGCCCACCAATCCCGGCGAGCAGTTCTTCATGTTCTGCGCGCTGGCCGCTTGGTTGATCAGCAAGGCGGGGCACCCCTTCGAGCAGCCGCAGGAGTACGACGACCCCAACGCAGTCATTTCCAGCGTGCTCTCCGAGCTGCGGTCCTTTGTGAGTGTCACACGGGCTCGCTTCCCAGGCGTGCTGCCAGCACCTGCGCTCCCTGCAGAAATAACAGCAGGCACACGCTGCTCTCCTGCTGGGTCTGGTCCCAAGGACTGGACAGACCTTTCCTAGCTGTAGGTTTGTACTATGTTACTTAATTAACTGGAAGTTTACATAGGCTATACCTACTTGCTATTTTTTTTTTCTTAGCACTACAAAAATGGTCTTATGAATGATTCCAGTTAGTTTTATTCTACAGCCTGTAAAATGAATTTCAAACCAGGCTTTATCTTTTGTAGTGCCATATATGTTGCTCACTTATAGTAGCATAATTTTCAGAGATCTTATCTGGAAGGTTTATACTGTTTATGATCCTGCTCCTGCCAAAGTCAATTACTTAATCCGTAGTGTAGGAAGTGATTTAGAATAGTGTTCATGTTTTCTTCTTTTTTTTTTTTTTTAAGGACTGAAAGGTCATACAAACTGCCAGGAACTGTACTGGGGGATTTTTGTTTTCTTTTGTTTTAATTTAAAAAAGGAGAAAAAAAAAAAACAAACCCCAAAGGTCAGGAGACTATATTAACTGACAAGAAGTATGATCTTATGGAAGAGTATACTCTGGTTCAGCTGTGAATGATGTTAAGGACACTGTTCTCTAAAGGAGTTAAACCGTAATAAACTACTATGTTTATTCTGCAAGACAGCAACAAATTAAAATATATTATAAATAAAATCTGGAGCAAACAGGGCACTGTTGAAAAGTTGGTAGTTAAGTCTCAGTACTTGAGTTTCTCTGCAGCTGTTCTTACCTTGCCTTGTCACTTGTGTGCTTGACCATCCAGATTCCTTGGGGCTTCTGCCTCTTCTGCTCCCTGGGATTATCCTCTTACCACGTGCTTAAAGATTTCTGCACTGCATTTGTCCCTTGGCTTCGTCTGCTTTTCCTTCTGTTGCCTCACTGGAGCTGCATAGGAGAAGAATGTAAATTGCCATTAATAAAATCTTCATACACAAGGGAATTTTTGGTCTTAGTGTGCAAAAGCTTATCTCCCTACAAGGAAATTTGGGTTGTTAGGCCATTAGTAAACCGCCTGTCTCTTTATTTTAGGGAAGGCCTGTGGATTTTCCTCCGTCAAAATTAAAGACAGGCTGCGGAGAGCAGGTGTGCTATGTTCTTGATTGTTTAGCTGAAGAAGCCTTGAAACACACTGGGTTTAGCTGGAAAAGGTACAGTACACTTCTAGGCATCCTCCCTTACAGTTTTCCAGCAAACAGATGTAAGTTATAGTGGTAAAATAAAACATAGGAATGACTCACTAAAAACGTTTTACTTGATGTTTCATGAGATGGAAAATTCAAAAAGGCTTAAAGCAGGTGACCAATTAATTCCTAATGCAATTTCACACAACTGGGCTGTTACCAGCAAGGCTGAGTTTGGACATTATAGATTTAGCTAATTAAGATTTAACTGATGACATTTTTTTGTTATTTCCCTATACATAACTCCTTGTTAATCTGATAATTGAGTTGAAACATTTAGTCCTTTTAGGGTCTATCAATCAATATTAAATTCCTGGAGTTATGCAAAGTATGATCGTGTTACAAGTAGACTAGAGTAATGTTACTTAATCTGAAGGAGATCTTAGGACAAATTAGATGACAGATAGTCTCAAGCATATGAAAACGTCTTTAAAAGTGTTCTTTATTTCATTCATTTCATCTGAGGGGTTTTGAAATGGATATAGCAAAATAATTTCTAACTTGGAAATATTTTACTGTTACTTCTCTTTAGTACTCAAATTCCACTCTAGGCTGAAAATAAGCCTGTGGTGACTTGCGCTTGAATTTTAGGAGCTTAGACCAATAGAGAAAATCCCTCAAATTTACTTCCTAGATGACTTTGTAGTGTGAATGTACTGTACTGCCTTTACTTTTAAGATAGTCCAAGATGAACTAGACTTTCAAGGCTAAGTGTATATTTATTTAAGTTGTGAAACACTAATCACTGTCTAGGTATGTTCCACATCATCCATTTTTCTCATGAAATATTTAGTTTGCAGAGGTATTTACAGTTTATTGTGTTTAAAAGCTCTGCTGTTCTTTGAATTAATTTCAGGCCAGCATACCCAACAGAAGAGCCAGAAGAAGAAGAAATAACAGAAGATGATGCAGAATTGACACTTAGTAAATTGGAAGAGGATGTTGCAGTAAGTTTATTTGATTGGTTTTGCTTATATTAGTATTGGTCATCTATGAGGAAATTTTTATTCACTGTTCATTTTGTTTGGCTTTGTTTAATAAGTCTTTTCAATTAGCTGCTCAAGTTTTTTCCTGCAGCTCCATTCCTTCATTGTCAGATTCTCTGTAGACTTTTTGTTGCTTTTCAGATAAGAATAACTCTCCCAGGCAGAGCTTATATTCTTATGTGCAGTGGAATCTAACTATGCATTAAAAACAGAAAGATACGGAATTATTCTTTTCTACTGATAAATCTACTCTTGATGTTAAACTAAATGGTTAAAATAGGAAAACAGTCAGCTGTCAGCTCTTTCTTGTATATTGTTAAGGTCTAAGCTGCTCTAAATTAGGAAGTGGGAATGAAACAGTTAACTAAAGCACAGTTGAAATCCTTCAAAGAACCTCTGGGTTTCCTCTCAGGTATTATCCTAGGCCATGATTTTCACAACTAATGTGTTCTGTTAGCTCTTTGGAATGAATGTATGTGTGATAATAAAACCACTGAGGTATTATTCCTTTACTAGGTATTACATTACCAGGCAGTTTATACCAAAAGGATACTCACTTTTTAGAGTCCCTAGTGGTTCTGCAGGGATTAATTGCATGGCAATGTAATTTTTTTTGCCCGGTCCATTGTTGCTGCCAATATATTGATATTAGCTGTATCCATAATTGAATGTAACAGTATTTCCAGCAATTAAGTGGTAATTATGAGGTTCATTGATTGTTCTTTAGCTTTGATTCTTCTGAATAAAAATTATTAGGCTGACAAAGAAAAGGCTAGTTCTGTAAATCTGGGGCAATGGGATAGGCTGTGTTAGGTGGGCAGCAGTAGGCAGTGAGGCTGGGTGTGCAAGGAAGTCTGCACAGTTCGGTTTCTCAGTTCTGATGACCAGTCTTGTTGTTGTGAAAAACGAGGTTCACTTTCTTGGTAAAATTTAAAAAGTTTAGTAAAAAGACAATTAGGAGACAGAAATAAAGCAAAATATTAATTATATGACCGGGTGACTTGGCATTCAGCCAAGAGTACACCTGCTAACGAAAAGGCTTGCTCCTTAAAAGTACTAGCTTGTTGCATATTTATAAATTCACATGCATGATTCAAACATTCTTCTTGAGTTTGAATTTTCTCTGTTCAGTTTCAACTCTCCCCCAACCATTTTATCTTGTAGACCCATCTGCAAGTGGCTCTATTCCACCTGATAGCATGGGTTCAATAAATTCCTCTCCTGGAGTTTTTGGTCATCTTCATCTGGATAAGATACTGATAACAGAGGTTCAGTAAATTCTCCTGAAGGTCTAGTCAGCAGTCTTCAGGTGGATAAGATAATTCAGGAATGTGGGGGATTTTCTCCATCCTCCAGTTTAGCCTGGTTAGATGTTACAAAAACACAGTCTTTAATATCTTGTTATAGCCTAAGAAATATATCATTCGCATTCACATTCATCACACTACTTATTTCTAAGTTTCATTAATAGCAGAAGTAAAAAATACAGCAAAACCTTCCCTTATTACACATACAGCATTTATTTTAATATTTGCAAAAAGCCAAATCCATAATATGTATCTATAACATTGTTCTGATGGTGCATCCTTTTAAATGCTGCACAGGTACATATTGTACCTGTGCAGCATTTAATTAATCATTTAGCAAAAGATAGTCTCAATCTAGTCTTAATTTCTTGCAAGTATTCAGGGGGACTTGGGGTCAAACATGCCAGAAGAAAACAGTGGTCCATGTTAGTTAAAAACTGGGTAAAGTAGAGGAAAGAGGAATAAACTCCAAGGTTTTCACTGAGTCTTGAAGGATTTTACCCTAAGACCAGTGTTATTGCAGCTTTTGTGATTTGTATAGAAAAGAGGTGGATGATAAAATTTCACTTTGGTGGAAAAGACAGTCAGGAGGGGGAAAAGGTATCTAAGGGTGAAGTGTATGGGTGATAAACTGGCAGATGAAATACAGTATAGATAAATGAAGGTTAGTGCACAGAAAAAGCATCTTTACTTACAGGTGATGGGCTCTCAGCTGGTCATAGTTAGGGAAGAGGGGCATTTTGCAACTGTAACGGATTTATAGAGTACCTGAGCAGAGCCTGTGGTCTCATGGGCAAGAAAAAAATCAATTGCCTCGATTTCAGTTGTGTTACTCTGCACACTGAAGATGTGGCATCATTCTGTATCTCCAAATATCTACTGCAAACAACATCTTCAAAACTGTGTTGAGGTCTGGTTGTGGTTTTTGTTTTGATGAGGTTTTAAGGTAAAGCTGTAAGAAATACATTAAAAATACAATTACCATACAACTATTGATAATGGCCCATTTGATGTAAGAGGCCTTAGGTTTAGGGTTTGGGTTTTGTTGGTTTATTTTTGTAATCCTGTGGCGCTCTGAAGGAAGTGGGGTAGCTTTGATCTTTCAGCTTCTCCCAGGTATTATGTCTCTTCATAAGGTCCATATCATAAATTCTCCATGTCTTGTTTTGTTCAGAACTTTGGAACTTAATACTCCTTGGTTTGTGCTCCTGCAAAATAAAATTATGGAGAAAGATTGTGCAATACTTACTGAAGTCTTACTTTGAAACTTCTCTTAAGGAAGAAGAGTCAGACAATGAAGAAAATTACATTGACCTGAATGTTTTAAAGGCACAAACGTCCAGATCAGTAAGTTGTTAACCATCAGTCTTCTCTTGAGAGATTTTTACATCTGTAGCAGCAATTTGTGTCTGTTGGATTTAAGTCTAAAAATCCTTGTATAGTCTTTTCTTGAAAAAAAACACCCCATCTGAAATGAATCAGATATTATATATTAATATTACTTTGAAAGAACAATGTGCAGCCAGTTTCCAAACTGATATCACTGAAGGGCTGCTGGGAACATTTGCAAGATATTTTTTGCAGAGACTTCTAGAGAAACATGGTATTAATTTCATGAATATATTTTAATCCCACAGACATGCACCATTTCTGAAATGTATTATAATTTCTTAATATATACATTTAATACATATAATATATACATTTAATATATTTAATATATACATTAAATGTACATTTAGTATACATACACTTCAGTTTTAAGTATGATGAGAAGATATACTTATTTTAATTCTAAATCTTTATGAATTCAAAGAAAGACATTAAAGAAATTTGTTTCATCAGTAGTCTAGATGGATATAAATATTTTTCTGATATTAACACTGCAAGCCATTATAGTGATTTCTAACAGTTCTCCCTGTGCATAACAACAGAATTTTGTGTATAAACTTTGTGATTTTTACACAGAACATGAATGACACTGCAAAGCAAGAAGAGATTTTACAGTCAACAACAGATGCAGCAGAGTGGAATCTGGAAGTGGAACGTGTGCTTCCGCAGCTGAAAGTCACAGTCAGGACTGACAATAAGGTATGGAAGAATGGATTTGCCTGTGTACATGTGGTGATTAAAATGTTATTTCTGTCGATGCTGTTTACTTTCTGTTTGCAGTTGTTGTCTTTTGTCATGCAAAGACCTGTGAGTAATGGACTCTCCAGTGCTACCTTGTGTGAACCTTTGGCAGTTACTTTTACCCTAGAAGCAATAATTTTCAGTAAGGTGTTTTTTCAATATTATATTTTTCCTGCTGCTTATTTTATTCTGCTGCTAAATAAGTTGCCTTCTTTCTATGTATTTATTCAGTGGGGATTTTTTTCAGTCCTCTAACATTTCCAATGTATTCACACTTCTAAAAAATTATATCTTCAGTTTAACAACTATTAAAACATCTTACTTTCAACTCTTCCATTTTTCAACCACGTGAAAAGCTGATTGTGTGGAATTCCTCTTAGTGAAGTTTACATGACAGTCAAGTAGGTCTGTATCCCAGTAGAGTCATCCCAAACTCTCGTTATGTTCAGTGAAAAGAAGTGAGCACTTTTTCAATGCTTTTGCTCACCATATCCTCAGGGTGAAATTCATCCTGTCTTAGAACTGTGTATTTTTCTCCATAGTCATTTCAAGGAGTCTAGAATGAGCAGTTTAGAAGTAGGCATCCGTCTTTGGCAAGTCCAAACTTTGGACCTGCTCCTGGCATTGCCATAAGCATTCCTTCTAGGAGCTTGTGCAGCACACACAGATCAGTGCAGTATTGAAATTGTTCATTTGCAGTGACCCAGGTAGTTGGGTGTTGGAGCAATCTGCAGATAGAGCAATACACTACATATACATGAATACAATGGAAGATAATTATCTTGTCAAAAATAGAGGAAACCTTCAACTGTCTGCTGAGCTGCTTGCCTGTCTTACACCATACTGCATTTTTCTGTGTGAAGAATTGCCTGGCTTGAACCACTCTGCTGTGATCCCTAGCAAGCCCATCTGTTGCAGAGAACATGATGCTTGAGTCTCACAGTGAGGAATTAAAACTTAATAAAGACATACATGAAAAATTAAAGCCACTGTAGGATCTGAGGTTTACTAGCTTCCAGCTTAATGTACCATCTCTTGGCCTTAAGGAGTATGTCAAAGTGAACATGAAAAGAGGATTATTCTTCTAGCTTCTTTCAGAAATAATTGGAGAGAAGTGTTTGGTCTTTTTCCATTCTGCCAGAAAATACCATACTCTGTTTCCTAAGCTGTGCATGTAAACATAGTGCCAGGAGAGTATTAATGGTTTAATCAATGGCACTAGAAACTAGAACTTACTGTAAAGTCCTGGACAAGAGGTGGGGGTGGCTTGGGTGCCTGTTGTTTCTATTTAAACTCCAGAGTTTGGCAAATTGTGAACAATAGTCACCAGACCAACAAGAGATCATGGGTCTCCTGCAAACCTGAAACACAACGTAAGCACATTTTCTCTAGTGGCTCATTACCTGTTGTGTAGTGCCAATTCACAGCACCTTTTCTCAGCCCCCAGCTGAGTCCATGTATGTTTCCTGTGATCTGGAAGCTGGAAATAATTTTCCTCCTTCTAATCAATCTAATCGCGTTATCAAAACCAAGATTTGGTATTTCTGCCTCTTTCATTTCTTTCCATTCTTCTCCTGGTAACAGTAAGGACTAAAATAGAAAGGAAAGAACAGATAGTCCAGAATAGTAGGTGTTGGCCATTAAAAGCACTCATTTTGCCTAAGAATCAGCTGAACTAGTGCAGCTACAATGAATATTTTTAGTATTTGCCCAGAGTGGTTTCTAGCAGAAATAATTCCATGAAGATCAGACTCTAAAAAGCATAGCTACTATGGTATCAGTGAGGATGTCAGTGTTTGTTTATGGATCTGAGTGTCACATGTGACATCTAGGAGATTTATAAATTGTGTCACATTGAGGCAGTGCCCCTGGCTATGAACATGGCAGTGGCAGGATGATACACAGCAATAGTATAGAAGAGAACTGACCCTGCTTAGATGCCCGCCGTTGTTTAGTAACCGAGAATGATAAAAGTTGTACTTACCTGTGCTTCTAATTTGTGATGTCTTTTTTAGGATTGGAGGATTCATGTAGATCAAATGCATCAGCATAAGGATGGAATTGATTCTTCTTTGAAAGAAACTAGGGTATGTTTTGTATGTACAGAATATTTTACTAATCTGTCAGTATTTTTATTTTCTCTTTCATTTGATATGCATTAAGAACTAAATTGATCTCTTTTTTCTTCATTTTATTTGTGCTAGTGCTGTAAAAATAAAAAGGGAAAGATATGACCATGATCATTAAGGACAGTGCTAGTGGCAAAATACCTTGTGGGAGTTATATGTGTGAGAATTAACAGAGCTATCAGGGTCCAATAATGATTGCATTGCCATGAGTGCATCTTGACTACAAAGGACAAAATAGAACAATACAATCTGAAGGCACTGTTAAAAACAACCAAATACTCCTAAATACTGTTGCTAGAGTAATTTACTGATACTGACATATGTAGTTAATTGAGGAGGGGAGAACAGTAAAGCAGTAAAGACTGAAATGTGTTTTGGAGGTGGGCAAATCAGAACACATTGGGAATAATTTTTGTTGGCTAAACACAGTATTTCTGTACTATTTTTCTCTCTCTCTGTAGGCTTCCATAGCCTTTCTTAACTACAGCACCATTTTGATACTCTTTGCATACTGTCTGTATACTGTCAACCCACAGAATGTGATTTTCTAGGGTTACCTTGACAAACTCCATAATGAAATCAGCAGAACACTGGAAAAGATCAATAGCAGGGAAAAGTACATCAACAATCAGTTGGAGCACTTCATTCAAGAATACCGTTCAGCACAAGCCTTGCTGAGTGAGGTATTGCTGATCTTTTGTTGTTGCCTTCTCCAGTATTATCTTGATGTTAAGTGAGGGTAGAGGCAAAGACGACATGGAGTGAGCTATCTATGAATTCTGCTGTTGGATATAAACCAGGGGAAATGTTGATTTGCTGTCAAATTATATTCTTGCTAAGCTAAACTAGCAATTTTTATTCAACTGTTATGCAGGGGAAAATAGATGGTTTTGCCTGAGTATTATGTAGAGCTGTTGCCAGTCTTGAGCAGCTAGTAAATTGCTAGTTCTGCTTTCCCTGTGAAGTTCACACATCTGTCAGGAGTGGAAAAAACTACAGTCTCAGTCCATTCATCCCTTAGATTGAGCACTGGTGCTAACATGCACAAAGCGCTCTGATTACTTCTTTGCTTCATTTACTTTTTATGTCAATAGAGTGCTGTCTGAGAAGCTTTTTGATCCCCTATTTAGGAGGTGTTACAGTCTGCCTTTTGGCAAGCCCTCCTGGTTGTGGCCATGCTGACAATAATGCTAACAGAATTTGACCTCTGCCTCTTCTGTTTGCCTTGTTGTTAAGGTGTCTTTGAGATAGTAATTTACTGTTGATCAAGTATTATTCTGGATTTCAGTATTCAATCCTTTCTGCATTATGGCAGATTTTCTTCATATTTATTTCCATGTAAATGATTAGAAAGCATAGTTCTTACCAAGCGTGTATTTGGACTGTTTGCTGCTTTACATTTTTGAATGATAGTCGTTGCAGGGGCTGATGTTTCAAGCCTGTCCTCATTTGTAAACCTCACTGGGGCTTTGTGGGAGAGTTTCTGGAATTGAAACATATGAGAGCAAGTCTTGAAGTTTTCTCTGAGCTATCTGCATACATCTCTTCAACTCTGTTATTACAGCAAAGACATGTTTCTTTCCAGGCTAAAGAGAAGTACCAGGAGGGAAGTGGAGGAGTAACTGAAAGGATTAGAGTGCTTTCTGAGGTAAAACACATCTTATTTTAAAACAGTCTTCAGAGAGTTGGTATTTAGTGGTTGCAGTTTAATGAAACCAGTTCTTTCTGATCTGTTCCCCTGTTAAAGATTATTCTTTGTTTGGGGGAGGTGATCTAGACCAGTCCCTAAATTTTAAATCCAGTCTGCCATTGATTTTTAACTTGTGAAATATGAGCTCCGTTTGTACATGAAGGTAAATGTTCTGTATTTTATAACCTGTGTCCTAGAATTACAGGAGATTAATAAATCATGTGCATAAATTCTTTGGAAGAAGAAAAGCTTAACTCTTAATTTAGTTAAAATTAACAATTTGAAATTTTTATCTTCTAGGCACTTAAAAGTTTTCCATACATCAAATTATTTTATTGCCTAAATCTGGTTTTCTGATGTGGGTTTTCTTTTTCCTTTATATTGGTGCTCTGACAAATTTAAGTAAACATCTCCTGTCTCCTAACTGCCTCCCCATGTTGAGTGTTTCATGGCATTTCATTCAGAATCACAGCCAGACTTCCAAACACTTCAACTCTTTATCCAATTCAGAATTTTTTTTAATGGCTCTGTTTGGGTTTTAGAAACCAACTTATTTATTAGACAATAAAGTCTCAGGAATAGTTGCATAAAATAGGTCATACAATAAGAATGTGTTAGAAATTGTAGAACAGGTTTGAGGTGTTTCAGAACAGAATAGAATAGTTGAATTGGAGGGGACCTACAGTGATCACCAAGTGGAGCTGCAGTAGGTAATACAACAGTTTAATGTGAGTTTTCTAGCAAAGATTTCTGAGTGTATGAATTCTGCAGAATTAGAGCTGCTTTCACTCTCAAGGAAGTAAGTTATAAAAAGTATTTTGTGATGACTTGACATGTACAGTGTGTGCTTTGGGAGCTGATTGACGGATAAGTAATGGTGAATATGTTACTAGGTGGCATCCTTCAAACTATGTAGGCGCAGTGGTGCGTGTCTGAGGTGAACCAGACACATTGGATGATAGTACTGATCTGTTTTCAGGTGTGCAATCAGGCCTCAGCACACCTGGAATACTATTACCACTGCAGGTGTGCAGGAACAATGCAGCAATGATTCCTTTTTGTTGCTGAAAAGGCTTATTGAAGCCTTAATGAAGGGCTATTTTCACATTATAGACAAGAATACTGAATTATTATTATCCTGGCTGTACTTTAGAATCATATATTTGCTTTTTTTCCATTGCCTACAAAGACAAACTGCTAGACAGTGCTGGAATGCACTTGTTCTTCATACGTGGATTTTACACACCTGGACCTGTGCCAGTGCCAGCAGGCTGGACTGCTGCACCTTCTTTTGCTGCACTGCTGTTTCTCAGGTTTCCAGTGTAACAAGATGAAGTTCTAATGCTTCCAGAAGGGCAGCAGGCATGGTTATCTGATGAATCTTGATCTCTAGGGGTAATGATTCCTTTGTTCTTCCATCCAGTGTCACACTGAAACACTTAGATTGTTGTTTTTATTGGGGATGTGCAGATTTTCACTAACACCATGGTGTTTGGTCAAATTGTTACCCTTTTTCTGTATTTTTTACAGTAATTTAGTTAAATTAAAAATTTCTGAATGTTTGAAAAATTGTTCCACTTTATATAGCCAGTAAGATGGATTAGTTAATTTTTTTTTATAAAAGCAGTTATTCAGCAAAGAATTTTTAATTTGATATTCATCTGGTTTAATTAAGAAAAAATCTATTTTAAGGTTACAGAAGCATTAGAGAAAGTGAAGCAGGAAACAGAAGAGAAAGGAAGCAGTATGACTGATGGTGGTAAGTACATTTATGCTTCAGACAACACACCCCTTTTCTTGATGACAGTTTCATGATATGTACTTCATTAAAGTAAGAATAAGAGCAATTACAAGGAGAAGAATGATTCAGCAGCATCCTATTGGTGGGAAGGAAACAAAATGTAGGGCACAAAACATTTTAATAGCTTTTCACAGGTAAGATTTTCACACCCTGCTGAAGTTGTCTTCAGTTCTCTACCAAATCTCAAGTCAGGTATGGGGATAAGACTTTCAGCTGAGCAAAATACATCATTGAAAGACCTGCCTTAATGTTGATGCATATTTTTAAGAAGCTCTTGGATGTCAAGAAGACAGCAAAATTGTCACTGCCTATTTCTGTCTTTAAAGTGTTTTGCATATTAAAAATGATGTATCAGTACAATCGTGTCTTCAGAGTAAAACACCCTTTTGTTCATTCAACTCTTCAATTTTAAGGAGTGAATTACAGCAAACAATGCTTTTGTGTTAGGTGGCTGACAGAGTTGTACTGTTTATCTTTTTTTTCACAGCTCCTCTAGTGAAGATTAAACAGGCCTTAACAAAATTGAGGCAAGAAACCATTCAGATGGACATACAGATTGGTGTGATGGAACACACATTGCTCCAGTCAAAGCTGAAAGAGAAGTCCAATATGACTAGAGATATGCATGCAACAGTGATTCCAGAAGCCACAGTAGGTGCCTATTAAAATTGGTTGGACCTCACTTGGTTTGCCCTAAATGCAGTTTTCTACCATTTGCTTTTTTGTGAGTTCAGAGGTTTTATTTTTGTTGGGGTAGGAGGATATTCTTTTTTCCTGTTCCTTTTGAATAAGATGCTTGTTAAAACATGCACTTTTTTAACATGCACACTTCAGACTCAAGAGGGAGCCATGTTTAGTTTTGTGCTGTAAAGATTTACTGCATATCTCTTCCAAATATACTAATAAATTCTTGTTAGCAAAGATGTCTCTGTTTCTTTGAAGAATGTTACGTAGTGTGAAAATCTACAGAATTATGCTGACAGCCTGTAATCTTGATACTCTGCAGTGCTGAAAGGAAATTGCTTGCAAAGAATTTGAAAGGAGAATAAAATGTCTGTCATTGCCACTTACATACATTTAGGTAAAGTATTTAATTGATGATACTGAAATAATGCAGCATTACCCTTTCAAACAGGCTGGGCTAAAACTGGTAACAGCTGCAAGACTCCATTAACAGCAGCAACAATATAAAAATCTATATAAGACCAAAGAAGGTGAAAAGTATTGTTTGGAAACCACTCTTGGCTTTCTATTTTTTTTTCCATGTGCCATCACTGTTCAGAATCACTTTATATTAGCATTGGGTCAAATGCTGCTTTCATTTATAGTATTTACAAGAGCTCTGTGGACATAATCTGGATTATTCTTGTTTTCTGGTGTCAGAACACCCATTTTTGATTTCTGTGAAGGAAAAATATTGCCAAATCTAGTTGAGTAATACAGAATGAGAAGAAAAATGTAGGAGGAATGTAGGGTTGGGAATGTAATGGCAACAGGGAGCTTGCTTTGTCTTAGTAAATGTGTAGGTAGGGAGTGATTGTAGATGTTAATGGTAATGAAGGAGTATGGAGCAAAGAAATAACCTTATTAAAGTACTAGTACATCCTTTTGGTTATGGTTGTTCATGAGCCATGAATGATATTAGTACAATTCCAGTGGCATTAAAATCCTTGCCTAACTTCTGCAGGCTATTCCATTCATCTGACAAATAATTTCTCTCACTTAAAGGTGAGCAGTATTTTGCAGAATCAATGTATCAGTTCTGTGTCTGAAAGTCAAGATACTTGACACAGTCAGTACTATGAGCCAGTGTAAGTTTGTTGTGCTTCAGTATTTCATTTGCAAAAAAGAAAAAGCCCTAAACCTATTGGATTTTAATAAGTGAAAAGCTATCTGTAAATGTCGACTATTACAATTTACCTGTGCAAGCCACTGCCGAAAATCTCCATGAATCACACTGGAAATTGGTTTTCAGCTCCTTTTGCTGCCTACCTATATCCTCCCACATTCAGCTGAAATTAGAAAAGTTATTATTCATGTTCCCTTTGTTAGGTGCTGTTGCTACTGCATATTTACTTTAAGAGTGGCTTTTCTTCAGCTTAAGCTATAGCAACTCCCTTTTTGCATTGCCTGCAAAGCAGCTCACTGATGCTTTTGGATTGCAATGTTGTGTTGTATAAATGCTGTTTATGTAAATGCTTTCCTCAAAAAAACTCCTCCTTCATGCTAATATAACAAACATGATTAATCAAAAACCTTTCCTTATGAACTGAGCCTCTTATTCTATTAGAAGTGAATCTGTTAAGACAAGCATGGCCAAAACCCCTCTAATGTGACAAAAGTCTCTGGAAGAAAAGCCTCTTTTGTGCCAAAGTAATTCTAAAATAGCATGCTAATTATCTGGAATTGATCTATGTTATTTTTTACCGTACTGTCTGAAACTGCCTTCATTTAAGTAGAACACTTCTGTTGTTATCTCAGGAGTGATACATGGCCTTTAATTGTCATCTGGCAAAGAGTGGCATTTTCCCCTTGAAGACAGTAAAAGCACTTGACCCTGCTTTGGAAGCAGTCTGACTGCTCCAGCAAGTGGCCACACTACCTTCCATAGAAGCAGAGGAGAGCAGTGAGGCCTGTCACAGCAGCCTGAAAGGCCCTTCTAGAGAAGCAAAGATCTGTGTAATCATTCCACTGCTGAATCAGTGCAGGAAGCAGAAGCCACATTAAAATTAAATCACTTGGTTCACATTACTTCCTGCACTGCTCATTATCTAATGCAGTGTCAGAATGGAAGACCAACAAAACGAAGATGTCCCTAAAGTAGGATGCATGTAAAGCTGTTCTGTAAAACAGCCTCTCTTCTTCTGGAGAGGATTTAGGAAAGGACGACTCTTTGCAAGAGTTAACTTTTGTTATACACTTGTCCTCTTCCAAGGTCTCTTAACATTTTCAGTTCTCTCGAACGTCAGCACAGAGGCGGAGTTTCACTGTCAAATTTTACCAAGAACCCAAGTAGAATCTGGCTGTAGACACGCCCAGAAATAGTCCAGAGAGAGAAAGAAGGAGCTTCATTTGCTCACTTTGCTTAGAGAAGCCATGGGTTTTGTCCTTGCCATGAGGATGGCAATAGTTCAGTCTTGTATGTGGCCCCAGTATGAGCTGACACTTAGCTCTTAGAAACATGTTGAGGGAGGCTCATCAGTAGCCAGCTCATTCTCTTGTGTGTACTCCTCAAAGTTCCAGGAAAGGAGCACTTGCAGCATATTACTTCTTAGGGTTTCTTCAGCTCTGAAATACTCTGAACCTTGTAACATGACCCAATGTCTTATTTCCCTGTCTTTTGTCTAGGCTAGGATGTAAGTGCCCTGCTGGAAACTGGAAATAGTCTTAGTGCTAGGTGCTCTATTAGAGGTGCTGTTTATAGGCCATTAGGATATCTGAGAGTGACTACATGCATTACCTTTTTACTTTAATGAATATAATACCCCACTCCCCATTCTCTTCTAACGTCAGCAGATAGCAGGAATTGCTGTGCTGATAAAAAGTGCAAAGGGCTGGGTTTTTTTATCTTTTAATCCATTTTTTCTCACAGAGAGCCTTCTATACAGTTGATGACTTAACACTGAAATTGCAAGAGTTTAAGAGTGGCTTTCAATCATATGCCGAGAATTCATTGTTTCAGCACTGAGACACGTTAATCATTGGAACTTGCATTGCTGAGTATTGTGCAGGAAGCTGAATGAGTTAACATGAGTTTAAGAAACCACTGTTATAAACAACTCCCAGATCTGGTCAAAGTATTCTCACTCCTGTCTGCTGATGGCATTAAAAGCCTTCCCCTCTTCACCCACCCAAAAGAGGAACTTCAGGGAAAATTTTTTCTTGGAAGGGAAAACCTTAATGTCCACCTACTAGTAAACTTTGTCACATTTTTTGGAGTACAGCTCTACTGTGCACTACAACATACAAAAAAATCACTGTATTACTAATTGTAAGTAACAATAAGAGCAAGTAAGTCATCTGTGCGTGACCTATAAAAAAAACTAAGCATAAATGAGGAGCCTGTGTGTGTGAACATTTCCAGCTTCTGTCCTCTTTGAATTTTTCATCCAAATTTTGCATCCTGGGCTTCTCTCCAAGTTTGACAAATGTTAATTAGAAAAAGAAGGAGTTGGTTGATGCTGTGCTGCCAGGCTGGCTGCGTGCCCGCGCGGGGATGTCAATGCTGCAGTGTACCCCCACAAGGCAGCTGCACGTGCATGTGCACCCCGGCCTCTCCCGGGGCTGCAACCAGCAGCAGAACAACATGCCTGTGAAAACCCTGGCCTACTTCCTGCAGTCTCACTGCTTTCCATTTGCTTGTGGATGGATTCATCTTTTAGGAAGTGGTTGGGTGACACCTGGCAAAGGCATGAAGTAGCTCAGGAAAAGTTAATCAGTACCTGGGAGGTTAAAGTAAACAGAGGATATGACCACTGTTTTTTTTGCATGAATACTGCTCATAGGTAGGGACTTTCCACAGAAAGCTTGGAGATAGCAAAGGCTATTTTCATCTGCCATTTCCTCCTTTCAACGTATTTCTTCATTCAGCAAATGCCCTTACCATGGCTTCCTCATGTATTAGCTAATACTTAGCTATTGCTCCAGGGCTTGGTGTTGCTGGAAATGTCTGTCTTTCAGCCTCCTAGTAACAGCCCTACCATTTCACAATTATTCCCACGCAACACTGGAATGAGCAGGGTTGAGAGCTTTTTATTGAGAGTAAGTAACGATTTGAATAAATGCTAGTCTTTCACTTACTGCCTAGTTTTACTCTGTTCTTTCTCACTCCTGGTCCTAGTAGTTAGGATTGGCTGTATTTCAGTACTCCATCCCAGAAGCAGCTGAGATGCTCATATGCATACTGTTGTAAAAATCAACAAAGGTGAATATTTTAAGGTCAGAAGGACAGAATAATTATTTCTAATAATATTCCTCTTGATAACACACTAATTGCCATTGTTCATTCAAAAATATTTTCCTGTTTCTGTGGTTTTCAAAGGATGACAATACTTAAAATGACATCTTAGTGTTACTCAATAGTAACACAAAGAATTAAACTCTGGAGTGTGGGCATCCCTTGGACAAAAAGTTTCCCATTCCTCCTCTAGTTTTAGGGCAGAAATTTCATGTTTTATCTTGGTAGGGGGGCTATTGTAAGGCTTTAAAGAGTTCTCCCTATCCTTCAGTATGGCTTGTCCATGAGCATTTTCAAAATGGATCTTTTCAAAGAATCCATTTGGGAAAGAATGCAAGCCAGTAGTCATACCAAAAGGGACAGGCTGTTTGTGAAATTTTCCTAGAAACTAGTGCCAAAAAAAATGGTGCAGAAGATTTCAAAGGGTTTGACAGCAACTGTTGAACATTGTTTCCTTTGTTACAGGAGGTGCACAAGTTTGTGGTATGGTCGCAGGACAATTTCTGCAAAGTTTGTCAAATGCTGTCTAACATCAGTAAAAACAATGAAAACTGTGATCTTAAAAGTGTCACTCATTAATTTTGTACTAATTTATCCAGCAGCTATTTCATTATAGCCTTCTGCAGAATGCCTGTAAACTCAAGTAAAACATTCTTGAAGAGTTTCATCATCTTCAGCTATATAATATTGACAACGAAAAATAAGAAATATTGTTCTGAGAAGACTTTTCCTGGGACAGAAGAGTATACTCTAGGTGTGTAGCTGGTTTTGAGGGTTTTTTTCTGTAAGTAGTCCATTATGCTGACTTATGTTTGAATAAGGACATACCTGCTAGAATGTCTGGGTTTGTGAGAACTCTTACCAAAAAAAAAAAAAAAAAGATAACTTGGTAATAACTTTGCAGTAACTGTGTAAGATAAGATAAACAACTGAAAGCCAGT
Organism: Phylloscopus collybita; assembly: GCA_027886175.1. Classification (NCBI taxonomy): domain Eukaryota; kingdom Metazoa; phylum Chordata; class Aves; order Passeriformes; family Phylloscopidae; genus Phylloscopus; species Phylloscopus collybita. The sequence goes on from JAJNNQ010000024.1 coordinate 20,744,602, forward strand.
TCAGCTTTCTCTCAGTTGTGAACACGATTGATATATGGGTAACAAATTCATACGGATGGAATGAAAGATCTTCCTTTAAAAAGCTCTTCCATACTATCTTGGCTTAAATGTACAAAACATGCCTTCACTTAGTTATATTCCATTTGTTGCTTCTAGTTAACCTTCACCTCTCTGGAGTGCACAGTGTACTCCTCTGTGATGTTTCCCTCCAAGTAGTTGGAAGTTTGACAACATGACCTGAATTTAACGGACGTGCTCAGTCCATCTGCGCATCTGCTAAGCTGGGTGGAACCGCCTTGGTGTGTCTCTGTAGATTGCCACCTGTGAGCAGCCACTGCTGACACCGAACCAGTGTGGGTGTCAGGAGATGAGAAGCAGGCAGCTGCTCCCACTTCCTGTCAGAGAAACCGCAGCTTCTACGGTGCTTGGCTCCTGTAGGAGACTGTAGAAGGCTGGACAGACTGAATTTGCTAGTACAGCTACATACAGAAGAAAGGTGAACACCATGGTGCTTGTCACCCTTCTGCTAAAAGCAGCTAATCAAAACTCAGCATCCTATTGGTTGCTCTAATCAGGGGGAGGAAGAAGTGGTGAAGAAGCCAATGATAACTTTTGTGCCTAGAATGGATCAAGGAAACAACAGAAAATAAAACACAGAACGTGGTCACAAATTCAGGTATTCTTCTTGATCTCTTGACTAGTTTTTGGGGTCAGGCTAAGCATTCTGAGTAAGCATGGGCTTTCCTACCTCACCTGTGTTTTTTCAGACCTTCACTACCTCTCTGTTTTCTATATGCAATAACATTTAAACCTGAGGCCTCAGAATTTAGACTGGATCATTTATCTCTTGTCTGGTGGACAGACATTTTTATGTTGCACCTTTCAAAACCACCTGCTTCTGGGAAAAAACTTCCTTTTTATCTTCACCACAAAGAGTTGTATTGATACCCAGAGTTTCAAAGCAGTTTAACTTGACCTCTACCGGCATAAGGTTTGGCTAGGAGGAGCAAAGCTTCCATTTGTGAAAAGCAGTTGTTCTGTTCAGTGTGGAAGAAAAGAAGAAACGGAGGAAGATATGGCCAGACAATGTATCTTCTAGAAAGCTGTAATATTCCCTGCACCCAGATTTTTATCCTATGCCAACATATTGTGTCTCTGAACACCTGAATTTGCCATTCCTGATTGTAGCAGAGTGAGCCCAACATAAAGCTTGAAGAACATAGCAATGAGCAAGACCTATGGCATACAGAAAGATCTTTCAGTGCTCAACAGTAACTAGGTCTGCATTTGAGATGAAACATGTCATTTATTTTTTAGAGACCCAGAATACAAAATACCAGTTTATCAGTGTGAGGGACCTTCTGACAAGTAGCAGAAGCAGCTTTACTGTGGTGCAGAAACTGCAATAACAAAGTCTTTTTATGACAATCCATCCTATATTTCATCCCAGAAAATGCTGATAGCTCTTTTTCGCCATGTCTTAAGTGTGCCAGCTCTATTATATGGATCCCAATCTTTAAACCATGCTTTGGCAAATGTGTCCTTTGTGGCACTTGTGTGATCGATTATGCTTTACTCAGTGCCGTGATTGTTTACAACACACCACAGGCTTCCAGTGCATGAAGACACATTTATTACAGACAATGGTGCCAGTGCTGATCTGTTCTTATTGGCCATTTCAAAACAAAAGCCAGACAAAAAGGCATCTGTTTTCAGTGGCTGGTCAGGTTAGTACTGGAAGTCTCTTCTTGGTGCTTTTCACCCTATGTTGGAATACAGCTGCCAGTGCTCAGGGGCCCCTTTCACTTTGGGCCACCTCCCTAGAAGAGTTGCTGTGGACTTAGGCTAATTCTAGCCCTGACCTGCCTTTCACAAGCTGTTCAGGCAAATCTTCACAATGAGTCATTAGAGCCCTACAAATGGTATACAGTTAAAACATCCAAGAGTGTCAAAATGAGTCATATTTTTCAAGTGACAATTGCTATTTTGAGTGACTGTTTTGCATTACACTTACCAGGACATGCAGGAAACAGCAGTGTTTAAGCTTTCCTGCTGCTCATGGTTCCTAGCACGTGACCAGCCACAGCAGTTATGTCACTGAGCCACACCTTGCTCTTGCCCAGAATTCATAATCCCAGGCATACATGTCACCTTACCAGAAGGAAGTGACTTCTACAAAAAGGTGTTTCAGGCAAAGGAGGGTGTTGCTTTCAGTGGCCAGCCTGATTTGCTGGCCACACACCCTGTATTGAAGACAGCTGAAAATGAGACCCTACAGGTATCTGCAACAGTACCAGAATAAAGAGAGAAGAAAGGCAAAGTTAAGGACATGATAGTAGTGACCATTCCTATGGATTAAGACTTGGAAGACAAAAGCTGGGGAACACAAAGAAACAATTGGACATGCCCATGCAGAGAAACAATCCCAAAAAGGAAACGGTAAGGCTGCAACTTGGAAAAAGTCCTCCATAGGTGGAGGAGCATGTTTCTGTCCTGCAGAGGGGCAAAAGGGATTTCTGCATTTGCAGAGAAAAGCCAGAAAGGAAAAACAGCACTGGAATGAGCATATTTGCTATGAGAGTGATAAGTGAGAGAAATGCACACAATAAGAAAAAGGTGCAGCTCATTGGAAGAGGTAAAGAAGAGGTATTGCGGCTGAGGCGGACAGACAGGTTAAAAATGGAAGTTCTCTACAGCCTTAATGTAAGCTAACACAAGCCACGGGACATTCCCACCAGCCTATACACATGCAAACAACCCAAACAAACAAACCTGTTTACCACAGCTACCTTTGGTGTCCAAAAGCCACAAGAAGAAATAAAACAAGGAGAGAAGAAAAAATGGGGGAGCTAAAAGGTTAGGTGAGGACAAGAGTCTAGGCCACTTCAGAAACAAGCAAAGAAAATTCTAAACGGAAGAAAAGGAAGGGGGGAGGAGGAGGAAGACAGAAACCAGTGAGCTGAGTATGCAGGAACAGTGTTGGTTTTCACATAAATCTCCTTTGTGCAGCTCTTCCAGTTCTGATCACTGAATAGCTGGAGCAGTTCCCACTGTTCTGCAGGGAAATACTGCATTATTTGCTGCAGCCACAATGAAACAGTTAAGCGCAGTGTAAACTCTTGCAGTAGTACAAGCAAGGCCCTACCCGTAACAGCTACAAGCCTTGTTTGGCCTACAGCAATGAGGAGAAGAGGGAAAAATTAAGTAACCCTTTCCAGAGCACTGTTTTCCCTCTTGCTTTTTTTTATTTCTCTATGGAAATGAGCCACATTTAACTGCTGCTGATTGGCAGATAAACAGGATTTAATTATTTAATGTTGCAAGTTTGATATAATATTAACAAGTAATAGGGAAATTTCAAACAAAACTAAAGCTGTTTCATAGGGGTTTTTTTCAGTTGACCAGTAGTACCTCCAGTGGAGTTCCTGTTGAACACTTCCCTTTTTTTTCCTGTTTACAAGTCCAAATTTGGTGTCAAAGGGCAGAACTCACAACTGTCACTTCAGGCAGGTTTAAAGACAGTTATAATTAAATACAACTTAGTTGAAAAAAGCATCTGTTGGAGACCTGCTCCTTGAGGAGAGCCATAAGCTAAATTTAAAGTTGCTTCATGTAGCCCAGAAAATTAATTTCATCCTTGTTTCTTTTTTGTCCATACTCCAAACTGAAGACTTGTGATGACAAGTTGATTGAAAATACTCATACCATTTGAAATGCCAAACTAAATTCAGGTGGAAAAATGTCCACATGAGAAGGCCAAAATTCTGTACAAACCAGTAGCAGGAGTTCCAGCTAGGGTTCAGCTGGAGTGCCGCCTGTCCCTGGCATCCTGCCCCAGAGCCACAGACCAAGCATATGTCTGTGTGCCCTGGCCTGGGCCAGTCTGGGAAGACTCCTGGCCCCACAGGGATCCACCAAGCTGGAGATGGCAGTGCCTTGTGGTCTGCCTACACTGGCTCTGGCAGCCCCAGCTCTTTAGAGGCGCCCACCTGTACAGGCAGGTGTTGGGATGAAGCCTGTCCAGCGATGGAGCACGCTGCCAGACAGTTACACTAGGAAAAAGCAAACATGGCCCTGGGACTCCAGCTTTCTGCTGGGATAAACAGAGCCAACGAGAAGCTGCTGTGGGTGTGTTCAGCTGCCCCTCATCTTCACGTTTCTGTTAGTTCCCTGCAGGAGTTGCCGATGCATAGCAGTGTGATGAGCAGGAACAGCTCCCAGATGAGGCTGAAAACTAATCTGGTAGGAGCATCCCCCTGCCCACTCACCCCATGCAGTCAGCTCAGCAGCCCCTTGAGAAGACAAAGAATGGGAAACAGAGGAAAGGAGGGCATTGGGGAGTTCTCTGTTGGCAATGCACAACCAGCTTGCACTGGTGGTCTAGCTGCCGCCTGCAGTGCCAGTCTGTGATTCTCCATTAGCCATTATTGGGTCCTAACAGTACTGAAGAGTTTCACCACGCAGGCAGGCAAACAGTACATAATAATTAAAACTAAAATACTCTGCTAATTATTCCAGTACTTAATTTTTCTTACATTTGAATTTATTATTGAGATTCTGTCAGAGAAATGTCAGAGAAATGATTAAATGATCCTACCTCCACCTCGCAAAAGCTTTTACTTTCAAGACAGAGTAGATTCCTTGCTGGTCACTCCCCTCTGGACCCTCATGAATATAATTCTGAAAGACCTTTATGGCTAAATAAATACTGAGGAAAAGAATGGTAGAATTCCAGCCACTTTATCTCATACTATTATAATAATAATGCCAGCTACTTTATCTCATACTATTATAGTAATGAAGATCTTGTATAATATTATTACCCTTTTATACTCATTTTGGCCTTTTCTCTGTTGTCTTGGAACATCTCCTTTGTCATTCATTGATTTTATTCCCAATAATAGCATTGCACTGAAGCACAGGGTAGGCTGAGGCTCTTGCACATAACCATACAAGAAGTCAGAACAATCGCATTCACACATGGTGCTTTTTAGTGTAGTATCTGTTGTCTTCAGTGCAAGTTGCATCTCCGCTCTTTCTCTATTGTGGGCTCTAATTAATATATGCAGAAAACAGGAGCTCAGGGAGTCTGAGCTAAAATAGACTGGAGGCTGAGGACCCAAGAAAGTAAGAACTGTTGAATATGTTTGCTCTTGTCCTTAGGCATCCACATCTGAGCGCTGTCATTACAGAACATGGAGCCAAACTGCTTTTAGGGCAGACCCAGCACAGCCAGTTCATATATTCTACAGCACCTGAATTTGGCCTAAATCTCACAGAGTTCTTGCCATCGACTGAAGCTTTGTGGCTAACAAACTACACATCATCACAAATCATGTTGCACACTCACTGGCGAAACATTCCTCACTCAGTTGTCTCCCTGTTCAAACAGCTTCATGTACTACTCAAAATGCTCTATAGACGTAGCATACGTGACATTACATGCACATGAAAAGTCTCTAAAACAATTAAACATTTGCTAATCTTGTGGGGACATTGTGCTGAAAGGGGTGTATCCATCAGAAGAAAACCAATTCCATTTCATGCAAGCTTATCAAGAAAACATGCACAATATGCAACCATTTCACAGCTGCCAAAAGAGATCAGTCTAATTTCTTTTTTTAGCTAGAAGGGATAATACAACCAGACAAAGCTGTTGGAAGCCAAGAAGACTATTAAAAAGTAGAAACCATCCCCAATTTCATCCAAAGGTGGAAGAGTTTGTGAAATCAAGCACTTGGCCAAGTGACATAGTTGTGACATTAATGTGGCTGCATGTGAGGCATGTCTATTAGTGCATTTATTGAACTATCTGTAATCCTGAGAATTAAACTTAAAGAAAACATTTTGTGCAGTTCTGTTTCTGGTATTTCTCTGTCCTCATCTCTCCCATCCTCCTTTCTCTCTATGCCCTTCTCATGCCTATCCCATACAACAACTGGTTGCATGCTAACAATATTTTTCTTTGTGTCTCTGCAAATACCATTAGATCCAAGCATGTCTCATGGAATTTTAGGCTATCATCTGTTCATATGTACTGGGTAGTCAGCAACTTCCACAAGACAACCATTCTCCTCACCCAGATTTCATTTGCTTAAAAACAACAGGAATTCTTACAGTTTGTTTTAAATTAGCACAGAAAGGAGCCCTCCCACTTGCCTCCCCAATTGCACCCAACCTGCATTTGGACGCATTAAGAATAAAATCAATGAAAGCCAACCTGCATGCCATTAGAAACCATTCAGGCCAAAGAGGGGGCAGATGTTAAAATAATTGGCAAAAAATGACTACTGAAAAAAAGAGATTTTGTGTAGGGTGGCTGGATTATCCTGCCCAATTGGAGACTGAGAGCTGCTGAACCAAGACAGAGGGAGGACAAGGCTGAGAGTGTTGGGGTTGTCCAGCTTAGAGAAAAGAAGGCTCCAGGGAGCCCTTGGAGCAGCCTCCCAGTACCTAAAGGGGCCTGCAAGAAAGCTGGAGAGGGACTATTGACAAGGGCAGGTAGTGATAGGATAAGAAAAAATGGCTTTAAACTGAAAGATTTACATTAGATGTTAGGAAGAAATTATTAACTGTGAGGGTGGTGAGACATAGGAACAGGCTGCTCAGAGAAGCTGTGGATGTGCCATCCCTGGAAGTGTTGAAGGCCAGGTTGGATGGGATTTTGAGCAATAAGGTCTAATGGAAGCTGTCCCTACATGTGGCAGGGATGTGGTGGGAATTGGAACTAAATGATCTTTAAGGTCCCTTCCAGCCCAAACCATTCTGTGATTCTAAGGGCTGCACAGTCCTTGCCTGGGCTCCGCTAGGAAGCTGAGTGAAGATGGCATGGACTCCTCCTGGGGATGGCATGTGAGCTGCCACAGGAAAGTATGGTTCCAGGAGATTGTGCTTCAGAGATATACCTAGGAATCAAAACTTTTCTGTTCTCTGGGAGAGGGTAGTTAATGAATTACTCCAGGGATAAGTGATCCATGTCCAGCAATGGTTCCCCATGCAAGGAGCCCTTATAGACACTATGTGAATATGTTTACATTTTTCTGTGTTTGTGGTGCAGTCACTGTTCAGATCCTTGTGGCTTAATTATCCTCTTGGGACCTCAGTTACTGCCTCTGAGTAGGCTGATATGTCCCCATCTAGATATTCCTCAGATGAAAGCAGTGATATTATAATTACTACAGTACCATCGTGCTGCAAATGCACTGCTTGTGCTTGGTTACCTACCACAGATTTAATCCATGGGCATAACAGTCCCATAACTTTGTCTTTTCACAGCCTGGATCTTCAAAGGAAGACCTTTTGTTTCCATCCAGGATGATAAATGGGTTTTAGCTTTATTTTCTCAGAGGGAAGCTTATGTGATTGTACTGTCTGTCATCTGTCTACACCGATAAGTTTTTAACTGCCACAGCCAATTATAATTATTTCCAAAGGAAAAAACTGCCAGAGGCAGACATCTCCATGATAATTATATTTCTATGGATTTTGTGAAAGACAGCAGCAGACTGGGTTAGGGCTGAGGAGGAGGAGGGAGAGGACAAAGCACATGACCACACTGAGAGTGTGCCATGTCAAGAAAGTCTGGGAGGCCTCAGCTGATCCTGAGACCATCCTGGCTGAAGGCAGCCAGCCAGCCAGTCTGCGGCACTGGAGAGTTACTGAGCATTGGTGTCTCTGCAGACATCTCACAAAACGTACTGTTCTTGTCCAGGGGTGTGATTTCACAGGGGACATCACTGTGGCTGTGGCTGCTGCAGTGCAGAGGGGGAGCAGGCACAGCCCTTCTTTCTGCTGGCTGTGATGCAGGGATCTTGTTGTGTTGATGCAGGCAGTGGCCCTGTGTTTGCCCTGGGTCTGTACTTGCAGGCTGCAGAACCTGGGTGGTGGCTGGGCCTGGCTGGGCTGGGCTGAGCTGGGCTGGGCTGAGCTGGGCTGGGCTGGGCTGGGCTGGGCTGGGCTGGTAGGTGCCCCCAGGCAGGACAGACAGGCAAAGTGCAAGGCACGGTCAGCACGCTCCATGCTGCGACTAATTGAACATAATGGGTGCACTGCTAACAAAGACTCATAGTGTGGGAGACAGTGTGTTCTCTGTGCTCAGAGACCTGCCAGCCACTAATGAAAGCTGCTAAGGCCAGCTTTGTAAATGCATTTAGGTGACTGAGCCAGATATTTGAGGACAGGTAGAGTCTAATTCTCTCTGAAATCAAAAGGGACTCTGACTTGCACTTCATGGGAAGTCATGTCTTTAAACAGCTTCAAAGCTATGAACATTTCTTCTTAAATATTTTAGAAGAATTGACCCTCTCTCTGAGTGAATCTTGTATGAAATGAGATGTTTCTAGAACCCTGGAGAACCAAGTAACTTAGCTGAACCTTTTTCTGGAATACATACTTTTCTGGATACATACTGCTTCACCATTCCAGGACATTCTTGGAAGAAGCAAAATGCCTAAGGTGAAAGTGGATCACCATCTTCACTGCCTAGCTACCATGACATGTAATTCCCCTTGGCTTGTCAATAATCTGATCCAGTTCTCCAGGTCTTATGTAAGTGGAGGGCAGCTGCAGGTAACCCTGGTTGCTCTACCTGGCTGTCTCAGCTGTGGCCTGCAGCAGGGGCTCAGTGACCTGGAACACAAATCTGCATTCAGAAGCCCTCATGGCAGGAGTTTCACAGGCTGGAGTTTCACACCCCCCTTATCTCACTGTTCAGCTGAACCTTTCCCAGAGTGCTTTCTGTTGAGCAGAGTGAACAGGATTTCTTGTCTCCCACATCCCCCCACTAAGTCACTAATGTCACTAATTTACCTGATAAATCCCAGCAGCTACAGCTGCAGCTGAAGAAAGGAAAATGCAAAAAATTGCTTTCAAATACACAAGAGTAGAAAGAGAGTAAGCGAGGAAGGGGAGGGTTGGGAGCATGAAAGAAGCACTGTTTTGAAATGGAGGACAAATGACTGCATTTTAGCCCTACCAAACATCTGTGAAAGGTTAACTTTTCTTCACAGCATTGCTTTATTTTTGCCTAGGTCTTCAGCAACTGTAACTCAGCCTTTGGCCCTTGGGAACTTATTTAATGTGCTAATGCTTAGAAGTCCATTAATATTTATAAATGTCATTTGAATTCCATTTTTACCTTCTTACCCAGGCAGGAGCACTCGTAAAAAGAAAATATTGTTGCTTTTCCTCTTTTAATTTTTTCCCCCATTTTTGTTGGGTTTGGTTTTGGTTTGTTTGGGTTTGGTTTTTTTTAGAACTGTAGTAAGTTCAGGGTTGAGCCTGTTCTAAAAATGTCATATTCTATAGAGCTGTGATATACAGTTTTGCTAGCCTGCCTATGCCCCCAAGAAGGGCCTGAGAGTTATGTGTTAGGCCTGGAAAAATGGAGATGGTGTCTATTCTCAGCTCTGCCACTGGCTAATTATGCAACCTTAGTCAATTCATTTAACCTCAGCACGCTTAGGTTTCCAGATCAGAAGCGAAAGGGATAAAAGGCTCCTCTGTGAATCCTTTGTGGTGCCTGAGGGAGAACAAAGTATTACCCATCACATTGCTGCCTTGTGAGCTCTGGGTGTGGGTGGTTTCTGTGTTAGGGTTGGGTACCTGTGGTAAGGGAGTCCAGGAACACAGATGGAGGTCTGGCCACTGCATTTCTTACCAAGGGAGACAGCCTTCACTGCCAGTTTGACAAATCACAGCTACTGACACCCTTTGCTTTAGGCACTCAGGCTTTTATGTCACTCTTCAGCAGTTTCCTGCCAGCCACAGCAGTCACTGACTTCTGTACATTGGCTTTTGTATGTGACTCGTGCCTGTCACAGCTTGCTGACCCCAGAGAGTGATCAATGGCTCTCCAAAGAGCTGTAAACAAGTATAAAATGGCAGATCTGTGCCTCGTAGTGGTAATAAAATAAGTTACCTAATTTAGAGACCAGAAGTGTGCCTTGGAAGTCATAAATGGGCCACTCAGGCAGTTTTCAAAATATATGACCTCTCACTTTCGGAGCACTTGGACTTAAACACAAGTCAGCATTGGGGATGTGCTTTTTACAGCTGCTGAGATGTGTTTCTCTGTGAGCTTCTACAGCATGCACTGCTGGGCAAAACAAGAGTGATGTTAGTGGTTAAAAGCACGCAGCTCTTGTATTACAGCAGGGGTTGCTCTGTGTTCCTGGTTCAGAACGGAAAGCAGAGCTGCCCGACCTTTTTTCAGTGGGCATCTGAACAGCCTTGTGCTGCACAGTCCTGCTGCCCAAAACCATCAGCAAGCAGAGGCACTGCAGACATTTCTCAGCAGCAGAAGGCAGAACATTACAAGACAAAGTATTTCAGGTGCACACCTAGCTGGATGGCACAGCAAGCTCCAACATGATCAGGGAAACTGCATGTGAAGAGTTTATCTTTGAGGATTTGTGAGACCGGGCTCAGTAGTACAGGAGGCAGCAGCACCTGAGAGAGCAGTGCTCTCCCACGCGAGGCTCCTGGCCCTACGAAATTTCCCATGCTCGCTGTTTTGCTTCTAGGCCAGCGTGGGTGTGATACGTGTTACCTTAGCAACAGGGACAAGTGCGTGCTGCAGCTGTAGCCTTCTCCTCTTTGCAGCAGGACAGCACCCCTGGTTTTCTTACAGAAAATGCTGCGCAGCTCTCCACAAAGGGGACCCCAGTGCCTGTGGCTATCAATGTGCTGGCACGCAGGGCACAGATATGAACTACGGCTGACGCAGATATGTCTTCCCTGCTACCCTCTGCTCCAGCTCATCTCTCCTGGCCTCCAGAGAACATCATCTGAGTCAGTCTGACAGAAGCAGGATCAGCAGCTTTGTGCCAGCCCCCTCCATCGTTTCTCGAGTCAGATGGCTCCCACAGCTCAAGGCTTTTTACTAAACGTGAATGCCGGAGGATGTCTGAGGGCTTTATGAATATCTGAAGGAAACAAACGCGGCAGTCACGGCATCGGTACCCATTAATCACTTAGGGTGTGCCGGGGGAGAATTTAAGAGAATAGAGACTCGGGAAGCAGGGGGGTGTTTGTGGGGTAGACTCATCTAATATAAAGATGCAAACCCCCATAAATGGAGAAAATCCTCATGAAACCTATGGAAATTCAGTTTCCCACAGAATTTTGATTCTGTCCTGGCTTCCATCCTCTGTTGAACTTTGGGACTTGTAACAACATTGTAAATATGTACATATCTATAAATGTACATAAAAGGTGTGTTCCCGAAATATATTTAACAGTCCTTTTTTTAATGCCTCACCAACACATATGTCTGAGAACAAAGTATGCATAGATTCAAAATTGTAAGACAACTCTACGTTAGAAGGTCTAAAAAGAGCCTCTCCCGGAAAAAAAATTAACTCGTAGAAACATTTGCTAAAATAGTCAAATGTATGTATTACTAGAAACATAGGGAAAAGGAACATTTATCCTCGCTTTTAAATGAAGTGCAGCAACTGATCACTTATAAGTTCTTCAGTGTTTTTGAGCACTTTGTGTTTCACTTGCACTTAGTGCGTACGACTGCAGCCAGGACCAAACATTCGCCTGGCAAAACGGGTCTTCCAAAGGTTTTAAACGACACGGAGGATGCGCTCAGCCCCCGGCGTCAGCTGACTAAGGGGAAGGGACGGGGAAAACGAAAGCGCCCCCTCCGCCCCCTTCCGCCCCGCCGGGCCGCGGCCCTACCCACCCCAAAGGGGTTTTTACCCTCTCAAAAATCAAGATCTTTCGTAATCAATCAAGCGGTGGACGAGTCACCCTGTCGATGCTTCCCCTTTCACTGGAGTCAGCACCTTCCCCTGGCAGCCATTTTACGCGGGCCCGACCGCGACCCTCTGCGCTGTGCGTGCAGGGAAACGCGAACCACAACACCGTGGCCCCGGAGCTCGGGCGGACGTGGGACATACGTCCTGCTAATCACTTTAAAAAGACAGAAAACACCACCAAAACCAAATCACGGCAGCTCACCCCGCAGGCTGCTGCAGAGTGAGTCCCGGCAGCAGTGGAGCGGGCGGGCGCGCGCACGCACCCCCGCGCGCGCGGCCGCAGCCAATCAGCGACCGGAGAGCCCCCTCACCCCCCCCCTCCCTCCCTCCACCGCCGCCCGCTGCGGCGGCGCTCGAGCCGCTGTTGCGCCGGGCCGCGCTGCCGCCGCTCCGCCATGTGGCTGCTGGCCGCCTCTGTGCTGCTCGGCGCCCTGCGCGCAGGTGAGTGCCCGCCGCACCCGCCCTCCTGCCTTCTCTCCCCTGCCCCCGTCGTCCTGACTCCTCCGGCTGCGCAGCAGCGATCCCCTCGAGCCGCATCCCGTGCGGTCCCGGCGCGGAGACCCCGGCGGTGTCTCCGGAGGGGCCCCCGGGGTACGAGGGAAAAGCTGAGCTGCCCCCCGAGCCGCGGGGAGGGTTGGGTCGGGTGGCGGCGGCGGCGGCCGGCGGGGGCCGGTCCCGGTGCTGGCGGGGCGGAGCGGCGCGGCCGCCGCCCGTCCTGCTGCCGCTCCCGCCGCTTGGCGAGGGGACTCGCGGTGCTCCTGCCCGGAGCTCCCGGCTGTTCCTGCGGGCAACCGGCGCGCGTGGGACTGCGGGTGCGTAGCGGTAGATCGCCATCCTTTGGGAAGGAGCGGGGATACACACTTAAACACACACACACAACACACGCTGCCATCCAGCCCCCGCCGCCACCGCTTCCCGCATCTTCCCCGGGGCCGGCGGTGGGCTGCTCCCCGCAGAAGTTGCGGGGGAGAGGAGAGACAGCGTGCCCAGAGCTCTGCTCCTCACCTCCTGTGCATTAGGGCAGCTCAGCTCCCTGTGCGTTCCTGAAACAGCCACGCTGGTCCTCTGCTGCACAGGATCTAGGGTTGGACAGCGTTTCTTGATCTTTAATATTAGGTTTGAATGCCATCGAAGTGCAGTTGACATTGCACAATCTTAAATTCTTTTCTCTGCCTTGAGAAGAAACTCGCTGGGGAGACAGGGCTAACAAAATTTCACCGAGGTGCGGGTGCTGTAGTGTTGTCCTGTCAGTAAGCAGGACATCGAAACTTGCATGTTTAAACCTCATGCTGAAATTCTAGTTTGGATTCCGGGGTTAGCAGCAGGCTGCCTTAAATGTCAAGTGCCCCATCGTGATTTGTACGAGAAGGTGAGAAGGGCCGGCTCCCTACAGATGCAGTGACCAAACTTAAGTAGTTTTGTCAACTGTGTGCAGCAGTTTTGAATTTGCACTGCATGTGCAGCAGCTTTTCTGTGGCTGCTTCACAACTGCAAGTTCGTCAGAAGCCCCCATGCTGCTTAGTGTAAGGTTCTAAAATTGTCACCTTCATGTGACACCTCTGAGATGATAATCTACAAGAAAGTTGGAGGCTAAGAGCCCACCCAGTAATCCATTGCCTCCAGGATTTGGTAACCATTGGGAGAGGGTTCTCTTGGCTTCCTCTTACCACCAGAATTACTGGAAAGTTGGTAGTGGAAGTAACATCTGCAGGAAGCTGTCGGGCTCCCTTTAGTGGGAGAGCGGCCACAAAACCTCTTCCGTGAAAGCAGCCAGATCGCAGAGGACAGAGTCCACAAAAATGTAAATGTGCTGGCTCAAAGAGAAGAAAAATCCCAACAGTTATTGTCATGATTTAGTGTGTGAAACAGGTGTGAAATTTGTTTCACAAAGAATCATTGAAGATTTTAATTGCATATGCTTGTTTTTTATTAGAGCATAGGTTAAGGTTTGTGTATAGTTTCCCTTTATTCTGATTTCGTTGCTTTTATTAGTTAAAAAATACAACACAATGAGTAAACCAGAGAATACTTCCTTCCTTCATTGTGAAGTGCTGTCATGCATAATATATATATAGACACAGTTTATTTTAAGCTTTTGATATTAGTAGTAATCCAGGAAACAATTTTAAATTGTTTTTTTAAAAAAGTTTAGATTTTAAACAATTTAAAAATTAACAATTTTTAAACAATTTAAAAATGTTAGAATATTAAAGCAGTAATTAAAAGAGGAATGTTTTTTAAATGTGATCTGAGACTCTTGATTTGATGGGAAAAAAAAATAAGGAGCTACTGCAAATAGTGACATAACTGTTTTTTTTCCTTTTTTTTTTTTTTTCTTTCTCCCCTTGCTTTAATTAAGTTTAGTCATTAAATACATATCATCATTCTGAGCTGGTTTTATACATGTGAGTCTCAGTAGTTCCCCTGAAGTCCCTGGAGCTATTCCAGTTTGTAAGTCTCAGTGCTTACAGTATTAGGGGATTGTCATATCCTTTCCCATATTTGGTTTTATCAGATGGATGTAGTAAAGCATTTTGAATTATTAATGTCTCTGGGACTTTGGGGAGCAATTACTATGAAGAAAGCTATTAAACTTTGTTATGATTTCATGCAAACAAGGAAAAATAGAGAAAATAAAATATTCAAAGCATTCATAGCTTACAGCCAAGCTAGTTTAATTAACCTTTTTTTCTGGTTCCTGGTGTAATTTATATACTGCTGTTAAAATTTTTGATATTCTTAAGAACTGATGAATGGATCTTCATTTCTGATAAAATTTTGGCATCAGGTTTAGGTCTTTCTTGAAAGAGTGGTCAGTCAGTAGTACTGTTTTAGAACTGCGGTGCAGTGTGGCAGAGAGATGGGAAAAGCCAGTAGTGTAACATAATCCTGTGAGGTCTTTATTTTTCCTTACCTGCATTGAATGTGGTTGTTAGATATGTTAGTCACAGTGATTTCTAATACAAGTTGGTCATTTTTACAAATTCTCCATTTTCAATTCTGTTGTGTATGCTGTCAAATACTTAGTAGTAATTTTATTCAATATACGGTATTGTGTGTGCACCTTCTCCACTGGAAAGGAAAAGAGAGAGACTCTGCAAGATATGATCCAAACCTATGGGCATTTGGCTCCACCTTCAGAGATAAGAAGGAATTAGTGACAAAGCTTTCTTGACCAAGCTGCCCTGCTTGCCTTCTCTCAGACGTGTTATAGTGAGCCTTTCTTCCCTGTATCCTTAATGAACTGTAAAGGAAGCTTGTGTGGAGCTGATGCATCGACCTCAATTTCTAGATACTTGTGTGATCAGCAGCAAAAACTGAACATCAGTGGGACAGCCTGTGGTTAATGTTATCTGCATGCTTTGCACAAACCAGGCAGCATTTCCACCTCTGAAATAGAAGTGCCCAAGTAAATAAATGGCAACCCATTTTTTTTTAATGTATGATAGGTTATGGTATCTATACATTACATGAATGCGAGGATGGCTGAGTTTGTGTAGAAGAGTAAGTAGAATTATAATAATGCCTGTTTTTTTGTCTTCTGTTGATCCCTTAAAGCATGATTCTCTTTTTGTGGTTTCACAGGAGAGTTTTTGTTTTCCCAATTCACTTGTTGTAATTATTTCTTCTTTGTTTTTGAGTATTAAGAAATAATTCTGAATGTGTCAATTTTCATTTTTCTTTATAGGTTCTGCCCAGTTGATACTTGTTGGGACAGGTATAATAGAAAAAAATGACTGTAATGAAACTGTAGTTTTACCTTGTCATGTGACTAATCTACAGAAGAAGGATGAAAATGACATGTTTGTTAGATGGAAAAAGCAAGGAGATGCATTTTTTTCTTACCGTGGAAAAACCAAGAAGTTTACTATTTCTCCCTCGTTTTCGTCTGCAAGATTTTTATCCCAGGCGGAATTAGTTGAGGGTGTGGCCTCACTGGTGCTCAAGAGTGCACAAGCAACTGTTGGAAATTACAGCTGTGAAGTAACAGAATCAAACAGAGAAGGAGAAGTAAAAATGGAACTTAGAAACAGCTCAGGTGAGTTGCCTGCTATTGTTTCAGAACCCTTTGGGAGGGAAAGCAAGCAAGTCTTAAGGGAAAGAGAAAAATAGTGAACATGGCAATGTATTCCTTTAAAGTGAAATACAAAAATTGTAGCGGCCAGGCCTTCTAACTTGTAAGCTGATATGGCTTATTTTGGTTTAAGTTAGAGGAGAGTGCTTCCATGGGAAAGATCTCAGCACGTTTTTTCGTTATGTAATAATGTCTGAGTGTGATTTACGTGCCATATAGGAAAATCTGTGCTTTCCCACATTGTTTTGATTATAGAGGTGCTGATATATTCAGCAGTCTCATGTTGTTGCATGACATATTTCTGATCATCTTCATAGTACTGAAATGTGTACATCCAACACAGTGGCTGCAGAGATCTTTTCTTGGAAGAATTGCTTCTTGCAACCTTTAACTGCTGGAAAACTACAGGTAGAACTAATAGAAATTCTGTTTTAAGAGCTCTAAAACTCAGTGTGAAGGTAGGCAGTTTTCTAGCGAGGTTGAAAATGCTACTGCTAGATGGCAACTTGTGGTTCTCTAGCATTAAATGTCATCGTCAAAAGACGGTGTTTAAAGTGATGTTAAAATGAATGAGATTCACTAAATGAATTTCTCATCCAGAGAGCTATTTTACTTTATCTTGTCAGTCCCAGCGCACGTTCTCCAGCGCCTCTGCTGTTGGATAATGAGTTCTGCTCTACATGTGTTATTTGTCCAGTGCAATGCAGGTGTGACAGTTTCACTGGACGTGGGTGTGCCTTGTTCATTTGTTTTGCACGGGAGACTTGCCTCTGGAGAGCTGCTCAGAACTGCTGAACGTGTTGCATATGTTGCACAGGGAGCCTTGCCCAGGCACTCTAGAATTTTGTTTGGTTTTGCTATTAGATTTTGCATTTCACAGTAAAATATTTCTGAAGCTCAAACAGATACTACTTGTGCCCTGCTGCAGACATTTGTGTAATTCTCGGTTGGGTCTAGTTGTTGAGTTAACCATATACCCTGCAAGGCAAACATGATCCTGAAGTTGAGAAGGGCACAGCCACCAAAAGTGAAGATGCTAGAAAATCATTTCTTCGAACACTGCAAAAACAGGAGGTTTCCCGTTTCCTTTGTTCTCTTACAGCTTATTCAGCTTTTTCTGACTGTTTATGCAATTCAGTGTTAGCTCCAGAAGAGGAAGCAAGGCTTGAGAATGTAGGAGAATCAAGTCCCATTTCCAAGTTTTATTTTTTCTGTGTTTATAATGATGAAATTGGTATAAAGACAACAGAGCAGGAAACTGATATAATTTTTCTGATTTCATTTTCTAGTTGTCAGTTGCGGCGATGAAACACCAGAGGAAAATTGTGGTTGGTGAAAAATTCATAGTTTTGAGGTTGCACTAGGTTTGAGAGTATATGCTACAGATGTAAAACTTAGGTTTGAGGGTGTAGTTGAAGGAAACAGAGTCGCTTGCTCTCTCTCTCAGTTCTTCTGCACAGCTTTTTGTTGCTTGCTCCTCCACAGTGTTCTAGAGAAACTCTCGAGACAATAAGCTAATAGAAGAAAGTGTAGTAAGTGAGCTTTGAAAAGGGTTGGTGGATAATGGAAATCCTGTACCAGTCTTCACTCTGTCATTTCTGAGAAATGAACTGATGCTGTCACTACTAGCATGTTCCAATTGATGCTTTTACAAAGATAGTCACTCAAGAGCCAGCTATCCTCCATCTCTCTTTAGATAATTCCTGGATTCACCTAGGCAGTGGGTAGCAGTGTGAACAGGATTTCTCTGCAAGTGCCCTCATCTTTGTGCACAGACACTCTTTCCTGATCAGGAGAGTGACTGTCAAGCCTGCCCATTTTCTTTTCTTTTTCCTCTCTTCATCATCTCTTTTCTTGCTGCTTTTTCTCTTCTCTTCTCTTCTCTTTCCTCCTCCTCATTGCTTCTGTTCTTCCTTCTTCCCCTGTTTCCTTTCCTTTTAACCTCCTCTCTTCACTCTTCTTTTCCCTGAGTCTGGAAGTCTCTCTTCTTAGCTTGGAACTGGCTGCCTTATGTTGGCATTCAAAACACTACTTTATGCCAGGAGTTTAATTGATTACTATGAAGCACCAGAGTAAGGGAAGTTTATTTTCAGGAAAATGCATTCAGCAATTCCTCTTCCTTGCATGTTGCATGTGTCCTGTAGTATTGCAAGCACTTCTGTACAGGAAACTTTCAGACTCCAGGACCAGACCACAAGTGGCTCTGTGCTGCACGCTGAAGCCCCAGCAGATACCAGGCTTCTTGGCTGCTTTCTTTTTGTGATAGCGGATAGTGTCAGCTGGAAATGCTACAGAGGAAGTGAAGTGGTTCTCAGAGTCTCTGCTTTCAGTTACTTTCTTTAATTATTCTCAGTTGCATTGAACAGCATTGCTGGGATTTGCCTTATCTGGGGAGTGGCCACTGTGCATTGAAGTTACTGTTCCATATTAGTTGCTTTTTCAATACTGCAAATGAAGCAAAAAGTCTTGCTTTAAATGATTCAATAAATTACCCTTGTTTTGGTGAGTTAAAAGTTAGCAGCTGTTTCTGCATTTTCTTGCCTTCAGCATAGTGTTTGCCTTGTATTTCTGTTGTATGCGCTTATCTACTTCTGTGACCTCTTGTGGGAGGAGGGGAGGGAAGGGAAAGAGGGAAATTTGTGAACTTAAAAGCTACCCTCAGGGTATTTAACTGGCATTGAAAATTGTGAGGTATTGCTGCTTAATTACCTATTTCTGGAGCAACAGATACAACTTCTATGTATGGAGAAAATGCAACAAATATGCATCTTAATGAAGGTTTCTTTGGAAGCAAATGTGCAGGCAGAGGAATGGTGGCAAATATAATGTAAGAAATGTAGACTTTGGATTCCACTGAGTGAACCTAAATGAATATGTGAGCAGAGATGCAAGAATTAACTGCATTTTCTAGTTCAGTGGAGATATTTTCAGAATTTTATGTTGGAAGGTGGCTTACAGGGTCTTAAAGCATGACTGACTGAGCAGCCTAAGGCATCCAAAATGCAGGGGAAAAAAAGTCTAGATGGATGATGTCGGGAAGACCTGAAATTAATAAGGCAATGTTTCCCTCTCACTTAGGCTAGCTCCTGTATTCCTTACCACACATCTGGATTTCTTCCGGAGCTACTGCCATTGAAAGTAGAGTAGAATGGCTGAGGAGGCCTCAAACTGGACTTGAAATGTCTTCTCTGCTTAGCCTAAATACTGTTTTTCTTATTTTTGTAGTTCCACAAGTTCAGTAACTTGTAGTACCAAAAATTAGCACCAGCATATTCTCTGCTCCAGTGGAAGTTCAGGCTGCCAGTTTGGAAAATACTGGGATAACTGGAAGTACTGAAAGAGTAGGTTATCACACAGAAGAGCAGGGAGAAAATGCATAGGTAGTGGACATAGGTTTCTCAGCCTATTGTAATTCTTAATGCTAAATTACATATAGTATTGGGCAATCTAGGGCATAGCCTAAGAGGAATGATAAATATAAAGCAAATAGCTTCAGTTTTTGTTCTCTTCCTACTCTTTTTCTTTGTTTATTCTCTAGGATCATGGTTCCTTCTAGTGGAAAGGGCTGTCATCATATCATTGGTGTGCTCACTTGTTATTTTGTGTGCAGCTCAGTTAAGTGTTATTGGTAAGTATTAATTCTTTGCAGTTACTGATTTGTCCTGAAATCACTTCCATGCATAAAGATATCGATGTAAAATGAAAGGTGTTGCTAACATCTAAAAGATGTGTGGGAATTGATCCAGATAATACACAGAGACATGATGTGTGTGAAGCTTTTCTTCATTGTTGATTCACCATGACATTATTGAATAATTCAAAAATATTTCATTATATGGCCATAAAATCAATATGAGAGGAAGATGGTGTGCTCTCTTCTGAAGTAAAACTTTTCATTAGTCTTTTTGCACTTAGTTAAGCACTTTGGATTAGTTACAATTTAACACTGACATTGGTGATTTTTAAAAATCTTTTTAGAGGCAATGCATTAATTCACCAATGTAAGACATCCTTAGATGTTCTTTATACACTGTTGTTCAACATCTGTGCAATGCAGAGTGGGTTTTATATCCTGTACTTTCAGATAGTGCTATTTGTTACCTCATTCTTTGGGGCTTTTCAGCCTTTCTCAATTTGTAGACTTCTAAAAAATAAATAAAAGAAAGAAACATTTCAGCTAAGAGTCAAGTCATAAGAAATGGAAAGCAGTTGCACTCTGGGTGATTTTTAATAATCACATATGTATTCAGCCATCTGTGTGTAACTTCCTTTATTACTTTCTCATGAATCTGGAAGTGTTATTTGACTCTTCGAAGGTCTATCCATGGTCCAAGGTTGAAAACTAGTACATAGTTTTAAAAATTATTTTATCTCAGATTTTCTTATTT
This sequence comes from Phylloscopus collybita, assembly GCA_027886175.1. Lineage (NCBI taxonomy): Eukaryota > Metazoa > Chordata > Aves > Passeriformes > Phylloscopidae > Phylloscopus > Phylloscopus collybita. The sequence goes on from JAJNNQ010000024.1 coordinate 20,764,833, forward strand.
TATAATGGTATAGGAACCTCTGATCTGTTCAGGACTTGCCATTGCCCTGCATGCATAGCAGAACTTCATCATTTTTAGGAAAGTAATAATTTCACGGAGAAGCACTGCCATTTTATAAGAGTAAATTGAGTGTGCTTGGATGTTTTTGCACCTGAGCAATTCACTAAAAAGTCTTGGCCTCTGTGGGGAAATGAGGTGTTCTATCTCTAACTTAATAAATATGGGTGTACTTACTGTTTGTTGGGATTTTTTTGTGTTGGTGTGTTTTTTTTTTCCTTTAATTTGTACTCTCTTAGATACCCTGTGAATCCTCCAGTGATACTTTATGCCTTTAAACAGGTGGTTAAATAGGGCATGATTTTTCAGTGTAATATTTGCGAATGTATGTTTTCTTGGTTTTGTGCTTTGGGGGGTGTTGTATTGGTTTCTTTGCAGTGGGGTTTTTGGGACTTCTGTTTACAGGATTGGCTTTTAGGATTTAAGTTCCTTTGGGAACAGAGGTGATGTGTAGTGTGTCTGAGCTCACACAGTGTCATGAGGAAGAGAATGAAACCTGGAACTTCGAAATCCCCCTGTGACACTCACCTGAGTAACAAATTCACTATAACATTTAAATGTCAGCAGCGGATCTGCTCAAAATTAACCTGTACCATGTCCCAAAATTATTCTGATAACATATCAGCTGAATTGTATGGAAGGAGAAAGTAAGAATTTGACTAGAACACTGATGCCAGTTGTCATTTTGAGTAACCCATATTAACCATATCAAACAATGAAAACAAATTAAGCCTTGTATATAGTTTTAATTTTTAGGAGTTTGAGTTTCTTTATTTAGGAATGTCTGAATCAAATCTGTGTATTTTAGTGAGAGAATCTGTATGTCTGATTGTTTTCTCTCTGTTTCTTTAAGGATTAAAATATGAAATTGAATCTCAGAGGAAAGTGTGCATTATTGTAGCACTTGTCATCTTTGCAATTGTAGCTGGTGTAGGTTCTGCTCTTTTTATCCAAGGTAGGTGATTAAAATTGCTCTCTTAAATTAAGGGAATAAGAGCAGAAAAGAATCTCTTCCATTCTATAGTATGGAAGTTAGTACCACCTATTAATTGCCATCTACTAATTTTTAAATAAAAAAAAAATACAGACTGCTGCAGAAAACAGCATTGGAGTTGTCAGGGCCTCAAGTGATCATAGAGGGATATAGACTCCAAATTTATATATATTTTCTATCCTACTGCCTTGGGTGAATATTAGGGACTAGAGATTGACTTCCAGTCCTTCAGTGGGATTTCTTTCTGAACCCAAGAAATTTGGTGATGCCAATGATTTATATTTGTTGCTTTGTGTTTTAATCCAGTTAACAATTTTGGTTTTACTGATTCTCAAATAAATGTTTGCAGATGGCTACACTGTACAGAATCGGGCTGGTCTTGGCCTAATTGTAATCCCTGCTGTGATTTTGGTTCCTCTTCAGTATGTCATGTTTGGAATTGGTGAGTATTTCTTTACTCACTAACATATGGATGGAGAAAAACCTGACATCCTCCCATAATCTACAAAATACTCTTAATTTTTATGAACAGGTGGTGCAGTAGCATCCTGTGCTCATCACATTTATGTTATATTGAAACATAGCCTGTGTTCGTTGAGCTGACTTGCTTCACAGAAGAAGTAGGAGTTACCTGCTTGAACTGTGAGATTTAGGGTAGCACATCGGAGTGGTTTCTGCTCTCCCTTCCTGGGTTTAGGGATTGGGTTGAATAACTAGCTCTGAGAATGTGGGCTCCATTTTTTTGCTACTTGTGGTTTGTTTATAGTATAATAACACTATAAACATAGTGTTTATATAAATATATATGTAATTTTGTGTGTGTATATACATACAAGAGCCTTGACTTGCAGTGACTTGTCGGTTTATTATCACGCTGACTGGCTGAGCTTAGAATTTAGGAGAATCTGATTTCTAGCTTTATGCAATTATCTGTCTTTTATGTCTCTGCAGTTAAATTATATAATTTTGTTTCTTTTTTCTCCAGTTTTTGACAGTCTACTGCAGGCAACATTGGCTCTGATAGGTTTGAAACTTCTTGGTTATATAATTGCCGTGGTTGGTTTTGCACTGTGTGTCCCAGGTAAACAGTTAAGTCTTCTGTGAAAGTGTGCTTTTTACTCTTGTCTATGTCTTTTTTTTAGATGTTTATTTCTAACACTAAAACTTTGTGAAAATGGCTTCACTATGTGGAATGCTAGCTAGTATCTTCTGTAAATGTAGTTTAGAACTACTGTGCTAATGTTTTTTTATCTGGTGAAAGAACAGCCTAAAGGAAGTATTACATACATCTATTTCATGACTGCATTCTGTGAGCAGCTGCTTAAATAAACAACTTAATTGTTTTAATTTTGTGTGTTAGTTTTGGGTGATTATTGTTATTCTTACTGAGGCCTAGGGTATTTAGAAATTAAATAATAATAATTTTTTCATGTTCAGTGATTAAATCAGAAATTCCTTGCTAATCTTTGCCTGTATACAGCTGAGCCTATGAATATTTCAATGAGTACCATTAAAACACATTAAGAAGGTAAATGTAGAAACAGTAAACTTGGAAGTGTTCTTGGGCTGTTTTAAGTGTGGTTGTGGCTGACACTGTTTCATCACTGAAAAACTGTCACTGTGGAAAAGGAACAACAGACAGTGATGTCCCTTATCCCTGCCCCTGGCCTCCCTTTGTCCCCTCCTTGCCTTCCCCTGTGCCACCAGAGAACCCCACAGCAGAGAAAAGGTCAGTTTAGGACTAGTTGTCCTTGGCAGAATATTTAGTAGGAGAATACAAGTTCGTGTTCCTTGTAGGCACTGTATGCTTCTGATTTATTGTTTTGTACAGATAGTCATCATTTTAGTCATTGATTTGGTTGGGGATTTAAGACCTATTTCTCCTTGAAGTGGTTTTTAAAGATTTGTCTAATCTGAGTGAAATGATAGCCCTTTCAGTGGAGTTGTGATTTGAATTTTATGCTTACTGTTTTGTATTTATAGAAATATTTATAAGTTCTGTAAGTTATAATAGTAAAGTAAACTTATGAGAGACTTCCAGTAAAGCATTAATACAAGGATTTTTTGGAGGATGTTGTTAAAATGCTTGTAAATGAAAAGTGTCCCTAGTTTTTTCAGGGTGTTCTTGAACCGGTCATACATGGTAGTGTTACCTGTATCTATCTCTGGGAGTTCAGCTCAGTGATCCTGTCAGAAGAAACCAAAACTCATCCTGGGTTGAGCTAACACATAGTTGTAATAACCATTCTGGTATTCTGTCATCTAATTCAATTACAGTCCAAAACAGTTGGGTTTGAAGATGTAAGTTTAAACTTAAAACATGGTTAATGGAAGAACGTTATCGGTTGCAGTGAATGGCAATGGAGTGCTTAAACTAGTAGAATAGTTCAGCTAAGGAGGATAAATCAGTAAATGCTTCTGTATCACTGAAGAATGTATACAAAAAGGAGTAGTTTCACTTTGAAAGTGAAATTAATCATGCCTGTCTTAATCAGGTTTGTTTATTTATTTTACTAAGCAGTTATATCTGAAAATAAGAGTTTGTGCTTTTTTTTTGTCAGTTGATACAGTACTGTTATTGTGTTTTTCCCAGCCTGTCCTCCGTTACATGGGTCTGTTCTGATTGCTGGTTTAGCTATTATGGCTATTGGAAGTTTGCTTAGTCTGGCTTACGTGTTTATTATGGGTAAGTAGCACCTAATATACTGAATTATTTTCCTTTCAAGTAGACATAATTTATTTGAGCACAAGGTGTGATTTCAGTTACATAGTTTTAAAATTAGCAAAAACTTGTCTGTATGTGTTGGTTTCATAGAGCTTGTGTGGAATCTTGAGTTAAGAAACCAGCAGTTTATCATCATAAACTGTTTCGAGATCAACATAGCCACGTTTCTTAAGTAAGAGTGCTTCAGTTGTAGGAGGGATGTTACTGTTCAAGTTCTGCATTTACACAGTTGGCTAGCTGAATCTTAGAATGAAGAGAACAAAAGGGTGTCAAGGATTCTGTAGAGTGGGTTGTGGGATGGTGGTGACAAAAGCTTATCAAAACTTGGATTTAAAGAAGCAAAAATCTGCCTACTCATTTGCACTGGTTAGACGTAGGTTAAAAGAAGAGCAGTTTGAAAGCACACATTTCATTTTAGTGGACCCTGGTTTTCTTCCTGCTTAATTTTAAAACCCAGGAGAGAAGAATAGCAAAGGCATTGTTTCAGAAACTGATCTGTTCATCAGATCTCGAAAAGGTGAGAGATTTAAAGATGTGCTAAATAAACAAAACCCAGCAATGCTGTGTGACTGGAATGCTGGCACACCACAGCTTAACACTGCATGGACTCTAGAGCTTGGGTCCGAGTGACATTTATTTCAAGCTGGTCACAAAGGCTCTTCAAACACCTTGTTGGTTGTGCACCTTCTCTGGACACAGAACTGTGCAGTTGAGGGTATGTTGCTTCCAGGCTCAAGCTGCTGAAGTGTTTACAGTGAATGTAGTCACAAGTCTGCACTGAACCATGCAGTCTCCCAGGTTTAATGTGTGGACACCATATGTGGGCATGGCCAAAAATAATAGACCCTAAGACAGAGATAATTTCCAGTAGAGAAGAAGTTAAGGCAGAATGCCTACTATTTGATATCCAAGATAAATAAAGATGAGTCAAAAATATGGCAGATGTGAATCAAGCCTTTTAATAACAACAATAAATTTTTAATTTTTTGACTTTGGTTTATTTGTATATACTTGTATAGTGTTGACTTGAATGCTGTGTGCTTATGGTCTACATAAATGTTGCATTTCTGGTTTGATTGTGCTGGTTGAAGAAGTGAAGTGTGACTGTTGGGGTAGATTCTAGCATGCTGTGATGGTTTCAGTGTTTGCTTTTTTTAGATATGACTAGGAGAACACAAAAAGCAAAACAAGCGTATCTTAAAATTACAAAGATAGCTTATTCACACACATAAAAAGAATGAAAATAAGAAAAGAAAAAAAAGCTTTCAAAACATTTTTCCCTCCCCCCACAAGTGTTCACTTTCCTACACACAACATAAAAAGAAAAAACTTGTAATTTCAGTCACTTTTACCAGTTAAAAATAATCTTCCATCGGTTCGTTTAGGAAAGGAGTCTCTCTGAGTCCTATAGAGACATTGTCACAAGAGGAAGAGTCCTCTGGTGGCTTCCATGCCACACACATCTACAACGACCTGAAAGGAACCTCTGCAAACTGTAAAATCCTACCCATTAGCAGCTTTCCCAACACTGCAGATGGGCCTTATCTGCTTATTAGGAGCACTGTTCAAGGATGTCTCCTCTGGTTTAACACAAAGATTCTCTTCTTCTATTTCTAAAATCATCTTCATCTCAAAAACTAAAAATCTCCTTTTTCCTTAGGAACAAAGAGCTTTATATCACATCCCGCCTGACATGGCCACAGCTGTTAGAAGAGCCCTTTCTGCCAGTCCAGGCTGCTGCACAAACCGTGCAGAGATAACGGGCTGCCCCCAAGCCCTCTGTGGCTCGGGCAGCAGTGCTGAGCAGGAAGGCTGTGGCTGCTCTGTGCTGCAGGGCCAGTTGTCACCGGCTGTTACAGTGTGCTGAGGAGCAGGAGCCAGGAAGGAACCAGAGGCCTTCTTGTGTGATTTCCAAAGGTGTTTATTCCCCGGAGGGTCAGGGACAGAAAAGGGCCCAGAACCGGGGCTTGCAGGGGCTTACAAGTGGGGGAGGCCTTGGGAGAAGATACAATTTCCAACCACTAAGGGTTACATGGGGGAGGATGGTAGGGCCGGGAGTACAATACACAGACCAATGAAAGAACACGAGGAGAGGGAACAGTTTAACCACTAGGGCGTGGAAGGTTGGGAGATTGATAGGGAACAGTCTGGAAGAAGGGGCAGGGTTAGGGAAGGATTGACAGTTCTGTAGGAGGACAGAAGGGCAGGTGTAGGGAAGATAGACAACCAGGGGTGTGACCAAGGGAAGGACCTGGAATAAGGGGTCTGGATACAGGTGAGATTGGCCTGGGAAGGGGAGGTTACAAACTTAGACTGAACCAACAGAACAGGGGGAAACAGATTATTTGGGCTAAAAACACACCACAACACCCTCAAACAACATGTTACAGGAAAAACAGTTCATTGTCCATAGTTTACCAGAAATGTCCAGCCAAATTAGGCCACTTCTCCTCCTTTGTCCCAAATAGTCTTTTCACTGTCTCTTCACTGACATCATTTTCATGCCATATCTCCTTATGGTTCAATCACTTTGTCTGTCCTCTGGGAAGAGGCAGTTCTCTGGGAGTTCCATTTGCTGGCAGAAAGAGTTAAATGTGCCAGGCCTGCGGTGGTCAGGTGGTCCCTGCCAGGCGGGAGCCGCAAAGATCTCAAAGCCATGCTGTGGGGGAAGGCTCAAGAAGGGCAGCCAGGATCTCAGTAGTTACATAGACTGATGGATGCCTTTCCCCTGCCACCCTCGGTCACATCTGGGGTGGCTCAACTTGGGGGTGCTCCCAGGGGCCAGGGAGTGGGAAGGGAACATCTCCTGGCTGTGGCTGGGGAGCAGGCAGCTGCCAGGGGAACAGGGGTTCAGCCGGCCAGGCTGCTCTCCCACAGGGCAGCGGTTCCCAGAGGCCCAGCTGGGCCTGGCCCGGCCTGCCCCAGCTGCTGCACAATGTTACCTGGTCACTCACCAGGAGAAAAGAGGGAGGCTCCCATGCATTTCCGGCGTTATTTGGGTATTGCCAAAAGTCGCATTCTATTTTCTCAGTGGTGTTCTGGTTTAGGGCAAATTTGGTGGAAACCTCCAAAGGGGTTCCTCTGGAAAGCAAACCCAAACAGCCCCTCCCCCACCCCTTCTGGGAAAAGAATTTCCTCGGAGAAAAGTGGAAGAAACTAATTAACAAACAAGATGCCCACAAGCACAAAAAATGAATAATATGAAACAATAAAACCTCTCGCCACTCCAAAGAGAGATGGCAAACTGAGACAGTCCTTGCCGTGGGTGCAGCTCAGCTCACTCAGTCTCTCACCAGCCCCACTCCCTCTGCAGGTCCAGGCCCCGGCAGCTGCAGGTGTGAGCAGAGCTGCTCCTCTGGGTTTGTCACTCCAGAGCAGGTTTAAACAGTCACAAGAAAAAGGGGAAAAAAAAAAGTGCAGGGAACTTCTCTGCCTCAGCTAGCTATGACTAACTAAAAGCACAGGAGATCTCTGTCCCACCGCTGTCCGTGCCTCAGACAAAGGCCGGAGCCAGGCTGTGTGGGAGTCAGGCAGTATTCTCGAAACAAACTATGCGCTGCTTCTTTCTCCCCCTTCACTCTCAGAACCATTTTAAAGGTAGAGAACTTAATGTACAGCACAAACAGAACAGATGATTGGGGATACAAGCATCATAAAGTCACCCTAGGACAAGTGGTCAAACCACATGCCAGTAGCCAAGAACTGGCTCCTGATAAGTCTCTGTCCTTTCTAAAGAAATTCAAATGTCCTAACTAAAACCAAACTGTGCTAACCCATGACACATGCCAAAATAAGCACAATGAATAGTGCGTAGCCTAATTCACTTTTAGAGCTGAGTGCATGAGTGATGCAATTCACACACTGTACGTGATAAGATTATTTGGTTCCTAAACAGAGGAGTGCTTAGAGGCTCTAAGAATTTCCAGATCATAGAATTAAGTACCTTTCGATAGGGGAAGCTTCAATTATGTGTGTTACAACTCTGTTGCAAGTTTTATCAGTTGGCAATACCTTTTCCAAGGTAACAAGATGAGAGGAAATGGCCTCAAGTTGTACTGGGAGAGGTTTAGATTGGGTATTAGGAAAAATTGCTTTTCTGAAAGGGTGGTCAAGCATTGAAACAGGCTGCCCAGGACATGGTGAAATCACAATCACTAGAAGGGATGTTTAGGTGTCGCCCTTGAGGACATGGTTTATTGGTGAAGGTGGTGATGCTGCTTGTGTTGGACTTGCTGGTTGCTTGGGCTTGATATTCTGGGAGGTCTTCTCCAGCCTTACCAATTCTATGGTTATATGTTTTTATTTGGTTGACTGTGATGTTTATTCATCTGCTTGGTCACTTTTTTGTAATTATTTTAGGTTCCAGAATGAAAGATCATCCTCGTCCGGGGGTAAGCTTAAAATTAATAAATTTGGGGTGACTAGATGGCTCAGGGGATTGTAGTGAGATACTGAACCTTTCTTCACTAGTTCGAATTCAGACCAGGTTGGTAGCAAGCAACAGTTCTGGCTGTGTAACAGATGTCTAATGTTGAGTGAGTCGGTGGTCTCCATTGTCCCTATCCAGTGTGTCTGTAGTCCTGTAATTGCCACCCTGACGTAGGGCTACTCTGTTGTGCCTAAATGGAGTTTCCATTGCTGTCACTGGAAGGTGGTGGAAGTTTGGTGTTCTTTTACAATGCACTCTTCCACCTGAATAAAAGCCATTTTGCTCACCTTATTAAAAAGCTTTTTAATTAATGTGAGTGCAAAACCTCCAGGTGGCCTGTAAGAAAGACTTAAAAGGATTTTTCCTATGGTCTTGTACACCAGAACTCTTTGGTATTCTCTTCAGTTCCTGGCTATACAGATGGCATAGCCTTGACCTTTTTTCTCATTTTCCTATAATGCCCCCTAAATTGATGAGACCTGAAAAGAAAGTGCCTGTCTTTAGGTAACACAGAACAAATTGAAAAATACCTTGTTTTTTTTTAAAGAACGTTTTTCAATTGGTAGTTTTGAATTGTAGAACAATAATTTCCAAAACTAATTTTCACAGATTTAGACAGTGCTTTCGAGTGATCCATGAATGTGAACTGCCTGATTTCTGGTGTTTTCCAGAAGCAAGGAAAGAGGGAGGCACAGCTGTAGAATACCAGTAAAACTTCCTTGTAGCAGGGGGATCTGGCAAATACTAACTCATCCCACCTCTTGGATGCCAGCCATCATTTAAGACACATTTTCAGGTCTCCAGTCTAGAGCCTGAGACCCAGCTGTTGAAGGAAGATGGTTTCTAACAATGAGATCTGACTGCAGTTAGGACAAGATATTTTTAAGGTGTTTTTATTTCCTTTGCTTTTGCTCATCCATTTTCATTGTATGGAAGAGTATTTCAGAGGATTAGTTTTCCTTTATGGAAGGAATATAAGTGCACATAGTTAAAAAAATAGAAGGAAAAAAGGTTAAGAGATAATTGTGTTACACAATTGAGTTGAGAAGTGAACTGAAGATCTGCTTCACTCAAATGGAAATCTTGCCTTTATCTAACATCCTTGTGCTTACTTGTAGAATGGAAGTAAACAGGGCAAGTGGATGGTGTTTTTTTTCCTTAACTTAGTTTTGGTTGTAAATAAACTTTGAACTAGAAACCGGCATGCAAGATAGCATCCTTTGATGAGAACTCTGTTCTCTTTATGAGCTGCCCTCCTCACAAGGTGGTCTTTCATGGCAGCAAGGAATTGAGAAATTAATAGCCACAGCAACACAGGAATGAAAATCATAATTACTCTTTGAATTGGGACAGGAATGAAATCAAAAGAAGTTTTTAAAAGCTAGAGGTCATTGGAAATCTCAGCAAGTACAAATACTTTCTTTGCAGCTGCTGATAGCTGAGGGCTAGATACGGAGGAATTCTAGTGATAAAATTTGTGTCCATGAACTTACGGTGATGCCTTAAGTTTTAACTTAAATGTTTTTCAGATTCTGTGCTGCCTAGGGGTGTAGATCTGAGCCTCATATTAGGTGATAGTCAGCTCCCTTCACAGAGTAGGTAGACAAAACAAATCCTTTTCCTGCTGAAGACCAAGGACAACTTTCAGCCCAGAAGCACAAACAACAGTGGACTGAAGAAAGAGAATGAGAAGGATGAGGCTTCACAACCCAAAGCTGTAGTTGGACAATGAAACCTCCATCTGCAAATGGATCAAAACTTACAAAAGTGTAAGACCTTGTGTCTGGTCATCCATTTTGTGACCATTTTAAGTCCACCTTGGGTGTAGCGCTGGCCAGGCTCTTGTGCTTCCTCAAGGTGATTCCTCAAGGCCTTTCAATAAATACCTACTTTATTCACTAGCTCTGTCCAGTCTCTGTTTCAGATCAGCCTTCCCAAGGCATCAACGGCTGCTAGAGAAAGACCTGGTGGAAACGGGAGTGTATTAGTGTGCTGCTTGTTTCCATCAAGAGCTTTTCAGCCTGTATTTCTGTGCTTTGAGGCAATAAATAGGTGCGAAGTAATTTTAAGAATACACTTTGATTCTGTGTCATCTAAAGACCATGGAAAACTTAATATTGGTGAAGGGCATAATTTTAACACTGGGGCACACTTAAAAATGATTCATCAGATTTTCCTGAGTCAGAGGGCAAAAAGATGTGTATTTTGGAATCTGCCATCTTAACCAAGTACTGATCTTTTTTTTTAGCATTTCTGTAGGTTGCATGTGTTGTTTCTGATGGTTGTCTACCAGACTAAATGCAAAACTGTTGTGTATTTCTTTTTGAGGAGATTCCACTTGATTTGCTTGGCTACTAATTTTCTTTTCTTTTTTAGTCCTGCTGCTTTGTTACTAACCATTGATCAAATGACAGAAATAATCAGTTAGGTTTTAGAGCTTAAAAGTAGTATCTGCATGGCTTCCGCTGCCACCTAGGGGTATTTCATCTGGGTAAACGTCACAGTAAGGGAAAACAACCTGGAGAATGCAGCTATTGACTGATACCATTTTTTTTTTCAGACCTTTAGTCATTAATTTGATTAACATTAAGCTTTCTTCGTTTTTGTAGAATCACTACTTACTGTATATGTCAATTAGAGTAATTTAACTGTGGCCAGCCAGAAGTAAACATGAAGGCTTTTTATACATATATATATTTTTAAATGTTTTGCAGAAAGCTGTAGAAGAACCACTAAATGGTAGGTGATATTCAAGGTTTATCTTCTCATTAATGGATTAATTATGGATAGAGATGATTCTGATTCCCAATACCACAGCACTAAGATGGCAGATAAGTGTGGCAACTTACGTGGCTCTGTGAGTCAGTAAGAGTTTGATTTCTCAGTGAAATGATGCCTGCAGCTCCATATTCCCTGTTTTATGCCACTGTGCTTTCTAGCCAGAGGCACTGTAGGACTGTTTTAGGACAAATCTATTATCTCACAATATTATGTCCACTCTCTTTGCTTTGCAAAATGTCCAGCTTTTAAGGGAAGAAGAGAGACTGGTACTGAAAATTGATGTTCATTCTTCATAAAGATTTATTTAGGTGAAATACTTAATGATCACAGCAAGATCTATCCTTGCCACTCTATTCTTTTTGTATTTCCTTGGGTTGGGAAACTCTGATAGCACTTAAGGTGAGGGAAATTTATGGTGAAAAAGGGATGACTTTCAATTTTTTTTTCCGCTATTTTGTTCACTAATTGGCATGCTGAGGAGTAGCAAGTTCTAACCCGAATTTTAGAATTAACCCGAATTTTAGAATTAACCTGAATTTTAGAATTAACCTGAATATTACCTGTGAAGCTTTTATTTCTGTTTCACTCATTACTAATCCATTTTTTTGACTTTTAAAGATGCAAAAGGAGTGATGTTAGAATGATGGTAAGTCTAACAGATACTTGTTTTAATGGTGAAGCTTTTGAGGGTTTTGATGTTTAGAGTTACTCAGTGCTAATTCTAATTCAGTGAAACTTGGAGGACAGGTTTCAGGGCAGGTGCTGTTCTTACTCAAATTATATTTAATTGAAAAGAAAGAATGTATCCTATATCAAACATAGGGGAAGAATGTGTATTCCTAAACAGTGAAGAGGATGAGTCAGTGAGAGAACTGTGCAATAATATGTTTCTGATCAAATGTGGAAAGTCAAGTAGCTGTATGTTTCCTTTATGGTCATGTAGTATTTAAGGTGCATGGAATGTTTCCTCGGTGGTGGGTTGGTACTTTTTGGAGTGTTTTATGTTTTTGTTTTATTGTTGTTGATACAACTAAGCTTTCTCTCTGCCTTTAATTGGTGATCTGCAGTGGAAATTCACAGGAAGATGGTTAAAATTAACTTCCTCCCCCCCACCATGTGTTACTTGAATTCTGTAGGTTTTCTTAGATTGTATTCCAACCAGATTTTACTCAATTTATTATTTTTCAGATTGCTCTCATCGAAGAGCTTAAAATTTAGGCTAGATGATAAGGTTTGAAAATGAAAACAATATTATTGAGTCTTTTTTATTCAGCAGCTGTACTTTTCATGGGAATAGGATAAAATACTAGTTGATGCTATCGGTACTTATGTTTCTCCCTGAATACTGAGCAGGCTTGTCATGAGGTAGCACTAGACCCTTAGCCTAGTACTCCTGCATTCAATTACAACATTTTGCTGCTTGGGATAAAGAGTAAGGTCACTCCAAATCTGTTAGCTCACTTGAGATACTTTTATACCATGCCATTTCTAGGAGGCATGGATTGACAATGAGCAAATAAATGAGGTGCTAGTTAGCTCTAATTGGAAAAAGGTATATGAGTTTTAAAAACAGGCTTCCTTACAAATACCATGTGCTGTTCAGTTTGTGTTACTAATGACTACTACATTTGGTTCATCCAAATATCCCATATAATTATTTTCTAAACCAATAGGAATACGAGCACTTCTGCAGTACAAAGGACAAGTGCATTGGTGTCTCATAAACACATTCATAAATATATACCAGTTACTGTAAACTGAGCTGGATGGAGTGTAAGGCAGGGCCTGCTCCAGAACTGGCTATCGCTTGCTCTTGACAAGAGTTGAGATGTGGAGACAAATAGATATTTGCCAGTCTATTGCATTCAGACCAAACCAGAAGGGAGATCGGGATGGGCTCTCTGTGGTTACCTCTTCCCACTGAAGAACAAGGCAGAGTTTTGCTTGGAGATCCAATTTTAAATAAGTTGCCTGTTTTTTCTTAGATCTCATTTAGATTATGAAAACTGACTTTCTAGTGCTAAGGTGGAGTTTCCAAAAGCACCGAAATTGTCAATTACCCATTTAATTTTAGTGTAGAGCTAGAAGTCTGTCTGCTTTTTCTGCTCTGAAGGATGGCTCCTAACCAGTGACAGAAGGTTTTACAGATGGGAGGCAAATGCTCTGACTCACACGCTGGAGGCAGTAACCTTTTGAGCTCTACCTGCTTCTATGTTAACCTTCCCTGGAAAATTCACACACAGACTGAAGCAGGGATAAACCATATGCTGAGGCTGACTAGCTTACAAAATAGCATGTGAAAGTAAATTAGCATTAGAATATATGGACAGAGTAGGTCAGACAGCTGAGCTTGTGAGCCACTTCGTCTTATTCAAATTCAGGAGTGAAGGCTCCAAGACAGTGGCCACCTTTCTTTTGTGGAGAGGCTGCAACATTGCTTGCTGTTAGTAACACCTTTTTCCACTATATGAATCCTAAATGTGCTTTCAATTCTGAAAAAAAAAAATAATCTGTAAGCTATGACTTGCACAGGCAGCACAAAACATCGCTGTTCTTCCCAAACAATATTTCTTTTTCTTTCTTTTTAAATTCCCAGAACTGAAGAGCTATGTGATGCGTATATAAAAAGTACACCATTGTTGATACACCGTGGCCTTGAAGATGCACTACTCAACAAGAAGAAATTCAGGAATCTAGTTGTTTTGCATGTGTGGCAAAAGTGCTTTTGATATAAATGACATAATTTTATAGTCACAGCAGCTGTAGCAAGGAACATGTGTGTTTGCCCACATGTGATCTTTATTTTCTTTTGTTATGGTGTATATGGGATGGTTGAGAGTGAGAATATAAAAAGCACTTATTTGCCCAGTACAGAGTCTCCCTGCAGTAATCCTTAGTGGTATTATTTTCAAAAACTATCATTAATCACTGCTTTGATAATGGGCCTGCTGAGCCCAGAGATTGCAGTACCATTTAGACTATTGTTTTCTTTATTTGTGTGCATGGACAAAGTATGGTTTATGTGTATGATCCAAGCAGGAAGTAGAGATTGTACAAGTTCATCTTTTCTGACATTCAGCAAATTTTTATTTAAAAAAAAAAGAAATAAAAAGTTACACACAAAGTTGGATAAGTACAAAGTTTACTCCCAGCTCTCCTGAAATTAACAGAGTTCCAATTCCGTGAGACATCAGTTTTCCTCTCTGTGGACAGTAGTCATGTGTGCTCTGGTGGCTGATATTTTTGTCCAGTGAGAGGGCTCCCCGTGCCTCCTCTGTATCCTGTGATGAGAAACTGCTCAGCTGTTGGAGCCTAATTCAGCACTGGAATTACAGAGCACAGGAGCTGGTAATCTTAATGCTGAATGTGGTTCTTATGTGTGTTCATGTTGTGCAGTGTGTGGAACTGGAAGCAATTTCAGGCTTTCTTAACTCAGTGAATTTGTGAAAGTCGTGGATGCTTCATAAAAATAGGAGTTGTCCTATTTAGTGTATTTTTGACAGAGTTTAAAACCTTGTTTTCTTGAATGGAAAAGAGTTACATAATTTCTGGCCCAGGTTTGTGTTGCTGCCATTACATCACAAATACATAAAATAAGAACTAAGAGGAGCTGATGAGGAGTGAGGAAACTCAGTTTCTGTATATATCTAATGGTACAGTTAAAAATCAGTTTACTAGGACTTGCACATTCCATGAGATTCTGCTATGTTTTACAGCTGTTTTGAGAGTTGTTCCAATACAGTGGGCTGCTCTTGGACTTGTGTATGCTTTGTAGAAATCTTGACACTGTTTCCTGTTTGTACTAAGGTACTGTATTTCAAAGGCACACACAATTTTCTCCTAACAATTTCAGACTTGGTTTGGAAAGCTGTTGCCACATAGTCATATAATAAAATCCTTGTTTTTAAAGATCCTGAGTAATTTGACACTTCTCAGAGTTGAATGTTACAAACCAAGGTTCATATCCATGTTGTGGGTGCACGTTGTAGGGATTTGGGTCTCCGCACATTGAGCTCCGAGTCGCATTAAGAATTCAACAAAGCAAAATTGAGGTGTCTGATTTTACAGTAGGTGCTGTCATAATTGTCCCTCTTGCCAAGGCTGCAGGATTGAGCCATTTAAAGCAAGCCATGGACCAGCCCTCACTGGGATCACAGGGACACAGGGAAGAGGGTCACCCACAGGATAAAATATGGGAGAAGCATGTAGGGCTCACACTTACTGTCCTGCTTTGCCAGTGGGAGTATTCACATAAGGTTTGAGCTCTAACATATGAACCTTTTGGTGCAGGTTTTTCCATAATCTCAGTGATAACTAACTAAAGATGGGAGATGATTCTCTGTTACAATTCAGTATAAATTTTTTTCTAATTTAGTACTGTGCAGTGCTCCCTTCTTATAACTAGTCATTCCCTCTGGCAAGTTGAAAGTTTTAGCAGCAGAGGAATAAAAAACCAAATCAACTGGAATTATGTTGTTTTATTCTGCCTTATAAAAACAGTTATGTATAATAGCTTTATGTTAATTTCTGTAAAGCAAACTGCAGCAGAGCCCCACTGTGTCACCGTGGGATCAGGCCGAGCTGTTTGTAGGAATTGTCAAAACATGAGGAGCTCAGTGGCTGTCTATTGGCTGCAGAATCGTGGCCCCAGAAATGGGAGAAACCCACCATCCTGTTGCATTAAGGGCTGGATTTCTTGTAGGTGGGAATTTAAAAGTGAGAGTTTAAAAAGTCATTGGTACACCCAGCCAGCCCTTTCCCACCAGTAATTTAAACCAAAGTTGTTCATAACTGTATGCTTTCATTTGTGTGTGTACATATGTGTGTATATATAAATATATAGACATTTTAAATATCTATAGATCTATAGTCTTTACCCAAGAAACTGTTTTTATTTATGAAACATTAAATGATTTTGTAAATATTGTGCTAATATACTTAAAAAAATAAAGTCATTTTCAGTTGTTTTTGTGGGAGATTTTCTTGTTAGCACATTGACCTTCTGTTGCTGCTCCCATAAATTCATGGTCACAGCTGGTCTTCTTGTCTTTATGTATTACTTACTAGATGGACAGGAATGTTCTCAGTGTTACATCTACCGCTACATGTACGGGAATGTACAGTGTTACATAGGCTGCTGCAGATGATTTTGGGTGAATTTCTCCTTAAAAAGATCACCCAGATGGTGAAGTGAGTGTGTAGGCTACTTTGTAATAACTCCAACTGCACTCTCCAACATCAGCCATCAAATGTCACCAGAGTGTGCTGTAGTAGGAAATGAGGAGTAACAAGCGGCTGCTGCTGCCCCTGTAACTTCAGAAACAGCAGATCAGCAGCTCTGTCCAGTCTGTCTTTGCAGCCTTGGAATGGTATTTCCATAAGAAGAGGATCCCTTGTGTTACTGCTAAAACACTACTGCAGAGTTCTGAATTTCCTGAAGTTGTCTTGAATGTTCATTTGACTGTGGACACAGGAGCTGCAAGTCCTGCCCTGGTAGGCTTTCCACTCACGCATCCTCTTCAGTGGAGCTGAGCTGTTGGGAACAGTGGAAATTATTGGCAATTCCCTCGTTCATTCAAGGTGACTTTAACTGTGGCTGTTGAACTTCAGTGTCTCTTCAGAAATGTTTTCTGACTTCCCTAGACACACAATTTCCTCTCTAAAGGAGCCATGAACCACAATTTGAGCTATTTAAAAAGAATTTTAAGTTTTAGAATTTTCTGCACAGGGACTCTACTACAGGGTGAACTGCAAGCTCAGGAAAACTGGTCCTAAAGCTCAGGAAAACTGCATGCTTGAACTTTGGGGTGAGAGAAATGGTACTAATCTAAATGTATATGACCAGAGAATATCTCAACACAGTACCATCAGCGATGCTCAGTACCTGTGATCCAGACTGCTCCAGTCAGTTCAACAACCACCAGGAAAACAAACCTAAACCTGAACTTCCAGTCCAGAAGCCTTCTGAAAGCACTTGATCAGAGCTCCATAGTTCAGCAGTTGCTACCGAGTTACCTGCCTAAGAGTAGTAGTGGACAGCCTCTGGCTCGTTTCTACTTTGCAGAAGAATTTTTATTTCTTTCCTATGGAAAATAATTCTTTTGTGCACTAGTGCTCTGTGCCTTTGTCATAGATGCAGGCAGTACTGTCTTGGACTTCAGTACCTCTTGCTTCTTGTATCCTCGAGGACTCCTGCAAAGCTTTCACAATGAAAAAGTGAGGCTGCACTTTTTCTAGTTTCCCTGTTGGTCCCCTACTGTGCCTGTGGCAGAAACACAGCAAGGGATAGGGCATGGCCTGGGAGGTGTACCCCAAACCCTTCACACTGCAGCTGGGCTGCGGGAAAAGGGCAAGGATTACTCATAAGTTTCAAGAAAAGGGCAGAACCAGACTATTTCTCAATGAACTGATGAATTGGCAAGAAACTTTAATACACAAATGTAAATAGCACAGAGACAAGGATCATCTGCTTTGGGGGAGGAAAGCTGCAGTGTTGAAACAAGTTTTGGTTTCCTTCTGTTCTTTTGCTTGCTTGTTTTTAAAGACTACAGAAAGGAGGCTTTTGAAATTATTGGGCTGGAGAGTGGGTGCTGTGAAGGGAAGAGAGAGTCTGCTATGAATACAAGTTTGGTGGGAGAATTAAAGAGCATAGGAACAGCAAGTTTGCTGGAAGAATGTGAACAGTTTGTCCTAACATCGCTAAAATTGGTACTTTTGGACCCTCCAGAGTTATGGACCTATTTCTGTTTCTTCACTGAAAGGGTTGTCAAGCATTGGAAGAGGCTCCCCAGGGAAGTGGTGGAGTCATTGGATGTGGCACTCAGTGGTACAGTTTTGTTGACAGGGTAGTGTTTAGTTAAAAGATGGCCTTGATGATCTTGGTGGTCTTTTCTGACCTTAATAATTCCATGATTCTGTACAGTGCTGCTGTCTGCCTGTGACCAAGCAGCTGAGCACGTGGAGGACCTTGGGCATGTGCAGTTGTCACATGAAGTTAGACTCTACCTCCACACCTCAGTGATGTCCCCTAGGCACAGCAAGTGCTTTGTGCAGAGTAAAAAGTCTGGCACACCTTCACCTTGAATTAAAGTACTGAATTTTACTGTCATTCACAATTTTTGCACCTGCAGATAGTAAAAGATTTTGAAACTGCTCTAGTAATTAGTCTTCCCCCTTTCCTACCCTATCCCACACCCCTTCAGCCTTTTAAGGCTGCACAATAGATGGGTGCAGGTTAAGCTTGGAATGGTTACCAGACCTGTAGGAAAATGAAGGAGACAACATTTTTCAGAACTTGGCTTGAGGATACTTGTGTTTCGTTGCATTCATTTAACTTTACTTTTTGTCTCCAGAAGTGCTGCAGGAGTTGCTTCGAGAGCAGGTTGTATTTTGGGCAGTTGGGCTTTTGGTGTTTTTTTGTTTGTTTGGGCTTTTTGTTGGTTTTGTTTTGTTTTTTTTTTACTGTGTAAGAAAGCAGTATTCTTTAACAAACTAGATACATGGGAAAGAGGAAAAAAACCTCAAACCCCAACAAATCAGTGGAAATTCACTGTCCTGTTAACCAGAAGGTTCATCCAAGGACAAACGGAAGTTCAGGCAGCAGTAAAGAGAAAAGGGATCTTTCAGATCTGTTCATTGCAATTAATTTAATCTAAGTTTGAGCATAGCCAGTTAAGATAGTTTCACTGAAGGAAAAGGTGATCAGGATTCTCTGATATTTCGTACTAGTTAAGCTCAGTGAAAAAGAAAATCCGCTTACTGAAGATGAAGTGGAAGTAAAGGCACTGTGTTGTGGGCAGAGCTCTGCAGGTATGGGAGTTAGCCTAGGTAGAATGGAAGCTTTGATTTGTCCCAGGTCAAGAAACACTGAGAATTTCAGGATCGTAGTAAAATTATATAAATTATAACTAAAGGAGCCCAGCATGGAAACGGATTCCTTTGTATCCTGCACTGTAATTACAAAACAGGTTTTCAAAAACAATCCCGCTGTAGCTGGAGTTACAGTTAAGAACGAAAACGCTGTACCAGGCTTTGATGGCACTTACTGTTCTAGGAAGTTTGTGAGATTTTGGCTGGCACAGATAAACAGGTACCACTGTGGGAACCTAAAATGTCCTCCTTTACCTGGTCTGTAGGTAGGAAAAAAGTTTTTTGATTGACTGAGCAGGCTGAAAACTATGGTGATGTTATTTAATGTGACAGTGTAAAGAAATGTGGGTTAAAAAGGCGGTGACGGGGAGGAGGGCAGTTGTTTCTTCTTTACAGTGCCCCTTACCTGCCCTGTCCTCTGATGCGGTGGCCACTGGAGAACCTCATCCCAGCAGAAGATTGGGTAGGGGGCACTGGGGTCTTGCTGCCTTTGCCTCCTCTTCGACCCTGGATGCCTCTACTGCTCCCACAGGGCAGCACGGATGAGGGAAGAGGGGGACATACAGCTCCTCTCCTGCCTGCAGAGAGGGGAAAGAGGCTTCCACAAAGAGGATGAGTGGGGATGGATGCTCAATAGAGCCTTGGAGCAGGGTATTAGATGTGGCACCCTACCACCCTTACTGCTCTGTTTATTTAACAAGGGTGATGCTTTGATACTAACCTGGCCCTGTTAGGTTGCCCTTCAGGCTGCCCGTTTTTCCTCATACCAGTTCTCTGGGAATGATATAAAACTAAATAGTAATGGGCAATTGGGGAATAAAATCACCATGTCCTGAACCATGATGTAGCTGTTGGCATTTGCAGTGGCGGTGCACCAGAACACCAAAGCATAAACAGCTTTAAATGTCTTAGTGAACATGAAATGAACCTGGTTACAGCATCAATGAGGAAGTACAATTAATGTGGGATAAAATATGTAATGACTCTGGCAGTCACAGGAAGACAGAGGAGAAGGTGGTTCCTGTCCCCCATGGCCAGCTAAAGGGGCTACATCTGTTCCATTGGTGACAGTGTGAGGTCTTGACGTGCTCTGTGGGTGAATTAATAGCACAGTGCATGTCAAAGGCAAGGAGGGAAAAGATGCTAAAACAAGACAAATGGCACGGGAGAAAAGCCCTGTGCTGAAAGGTACAAGTCACTACTTGTTTATTTACCCACCACAGAAAACAGCCCATTTACCATGTGCACTTGGTGAGGGGACGGTTCATGCCCTGAGCCTGCTCTTAATCCAGATTACAGCCTTGGGCTGGGAAACCTGAACAAAACGACCTCAGTGCATAGCTGGAACTGCCAGGCCAAGGGCTGGGGAGCAGCAAAGAGGAAGTGCTGGGAGCTCACAAGGCTTTGTAGAGAAAAGCAGGGACTGGTAAAAGGGAGGAGGAGGCAGAGGCTCCAGCAGTATTTTCTCCATGGTGAACTGGTTGTGGGGGGGTTGGTATAGTTCACCAATCTATGGGCAAGGCCTTCCCTTGCCTTCATGCTGCTCCAACACCTTTAACTTCCCTGGCACTGTTCCAGCAAGACACACCTTTGGCACGTAAGAGAAACCTCTGTCTTATTGGATACCTAACCCCTGTTGTGTGCCATCACCAGTTCAGCTCAGGTTGGTTTCAGCCTTCCTGAAGAGGAGAAATGAGACCAGATTTTTGTTGAGTTGCTTCTTAGTATAAATACCTTCATTTGGAAATTGTCCCCCTCCTCCCAGGGAAAGAAAGACAGCACAAGTGAGGCAGGGCTCATTGCAAGGCTTGTGCTTCACTTAAATCCCATGGAACTGGAGAGATGTCAAACCCACAGGACAAAAGGGGAGTGTCCAAACTGCAAGCTCTGAAAATGTTGTCCTAGGATGGTCATACCAGTTTGAAGACCTGTGAACATTTTGCTGGAATAGTTCCTAAAGGGAACTACTTTCTGGATTTATAGGCAACTTTCCCACCCAGTCAGCCTGTGGCTAAATTTTATTTTTTAGTAAAGCAAATGTACATGCATTTGCTGTTGTAAGCATGTCTTTAGCATAACATTCCTCAACATGGTGATCTCACAGGTCTGAAAAGAAACCCAGTGAAAGAGTAGCTTTGCCAAGGGAAAGACTTTTAAAGCCATACATGTAGCTGACATCACATCTCATTGGACTCCAGGCATCCCTAGATGCCAAAGTTCCTTCAGCTGCCAAAGAGAAAACTGATGACATTTGAAAGTCCTTAAGGTCTGCATCATCTGGTATCTGGATGTCTGGAGAGAACATCAACACTCTGAGACCACCTCTTACTGTCTGGATTCCTGAAGATGTTCTGGTGACCCCAAAGGAAGCAAACCCCAATTTTGCCAACAAAGGACTAAAGATGAGAGGAGGGCTGAGTGTTACCATTGCAGAGGCACAAGGGGCACAGAGGGTGGCAGGGAGCTGAGCTCCGCATCCTTCACCTTATTCATTCACTCAGCTCTGCACACCTGCCACAACAAAATATAATAATGGCCTGCCTGATGGAGTAAAAAACAGCTTTTTGCTACAGCATTAAGGACCTCTCCTTTATAGTACTGGATCATGCTTCCCTTGTCTGATTATACCAAAGTGGCCTTCTTTTAACTCTGGTGCATGATCAGGTCTCCCAAAATAAATAAACAAGACCAGTGGGAGGGGTGGCGAAGACATCTGCTTTGAACTACTGGGTCATGTGGGTGGTTCAAGGCCAGGGCTCATTCCAGGCTTCTCAGTCCAAGAGAACACCTGGCAAAAAGAGGCAGTCCTTCTTCCTGGCTCTGTAGAGTTAATCATTAGTAGATTTCTCTACATTCTAGACCAAAATAGCTGGAGGGGAGGGAGTGCTTTCCCCACTTCCCTTGGGTGCCCCTGCGCACAATCATGAGCCTCTGAAGAATGGCTGGTGGATCAGGTTCCTGGTTTAGATTTTGTCCTATCACTTCTAACCCTCACCCAGAGCAGCTCAGCCAAGCTGGCTGGATTCTGCGAGGTGCAGCCTCTGAAAAGCCTGTTCAAGCACCCCAGCCTCCCTCAAGACAGCACAAATGCAAGGTTTCATTTGGGTTTGATTTAATAGCAGGCTGGACTCTGTTAGCACCACAGGAGTGAACTGAAACTGCTCAGAAAGACATAGCCTGTGCCAATGGAAGCAAAAGGTTATTTGTGCTTTGGTGCAAAGGCAAATAGAAATAAAAAAACCCGTAACTGCTTTTGTTGCAAGGTGTTTGACAACTATGACAAGAAATGTAGGTAAGAAATGCAGAATCATCCATAGTCCCGTCCAGTGGTATGGTCCCAGACATGTTCTGATTTTAGGACCAGTTAGTGCTGTTGAGTCTGAAGTGAATTGTGGAGGCACTGAGAGAGAAAGTCACAAGTCACATGGAGGAAAAGGAGAAAAAAGGGATGTGCCAGTGGAGGCTTCAGGCCATAGCTGGGTTTTTGGAGCTGTGACTTTGTTTCAGGGCATCCAGGGGAGCCCAGGATAAAAATTACCCTTATTCCAGGAAGACATGGCTTTGTAGGAAGGACTGGATCTAACAGGTTAATTAAAAAAAAATAAAAAAATCTGTGGCAGGGCGTGACAGCACAAGGAATGAAAGAATGAAAGGTGCAAGAGTCACTTCCTCAGACCTGCAGCAGAGCAGACAAAAACTGACAGGGACGGAGAGACAGACCAGACACTTTAAAAGCTCCTTTTGCCAATGTTCGTGTTAATGTTTTAACAACTCTAAAAGAGCAACCAAGGAAAAATTTTCCACCATGGTGGTTCCTTCACATCCTGTCTGCACAAGGAGCTGCCATGATCAGTGCTGGGGGCACACAGCGAGGGACCAAAGCAGGAGGCTGGGATGGACTGAACTCCTCAAACAAGAGATGAGTGCAGCAGAAGGGCCTCCCACACGTGCCCACCTCTGGTGCACAGGACTCGGGGCTGCACTGACAGACCTCTCCATCTCTCCGTTCTGCAGTGCCACGCTGCAACCCCATGGCTTTACCTCAGCCCACAGGAGGTCAGAGACATCTGCAAGAATGGCAATCAGACTGCCAGGATGGATGTTGCTGTTCTGGGAGCTAGACTGCAGGAAAAACCTCTTGTCAAGAAGGGACAGACATGACTACAGGTGGGGAAGTATGTGAGAAAATATACAGCCTGAAACGAAGTTTCATGGAAAGGGGAAAAACCCAAACCCCTTGTGATTCCTGGGATGGGCAAGGTGTGCTTTTGGCTGAAAGAAGACTGGGAACTTGAGGACCCATGCATGAGGCCAGATAGGATTCTGGGTCATGAGAGATCATGAGGACAGTGGTTTGAGCTCCTCTTCTGGGGCACAGCCTGCAGTTCACAAAAATGCTGTTGCTTCTTGGGAAGCTCTGAAAATCTGTATGAGTATGTCCTGTGCCAAAAAGGCCAACAGCCATCCTGTGAGGAGGAGGATGGTCAGCACTACATTTTAATGACCATGCATTTGGGAGAGCAGAGCCCATCTTGCCTTCACAGGCTGTTTGTCTTGAATGCTCTTCAAACTGGCGAGAATTCTCTTAATGCAGAGGATTGTATCTACTAAATAAAGCTAGAAGAAAGCAATTGGGGGAAAATGTCATGATTATTCATAAAGACCCATTAAAAACATTCTTTAGTGGTTTAATTCTCCCTTAGTGAGTGTGGTTGTTGTATCCATGCTTTGTTTTGATTCAGATGGTATCTGCATCAGAGTGAATCATTTGAGCAGAAGTCCTGAGCTTTTGAAATACCGCCATTTCTTTAGGGAAGCAGAAAAATAGCCCCAAAATTTAAATCCAGATTATTAAAATAAGCAGTTTAAAAACACCTGCTTAAAAGTTCTCATTTATTTTAACTTATTAAAGCAAAAAATGCTGAGTAGCAAATCAGTCTCTGATCTGTCCCACACCCCATCCTTGCACATAGGCACTACCAAGCTGGTGCTAGACTGGAGAAGTGATCCTGATAAACCTTTTTAATTTTTAAATGGGACATGTGAGTGCTTCTTTTTCTTTTTTCCCCTCCATGTTTCCTAGATAGGCTCTGCACCACGCTGTGTCATTTTTCCTAAACGGCAAACCACAGTTCTTTTACAGCTGGCTTGTAGCAGGGGGAGTATTTTGTCTGAGTCACCAGAACCATCTGGTCTAGGCAAATATTTTAGTGAATGATCTCTCTTTCTTACTTAGACTGCTTTTATTCTTCTGTTTATGTGATGACAAAGGCAGGGTGGTCTCTCACTGACTTGCTCACCCTCCCTCCATGAGCTGGCATTAAACCATGGCCTCACCCAGCTTCAACATTACAATGTCCGTGGGCAGATTTTCAAGCTGTGTTTGAACTATGAATTAAAGTTTTTTTAAAAAAAGTATTTTGCTTCCTGGGCATTTGCAAACAATTCTTTTCAGTTCCCTGCAGATTGCTCAGTGTGTAAGTACATCATGTGGGGGTTCCTCAAAACAACCTGTGTGTTTCCTGCAGCACTTGGATTTCACTTCAGGTTCACAACTAGTGTTTCCTGGAAACAGCAATTCCTTCCCTCATTGAAAGGGATTTAGCTTCAGCTTTATCTCCTTCCCTTGGCTCTCAAATTTTTGACATTTGCTGCTGCTGGTTTGTGTGGTGGTATTAGACACTGCGTCTTCACCACCAGTGCTGCCATTCTCACACAACAAATACTTGATGCGATATAAATATTTGATCTGGTAAAAACCTTCCACGGAGGCAGCATAAGAAAACCATAGATCAGGTAGAGATAACATTACTTTGAACAGCCGTAGACTGGCTGCTGGAAAAGTAGCTGTTCCAGAGACTGCTGCATTTATTATTATTATTATTTATTATTAGTGCTGGAGACTCCACGTGTGCTAACACTGTGTGGATGCATCAGGAAAAGAGAGGCCAGACTTGCAGCTGAAGACCCCACGGTGGAGACACCACTGCTACTGGTTTTGCTCAGCCCTTGTGACGTGAGCACACAGACCCAGCCAGTGGCCTCTCTCCCTGCTTGCACAGCAGCCACCAGACCCCAGCACACGGAGATGGGAAGGCCCTGGGAAGGGGCCAGAGAAAACACCACTTTTATTTTCATGGGTCAGTGTCTGCCCTCGGTTTTATCACTGCTCAAAGCCAGCTCTGCACACAGGGCTTTGGCTTCTCCGTTCTGCAGCACAGCCTTCACTTAACAACTGAGATGTGTGCATGTGTGCACCTGCAGAGGGGTGGGAAGGTTGGGCTTTCAACTGTGCTTGTGCTCCTTTGTACCCATGGATGACTGACACTGCTCTGGTGGCCCTCCTGGACAGGCCCTGAGCCAGGCTGGCTCTCCCTGAGGTCCCTCTCCCTCCCCCTCAGCCAGCAAGGCAAAGCAGCTGACAAGGTCAGACACGGGTGATTTTTCAATTGACTCATTAGCAACTAATTTCCTGCAATGGACTAAAACAAGACAGCTGAGTCACTGCCTCTGTACTGAGGTTGCAGGGGTTTTACCCTGTCTGTCCCCATGCACATGCACGGAAGGTCCTCGGCAGCTGCAAGGCTGGAAGATGCCCAGAGGAGGATCCTGTGTGTCCTCCTTAGAGCTGGCTTGTGTTTGGTGCATGTCCAGCCTGGAGCTGCCAGCTCATTACATGCCAGAAAAAAATTAATGCACATGCACCACCATCTCCCTGCCAGGAGGATCCAGCATGAGCTAAAGCATTACTGAGTGCATCAGTTTTGCAGCGTAGCTGCCCCAATTTGGTGGTTGCAAGGGGTCCTTTGGGTTTGAATAAGATTTCCCCCCTTAGTGGGTGTTTTGGGCCAGGTCCACTGTGCTTGCCTATGATATATCCTGAATAGTATCTGGTGTGGATATCTGTCAGGATAGAGCTTGTGGTGGCTTAGCTTGCAACAGCACCCAGTCAGCGTAAACTGTGGAGACAGGCAGCTCTGACACCACGATGGGAGTGTACTCTCACAGGTATGTACTGTACTGCATGAAAAGAATCACTGGCTTGCCTGGGTCTTCAGGGGACTGATAACCTATAGGCACACAGTTTGAGAACCACTAAATTTCCTAAATAACTGAAAATTAAGAGAAATCTTTGGATTGGGCTGCATTATTTTCCATGATTCTGCACTGATTTTAGTCATTCTGGAAGTTGCTCAGTAGCATTTCCCTCTCCCAGCAACACCAGGGTGCCTCCAGGAGTGTCATACCTGATGTTTGATGTTTTCCTCAGAAACATGACCCCTAAATCTTGAAAGCAGTATCAAAAAGTGTTGAAACTACAGCTGAGCCTCAGAGCTTGGGTTCTTTATACTGCACCTACACTTCAAGTGTTTCACTCAGGGGGAAGCTCCCCTTGCACCACCACTTCCTCCACAGGGCTGCTGTAAATATTTGCATTACCACCAGATGCTGTAGCTGAACTCTGCCCTTACCAGCCAGCCAAAGCCTTTTCATGTTCAGGCAGTGGTTCAGCCTGGATCATCTCACTGGCTGAAACAAGTCTGGGGAATAGGCATGAGGGTGAAGTAAAGTGGTTTACATCAATATGAGTGGTGCCAGTTTAACAACTCTTGAGAGCTGGAGCAACATCGGTGAGAAATATCCAGCATCTCCCCAGGCTTAAGGCAATTTAAACTGACTCTGATAAAAGTTTGATGAGCCAGGTGGGAAGGGTGTGTCCTTGTCCCCGCTACCTTCTGTGCTCTGAGTAATGGAAGGCAGTTTACCTTTGGTGGCTAGTTATAAAAAGGAAAAAATATAAGAAAAAGCTGCCTCAAAATCAGATCTATTTTGGGAAACACTTTGCTTGGCAAAGGGAAGCCATCGGAGGCACCCTAAAGCCAAACATTTTGGGGAGTGAGAGCCATCTGCAGGGACAGAGCCAGGAACTGGGTTAAACCTCTGCAATAAGATACATCTCCAGGCAGGCAGTAGCAAAGCATGGAAAGGGTAAAATAATAAAAAATTAGCAATAATTAGTTAATTGGGATTATGCCTTTCAGTAACACAGTTACTGAATTAATAGAACCCATTGGGTTTTATTTTGTTAGACCACAAATACACTCCAGGGAGCGGATGTGGTTCCTCAGCCAATGTTAATTGAATTAACTTGCACAGCACAGAAAAGCAGGAGAGCTTTCCAGAAAAGTACTCACAGACCCCTTTTTGACCTGACCTCGGAGAAAATTGTGGGGCCAAGAGCATGAGCCAGGGAGCAGGGGAAAGCAAGCAGCACTGTCCTTCATCCTAAATGGCTCAGTCAGGAGATTAGCCCTGCTCTACAAGATGCCAAACCTTGCCAGTGCTCACACAGACACCTGGAAAACAGGGATAAGGCTTGGAGCAGGGGCTGGCTGGAGAGGGAGTGGCAGCACCCTGCAGGGGTGGGGGATTCATTGCAGCTCTGCAGTCCCAGCCTTTGAAGGCATAAACCTTCCATTAGGATTACTGAACTCTCACCAGGGATTTTTCCCCCTTTCCCCTTCCCTATTTCTTTTTTTTCCCCTCGGGCAGACACCTCCACTATGCTGCAGGGGATCTTCCCATCTCTCCAAGTGTAATCCTCTTCATCACTGGTGTTTTCCCAGAGCTGCTGTACGCAGCCCTGGTGCCTTTGGAAGAAGAAAACAAAGGTGGGAAATGGGTGGCAGCCCAGGCTGGGGGCCCTGGGGGCAGCGGGGCAGCTGCTGGCTTCAGCCTCTGCATCCCTGTGCTCTGCATGCTTCCCTAAGGAAAACACTGAGACTTTTCAAACTTTTCAGAGGGATTAGCTGGTCCAACTCCTATTAAAATCAACAGGAACTAGACATGCAGCCAGCTGGGGGAAGAAGAAAAGGAAAAGGACATTAAACACCCAGCTAAAGCTGTAGTGATGAATCAACCGTACTCCAGCCCCCAAAGGATGAATCAAGTATATCACTAATCCACACTTTTCAGACAACTAAAATTTCCCTTAAAAGTCCATGAGCTATGAATACACTGGGGTTTTTTTTCAGTAACATGCAAAGCAAGGGAATCATTCTATTACACATAAATACATAGGAATAGTTTCCGTTGGCCTTTAAAGGATCTGCTTTTAAGAAGATCTTTTCTGACTGTCATTTACTTGTAACAATGATCTGGAGATTAAGAAAGCAGGGTCCAGGCCAGGCCAATTTCTCATGTGGTGAAGCTCCACTGAGTACATTTAGGGTAGGGCAGTGAAAGCATCCCTCCCAGGAAAAACAGGAGTAAGAAGTTCCTGATAGAATTAAATCCCTCTGAAGGCTGCCTGGTGTGCTGCCTTCTGCCATGTGGCTAGGGCTTTTCCATCAATCCTGCCATCACCTTCATGGTGCCTGTTGAAAAGACCTCACAGCTAATGAAGGACCAGCAGCTGCCTGTGGGACAATGCCGGCCAGAAATCCAGGGCTCCTGACAGAGGGCCAGATTTCTGTCACTCTGCTTTCACACAGGGGTGCTCCAGACCCCTGGCAAAGTGATTCATGGGCTCTGGGTTGAAGGCAGCTCTGCCTTCCCATGCAAATCACAGATCTCTGGGTGGATCGTGGTGGTTTGGTGTGGGCCAAAACTGCCCTCTGAGCAACAGGGATACCAGGAGAGATGGCAGGAGAGATGAGCATCAGCGTGCTGTTGCCACTCATGCCACCATGACTGGTTTACATGTCCTGGGAGGCTGGCACAGTCAAATCTCATTAACTAAAAGCAGTATAAGCACAGTGAGACACTGCAGAGCTCCCCATCCCTCCT
Organism: Phylloscopus collybita; assembly: GCA_027886175.1. NCBI lineage: Eukaryota > Metazoa > Chordata > Aves > Passeriformes > Phylloscopidae > Phylloscopus > Phylloscopus collybita. Next base: position 20,793,477 of record JAJNNQ010000024.1, read on the forward strand.
GCTGCACACAACTGCTGGAGGTCCTGGGAGAAAAACCTTCTTCCCAGGCTTCTTCTAGATTTCCCTTCCAAGGGAAGGCTAGTACTGAGGATATGTGCCTTTGGTTCTCCTTTCCCCAACTCTATCTGAATAAAAAAGAATTGCTGAAAGTTTGCAGGTAAATTTCCTCTTACATGGTATTTTAAATCTTATGGTGTGCCATCAGAACAGGCTGATGTATCAACCATTTATAGCATAGAAATATAGCATAGAAAGCTCAAGAAAGTACAATGAATGAGACATATTAGTGACAAAACCCCTTCTAGTTAGCTAGGGAGAAATTAGGACCAGAAAAGGTGATGCACTTTGGTTTAAGATTTTACATCTATGAGCACCACTGACACTGAGGGTTTCTCTCTGTGCCTTGCAGTATCAGACTTCTAATTAATTTAATTGTCCTTATGATGAGTAATTAATTGCAAGCCCAAGTGTGTCCTCAAATCTGCCTAAATGAAGAGGAAGCGGATGATATACAGTAAGGGGGAAGATGATGATGATGATTTCTGCCCCAAATGGCTCATGGTCCCCAGCTTTATTTATTTAATTTTTTTTTAATGGCACAGATTTCCCTTCAGTGCAAGCATTTCAACACCAACCACCCTGGAGGATCTGGCTGCTCACAGAATGCCTGGCTGGGCAGGAGTGAGCCCCTGCCTCAAAGAGTCTTGTCCAACCCAGCCCCTGTGCAGCAGATGGAAACCCACGAGCTGTGAGGATGCTCACACAGTTGAGCCCTAGGACTTGCAGGTTGAAACAGTGCCTATTTTTTGCCCTAAACCAGTTGGTTTAATTGAAGGACCTCTCCATAACCCTGCCAGTCACATGTCCTGAGACAGCTCAGCTGATACCAAGGCTATTTCCTGAATCCACTGGGTTGGGCAGCCTGGGGGGTCACCCCCTGACTCACCCTGCTTTCACCCAAACCAAGAAGCTCCTCACCACCATTTGTCAGAGGGCAATCAGCTTGAAAGCATTTCTTAGCTCTCTGGGGTGCAAGGCCTTGGCTTTGGCAAGCTGGCTCAAACCATTCACCAAATGGTACAACAAATGACAGAAAAGCTCCAGTCTGGGGCTGAAGATGTGGGGTTTACCAAACCACAGCTCTGGAGGAGCCTGGAGCACACCCAAGCTTTCCCTCCACAGACCTGGGAGCACCTGCTGCCCCAGGCTTCCTCTGAGGACACCAGCACAGCACAGAGATGAGGTTCGTTTTGTTTGTACAAACAGTCCCTGTCATTACCAGCTGGATGAATGTGGAGAGGAAGGCATTTATCTCCCCAAGGCCTGCAACAGCCCTTCTTTTTGCACATCTCATTTGTGCTGGCAAAAAAAGCCTCTGAGGATACAATCTGCCCTGTTGGGAAAAAAAAAAAAAACCCAACACCCAAACTGTCAGTCATAAATATGCCATAATAGGCAATTTTAAAAAGGAAAAAAAATATACACTATAGACACATGCATATAAAATATGCTTCATAATTGAGACTTCTCCAGTGCTCATTAGTTGCTGAATATAGATGTTGTGGGCTGCTGTGCCCACTCAGAGCCACCAGCTTTGCTGCTGCCTACTTCACCAACAGATTTCTCCAGGTGGGATGTGTGAATAAGGCCAATTCATGGCATCTAAGGACACAAGAAGATTATTTGAGGGAGTCAAGGTCCAAGAGGGAAGTCCCACTGCTTAGAAATGGGGGTGATCTTTTTTTCCCATCATGCAGCAAGAGCAGCAAGATGAAGCCAGGCATTTCCTGGATACAAGTCTCTGGTTCATCTTCTCTGTTGATGACAAAAAAAACCCCAAAAAAAACAACAACAAAAAAACAAAACAAAAAACCAAACAAACAAAAAAACCAAAAAAAACCCAAACCAAAACAAACAAACAAAAACCCAAAACACAAAAAAACCCAAAAAAAACAAAAAAAAACAAACACAAAAAAACCAAAACAAAACAAACCACAAAAAAACCCAAAAAAACCAACAAAACCCAAAAAAACCCAAAAAAACCCCAAAAAAAACCCACAAAAAAACCCAACCCCCCCCCAAAAAAAACCACAAAAAAAAACAAACCAAAAAAACCCCACAACCCCCCCCCAAAAACAACAACAACAACAACAACAAAACAACAAAACAAACACAAACAAAAAAACCCCCTCCCTAGATACTTATATTAACACAAAAGAAAAAGCACTTTTTTCTTCCCAGCAGGAGAGGTGCAGATGGTAAGGGACCAAACTGGAGGTTTGTACTTTTCAAGGGGTCGTGTGCAGCAGCCTGTGCCTGTCCCTTCTCTCCAAGAAACCCAGCTTGTGGTGCAGGGACCAGAGGGGCACAGGCAGGAGCTTGAGCAGGGATGCACAAATGCAAAATTGTTAAAGTACTGTCATGTTCACAGTAGCCACCATCTAGAGCATCAGTACCCAGGGAACAATTCTATTATTTTAAATTACTAGTAAGGATGGACTAAGGTGTACTTGTATGTAGCATGCACACATACAGCCAAGCAAAAAGCAGCAAAATACGTGAAGGTCAGAACTGAAACAAACAAAAAAATATTCTGTTTTGACTTACAAATGAGAGGTTTTTACTGATTTTGGGAAGCTTTTCTGCACAGGCCATGCCACATTTTGACTTTTGCATCAGGGTACAAGGGGGCAAAACAAACACCAGAAAATGATGCTGACTTATAAAGGCTGGGTTTTTTAGCAGCTTCATTTCCCCTATGCCAAAGCTGTTTGTTTCCTAAGATCTTTAGTGGGAGGTGGGCTTACTCTGCTCCCCTCTGTCCCCTGTCCCCTGCTGCCCAGGAGCACCCATATCCCAGCTCCTGGAGAAGAGCTGGCTCTGTTGGGTGAGTGGCCTGATCGCAGCCCCTCGTGCTGCACTGGGGCTGGGGAGGGGAGGGCACAGCACGGGGCAGTGCCCTGTGTCCCCTTGGGAGGTGACAGGTGGCCTCTGAGCAGCCACAGAGGAAGGGAATGCAGTAGAGAAGGATGTGCTCCTGCTGCAAACACAGCCAAGGGTGCACTCCCACCAGTTGCATCTGGCAGTGAAGTTTCTGAAGCACAGAAAAAAATCTGCCACATGTCAGGAGGGAGGAACTGCCATGCAGGACATGGCACCCCATTCAAAGCAAAGCAAACCAAAGCAATGCAGCCCCAAACAAGCAGACCAGGTCTGTCTGGGCCATTTGACACGTGTGTGAGTGTTGCCTGGAGCAGTGTTTCAGCACAGGCTGCCTGGCTGTGTAGCTGCTGGGGATGGAGGATGCATTGCCTTGTGTGCAGGAAAGCACAGAGTGCCCCTGCTGCTACAGGACACGAGCCTGGCATGAGCACGGAGCTCTGCCGATGTCCATTCCTCGACTGAAAACCCAGCAGCACAAGGCTGTCGAGAGAGTCAGAAGCTGCCAGTGACAGTGACAGTGCTTGCCACTGCCCTGCTGTCCATGCCAGAGAAGTAGAAAGGGTGGATATGAGTTTAGAAGATACGCAGTGACTCCTGTGTCACTGCAGGATCCAGCCCATGTGACTCGGCATGGTCCCACCACATGGTCTCCTCATGTCCTTAGGGAGGGCCGAGGGAGCAAGGCTCTGATGGCTGCTGGCTGCAGCTCCCTCCTTTGGAGCAGGAGCTGCCAGGCTGTTGTCCTGGTGCCCAGCTTCTCTAGCAGGAGAGGTGCCAGCTGTGGCTGCAGAGCCGCCTCCTGCCCCGCAGCAGCCCCGGCTCCCCGCCGTGCACGAGTAAGGAGCACACCACTTGGCTTCAAAACATACAATATACTTTATTGCCTGCTAGATAATCAAAGTGAGGAGTAAACACCATAGCTGGAAAAAGCAGAAAAGGACCAGGAGAAGGAAAAGAATATCCAGTCACCAAACAAGTTATCAGGCAATAAACCATACACAATATAAATAATCTTTTTTCCCAAACAACTAAATCTTTATTTTGCTAATGGCCATTATATGGTTAATTATCAGTAGTAAAATCTCTGGATTTCCTTTTCTACACAGCATTAGTAGTAAGAAATATATAAGGGACTCTGCAGAAAGCAATACAAAGGAGTTATATACACAGGCACCTTCTGTGGAGCAAGAACAGAACCTCATCTAATAAGGAAGGGCTATCTACAAACCAGAAGACCATGGTAATACAATATTAGCTCAGACTTAGTTTAGCTGCAGCCTTTCCACAAGGTAGGCTAGCCAACTTATGTATACATATATATTTTAATATAGATATATATAGAGATTTATTATTTTAAAAATAATGTGAACTACCTGTAGTTCCTAGACTAATTTTAAAGAGGCAGTGTACCTTTCTGAAGCTTCATTTCAGGAAGTATATTAAAAATGGTATATAAAAGACTAGCAGACCCAAGCTCACATATCGAGTCCTGATATCTTCCCTCCAACTTCTTTTTCTAATGCTATAGCTGCCACCTGCATTGACAGCAATGCCTTTAGTCATCTGGATTGCTATTTATGTTGCTGTAATTGCTACCACTAAGTTTACTGGATTATAGTGTTAGTAATTGTGGATTATAAATAGCAATAATGCTGCAGTACACTGTCAAAGCCTGCTGCGTTATGAAGATCTAGTCTGTATGTGCATGCAGAATTTTGTTGTTTAATCTAAAAGAACATTTCTCAGTCAAAGTGCTTCCCCTGTCAAACCCACCACATTTTTCAACCACATGGCAAGGGCTCCTCTCTCTCACCCCACACCAAACTCTCAGCAGCCCTTCACACAGCACCCATTCATCCAACTTTGTTTTCAGGACATAACCCTTTCCTCTCACACAGCCAGTGTCCTTAAGGCTACTAAATATGACTTACTAGAATGAAAACTGACTATTGGAGGAAATGCTTTTAACACATTTGGGTCCAGTCTCCAACTGGGCCATTTAAGCCTTGTGCTCCCCACAGCAGGCAGGGAGCAGAGCACTGCCTGTTGCTGCTGCCCAAGAGCCAAGCACAAACCACCAGCAGGGGAGGAGGAAGGGAGAGACACTTGCAGGGAGCACTGTAAAGGCCCAGCCAGGTCCAGGGTGCCTTTTGTGCCACCCTTTTTCAGTCTGCTCCCTGTTTGTGTCTTGGGGTTCACTCACAAAGCAAAGTGGAAGCACGCACATGCAGACAGGCAGCACCACTTCCAGTGGATTTCCTCCTAAAACCAAGGATGGAGGGATGAGGTATCACTTTGCTCTCAGCCTAACCCTCGCTGCTCACACAAGATGCCACATCACTTTTGTTCATGACACAGATGTCACTTAACACACTCCCTGCCTGAGGGTTTCTAGAAGCCTCTTCCCCAATCAGTGATCACACCCTGATGAGCAGTTGCTCTGCTCAGGTACCACACCAGTGCTGAGGGCGGCCCCCACAGCCTGCCGCATTTCCAGATCCTGCCAAACCAGGATCCAGCCCATGTGACTCAGCATGGTGCCACCTGCACAAGTGGCCACTCTGTTCCCCTGGACCCCCCAGCCAGGCCCACGCCACAGGCAGAAACAGCCTCCAGGGCAAGCCCCAACATCTGGCCAAAACCACACACTCAACAGAAGCCAGCTTTAATACAGCACAAGACATGTATCAACAGAAGTGTGGCAATAAACAAACAGTTTCCCCGAATAATTTTGATAGGGAAGCTTAAAAATAGGTATTTGAAAGAAGGATGCCCTGATGCAACAGGATGTACTTGCAGTGGTAGGGAAGGAAGGATGGTCTGTACCCAAGAGCACATCTACCACGAGCACTCAGCCCGGCAAACGCATCCTTGCTGAACCCTCTGCCTCTTTGATTACAAAACAGTAAAGATAGAAAGTTCCTGACTGATATTTCAAGGGAACACAGAAGCAATCTTAGCTATCCAAGCAGCAGGCATCCTTCTTTGTCCCATCCAGGTACCCACTGGGAGCAGGCAGGAAAGTACCACAAGAAGAGGGGCGCACACAAAAGCTGGAAGCTGAGCTTTATGGCACACGATGTAAATTCTTCTGCCTATAACAGGAAAGCCAATGTGTAGGGACACTGCTTAAAACTCAGTCACTTCAGTCCCTGCATCACCACAGAGCATCACTTCACCTTATTTATGCCCTTAGACTTTGCCATTGACACAGACTGCAAGCACAACACAAGAGAAATGCCCTTCTTTTTTGTATTTTGCTAATTTTGTGCATGCAAGGTTAAGAGGATCAGAGTTATTTTTCAGATCTGTTAGTAATCCCTCTCCAGCTCTACAGGACTCAAAGCACATGCTGATACTCAAGTGCAGGGAAAATGCAAGAAGCACCTTGCTATGCTGGGAGGAAGGGGGAAAAAAAGGGCAAATTTTAAGTGAGAAGCAATTACACTGTAAAATCAGCTGAATGTTCACTGTATTGGCTGCTCTTGTGTCTTTCTGACTACTGAGTGTAATTTGGAAGTCATATTCTGGTTGATCTGCTGTAAGGTGCAACTTTTTTGTCATTTTTGTCTCCACTGTAACTTGTTTTTTCTTATTCCAGGTAGGGTTCCCAGGGGCAAGCCACACTGAGAAAATCAGGGGGAGCACAAAGGATTAAGAGTCTATGAGAGCAGGAGAAAAACGGTGAAACATGGAGGGAAACACTTTTCCTTCCCCAGGCATCACTAAAGACTACATTAATGGTGAAAGCTGAGGACTACTGAACATACTGGTTAATTTGCAACTGAAGTGCAGCCTGATAGGCATGCACTGTATTTCAGTTTGTGTGTGACAACTAGAGCAAAAACTCCTAGCACTAAGCCAAGGTGATTATTGGGCTTGGGGAAAATAATTTCATCCCTCCCACAAGCTTCGTTTTCCCTTTTATAGTGCCAGTTCTTCCAATCACAAAGTTGTCGAGGAAATTACATCTTCTAAACTGCTCTGTTGTCCCCTTTTCCTTTTTAAGCTATTAAATATTTCCTCTCTCTATGTTTGGAGAATGCCAGCTTCTGCAGGGGGTTGCCTGTGGAGGTACTGCCCTTCAAAGTCATTCTTTGGTCAGTACATGGATTTCATCAAAGGCTCATACTGGAACTGAACAGACCTGGGTGCTCTATCCATCCAAGCTCCTTGCCATATCCATGCCCATAACTGGGGCCAGATGTCACCTAGAGCAAGCATCTGTAGGAAGCCTCTGCTTTGTGTCCTGCCAGTGGTACCACTTGTTTTAGCTCTTCAACACAGCATGCAGTCCCTGTGCTGCTTTGCTGTGACTCCCTGGGTGTCAGTGCCACCACACGGAGCAGCTCAGGGGGCCTTGGGGCACCATAGCAAGCAAAGGGCATGGAATGCCCCTGGCAGCAGGGCCACCTCTGCCACTGCCTGCAGCTGTTCCCTGCATGGCACCATGGCTGTGCAGGGCTGGTGCTCAGAGCCTTAGCAGCCCTGGGGAGCATCACTGACCATGACCAGGGCAGTGTGGGGCTACAAGGGGCTGCCATGCACTGCAGGAGGCACCAGTGCTGCCTGCTGCCCGGCCAGGGGGCTTTGCCATCGCCTTTCCCACCCCGAGCTTTGTGTGGCCACGCAGAAGAGCAGGGCTGCTGGGTCAGGGGCAAGGTCCCAGCACTTGCCAGAGTGGCTGGGATGATCTCTGCCCAGTGCCTGGACCAGTAGAGTGTAACAGATTTGCTGACCCATTTCTTGCAAGCCTGCAACTTCTGGTGAGTGCAGGAGAGCCCTGCCCTACCCAGGGCACCAGGCACAGCAACCAGGAGTACAAGCTGAGAGCCTCCTGATGAACCACAACAGGCAGAAAATGAAGGCAGCTGCCCAGCTTGAAGGATGTGCTCTCCCCTTTGCTTCCCCATTGGATGCCTATTCCCAGTAATGGGTTCTCAGCATGGTCTGTCACCCAGAGACTCCTCAATAAACTGTGGCCCTGCCCCAGGTAAACTGGTGCACAGGCAACAGGGGAGTGCACAGCTCCTGTAACACACTGGCCCTGCTCCATTAGTCTCCCAAGTGTTTCAAAATTATTTCACCAGTCCTAGTTTGGAGCTGGGGTGAGTATTGCAGACACAGCCATGGGTCCCTGTCTCAAAGCCGAGACCCGAGGATGTCCTGGTCCCTGCACTACCAACACCACTGCACGCAGCTTTTCCCACGTCTTCAGGGAGAGGCTGCATCAGACCCCAGGCAAGGGACCTTGCTGCAAGCACAGGTGATGCCTTGCCAGCAGCATCCCATCAGAGGATAGTTAGGAAAAAAGCTGTTTCCGAGGCAGGAGGCAGCGGAGAGAGGATCAGTTGTAGGCCAAGGGCAGACTGTGGCCCCTGCTGGCTCTCTAGCCTCTTGCTGTGTCTGGCACAAGCACTGCCTAACAAAATGGATGATGTTCTCCTTTGGTTTCCTCCTTGTAATATGGCTTTGTAGTGTCTGAAAAGGGTACTAAGGAAAAAGGCTGGCAAACTGGGTTGGTTTGGGGCTGGAGATTTTTTGGTTTGGCTGTTTTTTCACTGCCTGAACTCTGTAAAAAGAAAAAAAAAATTGAAGGCAACTACTGGATAGAAAACACAGCATGAGGAGAAAGATCTCTTTGAACCTTTCTGATATGGCTATTAACCATCAACCTGACACACCATTCAAAGAAAGAGGTTTTCAAAGGCATGGATGAGTCCTGTGGTGAGCAAAGTTGGGCTGGCGCTCCTTGAAAATCTTGTCTCAGATTTTATCTGACCATTGTTTTTTAGGTTGCATTTATAAAAACAGCTAAAATGCTCATCTACCTAATGTCATTTGAGGACATTGTGTTTTTCTCCTATACCCTAAAATTTTGTACTTAGGCACAGGGGGAATAAACCACCCTCAAAAAGACAGTCAAACACTGGAAAAAACAGCATGGGAAATGGTTGATTCTCCACTATTAGAGGCTTTTAAGGACAAGTTCAACACCTACCCGTCCACCATTCAGGTCTGTGTTAAGTATAGCTTAACCTGCCTTGGAAATTTTCTAGCTGATGCCTCCAAGTCCCTTTTGGCTGTGTGACTCTGCACCAAGTAAATTCTGCCAAGATCTCCTTCTGCCACAATCCAGGATGTGTTTAATATCCTGTCTGTCTGTTTGGTTTTCTGCCTCAGCTTGCTGTTTGTCCAGGAACACACACAAGCATTTCAGACATCCTATTAAAGAGTCAGCTTACACTTTCCCCACACACCGCCAAAACCATGTCTAGTTCTCTAGTCACCCTGAAAAGAGATAAAAATGGGGAGCAGCAAACCAAGAAGAACATACAGAAATGTCCACTCTGACATTCAAAAGCTGTCACAGAAAGCTTTCCTTCACCATTTTTCCGTCTTGAAAAATGCTGACTGATGTGCTGACAAGTTGATAACAAGAAAACCCCACACTGACAAGAACCACTGCCTCTTTCAAATATTCTTCACTGGTTCTTGCCCATGGTTTTTAAAATCTGCTACAAGTAGCCCAAAGAATTATGTGGTTTACGTAAAACATGACCCTGTCTTGAAAAAAAAAAAAAAAAAAAAGAAGAAAACAAAGTCAAGCTAGAAGCCTGGGTCATTTTAAAACAGGCACTCACAAACATCAAGATGAAAAACCTTTAGGAAATACCAACCCTGCTGTGACAATGATGTCACAATGCGACGCTGCATTTCATGTAACACAATTGCCCAAAGCTGACCTCCCACCCCAGCCCCTCTCAGCTGGCTTATGGTGCACAATTAATGCAGCAACCTAACAGCAGACAACCTGCAAGGCATGAAAGGAAGTGAGCAAACAGCAGCAGCCACTCTGGTCTGCCACGCTCACCTATGGATGGCAGTGGGAATCCATCTGTTCACCATTTCTGCAATTACCGTAAGTAATTGCAATTTGTGAGCAATTTGGTAACTTACAAACACAAGCAGAAAATGCAGAATTTGATTTACGGAGGTACGAGTCTTTCCTTACAGGCTTGTCTGCACCCTGAGTTAATCCCCTCACCCATATTTATAAATTTCACATGGGTGACAAAAGACCATCTAGGGACAGACTTAATTGTGAAAGTCTGTGGCATCCTTCCCCAGTTCATGTCTCTTGAAGAAGGCAATGCTCAGTAGCAATAACAAGAGATAAAAAATGTCTTCACATCAGCAATTACGCACAGAGCCTTGAGACAACCACCATCACAACGGCATTTCAAGGAGATGGATGAAGTTTACAACAGCAAGTATCTGGTGCTTCCACCGCCAATTTCTGACTGTAACAACTCAAACCTGCAGGGAACTGCTCTCCCAACACAATCTCTGTCATGCAAAGTGCCTAGAATAGCTTTCAAACACAAGCAGGTGAACGACACTGAAATTAAAAGCAACATTTTACAAACTGACAAGACATGCAGGGCAGGAGCCCCTGGCTATGTGAATCCTGCAGGTGCAACTCGAACTGCAGTTGTCTGCAGCACCTGTCAGCTGGCATCCTTATCCCATCCCTTTGGATGCAGTGGGGCTGCTGCACATCCTCCCAATGGCCAGGGTGCATTCTCTGGAGGCAAAGCCATAATGCTGCATGTCTGATCCCACAGGCTGCCCCCATGTGTGCCTGCTGCCTTAGGTGAGGCTGTATGAATAAAGTAACTGGAAAAGCCAATATTATGTTTATTTGAAGATTTCTTCAGTAATTATGGAGAAAAAAAAAAGTGTAATTGTCTGGGGATTGTCTTTTCCTCCTTTAGTAAAGAAATTTAGAAATGTGTTGAGTTGAATTTTGCAAGTTAAAGCTTAGCATGTGTTTGTGTGAACGTTATAGGTCTAACATGCAGTATTGAAGGGGATTTGGTTTGGTTTTGATAAAAAAGTGAATTTAAGCCGTGCACTAAAAAATGAATCAGGCCAAATTCCCATAAACTGTGAATCTATTCTCACAATAAACTGTTAGGAGGAGGAAATAATTTATCAGGTTTCAAAAACCTGCTGGGTGCTTGGCTCTGGCACTGGTGGGCTTTGCTACAGAGAGCTGGGGCGCAAGGAAGGCCTGGGGAGCCCAGCTCTGCTGCTCTACCCACTTCCCAGCAGGATCCCAGCCCCTGTGCCTATCTTTTTGCAGAAGCTGTGTTGACACACAGACAGAGCTTAGGAAAACTCTTGTTAAAATACTAAATTAAAAAAAAAAAGCACTGCAGGTTTTTCAGAGTTATGCAGTAGCTTGGGAAGGTGTGGGATACTGTCCATCCTACTGAAAATCTGTGGTATGTATTGCTACTGATGTCCACCAAGTGTTCAGTCTCTCAAAAAAAGACAGGAGAGAAAGGTAAGATGACTGAAAAGCAAGGTGAAAGATTTGCAAGTGAAGCTTGATCTTCTCAATTTCCTGCAACATAAAGAAAATCATCCAAGGAAGAGATCTGTCTCTACCAAATATATAGTATTTTCAGTGGGACAAAAAACGCAACCGGTTCTTTTTAAAGGCTTTTATGCTGTTTATGTCCCTTGTATCTTGATGGAAATAGATGTCCAGCAGCTGAAATTTGTGGGATGGTGGTTTAATGCTGAATTCAAATGCACATTCCAGGCATGTCACCACATCCTCCTCCAAGCACTGTCAGGTGTGACAGGCCAGCGCTGCTAGGGGACTCCTCATCTATGTCTGAGGCAACAAGGAGCATCTCAAAAATTCCATTTGTCGCTTTCTATTTTATCTTAAGACTGTTGAAATAGCTGTATTTGTGGTTTTATTTATTGAAAGTACTAAAAAATTGCTCACCTTGCAAAGCACACTGAGTATTTTCTGAGTGGTCTAAAAGCTCAGAAATTTCTTATAAGAATACATTTTGATCTCATCATTAAAGATGCTTTTAAATCCCTGCTGGCAACCCTTGGCCTTTAACTAGAGAACCACTGTGTCAAGATGGAACAGGAAATACCTATTTTTTTTTGTCTAGGTTCTTTAAACTAGTTGTAGATTAAGAGAATCCATGAATATGAAGCTACTGCTTTTATACTGACTCTTGTGTATTACAGTGTTTTCAAGGTTCTCACCCATGAAACAGATCATGAGTAAAATCCTCATAAATTAGTTATCTCAAAAATGCAACCCTTCATCCCTAAGAGATTTCCTTGCTGGCATGGACTTCTGCATGAGAAGTAAGTAGTTACCTTCACTCTGAAAGATCCCAGAACTCAATTAACTGTGTCCTAAATGTGGTGCACTATAGTTACTAGCAAAGATGTTTAGAAAAAATTATGTACCAAGATTAAACAGTCACACAGCAAATGCTTCCCTCCATTACTTTCCAGTGTAAAACTATGCCCTGTGCCAGCCAAGCACAGTATATTTTCTTAAGACAGCAATAAGAATTTTTTTCATTACTGATTCAAATAATAACGAGCACTTGATATTATTTATGATGTACTTGCAGGGAAGCACTCATTAGCTACACTTACACCATGTGCCAAATACATCTGTCATCTGGGAGTGAATGGGAGGGTTTAGAAGTGCAGCTCACACATTACTTCTAACAGAAAAGTTGTTGCTACAGTCACTGAAGCAAAACACAGCATCTGTTCCAAGCCACAGACTTGAACTGCAATTTCTGCCTTTTTTTCAGACTGCTTGGCAAACCTTGTTTTTGAAATTGGAACCTCTTGAAGACAATGAATTGTCCATCTGCTGTGATGGTAATTTCTCTGCCACTTTACTTCTGCTACAAAACACTGCTCTTCAAAACAAAAGCAAACACAGCCTTGCTGCCACAACCTGCCAATCTCTGTACTGCCTACTGAAACTTGGAAGCTCATGAAGGTCCAACTTCACCACAGAGTTCCCAGCTGGGTTTGTTTCACTTTGTATTAGAAAAATCTATATAAGCAGCTGCAGGCAAGCACAGATTCCACACAAGGTTGTCAAGGTATTGACAAACTTTTTGCCATCCTGGAGAGGCTGGTAGCAAAAGAACCTCCCTCTGCCAGAGCCCAGCTTCATGACAAACACCACAGCTGGGAGACCCAAACCAGATGAATCATCTCAGAGTGTAACAGGGAATCATTTGTCTCTGAAGAGACAGATGTGCAGTGAATTTGCTTCAAATGACATCACTCTGACCAATGGCAATGGCGTGCTGCAGGCTGCCAGAATCAATGACATTGGTTTTGCAAGACTGAAAACACATGAACTCCAAAGCCATTACAAAAGCCAGTATTATTGGACACCGAAACCAAAACTAAGCATCCTAAACTATTGGCAGATTGGGACTATTTGATTTCCAAATTCTCCTTTAACTCCTAAAAACATTAGTGTCTTAATAACATAGTGATGCTGAGCAGGTATTAAGGGAACCCACCCTTGGAAGGAAGGCAACTGATGCTCAGATTGGTCTGACTGAAGTCTGATGGTCTTCTCCAACTGAGAAGCTTTTCGTGGGCCATGGAACTTGTACTCCAAAGATGTATTCCAAAAACTTCTTTTGGATTGGAAGGACACATTCCAGGACCTCAGGTTTTTTCTTTCCCACCCTTTTTGTTTTCTCAAATCCGATGTTGTTTGATGGCAACACCTGCCTTCTCTTAGTGTGCTGCAATGCTAAGCCTGTCATTCTGACTCAACTGGCTTGACTTTTCAGTCTATTCCAATTAGTTCCTCTTGTTTCCCAGGCTGACAAATAAGCTAAAGTGCTGCTCTATATGGAATACATGTTTTCTATTTTGTACTTCATGTAGGCTGGATTTTCAACTGGAGTTTCAGCTGGGCTTGCAGCAGCACCACTGCGGGCCCGTGCACTTCTGCTGAACATCTAATGATTCTCCAATCAGAAAACAACCAACCAAGCCTTGATGAAATTTCAAGTATATTTTAAGCACAACTGTATTAGAGCTCCATTTCTTACTGTTGCTGTGCCAAGAACAGTCCACAAAAAAGAATTTGACACTGGATAGAAGGTAGATGTTGAATCTTACAGATTTTATTTCAGAAAACAAAACAAAACAGAACTTTGCAGCAGAGATTGGAACGCATCTCGTATTTTGTTACAAAGTGCTAGTGTCCTACTAGAGAATGGACAGCCCCATGAGCTCGTGTATAGCATGGTACTGTATGCCCAGGTATACTGTGTGTCTCACTCCATGTTGTCACATTGTAGGAAAAAAAATGTCTCTCTGAAAGCAGGGTTAGTTGTACATTAAAAAACTCCAGGATGAACAATGAAAGGGACGCAACAAATGCTTATCAAGGGGAGAACAGCAGTGTCTAGCAAAGCGTGGTGCTTGAGTTGGATGATGCCCTTCCACCCCGTTTTTTCAGAAGTATTAGTGGAAATTTACCTTACCCGACAGTTAAGAGTCAGTGTAATGCCATGCAGTTGCAAAAAGCAACCTGAGAGCTGGGTAACAAACCAGATCTAGATGCACTGAGAATTAGTTGAATTCAGCAGGTCTTTAGTTGGAAGAACCAAATGAGAGCAGAGGAGAAAAGATGGGACTTCAAGGAATGAAGATGACTGCTTTAAGGTAATTTAATAATAATAATAAAAAAAAAAAGTGAACAGTGACTTCAAGGTCCCTGACTGGACATCTGATACTGACAGAACATGTATTTCTTAAAATTTCTTCCACTTTTTTTGCTTACTGAATCAGAACTTTCCTTCCCCTTCCCCATGACCTTTACATGGCCTTTAAGGCTGAAGCTTTTCCATTCCTGGTGTTTCTTTGCAGAGATACTGACGCATACCCAGTAAAGGCAGTGCAAGATTGCATACATTTCTTCTTTCCTGAGTAAATAGCACACAGATAAAAAAAGCCACAAACCAAAAGGTTTCCCTTCTGCTGCTTTTGACTCAGAGACAGGAGATCTGCTCCCATGTGAACAGCCAATGTCTACTGGCTTTATGAAGTCTGTTCTGGGGTCTTCTGTGATCAAAAAATACCTTGCAATCGAGGTTTCAAGGCATCCAAGGACAGAACAGAAAAGATGCTGAACAGTCTAATTTTCAAGCCCTGCGAGGGTAAAATATATGGGCAGAGCAGATCCCTGGTTTAAACAAGTTTCCAAAGTAGCGGGAACCTACTACCTTTAAGTTGAAGCATTGACGTCACTTGCTACTTATTTCTAGAAGATAAACCATTTCTGAATAAGTTCTCTTATGTCCAAAGACTGAAATCATAGCAAGGGCTTCTTCTGTGGGACAACTTCTCTTTTATCTTTGTTGACTATCAACAAGCTTCCCAATTGTGCAAAGAAGACAAAATCCACAAACATGAAGTAGATACCTAGAAAGCTCAGAAGAAAAGGCAAAGGTTTCTTCCAAAGCCTAACTGCACCGAGTCCTGGCTCTCTCTGCCCCAGAGTCTCCAGCTTCATGTGATGTAAGTCCACAGAATTCTGGGGCACCTGAATGGATCTGTGGATCTCCTAAATAATGTCAACAGTGCTGAGCCAGGCTCAGATGTTTTAAAAAATAAAATGGAAGCTCCCAGTATAGACACATGTAAGGAAGAACAAGTGGGCAGAAGTTCTTTGCGAAGTAAATGACATCTTCACAGTCATTGTGTAGATGATCTGACAAAACTACAGCTTACACTTCTGAGGGTCCATCTCTGGGTTTTGGCATCTTCCATTTTCAGGTGAAAATGAGCTTGTTTAAATATAAACAACCCAACAAGTTCATACTGTAGCCAAAAACAAATTCTGCAAATACTGCTAACTCAGCCATATGTTAAAGTAAACAATCATTTGATGGTAAAGCAGGTGAAGTATCAAAGAAGCTCCATTTGAATAGTATTTATTTGCAATCATTAGTTTTAAATGGGAAACTGTTTACAGGCACACACTAAATAACCAAAATAGAATGAACATAAAGAAATCTATTTGAAGGTCCTTATCAAATATTTTATTAAATATTTTATTCAGTTTCATTATCACAGTTTAATGTACTTTAGCATGTTATACACATGACTTAACATGTGCACTTAAAAGTATCAAATAAGAGGGTTTTGAATAAAGTCTGACATTCTATAAATGTGCTTACTGACTTAACTATACACAACTAAGAAGGCAGTAGCTCTGTTATACCATTGATGGAGATGAACTATTGTAAGGCATGTTTCCACCAAACTTTGGAGAGAATAAAACCATATACTAGGTCAAAATTCAGTGGAAATACATGTGAGAATAGAAGCTGAAAGATAGGGCTCCAAGAAGAAAGATCATAGCAAATCAGTTGTGTTGAAACTGTCAACAGATACTGGTTATTAAAAGCAAGCACTGCTGAGAAAGGAGGTTTTTGTAGCATCCAGGTCAGCAGGATCTGTGGTTTTTTCAGGTGCGATTTTTGAGACTCACACCTTATGGTGTGTAATGTGAAGAAAAGATACCAAAATCTAGCAAGGAAGTTGGAAAATTATAATCTGAGGAACTTCAAGTTGTTTTATGAGCGAACACGAGGAACACTTTAGGACAGAGTCCATGCTGGAAGTCACTGCACCCTGAGGTGTGTATGTGTATGTATACACATGTGCAGACACATGCAGGTACATGCCTCTCCTGCTTTTGTTGCCCTCAAAGACCCAACCACTGATTGGAGTATGGCAGTACTGAGGAGCAAACAAGGTTTCAGCTGTGGAGCTGGAAAGAGCAGACTAGACCATTACATTTAGGAGGCCAGTCAATTTTCCTGAACAGGTGTGGTTTTTCCAGTGGAGTACAGCGCGGGTCTGCTGGTGTATGCTAACACCCAAGACCCAGAAACTACAATATAATTCTTCGGAAGAACTCCACAAATATTAAGCTATTTGCAGTAGTTTTTAAAATTTCTCCTCAATGAAGGCCCTAGGTCATGATGACGTGCTTCCCCCAGGAACATCACGCAAGCCCAAGCTCAAATCAAGAGCATAGTGGTCTGTGATCGGGGCTCCCACACTGTCACAGTGCCAACAACAATGCTGCCCCTTAAAGAAGGAGGGTTTCCAGCCTAAGCTTGGGTGTGTTGCTGAGTGGAGATCTCATGCCAAGTCTTCCTAGATTTCTGCCATCAAAGAATTAGTGGGGGGACATAAAATAGTCATCCATCTCATAAGCCTCTTCAAAGTTGTCAATTCAGTACAGAATACTGAGTATATAAATAACTACTGCAGTACTTCGGTGAGAGCATAAACCTCATTCTGCCTTTTTCTTGGGGAATTCAGGGGAGGAGGCAAGTAACCCTTTCACAGCCTAAACATGTACTTGTTCATGGCACTCAGTGTCCTTAAGTGCCTCAGCCTCCTGGCAGCTGTAGTTGACAGTTCAAAAATATGTACAAGGTAAGCAGAATGCCATGAATATTGCAAAACATGGCAAAGGAGCTCTTCAACCTATCAAACAAGCACAGCAAACAAACTGCATCTAATGGATAACGCAGGGTAAACAACACACAAGTTGCACAGTTATGTTTCACTGTGAAATCAGGACTGCCAGCATAAACTCTGGAAGGAAGTTTCAAGAGCAGCACATGGCTTACTCGACGCCTCTGGAAACATCACAAGTTCACCACCCCACAAGCACTGCATCTTCTGCTGTTACAGAAACTGATCTCACTGAACCAAGCAGAGCTAGTGGGCCCACATCCTGCAACCCATACGACTATGGCAGAGGTTAAACAAAAATGCTCCAGCAACACAGTTTGGCTACCACTGTATATTCAGCCTTTATGGTGTTTGCGCTATATAAATGTTGCTCTTGGAAAATAAACACACAGCAATATACAAATGGTATCAATGGCCAAAAAGATTACATGATCAAGCCTGAAAGCAAATGGAAGTTAACAAAAGTAGTCTTTTAGGAGAGGTAGCCGTATTAGGCTCAGCATTCAAAAAAAAAGGGAGTGCACTCAAAAGGGTCAACATACATTATAGTGTCTTGTAGACCCATCATGTTTCTGGTTTCCTACATCAGTTTTTTGCAGAATGTACACACCCAGGCACACACACATGCATGCACACACACACACCCACACCCACTCCTACTTATATATACACATCTAAATTCCTTTCTAATTCCCCTTTGTTGCCATCATGTTGCCATACTGAGAATAAAGGACAGCTTTCCTTACATGCTCTCTTAGCTGTCCCAGTCTATAACTTGCTTTCAGTTGGTTCAGTATCTGTACAGTAGCTAAACAGGCAGTGGAAATTAAAACTGCTTCAATTAATATCCTGTTGCAAAAGACAGCATCCAAACTATAAGGCATTCCCTTGTACTGACGTGACTTACAACTCTCTACTTGATACAAACTGCAGAATGCTCTTCAGTCTTGTGCTACAAAGGCAGCTTTCACCCAAATAATAAAGATCAAAGGTGGAATTTTAACACCACAAATCCACACACTTCCACCAGTCCCTTGCTCTTGTGCCCCTTTCCAACAACGCTTATCACTTTAATTTCAAAAGTCATGCACCAGTGCTATAAAATAGAAACCCAAACTACCAAGAAGTCTCTTGCTCCTGACTTTGGGATACTGTATTAATATAAAAGAGCATTCAGTCATCTTAAATAAATATATTCTTTTCTGAAATCACAGCACATTCAAGGGGTAGTTACTGCCAAAAGCAGAGGTTTAAGTAATCTCCATAGATGTTTTCAGAATCATTTAGTCAGAAAAGACCTGTGAGATATGGAGTTTTGATTGATTTGGTCTAATACCTGGAAAATAGCCTACTGTGGGGATAAGAATCTGCATCTCAAATGTTCTGCAGAACATATTTCCCATATTTGTATACAGTACTAGAACAATTAAGAAGACATTACAGTAAATTTCTCCCAGCTGCTTAGATCTGTAGCTTCAGTTATGACAATGCATTTTGTATGCCTCAGAACTATGACATATCGAAGATGACTAAATAAATAAAAGCCAAGGAAAACTGGGACAGTACTGCATTTTACACTTGAGACAAGATTCCCCCCTCCCATGGATAAGTCACAGAGGACAACTACAGTAAATGCTTGTCTTTTTTTTTTTTTCAAAGAAAGATTTATACACAGGTTCAGATCCAGAAAATAATGTGAAATGCATAAATATTGATAGCTTTAGCTAAGTTAAAACGGGTTCAGTAAAGTATGATACAACATATTCAGAATAAACAAAGCAGAAAAGCATCATATTTTGGTTTGCTTGAGATATACATAAGGTGCAACAATTTCTTCTCTAGAGGCATTTGTGGACAACGGGTTAACAGGTAACAGTGTTTGCTGGTATACTGAAGTACACACAATAGCAGTAAGATTTTCCAAAATGAAAGCAGCTGAAATTAATAAAAATTAAAACAAAACAAACAAGGAAAAAACCCAACCCCAATACAGTAAGATATTGGTCTGAAGTTTTTGTTGTGCTAACAGACTTTGTTACCTGAAAATACTGATACCCCTTCTAGTAGATTCAGGGAAAATTCTAGCTACTTAAATCAAGACATCACTCAGAGAACCAACAAAGGCAAATGCCTAGTGAACTATAAAGCTTTGCAGGATTTCTGCTACTCTCAGTGCCTAATCGCTTAAAAATTAAGCATATCTACAAAAAGGTTTATAAGTATCTGAAAACAGTCATATCCAGTAAACTGACCCAACCCTACCCCCTCTCTAAGGGAAAGTCAAGGAAAAGCAGATCAAGTAAGATATTAATCCATATAGAAAAAAGTAATTTTCTGTTTCTTTTAAAAAAGGTACCATTAATATACAGAAATATCTCCAGGAACAATATTGAAATTTAAATTGAGGAAGGATGGGGTGCTTTGACAAAAATATATCTACTCTAAAGGTTTCTAGAGAAATAAGTTAGTACCATTGTCAACGTGAATGGCCTGCACTGTAACATATATTTGGATTTCAGCTAATTATAAAGTGGTCCAAAACTCCAACAGCCACCCTGCTGTGACCCACAAGTTTTAAGTCTTTTAAGTTTTTCCTGTCTTGTTAAAATAACTTATAAAAATTTAATAAAATCTTATTTAAAATACCACCATAGGCTGCAATGGCATTCTAGGGGCTCTTAGACATTTATTCACCTGAATTTTTAAAAAAGCCTTTTCACTGACTCATTGCTTTGTAAATTTTGTTGTTTCATATCAACACATGCATCCTTTGATGGTGCTGTTTCAGTGAAACTTCCCCAGCTACCTGTCTTTTGTCAGACCTTTAATCCTTTCTTAAAACTCTTGTGGTACATTGTATATTGTTGCCTGACACTGAACCAGAAACTTTCACTTAACTACAACAATGAAAGGCTAAACCTAGCAAGCATTAATAGTTACTGTCCATATGGCTATTACATCAAATTAGTTACAAAATAACCCCAAAACACATTATCAATTCAGTCAAGTATAAATAAGAATGCCTGATAGAATGATGTAAACTTGCATCATTTAAAGACTTAATTCAAAGAACTTCAAACTCAATCTAATACTATCAAAAGTTCAGCCGGTATGACGAAGACTAATAGAAAATTATTGCTGGAGTCCAATTTGGTAAATTGTGCTACAATGCAAAAAGTAGGGAAACATCTTGTGCTATAGAAGAAGTACCCTGTTGAATTTGTAGCTTTAGATCAATTACTAGTGATCATTTTGCATCTATTGGTAGGAATCAATGCTTGGCTATACAATAGTGTAAGTCAGAATAGCGAAGATAACAGGCCAAGTGATACACTTGGCCTGCTTTTGGGATGTATTTATGAGAGCAAAACACAAAAATTCAACACAAGCAGAGACAGAAACTGGCAGATGGATCTGTTTGGTAGTCTGAATTCAGTCAAACGCTACTCTTCAGTTGTAGTTTAACTGTATACAGCTTTCCACTTCACCAACACAAACTGTAATTGGCCCTTTATGCAAACTCTGAAGCTGATTTGGACTGTGCATAGTAACTACAACAATGCCAGTGTCTATAAAATGTAAAAGGTATGTGTATTGGTGTACACTATATCGAAAAGTCATGGTTTTAAGTTTTTCAGAACTGTGAAATAATACTAAGGTCACTTTTGAAAAACGCATTTGCAGTACTTTTTGTTTACAGGAAAGTTTCACCAAGTCACTCAGATAACTATGCAAAAATAAAGGAACCCTCCAAGGCATGAAAGACAAGTCAATTATCTGCAGTATTTTCTTTTCCATACACCACTCCTTTTTCTAATGCACATCATCCTGGTTATTCAAAGCTAAATTAAAAAGAAACAAACCCAAACGTAGCCTGTCAGAACTTCTCCCAGTAAACTCTACCACTCCGGTGGCAAATATGAAAGTGCAGAACATCTGGACCACGTGGCTGCCCAAACACCGCTAACAATGGTACATCTGTCCAGGCTGCCTTGAGTTCTCTGGAACAGGTTTTAAATCCATTCTACAATATAAACGTAGGCATAACCTATTAATATAAACCATCTTAGAACTTAAATCTTCATGTACAAAAATGACTAAGAATATCTAATAGTAACTAGTGCAGTGCGTCAGTGTTTTTGTTGGTTTTTTTTTTTCTTTTTCATTTAGAATAACTAGGTATTATATGAAACTAGTTGTCGTACTCTCTGGTTGGTAAAAGAGATGCTGTGTGAGCTAACAGTAAAGGCAGCCTTTTTCACACGAAACCACCTGTTTACTGTTTAAAAGCCTTCAATAGAAAGCAAGCTCTGGGATCATTCCACTCCATTTCAGTTCATTAATAGATAATTATCACCCTCCTACATACTGGGTTCCAATTTGAGGACCTGGCCCAAGTTGCTAACGTCTGGCTTCCAGTGAATTCTGGGCCACTCAGAGCAATAAGCACTTTATTGCAGTCTCTAGTTCCATCATATGGACTGACTAGCTTCCCTTGGTAAAGACAAGGCTAGGATATTAGGTAAAGCACAATGTTTTACAATAAAGTGGAGCTTCACTGGTCAGCGCAGGAAATAAGCACTGGAGCCTGAGACATTTCATTTGGCTGTCCATCATGTGGGAGAGGTGTGGCCCTCTGACTTCTGCAAAAGAAGAAAAGAAAATCCACCCATCAATACTTGGACACGGGATGTGCTGTTACCAGACCAGCAAGGACGGGGAGCGGCAGCGGTACGGTTTAGCACCGACACCGCAGCAGGGTAACTCCTCACTGCTGCAGGTGCTCGCATACTCTGGCTACATGTGCTTTCAGAGGTGTCCCTGCAATAGGAACATGGTATCCTGAGGACAACCTACATCACAATGCAAAGGCAGGAAAAGACAAGATGTGATGGTATTTGACCACACAATGCAAAATCCACAACATAAGAGTAAGTTAAGAGCGTGCAAGTGCTGTGACTCATTGTGCAAGGGAGCTGCTGCAGCCCTCAGAAGCAGAGCATACAGCACGTGTGGCAAAAGAAGGTAAATGCACAGAGACACAGATCATATTTGTGTGAGTCAACAAACAGCTTTTAAGCAATAGGGAAATATACCTATCAGCAGAGTTGCACTGGAATTCCTCCATGTTACATGACTACATCAGCCTAGCACGTCTCTTTCATTACTACAGCACTGCTAATTTACAAGTGATTCCTTGGCACAGGGTATCATAAAAATAAACTGTGCCAGAATTATGTGCTGGAAATCAACATCAGTCATGGTACCAAATGGACTTGGGAGAACTCCTTTGCAGCTTGCCTTTTAAAATACATACACTGAGCATGTGACGGCCTGTTACTCACTCTCACAGGTGAAGTTCTACTGTTGTTACAGTATTTGTCATTGGTAGCAATGAAAATCTGGGGCCTGCTTCTTATTGACACCAGGGCCACTTTACCTCACTCTGGCCCAGCTAAGACCCCCAGCAGAACCCCCCAGCAGAGATACCCAGGTGCTTCACACCACTGGAGTGCAATGAAGTGGCCTTCGCACAAAATGCAGCTCAGACTCAGAGCGCTTAACCAGGCATGCAAAAAGTAAATAAAGCTAAGCAGAAGACTGCAAATGAAAACCACGCTGCCAGAAGGATTCCACGTCCCAAGGCTCTATGAAATTGTTTAATAAATTAAATTCAGACACTGAAGAAACACATCAAGCAAACCTCTAATTCTTTTCTTCACATTTCTGGCTATTTACAAATAAATAAATATTTACAAATAAATAAAGTGAGTTACAAAAGCTAACAATAGTTGACAGAGTAGAAAACACAGAAGCATCTAGCTGATAAGATTTAGGTTTCTGTTTTGACTTCCATTTGCCAAGTCTGTGAGAGACATGGCTAAGTTTCTACTGGAAAAGTCCCCCCTGCTGTCATTTCACCTCCCTCAGGCTGGCATTTCCAACAGTTGTGGGTATTTGCCCATTTGGTGTTTCTGAAAACACCTTATGAAAGGTGCTGCATTACTTGAACTACATAATGACATGACAAAAGATGGGATTCAAAGAGAAAGACCCACGCACAAAGCTCTGTAAAACATTAGCTTGCTTCAACAAGGACAAGAGGAGGACAAGAACTCTTAAGGGGCACAAGAAAAAAACCATAGCAGAGCAAATCCTGTTGCTTTTGTGCATTTCTGGTCAGTGTTAATGGCAGTCAACGAAACCACAATGGTGTGAATGAGAGCAGAGCTTAGCACAGCACTTCCACAAGTCCCATTTTGTGACTTATGATGACAGACAGGCTGACTGCAGCCTGATATCACTTCTCACCCAAAACAGCGCTGCTTAACCAAGACAACAGCTTCTGCAAAGAGGAAACAGCAGATCTGTTTTTTGTAGGGTTCCTGAGCTTCTAAAAAGCCTTTGACATGATATGCAGTCTGAACACAAAGGACTGGGTTCATCAGTGGGGCCCATGAGTGGAACAGTTAATTGAGGCTGTGAATGGTTTCATAAACTGCCTTGAGGAGTTGCTTAGGCAGCCAGCAATCTGTCAAATGGCATCTGCAGACACTGTGATGGTTTCAAATTGGCCCAATGCTTCCTCAGCAAGTTTCCACTGCAGGAGAGGATGGGGTTTCATACCCAGTAAGTTCCAAGAAAGAACACTGGATAATCAAGCATCAAGGAGGACCTGCTGTCTTTGGTGTATTCCCATCGCAGGTCTAACCATGGTGAACTGATTCATAAGCCCTAAGTAACTACACACTCTCCACCTTATCTGTATGGATAGCCTACTCAATAGCTGAGAGGACCAACCCAAACTACCCTAGCTTTCCATCACAGAGTTCTTCTGCCCCATGCTATTCTGCAGATGCTTTGCCTTCTACACAACAAAGCACAAGAGTAAGAAGAACAAGTTAGCTCTCCCCAGCCATGTTCAGCATAAAAAAATTCATCTCAAAATGTATGAAATGCTCTCCACCATCTTAGGTTTTAGGCCACTGGAAAATGCAAATCAGCATGCAGCAGCTATTTAAATCTACTATTATCTGACAAATAGCATCTGATAATTCTCAACCATTAGGATCCCAAGGAGCATATGAACCTGTTTACATACAAAAATTGTAAACTTACTGGGAAGGATCATTTTAGTCACTCCTAAGCAGATTACACTGTCATTTAGGTGATGACTTAACACTACTAAGCAAGTGGGGTAAAGCAGACATTCATAGAAAGCTGTGGAAGAGGAAACGCAGGCCTAATTAAACAGTCTGCTATTCACATGCTTTCTGAGCAAGCTGTCAGGCACATACTATTTACTTAAGACAACAAGAAGAAAAGAAAACCATACCTGTGTACATTTTCCATGGCTGCTACTTCTGCCAGAGCAGCTAAGCTAAAAAATGCAGACACCGCTGGCATATCTGATGTAATACTATGATTTTCTTCTGTCTCTGTGTTTCTGGAGCATTCACTGTTGCAATCTGTTTCTGCACCTGGTGATTTTTGAAGAGTACTTTGTGGCAGCTCTTTTGGCTTCTCCTCTGCAAAGAAAGTTAAGCATGCAGATGTAGTCCATACATCCACTGCAGCCTATGGATATGCTGACTAGCCTGGTGTTAACAGAACCTTTATCTTTAGGACTTTGATTCTGCCAGTGTCATCTTGATTCATGCTGTAACCTCCTCTGACTCAAGCTACTGGGCCAGAAGCACAGTACTAAGGTTTAAGAAGCAGTTTACTGATTTTGCATTCAACTGGATTTGATCTTTTAGGTCAGGCAAGAGAGCTTGTGTGTGTGTTTTAGATACAGCAGTCCTGAAAGATTCTCTTACTGGAGAACTCCAACAAGGACTCTGGCATTAACTGTCATGTTATTAAATTCAGTTTTATGACTTATAACCAGATGCAGTGTAATTTCTTTGCTGGACTAGAAACAAATTACAAAAGGGAACCATTTTCCAATTCTCTCTGCATCAGTTAACAGTTCTGAGAGTGAAATACCAAGGGAGAAAAGACAAATTTGGTCATTCAAACCAAAGAAGTTGGCCATTATGGACTCAGTGATTTTTCCCAGTTGGTTGATACCTGTATTTTAAACAATGACCATTCTAAGCAGGTATGGAAACAAGCAAATTCAAAAACACTGCCCTGATAGGTTGCTTGTACCCTTAAACCTTCTCCAACCATTCAGCTGTAACTAAATTTTAATTCTGATTTCCTTACCCAGTGTCCCTGCTGCTGGTGACACTCGCCCGTCTGCTGTTCGGACAAGATGCGTGATCTTAGTTTTCCTTGCTTTCCTCTTCTGGCTGCCAACTAAAGGCTCATGCATCATTGCTGGCTCTGGAGTGTTTAGGGCAGATAGAGAAATTTTACTCTTCCAGGCAGTCTCGCTGGAATTTCTGTCTTCTAATAGTATGGCTGGAAGAGAATAAAAACACAACTTTAGATGCAGAATAATTCAGCCACTAGCTATGCTCATTTACCATTTTGCATCTATCTGCATAAAACTGTTCCTCACAGGTACCCACGGCAAGATACCATCTGAATGGCACAGGTGTTTGCAGGGAAGTAACAGATTCCACCTGCAGACGTACTGAAGGTTCAAGTTTCTAATATTTGCAAAGAAAACTGTGAGATGGGCAGTGGCACTTGAGTGGGAGCAGGGTATCACTCTGTGTAAAACATTCTGCAACAGAAGATGTCAGCAAGTGGCTAAGAGACAAAATATATTTAAGGAACAAGGGTCCTCACGTAAGCTTATCTTAGCTTACAGACGGACTGACAAGCACAATTCAGCAATTCCTGACTAAAATCTAGTCTTATCTCTTTAGTCACTCTACATCAACTCCTCTAAGAAAGGGAAACACTACCTTTTACAAAATAAAAATCTTAAAAAATTCCCAAAGCCTGCAAATACAGAAGCAGAGAACTGGATCACAGCTGAAGACAAGCATGCTAAAAAAAGGAAGTAAGCATGAGAGAGAATACCATGACAGAAATACTGCCCACATCAAGTCAGAGAATGAGAAAGGAACAGCTTAAATCTTTCTCAGGAGCTCCAGTGTTGGTGTTCTGAAGCAGCCTTTTACCCCAAAATGGAACATGATCCCACATTTTCACTTGACTAAAGAGTTTACTTTTACCTTGTTTACAAAGAAATTGGTCAGAGAACAATCACAAAACATATATAAGCCTCCAAAGTCTGAGCACAGTGCCCAGTCAATTGTTTGAAATTTGCATTGATTCAATAAGCCCTTCTGCAGGTCCCACAGGGTATCACTGGTCCATAAAAGCAATTTCTGACTTCTTTTTCCCTCCTGTGGTCTGTGATCACTGTCAGCTAGGGTTAGAAATAGGTTACAGGTAGCAAATGGAATGCCTGTGTAATTTTTTACAAATGCCTGTCTAACTTGTTTTGAAACTGGGAATGATTACACATTTTTTCCTAAGGCCTGCACCTCATCTCCCCTGCTGCATTTTCAACTCATTATTTTCTTTACTACCTATCAGGTTATACCCCATCTCTTTGCAACAGTCCTTGACATATCTTCCACAGCTGTTACTGTGTCTACAGTTAGCTTACTCTTCCCTCCAGTTTCTTTTAATCTTTCTCCCCATTTTAAAGACTTTTTTAAGACACATTTGTCACTTTTTGGGTGGTTTGACCACCAAAAATTACACACATGGAATTGAAGCTGGACTACAAAGAATTGCTCTTTCAGAAGGGCTAAGAACTGAACAATTCCAATTGTTCTCCTGCACTGAGACTGGTGATGTCATACAGGAGCACCCAGCCCCACAAACTGTGCACAACAGCCAAACAGTCTGCATGGCCATTGCCTTCTTTCACATTAGTGTATATTTCTGTTTATAGTTAGTTTGTGGATTTAATGAACTTTCTATTCAAAGATACAGCTAATAAAACAATCATTTTTTGCTGGCTGCTTTAACTGGTCATTGTGTGAGGATGTGGACTAGATTAAAAGAATAGCTCTAATGCATTTCATCTTGTTAGCAGTTGCCCTTTGCCCTTCTGTTTGAATGGGAAGGACCTTTTAATATTTTATTGTCTGAGAATACAATCAGATCTAGTACATAAGCACAAAAACATTTGAAAGTTTGTTCATGATCTTAATTCACCTATGTTCTCTAAACCATTTTCAAACTTCTGTATGCTCTTTTTTTCAGGAAAAAAGCACACAGCTTCAATTAGCATTTTGAAGTGCTTAGCTCTAGCAGCCAACCTTTCCAGAGCAGAACTTTGCTGTAAAACTGATTTTTTTTAATGAGTGCTCAAGAGAAAGCACAGGAAAAGATCCACCCTGTAACAGTCCAATTCCGTGGAAGCACCAATGACTGCAAATGTGACTTTCAAGTAACTCAAATGGGCCAACAGTGAGATGTTCAGATAAGCTTTGTGCATCGAGACCAGGATCTTAACTAGAATGTGTAATTAAATAAGTAGCTTTCTCTACAGAGTACTTATTTGGGAATTCATAAGTGTTGATTATATTTTAATGCAATGGTCTGGTTGTAGTCCAATACTTCCTGTTAATCCTGATTTGCTCTAATTAGCACTTTGACACTGCTGTCTACTTCTAGCTTGACTGAGTTTACAATGCTTTTAATCTTAGTACTACAACTCACTTTCTTTTTTTACATTTAATAAAAAAACAAGACATGATTTCAAACAATGAACAACATACAGTCTTGATTTGGTATGTGTTTAATTACATGTGTTGTATGTAGGTCACTAGAAACCAACTTGATTGATCACTACAGCTGAGGGTTCCCTTTTATATTTTTCTTTCTCATACTGTATGTGTCATAAAATAAAGAGAAAAAAAACCCTGAAAGGTAGAATAGGCAATAGTAGAAGAGATAAGGAGTATACGATGTTGGCACATTTGACTAAGAAACAGCAGAAGGTAGCTGTAAAAACTCAGATGCAGTAAGTATACTTCCTCTCCATGTTTTCGTATTTTTTTATATTCCCTCTCCCAGTTTATTTTAGTCCTTGAAATGAGACTTGCAAGTCATGTACTTTCCTTTTCTCCTCTAGTTCTAAAAGCAGCTCTTTATCACTTCAACATAACATTGCTGCCATACAGTCTTGAAGAAGAAAGGATTGCAGGTGAACAATGACTATTTTGTGCTTGTGTGGGTGCAGGGTCAATGTTGAAGGGAAGAGCATCTTTTTCTCTTCTTTAGTAGTTTTAGTGGACACTGGGTTTAGAAATCATTTCATTGACTTCTTTACAGAGTATTATTCAAGTAGACATAAAACTTGGAAATCACAAAGGTTTCACTCACAAGACTCTTTGCACTCACCCCTAGAGGAGAAAGGAGACCATGTTTCAACAACTCTACATCTAAACTACGTGTTCCTGCACCTCCTTCCCGAGAAACAGCATCCCACTGCTTCAAGAGAAAAAAGTATATCCATACATATGCTACAAATCAGGACCTGGTTTTGTTCTGCAGAAAGGATAGGGCTAGCCAGGTTTAATTCTCTGTAGTTTTCCTTAATTTATCTGATGTCCATTCTGCTTCCACACTGTCCTGCATTCAAGAGCTGTCCCATGAGGAGCTCAGGTAGTTTTCAGGGGAACATTCTCTAGACATGAAATGAGGTTCTGCAGCTACTGTGCAGTCCTGCCAACAGGTAGTTGCATGCTCAACTCACCAAGACAGTAGCATGGGCAGAACTACTAGGTTATTTTTGCAAGCAGAGTTGAGAACTCTGCATGAGGATGTGAGCCTTTAGGAACGCTTACACCACGGAGGCAGAAATTACTCTCAGAAAGACATATCCAGAGGTCTGTGCCAGGTGGTTTCCTCAGCTAGGTTTGTTAAAGGTTTGCATGGACAGCTTATCCTATTGTGCAGGTATGCAGAGTACATGTAGTTTTATTTCCCCCCTATCATTGTGAACAAGAAAAATGAAGTCAATTGAACTGACTCAGCACACCACAGCTTTTCAAACCCCAACAAAACACACACTTAAAAAGAGTTTCTTTAGTGATGCCTGTTATGAGAAAGAGCTGCAGAAGTTCAACCACACTTAGTGGAGAACAAATGCTCTGTGGGTCTAAGCATGTTGATGTCAAGGAAGAAAGGTGGGCTGCAATGATTTAACTGTCTTTATGGAGTTAAACAATGAACACGTAGCCAGACAGAGCATAGCTTCAAGTCACCACTGTATAGAACCTCTTCACCAAGGAAGTGATGCCAAACAGACTGACCTGGCAGAAATTCCAGCTCTTCTGTCAACAGGACACTGCTACAATACTGCTTTGGGGCCAGGCAGCACACAGAGATGCATCAAGGACTGGGGACTAACAGCAGATACAAAGCAGCAGATGGTCAGACCAGGTGCAGGAGACAGCCACCTGGGTGGGAAGCTCTGCTGCAGGAGCCTGTGCTAAGCCAGCCCTCCTCCAGCCAGAATGGTTGCCAAAGGCAGAGCTACTGGCTCCCTCTGGGCTGCAAACCCCACAAAGCAGGGCTCTGATATGTTTGGGAGAGCTGCTGTAGGAGCAGGCGCAGGGACAGGGCTGCTTCACGCCTGAGCTGATGTTGAGACAAGTGTATGTGTCCATCCTCCCTTCTCCCCTTCCTGTGCCAAGGCCAGTGCTACAGCTGGCTGCTACAAAGACCATGCAAGAGCCTCAGCACAGCTCACTAAGTGTACCTGCAAAGAGGCAATTGCTGTGACTTGTTATTTTAAGTACTGCTTCCCATCAGAAAGCCTTGTTGGTGTGGCAGAAAAATAAAACTCCCAGATGAGTGTTAACTTCCCTGAACAGGCACGGGTCCAGCTGTGCCTCTCAGCCTTCCTAAGGAAGAGACCTATCTCTTGACATATTCAATTGCATTACTGTGTGCTCTCTGTAACATTTCACTGGTGTTTAACTGGGCTGTACCCTGCTCTATGAACAGCTGCAAACTCTTAATATGGTGACCTGCACTGGTCCCTCAGTGTACAATGTGGTCAAAATTCACTCAGATTTCCATACCAGAAACACATGGACAACACAATACAATCACAATAAATCTGCACTTACTTTCCTTCACTCCTAACACAGATGCACATAGGCACACACACTTTTCAAGATGAAAAAACACGAAGCCAGCATGACCTCTGCTGACAGCAATCCTTCCAAGTGTCTCCTCTGCAGCGATACAAACATTCAAGCTCCTTCTTTCTGCAAAACTAACTTCATAAAAACCAAAACCACACATTAGGTAGACTTGTGACTCACCACAGTATAGATTAACCACAAAAACGAGTAAAAATTTTCATTTTTTGTTTGATTCATAAAATGCTCAAATAAATATTATCTGAATTGAAATGGACATTCTGGGATTCCCATCTTGAATGCTGCAGAATACGGGACAGCTCAGCCATATGGTTTAGGGACTGTTGCCTAGGAACTCCTGGATGGAGGATGAAGATCTGTAGGCAGTACATGAGGGAGAGGTTGTCCAGCACCTGCTGAGGTCATGCCCACACTGCACTTTGTTGATCAACACTGTGCTGTCACTACAGGGTACACTTCACAGTAGGTAGGACTCCAAATTTTCTCCCCTCTGTAATTCAGGGGAAAATGCAGCTCCTCATCAATATACACACATCCACTGCCTTTCCTCTGACTATATGTGGGCTGCGTAAGGCTCCGAAGTTCCTCGTGTCGTTGCCTTAGTCTTGGAAGGAACTTTGCAAGCTGGCTCTGCCCCAGCAAATGCACAGACTCATCTTTAATATTTAGACACTATGACATTATTCACATGCTTAACTTCCAAGGACATGCCTTTGTGCTGTGCTGGAATGAGGCCAGGGTACTCAACACTTGCCAGCGTTGAATCTTTGATCATAGTGCACACTTCACTTTGTATCAAAACATGCTGGCTTCTTTTAAACAAATGCAGCGTTTGACATTTTGTTTACCCACATTTTTATCTGCAGATTTTAAGGTAGTTACATTTTTTACTCTTTACTTAATCATCTATTAAACACTTTCTGCTTATTTTCCCCCAGGAGAATTTAAACACCCATTTTTCTTAATAATTTGTCTACATGGTGTATTAATAATTCAGGAACAAAATCTGAATGACGCCAAATAAAAACTATGCCAATGTATGATGCTTTTTTTACACCAACATGGAAGGAAGATAGTTACTTCTCATAAGTAACTCCCGTAACATGTTCATTGTACAAATACAACAGGACAGAGCAAGTAATTTCAAATTATTTGCACCATGCAATGCAGAAGAGCAGGCAGAGCCTATGTGGGAAAATAGTGCAGGTGCAACACAGGTGACAGAAAACACAGAACCAGGAAAGGAGAGGAAATTACATCTCACCTCTTAGGAAAAGATATTAACCATAAAGGTAGGTGGAAAAACTGGAGATGGGAACAACAATTTTATTATCTTAGAGATGAACATGGGTGGGGAAGAAACCAGACAAATTTAATGAAGTTAAGTACACAGAACCAGAGAGGCTTTTATACACTACAAGAACAAATCAGGAGAGAACACCACTGTGGAACAGCTAAGGAATAGCCTGGGCATGACTTGAGTAGTGTGGGCAACATGATGACAAAGGAAAAGGGCCCAGCAAAGCAGGCTAAGCTATAATCGTGTACATACTGTACACCTGAAAATGCCCCTCAGAGTTGTGTGTTGGTAGCGTGCAGGATTATGATACTGTAACAAGAAGAAGATTTTAGAGAGCTGACAGTGGACAGAAGGCAGACAAGGCCCAGAACATAACTTACAGTATGAAGGTATTTTCAATATGGTATTTTCAATATGAAGCAAACAGAAAGTTGGTTTAAGATTTCTAAAGAGGCAGGGTTGGAGGTTGTTATTTCTGAGATCTGGTGTAGAAAAAAGCACTTGCATCCTGACCAGGCTCTTACACCTTGACCAGGCCCTTACCTTGACCAGCTGCAGTCTGCAAAGTTCCAGACTAAGAAATCACAGGACTAGGAGATAGGGACATACACAAATGCTCTGGCAAAATAATATGGCCACTGATACAGAGGGACGCAGATAAGAGCAACCTAACGACTACAGAGCTGTGAGCTGTAGAAGATAAAAGTTTTCAGGGCCAACTGCAGAACTGCCCTTGCTTTGTCAGCTCTGATGCATGGCATCTGGAACAGGGAGACTGTAATTAAAGGGAGATGCCAAGTAAAAACAAAACAGCATCATACTGGAGAAGGCACTATCAACTGGAGCCAGGAGGCAACGGAATCATAGCAGACAGGGAAAATAA
The DNA here is from genome assembly GCA_027886175.1 of Phylloscopus collybita. Lineage (NCBI taxonomy): Eukaryota > Metazoa > Chordata > Aves > Passeriformes > Phylloscopidae > Phylloscopus > Phylloscopus collybita. The sequence continues at coordinate 20,826,073 of JAJNNQ010000024.1, forward strand.
GGAACCAAAGTGATCAAAGACTAGAGAGCTGAGGTGTCTCTGTCTAGAAGCATTTCCCCAAGATTGAACTGAGAAAGAAGGCAACCAAAAACCTTAATTAAGCAATGCACCAGTACCTGTGTCCGGAACATTAAGCTTCTTTCTGTGCTTAAATTTGCTGACAATTTTGTGGAATAAGTTCTTTTTCTGAGACTGGAATGAACTTACAGACAACATTAATAATACATACTTTTAATTAGAAGCTTGAAAAACAGTAGAACAGTCACAGTTATGTATGTACTGTACAACTTCCCCTTCCTGAAATACAAGTTGCCATTTGACGGGGAAGCACAAAACCTGACCTGCTGCCCAAAGGGATTCTGGAGGCTTTCAGCAAGCTGTAGTTCAACCCACTACCTCCCAATGTTTAAGTGCATACAATGCATTTTGGAGAATTAAGCCCTTAGGAAAGTTTAGCCATACAATAAAAGAGGGGGGTTTCTTGCTTGTTTAAAGATATGCTCTCTTTTGCACGTATGCTGGGCTTGGCTGGCAGGGAGTAAATTTAACAATGCTGGAAACACACCATGGTTTAGTTACTGCTGAGCAGTGTTTACAGAGCATCAAGATCTCTCTCTCTCACTCTGGCACCCCAGCAAGCTGAGGGTGTTCAAGAAGCTGGGAGAGGACATAGCTGGGACAGCTGACCCACACTGGCCCAGAGGCATTTCACACCATACTAAGCACAAACTGTGGGGAAAGTTTTTTTTAAAGACTACCATTGCCTCAGGTACCAGCTGGGTATCAGTTTGTTAGTGGTGCGCGCTGGCTTTTACATTACTTGTTTCCTCCCTCCAACTTATGAAACTGTCTTCTTCTTGACCCAGAAAGTATTTTTCCTTGTTTCTGCCCTTCCTATTCTCTTCCACATCCCACTGTGGAAGTGAGCAACAGGGTGGGAACCTACTTACCAGCCAGAGCCAACCCGACACAGGATGAACGAGCTATCACAGCCTTTCTGGTGACCAGAAATGAGATATACTAAGTGAAAAAGTAAAAGCTCCTAGAGAAGGAAGGTGAGGTTATGTCCAGCTCATGGTATCATTCCTACTTTGCCAGCAGAGTCTTTACTAGGAGCAGTCAGAAGACATCTTGTGTGACACTGGACCACAAAATATGCCACTATCAGAGGTCATCAAGAAGTTAGCCTTTGCCTCATTAGGGGAGCAATCAGTGACATAACAACAACATAGGCATAAAAGATGCATAATCTCCACAATGCAAAGCTATTTTTAGCGAGTTCACAGAAACTCAGCTTCAAAATCTTATTTCCAGAGACACAGTGGACAAGTAAGTCTTCAGGCTAGTTCAGAAGAGAAATGAGATGCTGTGCATGTGACAAGATGATTTATAGCCTAACAAGCAGGTGTCCTTCCCACCTCTAACTCACCTGGAACAGGATTCTACCCACCACAAATACTTTTCCACTCATCCTTAAAAGGAACCAGACACACACATTACTGGCTACTGGGACACAACTGCAACCATACAGGAATGTGCAATCAGGGTACATTATACATCTGCAAATTGCCATCTCTGACTCCATATGCAAGGAAAGAAAGAGGAAAGTGTGTAGCACATGGAAGAAGTATTTAGTCTTATGAAGTGAAAGCCATTCACAGGCACTAGGCTGTCTGATCAATACTGAAAATTACCGAGAGAAAGCTACAATCCAGCCAGAGGCAGACATAGAAACTTTAACATCTTGCACATGTTGGCTTTGTGGCTACCTCTTTTTTAATACAGAAGAAATCAAAACTTTGGAGAAAGCTTAATAAACTTCCAAAAATCCAGAAGTTAACCAGCAAACCAAATAAAGTCCAAGCAAGAGATCATCTCAGGCAACATCAGCTTGAAACAGCTCCACTAGAATCTGCACAGACAATACCAGAATGTACAATAGAAGAGGCCCTATTCACTCAAACTTACTGAAGTGTTGTTCTTCAATTTTTACAACAGCTCCTGAGTATCAGAGGACTAGTCTAGTGTCAGTGCAACAAAAATGTAAAATGCTCAGAGAGCTTGAGCAAAAGCCAAAGTGAAAGAACTAAGCTTTTCTTGAAACCAAGCTCAAATACTTCATCCACATCAACAGAAACAAGTCTTCCCACCAGTTCCACAAGACAGAGGTACGTAACTACATGATTCTTGTGACATTTTTATTATTACTTTTTAGTTAGCCTATTAGTCATTCTTGCAGGTGCTTGGAAGAAGCAACATGTTACATATCACTGTATGTACATATCACATATCTCAATTTCTACAGCTCAACCTGCACCATACAAACCATTTTAATCATTATCACAAACAGTCAGCCAGTGTCAGCAACTTTAAGCAGAGTAACTGAGATGAAAAACTCAGAAAAAGATGACAAGCATTGCACAGAGGGGGAAACCCGTGTCTTTCACCTCTTTTTTCCCCATCAAAGGCACCTTTGTCATCAACCTGTATCTGCAAAATGCTATTTTCCCACATGGAAAATCCAACGACTTTAGAAGGGTGGAAAGAAAAGCTGCCTTTCAGTAAGGAAACCTCCTATTTCCTTCCCTTTTAGCTGTTACTCCTGTGAGACAGTGCCCAATGACACTTAAAATAGCTTTGGCCATAAATGCATTGAAAGAGAACATAGACTAATAGCTAAATAAGTCAACAGTTCATACTTGGCATACTGACAGTGTAACTTCTGACTCCACCAGAAAATTCATCCACACTCTCTGCCTTAACAGTGTAGGCACAGTCACCATGCAGGAGTTGACAGGATGCCTGGCTGGGCTACACCTGTTTCATGGAGACAACAGGCAAGTATTCCAAGACTTTGAACAAATGCCACTTGTGAACATTCAATCCAGAGAAAATTCACAACTGAAAAAATGAACCTAAAGTCTTGCTGTTAGGCAATGGACCCTAGATGTGATTTCCTATGGAAAGCTGAAAAAAACCCCTTTTAATGTTAGTTTACTTAACACTGTCATACAGCCATCTACTCATCTTGCTCTGTTATAAATATTCTACATGGCTATTCCTCTTCAGCAATTGCCACAGGATTTAATCTCTGGCTTGTCCATAGTGCTCACTGAGGGCAGTAGGGATTCCTCCTGGGAATACTGGCTACAGCCAGTGGCAGCTGCTCAGGGAAGCAGCAGGCAAGAAAATGAACCATAACTGCATTTCCTCCAAATTTCTGGGCATAGGCCTCCTTTGCTCTCAAGAAGTTTTTATTAAAGGATCTGATCAAACAGAGGATGTTTCAAGAAGATCCTAACAAAATCAGGACAAATAGTCTGCATTTCTGCATCTCAGAGGAAGGCGCTGTATTTTTAGGTCATGATCCTTGGAACGTTCCAGCATGAAATCTCCAAGCATCTGAATGCTTTGAACCGAGCCAAAAAAAACCCAGAGCTACGACCAAGAGGAATACTACAAAGCAGTACCCATTTTAAGCTGATGCCTTCTTTCTAGTCCTAGAGGCCACAGACAAAAAAAAAAAAAAAAAAAAAAAGTAGACAATCTCTTTCTCAAATTCAAGCACACTGTGCATGTCCCTCTCTGCCTTCCCAAAATGAAAGCTTTAGTGCAGTGCTTGGTGTGTAAGTGAGCATTTCTTCACAGTACAAAGCAGAAATAATGACTCTGCCTGTTGCTCACTTTTGCATACAAGCAGATTAGTGACTCACTGCAGACAGCTGACTTCTGCGTGGTGGGATGTTTTGGCACATATGCCATTGGAAAGAAGAAAAAAGAGGAAACACTCACAGCTCCAGTAAATGTCGGAGCAGGCCATCTGCACAGATTCTGTATAGCTGTATTCTTCAGCCATTTTGTGACATTATTATTTTATATGCACATTCCCAGTTCAAAACACTTGATGTGGATTTTGACAAAGCTTTATGGCTTGTTCAGTCCTGCTACCATTGAAGAAAGACACCGCAGTAATTTCAGTGTGAGCAGAATTTAGACAATTTGGAAACTCTGGGGGAAAAAAGGCCTCTCATTTAAGAAAACATTCAAATTTTCTTTCACATGTGGACGTGAAACAGCTTTCATGTTACAGGGTTTTTCAAGTGTTTTTATGTTAAAGAATAGGCTGAAGTGTGAACTGGACGTGATAAGCACAACAGAAGTAGTCAGTGGGCACTGCTCTACTGGTTTTCCACTTCAGAGCAGGAAAACATCCTGAAAAACCTGGCTGTGTGGTTAGGTAGCAATCCAGCCTGTTGTAGGTATAGGCTAGGGACATTTGACAGAAAATCAATCCAGCACCATTTACTCCAAAATAAAACTTATTAAAGCATACAGTTACAGGTAGGGTGCAGAGAAACACCCCAAACCCAACAGACAAAAACATTTCTCCATTTTCATTCACCCAACATAGGGAAGGTTTAGAGTGTAGCACTCCAACATATTTCCTAAATTTTAAATATTTAGTAGACACTGTAGACTTCAAAGATTAAGTAGCTAATTAATCTTAATTAACTACTGAATGCTGAGTGAAAATGAGTAGATAGTTTATGATCCTTCACACAGCTCATTCAAAAAAAGCAGCACATAATTTCAAGGAGTGTTTACTTAAACATATCCCTATTTATTTTTATCTGTTTTTGGAAACACCCAGAGGCCCCAAACACTTGTAGACACTATTTGTGCTGGACAAGTCTTCTAATTACCTGACAGAGACACATCCAAGGAAAAGCCCCACAGCAGAAACAACTCCACACAACACAGTAATGCAGAACAGTACGAAGTTAAGATTCCCCACATCCCAACACACTAACACCCTTAAGACTATATTGACTCTTCATGGTTCATGCTAGCTGCATAAAAATAGGATGCTACTTTTGTTTAATTCTAATAGTGTAAAAAAGCAGGACAATTCAGAAAACCCATAACCACATCAAACCAAGCTCTATTATTTTGTATGATATGCCAGTTTCATTTCCTGCAGTACTTGCAGTAGCCTAGTACACAGACCTGCTTCTGCTACACTTCTGGAGGCCAGGGTTTTCTGAGTCTTTATATTCATCACACTTCACCAGACAACAGCACGATGGGGCTCAATAGCCTATTAGTACATCACAAATTAAACTGAGGTTTCAGCTTGATAAACGTTTGACTCAACTGGACAAGCTAGTTAGTAAGCTTGCTTGTACGCATTTTAGGTCAGATCATTTCAAAATGTAACTCACATCTTAGCTTTATGCATCCTAAGAAAATAAAACACATTTAAAATTGACCTACTGCCATGAAATATTTACTTTTTAGCAATCCTTCTTCTCCAGAAGAAAAACGGTTTGTTGGAAAGTTTTTCAAATACCTCTTGAGAGCTGACTGAACCTTGCTCTTCAGGGAGTTGGAATGACTGTCAGCTTGTCCAGCTGAAGTGTATGAATTCAACATTTGCTGGAATTAGAAGCAGGTATCACTAGCTCTGTCTGGATTTAGTTTGGGGCTGTGGTTAGATGTTCACTAAAGAAAGAGCAGTGTTACTATCCGATATTCCTGCCCTGGGGCTGCTTGTTGCAACCCCACAGTTCAGTTGGTGGAAAAGTTCATGTGACTGTTTACCATCTGCTCAGTGCAAAGTCAGCTGGCTTAATTTAAAGAGCCCTTATTGTCAGCCAGAGGCAAATGCTCCGTGACTGTCTCTGCAGGGCTGTGCCAAAGCTACTCAGATCAGGCTTGTAACCAGCCTGCAGTTATGTTTTTGACCTTCCCTTGAGACAAGGCTGAATATATTCCAAAGCTCTTTAAGTGATGATAAAAACTAAACTCTCCTGGTATGAGCCTACCCAAAAGCACAATGCAGTTTTGGGCTACCTGGCTTGAGGCAGAATTCTAGCCCACCATTCCCAAACACAGGGCCTACAGAAGTTTTAAACATACAGGCACTTGGACAGGTAAATACTGGTGCAAGAAATCCAGTGAGCTGCTACTACAGCTTCAATTGCTAGATCACTGTAGGTAAGGATTTTCTTTCCAACAGATGTTGTTTAATTACCAGTGTCTTATCATACTGTAAAGCAATTCATTCACTCTCGTTTAAGAAGGTCTGTCAAATACATACCATAAAACAAAATTAAAGGCAGTTGAAGTCAGAACTAGCTTGGTATTAGCACAAGTCTAATTTTGCAAAGTGGCTGTTCCACATCTAATTACAAAAATCAATACCAAAATTGGCATGCACTAGAAAAGAACAGCTGCTCAATCCTGCACACTGTAATGTGATTATTTGTGAAGCATTCAAAAGGCATGGATCTAATCCAGGGTCACCTGGCTAAAACAGCCGTATTAGATCTTAAAACCTGTCAGTCAGTGGAACTACCATTGTTGCGGAAAAGGAAACCATTGCAAATGGTGCCTGACGAGGATCCTTTTGAGCATCCTTTTGTCTTGTGGAATTACTGGTATGTAATTCCTTAATTTTGTGATGCTTCTGTACTGTATATATGCATCAGTATTTCTACCAAAGTATAAAAGTAGTTTTACCCTACCATCTTGTCACTTCTCTACCACCTCTGTGTCACAGGTTGTCTGTATAAAAAAATAGCCAAGTGTGTCGTGAGTGCCTCCCTCCATGAGCCTCAGCAATGGAGCTGGGTATGGAATTTGTTTTCATGTCCTCTAATTTTTTTTCAATCACATCAGGACATTTTTGCTCAAAACGTACAACAGAATTATAATCTTGAAAGAAGAAAAATTCCAGATGTATCATTCAGACATTTCTGGTATCTGTTTTAATTTACGCACCCTAAAGTTGCACTGAACCTAGAACTGGCATAAAACTAAGCTTAGAAAAATGCCAAAATGTAACCTTTGACCATATGCCCTTTTCCCCCCATTTTCTCCTGGGAAAACTTGTCAAATTCACTTACCTCACAAATGTTCTTGTTTTTGAAAAACTTTCTTGCTATGAGAATACATTTTGTGTACAAACTCTACCCAGTTCTACTTATCATGAAAATCAGGAATCAAGAGTGAAAACAATCAGCCTGAAAACGAAACCAGATGAGAACCAACTAACTTCAGTGCTAGGACTTCAGATTTTTCACAGGTAACAGTAAAGTAAAAATGTATAAATTCCTGAGCTTGTCACAGCACTGCTGTTGTTTAAGAATATCCCACACTTGGCAATTTACCTTTGTTGGATTTTGGTAGTTCACATGAGCTGCTTCCAATCTTTCGCTTTTTCCTCGAAACAGCCGAATTTTTCCTGTCAAAGGTAATAGGACTGTATTGAGGGAGGCTGTTGAATTTCTTTGCAAATTCTTCTTCCAATTTTGCTAAGCTAAATGGGAAACAAAACCATTCAAATTAAATGTAACTCTTTCTGGAGAAAAAAATATATTGTTTAAGAGCATGTGTGTGTATACACACACCCGTCTACACAGAGTGAGGGGAAACACAGGTAAGCGCACACACTGGAAACACCAAATCAGTATATATTAATCCAGCTTTGGAATGGGAATGTCCATTTCTGCTTCTGCATTTGTAACAGTGCAAATTGATTATCTTAGTAGCATATGTTAAAATTAGAAAAAAAATAATGTCATACTGGTGACATTTAGCTGTTTGCTGCACAGACTCATAAAAGAGATTTGTCTGTTCTGTGAGGGGAATGAAGAGAGACAGTAAAACCAATACATAAACCAATAAAATAACTTCGCATGAAAGTTTTTACACCAGAATGAAAACAGCATTTCAAACCAGAAGAACAATGTCAAACTAATCAATCTTCTGTGGATATTCTGAAACATGACGCTTTGGGGTGGGAATTAGTTTTGTATTTGTTGTGGGTGATTAGATTTTCTCCCCTCATATTTTATTTGCTGAGAGATGAAAAACGCAACTGGCTTATGCTTTCATGAAACCCAACAGGCCTCATACTGCAGCCCAGCCTGAATGACTGTCAGCAGAATAACTACAACTCAAGAAATCCACAGACAAGGTATGATTGCTCCTAACAGCACAAAAAAACAAAGCACTCAAAAGAGGATGGCACAGCATTTCCAGCTGTAATGACTACGCTGGCTTGCATAAGCACTCTGTTACTGCAAATTTTTGCAGCCATGCAGAAGTAGAAATTATGTTTCAGTAAAGGCAGAGCACACAGGCAGGTTATAAATAGCACTGTCAATGATAGGGGAACAGTGACACTTTCCACTTGTTTTTAATTCCCCTTGCTATGAAAAATCTCAGCTTGACAGAAGCTGGCATGACTGTTGGAAGAATGGTCCTTATACACTTGGAAGTATCACAAGAAACATGGTACTTCTCTCTGCTTTCTGAAGCAGCACTTCAAACAAACTGCATTATGAAAGCTTTGATACACAGAAAGATACCTCATTTTTTCTCTGTAATTATTACTTCTCTCACTAAGCAATACAGCCTTGGCTCTTTGCAGACCAGGTGCATGGTGGGGTTTGTTTGATTGCATACATGTGGGGTTTTTTTGTTTTAAATCACAAAGGTATCTGACATCAGTAGTGCTTGGTACTGCTACCTTTTTCTCTTCCACATGGATGTTCCCTGACAACCACAAAAGCATCCCATACAAAGCCATGCTCTGACAGCTGTTGTGCAATGCCATCCTCTGACTCCTCTCCCACTGTCTGCTCCCACCTGCCTCAGCTCCTGCCCCGAGGAAATGTGAGGGGCTCTAATTGGGAAGGCCAAACCTCATCTGGCAGTGGATGAGCTGCCATCCTGGCTTGAAATTTATAACTTGTGGAACATGCAGGCAATGGGGAGTGCTGCTATCTCTATGTCAGCGAATTATTATTTAAAGAAATAAAAATCATTCACACTGTCACAAATTTTAAGAGCCTCTCAGAAGCCTGTTAGATATGTGGAGCTGAGCTGAGCTGCTCATGCTGCATGGCCCAGTCCTGCCAGAAGATACATGGAGATAGAGCCCTGCCTGGCAAAGGAGTGGGCCGTATGTGGGGAAAGCACATCTTCCCAGACCATCAGGGAAATGAGGGAAGCTATTGATGGGAAAGGGAAGAGGACACAGGGAAAATGAAGTAATTCTGAAGAGATGAGGACCCTTTCACCAACATATGTTCAAAATGAGGTTGAAATATGATGCTGAAGGAAGCAGAGGGAGTTAAGTGGAGCAGGTAGCGGTAAAACCAGCTCTTCAAGTAGTCAGATCAGTAATGCAATGAAAAGGGATATGGGATACCTTCTCCAGCACTTATGCTTCACAAATTCTAAATTCTGCCTTTACAGAGTTCACTAAATAATACTCATTAATGATGCAACTGAATAAAGATGAGAGATTGGAAAATATCTATTTCCTCATCCAGACAGCTATTGAGGGTAGAACAGCACTGAATTTAGACAATTTTCCTAGCTACTTTGAATAAATAATTTACAACTACTTTTTTTATGCTGTAAGATGTGATCAGCTTTCCCACAATTATGTGTGAAAAGTTTTCAAATTTTCAACTTGAAGTTAAAAATATTTCCAAAACTTTTATGAAGCTATAAAAATACAAAGTGCTCCATTTTTTCTTGACTAATTTTTCTCAACTATTCCAGTAAACAAGACTTGGGTATTCCCACTGATTTAATATCTTTGCTGAAAGTGAGTTGCAACTAGATGTCAATAGACTAAGCTGTAAAAAGGGTACTGTAAACCTGCAAAACCAAACATATTATAATTTTAAGCATAAAATATGGAAAAACTTCCCCTTTTAAATTCATTTTACCATCTGCAAGAATTTGCAAGTATGAATGGCTACCCAGATTCAACTACGGCGCCTGCAGCTAAATGAATCTGTAATACTCTGACAAAAATCCTTACTCGTATACTAGGAAAGTAATTCTGTGCAGTCTTGCTAAATTTTAATGCATCTACACTCATTAAATGTTTTAAAGATATATTTAATTTCATCATGGTGGACATAAGCAGTTTAAATATCTTTTCTCTAAAATAGAAAAATGACATATTTATCATAATTATTTGTCATTATAAGAATATTTTTTACTATTCCTCTGTAAGCAATCTCTCCAAGTGGGCAAAGAGATTTATTTTTTCTAGTCTAATCTGGTTTATGATGATTGAACACCAACACAGAACATTAAATAGTGCTTGCAAAGTACTCTGAAAATGTAAGTAACCCTCTTCACCACTTTTTCAGCAGGTAAATACCATGTGGTTTGTTTACAACTGAGCAAATAACATCATTCAAATTCACTTACAGTCAGTTAAATCGGGGAAGATCTCAAAGGAATTACTTTGCTATATAAATGACAGGTATTTAGAGCATGACTCAGTCCAACTGGGTTTTTTATTTTAGGAATTGTGATTATTTGGGTGTTTGATGCAGTTCACTTAGCTGCAGTGAGGAGGACTCACTCTTCAATTATTAGGCTGACCTAACTAAAACATCAAACAGTGTTAAGCCACAACTTACCCAAAAACAAACTCTTCCTTTGGCTTAGTCTTTTTCAGTTTTTTGTTCCCACTTGTCCCACTTGGAGAAAAGGCCCAGATTTCCTCATTCCAGCATCCTTCATGATCTGAGGAGTTACCTTTTCCTGAGCTTCTTTTTCCTGTGATGAAGGCAGAAATTTTTTCCAATCTTTAGAAAAACATTCCAAAGCAAAGTAGATTCAGAAGAAACTTGTGCACCCAGTCAGTACTGCAACTTAGGAAGCCTGACCTTTTTGAAGGCAGTTACAAAACATTTTTTTCATTTAAACTGGGCAATGATGGCACTGACAACTATTCTGCATCCCCCATATCCCTATCTTTTCCTAGACTACCTCAGAAGTCAGGATCCCTTAAGGTATAAAGAAGAAAGAGATGAAGAGATATGCATTAACAACCTTCCCTAAATTACAAACATCTTTTTTCTTTTCTGACTGTTCTAATTATACATATAAATCTACCAGTTAGAAAAATACATTTCCAGACATCTCACAGAAAGCTTCCAGAAATTATCTCAAATTTGTCCTTCCACAAGATAAAGGGTTCTCACTTACTGCCTACAGCAAAACTAACAACCAAAGCAAAACCAGAACACATCTGCCTCTTGCAGGATTGAGAACCATGCTCACAAAAAGAGCTGTTTATATAGAAACAAGGTAATTGTTCGGGGTTACCTACATCATGAGTCCTGCACACATCTACCAGCAGGCTAACAAATAACAAAGCCTTCAGTCAAGAAGTTAAAACTCAGATCACAAAAGAAGAAAATAGAGCAGTTAGGAATTTGTGAGGTAGGCAGGAACACAGATCACAAGATTTCAAAAGATCTGCTCTGGAACATGGAGTCCAGCCACTCTACCTGTCCCTAGCACCTCAGGTGGCCAGACACAACATTCCCACTGCACACTGCTGAAACGTCAGCTTAAACACGGACATTTGTTTTTCCTCCTATTCCAGACAGACTTTTGCAGTTCATGCTGTAAACAAAACACTCAAAGCCACCCACCTCTGTCCACGTTAGCGCGCAGAGATGTGAGCATGCCCTCTGACACCAGAGTTTTATAAAGAGCACCTTTGCAAGACCTCTCTGATTTCCTGGAGCCACAAGTTTCTATCTTTTTAACACAGTCACTGTCCTCAGTTTTGACCTGTTCTGGCAAGTTCTGGGGTACCACCTCCTCTGTTGGGGTCAGTGGTTCCACTTTAATGTTATCAGAAGCCTCACAAGGTACTTCCTTGCTTGCTTCAATACTAAGGAAATCAGGAGGCTTCGATTCTTTGGTGGTCTCCATCGGTTTCTCCTTTGATGCTTTCTTCTCTTTTGATTTCACTTTTTTCTTTGGTGATTTTGTATCCAACATGCTTCCCTTCACATTTGAGACGGGGCGGTTTTTTTTGCGAGGAGTGTCCGCGAGTCTCTCAGCGCCCCAGTCCCCCTTGGCCACGGCTTCAATTGTGTACATTACACTTTCAATGTCCGACTCGGAGGACTGCCTCTTTTTACAAGATTTCTTGGGGGTGGATTTTTCATTTGTGTGCCGGTCCAACTTATTTTTTTTCTTTTTCTTCTTTATCTTTTCTGGCTTTAGTCCAAGGATAGTCATGTCACTCATGAAAAGCTCTGGAGAACGGCACATGTGATCCTTTGTGTTATCCTTTCTCTCAAAATGACTGTTTTCCATTGCAAGACTAGTAAAATCTCTGCATTTTGCAGCTTCTGATTCCTCAGCTTTTGTTTCATCTGGGTTTTGCATTTTCTCTATCTCTGATTGTTCAACCTTTCCTTTACTGGAGTCTTTTAATGTTGTTTTCTCCAGTCTTACTTCCATGTCCTCTGAAACTTCCCCTTCCTCATCTTCCAGTGCTTCCACTTTTGTTTTCCCAGGTTCTTTCACTTTTACTCCTTCTGAAGCAAGGCACATCTAAAATAAGTTTAAAAACAGTCCCATGAAACAAACATCAACTGTTAACATTACTTACTTATACCAAGAGGAGCATTAAACAGTGAATGTCTCTGGCATTTTAGTTTAGGAAAGCAAACTGTGCTACAGGACAGCACTGAAAAACAGGCTGAAGCTCTGCTGAAACTGATGTAATGGGATGAGGGCTAAGTGCTGGAATAAGGCTGGTGGGTTCTATTGTTCTAATAGAAAAAGACATCAGTTGATCTCGGTGTTTCCTTTAAGGCTCTTTATATAATCTGGAAACCCACTGCTAGATAGGTTTTCAGAATATCCAAAATGCAACAGAACAGATTTATGTCTGACTATTGCCACAGACAAGCTACTTGAAATCTCACATCCGTTCCCCTTCAGCTTTCAAATGTCCCCAATACAATTCCTTTCTCCATTTTCCAAATGGCCTCGAAGGAGGGAAGGAAAAAAACATTTACTGAATCTCACTAACTGAGATTATTTTCTTTTACTTGAATGTAAGAAATCATTTGGAAGGTAGAACAAAAGCCTTCCAAATCTTTCTCCTCATGTCATAGACTTACTTTGCAAAGAACTGCAAAGTAGCAGTGGTTGCCATGGTTATCTCTTCCTGGAGATAACACTAATGGAAACCAAAATTCTCATACTATCTGAGGAATACTGATATTCAAAAAAAGAGGTGTCAGAAGGTCCTCAAACTGCCATGTTCCTGCAGCACTGACTTGGGAGATCCTCTTTGTCTTGGATCACCTGTAAGCTATGTGGACACCTCTACAGAAGGTAGTCCTTCACGGCACCAACTAACTGCCCTTGGGAAGACATGCTTTGTTCTTACTGTCCCCTCTCAAAGCCCCCAAGCTGAATTCCCAGTGCAGTTTTGTTTTTAGAACAAATGTCAACCAGTCACCTGGAGCAAAAACAGATGGAAGAGGATTGCTTTGAACCAGACATCAGAAGGTTCCCACAGCTCAGCCCACAGGCCATGTGGTCAGTATGGATGTACCTCCCCCAAACACCTGGGTTCTCTTTAGGTGCATTTTAGATTTCTCAAATTGGCAAGGCTTTTTTTCCTTGCAAAACTAAAAAAGTCTATCATACCAATCTATGTAAGAACATAACACCAATGATTGGGATGATTTTGTAGCAGGTTTCCAAAATTCTTGCTGCACAAGGTAGAAACTACTGATCTGGTTCAGGACAAGCTGGGCTGAGCACTGTAAAGCACCAGAGCTTGGGAAACACACAGTATCTATTGGGAAGCAGGTTAGACCAGGTAAAGGAGAACTCCACAATTATGCTGACATGGGTTCCTGGTATACAAAGGTACTTCTTTTTTACTTGGCACAAAGGTGACTTTTTTACTACACTGCAATGTTAAGCCCAGCCTGTGATTTTCAAAAGCTAAAGATCAATCTTTAATATGGAGCTCAATGAACTAAAAATATTTTGTCAATTCAACATACATCTCCTAGCCAATGGACTTTCTCCTTTTATACATTTGCTTCCTCTGCAGTAGCCAGTAGTACAGAGCTATAGATGCGGCTACAAAAAAAGTGACTTCTCTCTTGTCTAAATAAACTTGCAATTGAACAATCTTCAAGATTGGAAAAGCTTAAAACAAGTGTTTAGAAACAAAATAAAGGCAGAATTTCAATAAAGCACCATTGATTTTAACTGCTCCCAGAAGGAAGCTCTGCTGAGAGCATCACAGCAGAACTTCTATAGAAGTTATTGACCTGTTAGTTCACCTGAAAAATTAAATGGGCATGAAAAGGAAAACTAAATGAAAGCAGCTCATGACCATTAACATGAATTTGTAATAGCAAGGCCTGAATTTGATAACAGTCACCCAGTCCTCTCTTTCAGCTATTTGTGTCCCTCAGTCAAACCCTAAAACATCAAAGCCTAAACCAAGAAACTGAATCAAGTTCAATTGCAACGTCCCTTTTCCACCAGGAACTGGTGGTACTTCTCAGCTGCACTGACTCTTAGAAACCTCTAAGTCAATGGCTAATCTGGGGAAATCCTGACTTGTGGCATCTGAGCCATGATAATTTATGGCTCTGTAAGCAGTGGTGCAATTATAACTGTATCACTGTTCTGCCTTGCAGACTTTGGCAATCAACAGCTTTAACTTCTCCACCCCACTGCACCTGGGGCAATTAGTCACCAGTGTTTCAGTATTACCTCTGCCAGCTGAAATAATGCTGATGTTCCACACTGTTTTGTTAAATCAGAAGGCCCTGAACAGGATGTACTTGAAGAAATCTATGGAGACAAAAACCAACACAAATAAAACATTCTTTTATCACTACCAATTCTTTCATGTTTATGACACAGACTTGAACAGATTGTTTCCCCCCTTCACAGAATTCATTCATAAGATTATATACTGAAATGGAAGCGCAGACCTGTGCATGCTGGTATGAATAAATGCCCACTCCAACACTGCTCTGATGGATAATGCCACTGTACTCTAAATGTTACTTGCAGATCTGGGGCTTTTCTTGTCAGGACTCCCTTTGAGGATCAGGATGAACTGAAACACATGCTCTCTCTCATAGGAACAGACTCCAGCAGTTAAGCAACAATCTACACCAGCATGCAACCCAGCTGGTGGCATTTTTAAAGGCTTAGCAGGAGACTGGATTCCAAAATTTTTAATTATTTCATTTCATTATCATACGTTAAGGAGGCTACTTCTTTCAGGCTATGGTATTGCCTTTTGGTGTCCTATAGGAGTCATACAGAAGAGATGCTCTAAACCCAAAGTGAAGTAGGAGCCCTCAAGCCTTTGGTAATCTTTAGTACTCCTCAGAGTAAAAGGAGGCTGTCATGCAAGCATGCAGCTGATTGTTCTCCAGAATCTTTTTCCTGTATCAGGCCATGATCCTCTTCAGTAATTTAGTGTGTTTTGTATTAGTTTTGAGCTAGGTGCAAAGAAATGATCTTTTTCTAAGCAAATTTAAAGTATCAGTATCAAGATTGGCCACTACTATGAAGAAAATGTTATCTTTTTAAGGACATATCCCATTATCTCTGACCAGGCTTGGTGCTTTCTTATGCCTCCTTCTTTAGGCTGCACAAGAAAGTGAAGTTATAAGGGACTGGGGAACTAAAGTACTTACACCCTTTTGGCTCTCCCTATCCCCACAAACTCAGTTTCCATTACTCTCAACCAACGTGGGCCTACAAAGTTGATCACACAATTTGGTCTGTCACCGCCATAAAGGAAATAAACAAAAAACAACACAGTCTCTACATCTCCTGGAAGGTGCAGCTCTTCACAGCACCTCCCAAGCTCTGACCATTAGAGCTCAAGCCTCCACATGCTGCTCACAGCCAAGCGCTGATAGTGCTGTGAAGTGGCCTCCTTGCCTTGGTGAGGGGATGCTCCACTCTTGCACTGCCTCCCTTCACTCTTGTACCTCTGCACTGAAGGCTGAAGACAGAGCAAGGGACTCAGCAGAGCTGAACAGCAACAGCCTCCCAGGCTTTAGAATGCAAAGTGGCTGCTCCAACCATTTGCAGAAACTTAGAAATCCTCAGAATTTTTAGGAAATAATTTAACTCCCTTTTGCATTTTATCTTAATCACCATCTGTGAAATATTGTGAAATATCAAGAAGGAAGGAACAGGGAAGAGGTAGGAAAAAAAATGAAGATAAAATTGTTAAATCCACATAGCAGAGAGATGAAGGAGGAGCAGAGCAGTGTGGTATGCTGAAGATGACAGGCTCCCACAAACCAGTCACTTGCCATGCCAGCAGCATGGAAACAGTAGTCCAGTCCCCTCCAGTGCACAGCAAGTGCAGTTTGGAGTTACAGCAGCATAGCACAGCTGACTGCCAAATCCACTTGCAAACCTAAGACACCCTCGAGATGATTATGAACACGGTTTATTTGGGATGCTCCAAACCAGGTCCTGAATTGCTATCTGAAAACTTAAGCTGAATCTCTCAGATATCATTTATCCAACTACGATCCAACATTAGAGATCTCCAAAACTGGGGAAAAAACAAAGAAAGAAAAAAAATCAATAGCACTGATGTCCTACAAGAGCTAGAGACATGGAAAATGTGCCTAGCACATCTGCTATGTTTTTCCTGTTTGAATCAGGACATTTAACGTCCATTTTGTGTATTAAATTAGGCTTGCAAGAATCCATCTGAGCAATCAGTGAGAGATCACAGAAACCTGTCCAACATACAACGTTATGCTGCCAGACTTAGCTTCACTTTTTCTGCCACCTGCAGTACAAACAGTGCACTCCTGTGGACAAGCATCTGTCCTTCTACTAAATTAGGGCTTCACAAGTTTCACAGTCACATCACAACTGCTAATGCTGACTTCTAAAAATCAAGCTGCACTTGGCAATAAGCCTTACTCCAGAACAGCACTACTCAGCCTCTTGCTGTCCTGTTAGAGGCCATGTTAAAAACTTCTGGTGTCCCTGAGTAAATACTACCAGCCCTTCTGCTATCCTGGAGCTGCAACAGCCAAATTCCCTTATGGATCACTGATCACAGTTAGGTGTAATCACCCTTGCACAGGCACTGCTGGCAACAGAGCACACAGCCACGAACTCTACTACTGCCAGAGACTGCCTGTACAGTAAGGCAGATTTTCTTCCACTCATATAAGTTCCTATAAAGCCACAGTCTTGCAAGACTATCCATAGAACAAGACATGAAGTACTTTCATTTCAATGCTTACAAACCTCTGCCTTTTTCCTGAAAGGAACTCTCTCTCCGGCAAGAATACAGGGCTGGCTGCAACTACATAGGATCCAGAGAACCATTTTCCTTACTGAAATAGGATGTGAATTTGAAATAAGAAACTAAAACACCACAAAAAAAGTGTACAAGTAATGTGCTTGCATACTCCCTTATTTGTCTAGAATACAGCATGCATCTTCAACTTTCAATCATCACAAAGAATAGCATTTGCACATCAAACCTCAAAGATTTTTGAGTGAATCATCCATATCAAAGAGGAGATCTCTATAAGGTTATACTTAAGACTTACAGAGAATTTCTAGGACTTTGAGGAAACCTGACTCTACATTTTTTATTACTGCTGACAACTGCCAATTTCAGAATTTAATACACTGCATCAGCTTCTAACTCTTCATACAGATTCCTGATGACCTCAAAGTCTACTTTTCTTTTCTTATTCCCAATCCCCAATTAAGCAATGCACCTTCCAGTCATTATAACTAAAGCTTTATTTTTTTAATCCTGGTATCCAGCTCCTCGTTAAGAAGAATACTGTTATCTTCTGTCTTTGTTGTTCTCCTGTTCTCCTGTTTTTATTACAGTTATAAAGCTAATTTTCCTAAAAAGAACTGTAATTTTCTGTGCTGTCTCTTAAGAAAATACACACATTCAGAAGTGTTTAAAAGACTAGGTCCCTTGGGACCACAGCCACTGCCTGCTTCTCTTGGTATGTCACTATGTACTGATCTATGTTCCTGGAAATACCCAATTTGATGCTAGAGAAAACCATAAATAATTAATACTTTTTTTTTTTTTTTTTTTTTTTTTTTTTTTTTTTTTTTTTTGTGGAAAAGTTACACACATCTCCCCCTTCTGACGCTACTGGTTATAACTTTACCTCTGCCAACTGGAAGAGTGCCGACTTCCCACAGTGCTTTACTGTCTCGGGACTTGGCAACTGGGAAGTATTTGATGAGATCTAGGTTAGAAATGAACAGAGGAGAAAATATTTCAGTGGCATACAGGAAAGACAGAAAGGAAGGGAGAAAAAGAATGGAAAGTAAGAGATTAGTTAAATAGTTTTTTTTTAGTTCTGTCTGGCAAAAGGCCCTACTTCAGACAGGCAATCCCACCCAAGAAAAACTTAACAGATATGTAGAACACAGGAGAATACAAGCAAATACAGCATTCCTTCTTTAGATTACACTCATGGATGCTCCACGTTTGTACTGTCCACAGCTACTGTTCTGTCGTGCTGCGTGTTTTACATCTGTTTTATGTGACCAAGTGAATAAGCTATACCTGTTGCTTAAAAATATGCACTATTAGTTGTTAAGGTTAAATAAAATTCTCCCAGAAGGTCTGGGCTGTATTTCCCATTATTTAGACATAGAAGAGGACCATCTGTCCTCACAGGCAGTTCCTGTCTCACTTTCTTGAGTTATGAAAAAGGAAGCAAGACCGATGTCTGGAGATCAAATCTAGCCTTCCAAAGAGCTGTTGGTGTGCCAGCACCTATGAAGAGTAAATAACTATCATTACCACTTTAGGAAACTGCTTTTACAGCCAAATTTTCACAGACCCGCTTTCCAGGGCAGTATTATTAACTCAGAAAGGAAAGAATTATTATTTCTGATATGCCTTTTTTAGCATGGCATTGTGCAGTAGTATTTGACCTGGAAGCCTTTAAAAGCCTTGGGACAAAATCACCAGTGTTTCTGTGGTAACTCCTTCACCACAAAAATCACACTTAGGACCATGATTAGGCAGGTAGTGCCAGGACAAGGGCAATGGTTTAAAGCTGAAAGAGGCCACGTTTATGGCAGATGTTACAAAAAATTCTTAACTCAGAGAGTGGTGAGGCAGTGGAACAGGTGGCCCTGAGATGTTGGTGTTCAGGGCCAGGCTTTGAGAAACCTCATCGAGAGGAAGGTGTCCCTGCATGTGGCAGGGGGCTTGGAACGAGATGCGCCTTAAGGTCTCTTCCAATGCAAGCCATTCTATGGTTCTATCATCTTCCAGATGCAAATTTTATCATGTTTGCCTTTCTCCTTGTAATTAATTCTTTCTTTTGAACTAGGTTATTTGAAGAATTTATCTTTCAATTACCTGTCAAAGAATTTATTATTACACTCCTCACCATATCCTCCTCCACCAAAATCCAGGACATCCATTTCACTTAAAGCTATTTAAAATACAGTGAATAATACTCATATGTGCACTAATAGTAATTTTTAATATTAAACAGAAATATTTCAACATCCTAGTTTTGTTTTGAGACAGTTCAGTGAACCTGCTCGGACCCCACTTGACTACATGATCTTGTGCAGTGCACTTTGCAGGAAGATGGTCTCAATAACTTCTTTTTCTATTATAACAAATGCTTATTTCAATGATTTTTTTTTCAGCACAATATGAATAGCAGAAAAAGAATAGAACAACACCCACACACACTGAATTATAACTTGAGAACATACAGGCATATCTTGCCTCCTGATGCAGAAAGTGAGGAAAGAGTAAAGAAATTCTGACAATTCAATAGGTGATCCTAACAAAATGTGAGATCTTTATAGTACTAAAAGAAAGAGAGGAAGCGGATACTTCATATCAGAGAAAAAAAAAATATTTTAAGAGTTAAGAAAACAATCAGCAAGAGACATAAGTGTGTAACTCATTTTGATGAAGTTACTGGCCAAACATCAGAAGGAAAAGAATGGCTGATCAATCAGCTCTCAGGGAGATTACAGATCCCATTCCCTGTCTTATGAACATCTTCCAGCCTTAATTAGAAAAATCAGAACCTCCAGTATTACAACCACAAACAGCTCTTTACTTATGTAGAGGTTTAACTAGAGGATCATGCGGATCAAGTTCTATCTTTTATTACAATACAGGTGGGATTTTAGCTACTATATTACATTCCAGTTTGCAAAAGAAGTATGGTACTACTTTTTCCTCCTTGAATAGGCATTTCATTTCAACACAATAATTTAATAATTTCAGTATGTGGGCAAACAGCAAATACATTTGTCTTTACCTGGAAAGATTACAGCTTTAGATATGGCAAAGCTGGAAGAGAAAACACTAGTTTTTACATTCCCAATTTCAAGGCATTTTGACCAAAAGTCTTCATTTCAAACTTCCTGTTCTGCACAGAAATAAACAGAGAGCAAACCTTCTGAAAGTGAGTACATGAGAATGCAGCAGGGACAAAAATCATCCGCAGGCATGCTTTTTTTCATAAATGATAGTAACATTCTGGACTGGGAAAAAAAAATCCATCTTGTTGCATGTTGCACATGACTGTTCTGGTTTTTTTTTTTTAATTAAATCACCTAGAGAAAAAATTTAGAAAAGCTGCCGAAAGAAGAGAGTTGGGTGGTTGTGGATTCATTTTATTTTTAAGATAGTTGAACTAGCAGTTCTTTTGCTTCCATACTTCCTATTCATTATTAAAGAAAAGAAGCCTTTTCTTTAATAATGAATAAGAGTTTAGGAAAGTAAATCCAAGAGGTACTCATCTTTCCTCTCAAGGAAGCACTCACCACCATCTGTTCACTTTTGCCAAACACAGATGCAGTAGGTCCAAGAGAGCAAAGGGGTCCCATCTGTTCTGCTTCCCTCTCATGGCAAGGAAGGGGGCAGCGACCAGCCCCTGTGAGCAGACAGCCTGCCAACAGCCACTGCCCTAAGGAACACAGCCCACTGCTCAGAAACCACAGCCTTTCCATAAAGGTTCAAATGAGAAGGACAAAAAAGTAGGGCCAACTACTTGCAAGGTCAGAGCAGCATGAGAAAGCCAAAAGTGTAAACTGACAACAGTCCGAACTTCAAAAAGCTCTTATGAGGATGTCACATCTTCTTTGAAGACCTCCAAGGGACTTGCCTGTGCACCCACAGGACCAAATGAAATCTTGCTCCCAGGATTTTCATCATCTGTTGTGGCAAGTCACTGGGCAGGCCTCATTAGCCATATCCCTAACAGCTTTAATTGACAACTATAGCACTTGGGCTAGACAACCAGATGAAAGACTAACTGAGGCTGTAAAGACAAAAAGAATCCCATGCTACTCTAGACATAACGAGCTGTTTCTGAGTGACAGGGCACTTGTACTCCTGGGGTAAAGGTGTCTGTTTTAAATAACAAACCTACTCAATGGGATCGCTGTCTTCATAAAGAGGCACTCTTACTCACCCTGCTGCAAAGGCGGTGAAGAGAAAGGCAACATATGAGGAACACCCAGCCAGAACCAAAACTGAGCTGGGATGGCTGCCAGAAGTCTCCAGGCACATCAGACCAGAGCACACTTCACATTTCTTCACAGGTCTACTTGGCTACTGGTTAAATAACTACTTTCTCTCCCTCTCTTTTTTCTTTTGTAACACTGTACACTGCTGACAGCAGCCCACTGCAAATTGCCTGCCATAATTTAGCTCACTAAATGCAGTAATGCGTTCATATAGACAAGATGCAGTAAGAAGTGGCACAAGTAAGGAACAGGACTTTTGCCAAATTTGACAAAGACAGCCTGTGCAAATGAAAGCCCTTATAGCTGAAAGAGCACAAGCAGCTTTAATAGCAGGGGAGAAAGCTTAAAGAGATTCTGTAACATGCACAACACTTTCCCCAGGAGCAACCTAAATTAAATCATCAGGCTACAAGCTTAGAAAAACGCCATTTCTCTACTGCTGTAGATAAAAAATGATGTTCATCACTGTCATTAAGGTTTCACAGAAGAATAACCACAGCTAACAAGGTGGGTTTTTAAAATTTTGTTTTTTTCTCCTCCTTTCCAGATTCCTGTCTCCTATTTCCAGCCACCGAACAAAACCAACCCCTCCCGACTGCACATATTTAAATATTTTTACAAGAAAAAGAGATTAACCCTGACTCTGAAACTGTCCTCAGTAAATCCTAATTTACTTTCCAAGCACCTCTTCTACCTAACATTTGATGATTCATAGGTGCATTCCACTGTGCCAAAAGAGCTCACTCAACATAGTGGAATGCAACTCAATGCATTCTCAATGCAACTCAATGTCACACCCGTATGACAATTTTCAGGTTTGTCATTTTGTTTGTTCAATTAGAAGAGGAAATGGTTTCAGATTCTATGAAATTCTGAGAGTATGGCTAAACCAGGTTTTATGTGACAACTTAAGAATGTCACATAATAAATGCAATACATATTCTGTTCAACTCTGCAGATATCCAGAATGACTGAGATTTTTCCAACTAAGTTAGCAGATTCACTTGCAGTATTACTCCAGTATTTTGCAATAAAATTAACAAGAAATGTTCTCCATTTTATATCTTTTAACTTGGGTTAAAAGTCTGGCTTCACACATCCTGCTCAATTCTACTACTTTTGTCAAAAGAGCTTCGCAATTTGACTTCTAACTTTCAAAAATGTGGTACATATAAAAATACCTTCATTATTAGAGATATTAACTCTATTGTATCTTTTACAGGGGTGTTTGTAGCCAGGTATTTTCTGACACCTGAATCAATAAATTGATTTATCTTCCTTGGCCCTCCTAAGAAAAACACCAAGGCCCATTTTAGTCACAAGCTAAAAACACACAGTAGACAATTAGCTCAACATTTCACAGAAGGAAGTGCGTGGTACGCAGCCAAACCTCTGTAAACATACAGAATAACAGTATCTTTTAATCCTTTTATGTTGTTCTGCAATAGCACCAGCTCCAATCACAGCCTTTTTAGACATAGACAAAATGCACCTGTGGTTTAACTGATTCTGCAAGCAGTATCTGACTCCCCCAAATGGGCAAGAAGAGTATATGTGTGGAAAATCAATTCACAGAGGCACATTCAACACATGGGAGAAGAAATTCCTAAAAGCAGCATTTTACCAACTCCACATCTTCAATAAGTGGAGGAAGGCAGAAAGGCTACTTACTTATGGGAAACTGATAGGTTTGATAAGTCAACACCTAACAATGCCGGTTAAATATCCTTGTGGCTGTTGTGATAAGCTTCTTTTGACCTGCAAGGATTCTTCAAATGATTCCTGCCTCGAGGGCAGTCACCATTCCACCCTGCTGCAAACCTCTTCCACAGGCACTGCACAGTGTCCTTTCAGAATGTCTTTTAATTGCTGTTTTCCTAGATGTAAATTAAAAGGCCATTTGAATAGTAAGTCTGCAGTGATCCTTTGGGTATGGAAGGCTAGGTAATGGTCACAAGCCCTGTATCTCTCAGCTGGTAGAACTGGCCAACATTTCATCCTATCACTGATTATTCACCCCATGGTTTTCTCTTTGTGACAATGCTGTCACAAAGATGCACATCTCCTGATGGGAATCCCTGATAAGACAGGGTACTTAGCCATTCAGTAACAACTCTTACCGGTTCCTTGCTTCCTCCCATCCACCCCCACCACATTCAGTCAGTATATCTCAGCAAACTGAAACCTCCCCCACCGCATTCAGCCATTATACCTCAGCAAACTGAAACAATGCAGACTCCTCCGTTTGTTTTACTGCCCCCAGGACTTCAGGCTGTGCCGTGTTGGAAGAGATCTGTCAGGAAAACAATTATGCTTGTATTACCTAACTCCTCAGTTTCAGTATCACAGTTCAACATGCTAAATTTATAATCTGTCATAAACAGACTCCTGGTACTCCAGAGTATGCAAACGAGTCCCAACACACCCTTAGAACAAACCGTATCTGTTTTCCAGGACACACATAAACAGATGATCTGTGAAATGGTAATCTTGAATTATTTTTCAGAAGGAAAATCTTTCCTAGGATCAACAAAACAGGCTTTTTTTTGAAGGGCTTTTATTTGCCTGCTGATATGTCAAAGAAGGGTTAGCAACAAATACTTAACACTACTGTATTTCACAGTTCAGTGGAAGACCTGAAACTGCAGAATGGTGGTGATGACAGAGCACAAATTGCTACTTAGCACAGAAGGTAAGTGTGGACAGGAACACAACGTGTGCAGGTATTTTGAGATACCAGATCTAGCCAACACACTAAGGTAACTGCATATCATATTGTTTAAATTGTGTCCACTGGTTTTGTTGCAAATGACACCTCTGATTAATGTTAGACTTCACTACAAGTACCAATTGTTTTGCCACTGACACACATACCTACCATGCACTGGTTAGGTGCACCCCCTCTACAGGCTGTTTAACATCCTTGAGAAATAAGACTAGCTAATTTGCATTTCTAATTACTGATCATCAGTAAGCTATTTCTAAACCACATGTTTTAGCAGTGCAGGTGAGCTTGTTTCCTGGCACCCACTGAAATTTTTCTTCAACGGTTAAGGAAAAGCCAGACGTCAGAAGCCCTTAGCAAGGGCATATCTGGCAGCACAGAATTCCTGCCTACTGTCACAGGGGTCTGGCACCTCCCCCCTTCAGCGCTGTAAAATGAACTGAAACAATTAGGCGAGCTGGTATTTGTCTTACTCTTTAAAAGATTCAGCAGTGAAATTCAATATAAGACAATGCTCTACTGACAGTATAAGCACACAGAAGTATCTCAGAAATATGGGAAGATGGATGTCAAATCATTACCACAGAAGTGTCACAAGTGATACGGGAATTAACCAATTCTAAGAAGTCTCTAAGTATTGCTTTTCTTTGCTGGCACACCAGGCATTTCCTCTTCCTAACAAGAAAGGCCAGCAGGTTGTTTAAGAGCCTAATTACAGGTTATCCGCTTTGCTATGCCCATTACCTTTAATCAGAAATAAAGGATCTGTGCTTCAATTTAATTCTAATACATTTGAAAGATTCAGATCTTAAGTTGTTTGTGTGGTGATGTTAAAATACCCAACTGAAAAAAAGTCCCATTTCCTGTGTGCTAGGATTGCAGTGTATCTGCTCCAGAAGTGATGATGTTTTAGGGAGGAGTATGGAGGTGCAAAGGCAATGAATATTAAGGACACACAAGTCAGATTCATAGCTGGTGTGAATACAGGTAATAAAAAGCCCCTACTACAACAAAATTTGTTTCCATATACACTTACTTAAAAACTACCCGGTGTCCCATAAAATTAGTATCTATACAACTAAGTATTTTTGTGTCATGTATTATTGACTATTTCAAAAGTTGGAACAATACCAAGAAACAAATGATGCTTGCAGAGGGCCAGAGTTCCTTGCAATCTCATTTTTGTCATATTATTTACATGAATGAAACCCATTAAGACTTGGATGAAACTGTTTTCTTTCTTCAAAGAAAAGGAGCAACAATACACACACCACAGTTGTACTTCTAGTAGTATCTGGAGTATGTTGACAAAAATACTGTACATTGCACAATTAAAGCACTTGCATAGAACTGTTCAGTGGTTCTAGAAGAAAATTTTGGAAATTTAAGAACTACAATTATTTTTGATGGAGCCGCTGACTAAAGCAGCCACAACAGATTAGAAACATAATGTAACACCCAAATACACATTAAAACCTTAGTTAATAAGGCTCTAGTTTAAAACTAAGTGCAGGAATGACATATCTCCAAATTACAGCTTAAACCACAGCTCCATTATTGCACTTGGGTTTCCACCATGGTCCTAAACACTCTCTACTACACATCAAGTCTGACCAATCTGATAAATGATGCAAAAGCATAAACCCAAAAATGAGGGAACAAATAACAGCATCAGTTTTAGTTAAAAATATTTGATTTCTTTTCAGTTGGACATCAGATGCCTCTTAAAGTGAAGCACTTAAAGAAAAACTCCTTTTTAAAGAAACTCACCTCTGCAAACTGAAACAATGATGACTTCTGACAGCCTTCTGTAGAATTAGATGCATCAGACTGGCAAGTACTGGAGGAAATCTGAAACAAGGAGTGTGCAGAGTAAGACCACAAAAGTGCTTCTCTCAAGCTAAAAACAACAGTGAGCAAAACAAATCATTTAAGAGAAGAAGGACAAGCTAATGTTTCACAGTCCTGGAAAGATTAAATCACATTTATATGAAAACATAGTTTAGAACCCATTTTAATGCATTTGAAAACTGTCTTATAAATAGACCACAAAAATACCATTTTTTTTTTATCCTTTTACAATTCTGAACTTGTCAGAATAGTTTTATGCCATGGAATACTCAATGGATTGTATCGGACTACACACATAACTATCTTGTATTGGTGATGCTATCAACACTGCTGGATCTGTAATTTGTTCTATAATTCTGAGTAAGATTACTTAGAAGGTTAAAAAATTTGCAAAACAGCTGATGACAGGAATACCTATTAGGGAAAAAATCTCCAATCATAACAGCATGAAAATAAGTAAATAAGGGTAACACAAGCTTAAAATTTCTCAAATCATGTATCTAAACACACATTTTAGGGACACTTTTGAGAAGCAGTGCAAGATAGTCATTATATATGAAAACAAAATACAAAGAAATAACTGTTCAAAACCAAAAATCTTACTTGAATTATCACAGATATTAGCCATGGTATTCTTATTAGCTAGAAATATGTTAATCAAGCATTATTCTGTAAAGGAATTCTATCCAATATGATACATTCATTAAGTGTCACATTTGAGTGTAAAAGATTTACAAGTGCAACTCCTAGGAGAATGAGGTATTGCTAGTATAAAATAAGGTAGGTAACATGGCTTGTAAGAAACAGAAAAAAAGGGAAGCTATGTAAGATTTTAGAAAAAGTAACAGGATGGATTTTTTTTTCCCCTAACAACTTTTTTCCCCCTCAAAACTTCAGTTTATTTAAAAGATTCAAAAATAAATGTGGGGCTTTTTCTTATTCATTACCTAAACAAGCAAATCAACAGCTTTTATTGGTGAAAGCACATGAGATTAAGCTATTGACTGCACCTGTTGTTAGTAAAGCACAAGGCCCCACAGAACACACAGGCCTACAGCACGTGCAGCTTGCCCTGCTGCTCCTGCTTGTCTGAGATCCTGAAGCACTGCAACAGCAACAGCAGCATCTGCTTTCAGAAATCTGCTACCCACGCTCCCCTGGAAACACTAAATCCACCTGTAGCAACCCACAGGCCAAGGGGAAATATACCAATGTGACAATTTGCTTACATATACAAACAAACTTGTGCCTTCCCTGCCATAAAACCGAGCAGCAACAGTGACTCCTGTGATCTATATTTCCACTGTATTTATTACACACTGAGCAGGATGTTTTATCAGTGTACTGTGGGAATACAGCAACTCAACGGGCCACAAAAAATGTATTTTTAATGTCTATCTTCTGCCTTTTTAGTAGGCTGTGTTACTGTTCTCACTGATGTAATGTTTATTACTGACTTTTATCATGTTTCTGTGCAGTCTGTTTAAGTTTGTCTGTGCCTCAAAAGTAGTCTGGACTATACCAGGAAAGCATCTTGCTGCTTTTGAGTGATCGATCTCTGAAGGTCTAAGACTCTGCAGAGCTGTAAATATGTAGGGTTGCTGCTTGCACATCTGAGCATTCATCTAGTTATTTTAGGGCACTGCGCTGGTGGGATTCTTAAAGGAATAACCAAATTTTGGACTTGCTTCCCGTATTTTCTGCAATTCAACCAGCTGCCTACTGCTTAGCTCTGAGTTTGAAGCCATTGAGCCATGGGCCCCATGGACTCCATGCTGGAGTGGCAATGCTCTTCCAAGGGGGCTATCCCAGCTCAGCCCCCGTAACACAGGTGCTGTCAGACACTCAGGATGAGCCTTCTCGCTGCCTCGGAGGCCATGTGCTGGGGGGAGGGAGCTGGGCACAGCTCCTACACCTGGTGGTATAAGAACCACTTGCTGTGGGAGGTGTGAAGCCCAGTTCTCCACAGTTTTGTGTGTAGAGGACAGACTGCTGGTGCTCAGTAACTCAGTGGAGATCCTCTGGTTGGAACCACTATGCTTTTCCTATCAATTTCCTGCTACTCTTAAAAAACTTAATGCTGTTGCCTTTTACTATGCAGATAACTAACCTGAGCATGTTTCTTCTACTCTACTGCTCCCCAAACATTCTTGACCTGTGGGAAACTTCTTATCTCTAGGACTTCTAACCTTTGCCAGGCTGAACCTGATCAAAGCATTAAAATAAGTACCAGAGGGAATAAATGCACAGATAGTGTCATTTTGTACATCTAATTTCCTGCTCTAATAAAATGTTCTCAGCATCCCACTTCCCCTTTTTCTTCCTCCCAGCCTTCCTTTAAGCTGCACAGAGAGATTTTTCACTTCTGATTCACACTTTGCACAGACGCTGCATCACATGCAAGATAGCCTTTTGTTCTCAAAAAGAAGGAAACCACAGGCCTTCCTTTCCCTAACCTGCTCGAAAACGGCCACGGCGAACAAGGGTGGAGGAAAACCCCTGGGACAGCCACACTCTGACCAGTGCGAGGCGTCAGCGCTGGCAGACAGGCAGGCTTTGGAGGACGCTCCGGATTTCGAGATTTCTGGGCAGTAACCTACAGAGAGTCCACTAGGTGCTGCTGTAAGGCAAGGAAAGGGCCCGACGGACGAGTAAGGAGATGAGCTGGGAGGCGAACGGGCGAGCAAGGAGCGCTGCTCACCCCGGCTTCAGCCTAGCTGCCAAATAGCCTGCAGCAAGGACCAGGCTTTGCCTGGCAAAACCACAGCAGCCGGAGCAGACCCATCCGGCATCTCTGCTCAGGTGTTCAATAAAATATGCTCATCCACCACTGTCTTGTGTAACTGATGAAAGCGTCCAAATGCCAGGGGAAACTCACTGCATATCCACGTCCTTTGCCGACTATGTAAGGTCTGTAGCTTCTCTCGCCTATCTGCTTAGTAACTCCAGCTGCTGCCTAGAAATCAATCACCTGCCAACACTGAATTCTGTTACCAGAAGAGAAACTCTCCACTCTATTACAAAAATTTGCAAATATGGGAACATACTGGCAACAAACAGAGATGACAACTGAAGCTCAAATCAATTTTGTAAATATCACTGTTGTGCCTCTTCCCATCCTCCTACTGGCAGGTCACTTGGTTACCTGACATCTGGGCTTCTGGCAACTTGAAGATTAAACACCTCACTTGAAAAACCCCTATCCATTAGTTTAGCATACACCTGGCAGAACATCAGCAGGTGTTGAATACTTTTCATTGGATTAGCAGACCACTAAGTACAACATCCTTCATCCTCTCTCAAGCGAATGTCCTTCATCCTCTCTCAAGTGCTGAGCAACACTGTGCCAGCGCTGCCCTCCCCTCCATTAAGAACTCTAAGATTGTAAGAATATGTAAGACCTGTGCTCACCCAAGCACTGCATAATCATACGTATGCGCAGCAGTCAATATGCATGTTTGCAGGGATCCTGTGTCTGGCAGATCCCCAGTTTAAGAATCATATCTATGTACATGTATCTTAAGTGTGGACACACACTTTAATGATTTAGACTACATAATATATATGTTATAATTTATGTAAAAATTTAGACTACATGTTATAATTTATAGCATTCTTTAAAACATGACACTTTGTCTGTGCTTTTTTAAAAAACAGAAATGCCAAGGCTTTAGAAGTACAGTCTGTATTTATATACCCACAATACATGTACTCTCCATAATAAAGCAACTTCTGGACCTTTCACTAACCATACCTCTGTAGTCACCTTAGTACACCATATTCTCTCTGATGTGGACACCAACTCCAATACAACACAATTGAGTCCTCTCCACTGAAGAGCAAAGCAGCTTCCCAACTCTACAATGAATTCTCGAGCTGCTTTCTGAGTCTGTCAGACCACCTCCTAGATGCTGGTTTAAGTGTGAGACCATAAGCATGGAAACCCAACCACAGATTCTCCTAAAGGCATGCAAAGGTGGAGGAAAACCCCTGGGACAGCCACACTCTGACCAGTGCGAGGCGTCAGCGCCTTACATCTCCTCTGTCTGCACGCCTGAGGGTGGGAAGACAGAAGAGCTGTTCAGTTATTCAAGTCTAAATAGGTTTAGGACATTACTGCATTTGAGAAACACATGCCTAAGAAATATTTGCTCTATATCTATTCATCACTGAAACACAGGAAAATAAAGGTAAAATGGAAGACATATGAGGGCTGCTACATGAAAGAAACTGAGAAAAGTCTCTCAGCACCTGGACACACAACTGGACACTTAACTGCTGCTAACACACAATGAGGAGGCCTGAACTTTGCTCATTTGTGTCCCTCTAAGAATACCAATCACCCCAATTGATCTGGAGGAGATATTTTACAAAGGGGACCCTCAAAAAGAATCAAGAGATGTAGGAAAGCTCTCTCTCTTAACTACTTGTCAGATAGGGTAGGACAATTAAAATACAGTAACTTGTTAGTAAGTATGGGCTAAATTATGGCTCATAACGATTCGAACAATCCCCCAACTAGTTTTGTCTGAGCTGTATTTATGACAATTATTTTATACTACATTTTTGGGGAAAGCAGATTACACAGCTTGCTTCTTTGATGAGCAGGGCCAGGTTTCAAAAGAAAGCTACAGGCCCAGAAAAGCGCAGTGCAGTTTATCCAGAAAATGAGTATTTCATCACAAGTCATATTGCACACTTCTATCAGGAAAAACAGGATTTATTGAGGCACACGGGAAACATGTCTTTTGCTCAAAATAAAAAAGTTCTGATTAAAAGAACTATGCACTAAAACAATCACACAACATGCTTTTTGATTTAACTCTAAATCTACATGTAGATTTTATTCCTACACTGCCCCCTGAAATCATACTACTGAAGGTTTTGTAAAATCAAGACACCTCAGCTCTCAAGGTCATGGCAAAGACCTTTTTTAAAGGAATGCAGTATCTGTGACTACAATATACCTTCCCTCACATTTAAATGGAACAGCATAATAAAAGCAGCTTCTATGCTCCGAGTTGAGATTACAAGTTTGAGAAGTACAGGACAGTACAATTTTAGCACAAAATAATTTCTTTTCCCTTTTCTGTCAACTTGGCTTGAGTGTTTCTTACTTTTCATGCTGTAGCACAGAAGACTAGTACCCAAA
Organism: Phylloscopus collybita; assembly: GCA_027886175.1. Classification (NCBI taxonomy): domain Eukaryota; kingdom Metazoa; phylum Chordata; class Aves; order Passeriformes; family Phylloscopidae; genus Phylloscopus; species Phylloscopus collybita. The sequence continues at coordinate 20,857,176 of JAJNNQ010000024.1, forward strand.
CACTACAAAACTTCCATGGCTAAAACTAGTCTACAAAGCATTGAGGAGTCCTGGCAGTACAGGAGCAATACATCTCAAATGTACTACACATATAGATTAAGTTAATTATTACCTTTCCTCCCAATAAAAACAACAATAACAAAAGAGAGCTCTTCCCTAGAGCTAAAGATTTATGGCAGTGACTACTTATTATATCCAACAAAGAAGCCACCTTTTGAATAATTTTCAAAATTGGCCTAAAAACCAGATGACATTAATAATCAAAAGACCAGAGATGTCTGCACTACAGGAGATAGGCACAGACACTTACTCGACTCCTTTGTAAAAACATAAAACATGTTTGTGATGGCAACTGAACTACAAGCTTCTCTTTAGACGTAAGGATTTAGTGAATAGGAGCAGACTGCAATACTTCAATTACCTGTTAGCACTTTCACGATTTCAGAGTGCATATACAATGATGCTGACTTCGTAGGAAATTACTTATTTATTTATCTCTTAGTGGCAAGGCCACAGTTGTGTGAAGCATTGCACAAGCACATAAAATCCTTGCCCAGAAAAGCTTGCAAACCACCTGTTTGTTAACACAATCAACCCTTTTACCTCCGACAATGTCTCCTCATGGGCAGGCTTGACTGGTGTGCGCAAGTATCAGCAGAGTTAATACTGGACTGTGCTCAACCTCTACATTCACAGCTGGGATACAAGATTCACATTTCATTCCCAGCTGAGGCTACCTGAGATGTGTCCTAACTTTCATTTCCTACTGGTCAAATATTCCTCTTAAAAGCTCTTTAAACTGAGAGCTTGTGGTATGGGAGAGAAGAGAGTTCCTTACCTCTTGTGCAGTAAGTGCATGTTCCCCTGCTAGAAGCAGCATACTCAGGCCTCCCATTTGTGTAGGATCTGTTAAAAGAGTAAAACGGAGTCTTAAGTTGATTCATTTGCTTGTTTAAAAAACCTACCACTTGCACCATTAAAGCCCCAGAAGACTACTTGTCACAGACACTCTCAGCAAGCTGCCATAAAAGGCAGTTCAAGAGAATCACAAATAACCATTTCTGTACCCTCTGGGAAGGCTTTCAAAGCTGTTTGAAGGATTTAATTGGATTTGTGTGCTTAACACCCCATTGCATGGATTTACAATTCTACTGCCAAAGGTTTTATGTACTGCAGAGATGAATATCTTTAAAACAGCAACTGTAATGATCTCATACATAAATATACACAAAGATGCTCCAATAATGGACAGGTTTGTAAGTTGGTAGATACTCCTAACAAGAGAGCGGTTCCTTCCTTGGCGACCGAACAAATAAAAGGATGGAACAAAACAACACGATCAAGCTCTGAACCAAAATTTCTATTTTCATTTCTCTTTAATTTAGAGCTGTATTTAGTGGTGAAAAGTGCCAGCCTGACAGCTCTGAAGCATGAAGCCAGAACAGCACAAGCACTGGCCAGGCAAGCTGCCTGCCTACTTGTTGCCCTGCCAATACAATATGTAATTGAGGAATGTAAAATGGAGATATAAATGTTCTTTCTCCAAGTATTTGATACTGACAGCTTTCCCCCTCCAGCCTTCCTACACCTCAGGAGCTCAGAAAATGACAAGAAGTGAAAGCAATAAACTCTGACACTGCATTACTGATGGAGTAGCTTTTGCACTCACAACAGTGGTTGCTCTTCATCACTGTGAAGACTAATTGTCTGATTTTGGGAGAATGCCTTGGGAGCAATGCAGGCGCCTGATTTAACAGTGTCATGTAGAGACAGGGAGACAGACAGTGGCCAAATGTCTCATACAACAGCCACAATGTGAGTGGAATTTTTTGATCTTTTCAGCTGACATGGGCCACACCTGTACCTGTAAACCTCCAAACAGTTTAGTGCTACAGATGATCATGGTCCAATTCATGGAAATACTCGTTGATGCTGTTTAATTCAATACCACAGATGCTGCCCAAAGTTTTCCTGCACACAGCATCTCTCACTGACATTCCCAAGGTAAGTTTTTTCAATAGTCTTTTAGAAGGGTATTAAATAGAAACAGAGGAAAACAATGGAAATAAACCAGGCTCACTCACTACCTCATGGATAGAAGAGTGGCTTATTATTAAATAACATTAAACAGGCATCCTAAATAGCATCTAGCTTCAAACTCAATATTTAACTGGAATTAACTTTTTCCTTCACCATAATAAACACATAGAACACATGTTGGGGGTTTTGGTTTTTTTTAAGAAGTTTGACTTTTTAAATAAAAGAGGGAAAAAAAATCACACTTCTTTGAAGAGACAAGGTACTACCAGAAGTGTAGGATCTAGTAACAAGAAGAGACACAGAAAATGTGAAGGGCCGGTACGGATCTAAGCACAATTCATAAGTGAAGTGATGCTGTCAGCAACAGCACTTTTTGCCATCCAAGCAGTTGATCAGAAACCATTCAGTCCTTCAAACCAGAGGATATCAGAGCAATTAAAAAATTAAGTATGAACACGCATCTTGAAAGATAATGCCTGGGCAGGCAGTTAATTTGGAGGAAGCAGAGACTGAAGAGATCTCCAGGCCCACCAAAAACTTATTGAGCCCCATACTAAATAATAAGGCCTTGGCTAGTTGCTTTCTACTTTCTTTACTCCCTTTGGAAGACGTTTGCAGGATTCAAGCCTTCTAAGCACTAAGGGCTGAATTCCAGGTTTTAGCTTAAATATACTCAGGGCCCGACAGTACATGTTTTTTCTGGCACTCACATCTCTAAGATTAGTAACTGTTTCCCTAAATAGTATCTCCCGTTTCTGCATTTACAGGACTTATCCTATTCTTCTTCCTCTTGTTTTCTTGGTTTAAACAATTCAAGATCTCCCAATGTCATCAAGCACATCCATCTTCCATCACTTCAGCAATTCCTATAGCTCTCCTCTGCAGTTACCCCAGGTGTAGTTCATCTTCCTTGTATATGGATGACCAGCAGCACAACCACATCAGATGAGGGGATTCCTGAAAACACTTTGCCTGACAAACTGCTGTATAGCACCTTCTTATGCCTGCTGGATGACTGCCAGCTGCTCTTTAGTCCTTTATTTTTGTTACCTGTTGGTCCTTTTCCCCCTCCCCAGTTTTAGCCATCTCAAGAATACCCAGTTTATGACTGTAGGATTCTTGTGCCTCTTCTGAATATCTTTGTGCTAGTTCTGGGTTTCTGCCTTTCAATTAAGTAGCTTATCATAAGAGAACAAAGAGAAGTGTGGTTTAGTGTTTTTCTCCCCAAGTAAGCAAATACTTAAACTGTTTATTTAAACATAAAAATTAAGAGGAAGAAAAAAATTAAAGATGAATTGGAAGAAGAAGTTTAATGTGATGCTTAAACAACTTGAACACTTATGCTGCAGCTGTAGCAGAGGGTTGGTGCTTAGATGTCTGCTCACAATAAAAAACAAAATTCCTTAAGGTTTCCAATTACAAAATAACTTCACCTAAGGGAAGACAAACGTACATATGCAAACACAGCCATATGCTTATAGTGCCTTCTCAGCACAATAACGTTTCTCTTCTGGCACTAGGAGCTTACTGGTATGAAGAAGAATTTTAAGGGGTATTTTACAGAATTTTTTCTCAAATCAACAGTACTGCGAAAATAGCACATACATCTGACTAGCAGAATAGCAGGCGATTCATGACTTTCTCAACAGCTTTTAATATTGATGAAACTTAAAACCATCTCTCTGTTTGGGAATTACATACTTTGTTAGTACTGGGCTGGTTACAGACTCAGCAGGCTGGCTTGTTCATCACAGCCATTTCTCAGTCTGAGGAAACAACAAACTGAGGAAGTACTAAGCAGGAAGAAAGCCAGCAGGAACCAGCTTCAACCAACTCACCTGGGTGCATAATTGAGCTTATTTCTAAAAAACAGAAACTGTGTTTCTGTAAGGACATAGCCTACTCTAAAAGTGTCTTTCCTCCAGTCTTTGCTCACTAAAAAGTATTTTGGCATGGATGGTTTTGTTCTGAAGCAAAAATATGCAAGTACTGGGCATCTCACACATTCGTATGGCAAAGCTTTTGCTAACAGCAGTGTCCTTTGTCCTACACCCTACACAGGTGAACCATATCATGAGAAAAACATGCTCAATTACAGCTTCCAGGACAGAAGATCAAGGACACCGCTAGTGGCGTCTGCAGGTCAGAAGCCCAATGCTGGTGCCACACCTCATCTTCTTGACATAATGGTAGGTCAGCATAACAGACTTAAATGTGGCATGGTTATTCTTGTAAAAAAGAAGAAAAAGAACAAAAAAACCCAACAGAAACAGCCTGTGTGGGACTTAGAACAACAAAGATCTTACTCTCTACGTATTAAGATTTTCCAAATTAAAATGTAATACACAAAAAGCAGTCAAAACATGAGTGGCAACAACCAACAAATGAAACGGATTTCCTGGCATGATTCTAGACTTGTATAAACCCTGCCCTGAGGAAGTTACCTGCCTTGAAGACTCAAGTGAATCAGTAGCATTTCAGAAGTAAAAGTGTTTTTGAGGTGGTTCAGTTACATTTCAGTTTGTCAGCTAGTATACAGCCTGGATTTTAAAGAGATTGTACTGGGTAGAAGAGTGAGAGCTGAACTGAACTATCATGTGAAGTCAAGCAGAGAAGAGCATAATACACATATTTAACATGAACTGGTATATAGTATATAAGGCAGTAATCCATTTGGCATGGATTTGGCATCCACACACTTGTCATGATGTGGATATTGCTAACATCTCTGTCTGAAGCTGTCTTTATTTTATGAGCTATTCTTATACCCAAGATATTACCAGCCTTCACTGGTAACTGACATGAGGACTGGAGCAAGATCCTTATGAGATAACTATGCTCATTGTCTCAGCCTGCAGGAAAAAAAAAACAAACCCCAAAACTATCACAAGTAGTACTAAAGGACTTTAGACATTTCTGACTTCTTCAGAAATGAATGACTATGTAGATAAAACAACAGATTAGTTTCTAATTAATTCTTAATTTCTCTGTCCCCGACTCTGACAGGTGTTGATTCAAGACCTCTGTACTCAAAAACCTGACATTAGGATAGCCCAGCAGGAGCACTGGGGGATGGATGAGAGGTAGATTAACAAGGTTACTTGTTCTTTGTGTTAAGTCAATAAATATTTAAGGAGCATAGAAATGACTCCTCTAAAAGCAAAAGCAGAATGGTCTGAATTTTTTGAACTTCTCTCCCATATACCAGAACCACACAGAATGAAACACTTTTACCTTGATCACATTTCACAGTTCCTTAAGAACCAGAAGAAATTTCATTACAAGAATTTTCGTACCACTATACTAAGGTATACATGCCTCTTTATCCCCTTCCACTCTTTTACACTTGTTCCATAAAACCATTTTCTACTCTCCAGCTCACAATCCCTCTAAGCAGGGAAGTCCTATCTGCTACACACCTGTCATAAACCAGGTAGGATATTACAGAGTTTCTAATTTTGTAAATACTGACACATCTGAAACTTTAAACAAGAAAAAAAAAGAAAAAAAAAAGGGAAGAAAGAATGGCAGGGAATTTTTTTTTTTAAACCTTGACTGCTAGGTTCTTAAGCTGCCAGTATTTAACATTAATGTCCCTGTATTTCAAGGTCATGATTACAACAGTTCTGCTATTTATGGATATCAGTGAGAGATTATCTGCTTTTCACCAGTTCAGACACTCCACCTACACTTGTTCACATATTTCTTTTTTTTTTCCTTCAAATATTTAGAAGTCTAGAATTTGCTCCTCCAAGATACAATGGGCAAAAGAGCACATATAAATGAAATTAAATTATGCTTCTCTTGATTTAAATACAAAACTGTTAGCCCCACTGGTACACAAGATTATTAACATGTCCAACTTGAGACACCCGTGAATTATTTTTTCAAACAGTAAATTACTAAAAAGAGTAGAGCATTCTATGACAGAGAAACAGAACACACACAATCAGCGCTTTCCTTTTTGACTAGAGAATGGAAGTCTCTAACAGCAGATAAGCTGGAATTGAAAATCCATCAAATCTGGGCCATACAGGGGGTATGAGTTAGGATGCCTCCAATTTGGACTTGGCTCTTGAAAATAAATAATGCACTACAGAAAATTTTAGAAAACTGTTACACAGAGGTTTAACTACAGTTTTGGTAACTTAATCTGGGACACTATGGTACCATGTGTAGTAAAGAAAACAGGTATCCCAATTCAGCTTCAATACCACATCCCCAGACAAAATGAGGATGCTACAGCTGAGTAACATGGATGGAAATCTCACCTGCCATCGCAAAGTTTAGCTGTGGCATTTCTTCACTTTTGGTTACTTTCCTTGGGCTAGGTAAGTCTTTTGCAGAGTCTGATGCAATGGCCCATAGCTTTTTCCTGTTTGTAACACTGGATGCCTGGGTTTTCACAGGTTTGTTGGTTGTGGGGCACCACTTGTACCCTGGGTTTGCTTTCATAAATGCATCCTTGTACTAGAAAAGAAAACAGAAATTATCAGTCATGACATTATACTCTACACAGGGCAACAGAGCACACTGCATGTAAGAGGATTTAATACAGTAACTAATTCTTAAATATCCTGATTTTTTTAACAGTTTAATCACATGCTTAAGAGTCCAAGCGCCAACTCATTTTGCTAAGAAGAAATATTAAGATAAGGAGAGTTGTATCTTAAAAGTGGGTTTTCTCTTTCCTCTCCTGAGAGTCTATTATCCAGAGCAGGCTGAAGTTCTGATCCTGCAAACTGCTCCCCAGTGCTTGTATGCTCATGCTCTGATGCTTGAATTCTTTGCAGGTTTAGTTTCTAGTTTGAATTAAATAAAAACACACATTTTGCAATAAATGCAGCATGATGCCTTGTACTTATTCTTCTCTAATAGTTCTCTTTTTAGAATATTTGAGTACATGCTTTCCCAAACCAGGCACTAAAAACAAATCGCAACCAGTACAATGTCATATTCAGTATCTTGTGATACATCATCCCAGTGTTCCTTCCAAAACCTACCATGCTGTATGGCTGCATAAAACAAACGGTGACCATTTAAAACATTCTTTGGCCTTGAGCACCCAGCACACATCTCAATTGTTTGCTGTGTTTTTGGTATGAGGCAACAAAACAAAGGAAGCCAAACTACAGATGGGGGGTGGGGGAAAGGGTCTAGATCCTAGTTTGGGGGGTGGGGGAAAAGACGAGGATCTATTTTATTTTCCAAGAATTTTACTGCCCACATTAAACCGAGATTTTTGAACATTAACAGTAAGAGAAAGACTGCATTTCAGTATTTTACATGTGTTGCTATGCAAGGTTGAGAACTGGCAAATCAGAGGAACATGCCACACATTCCAGCTGCAGATGTTTGCCTAACAACTGATAGGGGTGTACAGCACTTGCTGCTGTGGGAGCCTACCCAGCATGTACCAGTGCTGACGGCAGGGAGAAGGAACCCAACACCCCCCCACGACCGGGTAGCTCTCAGTGGCAGCTAATGACCGACAGAGCGGCCTTGTGCACGGCAGGGCAGACGCAGGAAGTTTGTTCTGTGATTACACGTTCCCACCCACACAGCTGTCATCCATCCCAGTCATGGCACAGAGAAGCACCTATGCCTCATGCACATGCATGCACAGAAACATAGAGAGGAAAAAAAGATCCCTTGGGCATCAAAATACAGAAATAGCACTGCAAGCCTTGTCCTCTGCTAGAGTCACTACGGTGTTTTCCCAGCTCAACAGTCTGCCTTGTGGCAGGGTCACCACTGCACGTGCACTGCTTTCTTTCATTTCTATCTTCACCTTTGAGCTGGCACTTGCTACCTCCAGACCGTCGCACAGATAAAAACATTTAGGTTTGCAAGAAACACAGCACTGTGTGAACCCTGCTGTGTGAAGTCCTTTATTTATAGAAATGGCTATAAATAATAAAAATCTGCAGGGATCACTGACCCACATACACACTGTATTTTCTGAATAGGATCTATGTATTAAATCTGCAAAGTAAGGTCTGAGACACTGCTCACCTCATGCCTTTTCCCTTTCCCTCAGGTTGCTTTAGGAGCTCAGTATACCACAAAAATAGCCTAGTGCAGGGAAGGGATAGGAAGGGGAGGGTAAGGGAAGAGGACGAAAGGAAATACACGACGAAGCAGCTTTGCCTCCCATTGTTAAAGCCACAGCCCACTCACAAATCGTGTTTCCAGCTTGCAGAGTAAAAAGCACAGTCGCTAGCAATGAGCTACATAAGCTCTTCATATCAGCAGTGCTACTTTGAGTAATTGAATTATTCTATTGAGTAATTTGACAAGCCGACAAGCTGCCCATCAAGTGAGAACTAGAACGCATGCCATTTGTGAGACGAGGCTCCAATAAGCTTTTAATCAGTTTTCAACAAGAGCAATTCAAGTGAGCTGGTCTATTAATGTCTTTTTTTTGCTCTGCAAAGCCAAGAAGTGAACATTAACTGCAGTTTCTGAAGGGAGGGAGCAAACTGAGGGGGAACAACTCATTGGAACTATTCAGTTTCAACACATAAGATAAAATTTAAAAAGTTAAACAATGGCCAAGAAGTACTTTTAATAAATACATATAGGGGCCTGGTCCAAATCTTAAAAACCCTTTCGGTATTGACTTTTGTGACTAGTAGACCAAGGCCTGAAACAAACAGATTTTGCTTACCAGGTCATGAGAAGATAACTTTAATGAGCTACACAACAACAAGAGAAGATCAAAGACAATAGTGGAATCTACTGCTTTCCTCCCTTTAACCAACTGTGCAGTAAAGCAGCTTACACAGCTAGTCTAAGCAGATGTCCAAAATTGATTAAAAAAAACCCCCAAAACACAAGCAAACCAAATCAACCAAAGAAAACCACAAAAAACCCAACCCAAACATAAGTACCTAAACTGGAACACAAAGACACCACCTTGTTTTCCCAACAAATGGCAGGGACTGCCCAGCAGGGTCACATTCTGAAGTTTTAGGTAAGAAATAGAACAAGATGTGTTTGTGGGATTGGTCTGATGCCTTACTTCTGTTTTGTGAAAGCTTGGAGAGTGTTGTGTTATTCAGCAGGACCAGTGCCACTTCAGAACTGAGGTTAAAACTCCGTAAGTTGCTTTTATCACTAAATAAAGAAAGATTTGCTTCCTCTAGTTGTGGTAGGAACAGGAGCTCACAAGCGGATTCCATCTACACCTCAGGCTAGCTGTTAGCATATGCTTAATTTTAAATGTATGCTATTAAATGTCATACGAATCCCAGAGACCTGACATTAAAAAAAAATTCCCCAGAAAATTCAGCACTCCATTTTTCACTTCTGAAGGATGCAGGGTTCGCATTATACACGCTACAGTCCATACATCAGCCAGTGGACTTGCCAAACTCCAGCCAGCAAGCCAGGACATTTGTCCCCTCCTACCCTGAGGCAGCTGCCAAAACAGTGGCACCACAAGGCCAGCAAGCTCCAGTGTGGCTGACTGGACCTGAGACACCACTGGCCAAGGACCAGCAGGGAGAAGTGTTCAGCTTGGTCACTGAATGGCAGCAGAACTGCACAATCAGTGAGGTTGGAAAAGACCTCTGAGATCACTGAGTTCAGCTTACAGACCAACACATCTTGCCAGGTACACCACAGCACTCAGAGCCATGTCCAGTCTTTCCTTAAACACCTTCAGGGATGGTCACTCCACCACCTTCTGGGGCAGTCCACTCCAATGTCTAATCACATTTATCAGACTACTCCCTACAGGAAACAATCCTGACTGCCTGGATCTTGCTGATGCAAAGACATACTTAAAAATGAAGTGTCTTCTAAAAAGGGACTAGAGCTTGAGCAGTAACAATCTCACCAGACACTTTCTACGGCAGCTGAACACTCCAAGAAGTCCTGTAAGGGTTAACAGAACACTATCCTTATTACTGAAGTGAATAAAAATGCTGGTGCATATTTATGAGTGGCCAGATTTATTTTCCTCAGTGAAGGAAAATGCTGAAGAGTATAGCAACAATTCCGTTGCTTTTTGAGTATATCTCAACTACTGGGCTTATATCCTAGATAGTGAAACTTTCAAATTTAAACTGATCTAGGAAGTCTGCAGGATAGAAATAAAAAGCCTGCTCATAAAGGTAACACGAGCAAAAGCACACATCAAGCTCTGCAGGTGTAGCACCAGGTCTCCATGGCAGTTGTTGCTATAAGAAGCCATAAACCACAAGATGGAAAATAGAGGGAGTGTGGGGCCAGTTTTTCTAGATAATTAAGGAACCCCAAGGTGCAGACAGGTACATAATGGGATTTTCCACAGTGCCTAAATGAACTAGAGACCTGATGAGCCTCTCAGTGGGAGTCAGGGACAGATGTCCAGTCTGCTAGGAAACTTCTCATAATTCCAGCTGGCAAAATGTTTGGGTGCCTCACTATCTTCCAAAATTCTAGATCTTGCATACAGCCAGGTATATGTAAATAATATACAAGTGCCTTGACTTGCACACTGCTGAGGTAATACCACTGCTAGTAGTAAGCAGGCAAGAAACTGAAAGCTTCTTGCATGGCACGTAATCTAACATAAATGATTTTGGGAGCTACAGCAATGAGTAGTAAAAAATATTCTAGAGACCACAGAAGAGCAGAGACTGTAGCCACTGCAGGAGACCACTTCTGTAAGGCGCACCTGTATCTCTGAAAGAGTTGTTTGGATGCTGAGGGTACACAAGACACATTGTAGGGACAGCAGATATGATAGAGGGTTCTCTAGGAGATCTGTATCCTACCAGGACAGTGGCTACAGGCTGCACAGTGAAATATGGAAGTCAAAGGACACTGAAAAGCTTTATTTAAGTAACAGAATATTACTCACTGTATCTTAAATCTCAGTGAGCTTATACAGGTACTCAAACAGAAGATCACTGGTACGATGGTATTTTTATCTTCTTCCAAAGGCACTCACCTTTTTGATTACTAAATAAATTCTCTTTAGGAAAAAGGAAAGTACCAGCAGGTGGTTCTCACTAAAGCTGACATTAACCTCTTTTTGACAGCAGTAAGCCTACCTATGGGCGAACCTGTGCAACCTGCTCTAGGTAACCCTGCTTGAACAGTGGGTTGGACAAGATGATCTCCAGAGTCTGCTTCCAATCCCAACCACTCTATGGTTCTGTGAAAAGCAAGTGTTACAATAAAACAACAAATCCACGCACACAAAATAGGCTTGTTGGTGAAGAAGGCCCAAATGTATTCAACAGCACATTATAGCTGCTAATTACTGCTGTAACATACACTGTTTAAAGAATAAAAATTATACGCTATCTCTCTTCTACACATTCTTAGAACTACTTATAATGATGTAAACTACTTAGATTTATTGTTCCGCTTTGATGTTGAATATTCAATTTGTTCTTCATGCCAAAAAAAGAAAAACACTACAGGAACAATGATTTCTATAACAATATGATTAATAGTTTCAGATCTGTCACTTCATACAGAAGTTCTGCAATTATTTTCTTTCTTAATGGACAAGTTTTCTTCAGCAAGACAAAAGGCTAAGAAAAACAGTCACATTAGGTTTGTTTCTTCCAAAAATTATTTCTTTATTCTCATCTTTCCTTTCTCATCATCTGTACTGAATCTTCTAATTGCCCTTTCTCCAGACGTTTGGAGAAATATTACTAATTCGTAAGCGGGAATGCAAAACAAAACTGGAATGGCTGGACACTGCTAAGACTCAAATGTTTCAGTGCTGTGCCACAGACGAGGAACACACAGAGGTCCTACAGACCCTGCTTAAAAAGGGACCTGCCACGCTAAATACTTTGTTTTTCCTGTGGACTTTTCTATGCTCACATGAGCTACTGAACAGACACCTGTTAACAGCAGCAGACACCTTCAGATCCCAGGGCTGGCATGGATAATAGTTTTCCCAATCATTTCTCAACTATGTGCACCTCCCACAGTGTGCTAGCATACTCAACAGAGAGATGTTTTTCCTTCTCACTGGTGTGCCTTTATTTTTATTGAGATTGAATTCAAAGGTTACGCAAAATCTGTATCATACAGGTAATCAGAGGGATCTGTTTTGGGGTCAGGTTATCAGCCTAAGTAACTGGCTGTGTCTTTCTTACTCTACTATCAATAACCACAGCCTTCCTGGCAACAGCTTATCAAGAAAGTTATTTCTTCAAAAGGCTCATTTAAATTTTAAGCTGACATAAAGATACTTTGTGAAACACGGGGGTAAATCTCCTTTCCTTGCTCCTGGTTAATGGACTTTGATTAGGTACTGCTCTCTGATTTGGTATTCAACTCACCAAATCTTGCTGTATCAGAAATTGGTTAATGGGGTACTTCAAGAAACACCAGTAATTTAATTCATTAGCATCAAAGGTAAAAGGGACTACATTTCTTGACTGTGCCTTTGGTTTGGTCCACCTGTATTACAGTAGCTGGCACCACTGATATCGAATGCATAGCTACGTATCACTAGTTACCTGACACAGAACTGTATGTTATTGTTTACAATGGTCAGTATCCTCGTGTTAATGCTTGTACTGCAGAAATTATCAGGCAATACAATCACAAAGTGCATACATTTATAGCAACAACCACTGGAACCAGGTTAGTTTGTGTACACAAACCAATTGCTTTCCGTTCTGGTCCAAAGGAATAAGTGAATTAAAGCAAGAACAGGACCTGCTCTGGGCACCATAATCCCATGGTGAAGCTGAGGAACGGAGGGAAGAGAAAGATCCCATAGAAAACATTTAACACACAGAGAAAAAGAAGACGAACATGTAATGAACTCCCCTTACATCCACCATTCAGACAGAACATACCTCCTTGGCCATGTCAGTGTATTTCTGTTTTTCTTTTGGATCTAGAACAGACCACCAATCTGCCAAGATCTTGGTTGCGCCCCGATTATCGAGGCGAGGGTGTTCTTTCCGCACAAGAGAGCGGTGGCGTTTGCAGAACAAGAGAAACGCATTCATTGGTCGGCGAGCTCGCTGCTCTGAGGACTCGTCATCTTCAGTCTCATCAGCATCCTGCTCTAAACCGTCAGGGCCAAGGAGCGGCACCTGGCAGAACCGAAAGGGAAGGGGTGTAAGCTCAGTTATCTGCATTTTGCACAAGGACTGAGACTGTGTGAGCTGCATGGGAGTGAGGGAGAGGCACATGGATGCACACAGATATCTCCAAAGGCCACCCATTCCATCCAGACAGTGCAGAGTTCTACATCAAACCTCCTCACCTGACGGTCCAAGGTTCATTCATGCTCTCTGCAAGACTTAATGCCAACTTCCAAGTGGAACAATTCCTAAGCCAAGGACCATTCTCTAGTCCCAAAGGGGAGGGAAGGATGATATTCTTCCTACTCTCCTTCTGAAAACCTAGAAATCATCTTAGTGGGATAAGCCAAGCAGAGCTACCTTGGACCTTGATTATTCGTTTTTGCAACTACAGAGCACACAAGGAGAAACAGGTAATGGTTTGTTAGCTTGTCAGTTCTTTCCTCATTCCCTGCTGTTCACTGCTCAGCCTGTGAGAAGCACAGCAGTGGAGCCACCACAAAGCTGCCCAGCAGAGACAGATGGCAAATCTCAACAGAATACACTGCCAAAATGTGCTCTCTCCACTTACAGGCCAGCATATCTTTCCTACAAGGGATGAGCCACAGAACTTACTGCATGAGATAGAAAACTACCTCCTACCTAACTGTGACGCTGCTATTTTACACCACATTGTGAAATGACCTGTAAGGTCAACAGAAAGCACTGTCAGAGAATCAGGCTCTTGCTTATCATTTTCAAGGTCACTCTCTTATCAGTGTATGGCTCAAGGCAGTCTCCTCAGCATTGACCTTTCCATTCCTGCCTTAGGAAGGCATCAAGGAGATACAGATATGAATGCTATCCACGTGATGGAATCATCACATCACCATAAACAGTTCCTACTTCTTGTTACAGTGAATGAGTCTAACTGGAAAAGTGTGAGGTGCCACATGGCATGAAAAAAAGAGTAAGGTCAATGTAATTGAACACTACCAAAATACCAAGTGTCAAACCAGAGACAGATTACTTCCACTGTGCAATACTCTGGAGGAAAGTCAAATTACACATGCAAATACAGTAAAAATTGTAGACAGCTTTCTCCTTCTTCTTCCCTTTTAATCTTTGTAATCTTTTAATCTTTAAAAAAAGAAGAATGAAAACTTTTAGTTTGGTATGCCCTTCAGAGCCACTAGAAGCAGATACCAAGCACAAGCCAACCTCATGTCTAAAAGAAGCAATTAAAAAAAAAAAGCACATCAAAACCCCACTTTGAGTAATCAAGACTAGGATGTGCAATACATTATTAAAACAAAGCAGATAAACTATTCCAGCCTACAAAAATTTGCCCACTATTTTAAAGGCATAATTAACAATTCACTTTCTTGTGTCACTACCTGCCTTTACAGCCTTATGGGCACCACATCACATCACTTTTTATTGGCTGTGTTTCTTCACAAAAGAGAACAAGATGACACAAAAAACACAGCTAGGGAGAATCTGATCCACCATCAACCATCTTGAGTCAAAGCATCCAATTAAATCTACCTTATCAATATCTTCCTCTTCTTCTTCCTCTTCTTCCTCTTCAGAGAAGTCAAGGAGTTTCTTAGCAAGCAGGGGATGCCACTGAAGACACTTCCTTTTTGGTCGCTTCCCAGTTCCTTCACCTTCTGTTGAATGATCCTTATTCTTACTACTGCCTTTCATTACTGTGACCTGTCATGCAAAAAATATTGATAAATTCACAACAAACCCTTAGGCATAAATGACCATCAAACCAGTGACAAATATATGAGGCATCAATGCAAGACTCTTAGAAATTTCTGGCAAAATATTAGATAGAGATTTATTCCAATTATCAACATAAGCATGGATGCACTTTATGCAATCTTAACACTTCCACATAATGCCTAGAGTAATTAGCAATACACAATTTAAGAGCATGAAGTAAGGATGCCAGCTAGTCCAGCTCTCAAATGTGCCCCTGTCTGAAAGATGGCAGAGAAGTCCTTCACCAGCTGAGTGAGTGACTCCACAGCTCTCTCACACCTATATTCACTGCAATTTTTCATATTTTGCCACTGTAAAATGTCAATGTTAGAACATCCCTCTTTCTCACAGTGGAACATATCACCAGCCACTTGTGTGTTAATCATGCATGTATATACACCAATGTTGATACAGAGCCCCATGATACTATGAGCTAGGATTTGTCCAGTGCCATTAAAAGGTGCAATAGGGAAATCTGAGTCCCTAAGAGAAGTGAATTTTAATACACAAATTTGAAGCAAACAACCAGAGATAGTTATGCTGACATTTCCAAAGTACTGTACAGGAAACAAAAACCATTTGCTGAGCCAAATGTATGCAGAAGACAAATCATATTTAGTTATGTGTGTCCTTATCTAAAAATACTTCAGAACTACCTCTTGGTAAAAATACATGCTTAACACATCCAAAGTATCAGTTTAAGGATTGATTTAAAGAGATGTACTACCCAACTAAGGGACAAATGAATATATATGAAAACAAAACCAGCACATTATAGCCAAGTACTGAAGCGCACAGTAAGCAATTGCTGGTGGCCCCTCTGGTCCCCTGTAGCCTCCTGTAAGCATAGTGTAGTACCAGTGGCAACCCTGAAAGGAGCATGGCTAGCTTTCCAAGAAAACAGCACAAACACCAAAACAAACTGAACTTAAGAGTGGTTAGCCAGCTACATCTTTATAAGGTCAATAAATTTGATCAAGTCTCACAGGAGTTTCTCACCAGCAGATAAAGCAGCTGCACTAAGCCCTGGTCCCACAGGCAAAGACAGAAGAAGCTGTGTTGCTGACTCTCAGGAAAAGTGCATGAAGAGTTACAAACCTTGTAACTGCAAGGCCACAGTGCATTTTAGGATGCTGCTTTCTGTAAGATTCCTGGTGCAACACTAATGTTTCAGCCTACAGTGGCACAAGAGAAAGCTGCCACACTTGCACTTAGACCAGCAGTCTAAGGCACTATGCCACTTCTGGGGCAAACGCCCCACAAGAACCATCTTGCACAGCTCCAGCCATGCTCCTGCATTTAGTGAGCACTATTCCTGCTTTTGGATGATCTCTTCCAGGTGTTTCTAGTTGGTTAACTCACTGGCATTTTGGCAGTGTGCCCTTGTTAGCACCAGAAATATGCATAAGGAGCTGCTTCCCGTGCAGGCTTCAAAAGTGCAGAAAGCTGAAGGACATCCAGACACAGCTTGCTGAAGGAACAACTGAAGGAAGAAGGTTCACAAATTTGAACCTACATTTTAAAATGGCATTTTCCTGGATGTATATTGAAGCTTGTTACATCCTTCTCACTTGTCAGCAGTACCTGACCCACTACTAATTAAGGAAAGCCTGTAACTTTGTCCCATTAAGTGACATACTTTGCTATCCACATAATGCCACTTCTACCTGGAAAGCATATACACTCTGATATCACCTGCTCCTCTGTTCATTTTCTGTAACCAACTCCTGTAGGAAGTTTCATACAGCTCATAACCATGCACCAATTCACCTAAATTTTCATCCACGACTTACAAAGCAGATCCAAATACACAAACCACTTTGGCTTCAAAAGAAATTAATGTGTGGAAAATTAAGCCATAATCCACTACCATGAAATGTATGTTTGAAATTGGTTTTATCCCACTATGACCTCTGTGATGTACCACTCTGCACAGTGCTCTCCATCTGTCTCTCTTCCTAAAGTGCTGAACACTATTTACTTTTGTTTGGGGTATTTTCAGACACAAATCAACAAAGCTGAGTTAATGTTCAAGCAGGAACTTCAGCTCCCGTGAGCAGCAGAGATTTGTTCAGAGATTGGTAAATGATACAGATCTGCCTATTACTGAAGTCAATAAAGCATGTGGCCTATCTCTGAGCAGGATAAATACGGTACAAGTACAATGGGGAGAGCCCTCACCACTCACTTGTGTACATGAGCTAATCATATGGCTTCTGTCTACAATCAGTTGTAAGTATAATGAGTACTACTAGTAGCCTTCTACCTTGCTAGTGTGAAACTAAATTAATGTTTGAGAAATGCTCCATGATCCTCCTTCACAAAGCTCAGCTGAAGTCTCAGGGCTGTTTCAACAACAGCACTGCCTTTAGAGCTGGCACCTCTCTGCCTGCTACCCTTAAAAGGATGAGCAAGGGAAGACTTTGCAGGACTTAGGTGTGTTTTATGCGTTCTCCATCACCCCTGAGGCCCTGCCTATGCTCTACGCTGAGTCTGGCAAGGCAGCACAGAGACAGGCACCAGTCACCTTGCAAATGGCAAAGGAGCTCTCAGTACCTTACACCTCTTCACCACAGCTGAGCTCACAAATAATTTTTGTTTTCCATGCATGAAGGCTAGGTATTAAACACTCACCACTAAAATAAATTAATCAAAGCTCATCACACATTAGTGTTAAAATAAAAATATACACTCAGCTTCAGGAATTCAAGGGATGTTCATTAGGTTGTTTTATGAAATTGTCAACCATTTTACAACACAGAGTAAGTCAGATCCTGGCTGTCATACAAGCACCACTTACCACAGAAAAACAACGTCACTCTTTGCTTCTGCAGGAATCTCTGCAATGATCAACAACAAAAACCCTCCTGATTTTGACCCCACTGATGGAAGGACTGAGGCCACAGAAAGACTTACAACTTTATGTTTACATCATGGCCTTGAAGTCCCTCACTTAAGTATGTACTCTGCCCTCTGCCTGCTCTTCTTTCCTCTAAAATAGGGGATAATTCATAACACAAACGCATAAAATGATTTCCTTCTCCTTAAGGGTGGCTCATATCCTATTTTTACATACTTTTGTGTTTCCAAATCCTCTTCTCCCAGTTTTATTTATTCAGGTCCCTGTAAGTTTTGACCTACATTTCAGAGACCTTTTTTTTTTGGTGTGCACTTTTTGCTGATGCTTGCAGTCAAATATAGGATGGCATAATGAAAAATGTTCTAATTCTTTATTACATCACATGTGACTTTACCTGTTAAAAATGGATGCCAACATAGTGTGGTAAACTTGTTTTCCTCTGGATTGCTTTATCTTATTTTACTATGCCTCCACTTTATAGGCATTTGTGTCTAAATTGTTGGTACATTCACATACTCACATAATTATGAGAGAAATCCATTAAAAAATCCAAGCAAATGAAGAATACAGCTAACATGGACAGGGACATTTTCCTTCATGTATGATTATAATTAAACAACAGTGAAAGTTTTACTTGCTTTATTTACTTCTTGGATGGCAAAACATCAATGGAATCCAGTTACCTGACTCTTAAGATTCTATTTATTTATTTATCTGATTTTTTTTCCCCTTGACACATTGTCAATAGCACCTTAGCTGCTTGTTTTACATGAGAGACTGGAAGCTGGCAGACAGAAGCAAGCAAAAATAAAACCTATTTCTCTTTCAGGGATCCCCAAATGCTGGTGAGCATCTCTACCAGCATGCATTTAAAGAAAGAGCTGGACTTGGACCCTACAAGAAGCACACATTTAAGCTTGGCAATTGAAAAGTTCCATATTAAGTTACAGAACAAGCCATGTGCAATCTTTGAGAGATTTGGCTTAAAAGTAGAGAAGATACAAAACACCTGAAGTACAAAGTTTGCAATAAGTGGAATTTATAAACCAGAACACAAAAAAAGTCATTTCTTCTACAGATACCAGTAAAAGTATCATGTGTCTTTTAAGGCAGATGTAATGGCTTTTAGAAGTTTGCAAGAGTAAACAGGCAACAAGATTTTACAAGTTACTTCTCAGCTTAAAGATGACAAAAATGAAGTGACTGCCACTAGTGAGAAAGTAGGAATACTTCAACAAGACAAGACAAAGGTACAGACAGCTTTCCTTAAAAGAAGCCACATATGCTTTATAATGTCACCAGAGGATACCTGTTAAGGCTGACATTCATGATCCACTGACAGCAAGATACCTTCAGGGTGACATTCTACATCTACTTTTAGTACATATACAGATCAAACATTACCAAAATATTACATCAGTACAAAAAATTTAAGAATTTTCTTGTGTGTGTGTGTGTGCTGGCTGTCCTTGTGGTCCTAGAAGCATTAATCAAAGAATCAGTCTTCTTGGATGTCTTATAAATATGTATAACTAATAGAGCGTCAGAGGAAAAAAAAATATTCCTTAAGAAAAGAGGTGGATGGAGGGAAAGCAGAAGAGAAGACGCTGTTCAGCTTTTTACTGCCTATGTTTCTATTTCAAATACATAACTGTTTACAAGTCTTCATGTTTTAAGTGTTCATTAACAACAAGCATTTGATTACATTTGGTAATGTTAAGTCTTGCTTTTCTGCTGTCCTCCTCTGCAATTTATAAAACCTTATATACACAGGTGACCAACTTCAGCAGTACTAATTTTGGGACTATCTCATCCCAGTGTTGATCTGCCACTGAGAATGCTGCTTGTGCTAATAAATAAGCTACACTCGATAAACTATATCCACAAACACCAAAATCCTTATAAAGGTATTCAAAAGCAGCCAAGTGCTCTAAGACACATGTTGTAATATTGGTTAGAAAGGAATGCAAGACCTGCAAAAGTAGAACCCATAGACATGGATTGTGACTATGGTGTGACTTCCCTGTTGGAAGATTCTCCATAGAACAACATCTGAGCTTCCATGCGGACAGTGGAAATGAATTTCAGATTTCCTGTTACCTTAAAAAACTCCTGCATTTCCTGGAGCCCAGCTGGGCCCATGGTTGACTCAATGAAGATTATTGGTACAAAGGAGCAAAGGCAGAATTTCAAGTGGATTTTCCATACTTTCTGCTCTGTTTTATACTATCTAAATGCTCTACTACATGATAAGAACAAATGCTAGAAAGAAAAGAGAGGACTGAACTATGACACTAAGAGCTCATTGTTTTGGGGACTAGTGAGTCAGTGACTTGAGCTGTTTCAATAAAGAAGCAGGAGACTGGGAAATGAGTTCATGTTCACAGCAATCTAGAAGAATATTTGAATTTTCACATGAAAGCAAAAGGAGATTGCTGGCTGTAAAATACACTTACACAAATACAAAAAGTGTGTTTTTTAAAAAACAAGTTTCTTTTAGCTCTGGAATAACTGAACCAGAATATTTCTATAATGTAAGACAAAAACTACTTGGCACTAATTGCTGACCAGTCAGTGAATATACTCTTTATTGCTTCACAGCAGAAAGCCATTAATGAGCTTTCTAATTTTCAGAGATGTGATGGTTTAATGGGGGACATGCTGAGACTCAATGGGCTCCTGTTTGCCAGTGGAGGTTTGAGAGAGACTGTCACCACACGAAACACTTAGCAACACAGCTACAAGTGTTAGTTAATTTTTAATGACACACTCTTCCATCTTCAGAAATTATTTTAAACTGTTCCTTATTCTCAAACTCAGCTATCAGTTGCTTGCTCTCTTTGTTCTCTAATACATAAAATTAAACACCAAGATCATCAAAAATGTCAACAGCACATTTTTTAAAATTTGGAGTTTTTTTAAAGTATCCCATTCATACTTGCTGAAGAGGAAGAAAAGCAACATCCAACACAAGTCAACAGAGTTTAAAATTGAACTCTACTATTCCTCTTTTCATTCAGACATGCAAAATAAGAAATATTTTCTTCGGCATTTTTTAATGCAAAGAAATCTACCAAGCTTTGTCTAGTATGAAAACTACTTTATGTTGAATGACTGTACTCACTGTAGCACCTTTTGCCTCTGAAGTGGCTCGCTGGTGCAGACAAAGGGAAAGAACTGATGGAAGAGCTTGCCTTGCAGAAAAAGGTCTGAGCTGCAAGTCACTAACATATTTACTCAAGCAGAAGCATACTAACAGGACCCTAGAGTCACTAGAGCACTTAAAAAGAGTTCTCTGAAGACTTAGGTCTTAACCATAACAAGACTTTTTGTTGTCTTGAATTTAAGTTACAGTAGGACATTTACTATTGTAGGACTCGTTTTAGACTTCAGCAGCTGCAGAGGCAGAAACACAAAAACCAGAAACCCAGTAAGTCACAGGCTACAGATATACTTCACCAAGCAAGACTCCAGTGACATACTCTGCTAGCTAAAATTTCTGTATCATAAAGTGCAGACGACAAGCATTTGTTAGGGTGACATCCACCTTTCTGGATACCAGGTACTAACCAACCACCCCGCATGTCAAAAGATCACCAGCATAATGGAATACTGCACCTGGATTTTCAGCCTAGCAACTTCCTTTGCCAGGAGCTCCTGGACAGCAGCAGGCTGGGGGGCGTGGTGGTGGTTCTCTCACTGTGCAGTGCAAAGGAACCACAAGCTGGAGAGCAGGGCAAGGCCCCCTGCACACGTAGGTGAGGTCACTCACCCAGGGGAGGGACACACTGGGACACCTACACTACCAAACCTGGCTCTGCTCCTAGGTGAAGGAGATGCAACCCACAGAGCCTGGAAATTCTGGCAATCCTTTTGCTCCAAAGCAGCATTTCTTTTTGTTTCTACATTTACTGCCACAATAGGAGAGAGGACCAAGAAACCTGGGAAGGTGAGCAGAATAAACGCCTGAAATTCAAAACACAGAGGCAGCAGAGCCCAACCTACTTTGCAATACCTCTTCCCACAGAGGGGAGATAATAACAACAACGGCTGCAAAGCCCTCTACTGACACTGGAGTAATTTATCAGCAGAGCACTTTTCCTCCAGGAACGCAGAACAGACTGTAAAATGCAACTACCTCTCAGATAGGAGATGAGTGCTTGTCTGCAGAGCATTACAGACCATAGCAACAGCACAATCTAAAAAGCTACTGACCTTCAGCAAGTTAGAGCAGAGAGCACACCATGAAAAATTTTCTTTGTGTTCCTATGTGAGCAGGAGCACCTGAGCCTGCATAGGGGGCAGCTTTTCAGCTTTTCCAGAAAGACAGCTGTCATTCCTGCATTTCTCATTATTTCAATGTTGCAAAATCAAAACCTTTGTGATTTGTGAACTGGATCACCAGGAGTTCTAGCTCTCTAGCTTGTGCAAGTCACTAAATGCTTAATCTCAGCATAAAGGGTTTTAGAGCCAATGAGCTCACTGGTAAGATGGACACAGGAAAAACTTAATGTATTTCAGTGCATTGACATTCTCATCAGATCAGTGCTAGAAGAGCATCTGTAGTTCAGCAACAGCTTCCTCGCTGAAGGGCCTATCAGGTAAGAAATCAAAGTCAAATTGGAACTTTCTGTGAACGAGAACGACAGCCTGGAATTCTGCTCACAGCCTTCAGAGGATGAGACCCTATGAATGAAAGCAAAAAAAAAAAGGAAAAGTACATGTTCTAGACTTGCCACTCCCTAAACTCCGTTTTTATCTGTGATTAGCAAGCATACAAATTGCTGTAGGGTGCAGTCATGGCAGAAACACAGCCAAGTGCTTTTGTGCAGCACAGAGCAGCACAAAGAGGAGATGTTCCTGCAGCAGACATCGCAGGAGGAGCATAGCTGAATGGTAAAATTGTTCAACTCTCCATTTCACCTCTTGTTGATTGTGTCCCAGTGTCTTCTGCAAAACCAGGACAGTGCAGCTGTGTCCATCACTACTGTAACACATTCTAAGGTTTACCATGCGCGTAACAGAGCTTTCATAATAAAATTCACTCATAATTACCACCAGTGTCAGGGGAACCATATACAGCTGTATGAGCAAACGAGAGAATTATTCCCTTAATACATATTTAATAGACCATAAAATATCCCTGCACAACCCCATATTATACTTTGTCTACTTCTGCTCTCTTCAATTCAAGTGCAATAGGCCAAGGCAGTTGTCTAAACATTCCCTCATTCAGCTACCACCTACTACTCCTATGGAAGAAGAATCAAATTAATGGCTACAGAAAGTATTTACTCAGCTTTGACCATCTTCAATATAGAGCCCGTATTATGAATCATGGTAACGTAACTCTTATGTGTCTCAGAAACAACCATAAGGAGGCTACATGAGAATTTCAAGAAGGGGCTTGTGCCATGTTCACTAACAGAAATACTGCAAGACTGACTTGATAGTAAATTCTGGGCTACTAAAATATTTTCTTCAGAATCAAATGGTCACAATCACCTTCTATCCTTGTCCCCTACTAAGAGGAGCAAGTGTGCAAAGCCGAAAATAAGAAGTGAACCCTTGCGAGTCTGTTTCCTGTATGAACCCCTCCCAACCAAACTCTGAGTTTCCAAGTTATTGACCATAATAACGAAGCAAGGCTTTGCCAAAATACATTGTATCTCATATTAGGCATAACCCAAGTAGGTAAACAGAATGCTAAGGAAGAGCAGAATTTTGCTAGAACAAATGGCTACAAATTTCCTCTTCCTAATAACAAGAGGAAATAGCCTCAGGTTTAGATTGGAAATAAGGAAAAACTTCCCTACCAGAAGGGGGGGAAGTCAAGCATTGGAACAGGCTGCTTAGGGATCTGGTTGAGTCATCATCCCAGGAGGTCTTTTAAATGACATGTAGATGCGGCATTTAGTGACATGGATGAGTGCTGGACTTCACTGATCTTCAAGGTTTTTTCCTACCTAAACAATTCTGTGATTCCATTAAACATAACTGGAAACCAAGCTAATCTGCACACATTTATCAATTATATTTAATTCTGGTTTTGGAAGTATCACTGTCTCTCAGAACTATGCAGATTCACATAAAACCCTTCTGGGTCTATGAACATTTGTAAAGATTTTGAAAGCAGATATATTATCCTAATACATAATTTTCAAGTGCCATCTAGTGGTTATTTTCTTTTTTATTTCAATTTGGAAATTAAAAATAAACTTTCCCTTTTCCTTATCTTTAAAATTTTTAAGAAGTTTTTTATATCTATCACTTCCTGTAATTTTACGATGTGACTCTTGACTGTGCAGTGGTAAACGGATCCTTGAATTAAGCCTAAGTTTGAGGATTCTGATGAACTGCATTTGGGCCAGGAAACAGCTGACTGCAGAACTACAGAGCTGAAAGAAAAAGGAGGAAAAAAACTCCAGCCTTATCCATCTTATCCATGGAAACATGGCACAAATGTCAGTTCATTACGTAGAGCTTTTTCAGTACAACTTAATGACTTCTTATCATGAGAAAATTCTGACTTATTAGAAGTCTGTAAATAACTAGGATGTTAACTAAACACATAAGAAAATCCTGTAGAAAAAAAGTATGTTCCAAGCATTCCTCACACTGGATAAAGCAAAAAATCCACAGTGGCATATCAAAAGGTGTCTGTTTTACACTCAACCCAACCTGTGACATTACACAGGCCCAAAACTTAAAATAATCAGCAAAATCTGCCCAGTTAACATATTAACCTCATAATGGGAACAATTACTTCATGTCTTCTGTGTCCCATCTCAAATATCCTCCTATTCTCCAAGCATAAGGAACTGGGCTCACCAAGCATCCCAAAAAACGGCTAAATGTGCACATGCAGTAGTGTGCCCAAGACAGCATCAAACCTGCAGTGCCTACCATGCAGACAACTTAAGTGAAACACGCAGAGCTTATCAAATCCCAAACTTAGTGTGTATGGAAAGACATGTTACGTACTTCCATTCCTGGAAACTTATGCAAGACTGTGTCAGGCAGCCAACCAATCAAGGAAAGTATCTGGGCTTCTTCATAATGAACCTCTGAGAGCCTAAAAGTAAGATGGTTCTATTTCTGTAATATACTTTCACAGAGCTACAGTAATATACAAATAACTTTGTGCCCACCTCTGGCTATAGAAAAGGTACTAGAACTCAGAGTCTGAGATGGAACCAAAGTTAAAAACAGACCATTACCAAACATCATCCTCATTATTATTCTACTGAAAGACTTGTTAGCTGTGGCAGAAACAAATTCTCTGGGGAAAAGAAAATAAAAAAACTTAGATCTTATTAATTCTGTCTTGAATTCAAAGCACTTTAATTAAAGGTAAGAACACTGCTATCTTCCTAACTTTTGCAGTTCGGAAAGAGTCTAACAGAGATGAAAAATCTTAGACAAAAGGTCAGAAACAAATTCACGGTCAAACCGGGAAGAGAGATTTTAACTCTGATCGCAGTCCCTGATTCCTTCTGCCATCTCACCCTTCCAGAAAATGAAGAAACTGAAAACTTCTGCATTCAGCAATCTTTTTGTGCACTTGTTCCATGTGTAATCACAGAGACATTACACATGCCCAGCAAAGCACGCAGCTCCAGCTCCAGGCGGGCGGCCCCGGAGCCGCGGAGCTCAGCGGATGCGGTGGGAGCGACAGGCAGCTCGGCCCCTGGCAGGGCCACGCCGCTGCCCCTGCACCCCAGGGCCCCTGCTCAGCCCTCCGGGAGCAGCACAGCCTCGCCGAGCCGGCGGCATCATCCCACCCCAGCACCGACAACAAGGGGCTCGCTGGCCATCCCCATGTGCGACCCAGCACTCCAGTGGACAGCCCTGGGAGCTCCTCAGGGGAGAGCTGCGCCCTGCCTCCCACTCCCTGCGCATACAACCCCTTACACACACCACTGGACCTGCCTGGTCCGGGGCTTATCCGACACCCTCTGTGTATAAACCACCTGCAGGTCCGGGAAAACTGACGGGATACTGCAACTACCCCTGAGCAATTGCATAATAACTAACACAAAGATCTGGAGATGAAGGAAATCACAAAGCTGCCCCAGAATACAAGAACAGGGCATACATACACAATGCCCAAAAGTGTTAAAAAAAAGTTACATAACACAGAGATGGAAAGCGTAAATAGTGTTACTTTAAAAGCCCTCAGAAGGTAGAATGCTATCTTATTCCATATATAACCTCAATAAAGCAGTCTCAGCTATTTAACACATTAAACTCCCCTTTAAACACCTATCAAAATAATCAAAATAATTTAAAGTTCCATAGTTCCACTATCCCTTTTGCCTAAATTGTTTGGCTAATTCAGTTAATCCAATAAAAAGGCATGGAATTTTTGGGCTACTGCTACTACAGTAGCAGTAGCCCAAAAAGCAGCTACTGCTGCTTCAAGTTCTTTCTAAGATGGGAGTACTTTGTGTATTCCCTCAGGTGTGTGTCCCCCTCTAAGAGCTCATGTGTTAAAATGATATGAGCCAAATCCGCAAAGTAGTTACCCCAGGATGCCACAAAACACCAGTAAGTCTACTGCTCTTTTTGCAGGTGAAATGTGAGCTGAAACTCCACATGGAGAGATTTACAGTACTTCACTTGACGGAAAAGGTCTAAAGATCAAACCCACACAGCTTATAAAATTAAAAAAAAAAAAATTACCTTTATACCACAATTTTTAAAATTGCTTTAATTGAGAGCTACATGTATACCAGTATGAGCTAGAAAGCCCTGTAAAATGGCAAACAATGCGTGTGTAAGTGAGTAGGCCCATATTTCCTCGATGGCAATTCAGTGCAGCATTATGGCCACATTCTCCTGAAGTTCTGAGGATGCTAAGTATGAATGATTTCAAATTCCTGGAAGAAAACAAGCTACCAAGAAAATGTGTTCTTTTCCAGGGAGGTAGCTTGATGCTAGAAGATATTTCAGAGTTTTTCCCCTAACAATCTCTCTCTCAAATAAGCTTTGAACTAAACCATCAAAAGTAAGCAGGGCTGTAGACAATGCTCCCATTCTCAAGCCATATGCATGCTCATATGCAAAAATGCATCACCACCTCGAGTTCTGCTGAACATAACAGTCTCTTTTAAGGAGAAAGAGACTTGGCTTATTTTAAATTCATAGAAAGACAATCACAGGATTCAGAAATGTCCACTTCAAAAGATCTAAAGCTAGAAATGTGATAAGCTGCATGTAAGAGATTCAGGAAAAGAAAAACCCAACTTTTGCATTGTTCCTCTTAAAATGCCATAATATAGTTATTAATTTTCATGCACTAACAAACCATTATTTCAAGAAAAGGGCAATACTAAATACTAAATTCAGCAGCTGGGGGTCTCTAGTCCTGCTCAAGGCAGACCTAGCTTCAAAGCTGAACCATGCTGCTCAGGACCAGAGGACAGAGAATCCATCACCTCTTTCACCACTCTCACAATGGAGAGTATTTTACCTCATGCTCAACCTGAATTTTCCCAGTTGAAACTTCTGACAATCACCTCGTGCCTGTCCTTTCACTACGCATCTCTAAAAGGAGTCTAGGTTCCTCTTCTTTGTAATGATCCTACAGATAGTTGTTGGGAGTCAACTGGAACATCCCCTCAGCCTTCTCAGGTGAAACATAAAGAGCTCTCATAGCCTTTCCTGGTTTGTTATGTGCTCTGACCCAACCCCTTGGCAGTCCTCAACAGTGCCCCCTACATCCCTCTGTATGGGGAGTCATTCAGGAGCTCAGAGCAGGAAAACCCTTCTCCCGACCTGCTGTCTACTCTCCTGCTCACACAGCCCAGCCTAAGTTTGTTTTTGTGGCTAAAAGGTCTTGCTGCTGAATTCTAGTCAACTTACTGCCCATTATGATCACCAGGTCATCTCTGCAAAGCTGTTAGAAAACAGCTTTCTTTGCCTTTCCTTCTATTAAACTTCTTGGGTTCCTGCTAGCCCAATGTCAACTTTATGAAGTTCCTCTGAATGGCAGCTGCTGTAATCCTCTACTTCCACTAATTTAGTGTCACCTTTGATTTGCTGAGGGTGCACTCCAACTCGTCATTTGTATCAACAATGAAAATATTAAACACTGGCACCAGTATCAGCACCCAAGGAACACTGCCAATAACCTACTGCCAGTTCAATGCTGGCTCAGCCAAATTTTCACACACAACAGTCTATCTGTGGGGAAATCAGTTTGGCTCCAGGAATGCTAATAAAAGTGTCAAAAAACTTGGTACCATCAAAGTAAACAAAGTTCTCTGCTCTCTCTTTGCCAACAGTTTTTTCTCTCCATCACATCTCCATCACACTCAGGAAGATTCTGCCCATGGTAAATTCATGTTTGGCTGTTTCCTGTCCTCTTCTTGCTCTTCATGTGCCTGGAAATGACTTCCAGGAAGACCAGTGCTGCAGTCCTCTCAGTTACCAAGCCGAGGTCAGTCAGCCTGCTGTTTCCCAGATGCTTCTTAGTGCCTTAGAGCACAGTTAAACACTTCAAGGTCTGATTTCTTCTGCCTGCATGATCCAGAAGAATGATGACCCTGTTTCATTTGACCTGTGGTGACCTGAGATTACAACTGTGTTTGCCTGCAATTCCAAATGCAGAAGAGCTGGAAATACTGGTATCTGGAGAATGAGCAGCACAGCTAGTTTGCCTCAACCCTTCCTGTTTCTTTCAAAAAGCTACCCAAATACTACAAACTGAAGTTTGCAAACACCTCTGCCCCACTTAAAAAAAAAATAAAAATCCATGCAATCTAAACAGCGAGGTATTTTAATCATGTTTGAAAATATGAGTCCAATTTAGTCTAAGTTTTCCTTTACACTTAAATTTTTAAAAAGCTTGTTTTTCAATGGGGGGAAGAGCAAGAAGTTAATGTGATTCTAAGGCAAGTTCTAAAAAAACCTCAGCAAGCACGAGAGCAAGATGAAGCAAATGAACTTCTTCATCAAATAATGTGTGGCACCTAATGAACAAAATCTAAAATCCACACGTTTGCCATCCTGGGAGGTCTGCAGTGGACAGGTTATTCACAAGTCTGTTGTTCTAGGCTCAAGGGTTTAAACACAAACAAGGCTTCCTTGAAAGGAAGTCCAGGTCCCTGATGAGCTGCTAACAATTGGACAAACAACCCACACATAATTTCCTCACAGAAACTTACCAGAAATAGTGAAGATTCCAAAGGACATCAATAAGCTTGGAGAGGACTTTCCAAACTAATTTTCAGAAGACTTGCTCTGTTTGCCACATTTTGCAGTTTGGGAGAACACAGGTGGAAGGTCTTTGCAATACTCTAGAATTGCCATAGGATACATTAATTTGGCAGCAATCCCTGGGGCACACAGGTCTTTCACAACCCTTAAATGTGACACAAATAATCTCACTGCAAGAGACTTGTCAGCCCACTCGAGAATCAAACCCTTGAAATCATCTGAGACAGTTCCTTCTATGAGTAGTCCAGGTTTGCACTGAAACCTCCATAGGAAGCGGGGACAGATTTTTCCTTTCGTTTTAAAGAGATTTTAACTGGAGGGGCACTTTGGAATGCAAAAAGCTCTCAAACATGGCTGTGGATCCTTGCTTATTAAAGGCTGGGCCCTTAATGAAGTCCTCTCAGAATGGGTGGATTTCATGCGTATGTGAACGCGAACACATACCCGTCATTAAGCAGCGACTCAGAAACACTGAGTGGTCCTTTGTCTTCATCTTCTGATGCCTGTTCACAATGCAATACTACTCACAATGCTGGACCTCTTTTGTCATTTAATAAACAAATTTTTAAAAAACCCCAACTCGATTAATAAAAAGTTTTTAAAATATGAGCCAACAAGCCACAACTCATTTAGGCTCTCACCACTCTCAAAAAATTATCTCCATGTGTATCCAACATTTTCAAAAGACTGGGGAAACAGATGGGTTTCTCCTGAATACTCTGAGTGTCAGTGGCAGGCTTCTGTACATAAGTAAATACTTGTTATGCAGCTTACTATTCCCTGTGCTCCTGGAATGAGTACATCCTATCACCTATGGTCATTATCCATGACCTGAGTTCTTCTGCTGATGTAAACTGCAATGCCGTGCTGAACGAAAGAAGCAAACTTAACTGTGGATGTACCAGGCTATTTGATCAACCCTACCTTCTTCATACTATTGTATGAACTCAGAAGAGAGACTCTTTCAGTTCAGTGGGCTCTAAGGACTTATTTTTCCCTGATCAATATTAACACTGTCCTGAATTCTTCTTGTTTGGGATATTCATGAAGTTAAAAGTTACACACAGACAGCTTAAAAATTTCCTCCAGAAATTTTTTCCTCTGGAACATGAAAAGTGGAAGATGAACTCACACATCTGTGCTTCAACATCTTTTCTGTTTTCATCGCATCAGATTAAATGACTCATCCCAGTCCACGACTAAAACTGGATTTGTGAAAACTGGCTCTTGGTAACTCCTTCTGATGTTGGCATTAAATACCTCAATTTGCTTTATATCACAGTTAAATTATGACAAGTCAAACATTTGGCTAAAGTTTAGCAAGTGCAAATGAGTTCTCATCATTGTAAATATACTCAGTACAAGGGCAAAGTCAGCTCACAGGAAAAAGTACACCACTTCCACAGTCAATTATCTTTAATTCACACTTTTAGTACACAGGCCTACTCCTGCAGGAGAAATCCAGAGACATAAGACAGCAAAGGCAGACTCCCAAAACGTAAAGTATTCAATATAAAACATTTACACACTGAGTATTTTCTTGAAAAGAAGGATGCCTCAGGACCACCCATGGCAGCAACAGCAACTTCCAGTACAACACAACTAGCCAGAGGAATGATTTAAGGAAAAAAAAGCAAAAGAAAAAGAATTGTAGGAAAACATTTGACGTAGGCATTCCTAAGAAACACTGAGGTCTGGAAAGAGAGCACTAACACATAAAACACAGGTTCCTTCTGCTGCCAAGTCCCATGGTCTGTGATTCAGCTCTTTGAGCACATATGAAAATGTGCAAGTAAATATGAAAAGCGTGGAAAACATCTGCCTTTTAATTTGGGGTTTTATTTTGTCAAATATTCTTTTTTAATAATGCCTTGTACACCTCAAAAATACAAAATAAAACTGTAAACTGAAGAGCTGTAGTCAAAAACAATGCTGCCACAAGTAGAGGATATTGGCCTGTATTGTTTCATTAGATCTCCTTTTGGCAAGATTTTCTGGAGAACCACCAAGAAAGTACCAGAGGCCCATAAAAACTGA
Source organism: Phylloscopus collybita (assembly GCA_027886175.1). Lineage (NCBI taxonomy): Eukaryota > Metazoa > Chordata > Aves > Passeriformes > Phylloscopidae > Phylloscopus > Phylloscopus collybita. The sequence continues at coordinate 20,888,145 of JAJNNQ010000024.1, forward strand.
AAGGAGAAGTTCTTTTAGTAAAATGGATTACTTAAATGTTGGGTTCTCATTTTGTTTATATTATCACCTATTTAAAACTCACATTTCTTAACCAACAGTCACAAGAAGTGACTTCATGAAAAAAACTCCAACAGTCTGGCTCCAGCTGGGTGATGAAAACTGCTCCTGTAGTTCTCCAGCAGTGAAAAACCAAAACAATAAACCTCCAGACAACATAAAAAAGCCACTTCACAAGTAAGCCACACCTCAAACAAGACTGGATAGTTAAGATTACAGGTAGGCTTTATGGGTTTTATCTTCCTATCTTTATAACCACAGAGAAACAAAGATGGAAATACTGTTTTTCTCAGTTCTTTTGATCACTACTGGGAATCTTTGCTGATTAACACATATAGAATTGAGTACTTGTGAACGCCTCCAAACTTTTAATGAGTTTTACAAACTGCGTTATTATACTTACATAGATATTCCTAGATAGAAATACAGATACAGGTTTAGACAAGGTATATCTACATCTAACTATGTGTACATGTCAGGTCATAAACTCAAGATTTTGCATCCAGCTGCTCTGCCACAGGAGAAGGGGCAGCTGTGCCCGCAGACAAATCAAAATACAGTTTACTGAAATGAAACTATCAATACAAAACTATTCATGTAATGAGAATAATTGCTGATGAACTCCCTTCCTCTACATCTAAGGAATTAATCTCTTTGAGGAGAATTTTCCATTTTTTTCTGTTGAGGGGTCCATCAGTGTCACTGAGGTTTATCTTTCTAATAATGATTTGCTTCAGAGTTTTCAATCAAGGAATTGATCATGTCCAAGTAATTGTAAATGATACAATGAAGTCACAGATCACAGGATAGTTCCTATTTGCTGTAAATTTGGTTTACTCAAATGTGGCAAATCTGCTTTTAGTTTTTCTTGAAAGCTGATCAGACTTCCTTTTCTGTTTGCATGAGGAACCACAGCAGAGAGATTTCAACTACAGAGCAGAACAGTAACCGCCACCTTCACCTTTTCACTTTCCTGCAGTGAACTCACTTGTTACAGAAAGAAAGTTATTTGCCCAACAACCCTCCCTCAAACTTTGCCTTGCTCAGAACACTCACCTATCACCTGGAACAGAGGAGAGCAGAAGCCAGATGCACATGACACTGACTACCCGGTGCTGATAAATAAAGATAATGCAAGTCTCCATATTCCTGCTGTGTCCTTATGAATGCAGCTTTCTTTGAAAACATCCCAGTCCATACAGCAGCTGCCATCTCAGCACTCCTTCAATCACACCACCCATGGCAGGTGAGTGGCTCTGTCACCCACATCCCCGCCTGCAGTTACCACTGGGCAAAACACACCAGGAGACACCAGGAGAGCTGAACAGCATCTTGGGCCCTTCCCCTCCCTGCACAAGGGACTGCAGGAAGACGAGTGTGGGCAAACCTCCAGTGACCAAGAGGGACATCTGTACAGCAAGGCTGATAAGTGCTTCCAGCTACAGCATCAACCCTCAAGGCATTGGGGGTTTTTACGCTGCAGATTCCTTTGCTCACTATATAACTCAGTGCTTTCCCTACATCACTGAAGTCAGCAGAGATTTCACTTGAATCAGACTCAGCTGCTTCCAGAGCAATGCCAAGCTTAGGGCCATACACGGCCCCATTTGCTCCACAAAGCCCAGCCTCAGTACACTGCCAGCCTTCTCTCAGAGGACTTAAAGCTTGGGCTTCTGCACACCTTCCCATCTGCAAGACTCACACCTGCAACAGTGGTGAACTGACTCCAAAGCAGCCTGAAATCAGGAGAGAGAAGCTGCATAATAAATAAGCAAAAAAACCTCCCCCAAAACAAAAAAGGCCCTAAAGACTAACTCCTTCCAGTCATTGTTTAGAAGTTTGCTCTGAGATTGATGCAAGTGTGTCTGCAGAGAGGGGGGATATGACAGCAGATATATCGGACAGTACACCTTGGAGATCACCTTTTTTTGTAATAAAAGCTGCCATCAGTTATTGCAATGCAAGTAACAGCACACCAAGTATACTCGGATCTGCAAGCAGTGAGGACAACTCCAGGCATAACTCCAGAAGCTGCCTCCTGAAGTCCCAGGATCTTGTTAGGTCTTTGTGCTACAGAGAAATGTAGATCTGAATTTAATGTATTCAACTTCAGAGACATCTTTAGAAAGCAGTGTGATGAAGAAAACATCTCCTTATTAAAAAGGCTGTGCTTTTAAGTAATTGGGTTTTTTCCTAGACATTCATTCAAAGACAACAGTATCCTCATAGACAAGATTATAAACAAGCTGAGTGTGGTAATCATCACATACAAAAACCCAGACCCACAAAGCCATCTCTCTGGAGAAGAGAAGCAATCAAACCAAACAAAAATCCCAGGTTAATTTCTTTTCCACCTCCCTGACTTGTCTTGCTAAGGAAGCCCAAAAGTCTCTACTATGATACCAGAGAAACCATATACAAATATGTAAGGTCACACCAAGCTTAGACTCAAAGCTAATTTAAATCAGCATGCATGAGAGGTAGGAATACAGACCATTACTGAACTACTGACACCATTGTATTCTAAGGGTTTTCTTATTCAACCTCAGACAAAGCACCCTACACAATGCAGAAAATGACCTACAATACCTATATACCAGGTTATAAAAATAAATTCTTCTAGAAGGAGAAAGATCCAGAAAGAGTGAAAGCAAACTGACAGCTTATATAATGCTTGAACACCTCTACTGAACTACTCTATGACTTTATTCTGGAGCAGCTCACCATAAAGAGTCCCCAGCAAAGCCAAAAATAAATAAAATAGGTAAGTCAGGATAAATAAAATAAATACATTCAGGTTTGTAATTTCACATTCTGTAGACTAACTGAGCATCCTGTGTGCACTGTTATCACTTTGAATGGGTATTTAGTGAAGAAAGACCGACTTTGCTGCTTTTTTACCTGTTATCTGACAAATTTCTAATGCAGTTCTTGTTGCTTTGCACAATAAAAGCATACTGAAATGCAGAGTGTTTTAAAATGGTCTCACTGGAGAAAGTATAAAATAAGTAATTTGCCAGAAATCATACTTTCGACTCTGTTGTACTACACAGACAGTGAAATTACTAAACTGAAACAGTTGGGATAGAGTTTAATATGTACAACTTTTGCATTTTGTACCTCTATCAAACTTGTTTATTTTACTGTATACATGTATTTACAAGAACCAGGAGAGGGGAATTTTACCCTTGGGGGGAGAGAGAGAGACTCTTCTGAATTATGAATTGCTTTATGACATTAAATCCTAACAAGATGCATCTCAGAAGACCATTTATGCTGGAGCCTGCTAGAGCTCAGTGTTAAGATACACTATATGCATGCTCTATATCAGATGAGAAAACAATTACATCACTCAGTGTGTGTTTGGTATTTGACATTTTGTCTGTGTCACATAATTTTTCACAGGCCATTACAGAAATTCACATCAGCAAAGAGAATTCAAAATTTTCTACTTTTTAGGCTATGGAAGTTATCTTACATATACAACAACAAGCCCTTATTTACAGTTAAGAAACAGTTAACTAAAATTAATTCAGATGTTTTCAGTTCTTATTTCAGGAGGACTTGTTTACTCTCAGATACCTTAGGCTTGTTCCTCAACACCACAAAGCTCAGAGGATGCCAGAGGAATACAGCTGTACCAAATGCTGGAATTTACATCCATGACATGTGACTGTCAGTGTGTCACAAAAACCAAGCTGATTTCTGATGAAAGAATCCACAAAGCTGAAGCCTTGTAAGACAAATCATTTAGAGAGTTCACTACTTTGATTTAGGTTAAACGGATTTATGTGCTTAGAAACAGGACTAAGTTACTGTAATTTGAGCAGCTGAGCTGTGTAGCTGACCATACATGCGCACTTTGGCCTAAAGCAAAAGCCAGGTCAAGCACATTTTTGCTTTATGCAAGTCAAATGATACGAGATTTTAATGGAGAAAATTCAAAGAAAGGGGATTTATGGAGTCAATGTCACTTTACCTCACTACTGGGACAACAATACTCTTAGCAGAAGCTGCAGATACCCAATCAACGAAACATCCTTATCCAGTGATCTCTGCAAGGTCCATCGCACAGGAGCACCAGACTGGCGTTCACACCATACCACCCACCAGGTGTCCACATTCCGGAGAGCACTGACCATCAAGAATTCTACACGTGTGAAAACGCTGCATGGTGTGTCCCACTGCATGCCTGGCCACGTACCTAACACAACAGCCAGCTCCTAATACACCTCTCATGATAATACAAACAGGGACACAGCGGCACCTGCTAAGTGACTGCAGTAGGCTGCCCACTGTCATAGAAACAGACAGCTCTCCTACTACAGCTGAAGTTTGAGATACAGGGTTGCAGATCAGTGACACATTACACAACCCATTTGTTCATGACTGAACACACTGTTAAAAGGCTCAGACACATCATCAGATGGTGGCCAGATACTGGTGATCCAATTCATACTAACTCAACAAAGCTGGTGCCCAGAATCAAAAGCAAACAAGGATTATCTGCAGTTCTGTGTGTGCCCTGCACACCACAATTTATGCTTAAAGGAGAATGGCACAATACTGGATTGGCTGAGGCTTAATTCAAAACAATATTAAGATGTAAGTTACAAGCTTGAGCTGGAGGAAAATGGGGAAGCAGGCATCTTCCTGAACAAAGAGACAGTATTAGATGCCATAACTAACCAGCACACTCTTGAATCTTGTTACCTGTTTTAAGTCACAGGTTACAAGCCCAGCAAGGCTACTTTCCCCAGCTGACTACTCTGATTCACAATACCTAGAAGATCTGACCCATGCTATCGATGAACTTGTGCCCCCGAGCTCTAAAACCATTACCTCTGGCTTGACAGGAGTGAAATTCACCCAGCTTCTTCCCCCATCAGGAATCTTGGATGAATGGCAACTGCTGCTAAATACAACGTTAATTAGAGAGAAGAAGTATTTCAAGATTTTGAGGTATCTATCAATCTCTAACAAAGAGATTACTCCTGGGTGAAGACATTACAGTCTGGAAATGCTGCAAGCCAGAGATGCCTGCTCAATGCTGGAGCCAAGTGCTCAGGAGCCCCCCAGGACCCAAGCAGGCATCCTCTCCATGGGAAACAGAAGTGCCACGGAGACACAAATAACTGTGAACTGAATGGCCACTCCCAAGGCTCAGCAGGATGCTCCTCACCTGTTTGCTTAGCATGAGAGCAACGACCAAACCTGCTAGTGCTTCAAAGTAGATCAAGTTTGAGAAGTGCCATCAAACATGTGGGAACTGCAAGCAGACCTGCAGATACATCCCTATAGCTCACAACAGCCAGCTCACAACAGTCACAGCAGAGGCTCAGGTTCATTTACTGGCTCACTAAGAGCCACTTGTGCATCAAGCATTATCCTCCAGGAAATGGTGTTTTTCAGGAGAGTTGTACCAAAACTTTCTACATTTAACATATGGTCTTCTCCAAATACTAAAGCAAAAAAATCCTTGACGTAAGCATCCCACAGCTTAAAAAGAATATCTGACACAGAAACCAACCTCCAGCTGGAAAAGGTTCTCAAAAAAGCCAGAGATCTGAGAACTATCCTGACTCAGCACAGTATACTTTATGATACTGAGTATAGCTCAGAGTTACACAAACCAGAAAATGCAGTTCCCCCCAAATTCTTAGGGGCTTATCCACACGGACTGTCTGAAAATTAAACAGAGAGTATAGGAGTGAGGAAAGTGAAATGCCCTTCACCCCCTTCCCCCTCACTGGATCCCATACCTTGCCTGGTAACTCCTAAGATGCTTTAAATCTAAGAAGGTGTGGGGAAAAAAAGAAAAAAAAGACAAAAAAGGGAAACTAACACAGGCACAGCAACACATCTAAACTTCCACTGATTTGCTCATGGATCTACTGGAATTAGGACAGGTTGTTGCTATCTGCTTTACACTACACCAAGACAGAGGGTGAGAAAGGGCTGAGAAGGAAGTGGGGTTATCCCGAGTTTTAAAAGAAATCCTCATCCTTCCTCCACAGCTTCTCGCTTTGGGGAGAACATGATCAGTAGTAAAAAAGCTGCTCAGATACCTAATTGGTAATGAATTTCTAAAGAAAAACCTGAGTTTCATAGGTTAATTCTCTCATGAAACAGAATTTCCCTTTCAGACAAAGCTTGGCATCAGGCATACTAATTCCTAATATTATCCATACAAGCAGAAGTTACTTTCACTTGCAGGTTGATATAGCTTGGACATGTTTACAAACACAGTTGCAAAAAGGAAGTTGAAAAACCATTCATATTTCCCTGTGTGTATTCCTGGGCTCTTTTAGGCTATTCTGAACTCCTGGGGCCAGCCCCTTTGCTCTGACAAATGTCCCCAAGCCAGCCAACAGAGCTTCTCCCAGAGATGCAGAACTCTTGTGGTTGACACTGCACAAGTCTGCCTGTACACTGGGCATAACAGAGCCATTCCCTTAGGGGTTGGACTTAATGATCCTTGTGGGTCCCTTCCAGCTCAGAACACTCTGGCAAAGTGGGACAGAGCCATGAAGATACAAAGAGAAAGACATTGGAAAGGGCTCAGATTTTACTTCTATAAGCTCAGCACCTGGAGGGGAGATTCTCAAGCCTCGTATTTAATATGCAAGATGAAAAATATGTATAGTAAAAAACTTCATATATATGTTATCTTCTATATACATACACGAACATATAACCTAAACAAACGAGAGACCACAAAATAAGGAAATATAAGCTTTCTGTGAAATCTTTTATACTGCTATTTTATATTTCCCAAGACACATTTTCTTGTTACATTTTCCAGTCTTCTTATTTGCAACAGCAACCTATACACTATTTAAAAAATATACACATATAAATAAATCAATACACTGATGTCTCAAATTCTGCAAACAGTAGTGATGAGAAGCATTTTAACTCCAGCATGGACGTACATAAACCCTTTTATTATTCTGAACCATTTCAAAATCTCACCTGAATTAATTTAACTACATACATTAAGTGGATTGCTCCAAATTAAGAATTTTGCACCACCAACCTGCTATTTACTAGTTAATATGGAGAAAGTGTATGTACACAAAATTGCATTAGGAGTAAGTATCCTTTCCCTCAACAGGCACTCCTAGAAGCAGTGATGCAAACCTGACATGTCCTGACTCAGCAGACAGGCTCACTGTCAGCGCTCTGTTTAAGGACAGAAAGACTTCTATTAGCTCCCAGTCCTATTCCCGGGGCCGAGCCAGCAAAACAACAAGCGGATAAACAGATCGCAGCCTCAGCTCTGCGTCACCAAAGCTGCCCACCAGGTTTTGTCTGCAAGACCAGTTTCTGTGCATGTGACCCATTTCCCTTTCTCCCACGCTCGATCCAACAGGATAGCAGAGCTGCCAGACAAGGCAGAATCAGGCCTAAAATTAACTTTATCAAGCAGAGTAAAACCGTAGGAAGAACCCAATTAACTCTGCTCCCCCAGCTGAATTGTGCAGGACAAACAACGCACATTCCTGTCATTCTTCCAGCTTTTGCATTCAGCAGATTTGTCACAGAAACCCTATAACCAGCCTGCAGCAAAACCTGTCTTTTTCTTTTTTCCCAGGAATTCCTGAACATTCTCTTCCACCTCCCACCAATGTGCTTCTGTAGTGACTCCACACACCAGCCACCTTCAAGCCACATTTCTAGTTTTGCAGAAGCATTTTGGTGGAATGGACAGACAGGTGACCAAAACCACTGCAGCATTCCTATGTCTGGAAATATAACCATGGCATTTAATAGCCTAAAGTAAGTGTGATTCCAGGTGGCTAGTGCTTGAGAGTACAATATATCTTTCGAGGTCTGCTGTGTTCAGCTCAATGGGATCCTTATCTTAATCCGATTTTATTTTAATGCCAAAGATAAATTGGAAATGAATATGCTCTCATAACAGAAAGAAAAAATAAAATGATAAAAACTTCTCCATTGTTTTGTTTTTAAATAATCTGACAGATTTTGGCATTAAAAAATTAAAGTTCTTTTACAAGAGACTGGAAAACAGCACAGTGAGGAGAAAAATGATGACTATTAATTCTTCTTAATCCTACAGAACACTATTAAGACACTGAATGATGATGCATTAGGGGAAGAAGAAACATAAAAAAATGTTAAAATCTCTCTGAACAAAATATTGAAGCAAAAAGCAAACAACATCCAGAACACCAAACCAGAAAACCTTCACCCCAAAAACCATAGCACAGCAAAATACTCAACACTAAAACAGTTTTTCTAAACTGCACCTGTCAGCTTCTAAGATCAACTAGAAAGGCTACATCTATTTTCACACCTTGTGATTAACCAAACTATAAAAGATAATCTAAATAATGAGCACCAGATATTAAAAAAAAAAATATCTATGTACACATACCTTCAATTTAGCATTAAGAAATTTGTTTACCCCCAAACATACTGCTCCAGTATCAGTCAACAGTTTTGCAGTCTCTTCTTTACTGGTATACAAAAATAAATAAAATCTCAGAACTGTTTTTCTAACAAAATTATCTTCAGCTTTTATTGGATTGACTCCCAACAGACATCCTAAAGTAGAAAAAAAAAAGTGAAAAGCTTAAACCCTAGGCAGTCTGAGAATCTGGAAAAGCACAGAAGTATGTATACACAAAAGGCAGAAAAAAGTATTTTTCTAGTTAGTGCAGACAAGACTTATTTTTCAGAAGGTCTACATTTACCCACATTGTTGGGTGAATTTTAGAAGACTGTATGCATATCCTCTATCAGGCTTTCATTAAAGCCATCCACACTGAAAGCAGCAGGATTAACCCATATACAGAAAGGTTACAATCAAGGTAAATGACAAGAAAACAATCCCTCTCCAAACGTATCTGACTATTTGTATCCATACATATTTTAAGTGTATCAGCTCCGGCAGTCAATGGTCCTCCTGTAAAACACCACCTGAGAGAGATTTCTCATTCAAAATAATTGGAAGGAACATAGGGACTCTCACAGTGAGAGTGCTGCCTTCACAACCCCTTCTCCAGTCCAATTTTGTCTCAAAATGGGAAGCACTGCATTTAAATTCAAGAAATTAAAGACATACTAGGTATGATTTCAAGTCTACAAAGATGTATTTAAAACTAGACTTATAAGAGCTGGTTTCAAGTAAAAAAATCCTAGTTGTTTTTGCTATTTCATCGGAGAAATATAGCATTAAAAGTATGCTATGGTACCAAGTTTTATGAACAGATTACATAAACTTGCTATAAATTTGTGATGCTTTGGGATATTTGATAATTTTGATCAGTGTGCCTTCAGTACATTTACATTTCTATCCTTCCTCTTCAGGTTCATGGAAATTATGCAGAAGAGGTAAAAGCTCAACTTCCAAGGCAGCCCTCACATAAATTTGGGTGTAACAACAAGGAAGTGTGCTGGGATGGGAGCATCATCTTACACTGGATCAGGTAGCAGTTTACTGGCAAGAAGACAGGTAGCCCATATGCCTACATAGGGCCTCATGGCTTTCCCAAAAGCTTTTCCCATTTAGATTTATGAAAACAGATCAGTTTGGATGCTGGTTAGTGAAAATGCTTACTCTTTTGCAAAGACAGCTGTATGAGGAAAATCTTCCTAACACAGGATTAGGAAGTATGCTTATCAACAGGCACCACTTTACAATCTCTTGCAAATGCTGGATCTTAATTAGGGAAGTTTGCTAGGTTTGGTGCTGCAAGTTACAGTGACTTTTCCTGCAAAAATTGAGAGGCCCCGGAAGACTGAACAGAGCACTGGAGATGTTGAAAGGGTTCTATTCCATTATCTATCTAGTTGGTAACCCAGGACACATCCTATTCCAGCTTTCTGAAAAACAGGCAACAACACCTAGTAACAACCGTGTGAAGAGTCATAGTAATGCATTACAATAAGGAGCATTAGGTGTCAGGTAGGGATTATTATTCCCCAGTGCCAAGTCACATACTTGTTTCTGTACTGTGCAGCAGAAATCACCTTTAATTTCGCTGCAGAAGTAGATGTTTATGATGTAAAAATTTCATTGGTTAGGTACTCAAAACTAGTTGCACTGTAACAGCGAGTGCCCAGTTACAAACCACTTGAAAACAAATCAAACTTACAAAGAGTGAAAAATATCGCCATTTTCCCCATTTATTTTTAGGAAGTGTTGATGTCTTAGGTGCTTATTTGCTTTGTGCAATCACTCAGAGGTGCAAGTATTTATATGAATATGTAAAAACTGAAAGCATCTGTAAGCATCTGTAAATACTTTCTCCTCACCTCACAGAAGGCATTTACAGATACCACAGAGCTGTTTATTAAACATGATTAACTAGAATGCTGACAGAAAACCGAAGCCACTTGAAATGGCTGAAGCACAGCATTGTTTCCCCCTCCATCAATATCACACGTGGACCAACTCAACCACTATCATCCATCAGCCCTGCATCTATTCCTCAGCGTGAGTTCCAACACCATGAGCATCCCCAGCGTTATTAAAGAAAACAGGATAATCCATGACTGCCTTGGGAGATTGATGCAGCATCTGGTCATGACCCTGACAATTATTTCAATAATTATTGCTTTTTTATAAAGAGCTTCAGAAAAGCTGCTTTTACTCTGAAATAAAGTCAAGCTACTTAAGAATGGATGCTGTTTGCTAAAATTTATCCTTCAGTACCTGTGAGCATGTAAGAAGCACTGCAGTACCCGTGATGCCTTCATGGGCTGACAAATATGCCAGTGGAGCCCCAGAAGATGCCCATCCTTCTGGAGCAGTACCTGGACAGTAGCCAGACCATTGGGATGGGCAGTCAATAGCCTGGGGGAAGGAAAGCAAATGCCACCCTTTGAAGCAGTGCATTTACACCCTGCCTCCCCGCTTCCTCTTGTCACCAACTTGTGAGCGTTAATATTTGGGCTCCATATCAAACACACAAGTTAGCCCTGAGGTCAACAGAAGGGAGCTTTGGTGGAGAAGTTATGTCTACATGTAAATATTCTCAAGAACTTAAGAGCTGTGGCCTTAGAGCTCCCACTTGCTGCAGCACTCTTGCAGGCCTTGTGAAACTTTGGTGAGATGGGTTGCACACAGAAGTCCCTTGTCATACAAGCTGACTTCTTTTTAGAATGTGACTTTCAGCAAAAGGTGCAAGCCAAAAGGAATAAGTATTATTAGTAGAAATATTATAAAAACCATGAAGATGATGGGATGAAGAACAGATTAAATTCTGTCCTGAAAAAAATTATCTGGAAAGGATACTTTTTTTCCTGACACAGCCTCTGATTAAGGGCACAAAGTAAGGGAAAACTGGTTATAAAAATCCCGATTTCACAGAGGCTGCTCCAGAGGAATAGTGTCAGAGGGGAGCACAACACAGTTAAATATCACATCTTGGTGTGCAGCCACAAGACAGATATGCAGAAGCCAAAACAGAGCATGCTAGGAGCTGCCTTAAGGCAACTCTAACAGGGACAAGTTTCAAAGTGGTTCCAAAAATCTATCAGGAGAAAAACTACCTTTGCTCTATGGGGCCAATCACAGGTAGCAAACCACACAGCTAGGCAAGTTGTTATCACTGCAGCTCAAATGGAAATTGATTAACTTTTCTTTAGAGGTGCTCACTGAAGAATACAAGCCTGAGTGTTAAGACCAGCCAGGGCCATGAAGGTTCTTTGGTGATTTTTGTAGTGAAGAATGGCATTTCTGTCCTAAAATAAGATGGTAATACCCAAATCCTTTTCCTAAAACACACTTTAAAGTTACTGTGTGTTCCGAGCACATTGCTATGTGATGTGCTTGGATCATCTCATAATTAACTGTAATTAATACACAACAATTTCCAGACTTAAATGTAGTTGACCATTACCTTGTATTTGTAGACTGTATTTGCTGAACAGCATGGTATTTTCCTTCTTTCCTCAATGCTATGTAATCATGGAGTTACAGACCTTATCATAATACTCAACTAAAACGGGGGGGGGGGGGGGGGGGGGGGGGGGGGGGAAGAAGAAAAGCCACACATATCTTTTTATTATTTAAACTTTTTAAAATAAAAAATGACTTTTTTTAAAATAAAAAATGACGATTTTTAATAAAATTTTATCCGGAAATGAAATAATTGAATGTGGGACTGCTCATTTACTCCAAATCCCAGTTTCAGTCCTTGTGCAACAAATGTGTTGTTACCATATTTTAAAACTTTTTCAGTAATATTCAGTTGTGAAAAAATTATAATACAACAACAATACAATGTAAAGAACACTATTCAGTTTTTTTACCCATTCTAGCAGCAAGACAGTCAACAGCAGAACATCAAGGATGATTGGAAAACCGTTGTATACACGAAATTATGCATATTCAATTGTTGGCTGTTTGAGGGGATTTCTTGGGGGGAGGGATTATTTTTGTGGTGCTAGGTTTTTTTTAAGTTTAGGTTAGATCTTTTTAAAAAAATTGTAATGAATAGCACCTAACAGGTTTCTGCAATCACATCTATGGACGTTGCTCTGTAGTCTATCAGAAACTCAAATGTTACAGATGTCTACCAAATTAAAGCAAGTGCTTGATGCAGAAACATACCACAAGATAAACAGATATAACCCAATCACCTGGATGTAACGGCTATTACAAACAAACAAATTTTGGCACAGTAGCACTGTATTAGAAGTCTGGTTTGCTGTTTCTTTACAACTGAGAGGGGAAAACAGCAACACTTCAGAAATCCAGAGTAAGTTCCAACTAGTTACGATCAGCATTCCACTTCCACATGGGATGTGCCCATCTCAGGCCGTAATAGCTCTCCCACAGATAGTCCATCTCTTTGGAGACTTGATCTACAGCTTTCAGCTGCTCTAAAAGGGCTCGGCCAGTGTGAGGCGTTACTTTTATGTCTCTAGTACCACCTCATGTAGAGTTTCTGTACAACTCAGTTAGGAAACCAAGCCTTATTAAATAAACACAGATTCTTTATCCCCTCCTTAATTCACATGCAAAAAATTGTGTCACCTTATCCAGCATGATGCATTGGCACAAGCCACAAACACATTTTTACTTGTGTATTACCTGGAAATACAATGCTGGAAAGGAGAGAGACTGAGATTATGACTGACTTCAGAGGATTCCCAAAAAACCAGTGAAATTAGCACTGGTTTCATCCTGAGGTATTAATACCAGCAACTGCAATGTAAGCATTTCAGCAGTCTTTTCCACAGGTTTCCTGTCCTGAGAGCTAGGAAGGGTAAAGAAGATGGCAGGAGTTCGGTCCTCCCCACGGCTGGGGAGGATACTTGTGCACTGTCGGGTGCCCTACGCAGTTGGTACACAATGCACTGGAACAGGCTTTGACACCAAATCCAATTCTCAGCAGTACAAAAAGCATTCTTTTAAAAGCAGCTTTGGGAGGATGAGGAAATCTAATCCTAGAGGGAACCCTGGTGCCCATGTACAATAGAAATCCCACCCACAACAAAACAATTTTCTGGATGCACATCAAAGAATGTACCCTCTTCAGAGTGAACACTAAATACACCCGAATCACAACTGTGTCAATATTGGCACTAGGGTCTGAAACCTGACTTCTAAAACTGATGCTGGGAAAGACTCCAGGTGACAGAAACCTCATGAGAGCACTTGTCCAATGTTCCCTGTGCTTCAGATGATGGAAATACAGGCATAAACCTTTGCAAAATAAAATGTTAGGGTATGAAGATATCCTGAGGTTTTGCAGAACCAATTAAAAGTTTCAGGAGCTCTTGTTTTAAGACACGTTCAGTTTACAGTTAAGTAACTCAATGCATGAATTTCATTCAACGAATGAAAAACTTTCTGCAGTCCTCAACAGTGTTTCAAGTTCCCAGTTAAATCTTACTTCATAATCAAATACTTGCTTCATAATCAAATACTTGTATTGAGGTGAAAATAGGAGTGGGTAAGAAATCTGAAATAACAAAGCCTTCCTTCTTAACCCTAAACGCAGTAACTTGCTTTAAGTAAAAACTGCATGCGACCTTGCCTCAAACAAAATTCTCTTCATTCAGAAGTTTCTCAGACTCTGAGAGAGTTTGTTTTGAGTTTAGGTTTTTCTTATAAACACAGTGCAATGCTCATTATCTGCCTCTGCCTGACCATTCTCAGTACTCCCTTCCCGCGGTCTTTCTATGACAAGACATAACATTACAAAGTATGCCTATTAACCATTCTGAACACTGACTATGCTAAGGGCTGGGACAAAGAAATATCAAAAGGACTGGCTATTCCATCACCAGATCACAGTCAGGGAACAGGACACACAGGCAGGCAGGCAAGCACACCAGCGGTCTGCAGGGAAACATCAGTGCCTTGCTCAGCCTTTTCCCTGCTGCCTGACTCAGCTCAGCCACTTCAGAGAGGAAGCTGAACATAAAATATGCCACCATCTCCTGTGCTCCCAACTGCTGCAGCAGCCCAGCTAATTCCTGAAATGCCAGATGTGCTTGGAACTGATAACCTGTACGTCCTAGCATGTCACTTGGGGCCCAGGAGAACGAGAAGAGGGACAAGGCAGAGGCTGGAGGAAATAGGACCCGCACACATGAACGCCTCTCCCTTTACACAGCTCTAAATAAAATTAAGCTGCTCGTGTCATTTCCACTGCCAGCTTAGCTCAAGCATGGTAAATTTCCAATTCAGCTCATTCACCTCACTTTGATCCATGCTACACATGCTGCCTTCTATTCATATCTACAACCATCACTGACAGCAGCAGAAAAAGCATACATCCAACAATAAAACACTTTTCAGAGTGAGAATCTAATGGGAACTTCAGGATTATGTATTTTTTCCTCTAATTTCTTTACATTAGCCTGATCTTAACATGGCGCAGCACCATTTTATTTCTCTTGCAGCACATAAGAGATCAACACACTGAACACAGCCACATCAAGTTAAATAGAAGGCCATTAGCTTTGCTCCTGGCCTTGGCTCCTGAATCTTCCTTCTTGACCTTTCAATTAAACCATGCAAAGCATCTCCTTAGAACTACAGATTTTAAGCAAACAGATAAAAACACGGACATCTCACGAAGCAAGTTAAACAGAGCGCTTAGTGTATCAAAATAATGACACAGCAACAAGACAGATGGAAATTATTTAAGCAAATGCCAAAACCCATTTTCTTTTTTCAATATTTCTCCTCCTAAATTCTGTCATAGTTTATTTACAAATGATTAGTCTAAATTACAGGTTATGCAGTTTCCCTTTAGACCAGTACAAAATTACTGTATTACAGCTTCTAAACACAATCTCTAAAACAAGGTCTTGGGGCAGAAAACAAAGTAGGGAGGAAGGGAAGGATGCCTGAGCGTATGTGTCAAGGTAAGCATATTTGGAAAGCAAGAGACAAGGGATGTTTGCAAATATTCATACAAAGAACTGTATTACATGCATATCCTACATGCATAAAGAGAAAGTAACTGAAAATCTCATACAACAGCTGCTTTTATATGATGTCTTCACGACACATCCAAAGAATTAAACCCCAATATGCCACTGGGTAAACATAACCCTCAAAAGAGGCATGGTTCGGGTCAAGAAAATTCTAGTCCTGGTTTACAAAGACTGAATCCAGAATTGCATTTTTGGAAGCTAATTCAGAAGAAGTTTTGGACTTACCAACAGATCTTACGTATTTAAGAGAGAAAAGAGAAAATGTTAGCTGAAGAAAACTTCCAAACATGACACTCTCACTGTGCATTAAGCTTAAAAACCAGATTAGTAGTATGCTCATCACAAACACTGAAGCACTTGGACTTCACAGCTTTGAAGAATAATATGAAATCTTCACAGATCAAGCCATAGATCAGGACCAAGTCTTATTGCTGGAAGATTCTTGGCTTATAAAAACAGTTTTGAATAAAAAAAAAAAAAAATCAGCCATGGGTACTATTGTTTTACCCAGCAAATACTTTGCACCAGAACTGGTCGCATTTAATGGCAACTAGTGATTCATTATTACAGCCCAGAAATAAAAACAGATGTGAGGAAACACATGGAGCAACATCAGAACCATCTCATCGCCTAATTAGCTTGATAAAGGGACTACACACTTAGTACAGACATTGGCAGATACACGTTTATGAAACTAAAGCACTGTCTGCACTCTCTCTAAATGACAGGAAGATTATTTAACCCTGAGCATCATAAAGTGAATGGACCCTCTACATATACAATGAAATTTGTAGCAAGTTTTTGGGAATTTTGTCTAGGCCTTCATATTCTATTTTTGTCTAATATGAATAATATGAATTCTATTTTTGTCTAATTAGAATATTTCATATTCTAATTTTGTCTAGGCCTTCATAGATATGAACTTCAGTAGAGTCTGTTTACATTTTTCCCAGTCTAACAGGATTTGTCTTGCCCATCTGCAAGATGCAAGAAAGAGGCAAAGATAAGCATTATGTTGCTACTGGTTTGGATGGAGTGTTCAGTGAGTTTTCTTTTCATGAAAGCTTGCAAAGGAAGAGCCAGAGCTCCTCACAAACCCAGGTGTCACTTGCAGTCTTGTCAACAAGTAGTGCAACTTGTAAAATTAGCTTTTTCACAGGTTCACCTCCTCAGTGAATCCAGCCTGAGCTTACGGAGAATTAGGACCTTTGTTTTGAGAATTCAAACTTATTAACAAACATCGCAGATTAGTGATCTGTAGAGTTTTATCACCCTGAACTCCTTCAACTCAAACTAAAAACCACGTTAACACTTCCATCAGTTGGGAAATACATAACCCATTTATTTTGGTACAACTCTCTCAGAACGGACCCAGAACAGCCCCTCCTTCCTGCACCAGCTCTTCAGACTTTTTTCCAGCTCTGAGTTTATCCACCAGCAGGCTGAAGGAGTCATCTAGTGGCCACAAGCAATTCCTGCAGCCTCACCAGCTTCTGTAGTCCAGCTGCCAGGGCAAAACAAGGTATTTTACCCCTTAAAGCACACAAACACTGACAAGAGTCCACTGCAGGTCCAGTATCTGAACTGTGACACAGTCCTTGCAGCCTTGCTCATGATGTTCCCTGTTTATGTTCCTTCGCGTGTCCTAGATATTAGTTTCCCACTTCCAACCCGTGTCAAGACCAAAATCAAGTCCTCTTCTTAAACATGCTTGGGAGGAGACATGGCTGTATTATTTCTAACCCTTCTGCAGCTGCATGTTCCTCTTCAGGGGTGGGCAAACCTTTTCTGAATAATGTTGCTACCCCTGGGAAGCACCAGTTCAGGTGACATGGATTAAACTGCTAAGCAGCACCAGGGCAAGCCAAAGGATCTTCCTTGGCTCACATCCCTCCTCTGCCACAAACCTGCTGTGTAGGCTTGGACAAAGCACATGGGTACTTAGGTAAGGTCTCAGCCATGGGAGAACCAACCACCTAATAACATGCAAAAGAAAGAACCATAACAGATTAAACAGGTATTTGAAGTATGAGTTAAAATAATGCTTTGATAAACACTATTAACATCTATAAAAATCTTACTAAGCTTCATAAATATTTGTAATGTGCTATCAGTTTTCTGTACAACCCTTCCCTCAGGTACACTCCACAGATTTAAGCATATAATTTTATATGAAAACATCATATATTCATTTTTCAAATGAATGGCCATTTCAACTATGTAAGAAAGTGAAAAACTGATACTGATTTTTCCTATCAATACCTTAGTTTTAAAACTATCTCAGATCCATTTTTTTTTTTTTTTTTACTCTGTGGTACCTCCTGAGTGACTGAATTGCAGACACCTAAACACACCTTAGGCAAGATTGTCTTGAGCTTTTTTTTTTGTTCCTGGAAATCACTTTGCTGCCACACTAATGCCAGACTCTGGAAGAACATGTTGCTACTCTTCCTTCACAGACTAGAGATTGCTATTTGCATATTCTCTCTTTTGAATGTTTGCACTGTTGATCAGAGGTGAATTTAACATCTAACACTCTACAGTGAGCATCAGGTGTTAATCATCATGCACACATAACTGCCATACTATTCTATAATATGTCCTCTTACACCCCATCATGTGCCTTAACATCCTATAACTTAATCCCAGCAGCTGCATCTTCCCCTCCCCACTCCCAAAATAAGGTTCACCAAACCTTTCAAGGAAGCCAAAAGACTTCCTTAAATTCATACTTAACCCTCCTGTGATACAGAGCTTCTACCTGCCTTAATCACCTCAGTCACAATGGTATCACCTAGCTTTTTCCATCAATCCTATACATCATTCAGGTAAAGCAAGTGAAAAATGCTATAAAATTCAAGTTACCATTCTGCTGTGGTTAAGGAGCTCCAACCTATTTCAAGCTGCAGTTGAAGGTGGAAAACAGTGGTACCGCAACTATACAAAGACATGAAAGAAAAGTGATCCTTGCAAGCCCTAATGTCAGAATTAAACAAAGATTCCTTCAAAACAGTGAGGGCATGAGCAGCAGCTAAGTGATGTTTAAAGCTCTGATCCCAGCAGGCAACACCTCCACCTTGCTTCACAAGTCTAACAAATTAAATGTTGGTCAGATTTGCCCTATATGGAGGATCTGCAGAAAGACTGACTCTAAATCACATTTATTTCTCCAAGATGGGGAACACCTTATCCTTTTAGGTCAGGCTTGCTAGTCACTGCTCAGTGGTCCAGTCACAGAGATATCCAGAAGAGAGAAAACGGCTCTTCAGCACGCAGAGGTTTGTACAGGCACTATCCAGCTCTATTTCTCTAGTTCTTAAACAGGCCTAATTTGTATTGTCAATAAAAATAGTATCAGTATTTTACAGCCTTAACTGGCCAGAATCATATGAAAGATAATGCCACTCTTTAGACTTTATTTAACATCGACTTAACATTGACTTTATTTGGATTTTTATTTAGACACAAATTTAACTCACTCTATTTCTTCATCTATGTATTTTAAAAATAAGATACTCTTTTGGTAACAACTGTGAAAGAGTGGGTTCACTACTGGTCTATAACAGCATGCCAAAAAATGTCACTGATGAAATGAGTAGCAGACAGCGCCAGAGGTCTGCTGATATCTGTTGTGTTAGTCTCATTGCCTTGTCTCCTGTTTTCAGTGAACTGCAAGAGTGAAAGGGGATCAGGAATAGCCACCAAAGCTCATTTTGTCCTGTTACTACAGCAAAGATGCACATACCTTTTCTATTACATACATATTCATACATATATACATGTTTTTACATGTGTAGGTATCTATACATAGATTTCTGTAGGCACATGCAAGATAAATGTGACCACCACAAAGTAGGCCTGTTTTGCAAAGGTGACATGCAGAAAACAAAACTAGTGGCAGACTTGAAAACACAAGAAATAGAAAAACAGCCACTCTTTAAGCTCCTCCTTCTGTGCATTCAAATTAAAACAGGAAGCTCCTTATGAAGCTCCTACTACTGCAGATCAGCCAAAGCATGGTACTTGGTACAAAACATGTACTTTGTTAGGGCTGCAAATACCTAGGTTGACATACTTCCTTTCAATAAATGGTTTATGATACCTACCAGGCTTTTATCACTCCAAAAGACAGCCAAAAGTAATACCCTTTTTCTAGAGGTCTTACCACAGACTACCTGGGAACTTTGGTTAGCTGGGTAGCTGCCCGCCCCCTTGCTCCCCAACAGCTTTGACAAAGGGAGCATATTATGCTCCTTAATCACCTTCAAGAGATGGCACTATGTTCAAGAATTAATTACTTCTAGGTATAAATCAAGAAGGCTAACCATCTTAAACACATTTCTGAATGAAACCTAAGCATCTCTACAGCCTCTATTTGCACCCTAATTACTCAGCAGAAATGTGCTACAGAGTTATTAGTCAACTGAAGATGTCTTTCTCTAAGGACCTGCAGAACAAGCTGAAATACCTCTTAGAACTGCTAAGAGCAAAGGATTTATCTGCTTTTATGTGCATTTGTCAACTCACACTGCAGAAAATTTGGTCACAAGCAACAGTGTAAATTGATCACAATATTTAGAGTATATTCAGTTCTTACGAAAGCTCACCCAGAAAGTACCTATTTTTCCTCTGCCTAACCACCACTTCAACACATCAATTTGGATTCCTAGTCTCACTAGAGGCCCACCAGAAAGCAGATGTCGGTACCTGCAGCAAACATTTCCAGGTGCAGATTCAGAATTCACAGAGCAGGGACTCAAGTCAGACATTCAGTGGAAGCCCAGCATCTAATTCAAAAAATCTCTACCAGAGTCTTATTTCTTTGATCATTTTGAATAAACCATGAGCACCGCTGCAGATGGGACGGCCTCAGTCATGTTGTTAGAATATACCATTGTTTTTTTTTTTCAAATGGGGCCTGGCTAGCTGCCTGCCTTATTGGAGCCTTGAAGGGAGAAGGAAATATCTGAAATCCAGTAACTCTTCACTGCTCTGGACTAGCAAGAACCTGCTTCTTGAGTGAGTTCCACCAAAATTCTGCTTACCGAGATTTTGACAATGCATAATAGGCCCATGTGGAATTTGCCTGCATCTTTTCCCAAAAAACTTCCAGGTGTTTACATACCTGATCGCTACTTCCAAACTACTCCATACATTAGCAAACTTTGAAGGGCAGCATCAGTTACAAAAATAAAGTAATTTAGTTAAGTATGGAACACCTACAGACATTGCTGCAATTCTAAATTTCCAACACCCTTACATATTCTTGTAGCTTGCTGGGAACAGGAAAACTCAAATTATTTAATTTCTACAGATAGTTTAATTTTTTAATTAGTTTGGGGAAAATATTTTGTTTGAACATCTGCATAAAGATACCCCTTTAATTTGAAAGTATTTTAACCTCCTGAGATCATAAAAAGCACTTTACTGTACAGTAGTGAACTAACAGATAAAAAAGGGTGGATGCGTTTTGAGTAGCTTTCCCCTGCAGCAGACCCTGCTCACCTTCAGCTGAAATGCACAGGTTTTTCTGGCAGCACCTTTTGTGGTTGCTTTTGAAAAAAGAAGCAATCTGTGAAATAATACAAAAGCCACGCCTTTCCATACTCAGGTTTCACATCTAAAGAATCTCAGATGCTGCCAGGGTTTTTCAACTCAGGCTAGCTGTCCATAGGGAAGACTGTCCCAACGCAGCACATGACCCCAGCTCCCTGCAGAGTCCCTCCAATGCTATGACCGTGCTTCCCAGCGAGACTCTTCCAGGATCATCCCACACAGAAGTCCAAGGAGAATGGTTCAAGCTGCTGCTTGAACACCACATCCATGAGGATGGTAGACAAAGCACTACTGGAAGGTCCTGCAACAGGGGCAGCACCCCTGTGTCCTCACCAGCAGAGGCTGGGTACTTACAGAGCCAGGGTCATGGCCCACCTGCATCAGGTCTTGAGGATTTAAAGTCCCTTGTATTGTGCCATAACTTGGCTACTAAAGAAACCATTATTCTCCTGGTTTACTCTTAATAAGTACCTTCTCCATTTATAGCAAAAAGAAAAAAATCTTGAAAGAAAGATACAATCAAACCAAGTTGCCAATTTTATAATTCTTGTTGTGTTTTTGTTTCTAGGTCCTTGTTTCAGTCCTTTTGGCTTTAAAAAAGCTGAGCAGGCTTGACAGGGATATTAAAGTAAGGGGGTTTTTTTCTCATCCTGAAACTATAACTCCTCGTTACTCTCCCACAAATATAATTTTTGGTTTGTAGAAAGTTTTCTTTAAATAGTGTAATTTCGCAGCTTAAGGTACCCTAAAATAATACTCAACAATCTGAAGACTCAATATGCCACATTTTTCTATGGTTCTCAGTTTACTTTCATAGGGCAAGGGAAGGAGCAGAGACAAGCAAAGTAAACATTGATCCTTTTTATCCCTTGTCTAAATCCACTAGCATGGATGTCTGTACTTGCATGAAGTCTGACAGAAATTAACAAGGCCCCAAACAAAATGCACAGGTCTACATTAGCAAATCCCGTGACAGGAACTTTACCTTGGGATGTAACGTTCAACTTCCCTAGCCAAAACACAGCCCCAGTGAATGAATGCTGAATACCTTTTGTTGGTTTTGCCAGCACCTGACACATCACAAAAGCTTGAAAACTACTAACAAAAACTTCCTGTACTCCGCAAATCACACTTGAGCAACTAAAATCACCCTGCTATTCAAAAAACAAACAAAAAATTTAGAATATTGGCCAGAGAAATGTACTCTTTTTACAGGCCCCTCAGAAGAAGCTATCTGCTCTTTTTCAGGTAGTCTACCACTAGTACCTCAAGAACAACTGATGAAATTAACACTTTACAACATCAACCTCAAAAAGGATCAGAGGAGAAAGATAAAAACAACATCACAATTGAAGACATGTTATCTTCAGCATCAATAACTAGCTGATGCTATCTGCTCTGGAAACTATCCAGACTGCATAATCATGTTTAAAAGATACATTTAAGTCCCTAGTAGAAGAAATAGACAGCAGTGCTCTATTTCTGGAGATACATCTTCCTCTTGCACTTTACTTAGCCTGCCCTTAAGGCTCTAGCTTGACAAGCAGCAAGCATAGGCCAGCTCTTAAACCAAAATGAGTCTGTCCCCTGTCCTTTCTACTACACACTCCTGGATCCCTTTTTAGGGGGCAACAGAGCTGTTCAGTTCTTAAGTCTGATTCACAACACATTAGCTGATCCACCAAGTAGTGGTCAGTTCTATCTTTAGGAAGAAAGAGTTAAGCTAATAAAAACCATTAATTTTAGCTATGATCATTCCTCCAGTCCAGTTCATTATACAACAAAAACATTAGAATAGCCCCATGAGGTAAGATGCAAGTGTCTGAGGCTGGGACTGTTTCTTTCAATAATAGTGCTGCCATTGAAATATGGTGATTTACTATTACTTCTGTCAAATATGTCTTATTCCACTTCTTTGTCAGGGAGCTGTAATTCAAATAATGCCTGTATCTTCTATCTACGATGAAGACAGGGTCAACATTACACATGTTGAAGGTGAAAAAAAAATACTCTGGGAGCCATTCCCTTCATTCTTCTCTTCATGCCTACAAATACAGAGCACTTATTAGTACCCTTGTGATCTCTCCAATGAGGAAGTATCCAGCTTTCAGACACAATTTCTCATCCGCCTTCAGTGGATTCCAAAATACATTAACGGATTTCTACAAGCTAAGAGAAAAAACTAGGGTGCCAAAGTATGACAGAGAAGCAGCAAATACTTTGACTCTAGCTGTCAGTGAAACAGGAATATCAGTTATAAGAACCAAATGTAGAGCCATTGGTAGGAACTTGGATTTTTTACAGCAGCCTCCTATCAATTATAACTGAAATGTTGAAAATTTATAAAACTGCACAAGTGTCCAATAGTTGTTGCGCTTGATGCTTCACATTATGCTGAGGTACTCAATGCTACAGTTTCTTTACTGTCAGAATGCAAGTAAAAAGGTAGTAACTTTGGCAAATAAGGGTTGATACTTGGATCCACATAGAAAATACATTTGCATCTACAGCCTAAGCATATTTACCACACATGTCTTGTGAGACATTAGCAAGTAGAATTATCTTTAGATTCAATACACTGAAGCAAATGGGCTTGTGTTGTCTTTTTAACATACTGATAAAATACATACAGCATATAAAATGTCTTTAGCTACTCCTCAGAGTAATGACATAACATAGGGTTAATTTCTTGAGCACAAGTTTATACCATAAATTCACAGTAGCAATGAACTTAGGGATTGCATAAAGGCAAAACCATGCAGCATAGTATACACCACAAGAAAACAAATACAAAAGATGCAAGGCCACACATGACAGGAAGTATTATTATTACTTCCTATACAATGCTCCTCCACCAATATTCAAGTGGAGGCCACAGACTGGGCTTCAAAAGTGGTTTATTGTTTTTATTTTGGTCTTACCTACAAAGCTGTTCAACTGCAAGCAGTAAGTGTGAAGCAGTAATACAACACCCTTATGACTTCTACTTGCCCTGAAACTTGAAGACTCACAGAAATATAAAATCATAAAATGGCTGGGGTTGGAAGGGACCTTGAAGATCATCTGGCTCCAACCCCTCTGCCACAGGCAGTGACACCTTCAACTAGACCATGTTCCTCAGAGCTCCATTCCATCTGAACACCTCCAGGGATGGGTCAACATTTCAGGGCAACTTGTTCCAGTGCCTCACCACCCTCACAGTGAAGAATTTCTTCCTAATATCTAGTTGAAACCTCCCCTTCTGCAGCTTAACAGCATGCTCCCTTGTTCTATCACTACATGCCCTTGTAAAAAGTCTCTCTCCAGCCTTCTTGAAAGCTCCCTTAAAGTATAAGGCTGCTGGAAAGAAGCAGAGCTAACTTCCACCAAAGAAAAATGGCAAGTCAGTCATAACTGAAAATACTACCTGAAATCAAACCCCAATTTCTAATTTATTGTACCTCTTGTTTTTCACCAAAAGGCAACAAACTTTAAAGTATGTGTTTCTCCAGAATGGCTTTCAGCAAAGCTACTGGAGAACTTCACTGTAAAATCTAATAAAAGGTTCCATGTCTTTCATTTTACAGAACAATCAATAAATTTAACTTGTCAGAACAGAAAACAGCTACTCAAATCACACACTCTTGTCTGGATCAAGAGCACAAGCAATTATAGTTAGGCCTCAGATGATCCTGTTCAAGATCTTTTGATCTGTTACTACTGTCCCCTATCACCTGGGAAGCAGCTTGGACCTGTGGCAGTGCCCTGTAGCTGTGGTGGCAGCATCCAGCACCAGGCTGGCCCACCACAGCTGTGTGTTTGGGTGGCTTCTCATGAAGAGACCGCAGCAGAATCACTCAGGGCATCACAGCCATTGCAAAGAAAGTTGGCCCATTAATTTGACTGTTAACAGGCAGTAATAAAAAGACAGCAAAAGCAGAATATGACAACACGAAATATTCGTGTAACCTACCACAAGTTATAGATTCGCAATCTCAGAAGTTTGAGGGAATACAGATAATGGTGCTCATCTGTTTAAAAAGCTGAAAATTGATTAATGAACCTGTGGTATTTACAGTCTTCACTCTGTAAAGACAAATAATTTAAAAAATCCGATGCAACAATCTAAGAAGACACTTTTCTATAGAAGCTGCCCATCTGTTGCAACTGAGATTATTCCAAACAGTTTTCTCTCAACTAACCTGGCTTCCCTTCTGAGGGATGCTTGGCAACTGTAAAAAAGTATTTTTTTCTTTTTTGCTTGTCATGTCTATAATTTTATTTCCATGTTATAACATCGCATCACTCCCTCAAATACACCACACTGTTCTAGAACCACAGTTATTACTAAACAACTGTAAAGTCTCTTCTCTTGCATTACTCAATCCATTCAGAAGTTCTGAAACAATATAAGTGGGTTTTTAAAGTTTTTAGAATAAACTTTACCTTTATGGCTGTATTTGTGTCATATCTATTTGTACTTTTCAATGAGAAAAAACCCAGACATTTACAAACTAGAAACTTTCATTGACTACAGACCTTTGCTACAGTAAAATAGATCATTTCCTGAGTATACTCCATTAGAGTATTAGTAGGAGCAAAACCCTCTAATCAAAGACAGCAACAACGTAATTGCTCGTTTCTTGTTATTGAGCCTGGCTATGTCGTGACTCCTGGTTCCTCCTCCAACAACTGCCTGGACCCACGCGCGGTACAAGCGGCACTCACCTCCTCTGCCTTCCCGGTCCCAGAGCTGGCACAGAAGTGTTTTCGGTGCGGCACTCTGCCATCCTGCCTACAGCCCTGGCGCTCTGCAACACACCACGACCGCCGTGACACCGCTTCTCCAGCCCGGTGTTCGCCTGTCACAAACAGAGCCCGCAGCCACACACAGAAATTAACTCCAGACCGATGAAAATAACTCTTTCGGGGGAGGAGTAAGAGCGCTGTTCCGAGGGAAACGAAAAGCAGGAAGCTGATCTCAGCAGCGCGGGGAGCACGGACGGGGCGGAGCAGAGGCACGGAGCGAGGAAAAGTGGAGCAAAGACTCGCTGCTTGTAGCTCGGCTTTGGCAGTATGACCAACCAGCACGGCATTATTGAAATACCAGCTCCGGGGCTGACACGGACGCCAGCAACCCCTCGCCCAGGGGCACAGGCCCGCGGCAGCCCCGCGCAGCGCACTCGCCGCGCAGGTACCGGCCCTGCGCAAGCGGCCCCCACACACCGCCCGCCCTGCTGCCGCCACAGCCCCGGCTCCACAGCGGCCTTGGACGCTTCCCCGCTCGGCCCGGCTGCCTCCCTGCTCGCCCCGGCCCGGGGTCAGGACTGCCGTGGGCGCCGAGCCCGCTGTCACGCGTGAGCCGGTTTGAAAGGGCACGTCCTGCGGGACGGACTCAACGCTCCTGCCCTGCAACTGCGGGAACTCGTCTGGCGTACTAAAGCAACAGATGATGGCATCTCCTAAAAGACTGAACTGCCGTGTCTAGCACGTAAATAATTTCTTCTGATCAAGTTTAAAAGGGAAAAAAAAAAAAAAAAAAAGGGAGGGGAGGGTAATTTCTTTAGGAAAACAGCTTCAAGAACTGAGAGGTTTTTAATTCTAAAACTGAAACTGACTCCAAGCAGGGCTTAACCTCGACAACAGCATCTCCCACCCTGTAAGAACTTTATCCACCTCCATGGGGCTCCCGTTCCCACGGAAGGTAGGCCACGGAAGCTCGCTCCCTGCAGGAGCTGGCTCCCCCAGGAAGGGACACGCTGCCGTCCTGGCCTCTGCAAGAGTCGGGCTGCTTCAGCTGCTTGCCGGTCTCCCACATTCCTCAGCAGCAAGGCTGGTATGTCTCATTAGAACAGCGTTACAAAACCCCACAGAAAGCAGTGATATTTAACGTTCTAAATAAACGTGAGCTTGGAAAACAAAGCCAAAAAAAAAGTACAAGGGAGGGTGGACTGACTACCATCAGCCAGTTTTTCAAAGTAATAATTAAAATTCATAACAGGAAACGGCATGGCAATGGATCTTCATGACACTCCCACACCCAGGATCTGCTCTATGCCTCTCAGCCCAAAGAAGACAATCCTCATGCATTTAGGGCTTTTCTAAATGAGGCTGTGGAGGTAAGTAGGAACCACTGGCATGCTTTTTACACTTGTCTTGTCCTCTTGCAGTTCTCAGAGTTTTGCCCCATTAGCTCTGTATGGCAAGATGCAGAGTGTTTTGGTGTACCAGAGCGTACTGGTGGGTACAGCACAGATACAGGGCCAGAATAAAACAGTAAATCAGTTTAAGCAAAGTTCTTAAACTTTCAAAAATCCCATCTGATGTCATCTACATTATACTGACAGGAGAAGGGAAAACAGAGGCAAGGTGGCCAACCAATTTTATTTTTACTACTTCTTTCTTGTATTTTCTCTTGTCTGCTCAGTACAGGAACCTGCAGCACATCTAACTCACATCTGAAAGATTCTGTTCCAAATGACGAAACTCAACAACTTCTAAGAAAGCACTTAATGACTCCTTTTAAATTCACTGTGGCTTGTTCCCTTTTTGGTATTGTTTCAAAGTATGTCCTATACTCAGTCTGCAGACAAATCCAGACTGAGCTAGAAACATAATCACACCTCTCTCCTGGTCTCTCTCCAAAGCCTGTGGCCTTCATGTCCAAGAGTGGACAGACAGGACCCACACCTTTGTCCCAAGGCTTCCCCATTCACAGCCTGCCCGTGGTGACTGCAGTTACAGCGAATCCTCAGGCTGTAAGCTGAAGGTCACTGATGCAGACATACATCCCCATCTACAGCTCCTCCGATGGAGCAGTCAGCTCCAACAGAGCAAATGTAAAGCCTCATTGCAGCAGGATCTTCAGGTGTTGCAGCAACATCACAGTAGCCACAAGGAGACTAAAGGCAGCCTAAATCTCAGCATGCAGGCTAGGCCAGCCAGTGTATGAGCAGCAACACTCTACATCCTATCCTCTTTTACATCAATGCCATTTCTGCACTAGTGTCCCTGTAGTTTGGCAGCTTTAACCCTTTTCAATCATAAACACAGACACTAGTTTTAGTCCCACAAGTACTTAATGATTCTTTTTGGGGAAACTATTAGCACTGGAGAGATACTTCCTTACTAAGGAAACATACAGCTTAAAGCCAGAACTATATCAAAACTGCAAATGTGATTTACACACTAAACTGAACAGATTTAGTGAGCATTTAAACCAAGAAACTACAAAACCTGCATGGAATATTTTGCTGCAGTGGTGTGTGGAGCAACAGAAAACAAGGTGAAAATACAAGTAAGAGCTTTTAATAGTAAACAAGAGAAACAGCAAAGATACTCCCAAAGCTCTTCTGATACAATTATTGTTACATAAATACCTGGGTTTCTCTTCAAATCAAAACCAACACTTGTACGGCATTACTCACAGCTCTGGGAGTCCACAACACCTGAGATAAATGAGCTCACCAGCTCACCACCAGTCTCAGGGTTATTCTGTGTATTTCAGAGAAGCTGTTTCCTACCTGCTGTATAGAAGAGTTTCTACAGCAATGAGCACTGTTTTCCCCCTGCTTCTCAATTTGATACTCAGTTTTGAAAGGGCACTTCTTAGTCCTCACCAATACTGGACAGGTATGTGTTGCTACAGCATCCAATGCACAGTATAGCCTCCTTCCTCCCCTCTACTTCTTCACTTCAAGTACAGAGGTACACCTGAGAGTGTTTCACTAGATACGGAAGAGCAGTCTCTGGCACTCCTGACATGACAGACAAGGACAGTTTATTTCAGCAACCTCAAAAGCAACAGAAGCACTTTTTTTTTTTTTTTTTTGAAAGAAGTACTTCTAGTGGTAACTAAATATCATTTACCATTGTTATGAGGTTAACTAACAAATCACTTAAAGCATATTTTTTAACAACTAAGGCACATCTTCAGTCTATCTTGACTTGGTAACAAAACAAAACTGTCTCAATCCTTTTAAGTAACCTGGTATTATTTATTTTGCAAATTACTTTAAACTATTTTAACTCCTTACTTACTTACTCCTTACTCCCACTTGCTTTAAACTATTAAACTCCTCTACCCGCCCACTTCCATCTTTTACTATTAAAGGTGCTTCATCCTTTAGATGACAGGTCATACAAAGAAAAAGCTGGAAAGACAGGCTGAAATATTGCAGTGTTTTCAGTACAAAAAGCTCCATTTCTTTAACCCTGCCTTTCTATGCAAGAAACTTCCTTGAGAAACTGGAGTAGCATCTGCTTGTACTTCAAATAATTACTCTCTGCTCCTTTGTGTCTCCTAAGTCTCCTTGACTGAGGTCAAGAAAAGAACAAGTACATTTTAAAATCAAAGTTTACCATTTCAGTAGGATTTCACAGCCAGGACTGTTAAAGTCATGTTATGCCACCATTCTTCTCAAAGCAAAACAGTTTGTGCTTAACACTACTGAACAGTCAGACTTCTGTCATTATCTTTGCTGACTAGTGTTATTAGCCTGTCCAGAGGTCTCCAACTGCAGTACAGATACAGCAGTACATGAGCAGTTTTTAACACTGCACTCATTGCTTCCTACAGGACTGCAAAAGGAACTAAGAAGGTTAGTCTATTGGTAGGCTTACATTCATTTTTCAGGCATCCATATCATCTACAGGACAATGTTTTAATGTCTTTTAAGTAATTCTGGGGAAGTTGAAAACCCAAGACTTTGTGTCAGCTTTTTTCTTATAGGGAAATACACATTGAACATGGTCAAAAAGGATCATCCTTCAGCTACTAGATAAAAGACTACCTCAGAAGAAGGCATAAGAAAGGAAGTAGCAAGCACTACAAGTGTGGGTATGAACACACTTAGAAATCCAAGCACTTTCAGTCAAGCAGTTACTGCTTTAAAACTATCTTGATGTTTTGTACTGCTTAAACGGTTGTTAAATTTCTATGTGACAATTTTTCACATCTCATTCCCTACATTAATGGCAGGTGGAGATTAGGCACAAAATTGTCTCTATATTTATTTAAATCGAGCCAAGACAGAGGTAGTTTGATCACACATTTACTCACTCATCAGTTTATCTATCTTGTCCTCAACTGACACGAAAGGATGACTTCTGCTGGCTTGTTGCTCTGGTACTTTATGAGCATTAAAATTACTTAGTAAATGACCAGGATGGAGAAGATCTGGTCAAAGATGATAGAAAGGGAAAAAGTAACATTGATTTACATTTCTTCTAACATTGATTTACTTGCTGGCTTTCTTCTGCTTTATAGCAAGGAAATACAGCAGCAAACAAAGAAATTCATGAAACAAACAAACATCTTGAGAGTGGGCTTTAAACACTCTAAAACTGGAGTGACTGGAAGTGACTATCAGTGAAGACATCCAAACAATTCTCCAATCAAACCTGCAATTTCAGTCTACTATTGTAACCCTGCCTCCTGTAAAATTCAGATCAGAACTGTGCTCACATATATAGAGAGAGTATTGCAGCAATACTAATAAAGTAGAATCTCCACTGAAGCTCTGCATTTTATTCCAATTCCATGAAGAAATATAATTTTAATTACTAAATCTAAAAAAAGTCACTATTTACCTAAAAACAGATGCAATCTCCCAATCCACTGCAACACCACACAATTAATATAACACTAAACAGATACATTAATTCATAAAACATTCCAGAAAACATCAACAATCTGTGTATTCAAAAATAGCAGAATCACTGTTTTTGTAATTCCTGGATCTCAGCACTTCCTAGAAGTTGTATCAAGTATTTTCATATATGCACATATACACAGCAGTGCTTTCTGAGCTATGCAGTACATTAACAGCACATTTCCATCACAGAAAGCCACTGCCCTGTCACCTACTGCACACACCCACACATCTCAAACGTCAGAAAAACTTCAGGTACAAACGTCATACCTAAATAATGCACGAAATACCCAAGCCAAAAATCCTACCAACAAGCAGCATGCTGTCTCTTCTTATCCCTCCCCCGCAGTGTTAGCCTGAGAAGTTGAATCCCAGTTCTTCTCTGCTACAGGTAGAAGGTACTCAGATACTACACACAATGTGGCAGAATAAAATCTTATCACTATTGCCCCCTTTTTAGAATTACGAGCAAATTCTACTGGCAAATTTACAGATGCAGAATTTTACTTCTCACAATGTAAAACCATATATTACTTGCTGCAAAAATACACCAACACATTTCCAGTCTTGAAGTTTCTTAAAATTAGGAGGGTTTTGTCTAGTTTTTACATTAAGAATAATGGCAGATGTTCTCCGTAAGGTGAAAATGCAATCTGAAGTTGTAAAAAGAAACTTCCATTAGTATAATCTTCTCTATTTTCTAGTTCTATCAGAAACAATTTATTAGGACATACACTTCTGATTTCCAAAACAACCCAGTTTTCTTCCTAGATGTATTGCTGCAGTATTTTCTAAACATATTCTTAAAAGAGGTGCAAAGACTCAAAAAGCAGTTGAAAAGAAAACTATTTCACTCTGCTAATTTGCATGAAGTTTTATAGTTCCTATCCTCCCTCCTAAATGGAAAGCTAATTGTGATAAAACATCAAGCGCAATTAGAAACAGCCACTACACACAACTATTTATTTGAATGATTTCATTTAGAGTATGTGCAATTGTTTTTACAGAATCCTCTAGTATTTGGGCTAATATTGTCATCTTTTCTGCAGTGAAAAAAAAACCAGTGAATGAGATGTGAGACTCCAGTTGCACATCTCATTCACTAAGTACTTCATTGAATGCAAACCCTAATATATATATAAATACATCTTTCAAATTTAACTTATTTTAATGAAATGCTGAAAAACCATTACAGCAGCTTGAGTTCTGCTTTCAGGATATATTTGCAATTTTCTTCAGGTTTCAGTATTAGCTTGCACATTAGAAAGCCCAAGTCTTAATATACAGTGATCAAGTGCCATGTGAGACTTGAGTACCTGAACTAGAGCTCAGATTTTTGGAGCTTGATTCCACTGGTGTCACTTGTGCCAGAATTCTGAAGTTTAGCTTTGTTTGGGGATATAATCTGTGACCTTCAGATTTCCTTTTACATTTAAGGTCCAAAAATCTGACAGACCTCTGTAGGCACTGCAAAAAGTTAGAGAACAAAGTGGGCAAGATTCAGAAAACAAGGAAGCGACTTAAAGAAACATATTTTGTCTGCATCTGTGGACAGCTGGTGGCTGCGCCAGCCACGGCAGGAGATGAGATCAGTCTCTGTGGCAGCACTGAGTGAGAGGGAGCAAGCATGGAGGAGAGGTCAGGTCCCTGCAGGTGGGTTGCCATCCCGTCCCTGGCATATTCAGGTTATATTTTCCTCCATAAACATGCTTGCTGGGAAAGCGAGCAGGGCAGCAAAAGCAGCAGGGAAATAATTTTCATTCAGTTTTACTTAAGAGCAAACCCTGCCTGACCTTTAGCTGTCCTTATGCTGCTTTAACCTACAGCTGCTTTCCCACCTCCACGGCCTCCCCTGCCCTCTGGCAGAGGGGGCCCGGGCACCCACTTACCCCAGGGTGCCCGCAGGGGTACATCAGCACACATCATGGTTTTGGAAACAGCTGGCCTGCCACAGCCATCCCTGGGAAGCAGAGCTGCAAGGAGGATGGCTGGCCCCAGCCAAGGCCACCACAGCTGTGAACAAGGACAGAAGACTCCTCCCTGGAACCATGAGGAAGGGGGGGTTATGCCAGCATGAAAGCACCATATAAATACAGTTAGCCAACAAAAAAAATCCAGCGGGGAAAAAAAACAAAACAACAACTATCCCTATGGATTTGGGAGATGTCACCCAATCTTTAGCTGTTCTTTTGTTTTACCAACAACTAATTCCTCTGAATAACTGCAAACAAACTGAACTCAAGGTGCTTCTGCAACAGCAAAATTTGCAAATTGCAAACTCATTTAAAAAAAAGTGTCATTTCATCTCCAGTAGTAAGTGCTGCTTACTGTATCTTACATCAGAGCAAAATATCTGCTGTAACATCCCTTGAGATGATGTCTCCTCTTGTCTAAAGACCTGACACCAAAGCCAGATGTGAATCAGTGGCTATTATAGGGTCTCCTCCATAAGCTTTTCTACATCTTGTCCTCATACTAAGACTAAATAAGAATTTTTTCTCATTCAATTCTAAAAAACAAGGCATCATTTTATCCTCTGGTCTGCGGTTTTCTCCACAGTGTTTGCGTGGGACTCAGGGTTAAAAGAAATTTTTACTTTGCAACACTTCCCTTTACTGAAAGAGAACACAAAACAGATTACCAAAAGTAAAAATTCATATTTTACATGAAAAATGTAACTGCCTTCTCTCCCCCAAAAAAACTCCCCCAAACCCATTTTTTTTCTTTGTACATTCTAGGTTCACTCACCAGAACTTAATGCAGTATGCAAAGTGATACTGCACACAGGAATACAGTAGACTTCTTAACCAAGAAATATCATACAGGTTCCTTGCACTCAAGTCTAAAATACATGTGTGGGACACCATAGAAGAGGGTGGGTCTCTTCCTGCCACTCCAGCATGAATGCAAGGAACACAGATTCCAATCTACATGTTAGATAGCTGCCCATATAAATGCAGCACAGTAACAGCATTAATATATGCAAGCTTTTTTTTTTTCCCCTTGTTTCTAACTTACAGAAAAAAAAGGTTTAAGATAGGCTACTCTTTACCAAGAGATGCTTTATGGATCCCAACCATGTCCTTGCTTGATGTGCAGAAGAGCCACTATACTTGTCAGGGTACAACACTGGCTTACCAGTAATACAAACTCTCCTATTCCAGCACTTGTCCTGCACTCCTTAAGGTAAGCACAGGTTAGCAGTAAGAGCTATTTACACAAAAACATCACGCTGTAAAATGCAGTTGCTGCAGCACTGACCCACTGCTACTTTTCCACCACTGCATTTTGAACTGCAACAGAGAGGTACAATGGCCCATAGGAGACCAAAAAACTCCCAGATGCTGCTGGTAAACTCTAGAGAAGTCATCAGTTGCATTCCTGCATCTCTCAACTAGCTGATCACCATTGCTGCTCTTTGGGTACAGCTGCTGGGTACAGCCCAGGAAAAGGCAGGAGAACAAAAGCAACTGTTAGCTTTGGTGCTGAAAAGACCTGAGCAAAGGTAAGTGTGCTCCTGTAGAAGCAAGGGACTGTCGTAAAAAGTGATTTGGTGTAGTTCAACATTTTCTCCAATATTTACATTTTTATCAAAGTGATTCCAGTATTACAGTTTGATCTTCTGCTTGAGTGAGCATGTGGTCTATGAATTTAACAGCATCACTTGTAAAACCAATGCAGTATATAAACCACAAAGACACATTAACTCCCTGAAAACATCTACCTATGTATATCTTCAGCACAATAATTGTTCTATTAGGTTTTTTTAATGTTGCTTTTTTTACCAGAGGGTAGGGAGGGTTCGGTATACTAAATGGGCAAGCAAACACTAGATACTGTACAGAAACACAGGTAACTTGGTCTCAGTGCTGAGACCTTAGTGCTTACTTCTGTATTTCCCATACATTCCCAAAGACTCTAGTTTTCAATGACAGCTTCTTTAAGGAAGGACAGAAAAACAGGGCAAAAATTCTACCCTGAGGCCATAAACTCATCCTCTTCTGCCTCCCCCACTCCTATAAAACCCAAGAACAAGTCTTCTAATAAGCAGATCTTATCCCCAACTAGTTTTCACTTTAAACAACAACAAAACTTACTATCAAAATAAATACCTATTTAATTGAATAATCATCTCCCAAGAGAATAGTACTCTTTTCAACATCCAGTGCTCTAAAAGAAATCCATAAACAGGATTTGCAACCTCCTAACACAGTTGTTACGGCAGCCTAACCAGATCTTGCCTCTTGAAGGAACGTCCAGGACATGTCCTTGTCTCAACAGCACCAACTGTCAGTGACTGGCCCCAGAGACTCAATAGTTTTGGTAGTTCCTGGACACAGTAACCTGATTTAAATCAACTAATCAAGTACCCGGAACTCTAAGTGCAGCAGCCCAGCCCCACTCTGCACTCCCTTTAGTGCAAGTTAAACTAGCTCACACAGAGCACCATGCTGTCACTGCCAAACCCCTTCTGATACTTGTCCTGCCTTATTGCAAGAACCCTTGGGCAAACACAAAACCATATAGAGACACAGTCTTAAGATTTGAGATGATGCCAGGTTTTATCAACGTGTTTTTAAATGCTACATTTTAGCAAGCTGTTTCCAAAAAGTTGATAATAAAGAATCTCTCCACTTTTTTTTAAAAAAGACCCCGCATGCTGCACAACTAACTCTCTAGACCTCAAAATCCCTCAAGTCAGACTTGGGAGAGATGCACAGACTCTTAGCTTAGTTACTAAACAGGCAGTATATATTTGCCCATTTGTCTGGCTGGACTCTTTCTTGAGTTGGGCATTTACCAGAGGCCAGGGATGCCCTGCATTCCCAAGTTGGTCACAGAAAAGAGAAAGCACTCAGCACCTCAGCAGGGAATCTAGTGGATGGGGTAACTTTAATTGTCCCTGAATTAACCAAAGTCAGCAAACAGTTGAGGCATTTAAGACAGAGTTTGGCAGACAGGGAGGGAAGACCCTAGTTTTCCTGGAAGAAGATCTCTATGTTGGAGGGGCACATGCCCTGTGCAGTCCCCTTCATCTCCCACCTGTTTGCTCTAGCAATACTGTGATTAATTTGGAGTCGTACAGCAGTGGCAAAACAATTCAATAATCTTTACTAAGCCTCCCAGTTCAGAAAAGCAGGTATCTCTCACAATCATTTATTTGCCACTGCTGAGAAACACCATCCCCCAGCATCCACTGTTCTCTGGAAAGCTACTCCTCTGCCCAAAAGGACATATGTCACCACACGCTCCAGAGCCTTTTTCTGTATTGACTGTGTCATCAAATTAAAATGAGCTGCTTGCACTACTCTTTGTAACCTGGTATTATCATGATTGCTGACTTTTTGTGCATAAAGAAACTCAAGAATCAAACTTTACCCTGACATAGTGGTCTGAACAGGCAGCAGCAGCAAACTCCCAGCAAGCCACATTAAGGTCCACACTTAACACTGTTGAACACAGACACCACAGTAATACATGATCTCCCATCTTAAAGTCTGAAACTGATTTTTTCATTGTATTTACATACAGGCATGGAGGGTTTTTCTCCAGTATTTCACATCAGTGTAAGTGACCCACTGCTTTGCTTCTGAGTTACAATGGATGCGAGGCATCTATCTCACTTGTGTAACTAAAAATTTCAAAGAGAAGTGACAGATATAGCCAGACTTGTTTCAAAAAGCTACAATTACTTAATAATCCACACCTGAGAGTCCTGATCCTACTGGTACATTACTTTGTAAATCATGCACCTTTTCAACTGCATTCAACAAATTTCACTAGTATACTCATCAAATGCCATATCGTTGATAATTATGTACTTTCTAATCATTATTTTAGAATGTTTATGTAAGAACTACATAAACAAATGTAGTTTCTTTCAAATTAGAGGCAAATGAAAGGTGTAACCATTGAAAATCACAGAATTTCCACTTTGAAATGATAAGTATCATCTGACTGCAGCCATTAAAATTACTCACGTCAGCTCTAAAAATTTTTAAATTTCAAGCATTCCTGCAAATAGGAGTATAGAAATAAAAGCTTCTAAAGCTCACATATTTTGACAGGACAATGGTTTAAGCTACTTCTTTGTGGCAGCTGCTGAGAATGCTCATCTCTATCTCGTCATATCACCCCTGTCACTAGTGAGGTGTAGGTGTTTTACTGGGCAACATGCACTAGTGCAACAGGTCTCTAAGTCAAGAACATTTAAAACCAATTGTGTAGCAAGTTCCTTCCATCAACACTACTTCGTATCAGCTGTGAAAGGATTTTCACTTCATTCCCCTTATATGGCTATTACAGATATCCCCATAACACAGGCTTACAAATTTTTTCTAGATCATCATGACAAGCAATTGACATCAAGTGATGTAGAATTTTAAATTTCTTATGAATTGAATTATTCTTACTCCTAGTGTCTGTCTACTGATTAAGAAAGCTACCTAATCTGTTCCATCTTAGTCCTACTGAATAGCACTGTCTGTCCACATAAGCAGCACTGTTCACATTCCCAAAGATACCTGGTTAATATACATATTTGTCCTCTCATTCAAAAAAAATTACATTAGCTGATTTAAAATCTCTAAACACAGATCAAGAAATTCACAAGTCTCAAACCAACACTTTGTGGTCTACTGAATCAGAGATAATCACTTCATCTTATTATTGTTTCTTTCAGTGTCACTTCTGCCAACTAAAACCCTCAAGTCCACAGATTTTTAAGGCAGGACAGAGATATCTTTTAAAAATAAGCCTTGGAACTCAAAGTGCAACATTAAGCAAGCATGGGGATATAACCACAAGTCTCAAATCATGCTTTTGAGGGGACATACTTGATTAACCCCCTTGCTCTTTTGCTGTGCTTTACATCCTGATCACAGAATGTTTCAGGAAAGTGCTGACCCATCAGCAGGTACATGGAAACAACAAGAAAGTGGAATAAGAATTCCAGCAACCTAAATAAAGATTAAAGCACTGGGAAAAGAAAAAAAAAAATCAGCCTTATGTTCTACATACTAGCCAATACCGTCTCACTAGTTAGGATAAGCTATTTCAATTATTGCCAGTAATCTCCCAACTCTGACACTTTTAACAATGTTTTGATTCTTCATTTTCCAAAGTAAAATATCTCTGCAGCCTCACTGAAGCAGCAAAGAATTCCTTCACTTCTGCAGTTCCTCAGCCCTTTGTCTCACCTCATGATCAGCATTCTCACAGTGTCAATGTGAATTTGCAAGTTAGAGATGCTCACTGCCAATTTGTTAAACTGTGAACCTCATTCATCACCAGGTTCCTGAATGGATTCATCTCTGTTCTCCATTTACAGTGACAATGCACATTATAAGCAAATTACCTCCACTTACTGAAAATAAAGGTCCTGTTTTATTGACAAAGAATGCTTGAACTTTCTGTCTGGAAGTAAGATTCTTGAGGACATATTCTTGTTCATTTCCCAAAATTATTCAGAAGCGTAAGAAACACAGAGGTGGGGTTTTGAAATTTTGGCCTAACTGGCTTATGATCTAAATGCATGCCACTAGCAAAATGAGTTTATTACCTTTATTTTTCTTCAGGTCACATAATAATCTAGTATAGAATAGTTAGCTCCTGCCACCTTGTGGGACTTCATGGGTTTCCCTGAAAGCTTGGGTCATCAGTAAACTAGTGAGTTAAAACAAATAAACATTTGTGAGTTATTTTTCTTGTGATTCACCCTGGTGAATTCTGAAATAAGAAATAAAGAAATACTTATGGAGATGGTATGCCATTTTGAATATTTTTTGGTTCATTATCCCTAGCATTGTTTATATCGTTGAACTGCTGGATTTAGTAATCTTATGGAAGGTGTTTTAAATATTTAATTATCTGTCAAGAATCCTAAGTTTTGGAAGCTGATGCGTCCAAGTTTAAAATAACATTATGATCAAATACTTGTCACCACTAGCAAATTTCACATATTCCAATAGATTCCACACAGAAATAATACAAGTTTAGACTGAAAATTCTTGCATTCAGGTGCAATTTTGAAACCAAATAATAACCTCAGTCTCATAAAGAATTACATATATGCCTAACTTTTTATATGGTGATAACATGTCTAGTTCTCCCAAAAGATCCGATTACATGTATTTACTTTTTAACTGCAATTTGACTTCCTGTGTTTCTCCTCTCCTCATCCGGCTCCACCTCTGTCATACATGGCCAAGTTAATGAATGAGTCAAGTTCTCCAAAGAAGAATAAGACAGTTGGACTAGAAAGACTTTTTCACCATAGTAACAAGAATGTCAAGATGCGTGGATTCTCATCCTCGTATCTTACATGTTGTCCACTGCCCCTCTGACAGGTCATTTGTCATATCCACTTTGTGGAGACGCAAAAGAGAACAGCAGCTGCAATCACTGGGCAGGGATGAAGTTCTCTTTTTATTTAAGCCAAACCTCTGCTGCTCTAAATACCCAAAACTGAAAGAGCACAGAGGATTGTAGATGATGTGACTCCAAAAACCTGATCAGCAACCTCAACAAACCTGCTCCTGTCTATTCTTGGAGTCGAGTGATTTGCTACAGATACACAAAAATGCAAGACCAGTTAGGGAGCACTTCTGCCCCTCCATCATCCCACAACTGCTTCAGTGAACTTGGGACATCTGTCATGCTGTGTACTTGATGCCAGCTGTAGCAAACTTAACTCCTTGGACTTCCTACTGCCAGAGAAAAAACTGTCAACAGACTTGAAACAGCAACAGTTCTTCCTGATGTCAAAAGCAAATCATCTCTACTAAAGGCCTTTAGTGGTTCATAAACGGACTCAAGAACAATAATTACAGATCCACAGCCAAAGGAAATACAGCAAGAGTATCTTTTTTAAATCCATAAACAGAAAAAAATTTTGCTCAAGACTGAAACAACAAAATGTCAGGCTATGAATCAATTGGCACAGCATACCTAAGGAACATAAATTCTGTGTTCTTTAATAAAAAGTATCAGGATCTCACTAGCTTCCCTGGTAAATTCAGAAGTGAGGTTGTCTCTGACAGCTATCATATTCCCTCACACACAACCCCTTATCTCTTCTTATGTTTTTTTAAGGTCCTACTAGCCACACAACTTACAAGGCAAAACTCATAGGTGTTCATGACAATCTCTGACCTCACCTCTGGTGCAACACTGAGAATGTCTCGCAGACTGAGGTATGACAGTGTCCTGACTGTCTGGAAGACACTCCTCTCACATCTGTCCTTACCCATCCCAATCTCTGCTACAGGAAATTCAGACAGACAAACTGGTAGGGAGCTCTAGAGGAGCCATCTGGATGATGAGAGAATCAGAACCACAGGGCACATTCTACCTGACCCCAACACAGCCAGCACCTTGCATGGACAGGACAGGCACCACTAATCTCTACTGTATTCCTCCGTTAGGAATATGGACACCTCCTTACCCAGAGCTTACCTGCTTCAGATTTTTCCCTGCTCTGGAGCACCCTGATGTTATGTCAGTCTCACTGTAGCTGCAGACATGTTTCTAAGAGCCACCTTCAGTCCTTGGCTACAGAGAAAAAGAAATAGCATGCTCTAGCAACAGAATGGATCAGATCCAACACCCACTGCAGGTCTCAGTAACACCACAAAGCATCAGAAGTAAATACTAGGACCTTATAAGAAATTCCATTTTGATGCAAGCAAATCATATCCTGCCATATCCTTTTATTTTATTTCTCTACTAGTCCTATATTCTGCAGTGTTACTAATCCAGCAGGAAGATCCCTGAGCTAACTTTCTGCATGCCTACATACTCAGGCAGTCTAACTGCAGTACCAGAGAGCTGAGCTAGTACCTTATTCTTCAGAATGCTTTGAAACCAGTGGAAACATAAACACACTTCTCATACCCTGATTAGACATGCTATCCTTGCTAAGTGTAACTCAGTTGGACCTGACAATACTCCCAAGGACTCCCAAGCAGAACTGAAAAGTACCTGATGATTTTTCAGTTCATCCTGAATGTATTGCACATTATTCTGAACACCAGCAGCAAAAACTGACCAGCATTAACTTTGCTTAAAGTTGTGAGTTCTCCAAGGAGATAGAAACATCTGGTCCAGGTCAAGGAAGAGTCACGACATGGCTTGAGCCTGGTTCCCATCTGAAACACTACTGCCTAGTTGTCAGGATAAGATTTGTTTTACATTTTCTTGGAATATTTATTTTTTCTACAAAAACATTATTTGACTTTTGCAAACTTTTGTTGAGGGAACCTTCCAAGAAGTTACATAAATTAATTACTTTATTCATGTACTTACTGGAGAAAGAAGTATTTAAAAACAAACAAAAACCCACAAAACAAACCAAACACTACAGGGCCACTTGCTCCTTCTGTTTTTTTATTTTATCTATATTCTTATTGATCTACTTTCACTGTCAACTGTTTAGCCTTACATTTCAAGAAGAAAAGAGGAAAGGTCTGAATCTAATTGTCTTATTTCTTGAGAAACACCTCTAAAAACCACCCAGGTTACAGACTCTACAAGCTTCTGTACGTAGCCCACTTTACGAGATTTCCAAGAGGAACTTCACTGCTTCATAAACTGGCATACACAATCAGATCCATCTTCACCATTGTTTCATTGATGCCAAGCCACAAGAGCTTACCCAGAACTGTGCACGTGCCCAAGGATCTGTGCCAAAATGGCTCAGGGCAGGATCAGGCCCCTGTAAGATTAGCAGCATGTATGGCTTCAATACTGCAACTGCAATAGCTCAAGGAGACTGCTATGACAGAGGCATTGCAGGACTGGGTCCTAAAATAATCAAGTATATAAAGATCTTTGTGCTCTCCACAACTGAAGCACAATTCTTAAAAATGAATGGAACAAAAAACTTCTGTATTTGTGAAATAAAAATCAATTCTTTGGACAACAAGCAGGACCAGCATTCTTTGGGACAAGCTCCTTAAAATCTACAGGCTGTTTTCCCATTTTTTGTTTTGTTGGAAGTTTTTGGTTTTTTTTTTTAATTTGTTATTCAGTTGTTTTGGGTTTTTTTCTTGCAGGCAGAATTACTAGAATAACCCTGCAAGGCCCCTGTCCTAAGGATAAGCCCAACACAGGAAAAAACGCAGTCCAAAAGATGCAAATTTGCTCACATTTGAAAAAAAGGTCAGGAGTTAAAAAAACTGATAGTGCTGGCTGGAACTGTAGAGCAAGGATGGGACGTAACTTCCTTGG
Organism: Phylloscopus collybita; assembly: GCA_027886175.1. Lineage (NCBI taxonomy): Eukaryota > Metazoa > Chordata > Aves > Passeriformes > Phylloscopidae > Phylloscopus > Phylloscopus collybita. The sequence continues at coordinate 20,930,048 of JAJNNQ010000024.1, forward strand.
GATCTACAGATTCACAGTATAGCATACAGGTATTGAAATCAGGATTTGAAATCAGAAGGTGAACAAGATATTAAGAGTTTTCTGTAAATCAGATTCTGGTATGCTCAAGACTGTGTACCAACTGAGAAAACAGAAGTTATTTAAAACCCTAGGTGCACACAAGTCTACAGTTCCGAACAGTACTAGCCTAAGAAACGAAAGCACAAGATCCATGGATTTTCAGTCTCACCTGCTTTGAAATGTGGTCACTAGGCTTGCTTGTTACTGACCCAATACGAAACCACAAGCTCAGACTTGGCACCTGAAATACAAAGTACTCCACAAAACTCCACACTGCCACAATGCTGACTTCCTTCCAGGCCACTTGTGCCAGTCCTTAGAGCAAGAAGCTCTGGCTGAAGAGATGAACTGAACACACTGAAACAGCTAGAGACACAGCCTGACTTTACAAAGTCCTTCTGAGCAATAAAGACATTTTCAGTCATTCTTAGAACCAGTACAAATATGTTTCTATCACCTTCACACATCTTGTACAACAAACAAAACATGCCTATGTATCCTTGCAGAAGTCATTTTTGGAGAATTAGGAAGAACAGGGCACAATATTCAAACAGCACTGGTATTTAGAAGAGAGCTTGCCTTGAAAGAACAAAAGACCGGGCCCAAAAGCTCTGACCTGCAAGGGTATTTTCCTATCAGGCAGCACAGGCACCTAGGTGTGCATGAAGAATCCTGAATTGAACTTGGATGTGAACACATTTCTCAAGTCTCTAAGTTCACAAGTACTCAACCAGTAAGCTAGAAACTGACAGCTAACAAACAGTTCACCACCATTTTTTCACCAACCAATACTGGAGAGTAATTTACTTTGGGCAGATATTTTAGTAACAGAGAGGTAGTTGGTGTAAGTAAGTTTTAACAGTCATGTAAGAACCTGCAGGAAGTTCAGGAATTCTGTACTTGATTCTGCCACCAGTCATCTGGTTTTATGTGAATATCCCTGAGTCTACTCTGCAATCTGCAAAATGGGAGTGGGTAGCACTGGTTCTGAAATATTTATAAAATGTTCTTAGCTGATGCCTGCAAAAGCACACAGCAGAAGAGTAAAATGTCACTATACCCTAAAACATGCTGTTTAACAAAATACGTAATATATAAATGACAACACTATCTGTATTCTACAGTACACACTCTTAAAAGATTTTGTTATATACCTGCTTAGAAAGTGAATTGTTTTGATTCCCTAGTAGGATGGACCTGAAGTCCACCTCTCCAGAGAAAGATCTTTTTCTAGATTTACACAATCAAACAAAACTGAGCCTCAGCGTAAAATTTTCCCCAAGTACCACCACACAACTACAATTAATGCAACTGCCATTTTACCCTGACAGAGTTAACAAAGAAAAAAAAAAAAAACAAAACAAACCAACAAAAAACAAAACAAAAAAACCCCAACAAACATGGACAACTCTTCTCAACTTTCTGCCCTGCTACCAATCACAACTTTTTCTTTCAGAAACTGCACAACACTTTACATGGGAAGAAACAAACTATCACCACCCCAAGTCTGTAAATGGTGAAACTGCTTTATTTTGTCTCTGCAGCTGAAAAGGCTGTGGTAGCATACTCTACCTTTATTCTAAGGCTACTGCATACTTTCAACCGCATCTGTCAAACTGCAAAATTCACGTCAATCACCAGTGTCATGAGACTCTTAAAGTACAGATGATCCTTCAAGAAACCTCAATGAGATCCATAAATTCTAACCTGTAAGAAAATCTTTATTTCCATTGAAGTCTGTAAAAAAATTCTCACTGAACTCAACATGCCAGTGATTACACCTAATGGAGTTATACTGGGCAACAGTATAACTCTTTTTTGGATGGGAGATGGGGGATATCATACATATGATAAGCTGCCCTCGTCACTTTTGGTGTGTGGGAGAAGTACTTGGGGAGGCAACAGAATCTGTTTTGCAGACAGTGCACAACATGTATGATACTTTGCAAAGGACATTCCTCTGCAGTTTACCTTACACAAACTTGGAGTGCTCAGGCTAAGAGAGTGCACCTGCTTTTCTACTCCCTCTATGCTTGGCTAGGGCCACCACAAAAGCAGACTGCTTGGCAGATACTTTGGTTCAGCACTAGCAGAAATGCAGAAATGCTTCTGGTCCCTCAGTTTAAAATTGTTCCAAAAAAAAAAAAAAAAAAAAAAAAAAAAAAAAAAAAAAAGACTGGCCCATCATCTAAATATGGACTGCTGGTTGCTTATTTCATTAAGTTCATCCATCTGACTAACACACCAGAGAAATAAGTGAGTTTTAATTGCAGTGATGGGATACCACCATTACACACTGCCACCTCATCCCCTACCCCCAATAAAAAATAAAAAGGAGTGAGGGTGTCTCATTCTTCTGATCAAGTGCTACTGATGTAGCTTCAGCAATGTTTTAAACACACACTTCTCCTAACTGGTTTTGCCACAATCCCCCAGACTAACACAACCAAATTCTGTTCAGCAGCCTCAGCGGAATTGCACAAGTTCACATCAACTCTCATTTCAGAACAAACTGGATTTTACACACAGATTTTTTAGCCTGACCAGTAGCCCATTTCAGTGTAACCCAGCAGGAGAATACTGCTAAGCACATGTAACAGGTTCCTCTGAGAACACGCTGACAGACAGAACACTGTCAAAGATACTGATTCTTCTGATAAAATCTTGCCTCCAATACTTTTTTTCTGAAAGAAAGGAAAGCCTCAACATTTCATATGTCTAAGGGGGAGGTGTGGGGAGGAACAAGCAAGTTAGGACAAGAATAATTCAATCCTATGGAAATGCAGTAATTTAAAATCAGCCACATTCTAGAATCACAGAATGGTTTGGGTTGGAAGGGACCTTAAAGGTCATCTAATTTGAACTCCCCAGCCATGGCCAGGAACACCTTCAACAAGACCAGGTTGCTTAAGTCCCATCCAGCGTGGCCTTGTACACTTCCAGGGATGGGGTAGCCACAACTTCTCTGGGCAGCCTGTGCAGTCATCCCATCACAGTTAAGAACTTCTTCCTAATATGTAATCTAAATCCACTCTTTCAGTTTAAAGGCATTCCCCCTTGTCCTGTCACTACCTGCTCTTGCGAAAAGTCCATCTCTCTCCTAGGCCACATGAGGTACTACACAGCTGTTACAAGGTTTTCCTGGAGCCATGTCTTCTCCAAGTTGAAAAACTCTCTCTGCCTGCTCTCATAGGAAAGGTGCTGCAGCCCTCTGATCAACTGCATACCCCTCCTCTGGACTTGCTCCAACAGGTCCATGCCTTTATTATGCTGGGGATCCCAGAGCTGGATGCAGTTCTCCAGGTGGAGTGTCACAAGAGCAGCACAGAGGGTGAGAAATAAAGCATTCTGCTGGAATACTTATCTTAAAAAAGCTGATTGGTTTAGAGCAGCTAAAAACATGAATTCTTCAGCAATAAACAGCTCCTACCAAGAAAGTTACCAAATACGTGACTATGCTGTTTTTTTACTGATCTTGAATGAAATGTATGTTAAAATGAAAATGACGACCCTTTCAGGATGAGTGATTCATCTTTGGCTAGTTCTCTTAAGAGTAAGAAATACTCAGTAATTTTCCTGTTTCAATTTTTAAGGAAGGTTTTCTTTTTCTTTATAAAAATTCACCATCTTCAACATTTGCAACCTGCAACAGCATTTTGACCTTTGCTTCAATTTTCCTCTGATTTCTATTCAGCTTTCTAATCTTATCATATTTAGTTCTACTAGACCAGAATAACTGCTGAAACTTTGAATACCCTATACATTGATACAATAGAATACAGAAAAACAGGGCAAAGACAGGATCATGAAACCTATGTCTGCACTTGGGAGTGAAGACCATAAAACCACTTTTTGAAGTGTGCAACTCCTCCTTTTTGGGTGAGGGGGCAAAGCTGCATTTGCACACTGTTTGTGTAACTGTACTACCAGGCCTCAGGCACACTCTGCATTTCTGAGCACAACTCTTCTCCTACCTGAGGTCTAACTCTGCATTCCTTAATGGTCACAAATACTGCTACACAGTTCCCCTGCTGCAGAAAAAACGCGTGGAGCTGCAGAGTCAATACATGTTATCAAGCTCTTTGACTGCTCAGATGCTATTAATATTTTGGTAGGGTGGGGGTTAGAATTCATGTCAGCCACAGAGTTGCTATGGCACATATGCCTATTTTTTTTTCCTTATTTCTTTTCCCTCTAATATATTAGCAATACATGCAGCCTCCAGTAACAACATGGTTTCATATTTTGCTTTCTCTCACCAGCAGTGCTAGATTCCTTTCTGGATGTTATAAAGTACCCCTTCAACCATTGAAGTCACAATCACATACCACAGTAAAAAGGAAAGCTAGTAACAGCAATTTAAAAAGAATTATTATTTTAATGTTAAGTATGTATCTGTGTAAACAGAGATCTGTTGACTTCTTTTAGAAGCTACAGAGAGGTCTAGCACCCACAAAAAAAAATTCATATGGCCACAGTACTCTGCATTCCTTAATGGCAGAAGATACTGCCCAAGGCATCTGCTATTGCAAACAGGAACTGGATAATAGATGCTAAAGTCATCTAAAAAAATATATTCTGCTTAACAGAAACAGATACTGTTACAAATGAACTCTTTCTGAACAAAGAAATCATATCCACATTCCAGAAGTTATTGTTGCTAGATGTATTTTAATAAAAAATACCTAATTGCAATTTGCCTTTAAATTATTACAAACCAATGTTAAATTCCACTGTAATATTATGTAACTCAACTTATATTAAATTGAAATAAATTGCAAATGTTTGATGTCAAAACTGTAAACAAAGCTCAAATACTCAACAGGTAAGTCTTCCTTGAAATACCAAGAACAAGCATTAGGTTTAGAACTAAGTTAACTTAAATTAATACCTTCCATTGCATCTGCAGAGACTTTGCTCCATAAGTCATTTAACAGCACTTCCTGTAAAGCCGGGAAACTAACTGGGAATTGAAAGAGTAAGATTACTTGTTTTCCTTCTCTTCTGAAAAAACAAGGAAGTCTGAGTTTTGCTAGTTCTAAAAGCTTGCATTCGGTTAAGCAGAATCAGTTACCTTACTAGGGATTATACTTTACTTGTATTCTAAGTGTAAAATCCATTTGCATTTACTTGTTTATGTATGTGTATGTTTGTGTATGAGTGTAATTTTTATTAAATAGGACATTTTTAAAGGCCCCAATTTTAAAAAAAGGCATAATTTGCAATGGTCTAAATAAAAACTTTCTTAACAGTTGCAGTCTAGATAAATGTTCACAGGCCATGAAATCACTTAGAAAGTGTGCAAGTATACAATGCATGCTCTGAAATAACAAAAAAAAGTAGTGTCTAATTTAGTGTAAAGGCTAAATTTAGCAACATATTTTAATGGTTGTCTACCAATAGAGACTGCTTCTGAAAAAAACAAAAATACCAAAGCAAAACGAGATTATAAGCACCAATTTAAACCAAGTGTTTATTGAATGAAATCCTGATTTAAATCAGTTCAATAGGTATAACTGGAATGTTGAGGCCGCAGACACGTGAGTGTACATACGGAGGGGCTCACAAGGGCCAGGAATAGGAGGCATAAAACCCTCCCTGCTTTCAGTGTGCCTGCCCCCACTCTCTCCTTCAGCCCTACTCAATCTCTGCAAAGCCTGTTAGAGCTCCACAAAACACCATCCCCCACTCTAAGATTTTTTTTTTCCCTTTAGGATCCTTGAATAAGACAACACGTACTGTAGATCTGAAGTGTGCCCTTCTCTCGTGTAATCCATTGCATGGGGATGTCCGTGATGACAACCTCACCTCCCATTTTGAGATCCTTCTTTCTGCTAAGAGTAATAGTAAACGTCAAATGCAGCCCTGTGGGTCCATCCAGGAAAGCAAGACTGCACACAGAAACCAGAGCAGTCATGGCAGAGAAACCAGCAGAACTCTTACACAAAACACAGTATCTGTACAGTTTTCTCAGGTGCTTCCCTCCACGCATTCCAGCATCCTCTCACTCTCTTCAGCCCCATCAGCACATGGTGCAGCGAAACAGAAAGCTCGACACGGACATCCTCAAGAGTCCCACTTCACTATATAAATAAATAATCCATTCCCTCTAGACATGTCTCTCAGGAGGGCAGGATCTACCTTTGCCGATTAAAAACCAGGAACACGTTGCAGGCATACAGAATCAAAGCTTTGTTTGGAGTTCCCACCTGAACAACAGGCCAGCCCTGAGTAGCGCCAAACTAAGTGATTTTAAAACCAGCAACTGAGTATCCAGATCCCTTCCACAGCTTCCTCCAAAGGACTTTGAAAGATCAAACCATGGTGAGGGCCCTCACAGTGCGAGATTCAGCCTGGGTCACTTTTAACCATGGACTTCATTTACCTTCTGCTGCTTTAGTACACAGTGCCGAGGCAAGACAGACAAGCACATACAAGAGATGTAAGGAAAATACTTAACACTCAAAAATAATTTTACACACATACACACACAGAGGCAATTTTCTCACATTAATGGAAATCTCATAGTAATGAGAAATGGACAAAGTTATCTGTCATTTATTTCCCTTATTTAAGGTCTTCCATACTAAGAAATAAAGTTAAAAATTTCCTTCCCTTGCTCTACTTCTCACACTTGTGCTCTTTATTTAATCCACTAGTTTTAAAAGAATAGCACTGGAGCTTCTGCTTATTCTCTTAGAACTAAAACACATTTCTAATCTATACAACAGAGTAAGTAAATTGTGAATAATTGCCTGCATTAATATATTTGCTACCAGCTTTGTTGTTCTTTAATTTGCACACACCAAATTTCCCCTTATAAACACCTCTGTTTCTCCAAAAGCAGCTGGAAATTAATTATGCTGGTTTTAATTTCTTATTAATTCATATGCTATAGTTCTGTAATCAGTGCAGGATCACACTGCAATTTTGCATACTTGTTTCAAAATACATTATAAGCACTTGAAAACTGATGTTTAACACAATGTATGAAAGACCATCTCAAACAAATTAAGAGGGAATACAAATAAAGAAACTTAAATAAGAAAAAGAATTACACATATATTCAAACAAGAGCTAAACCCTAGAACTCACAAGTTTATGGCATGGAACACTAATTAGAACTGAGCTAGGCAGGAAGTTCACACTACTGAACACAAATTTTGGACATAAAGAAACCTTTTGCAAGGAGAAAGAACAGCTGAAGACAGATTTACCAATGAAGTGGATGTGAAAATGGTACTTCTTTCCAAATCTATAATCTCTGACCATTGACTTGCAGTACATCAGAAAGCTTTCTTTCCCTAGACAGACAGCCAACTTGTGAAGCAAACATACTTGAACAAAATGGCTTATGTGCCAGAAGACTTCTCATCTACCAAATGGCATTCTCACACTTCATGCTCTTCCACCCTCTTTTCATTTACAGGAATTCAGCATGTTTCAGCAATGTGTCTCTCTATTCCCAGCTCTTCCTACATGGCTCACTACCGGGTCAGGGTTGGCCTGTAAGCTTGTGAGTCCAACAGGTGCCAGTCCTTGGCACGACTATCTGCACATCAATAACTAAGAATAATGTGAAATCTGCAGCTTTCCTGAGGAATTACGGGCCACCAGGCACTTCACACAGCAAACCTGCAAAGGGGTGCACATTGTTGATGCAGGTCTGTTTCTGGCTTTTTGTTCAGCAATTCACCTGCACATTTGTAACTGCAGGATTGGGCTCTTCAGCCATGAGGTCAAGAAAAACTGATGTTCCTGTACTTCATCCCATAACTCAGCATGAACTAGGCAGGATGTGCTCAAAGACCACCACTTAGGGAAAACAAACCCAAACATGGCCAACCACAAAAATAAAATGAGGTAAGAAATCAAGTCCTCCCTCACTCCTTCCACTCTCAAATAGTCTTCTTTATCCAGCTTCACCTTCAAATTCCTCATGAAGTCTCTCAAATATTGCTTTGGCAACCACAAAACAATGCATTCTCTCACATACACAACAACTTAAAGAGCTATTTGTTTCATAGAAGAACACATAGGCAGCAGAGGGAAGATGTACTATTCTACTGCAAGAGACATAATCCTAACTATTACTGCGTGGCATGCTTTCCCCACTGCCATTGCTGGGTACCTCTTGACTGTGCAAGGCATGAGTACAAATGAAAAACAAATACTCAAAACAAAAAGACAGACAACTTCTAACAAGGTTTAAGTTTAAAAGTTTTCATGTAACTGGCAGAAAAAACATACTGGGGAAAGACCTAAAAGGTATTGGTTGAAAGCCATCAAGCACTGAAGCACTGCCTGACACTGAGCAGCACGGTAGAGTCACCAATCCTTGACCCAGCTCACCAGTGGCACAGGACTTATGACTTCCCCACTTGAATCCTGCAGCAGGCCAGCTCAGTTCTCATCAATGGCACCAAGGAGCAGGCCTTTAATGCGTGTGCCTGACTCTGCCACGGAGACCTCGGGGTTTCAGAAGCACAGGACAAAGCCCCTCCCAGGAAAGCAGGTGGCAGAAATCTTCCTGTTGCTACACCTGTGTAAGAGGAGAGTGATCCCACGGCCAGGAACGCAGTTAGGGACATTCCACAAAGCAGACAGTTTCCTACACACATAATGCCTTTCAGAAGGAAAATATAACAAACCCCCAAACAAAACATAACACAGCCAGAGGGAAAACACCTTCCCACTTTTCCTCAGAAAGAGAAGGTGTAGACAGGACTTGATAAGCTCCTTGTCAAGAGAGCTTCCACTTGCATTAAGTTCCATAGATCCCATGTTGTGCAAGTCCACTGAATTATTTTTATCTTTGCTGAATGAGTCTGTGTGACATTAAGGGTCAATAAAATGCTGCTTCTTACTTTCAGCATTTGCTACATTTTATAAAAATCTCTTATAAAGAGACACCCACGTGGAAGATTTCTGACAATAAAAATTCCATGCTTCCTAAGCAACTGATTTTCTTAGTGTAGCCTCATAAAATCCTGTTAACTTTCCTTCCCCTCACTAAAAATTGAAATGTTGTTGTACTAGGTTTCTTTGTACTCAGATATGCCCGAAGCTAGTTTATTTTCACATGCTGAATTGTCCATGCTCATAAGGACTTGCTATTACATTATGCATTTATGTGCTATAAAGGAAAAAGCACGAACACTGGAAAGTGTCAAAACCATGCTTTTCCTCTTTGTTGATTCATTTTTTAGGTAAATTAATTTATAAATATTAGAAATAATAAAATGCTGCTACCATTGTGAGAATAATGGTCTGCACCCAGGCAGTAAGTAAAGTGTCCTTTACTCCCCAAATACAACTCTAATTTTTACATCAAATTTATATTTTAAGTAACAAAACACCAGTTAACAGCAAATCTGAAAATCTTACATATGTTTACTGTCTCTAGAAATAGAAGTTCAGTAAGCAAGTTACCCTATTCATCACCATACTGCCAGAGTGCCAAAGCAGTTGCCTCTGTCAATTCCATGTTTTATAAAAAAATCAGTTGTCATTTTGCATTAGATTATGAATATAAAAAATAATTTAATTATTAATAACTGTATTACATGAATCACATTTTAAAAATGTGAAGAATCATTTTCTTCCTTGCATTAACTTTACAAAATTAGAATTAAATAAAATGGGTAATAAATACTGCAATAAACAGCAGTTTAAATACCATGTTTACTGGCAAAAGCTCTTAAGTAAGCTCTCCTACTTTACACTATCTTGTCAAAAAATATAACCAAATTGTAAATCAGTAACTTCACAACGTTCTGAAGGTGTCTGTTTTTTTAAGCAGCATTATGAATCAAAGTAGAGTATTGGCAGAAGATGTCCAAGTGGCACAGAATTCAGTGAGACTGTTCACATCTGAAGACAGGCCCTTATCAGGAAAGCTTCAGAGCAGTAGCATACACCAAGGGAAAGGACACAAAACTAAGGAGTCAGATGCAGATTTTATTCCATTCCCTGCTAATGCTAACCTGCTAAGTGACTGCAAGCAAGCCTATGCTCCTTCACAGCTTTTCATCTCCGACGCCTAAAACAGGCAAAAAACATGATTGTTCCTGATCTTGAGGTGTGTGAGTACACTATGGCTTGTGTACTTCACCAGACAGGACAGAAGTATGCAAGTAAGGCAAGGTCTACAACTGCCAATTATTAATAATATCACTACTATTGAGAAAATAGTACGTGTCTTTTTCAAGCAATGCAAAACAGCAGCCCATCAAGCCATTCTTAAATTTAGAGTAATCCTTAGGCTGGTTCAGATCTTACCCCTTCTGAAACTACCAAGAAGGGTGACAGCTGTAGGACTCTTGTGAAATTCTCATGTCCACCAGGACCACACTCACCTCACTACTCTCAGACAGAAACACTGTATCATTACTGATCTTAAAAAAATAAAAACAAAATAATAAAAAGGAAGTAAGTCCTAATAATCTTTTGACATGAAACAGAACGAAAGAACTTCTGGCAATACCCCAGAAAAGGGAGAAACATGGTAAAAGGAAAAGAAATAAACTTAATACTGCAGAAGTTAGAAGGATGACTTTAACCTATTTCTTCTCAAGAATATTTTGAAATACATACGATTGTAAGTTCAATCCAGCTTTATAGACACCTAAATAATGAAAACATAAATTATAAAGTTTACAGTAAGCTACAACAGTATCTATACTGCTTTGAAAAACTTATGATAACTGACCCAATATACAGGTGTCATATGATTTAATGATGCAGGGAAGTACTGTCACTCTCCATTTAGAAGTGACCAAGGGATACATGGCTATGCTTATAAAACTAAAGACCTTGGAAGCCACCAGCAGGCCAAAGCTTGTGCTGCTGACTCCACTGGTGGCCACAGCAGGCCATCCCCATGACAGGGCACAGGAAGTCTGACTTGAGTCCAAAATTTGGAGAGCAACTTCTGGTTTTGACTACATCATTTGCCAGAGCTCACAGAGAGCCTGCGACACATACAAAAATTAAAACGAGAGTTTCAGTTCAGTTCCAATTTTAATTTATAGTACCTTCCTCCACCAAGGAACCGCCTTCAGATGAAGAGGGGGATCTGAACACTACACAAGCCATGTACTGTTGAAAGAGAAGCAGTGGCTCACCTCCCGGGTGTCCAAATTTCACTGCAGTTACATTTACAAATGTCACATCACAGCAGAGCCTTGCACACCACAGGTCTCAACAACCTTACCTGCATCTTTTTAACCACCACATGTGGTGGAAGCGTACCTTGTCCCAGCTCACTCAGTCAAGATCTCCTCTCTTCACACCACTCTTTCCTCAGCTCTATGCCAGAAGATGGCCCTGCCTAACACCATGTTCATGAGCTCCAGAGACACTGCGCATCCTCAGCCCACAGACCATGAGCGGCAGCAACCTGGAAGAACTTTAAGCTCTGCATGCGAGCAAATCATATCAGTGAACTTAACAAGACTTGTCATCTGCTTCAAGATATTCACATGCTTACAGGATTGCCAGCTACTGAACAACTAATTTACGAACAAAGTGTATTAAGAGCATTCTGGATGAACAGGAAAAAATTAGTTATAAAATAATGGCATGATTACCTCTGATATTTTATATGGAAAAGTGACATTTAGTATCTTTAATTATTCACACAACAGCTATGAAAGAGAAAGGTTTACTTCCTTGAAGGGAAAAATAAACATGGACAAATCCCTCTCACCATCACTCTTACACTCCTTTCCTAAATAAACCTCCTACTGAAGCCAATGGAAGTTTTGCAGGCAATGAGCTTACAGCAAACAGCCCCCAAAAAACTCTGAAGTGTCAAGGGCAAGCTTCTTAAATATTCTGAGTTTACCTCCATACAGAAACCAGCTACGTTTCCACTGAATTACATGCCTGCTTGACATGGTTTATCAGTTTGCTGTGCCAAGAGGGACAGTAGTGTGTAACAAACTTTTGGGAGCTTGGGCCCATTTTTGAAGCATCCACAAGGCCCCTTGCTGAGCAGCTCATCACCTTCTATCTTCTTACACACCAACCCTCCAGAACTCCTGTATGTCAAGACTAAATGACTAAAATCCATTCATGAACAGTTACTTCAGTGAGAACTGTGTAATAAAAGAAATCTTCCCTTTTACCAAAATAGAAGTTTACTCCCTTAAGTAAATGGAGATTTCTAGTCATGGACAAATCTAACTAAATCTCTATTCTCACCTTAACTAGGCACATTATTATTGCTGCCTTTTTTTAAGCTACAAGGAAATGTATTTCTTCTTTTCCTCTAAAGCTCCTATTAAGCCCTTTTACTAGAAGAGATATCCTACCCTCTTTTTTGTTCAAGCCACTACAACATCAGGTGAGACATACATTTAGCACTATGCACAAAACCAAGGTCCACTATTCTCCAAGTGTGGGAAAATTATGATCACCATCTCACTACGAAATCAACATTCCATGCACCCAAAAGACTTCCTAACAAAACTAAAACCAGATAATGACTTAAGACCTGAGTCAAGTTCTCTGAGCTCTTCTTGCTCACTATCCTTTACTATTAGTTGAAATAAAGAAAATATCCTTAGCACTTACAGCACTCTTGTGTGACTCTTACCTGAAAACACTGAAAATTAAGTTCAGAAATCAGTACACTTAGTAGTGTTCAGCCCTGATCAACATTTTGAAGCCTATCTGCAGTTTTGAATTTCCAGATGCATTTTTACTTGGAAAAAATCATTGCAATAATTACTCTTTACAGAACACGATCCTTGCCAGTAATGCTATAAAACCAAAAGCAGTACTCTCCTATGCAACTAGTCTGTCATAAAAAACATCAGTAATTGAATTTGGTGTTTATACTCTGAGACCTGAACCAACCACACTGCACAAAATCTGAAAACCTGAAATTTGGGTGTAAATCTGCAAGAACTGGAGAACAGTAGAATTATCCTTTCAAACCAACTGCCCACAGTGGTTTTCCCAGCCTTAACTTAACACTAGCTCTGTGGTCATAATATCACACCAGAACAGCTGCTCCCAACAGCCCCCTTCAAGTCAGCATGTTTGGGACCATCACTTGTCCTATGTCTGCCATACACTGCCTGCAAAAGGTCAAGAGTTTATTAATCACTTGCATTTATGAGTACTAAGCCTACCCCAAATACATCTTGTTTTGGTTTTAATTATGTGCAAAATAGTACCAACAAGAAATGCTGTCCTGCACTTCCCATTTTGGGCCAAACGCAGGTCAGTTGACACCACGATTGTATGAGAAGTGCTCCAAGTGCCACTCATTTTATGTCATCTGTAAATGTGACCCCAAAAATTTAGAACCTCTTCTTTAAACTACCACTTCCACTTCAGCTTAAAAGGTGTCAAACCCTTCAAAAGTTATCATAACTTTTCCCAGCATGCAGATTAAAGAAACACATCGTTGGTACCTGAAAGCTTAGTAAATTAGTCATTAAGATACATATTTCAAATTGATTGGTATCTGCATATATCAATGCCAAAAGAAAAAACAGTAACACAGAAAGAACATGGATGGAATTCTAATTAGCTCTCAGTTTAAGTGTTAAAACTGAATGAACTCCTGTTGCAGCAGCATTACAGTTCTGCTAAACTTTTCACTGATTCTTGACCTCCAGAGTTTTCTAATTACCTACTCAGTTTACATTCTCACACTTTTCTACTACTGAATTTTAAAAGGAGTTTACACACTCATTAAATTTTCGACCTGTGTGTTGCACTTTGCATATTCTGATGTTAGTTTGGTTTAAAACTTTTGCCCTAAGTCAATCAGCTGATTATCTTGACAAAGTTTAAGGGAAAAAAAAAAACACTAGGAAAAAAAAAAAGAGAGCTCTGAATATGTACAGCCTTTTAATTCCCAGGTTATTTGGAGGCACCTCTACATACAAACTTTGTATTCTAGCAGTAGCTATTAGCACCTGGAGAAGATGTGTTTTCTGAGGTGCTGAAACAAGAACAAGCATCTTCCTCACAAAAAGTGGCAGCATGAGGACCTCTGTCTTATCAACAACCAAGTTCTTTTTTCATGCGCACAGTTTACATACTTACCCAGGAAGGCAAATGGAAATTACAGACAGACGAGGATGAAGCTGTCTCAAAGCCTTTGTCATGTGATAGTGACCTATAAAGTATCAAATAAAGGCACATCATCAGCACACCATGATTTTACAATATTGCAACTCACCACATCGCCAACAAGAGGAGAGATCCCAAAACTTGAAACTTGCTTCCTGCTCACCCCCATCCCAGCTAAGTTGTCATTAAAACAAGATGACAGTCGCAGGAAACCGTAGGGAGCAAACAAAAGATGCATCGTGTCTTTAGAGGGCATTAGTAGTGGGCAAATGGAGCAAATCATCTGAGTGTGCATCAGCAGGGTGGGTTATTTTTCCTCTGTCTCTCTCTCAGTCACACGGATGCATGTTTATGAGCGCGAACAGACACATACACATGCACACAGGGATGCATCACGTAATTATTTACATGCACACATAGTAATACTCGCATGTATTATCAAAATAAAAGACAGAAAGTTGACCACCATCTGCAAGGAGGCACACATAACAATAACCCCCGGGAACTTACACAAGTGAGCGATCAATCCCCGCGCGTGGATAAACCAAACAACGCAAAAATTAACAACAAGAATAAGCCGTCAGACCGCAGGTACGAGATCCACCCGGGGAAAGAGACAGACAGAGCGACGGACGAAGGCTGCAAGGCTGGAGCAGTTTCAGGTAATGCCCGCTGCCCCCCGGCAGAGCCCAGCCGAGCCGCCCGGAGTGCTGCGGCCGCCCAGCCGCCCCTCCGCCACCGCAGCCCGCGGGGAGCGACCCCCGGGCGCCGCGGGGGGAGCGGCGCTCGCAGCCGCCGCCCGCCCTCCGCCCACCCCCGCCCGTGCAAAGTGTAGGGCCACCGGAATCCGGGCTCCGGGGTGGGGTGGAAAGAAAAGGTATTAAATATGGAGAAAGACCGCCGTGACCCAGGGTTTTCCCGTCTCCCCCCCGCGCCCCCCGCCCCCGGTCACCATCAAGTTTGCATCCTAGTTACAAAATGTCGATCTTGAAGGCTGACAAGACACAGGGAGAGGGGGAGAGAACGAGAGAGAGGGAGAGAGTGAGTGAGAGAGAGAGAGACGAGAGAGTCCATCTTGCTTTGAGGGGGGAGGAGAGGAGCAATAATGCAGCACATAAATCTCACCCTCCCGGGGGAAAAGTCTGCACAACACCTTTGGGGGCGGGCGGGCGCGCAGGGAAGGGGCGGCGGCGCGGGGGGCTCCCCGGCCCTCCCAGCTGCCCTCCCCGGCGGGCTCCGGCGAGGCAGGCTGGCAGCAAACACCTCCCTGCTGCTCCCCTCCTCCTCCCCGCGGGCCCGGGCGATGATCCCGCTGCTGCCGCCGCCGCTGCCACCGGGGAGGAGGTGCCGCCGCCGGGAGAGCCCACATGGAGACCGGCACCCCGTCCCTGCCCCGGCAGCCGAGCCGGGCCCCTCCGCCGCCCCGCCGGGCTGCGGGACTTGGACGTGTCACAAGCAGGACGGGCAATGGTTTCGGCGCCCCAGGCCCGAGTGACCACCGCCGGCCTGGCGGCGCCCCGGCCTCCCCGCACACACTCACCTCCGCAGAAAACTTTTAACCGCGGGCCTCCCCCGGAAAAAGTGGCGAATCCGCCCCGCACACGGTTAAAGCCCCGCGGCCCCCCGGCTCGGCTGGCGGCGAGCGGGGGAGACCCGGGCACGGTCCTTCCCCGCCCCGGCGGGGAGGGAGGGAGGAGGCAGCAGGCAGGGAGGGAGGGGGCGGGCAGCCGCCTGCCGGTGCCTCTCGCCCCGCCGCTGTGCATGTCGCCTCGGCGGCTCTCGCATCGCTTCGTTTTACCTTCCTCATTCAGCGGCGGCAGCGGGCTGCCACCGATATTCCTAACGCAAACCTGCTGCCGTGCGGCGCCCGGGATTAACGCGACTGCCTCCTTCTCCCCTGCCTCCAACCCTTCCTTCCCCGTCCTCCTCCTCCTCCTCCTCGCAAACCCACACTGGATCGGCTCTCCTCACAGCCATGCAAGTTTCATACATTGCAAATAAACCCGAGAGGAGGAAGAGCGAAGCGCCTGGCGGGGAGCGGGGGGGGAGGAGGAGGAGGAGGGCTGCTTTCTGTAATTTACCAGCGACCCGATCTCGCAGCAGCAAATAACAACCGAGCACCCATCCGGCTCCCAGCGACCGGGAGAGACCCCCCCGAGGCGGCCGCCTCCTCCCCGAGACGCCCCTCGCCAAGTTTTCTGTCATCACGACCACCCAATGTCACAACT
This sequence comes from Phylloscopus collybita, assembly GCA_027886175.1. NCBI lineage: Eukaryota > Metazoa > Chordata > Aves > Passeriformes > Phylloscopidae > Phylloscopus > Phylloscopus collybita. Next base: position 20,946,430 of record JAJNNQ010000024.1, read on the forward strand.
TACCTTCAGAAATAGGACTTCGCGCGGCCGAGGCCTGCCGCCACCTCCCCCCGGCCCCCGCCCGCCTTCCTCCCTCCCTTTCTCCCTCTCCACCTTAAACTTATTGACACAACATAATCCCGCATCCACGCGAAACTCCGGCAGGGCCGCCCGCCCGCCCCCCCGCTGCCCACCGGGGCCGCCGCCGCCCCGGGTGCATCGCCGATGACTACCGGAAAACGCACAGCCCAACTCTCCGGCCGAGCCCGGCCGCCGCTGTTGTTGTCGGGGTCGGCGCCGGGGTTTTTCCTCCCGCTCCCCGTGCGGCCGCTGGATCGGCTGCTTCCCCCTCTCCGGTTTTATATCCCCCCCCCGCCCCTTCTCCCGGCGGCGGCGGCGCGGAGCCCCCCAGGCCGGCGGCAGCCGATACCGATCCGCGCACTCTCCCCCGCGCCTCGCCGCCCCTCGGGATGAAGTTTCGTTTCTGTCTGCCGCGATTTCCCTGTCAAGTCCCCCCGGAGGCACGCACCGAGCGGCGGCCGGTGGCCATCCCTCCTCCTCCTCGCCCTCCTTCCCCTTCCTCTCTCCGCCGCTGCTCTTGCCTCTCTCTCTGTGGCGGCGAGAGGTGCCTGGTTTCAAACGCAGCCTGGCACTGGCTGGCCTACCCCCGCCGCCTCTCGGGCTCGGCTCGCTGGTGTTTTAAATGCCCTGCGCTGTACCGCGATCCACTTGGCCCCCTCCCCGTCAAACACCCCCGGTCACCCCTGCCCTCCCGGCCGGGCGGAGGGCTGGAGGCACCAACCCATCCGTGCTCCGCTGCCCAAACTTTCAAAACGAAGGCAGGGCTGGCAAGAGGGAGGAAAAGTGACTGGGAGCCGCGGCAGCCGCCGTGCCGGGCAGAGGAAGCTCCGCGCCTCCCTCCCGTCCGCCAGCGCCGCAGGAGGGGCGCGGGGGGCTGCCTCGCCGCTGGGGCGCGGAGCGTAAAGCGTGGGGCGAGGGCACCCCACTCCCTATCTCTTCCTCTCTCTCGCTCTCTCTCCCTCCCTCCCTGCTTGCCGCTGCCCATCTCCGCCCGCCCGGTGCGGATCGGCGAGCGGGGGCACTCACCTCGGCGGGGTGTGCACCGCGCCACTGGGCCGGACGCGGCTCGCAGCGCAACCCCTCCGCCTCGGCGCCCGCGGAACGCGGCTCCACACAGAGCCATGCAACCCGGGCAGCGCCACAACACTCCCCGCGATATAAGGCTCCCCGCCATTGGCCGGCGCGCTGAGCGACGGGCCCGCCGGCCACTCAGCGCTGCCGTTACACCCGCGGCCCGCGAGGGAGCCGCCGGCGCACACACTCCCCGCACACACTCACACAAAGATCGCCGCGCTGCCCCTCGCGGGGTTCGCGGAGCCCCCGGCGGTGCCGGAGCGGGGCAGGGAGCGGGGGCCGCCCGGGGCAGCGCGGAGCCGTGCCGGCCACAGCGCCGGCAGCCACTGTCCATTGGCCGCCCGGGCAGCGCCGCGAGAGTAAACTACGCTTGCACTGGGCAGCGCCGCGGGGCAGCGGGGTGCGGGCTCGGCCCGGCGCGGCGCACCCCGAGCAGCCCCCCGATAACTTACTCGGCCGAGTTGGGCGAGTTTCATTCAGAGGCCACAGCACAGCGAGCCAGAAGTTGCGGGAGGCAGCAGCGCATCCGCGCAACCCCTGCTGGGGCAGTAAACACGGGGAGCCGCCCCCGTGCCCCGCGAGCGGACGGGCCGGGCCGGCGCTGCCCCCTGAGCCGGCCAGGGGGCTTCAGGCAGCGGCGCCGCGCGGGGATGCGGCAGAGCTCCGGGCGGTGCCTCCTGCCGTAGGAATCCTCGCCCAGGCGTGGCGGAGAGGCCCTCACCGGGCCAGCATCGACAGCACGGCCGGCTTCACATCGACTTCCCATAGAGACCGCTCTGCTGGCAGAACTAGCCGAGTATATCGCTGGGGTCGCGCCACGCTCCGTGTCCTGGCCGGTCCTCTGCCCTGCACCTTTCGGACCGTACCAAACACATGGGTGTGAAATTCATTTGAGAATTTCTGTGGCTCACAGACTGATATGCACAAAGCGACAGTGTGAGGCCGACAGCTTTTGCGTGGCTGCGTGGCGATTGTGCTGACGGGTGTTGGAAATGTAGTTTAACTTTTTTGGGAGAAGCTCCCTTCCACTACAGAAACGAAACACAGCCTGGAAGCATACTGCTTCCCTGATACACTAATACATACTGACCATTAATACACTGACTGTGTATTAATGTTCGTGAGGGCTTGAATACATGCAACATGAGAGCCTCCTGGTTTTTAAGCAGAAAACACGTGGCATTTATTCTTGGAGTTAGGAAGAACTAATTTTTTGTGCGGCTCTGTCTCTAGGTGGGATGCTGACTAGAAGTCAGCAATTGTCATATAAAAATAAAAAAATCTTAAGGAATAATGGTTATAGTAACAGTGGAAATATACTTTTTTTTTTTTTTTTCAAATAGGAGAGCAATGTTTGTGTTTCGTGATGGCTTTACACATCCAAGGATGTTGCAGAGTTTTTTCTGTATGTTCTCAGTTCTGAGCTTTTTTTCCAATGTAATATGGTTAATTTCAGCATCTTTGCATGGCTTGTGTACTCTTCTTTCATTCCCCAAGCCCTTTTCTCAGTATGGCAGAATTATGTTAAATAACTGTGAAATAATATTTCTTATGTCTGAATAATACTGTGCAGTAAAGTACAAGCTCATATTAAAAAACTAAATTGTATCCATGTTTTGTTGGATTAAAAAGAAAGCATTTTAAATTAGCCTGCACATTTTTTCTTTAGATGTGACAAAAGTATTGTAAATGCCCCACCCTCTTGTTTGTTGTAAGCAGGGGTGGGTTTGTCAGTGCCTGAATAACACAAAAATAACAGCATAAACATATTCTTGTAATTAATGCGTTCTACTTCAGTATTTCATTTTCATTGCTAAGAAGGCAGAGCTGACCATCTATCCACTGGAAGTCAGGTGCATGTCAGGTGTAAGGGGCTGGGACACCGGCAAGTGAAGGCCTGCACATTTCATTAGTCACATATGAAAAGGTTGGCCTAATTTTTAGGCAGAGCTTCCTCCTATCGTTTCCAGACTGTGAAGTGCTTTGCAGTAGTGGGTAAGCAGCATCTTTTCAGTATGCATAAACAGTCGCTGGTAAGAGGTCTAATCCAGACAGTTAAAACTTGCATGGTATAGTTTTTTACATGCCAGTGTTAGTGCTATTAGTGGCTTGTTTCCTGGATTCTTTTACCCATATTAATAACACCACACCATGGAGCCTCTCATACCTCTTCATTGCTAAAATCCTGTCAAAGCAGGTAATTACTGGGCAATATAAGTGATCTTGGCACTTGATACTATACATGAACTTAATTTTAAAGGCTGTTTCATTTTGTTGTTAACAGATCTCTCTATTATACTTGATACCTTTGCTGGCCATTTCAGAAAAGAGGCCAAGATAAGGACACCTTGCATGTAATGTAGTTTTTTACAGCTATACAAAATGGATATACAGTGCTCCTAAGTAGAACAATTGTGTTTTGTGTCTGCATAGTACAGTTACAAATGGTTTGTGAGTTAGTTGCAAGGCAGGCCACCTATTAGGTCTGTAGAAGCACAAGGATTTTTTCACCCTTTAAGAGAGATGAGTAAGCTGAGGTATGCTGGTATGTTCAGAAAATAGAACGCTCTGCATTTCCACTGCCTTTGATTTATTCTGCCCATAGTAAAAGAGAGAACTGTATTTTCTTGGGTTGTCAATCCAGGACTTTTAGCAAACCTTTTGAGGTCGTGAAGGGGAGAGGGAGAGGATGGTAAATATTTCTGGGTTTCCATATTTCAGTATACGATTTCAAGCAAATTAATCTCTTTTTATGCCCACTTGGAGATACTTCTGGCTTTCATCAGCCACTGTTACCAGGAGTTTTAAGGTGTTAGCAGGTGTCTGTGAGCAATTTTTCAAGGGACAGCAGGACAGCAAGTGCTGAATTTTTTTAAGTTGCTTGCTCATTATTCTTTTAGAACTCCACACAAGTTGCATTTCTAGATTTTTCTGCAAAAACTTGTGTCATAAGGTGGGACCTTTCTGTCACTTGTGTGTAACTGGTATTAGTTTTTGAAAGTGATGCCCTGACCGTACCTTGTGGCAGGCTCACGTGGGCTGCTGTGCACAGCCAGCCTGCGCTGAAGTCGGTGCAGTTCAGCTCAGAGAAAGTGTTTGCTCAGTTGCCTGCCCAGCAGGATTTGGGGCTTCCAAGTTGCATGTCCACGGCATTTGTGTGAGTTCATCTGGGTTTGCCTGCTTTGCGCTCAACTGGCGGCGGAGTATCTCCCTCCCAACTGCATGTCCCCTCCTAATTAATCCATGGCACAACATAAAAGATGTAAGAAGCCATGTGTCTGTGCTCTGTCAATAGAGAAAAAAAATATTTCCATTAACTTTGTTCTTATTTAATAATAACAGGGAAAATAGCAGCGTTGATATAAATAGTAGTAATGGGGTTATTTTGGTTTTTTTTTTTTAACTCCCTTCCTTTGGGGTCTGCCATGGAGTTCAGTAGTGTTGGGGAGGAGAGTGAATTGGATCTTTAATTACCATCTTCTCTTGTCCTCCTGCCCAGGACAGAAGCTACCTGCTGCCTTTGGAACTGACCTGTCCATTGGTAGCTCTTCCGGGCTGAGGTAGACACGTGTTCCATGGCCATTGTAAATGTATTCATATAATAAAAAGGAAGCTTGGGCTAGCCAGCTGCAGCCTGAGCCTGCAGGCCCTGGATCCCTTTGAGCTGCTACCATGGCTGACTACAAGTGACGGTTGTCATGTGAGCCGGGAAGGAAGGCCATAAGGCAACTCTGGGAGCATATGCTTTATCTGCGCTAAGCTTTGCACACAGCCTGGGGAGAAGCATGGGGAAGAAAGGGTGAGGCAGATGCAGCCTTATGGAGCATGTCCCACCTCTGTTGCTTTTTTCCTGTGGCCTGTGCCCACCCACAGTCCGTGGAATAGCGTGGCATCCTCCAGGTTAAAAAACACTGGAGCAGGACAATGCATTAGTGGGCCTGTTTTCCTCCCCAATGCACTTGTATGACATGGTAACATTAATAGCAATTTATGTGCAAGCAGTGAAGGGAGGAGGCATTTTAGTTGAACGAAAGCTGCAGAATATTCACTGCAGAGTAGGAACAGAGCCACAGGATCAGTGCAGGACAGCCATTCTTCAAGAAGCACACTTCTAGGAAGTTATTGTTCCCACCTCAGCTCCACTTTCAGTTTCTTGAGAACTCAACAGAAGTTTGTAGAAGTCAAAGAAAGGGCCAACTTGTTCTGTTGGTTTCTCTGTAGGAGGGCACAGTTATACTCTGACTGTGTTTCTTTGTCAGAAAGAAATATTCCTTACTCCTGTTCTTTCACAACATTAAAATAATCAGTATTTTCTTCATAATTTTCAGATTCTGCTTCTAGGTGTTGTTTTTCTATACTAGTGCATCTAATCTAATCTAATCTAATCTAATCTAATCTAATCTAATCTAATTCCTACTGTCTCCTATCAACTGGTTTGTTTTTGTTTTTTTTTTCAATGCCTCTTTTTACTAGAGGAGCATTAGCAACTGCAACCCTTTGAACCAGACAGTAAGAGCATCAGATCCTACAAGCAACCTCTGGCCTAAGCTGCTACAACTTTCATTTTACAAGTTAGACACGAGAGTAGGAAGAGGAACAGACAGGTGGAATGACCTGTCAGAGTTCCACAGTATGGAAACAGCAAAGTCAAAAATCAAATCTAAGCATCTAACTTCCAGTGTGTCGCTCCATCCATTTCTTTCTTTGCTGCTCTGAGATTTCTCTTTCATAGTACCTCTCTTTTTCAGAAAAATATTACTATACCTTGATACTATATCTACCATTTTTTCCTGTTTCAGAAGGAATGAGTAATAGGTTAGCCAGAACATCCACATCCATTTGAGTCTATCACCTCTGTAAAAAACTCCATCTGACCCTGCAAGATATTTCGGTATATGTTAAACTAATATATGTTAACTAACCATACTAGTGTACATGAAGTATACAATGCCAAGAATAGTGAAGCAATTACCTGCTAATCTCTAAACTCAGTACATTTTCCTTGTCCTTATGCAAGTATACTGCAGTACACAAAATGTGTAAATCAGGCCAGACCTGCTTGCCTGATGTTGTGTAGCCCTTTGAGATAGTCTAGTGCGAGCAAATCAGTTTCCTTAGCCAATGGCACACGAAAGCAGTGGGTCTGTCACTCACATCCAGTAACTTGGGATTCCTTCACTTACTGACAGAGTCTCTGTTAAAAGCTGGGCCAAAGCATAGCAGCTGTCCCTCAATGCCACACTTCCAATTTTTACAGTTCTGCTTTAATTCTCATGTAAACTGCAATAATATTTAGGTGCTTTGAGCATAAAATGTAATTGGAACTCATGTTTCAATTTTAGATTGTTTGCCCCTTATTACATTTTAGTGCTATCAAGAAGGTTTCTTCCTCTTCCACCCAAGGGTCTCTTTTTCCTATCTCTGTTTCTAGCATTATTAAAGCATTTATTTTTTTGCTTGTTATTCCTTTTCTATAAATGGTCATACTGCTTTAAAGAAACTACAGCTCTGTTCTAGTGTCTTTCTTCAACCTCCAGAGTACCATCAGAGACTTCAAAGTTACCTCACAAATATGTATTTACTTCTGTCTAGAAGAATGAGGACAATCAAGGAGCAAAAAGTTCTCAGCCTGGTAGGGCCACTGTTTAGCTGAAGAGGATGATGTTGAGTCTGTGCTTGACAAGTGGCAAGTGCCTAAAGTGAGTCAAGTGAAAGAGCAGCACCCATTAGGTCTGAGCATGCATCCTTGCAGCTTGGTGAGCTTCCCAGATGGATGTCTCACTGCCCCACTGCCGCGCCTGGAGTTATGTTCATTCTGAGACCACAGCACGCTTTTTTGGCCACACAGTGTTGCTACCATTTGTAAAGTAAACAAAGCAAGTGGCCATTTGACCCTGAATGACAAGAGCATGCATTAGTCATTGTACTACTCAAAGACAAGGTATTTGACTCTTAACTTGTTATATCTAGGGAAATAGAGAGCACTGCAGATGTAGCATTAGGGATCTTGCTCATCTCTGCAAGGGAGGGGCTTCAAAGTGGCGGAGATCAAAATTTTATCCCTTCAGGTGGTGGCTATGTGACACCGTGAAGGCAGTGGACACCATGAAGAAGTCCTGGCTCAGCTCCTGTCAAAGAGAAAAAAGCACTCGATCTAGTGGAACACAAACACATGGAACCACATCTAGTGCTTCCTTTTGGAAGCATTGCTTTTGGAATTAAGATTTTCAGCTTTAAAGAAAGCTGTAGGGTGGGGAGCAAAACTGGACGGATCTTGAGGCCTTCTAGGAGAAAAAAAAAAAGAAAAGGAAGGAATAAAAATTCATGTCTTGGACTAGTGACACCTACTGTAAATATTCTTGCAGGAGCAAGGCTGTGCACTGCTTCAGTGCATCCAGGTGAGAGGCCTCGTGAGAGGAAATTAAATCAGAACATTGCATTGTTTCTGTCCCACTAGGTTCAAATAGAGAAGAAGGCAAAACTTAAGAAGGGCATTTTATCCTGCTCCTCCCTGTTCCAACATGAGAATCATTGGCAGGCCAGCCTGTAAGAACTAGCTCTTTTGAAAATATATGGTGTGCCTTCCTGTGTGCCTTCCTAATGGGGCTTTTCCCTGAAGTCAGCAGGTTCTCGTGGCTTTCCCCATTGCCAAGTGCTGCAGCAAGGAGGATACTTTGCTCTAGAAAGCAGGCAAATCCCACACTGACTGTCTGCCAGCCCTACTTGGTTTAGCCCTCAAACACCCGTGGTGGGTGTGCATTTCCCTTGTTCTGATTGTCTGCAGGTCTAGCTTAAGCACTTGTTTGTGTTGAAATCTCCCTATCACTACAAGTTACATCCTTCAGTGGTTGTAATGCCGTGTCTCCTTATAATTTCATAAAAGGTTCATTGGTGGAGCTGATCCATACTTTAGGTTTTAACTCCATCAGCAAAAAAATCAAAATGGTTTGATAATACCAGGCCATTTCTTTTCAAATTATGAGTTTTGTAAGTTGCTGGTTTGGGGGTTTATATTTATGTCTGTGGAGGGGAGGGGAGGTAGACGTACCTATATTTGCATGTAAAAGTTTAAATTTTCAAATACTTTCAAAATTAAGCATTTTCATGTTTCAAATAAAAAAAAAAAATCCTTAAAAATGCTCCAACCTGAAACATAGCATTTTTAGTGCACTTTCCTGACCCTTCAATGCCAATTTTCTAAATAATCAGTCCAGATTAACCAGGTTAGCACAAGTGATCTGTTGTAATTTTTTTTTTCCACTTCCAGCAATTTGAAAAATTAGTGGTTTTCATAGCCATATCGAATTTTTTTTCCAATCTGCATGCCTTGTGGAAGGCATGCAGAGATCTGTGGTGAGATTTATGGTCTATGATGAACTGGGTGTTCATAAAGAAACCTTAAATCTGTGACTGTTGAAGTCCTACTGAGAAGAACTCAAGTCATGCATGCTCAGCAGCGCTCAGATTAATAATTATTTCCCCTTCATTGTTAAATTTCCAGATGACTGTTGCTTCCACTCCACTTTTTCTGCACATATTAAAGCCTTATTTTGAAAAGTACTGGAGCTACTTACATTCAAACCTAGGTCCCAGGCAAAGGGTGGTTTATGTATCTTCTGTTGACTTCAAGGGAACTGTTCATGCATATAAGCTTAAGCCTGTGCATGATCTTGGTGCTTCTAAAAAGACCTGCCCTCAGAAGAAACAAGTGACTTTGGCTGCTTTGTCTTTCTTGTGAAGCTGGAGCTTTGTGATGAGACACACTTCTTGCTTCAAAACTTTACAGTTTGTGAGCAAAATCCTGACAGTGTAAAAAGCAGTGATAGAGCTCATTCACTACCACAGAATGTTCTCCTGCTGTCATGAGTTTATAAATACTTGTCAGGATCTCTTATTTCGCAATACAGATGGAAACAGCTAGACAGAAGACCTGGTCTGAGATTTCTCATTCAGCCAGTGCTACGTACCAAATTTTTGTTAATGGAAAGAATTGAGGGGTTTAGTTTGTGTAACATTTGCTTATATAGCTTTAAGTTTATGATAATTTTTATTTATATTTATATTTTTCTCATTGTGCTTCTGAGTGCATGTATGCAATGCTGCCTTTGCTTTCACTATTTCGCAAATAAGCCTGAAATAGGATACTGAATTGTCCAAAAAGGTGAAGCCTCACCCTGGCTGCCCCCACAAACACAAACACAAAGTAGCAATGCTGAATGTGAACTCATTCTAAGAAGGGTGCTGTACTAAACCCTGACAAAGTTATTGGAAAGTATCACATTCATGTCAATCAATGCAGGGCAGTACTCTAACTCTGCCCTTCTGCTGACATTGGTATAATTTAGATCTCAGCATCTTTGTATCCACACATGCAGGTGAGACAGGCGTGTGTGCATGAGTGGAGCAGAAGCTATGGCCATGCACCCTCTTCTGTTTCCTTTCCTTACCACACAGAGTCTTAACTGCTGTGGGAAGTGTTACTTCCTTAAGGAAAAATCCTCCTAGTATTTTACATCATACTTGACAGGAACCCCTTCACCTTACAATTTCAAATGAATACATTGCATTAGAAATTTTTCATATTTCTTAAGCAACGTGTACCAAACAATGTTTCTCTTCATCAAATTGTTTGAATTTGCTATCAAAATAAGTAAATAAAAACATTAAGTGTAAATGACATTTCCCTATGGACATTCTCATAAAACAAACAAACAAACAAAACATGCAAACAAACCAAAAGCAAATAAAACCCAAGCAGCTGTCTGGCAAGGGGAAAATTGTATGGGTAAAAATATCTGCTTGCTTGATTCCACATGCAGCTGTTTTCCAGGGAATGGAAATGCTTCATTGTGGAGGCCTCTAACCTCATACAGGCAAAACCTGATTACGTGAGGCTGGATTGTGGAGCTGTAATATGTGTTGGCAAGCACTTTCTCAGCAGGTACAATGACCTAAGTAAATGCCCACCAACACAAAAAAGGTCCTCACAGTTCCACCTGCCTGTTGATATGCTTACGGAATGAATACTGGACTGAACTCCATTGTATACACACAAGTTAACAAACAGAAAGACCTAAATACAAGGAAATGGAGTAAGCATGGAGGCCTGAATATAGATTATTGCTGGGGTAGATTCAGTTATACAAAACATACATTCATGCAGCATGTTTGAGGGTTCATCCATGCACACAGGGCTGAACATGATCAAAATACAACAGTTTTTTCTAATTTTATGCCTTTCAACATATAAAAGTGCATGATTAAAATCAAATATATCCCTAAGGATTCAAACATTTAATTGGCGAACCTGTTTTTAGAATGTTTTATGTTTCTGAAAGGGGGCAGGGAAAATAAAGACACCATTAAGCTATGGTGTATGCAAACAGAAATGTGGACTGAAACTACTGGACATCAGTTATGATTGGAAAAAAACTTACTGGGAGCTAGGACAAGAATCACTTCAGCTCTTTGATAGTTTAATAATTTGAGATGTTTTACTATAATGAATTCTGGAATGGAGTATTGCCAATCCAAATGAACTGGCAGCAATGGCCTGAAAACAGTGCTAGGTGGAAGAGCCTTGTTCCACAGGTGCCTCACTGAGCTGCTTTGAATGTCAGTGCCTCTAAATGGTTCAGCATCTGGGTACAGCATGTACCTGGGAGGCTGTGGGCTTGCATGGTTCTTGCTAGCAGAATGGCTGGAGAATAAGACTTGTCCCTCAACATTCAGGTTAGGCCAAGTCTGTCTCTAGTCCTACACAAAAGTATCTTTCAGGAAAATGAGAGTGCAAGGGCCACCATATGTCAAAATTCTGTTATTGAAGTGGTTAGTTCTATGCTAGGGTTTTTTCATAGTCCTTCTTTTGTTGCCCCTGTATTACCTTGGTTTGATTTTTGATCATAAGCATTGCCCCCCATGGGAAAAAGTCTTGCTGACTGTTGATATGTTGTGTTTTCTGCTGAGTTGTTCCATCACGGCAGGAAAGGCTGGAATGCCCCTTGTCCTCCAAGACACATTCAAGTGGGAATATGGGGCACACTCTGTTTCATGTATTTTCACCACCTTCACTTCCCTGTCTTTTCTCTGCATTGGCATTTTACCCTGTTCACACTTGAGTGGAAATTGTCCATTGTTGTTCCCATTTATTTATTTTATTGCTTTGCTTATTTCAGAATCTCTCTTTATGCTGAACACAGCCTCTGCAGCACTTTTAATCAAGGAAAAATGAGTTTGTTCACATTTATGCTCCTTTATGATTTAGGCCCGATAAGAGATAGAGAATCCTTCCTCAAAAGTAGTTTTTTATATAATTAACTGCAATGGTTTAATAAAAAGGCCCAAAACTTTTTAGGCATTTTTCCTGTTACCATGAACTTTCTGCAAGGGTAGTATTAGATTTTGGCTAGAAAATTGTGTGGTTGCTACCTTTCCTGTTACTGTTCATCACCTTCCCAAGAAAAGGCCTAGCTCATGGAATCTTGTTGCTGTTTTTGTTAGAATACAACCTCTCATTTAAAATATTGCTTTGACCTCTTGTTCTCCAGCAGTATTCAGAGGTTTTACAATGACACTGAAGAAAGTCCAGAGTGTGATTTTATCAGATTGTTATCCCTGGATGGAGATCTGTAGGGGTAGCCTGCTTTCCTTGTGGCAGTAACCAAATACATATGTTGACAATGGAACTAATTTCTTTCTTTTGCAAAACTTCTGTGTGCTTTGAGAAATTTTGTGTATTGCTTGCTAATCAATTTTATGCTGAACAGGCATGTGTGTATGTGTAAAAAAAAGAGGAGAATAATAACTTACAGTATTCAAAAGTTGCAATATAGTAACTGTCCCAGACCACTTTTGGACTCCTTTATGTATGATGTAGTATTTTAGCATACTAATATGATGAAGGTCAATTTCTTTAGGTGTTCTTTTAGAAGCCCTCCTTTTCTCACTATCCGTGGATTCAGAGATAATACAACAAGGATGCTAGCACAGACTGTTTCAGCATTTAGCCTTTCACAGCACATGGTGCTTGATAATAGCATCCTGTTGATCTTTGTCCTCTGTATTAGGCTCTGTAAGAAGCTGTTAGGAAACAGTTTTAGTGCTGGGGACTGATGAAAGCATGGGATGCTGCTGTGTCTTTGTTTCAACCAGAGATTTTATGGAAGTATTAAAGGATTATTTCTTATCTCTGTCTAAATCTAAAGTTTCATTCCCCAATGCTATCAAACTAACACCTTTCTTTAGTGTAATACATACATGCCTTGCAAATATTTTAAAAGCAGTCATCTATCATGTGTTGTAACAGAAAGCTAACCATCGAGAAGCAGACTTCCTAGCTTATTCTCCAAGGGTGGAATTCAATTACGCAGAGGAACAAAACAAGGTTTATGTACCATCCAAGTCCCTCGTACTCCTGTTTGTGCTGACTTTTTACACACGGGTAAACTCTACCATAAAGAAACAATTTTTGGTGGTGTCTGAGTGCCACAGTCAATTAAATTTTGTCCGTAGGACGCTTGTCAGTATTGTGTGTGGAAGATAGGAGAGATGCCAAGTGGAGTTTTTTGCAACTCCTTCCTTTGCTCACTCCCTATTTCTCTTGCTAAGTCACAGTTTTCTGATATTTTCAGGCACTATGCTCTCCAGCTTGGAATCCCCACAAGGCTGAGTTTCATAACAAAATGCGTCCCTCATTCTTTTAAATTTGAGTAGACAGAAGAGGGCAAGGTGAGCAATATTTTTTTCCTTGCTGATCTTGTTGGGATGCTGAAGGTTTGCCAAAGATTACTTGAGGTTTCCATGAATAAGGTGTGAGTGAAGACTGCAGCAATTTGAAGTGATGTGAAGCAAAGTGGTGTGTTGGTTTTGTAGGTTTTTCTTCTTAATTCAGTGGAAAGTAGCACTATCCTAGTACCACTCCTGCAGCTGTTTGCGTCTTAGCAGCGTCACCTACTTAAAAATACTTGATATTATCCTCAGTAAACGACCTCATGTAGTCCAAAGCAATCTGTTGTTCCAAAAAGGTTCCCATCTCCTTGTAGAGAGTTTACAGCACCTTGCAGACCTGACACAGCCCTTGAAGTAAACAAATTTACTAAATTACCTCAAGGGTTTGGATAGGGAGCCCTATGGACTGCACAGGACAGGTAACACCATCAAAAGTATTCAATAATTACTGACAGTCAGCAGATCTTCATCTCCAGATCACTTGGGTGACTCTGAAAGTATTTATCCCTGGGCTGGCTGTACAATCTCAGCAGTACAGAGCACATAAATGGTACTCAATGAATAACATAAAAATTCCTCTAAGTACAAAAATACTTCTGTTCAGGAAAATTATAATGTTATACTTTTCTATTTTTTTGGTCAGTATCTTTTTTTAAGCATCCCTTTGTCTATAGTATTTTCTTAAAGTGCGAATATGTACTATGTGTCAAAATAAAATATTTATTGAATACATTTACTTTGTGTCTTTTGAGATTTGAGAGGATTCTGAAGTGCTTCTTTGTTGCACCTGTTGAGGCCATTTTACAGTCTCTCTTGGCTGGAGACAATGAAAATTTGAAGCTTTACAGTTCTGTAAAAAGAAATTGTTGAAGAGGACTTGAATTGAAATTGAACACAAGCATTCACTGTTGCTGGCACTCCAGGAACAAACACAGAAGCACTTAAATCCTCAAGGTGTGGATCCTTGTCTCTACCAGACCCAGTCCTCATTTGTGTGTGGGATGATATGAAACAGTACCGCATACTGATGGGTTCAACTTGTCCACGGATGCCTGAGGTGAACTATGGCTTTCCTGATATCCCCAGAGGAGGAAAAGCCCAGGGGTTGATTTTTTTGCTTCTCTCTTTCTTGCAATAACCCAACCAAGGAGAAGAGTGTGAGACAGTGGAGGATGGAGACTATCACACCACGACCCGCATCCCCCAGACACTAGAATGGTTTTGTAGATGACTGTGACATTACTGAAGGTATGGACCCTTATGACCTCTGGGAAGAAAAGGGAATGTACCTTTCCCCAATATCCAGGGAGTCTGCATGGTATCTAAGAAATTGAAGAAAATTCAGGCATTGGCAGAAGTTCAAAAAACCAGCCTTTGGTCCCCACAACTGGTCCTTCCTGTCAGGGAAATTTACTCGCAGGCAAGGAGCAAGCTGGTGTGCAGGCACAGACAGCAGCAGATTCTCATACTGGGCTTATCTCATAGAAAGTGATAAGTTTGATGCCAGCTCATCAGGAAGCAGGCAAGGCACCCTCCCAGAGCCTCAATGTCCATGTAAGCACCACCAGTGGGCACTGGAAGCTCAGACCTTGGCTTCATATGCAACTTCCCCTTGAGATGCCTGGTGCTGCAACTATTGCCATCTTCTGGCGTTGCTTCACAAGGTTCCCTCAGTCCTCACTCCATGGCTTTCCCTGAGTATCTGTTAAAAGGGGCAGCCATGAGGCATCTTAAGCCTCTTGCAAGAGGTGAAGGACAAACAAAGGCATTTTTTTCCAGTTATGTGCTGTAATTCAGATTAAAAATGTAGAACTTCAGGCACAGTTTCTTTTAAGGAGAATCTATGAATGACTAACTGGGCCTGTGTACAGACTCATAATCAAAGGCCTTGTGAATGGAGAGATTAAGTTGCATTTTAGCTCTCTTTGTGATTGGGTCCTTTGAATATGTAAGCATTAGATTATAAGGCCTAGAACAAATAAATCTAGGTGGTGATTCAGTTTAGGCTAGATGTCCTTCAGCTCCTACTGTAAGTGGTGAAGAGACCTACAGGCTCCCCTTGGACCTGGACCCACTCTGGATTTCTTTTGGTGGTTGCTCAGCTCCCCTTACTGTCTACATACAGAATCTGATGAGTGTCTTTTGTCAGAGTTACGTATGTGCCTGAAGCGAGTGGTGTCACAGTTCCATATATCTTTCCTGTATGAAGATTTAAAAGAACAGAGAACCTAGAAAATGCTAATTTCCTGCCTACCATATTTAAATTTCATATCTACTGGATTTAAATTAGGCACATAGGAATGACTGCCTCAAATAATCTAGTTTATACAGTTCAAACACACTTTTTTCAACCCAAGAGCCAATTCAACAACTATTTTTTTCCTCACCCTGCTACAGCCATTGCAACCATCAATAATACAATGCAATTATGCATAATCCAACACAGGACACCAGTTCTTTTACTGATAGAGTGGAATATTGACTGCCAGAGAATGGGAGTGAAGGTTTATGAAACTAAAGAGCACAAATAATGACTGGTCCTTCAAATGGTAATTCTAATTTCTAAAAAGGCAAAGAAATATCAACCCTTTATCATTTTGTATCATATCATACAGAAAGAAGTCTTGACATTATTTGAAAGCTGCTCAGAAGCTTCCACATGAGTTGTGCAAAAAAAGCTGCAGCTGACACATAAAATGTCTTTAAAACCAATTCAGCAACTGTGGCTAGATCCACTGGGATTGAATAAGGTAGTCTTTAATGATAGCCCCCCTGAAAAGTTATGGGTAGGCAGAATGTTTCCAGAGTTTGGCTAGACCTTGAGAGCTGTTTGTGAGGACAACCCTTTCATGTGCTGTAAATTGGATTTAGCCAGTTACAGGGATGAGCTTATGCAGTTACCTGTATGATCTGAACCAAAGTCCCTGAGTGGTTGATTTTGAAAAGTTTTAATATATGTGCACACTTTGCACGCAGAGACCTAATATTGAAATAAATACACTTCTGTGAGGTATTCAAGTTAAGCATGCCCACAAGCTTTTGTAAAAAGGGTCTGATGCTGTGAATATGTGCAGGAAATCTGTTTAGTACCTCCTCAGTTTACTTCAGTCAGAAACCATGTTAAAAAGTCTATCTGTATTGCTGTAGAATTACACTGTTAGCCGTATAAAAAAATAACATTTTCTCGCAAAAAAATTCCTGTTGTTTTAGCAGATTTATTTTCTTTGACAGAAAATGTATTGATCTGATCCTGAGAAAGTGAATGTAGTGCTCAACAGAACAGTTCCTGCCATATAATTTTGATGTTCATAAGGTTGTGTCATATTTCATATGAAAAGACTCTGTCAACTTCCACTGACTGTTGAATCTTAAAATGATTCATCCACACAAATATATTTTTTCAGAAAAGCTTCTGCAGCAGAAAACTGATTTCATTGCAAAATAACAATTTAATTAAACATATGTTTATTTTAGAAGTATGTACATCTCTATATATATTTTCTCTTTTTTGATTTTTTGGCTCCTATGGAAATACAATGTTTAGCATAATATGGAAAAGGAAATCCATTGGAAATAATATATTTTGAAGGACAAACTTGTAAAAGCACGTATTTCTGTATTTTAACTTTACTGTTTACTTATAACTAAAGAAATAATGAAAGTTCATGTGTGAAATGGTTATAATTGTCAACATTTCTCACTTCTGAATCATTCAAACTTTATATTTCCAATAATCTCGGTCCAAGTTTTATCTTCAGATTTTCATCTCAGTATACCTGGATGTTTTTTCCAGCCAGATTTCCCATGTACCAATGTAAAAATTGATTTCTATTCCTGCCTTTTACAATTTCTCTTGCTCTTCGTGGGAGGAACCATCCATAATAAACTAGGAGGGGAGAGACTGGTTCCACTGGCAGCAAATTAAGCTTTTCCAGTTAGCTCCCTGAAGTTAGAGGTTTCAGTCTCAAGGCATAATTACAGGTAAGGATGGCTATGCTGAGGTTGGTGTTAAGCCATTGGCTTCAGTGGGGACACATTTCCTCCTCAAATGTTTAATTTCAGTTATGTTTTAAGTATTTGTGTGAATAGATATATACAGACATGCACACACAAGAGGTTCCTCTCACTCATGTTTAATAGGGAAGAATGCAAGGCATGCTCAAAGTAAGAGTGCATAAATATGTTCTTTGGTTGTTTCTGTATTTCTACGTACAGATATAACTTGCAATGATATTTTCACCTTTTTTTTTTGTTGTTGTTGTTCTCACTCAGATTAAAAAAATAACAAACAAAACTTTTTTAGTAAAGAAAAAGACTTTCCCCAGCTTGTCTTTGACTGTGTTGGCAAGACCACTGTCTCACTCATGTGTGATGTTATATTTTCCCATGAAGCTTGGATAGGAGCTAAGCACAGAAACTTTAATTCATCTTTTAATCCTACACCAGTCAGTATTTTAGAAACTTATGGCCAAATTTACAATAGTAAATTGTGAATTATAAAGTGTTACAAAGTCCATTGCTGCATAAAGCCACCATTTCTCTAGAATAGATATCTTGCTATTTTGAAATCTTCTAGCCTTTAAACTAAGCTTACAGTTTTGTGACCTGCTTCATGTTCACATGTTGTAGTACTCAATTTGAAAGCTGGGCAGCTGGGAGGTGAGTGCAATTCAAATGTGTCAATCCAAGTGAGACCAATTTGGAAAATTGTACCCAGAAAAAGCCAAAATAATAGATTAAATCATAAATCATAGTTCTGGGAGTAACCTCAAAAATGTAGTCATGTTTTGATATCTGCTTTTAAAGAACAAAAGAAGGCCCGGTACATTAGTAAAATATCTTGATGTCGTTAAATTGGATTTAAAGTGGTGTAAAGACCTTGAAACAGTCTGATTGACTTCACTTTTGCTGACACTGACCCTGAGCTATGGATTTTCAAAATGAAGTACCATAAACCTCTGCAAGACATGAAGACCTGAAAATTCTAGCAGACATTTTCCATGAAATGTCTGCAGATGGAGACAAAAAAATATCCTGTCGGTATTTGGTGCACAGATAGTCTAATGCCAACTGCAGTAGCTGGATGAAGCCAAACCCACCATATTGATATGAATTCTAATCAATAATAAGGTGGAGCAGAGAAATATATCCCAATACTGACTAAGCCCTTCACTGCAGAATTTTCATTGCCATTTAGTGTCCATGATAAAGAATTTCAGTTCACAGATGCAAAAAACCTTTGAAGAGAATGATGCTACAAATTAGACAGCTCAGAACCACTGACCAAAATAAAAGCTACTCCTCCCCTAGATGTAACTTTTGAGGTTTCTTCCTTATTTAAGGGCTGTTCCCCTGTCATCATTCAAATTAGTGCCGAGGAAAAGTGCTGTGCTGCCCAAGAGGAAGGCTGTAGCTTTTTGCCAAGTGCTGTTATTCTAAGCAGCTTGGACATCTTCTGGTCCTGTTGAATTGTTATATGTTGTTTCCACAGACCTGCTAGGTCATGGATGCTCTTTGACTGTTCTCGTTTATTTTCAGTTGCTAAATCAGTTAAAAGAAGGAATGATATAACACTGTCCTAAGATCACTATTCCAAGTGAGCAATTGCTGCTGTAGTTGCCATAGGGATACTGAATGAATGCAGATGAGGTAGGAGATATCCAGAAGGCTCTGTGAACATGAGTTTCCCTTCAGCAGTCCAGTGTGACCAAAAGATGGGAGATTTCTGCACTTCCATAATGCTGGGCTGAAATGGCCATCTGGCTGTCAATGTGCTCCTTTGGCCGGAGACGTGGTCACCTTGCTCACCATTAAAAGTGGAACTTGGCCTCTTAGGTGGTTTTGGAAACATTGCCACAAGTTTCCTAGGAGCAATACTTAGAAACAGCTACTTGCTGTGAAGACTAAAATACCACCAATACTGCATTCATAATAAATCCACCAAGGAGAGATGTGGAAGCTGCATACATATGAGACCAACCGGTGTATTTGGGGACCGATAGAATCTAATTTTAATAAACTAATATTTGGAGAGAAATAGCTCCTCAACAGAGGAAGGAGCTATTATATAGAAGGTGTTCAACACTATGACAGAGACAAACAATCTTTCTATGGATAAGGACTGATAAGTGAGCTGCTTCTGAGTTCAACTTATTGATGACAAGAGATGAAAGTGGTCAGCTGCATGGACAATGGTGATCATTTTTAGTGTGACTGTGTATTTGCTTCTGTTCCAAACAGGACTAATCATGGAACTACTCATTATGAAAATAGCCTGTAAATGCAATGACTTCCTTACCTAAATATCCTCAGAAAACAGTGGTGAACTTACATGATAACTTGGTGACACACACTGACACTCACAAACTCTACCTTTGGAGCATCATTTGCTCCCCAACTGCTCATGGAAAGAGATGGATCTTATAGCCTTAGGCTCCTCAGATTTTTGCTTTCTCTGCAGAGAAAGACTGATGACATTAATGATGACAAGAATCAACTCTGTGCTCAGGTGCATATACACAGTTGTATGTAAGGTCTGAGTTTAGCACTAAATTATTTGGTTAAAAATACACAAATAAGCAGAGACTCAGATTGTACATTTTTTGATATGGACACAGATCTTAATTATTATGGCATGACTAGAGCCTTGGCTATTCTGAATGGATGTATTTCAGTTATCTCCAGTTAAATTGTAGTGATTTGCTTCAGGTCACTTACACTATCAGCTCAGACTTTCAGCCCCCAAAATGCAAATTTGTGCTGGGAAAAAAACACACTGGCTGGGTGTAGGCTGCAAATTTAATGCTATTTCCAAGTGATGTTATCCCAAGCACTGTGCATTGGATGCATTAACAGAGTAAGATACTCTTGAAAGGATTAACTCTAGATAGTATACCCAAGTTTGAGCCAGGATAATTAATTTGAAATAGTGAAAAGTATGAATGGGATTTTATGAGAACAGAAGTAAACATTCCCCAACTAAATGGAATGAATTAGCAGCCAAGGGGTAATCAGAAGACATGTGGTTCACTGATAAATAAATACACAAAATCTAACACATCTTGCTCAAGAGTGGACTAGATATATTCCCACTCACTGTCTGTCCTTCCTATTCACAGCACCTCGAAGCTTAAAGGTCTGAAACTTCTAAAATGTCTTCTAAAACTTCTAAGATGTCCTCCCCCTCCTCATTTTTAGGTATTTTATGGTATTATAAACACTATGAATTAGTACCTTTCAAAGTTGTCTGATGGAGGTTAATTAATCCCTTTTAAACCACTCAAGACTTAATTGAAATAAACAAACATTATCATATCTATCTTCCAGCTGAAGGACATGAATCACAGAGAAGTTAAGTTGCTTCTAAAGCCATAAAACAAGTCAGTAGGAAAATCAGGAGGAGAGGTAAGCAGCCCTGGACTTCTAGACTCCCACTGTAATGATTACATTAGCCTGACTTCCTAGAACCAGTATGTCTGAATGAGATAATTTTATTCAAAAGACTTCTCAATTATATTCACATTTAGGCTTAGTTCCAGCGTTGCTGTAGCCAGTGGAAAAACAGCAGCAGAAGATTTTGGTGCTAATGTATCCTTTTCAGTGAAAGGGAAGGCTACTGTGAGACAGTGTGGGTGAAATCTTTTTCCTGATGGGGTATTTTTTTTTAATGTTGGCAGGTGTTAATATTATAAACTTGCAAGAAAGGCCAGGTGCTGTTTTCCGGTATGATCTCAGCTTCCTTGTAAATGAGCCTTGAGCACACCTCCGATTTCCGTGGCCAGGCACGCCTCCCTCTGCCGCTCTCTGCGCCCTCCAGCCTCGCCATGTCCCCAGCCACGGATAACAGGCAGAGAAGGATGGGTAACACCCGATGCAAGAAGGGTCACTTGACCATTCCTTGCTGTTGCTGCAGACCGTCCCCTGCTTTCCAGTGCCTGGTGACAGTGAAGGGAAGCCAGGCGGGCAGACAAGCGAGGAGGAGAGCTGCTGTCACGCATGGGTGGTGATGCAGCTCCTGCCTGGGGACTGATGGAGGGGGAAGGCCCCTGAGATCTGGTGACCCCAGCCAGCAGCAAGCAGGGTATGCTGCAGGTTCCTCAGGGACAGTGGCCTCTGCAGGATTTATGCAGGGTACCTAGCCTCAAACTAACCCTTGGGGCTGCACAGTAGGCTGAAATACCATGGGCAACAGCTTTCTGAGTGATGCTGAACATACCCACCATCACCCCAAGGAGCAAAACCATACCAGGGCAGGTCTACCAGGCCTTCCTCCTGCTCTCCCCCTGAGGCAAAGGGATAACCATCTGTGTACCACTCTGATATGTCAGCACTAAACACCCAGTTTGTACATGACACGCTTTATCTACCGTTCTGTACACAGCCTATTGACACATGACAGTGGCAGCAGGACCTCAGCGATTTTCCTGATTTCTCCTGTTTATTCCTGGTTTCCACTGGCACAAGACAAATGGATCATTGCTTTTTAGGCATGTCTCTGTAAAAAGGCAGCTTTTTACAGAGTAACTGGACCAGCAGTGGATAAAGAAAGAGCTTACATTTAATTTTTGCTTGAAAAATATCAGTGATGAAAAGACCTTGTGCTAAACTGCTGTGATGGTAGACTTTCACCCTGCTGTGAGTAGTTTAGACCAGACAATTGAATAACCCTTACTATTAAGAGCAGATTTAAAATATCTTAATCAATGCAATCATACACACAGAAATTTCAGTGTAGTTGTAATCCTCATTAGCACATGACACCATGCCTAATTTCACCTGCAATTACCTGGATAGACCGTGTAATTATGCCATATAGTTACTTGTGCATTTTATAAATGAAGTTATGTGTCTGCAGCTCAAGATGATGTAGCTCTTTCATGTCAACCAAAGTCTTCTGGTGCATCTTCAACCATACACGTGTTCTTGTTATTTAAAAGCAAGGGCCAGAAATTGAAAAAAGTCAACCAAGAGTGCAAGAAAAAAATTAAACATTTTGGTTTAGGCAGGGAATTCTGCTTTAGGAAGTTAGGATCAACTGATGGAATTTATTGGCAGAAGCTTGTTTAGAACCTGTAAACTATTATAAATTAAACCTGGTTGGTATCTATTAAACCTCTTAATATGCTCTAGGCTCTCTCTGAAGGCATAAAGATATGAACAAATAGGAAATTCCCAGGCAGGAAATAATGCCAGGCCATGTTCTCAACTGTATCTAAATCTACTCAGTGCAGCAAATAGCAGGAATTACACTGGTGTCAGTTATAATTCCCAAATACATTGTGATAATCTCTTTCAGTCTCCAGAGGTTTACAGTATAGAACTTATCATAGTTTACACTATGGAAAAGCAAGACTACCTCTAGAAGCCAGCTGTGTCAACTCTGGCTGCTGGACTCCTGCCCAAATTGTATAGGCAGTGCACAGATAAAGACAAAAGGCCTGATAGGCCATTGCCTTGTATCTTACCCTGCCCTCTAATTGTATTTGTTCAAACAGAGGCAGGTATAAAATGCCACAGGTCTGGTTGAATTGGTCTGCAGTCCCATGCAGGGAGTGAGAGCAGTGTCTTAAAACCAACTGATGCTGCAATAATTTTTCATTAAAAAAAAAAAAAAAAAAAAAAAAAAAAAAAAAAAAAAAAAAGAAAAAAAACTATATTAAAAATATATTTCATATGACCTCACTCAAAACATTTTATTCTGGGTTAGCATCTTTTAATCATTTTATTGTTTTTTCAACAAGAAGAAAGCAGTTTTATAACAAAAGCAGTTAGAGAAAAGAATTCAGCTGGAATAAAACCTGCCAAGAGGAAATGCAGTCATTCAGTAATGCAGCGAAACAAAGTCAAATTCACACCATGTTTTCCTCATCCCAAATACAAGGTATGTGCCAAAACAAATTTAGGTGATTAATATGCTCACCAGTGGTGCCAGGTCAGCTTTATTTTTAGTAAGTAACACAGCCCTTAAGTTCCTAGAAAACAAAGCCCATCGCAGGGAGTGCAAGCTCAGCCCTAAACACATGGGACAAAGGGCAAGGTAAATGGAGAGGGATGCCACCTACAGAGCTTTAATCCCAACCACTGCCTCAGCCTTTAGAAAATTATGCAGCTCTAATGGGTGCACTTTCCCTGGAAGGTGTGAGTAGCCCCCTTGTTCCTTGTGTCTCTTCTAATGGTTGCAGGTTGCTCTCTGTTAGGGGCAAGGATATTTGGACAAAATAATGAGAGAAAATATACAGAGGAAATGCCCAGAGACAGAAATTGCAATACCTTGTCTATACAGCCTGACAGTTAATGTCAATCTAGAAATCTTAACATCTGGCTTTGCGAATGGGCTCTTGGTAGCCCACTAAAGAAAAATGAAGCAAGGTACCCCCATCATCAGTGTTCTCTTGGGTGCTAAATCAGATCAGAGTCAGCTGAACCCAAAACTTCTTTTATTAAAAGGACATTGTGGCAGTCTTAAACCCAGTGCTAGTCAGTATATTCTCAAAAATATTGGTAACATATTCGTAGAGACATAAAATCTAAGGCAAACTATTTTGCCATTTTTGTGAACATCTATTTATAATTATGCTCCAGAATTTCTGAGCAATTTTGCTCCCAAATCAGATTACAATTTCCTTTTTTTTTTAAATGGCCAAGGCTGATATTTAAAAAGGTGTTTTAAGTGTTTTCTCCTTAAACAGTTTTAAAAACGTATCCAAGGTCCTGTTTTTTCATGTAGAAATAAGAGTTTACAGTATTGTACTGGATAAAGTTTACAATGAAATCTCTTGTCCTTAAATCTGTGGCAAAGTGACAAGATCTATTTCGTGCAGTAATTTAAATTTGTAGATCTCCAAGCCCTTGAGGAAAGGGGCTGTAATCATCAACACTGATGACTACTGATGATGGGGAACCTCAGGAGATAAAGGGATTCAGTGAAGGTCATCCAGCACACCAAGAGCTGAACTGCACCCTGCTCTCCTTGGAGCTAGGCCAACACTCGATCCCATGGGTGCTGCTGTGCTGCTGCTTTCACAAGTTGATATATATACTTTCTTGCTTCAGGTAGTTTGGGCCTAGGAGTGCAGCACTCAGCTGGACTGAATTCATGCACGTCCTCCCCACCCTGTCCCATGCTGTCTTTTTTCCTCTCCCCTGACATTTTCTGTGTCTGCGATAATTTTTTTACAAGGATTTGCTGGAAGCAGTGATTGAAAATGGGAAAGTACTCCAAAGGCTGTAATAAACAAAAGCCATCATTTGGGTTTAATTGATGTATTCATTACCTTGTTTTGCATAAAAATCCTCGTGTTCAGCTCCCTTCTATCATGGGTAAACAGGTCATACCATCTCTTTCATAAATGTCCAGATTTACCAGATAATTTTCCTTCCCTTATTTCCTTCTGGAAGGTTGCTCCAGAGCCTTTCTGATGCAGGAGGTAGAAACTGTCTGTTGTCAGCTTACTCATAACTGACAAAACCCCACAACTAGACCATGTGTTTCCATGCCAGCATTGTCCTTTGGGTTAAACACGTTCCTAAGCTTTATGTGTCTCTGAGTGTATGCCCCCCACCAGACCCAGACTAAGTTTGCTATACTGAGCAAGAGAAGATATATAGTGCATTAGTCTAATGAATGCAGGGCAAAAAACCAACTTCCTTCTGCTCCCCTTATCTCTAGCTAAATACTATTTAGATGGCTTAAGTAAGATAGACACTATGTAGTGGTTCTTGGCTCTGTTGTGCTGCGCATGGACTGCTTAGATCTCCATGGGAGATGGCAAAAGGGAGATCTTGAAGGAGTTTGGGATTACCACGATTATCATCCTACTCTCCAATTAGGATTTTTTCAGGCTGAATCAATGTCCTTCCTCTACCACCCTGACATGACACCCAAGGATGGATCCCTGTGTCCCCTGGATTGCCCTCTGTGGGTCCTCACAGTAGTTAAATGCCACTGTCCCCTTTATATGCTGCTCATTGAAGGTTTTCTGAAGCTAACTTGGAGATCCTGCTACTTTGAGACATGCTCCAGATTCATTCTGAGAATATTCTCCAGTCATTTCTCTCTCCCTTTCCTCTGGATGACTTAAGAATCTGTGCAGCTCTGTGCTATGGCATTTGTTACAAATTCAGTATATCTAATACACAATATTTTCTTTGAGAAATTTGCTTTTGAAGTTATTTGTTTTCTGTCAATGCCTTTGATGGATTTCTAGCTCTCACTCTCATGTGCTGAGGTAGAGGTAACTTTTGCACTGAGTATCTGCAGCTCTGTATTGGAGAGCTGTATACTTTTTCCTGACCAAATTCTATGTAAGAAGGTAAATATATCTCCCTTATTTCTTATTCCACCGGACATTTCCTTGACATTGCAATGCTGATTATTTGATTTACTTCTTGTTTTCCTTCTGCCTTCTAATAGCACATCTGAGTTGCAAGGGAAGGAGTCTTCAGTCTGCTCTTTGAAACAACTGGCTACTCACCTCATGGTGTTGCTGAGCTCTCCTTCCATCTTTTTTTGTAGACTCTTTGGACTCCACCATCAATTCAGTTTGGACGCTGCAAAAAACAAGTATTGAACTATAGAGTCCATGATTATATGAGCTCTGCCCCAGCAAATTTTTAAGAAGCTACAGATAAACAGAAAATTTTGCTAAATTAGGATTTACCTGATGAGAATTTCAGGATTCACAAAATGGTGAATCACAGCAAAACTTAGATAGGCCTGCCTTCTTGTTCTAAGGAGGCTGGGAGTTATTAAAGAGCAATTATTTTTTAGAATAGAAAACCAACTTTCCAGCATAAATTCCTTGTACCTAGTATACAAATCCAAGCCAGCATTTGTCTGACTAACCAATCATCAGATCCTTGGTAGAAGATGAGCTTTTGCTTTTTCTTTTCAATGTATTGCTTAGCAGCATTACTAAGAGGAAGAATGAAAAAGGAAAAAATGGAAAAAGGAAAAAAACCCCACATGTCACTTCAAAAATACCTCAAACCATCAAAAGATACATGTTCCTCTTAACAGTAAAGAATATTTTGGGGTAAACAAAAAGAGTTTCTGGAAAGCCACACTATTGTTATGACAAGGCTATCAATCCAAAGTAGGACCCATCTAATATTATATACATATCTGTGGTGTAGGTATCTCAACTGCAGGTATCCACAGCTTAACAAGTCATTCCAGGCTTCCTCTGAGTCCACAGAAGGCAAAACAAGCACACGGAGGCTGTGATTCATTGCATCTACTGTAGGTCTACAATAAGTGATATAAATTATGTCTTGTGTACCTGATTCCTGATTCCTTCCACTGACTGTAAAGAAAAACTAGCCTAGATGTAGGTATCTGTACCTTGTAGGCCTTTGAAGGTACATGGAGTGGGTGCCAGATCAGACTCACAGTGTGTTTAAGTACAAGGAGATTCAAAAGGAAAATCTAGGGGCAGGAAAAGCAATCAAACATAGGCAAGAAATGTTAGGTAACTGAAGACATTATCAGGTTGATCCCTAATTAGTCAGAAAAAACAAGGCATTACAGCTTGGACCATCTGACTGTACAAAATTAGTATGATGGATATACTAAAGAGAGAGAAGAACAGTGTTAGTAAAAGACTACAAAACAAGCATCTCCCTTCATACCTGCAGCCATACTTTTACCTCATTATTAGTATTTTTGGCAAGAATTAACTGAAGTCTGAATTTGAACCTTCAGGACAAAATTTTGCATTTCCATTGAATCCACAGAGTGTCTTTAGCTGATCCAATGCAAGTTAAACCACCTCACATCTAGATGGATTTGAAATGTTCTGCTGTTAGTGAAGGTACAGCTTTTGATCTGCGTAAAATCCCCCATGGTCAGTTTTTGTCTTGACATAGGTTCTTTTCTCATTTATCCTCCAAAAGTGGTTCTGCTCCTCTTAGGGTGGTGGCACCAGAGAGGTCCCTTTGGAAGGGAGACCAGGGAGAAGCTCTTGAGGTATGTGTCACATGGTCATAGAGTTCACCACTGAATTTATCCCTGAGTCTGAAAAAAGAAATGGGTTATTAATTAGGGAACTGCCCTGCAATTTACTACCTCATAGGCAATAACCTTAGCAGGATTCTGGAAATATTAATGCAAACTACTGGATTGTTTTTAAATGTCTTCAGACCACCTGCACAGATGTCATGCAACATAGAAGTACATGGAAGCTTGAATTTATATTAAGAGATTTAACTTGTTTTTCCCTAAAAAGTAAAAGTAGTCACAATAGGTTTTCTTCCAGAAAATAATTAACTCAGTCTTAATTTGTGTTTCAGTTTGAACTGATGGCTGTTTACAGTGTGTTCTTCTCTATAAAACCTCTCAAAGAATTTCATAATTCCAGAATGGCTTTTTTTTATTGACACCATTTTCCCAGAGTACTCTTTTCTTCATGATTTGGCTACTGTTCTAGATAATTTATTTTTATTGACAGTGAAACTACTCCATTTGTTTGACTTTTTCAAACATTAGGTGCTATATATGTGGTTTAAACTGTCAAGGTTTCCTCATATCCTCATGAAATCATCCCATTCACCTCTCTAGGAAAAGTCAGGTCAGATCTGGCATTTGTTGCTCTCAAGGAGAAAAAGAGAAGAAATGGTAGCACCACGTTATTGGAATTGCTGTTTCTGACTTTACAGCTGTCACTACTGAGGACTCAGGGAAGATGAGCAAGGACAACCACCCTCCATGTTATTGTCCCAAGGTTTCTTCCAGAAAAATTATGATGTAATCTTGAATCAAAAATGATTTCTTACCAGTCTTTTCAATGATTCACTACTGAACTATAGTATAACACTGTCAAGTTTTGGGCATCTTGCAGAGCATTTGTGAATCAAGGATATCCAGTGGAAAAGCAAGGCATACTGAGGATGTGGGATAAGCAGCCAGTGACGATGGCTGCCTGTGATTTTGGTGGATGGGATTTGGTGTCTGCAATGGTTCTCTGTTTCTCAAACTCAAACCTCTAGCTGGAATCCAGAAAATTGGATCTGGCTCTTCAGGGAAGGTGGAAAAACAGCTTTAGAAAACAGAGTAGGTTCATCAGCTGTAGATAACAGTGATTTTTTTTTCTTATATTTTTCAATATCCTTGTTCATGAGGCCACCACAAGCTCTTATTAGGCACAGACCAATGGGCATGGGACAATTAATTAAGAGTGTCAGAAAGTTCATCTCATCTCATCTCATTTAACAACCACTCCGATCACGCACGTAACTTTCTACTGGGGAAAGGCTGTAAATTATTAAAAATTAAGAAAACAGTTGAGTTTTGAGGGTTATCACTAGAAATTAGATTGCATTTTTCTTTCGTTAAAAGTTATTAAAAATAATAATTTGTTTTGTGTTGCTCAGATACTTACTATCAAGAGAATTGTTTCTTGCAGATAAGGCATCAATTACTTGATGATTTTTGCTCCTTTTAAATCAGCAACTGATAAGCATTATTAGATGGAGAATCAGAGGAAGCCTTAAAGATATGATCTACATCCTATGCACCTGTGCCTAACCCAAATGGAGAAAATTTTAAAAAATCCCAAGAAAAGAATATGTACAATGAGAAATAAGATCCATATTTTACTTTCTGTTTTATATCTTTGTAATCTTGATTAGTACTCAGTTTGATGGACTAGAGCTACTGCAATTCCTCTCGTGTTTTCTATATTTTTTTCTGTTCTCCATCTGAGAAGGATGCACTGGGAATGCAGGCCTGGACCTACATTTCACACAAATTAATATAGCTCACTGAAATCTACAGACCTACAATATTCCAAGCTGCTAAGGATCTTTTCTAACATCTTATTTATATATTTTCAGGATGAACATAATATCTTCATTCATATTAAAGTATAGAGTTCATCATAGCACTAATCTCTAAGACACAGGCCTGCCTATCTTCTGTGATAAAGGAATTACATTTCTTCTCTTGTGATGATAAAAATCTACTATTCCTGGGAAGATGGTTTGATGGAACCTAAATAAATTGATCATACCCTACTCTGTGGTAGGAATTGAAGAGGTGTGACTGCTGACCTAACCATGGAAAGAGATCTCTGGTGTTATTGCAGTAAAGACAGCAAGACTCTGCTGGTGTCACTCACAGGTGGATAGTGTTGGTTTTATTATGTGTGTGTGGGATTGACCCTGGTCGGATGCCAGAGGGCCACCAAAGCACTATCACTCCCCTCCTGGACAGTGGGGAGAAAATAAAAGGAAAGCCTCATGGGTCGAAATAAGGACAGGGGGAGATCACTCACCTCTTACCCTCATGGGCAAAACTTAATCAAACCTTAAGATACCTACACCTAGCCCTCCCTTCTTCCAGCCTCAACTTCACTCTTGATTTTCTGTACCTTTAGTTCCCCCTCTACCATAACATTGCCCCAATACAAACCCAATACAATGACAAAAAAAAAAAAATTTACAAGTTTGTTACTGTTATTGTGGTCATGAAAAATGTGTGGATCAAGAATGGGTTACCAATAAATTGCCACAATATGTATTGTAAAAAATGTAATAATTTCCAGTAGGCAGAGTTCAGCCCTGTCACAAGATTTAACTCAGCCCACTGTTTGTTCCTGATTTTTCCTGAAGCCTGTCAAACATGGAGAGGGAACAAACAATGTTCCCAGCTCAGAGGTTTGGTATCTCTCAGCTTTCTTCTTTCTACCCTCTTTTTCAGGGACCTCAGACTGTACTAACAAGACACAGATATGTTAAGTCACCAAAACAGAGGTGTTCCCTTATTCATATGGTTGATTGTGGAACTCTGCCAAGTTCCTTGTTGGAGGCTGTATGACATGCTCCTCAAGTGTTGGGAAAGCATGGGATCAGGAATACTGGACAGAAATTTCTGCCTATTTGATGGAAGAGGGAGGTATGGTCTGTTGAGATCAAAATGCTGAATAATGTTGGTGCAAAGAAGTGGTTCTCAGGCAGTGGCTTGCAGGCATCATTGTGCCTTAAAACTGGGACTAAGAGCAAAGTATAAATTGCCTGCAGCACATCAACCTACTCAGCAGTTTTACCCACGGCCAAGTCACAGGTCTCTGGCTTAACCAGTAAATATTCAGCCTCTTTTGAAGAGACTGTGAATATAATGTATGAAATTATCACTTTTCAAATAAATATTTATTTATTTTTAGGCTCCTGAGTGCACTTTCTCTTTTTTATTGATATTACTTCACACTTCTAATGCCTGAAATATTTCCAGCTGTAATTACAAAGGGGAACATTTCTTTGTTGTTTCTGTCTGAGTTTTATGGTCTGGATAGCATTTAGCCATAGTTAGTGTCTGCCATTTCTAATTATTATTTACTGTTTATGTTACAACGGGAGAGTGTGAGAACTGGACAGCCAATCCATCAGATGGATTTGCCAGAAGTGCATGTAAAAAGCTTTGCTCCAGGCGATTGTTGAGGATTTCTCCAAGTCATCGCTGCCAGGAGTGCAGTCAGGGTCCCTGAGTGCACAGTGCAAGCTGCCACAGATAGAGCCACATCGTTGGGCAGGGAGGTGAAAGCAACAGGGTGGCTCCCGGAAAGGTGGAGGAAGAGGGAGTCTAAAACAATTTAGGGTTTTCTTGCTAAACCATACTTTGAGAAATAGAGAGTCAGAAATGTTGATTTGCCCTGCAGGGCAATCCTGAGGGACAGCTGTGGAAAAGGGGCTTGGAGAAGGCAACACAGGTAAATTGTTTTGCCTGGCATATGAACTTGCCTTTACCACTAGAAATGGGAATAAAACGTAGCTCCTCATATTCCTGGCTCAGCACATTACTCAGTGGCACTGTCCTATTTGCTCAGCTTTCCAAAATGGCTGTGCTCACCTCGCCATCCCCAGCCCTCAGTGAAGTAACAAGCCACCTACAATATTTTTTCTGCCCCAGTTTCTTTAAAAAAAAAAAAAATCACAACACCGCCAACCACTTTTGCACAGCAGTCTCGGTCGTCTTTCACTATGCTGGTCCATCCAGCCTGTTATTTAAGTTCTCCCTGAAAAAAATCCCACCACTTTCTTCCACAGTGCCCACACAAAGTGAGTCAATGTTCTTTTCCATTCATCTTGGAGAGACCAGGATTGCATCCAACACATTTACTCAAAAAAAAAAGAAAAAAAAAAAAGAAAAAAAAAAGACAAAAAGGAAGAAGCATGGGTAAAACCCTTAGGACAATCATATAAATCAGCTGAATAGTTGCACAACTGTGCTTCTACAACCCTTAATCTTCCTCATTCACACCTCCCCTACTATCAAACATACTATGTGGACCCAGGTAGTAGCTATTAACTTTGTGCATAACAGAATATTAAAAAACCCAAACATAGTAGCAACTTTTTTTTCCCATGTGATTATGCTTTTCTTTCCAAGATGGGTTACCCAGTTAGAATAAGAAAGTTCCTTTCTCCACCCCTATAGAAGTCCATGTCCTGGGTGGTGGTTCCACATCTGCACAGCTGTCAGAGTACAGGCCTCAAGGACTCAGACAGCAATACAAAAGCCTAATTTCTGTGATACAGATCTTGTTTGTTTCTGTATTGTGCTTTCTGGATGTTGCATGTCAGCAAGTTTCAGATCTCAGCCGGACTTTAACAGCCCAGATGCATCTTCATGGGGTTTCTGAAAGGTAGAAGCAAGACTTATCCCTGTTTTACACCTAGGCTGTTTTTGTGCCTCTTCCTTCAGAAAACCAGAAGAAAAAGCAGGACCATCTTTGAAACATGGCACGGGAAGACAGAAGGAGCTTCTGTGAGCCTCAGCGCCAGTGCTCCATGGTTAGCAGCAGGATGCTGGCTGAGGGGAACATCTCTGTGGAGTGTGACCTGCCTGGTGCCATGGCTCCAGCTCCTGGGGTGGCAAAGGCATCTGTGCTGTGCCCAGCAAAAGCAGGGAGCTTGGTAGGTACTGTTTGGCACACTGCAACTCTCTAACCTCCTCAGCACATAGCTGCTGGCTGAACAGCATTTCTGAAAAAAAAACCCCAAAACAAACCACACCCAAAGACACAACAAGCTGTTTATTTACAAATTTCTAAAATTTATGAATTTTAGGTACCCAACTTTTCTTGCAAAATGCATTTGGGTAAAAAAGAATGGTAGTGTAAACATGGAGATGTCAAAGCAGTCTGCTCAGAAAACTTACATTCTATTAAATTCTGCAAAACCCTTTCTGTAGAAAGCCCCTGTGAAGATGGGGCTTCTTCCATTTTCTGGGTAATTATGATAGATAATAAATTTTCAACTTGCTTGAAATTAAATTAAATTGTACAAGAGATTTCAGTGAGACTGGAATTTAGACTCATGGTCTGGACAGCACTGGTTTTGACAGACATAGCTTTCCTGGTATTCCAAGAACAGTGTTGTTGTTGAGGTTTTCACAATTCAGAATAATATAATGCCAATTGTTTAAAAAAAGCTTAAAGCTGAAAATAATTTGCTATTTTTAAAACAAATACTCTGACCCCTTGTCTTTGTATTAAGTCACAAAGACAAAATAAATGTGAACCATTCTTCTGCTGTCAATAGTTAGAGAAACTGTATCTGAATATGCCTAAAGTTATACCAAGGTCCAAGATATGCTCATGAAAACACAGAGTGCAAAAATGTTATGCTAACTGATTATTTCTGCAGTTAAGAACATGTTGCTGGATTTTCAGAGACAACATGCTTGTGTTAAAGGAATCTATGTGCCACTGCTCTGTAGAACTCACCTCTGTGTAGAGGACCCCATGCAACACTTCTGAATTGTGTTTTAAGGATGAAGTCTTGCACATGTCTCCAACTGAGCAGGAAGGAAGATTTCATCTTCTTCCATAAGAGACTTCTTGAGTGATTGCCAATAAAAGAGTGAGAAAGCCTACAGCAAGCCAGGGCTGAAATGGTTTAAGAGTAAATAGGTCAGGTGTGAGCTCCTCTGAACTGCCAGCTGGTTTCACCCACTGGAGTACTCTGAGCTTTGCACTGGATCTGTACTTTGGGTTAGCACTGAAGTGTGAGTGAATCACAGGGAAATGATAATCCACAACTCGAAAACAGAAGGAAGGAGTCCTGCCAAACAGGAATAATTGGCTGCAGGCATGAGCTTTCCCCAGACTCCGGGTAATTCATTTCTGCAGAATGGCACTACAAAAGCGTCAACATAAATTTGACATTCTTATGGAAAACCACCTCTAGGTGGAAGTGTTGACCCTGCAGACAGAGATGAGATCATAAATATCTATGTGGCAGGAGTGATGGCAACATTTTTTTTAAACTACTTCCTCTGATATTTTGCTTGAAACTGTAATTAGATGAGGTGTCTTGAGATTTATACACCTGTGAGCAGGTTGCAAAGCTCACTGGAGCCAGGAATTTGTTTCTCTCTGGGCCCTGATCCAGTGACTATGGTTCAGAGAAGCACTTCAAAGGACATTAGCCTGGGTGAATGCAGCAGCAAAGGTGCATTTTTGGTTTTAAACACATGCTTATGTGCAGTCCCCAGACAGTGCATGCTATCTTGACCGTGTTTTGGTTGACATTGCAGCCTAAACCTGTTCTTCTTGGCTTACTCAGTGCCACAGAAAGTGTTGATTTTAACTGGGCAAAACAAGAACACTGTTGCTACTTTCTCTTTCCCTCTTTAGAGAACAAATTGTGAACTCCTGACTCCATATGTGAGTAAGTCATTCAAAGGATGAGTCCTGTACTTCAGCTGCTGCAGATTTTAAGCGCTATGTAAGACTAGATACTGTTTTTATTAACTGCTTTGCTGAGTGAAGGTGTGGTTCAGAAGGGATCAGAAACCATCCTTCTCAGACTGATTTCTGCACAGATCTGAGAGTAAGACAGACTGTTCAGTTCACTTTTCCAGATGATTGTTGCACTTCTTCCTTTCTTTCCAGATGCCCCACCTGCCCCTTGCCCTTTTAATGCTTTAATAACAGTAAGTAATTTCAGAAAAGTTTTATTTTCTTTATTTATCTTTCTATTTTTGTTTTATACTGAAACCTGATAAGGGCTTCTTTTGGATTGGGCCAATATTTTCATAAACAGCTAAATGACACTGGAGTACAGCTAAGCACTATTTTTTGACAGATATGTTTTATTTACTGTCAAACCCATAGTTTATATCAACTGAACATGTCTCACTGACCATTTGTCATGCAGCAGAGAGTCTAGAAGGGAGGTGAGATTGTTGCTGGTACATCTTAGAGCTCTGTGGTTACAGCTTGTACCTACCTACAGGAACAGTGGTTCAACTCTGCTTTCCACCTGAGTGAATTTGCTTGTGTCTTTCACCCATCTGATGAGTGCCATAAATGCTGTACTACCAGGGACCCTAAGTGCAGCCTTAGTGATCACTACTGGTAGCTCTGTTCCCCACTGTCTGAAATAATCCTTCAAATGGGAGAGCAAGGTTAAGCTGAGAGCAAGGTTAAGCTGAAAGTGAAATGCTGATAGAATAACTTTGGATGTGAATTCATGGCCAAACAGTAAAGCTTGTGCTGAATGCTTTGAGCATTGCCTGAGCCTCTAGGAAGGGCTGTGCCATTAATGCAGCACCTAGACAGCACTTCCACCAGCATAGTTACTCCTCACTAACTTCCAGTGAAGGACTGTTTAGTTTTCTCATCATCACCATCATGCCTTAAAATATGTTTCCCAGATGCCATTGAATTGTGTCCTGTAAAGGTGTTTATGTATATGTGATGACCCCGTCAATGACAGAACTGACTTCCATCTGCACTGGATGAGATCTTAATTAATCCAGGCATAAACCAGTGTAAGTAATTTGTTCTTCAGAGGGAAGTGGCCAAAAGACAAAGAGAGAGAGCTAAGCCAGAAAGCAAATGTTCTCAGAGACGGGTCAGCTCTCCAAAGAGAGATGAGAGTTGCTGGACCCCAAATAAATATTTTTTAGCCCGCTAGTAAAGGAGGATATATGATGTTCATGTATTTTTTATCTTTATATGTATGCTTATGTATACATAGATAAGTATGTAAGTGTATTCACTATGTCTCTCTCTCTCTCTCTCTAGATTTGCACAAACATAAAGATTATTTCCCTAATCAATATAAGCCCAGATCTATTACAAAGCCTCAGCCATTTCATTAACACCTTTATACTTTCCATGATGATGTACCCAGCTGTGATGGTTTGTGGGACAGGGAGATGGTGTTACTTGGCTGAGCTCAGCTCTCTCTGCCAGGAGAAATGAGGAAGGTTCACTATTGGTGAACTCCACATGCCAGCTTCTCCCAGTGCACTTCTCATTGAGATTGCCCACTGGTCCTGTCAGAGCCAAATGTGGATGCCTCATGCAAGAATGGAGCTGGGAAAGAACTTTTATCACCTCTACCATACAGAAAACTAAAAATGTTTAATATATGCTGTTATTTTGAAGTTAAGACTAGATGACCAGCAGAAAAATAAGGTTCTTCTTAGTAATGGGTTGTGCATGTAACCTTTCCTTCCAGGCACAAGCCTTTGCACTCTGTTTTATACAAAACATATAATTTTCTCATAATCTCCTCAAGTATCAAGTACAAGAAAATGGCTTTTTGCTCACAGGGTAGCTCACTGATTGATTATGTGTTCATACAGGGTCAAAGTCTCATCTTCTTTGTACCACTGTAAACTGCATGAATTGCCACAACCTTTATAGAGGAATTTCACTTTACTGTTAATCTTTGTTATCATTAAAATATTTGGACTAGTCACCACAGATTTCTTGTAGTTAGTCTGGAAATTTCAGGTTTTATTTTATTTTTTTTTTAATCTAGTTAGCTAAATGATCAAGAAAGAAGCTCAAAGATGCAGCTGCACACTTGGACTTGTGCTTTGGATTCCAGCACCTTTTTGCACCCTCTCTTTATTAGGGGAAAAAAAATCTAAATGGCAGAGCACTGTATCCTGCAAGCATTTCATTCCACCCACACAGTCCTTTTTCTTTAAAACAGTGGCTTATTCCCAACTGGAAAGGCAGCAGTCTAGCTAGAAGACAGGTTATGTTCAAGAGAGAAAGGAAGGAGGTAGCTGAATCATAGCAATTTAACTCTGGCTGGGTAGATGCAAATCCAGCCACTGGTTGCTGCTATCACAAGCATAGTATGATTTTGGATACAGGGAATGGCATATTGTTCTGGGTAATGAAGGCTAGAGGTCAGAGCAGGCTATGCATTTGCCTCTATTGCGTGCACTCCAGCAGGTGCAATATTCATTGCCTCTGTTCTGTGCACAGCCATCTCTAGCATTACTAATGAAATGTCAAATCATATTTTTATTTACCTCCTTTCTTCATCACCTGCAAATAGCCACACTGACAACCCCCAAACCAATCATTTGTGGGTTTCTAAGGATGCCATCAGTAAAAGTCAGTCATCAGTAAGGAGCAAGGCTTTCTCGAAATAAAATAAATAGGTTCATTTAAGCTTTTCATAAAACAAATGTTGCAACAAAATTAATTTGTCCAGCATTAGTCATCACCCTTTCAGCATGTTAATACTGCTTCTTCTGGAAGAAACCAGATTTCTGAGGGGTTGAAAATATCCTCTGTTACACTCAGCACTCACAAAGGGCAGAAAAGGCACACTTCTGAGTGTGTCATATTAACATGCTTCACTGTCCTGCATGTCCAAGTCATGCAGGCTGGTTTTGGTCATAGATCAGTTGTTATTATTTTCCCATGAGTAGCTACTTATACCTGCTGTCTTGTCAAAATCTTTGCTGCAACGGGCAGGAGGATGGCTCTTTTTTTTTTGTGTTGATTTGCCCCAGAACCAGGCGGCTTCTAAGGAACATAAGTATCTAAGAAAAACTGTCTCTTCAAGAATGTGGTAGAGCTCTCATCACTGGAGTTTTTTAAGATGCGATAGCTCAGAGTGCTACATAATCCTATTTATGCTCCCTTTCCCTCAAAAGATTGGACCAGGTGACCTTGCAAGGTCCCTTCCAACTTTGGCTGTTCTGTAATTCTGTGATCCTGTGATTTGGTCCGAGTGTACGATTGCACCAGAAACCTTCCAACAGAAGCTGTATTTGGTCAGTTTCATACCCAGACTGTTTCTCATGTTACGCAGGCTGTGCTAGTAGGTGTGGAAATGGATCAATGGAGGAATCTTCCCTAGGCTCATCCCCTCAGACTCCTTCCTTCTGTTCCTTTCCCCTGGAGTTTGGCTTTTGCTTTTTATGTTGAGAGGTTTCTAGGGAAGAGGGTGTTTTGATTGCAGGGAGTTGCTTGGGAGGCAGAAATTGCTGTTTTAGGGCTCTTGGTCACTCCATGGGAGCACTAGGTTTGTGCTGCCTATGAGCAGCAGTGAGCTCACCAGTAGTTATCTCCAGTAGCTGAGACATGGTCTTCTCAACACTGAATGGCCTCAGGTGTACTCATGGGGATGGAAGTTTACTTGGAGCTCTTGGGTAGGACATGTTGCTGTTTTTCCCATCATTTTACCCCTGAATGTCACTTTTCCAACAGACTGATGACAATGGGTGGTGTTTGGGGCTCTTGTTTCCTTTGCAGATATGGGACATGAGAAAGGCAATATTTTCTCCCAGGATAAATGCAATCTGTCTGTGCCTACAGGTCTCTCTTTGATTACAATTAATTAATCACAAGTACCTGTTAGAATTGTGCCAAGAATGCTCTAATCAGAGAAGCACCCAGTCAAAGGACAGACACATAGAGACAATTTAGAGGAAAGCCAGGCATTATGTTACACTTTGTGGAGGAGCTATTGCAAGAGCAAATAGTATTTTGATCTTTTCAGGGGGCATATTTTTGGAAGCCTACAGAGAATGTCCACCAGGATTAGAAAAGTGCTTCATATTTTCTGCTGAAGAGGATGTTCGTCCTCTCAGCTTTTTCTTCAACACCTGTTGTTTTTCCAATCTATGCCAATCTAGCTCCTGCTCAGAATTAATGTGGTAGGTAGGAGAGAAACAACAACTTTCTGTCAAGGTGTGCTGAGGAAGTTCACCTCAGTTATATTTCAAAGCGTCTCAAACTTTTGAATGAAGTACTGGTTCCTTAAAGGCATTTAGACACATCTCTGTGTTTTTTGTGTTTTGGGGTTTTTTTGGGGGGTGTGTGTGGTAGGTTTTTTGTTTGTTTGTTTGTTTGTTTGTTTTGTGTGTGTGTGTGTGTGTGGTTGTTTTGTTTTGTTTGGTGTTTGTGTGTTTTGGTTGTTTGTGTTTTTTGTTTTTTGTTTTTTTTTTTTTTTTTTTTTTTTTTTTTTTTTTTTTGTTGTTGTTGTTGTTGGTTGTTTTTTTTTTTTCTGTCCAAGAACATGTAGAACATGGATGATGTTTGATACTTATATTCCTTTGGTCTTTCAGTTTCTCTGTCCTGGAAACAGAGTCTTGCTAGGTGGACACTTGAGGAAGGGGAAGCAAAACTTTGATTAATAACTTACCACATTGTGATAGGTTGGAAAAAGATGGTTTGAGGCTTACTTACAGCTCCTGCTCAGAGGCAGTGTGTTCTCTTCTTTGAGATCAAAGCATTAGTCTCATAATTGATAATTTTAAATGTAATCCTGTGAGGGCTTTAAAGATTTGTATAGATTATCTGTATGTCCTTTCAGATGCAGAATTTCATGATCATTGACCTAAACTGCTTTTAAAATCACTATGCTGTTCCTCAGCATTGCAGATACATTTCATGAGCTCTGATTTGTCCTCTGTCACATCACAGGTTTGCTTAGGAAGAGACTTAACTATAGTAGAGACTTAAGCACTTCTGCCCAAGTGCAGACCCATAAGTGCCTGGGATTGCTCTGAGCACCTGTCCCGGAAAGTTACCAGCAATAGCAAACTTTCTCACCAACTCCCTGAGATTCTTGCTTCTGAGCATGGAAACTCTTCTAAGAAGCCTTGGAAAAGGTCATGGTGTGCTTTTCAGAAAAGAAGTGTCAGTAATCTGATATTTGGCAAGCTGAAATTTCTGTGGAAATATGACACCTAAAACACATTCCATGGTGCTTCAAGACATTTTTCTTCCAATGATTTTACTCTTCATTAGACAGCCAAATAAGTTTCAGGCTCTGGATCCTAGCACATTAAGTAGTGTTACTAAGAAGAAACACAATATGAAACATTAACATACTTGCCGCAGGCTTATTTACTGTGAAGTTCCTGCATCTGTGTGCTCAGATTCATCCAAAATCTGGATCCTCTTTGTACAGACCTCAAGGCTTTATTGATGGACCGCAGCTGACCTGTTAGCTCACAGAGACAATCAGCATCAATGTCTACAATGCACATGCTCCCCTTTGAGAGGTGTCTTGCCTAAAGCTTTAAAAACTGAACAGGTGACCTCAACTGACCCTACTTTCTCCAAGTCAGAAGTTTCATGTCCAACATGTCCCATGGATGGAAAATGAAATAGAATGATGAAACATTAGAGTGATGGCCTTTTCATGACAGAAATACTAAAGTTTGAATTTGGTCTTTTTCTGTAATTAGAGAACCAGAATGAATTTCAAAATCTCATATTAAAGGGAATATCAGTTATTCTTCTGGTTATCTTAGAAAGAAAAATCAAAATTTTTTTTTTTCCTCAAAGTGCTTATATGCAGCTCCATTCCTAATGTATGATTCTATCAAATTTCAACAGCCTAGCATGATGGGAAAGTGGAAATCAGTTGTGTAAGTCATTCATCCTGATGAATACATCTGTATTATCTTACACTGGACTTCTTGGTGGCTCAAAGGATGGCTTGCTGTGTGGGAGACATCAAAAAATTCAACATTGCAGTTCTAGTTCAATGCATTATTTGATTCTAAGGACTCTGTTGCTGAGGGTCTCTCTCTCGGGACGGTGGGGAGGGAAGCTTTTCTTTTGTGCTTTTCCTCAGGAGAGCCAGTTTGGTTGGAACAGCTGCTAAAATTATTAATCCACCAACTGACTGGTCATATGACTTCACAGAGACCGGTTATTATTCACGTGCAATGTGCTCTTGCTTTCCTTCTCCATGCTCTGCGTTATGCACATCTGACATCAGTACTGCAGCTGTATTACACTGAATGCTTCATACCTTAAGGCCTCACTTCTAATTACTGAAAAAAAGAGATCTCTCTCACATATGTTGGAAAGGCAGAAAGGCTGTAGTCCTGTATGAGCTCTGATGAGGTTTTACCTGTTCCTCAGGCTCCCTGTGCTCTGGTCAGCAGCAGACTGCTTACACATTATACACTGTATTTTTATTGTCTATCAGATTAGTGCAACCCTTTATTCCTAAGACCCAAGAATTTCAAGGTGCTCCACAGACTAGCCATGGTTGGACACATCCACTCTATGGCTGCCTGTCTTGAATGGACCTGAGATGTTCATGTCTTCAGTATCTTGAGATATAGAGTTCTTTAACAATGGTCAGGGTAAAACACTCTGGATGTGTGATGTCTGGAGATGGCTGTACTTCTTCCTTGGGGGTCATGAATACAGTCATGCTGGGTCTGACAGGATGGTTGAGGAGGACAAGACAATGGCATATTACCACCTCAACAAGAGAGGCAAACAGCTTTCCAGAACACCAAGATAGGAGCACATTACATTGGTAGCGCAATCTTTGCACAAAGATTTTGGTACTTTTGGTTAGGACTTCTGGGAAGTTTCAGAAGCAGGCTTGGTCTGTGCTAATGTACAAATCTGGATGGTACAGCCTCGCTGTAGGACACACAGGAACGAGACAGGGAGTGCATCAGAGAGGCTGCGTGATCTCTCCAAGCAAGAGAGAGACCCCGGTTTATTTTTCTAATTTTTATTATACTTTCTCAGATGTGCCCACCTCAGAGGTGGGACCCTTGGGAACCATTGGTCCGTTCTAGAGACTACTACAGAAGTCCCTCCTCTGGGAACAGATGTGGAAAACACACAATAGTTTACATTGCATGTCTTTGTGTATGGAAACCGTGCTTGGGAATGGAATTTCTTAAACTAAAACAGGCAGGACGAGCATGGCAACAGTACAGAGAGGAGAAAGATTGAGATTTGCTCATACCATTTATATTCTGGTCATTACAAGGCTCAATAATCCTCTTCCTGGGCAAGAGTGACATAGGCAGTCAGGAATGCAGAGCTTGTTCTGTAGTATAATATTGACCACCTGATGGGTTGAGATGTGGGGGAATGTCTACTCTTTCCTCCAAAGCACATGGCAGGGGCCACTGTGGGAGACACCTGTTGGGCTGGATGCATCACCAGGTTGTTCCACATGGGCAGCTGTGGTGTCCCTCTGAAAGGCAGCGAGCCCTGCACTCTGCCATTCAGTGTCCCCTCCTTCTCTCCTCTGGGAACATCTTCACAGCCTGTCACAAGGGTGACCAAGGGAAAACCAGATGGATCACTAAACAGCTCTCTGAATTCTTGAAAAAGAAGTGGGTTTTTAAAATACTGAGCTATTAAGCAGCAATACCCAACGCATTTAAAGCAGAGTTCAGCTTTTAACCATTCCAAGATAGCTCTGCAAGGCAAACACAGCACTATTTCCTCCATACTTCACAAGGAAGGAAATTACAGCACAAGTGACATAGCTGAAGTTTCAAGCTTGGTGAATATCAGAGAAGGGATTAGTACTTTTGCTCCTAACTACCAAAACTGGTATTTTGCTCTTCAAGGCAACAATGCCTCCAAGGCTTTTTGTTGCAGAATGAACAAAGCTAATGCAACTTTAATAACGTGTATGTATATTTTATGCCTTCGCCATAAGGACATGGGTTTCTTCAGCTATATGATTTTGACATATAGCTGATAGTGGTGCAGATGTAATGCAATGATATGGTCATGTCATAAAATCTGTAAGAGAAGAGGTTTTTCCCTCACTGTGCATCTGATTGCTTTCGTAGCATCTTGTACCTGGACTTGGGGTGGGGATGTTCTTATTTACCTGGATCTGAATTCCTTGAGTTAAACAAATGTTAATTTTGCTGCCATGTTAGTTTGTTCCCATTTTTTATATCAGAGGTCCTCACTTCTGAACAGATTACACATACTGAAATATGCCAGTTTGTCCTGCTCTGTAAGTAAACACGTTTACAATGGGCTGGGATTTTTTCCTGGCCTGACTGGGGCACAAAGAGGAACTTATAGATAGTATTTTTATCTCCTGAGCAAAATGTAGCTGGAGATTTTTTTGGGAAGAGGTAGTTTTTTCCTCTTCAATGCACTGAGGGAGTTAGGTATCAAAGAGTGTGTGTACATAGATATGAAAATGGATGTACCCTACTTTCTGTTGGCAGCGTCAGACCTGCTTAACACTGGGTAAATGTCTCTGTGTAACAGCTAGAGAAATATTAAAGTGTGGGTGAAATATCTGCATGCAGTAAAAACAGGGGAGTCACCTTTAAATTCAGGATCCGAGTTTCCAAATAGAGTTTGCTGGAAAAACACCGTCAGATTTGGCACCGGAGATTTCTCCAGTGGGGAGTTGTGTGTGAAATGGAATGCACAGTAGGGCTGGGGAGCCATTCCTCTCTACCTAGATACAGAGAATGAGATTTCCGAAACGGAGCCCTCAGCGGTGCCGGGGTAGGGCAGTAGGTTTGTCAGCCTGCAGAGCCAGCCTGCCGGCGTGGGATCGCTCTGTAGCTAGCATCACAGGCGGGGAAAAAATCTTCCCTTCCGTGGCTCATGGGTAGGGATAGGGGCCATCTAGTGGGGAGAGAAATTCACAGCTGAGAGTCTCTCCATTTCAGTTCCCGGTCTCGCTGCCTCCCTGGTACAGCCTCTGCACGCCGGCACATGAGTTAGACGTAAATAATTCTCCTCTGTTTCCAGGAATGAACAGTAAGAGTCAAGTCCGTGGAAATAACCAGCGATACTTACACTAATGGCACTCAGATTGCAATAGTATCAGGAGACCTTCACAGAAACCGGGAACTGTTTTTTTTCCTTTGCTTCAGAAGGGCCCTGCTGATGTGAAAATAAAGCCAGACTACTATGTGTGCCCCCTCAATATTTCGTGTCACATCACTTCAGTAAACTACTTGCATTTAGTCTAGGACCTGAAGTGTCAGCTTAGTTTAGAAAAGCTGTTTCCTATGTTCACATGGTGGGTTTATGCTGAGTTGTCTTCAAGGGGCACAGGGAACTGGCATACATCACATAATGATATGTATTTGTTTTTTATCAAAGCCTGAGTCTTTACTTCTATTTCTTTTTGTTTTTAA
Organism: Phylloscopus collybita; assembly: GCA_027886175.1. Lineage (NCBI taxonomy): Eukaryota > Metazoa > Chordata > Aves > Passeriformes > Phylloscopidae > Phylloscopus > Phylloscopus collybita. The sequence continues at coordinate 20,989,448 of JAJNNQ010000024.1, forward strand.
GTCTGAAGGTTCCTATAAGGCTGCTCTATGCTAAAAATGAGTTAATTTTCCATTTCTAAAATAGCTTGTCCCCACCCAGCACCCTCTACTCCTCCATTTGATGAGTGCTCCTATAATAAACTCACTGAAACTTGTTCCAAAAGGCTGTGCTTTCATAGGAACAATACTCAGTCTCATGTAACAAATATCTATATTAAAATCCATAGATTGAATCTAGATAAAATGCAGTCACTGTGACAGCTGACAGCAAGAAGATCCCCTATGCCTTGCCGTGGTGAATCACCCTTTGCAGGTGAATCTGTGTCCCAGGTGCTTTGCCTTCAATACAGCTGTATGGAAGAAATACTGCTGGGAAGGAGGGAAGGAAGGCACTTTTGTTTCAGGTGCCACACAGAAAAAAAATCTACCAAAACTGACATGCACAAATAGAAATTGACTCCCCTCCAATTGCTATGATCATTAAACTGCATCATCAGCTTTCATGACTGGGTCCTGCTGCTGGAGTATATGGCTGACATTGGCCACAATCTGAGGTTGTTGCCTTAGAAGGGGGCAATTGTAGCTTTGCTGCCAGTGTAAAGCTAGTCCCACAATGTGCATTCCTCCACCTCCATCACCCTTCTTCCTCCCTTCTCCTAGGTGAGAGGCTAAGAAGCACCTCTGGACTGGCTCCTTCAAGTACAGGAGCCAGGGAGCAAAAGATCCTGTTTCCTGGAGCTGGAGAGAACTCATCATCCAGAGGAGGCAAAGCCCTGGAAGTCTGTATCTTGGGCCTGCTTGGGTCATGGAGACAATTTCCTTGGTCTGCTAAGAGAATAAAGCTACTCACATAGGGTAGTGGGAGATACCAGAGTTAGTGTTATCCATGGAAGGGTAAAATAATTTTTGGTGGTGCTGCTGAGACTCTGGTGGGGTGTGTGGGCTTCCCACACAGTGGGGCAGCCTCCCGTGAGCCAGTTGGACACTCCAGCCTGCAATGAATGCAATCTGTAGCATCAAGGTCACCTTGGAGAAAATAATAGAGCTGGACAGATGAGGATGTTTACTGACAACATGAATGTATCGGGTGGTGATCCCATTTCTAAGAAAAGTCTTCCCCAGCTCTTGCTTTCCACTGAACACTGAAGCCATGCAGGATTTGAATAAGGCCCTTGAGCATTTCCCCATTGGCATTGTCCCAGCAGTGCTCTGAAGTAAGAGCAAAATCTAACCTGAGCCATCATGTGGGCAGTTTTGATAAGACTTCAATAATCCTATGAAATCCCCCCAAAAGGAATGACTTATTGATGACAAAGTTTTTCTCCCACAGCACTTGATTCTTATGACAATTAATACTGCTGATTATATGGCAATTGTATGATGTAAATATATACTTCAAAGTACCAGCCTTTAAGGTAATATTTCCTTATTCATTTTACTGTTCATGAGGGGGGTGGAATGCAGTGAGAACCAAGGAAACTGGTATTTGATGCTCTGCTGTTGTCACAGTCTTTCACAGTTTCTGAGACAGTGTCAGACCATTTAGATCAGTGAGCTCTGCTGCATGGGAATTCCCCTGTGAACTGGTTCCCTCACGGCCTCTCTCACATTCGTGGCTCACTATGCAGCAAACATAAGCCCTGTCTAACAGGGTCATATATTCAGAAACTTTCCAAGTGGATTCCTGGAAAGTATCTAGTAGATGTGTCATACTTATTTGTATATTAGCTTGACCTTATTTGTTGTTTCTGACTTCACAATATATTTAGGAAATCAAATTATGCAAAGTGCTGGAAATGAAAGCAAATCTGAATGAACTACAATCCCTGGTTTCAAAAGTCCGTAAATTCCTTAAGAACTTGTGTAATACAAAATATGTATACGTCATCCCATAGGCTATGATACATTTGCCTACACTTTGGTCTATTTATGTTTCTGGAAATGGAGCATCCCACCAAGTACCTGATGCAGTGATTTTCTGCTGTAGAAATGACCACACAGCCTTTAAATGAATCACTTGCATCTCTGCTGCCACCACGAGACTCACACTCTGATGGACTAACATCTCTTTTGGAAGCCAAACCACATATCCAAGTTACTCATGCTAGAGTTGTAGCTCCTGTGAGAAACTAACACCTTTTCCCTCCTGACTGCATTGGCATCAACGGCCTGGCCCTCAGGAGGCTTCGACAAAGTGTCCTCCAGAACAGCAGAAAGGAGGCAGGAGATGGTCTTTCACCTTCAGCTGTTCCCAAAGCCGTGTGGTACTGCTGCAGTCAGTCAGGATGGAGGCAGAGGGAGTTGTGGTCGCAGAGAGGGTGATAGCAGCAGATGAGAGCTGTCCTGATGGCAGCTGCTGAGGAGTGTGGGCAGGGGCTTGGGACCTTGTTGGGCTTCCTTGGATGTCCTGCCTTAGGTCCTGAGGCCCTCTGGCCATGACAGGGACCAGAGCTGGCCAAGGACACCAGCCTGGCCTACTGCTGCATTCATCTCTCCTCCTTGCTTCCCAAAAGGCCATGCCACCCACAGCCCACTCTCCAGCTCGATGGAGCCTGGGCAGCCTGTGCTTCCCGACATGCACCCTGGCCCAGCCTTGTAACTCCATTACCTCACTGTGCTGCAGGGCTTGAATGCTGCAATTGTTCCCATCCCACAAAGGCAGGATGGAAAACAGGGAATGTAACAGGGAAGGCCTGGCCCAAGTTTAGTTTTTATAACTCCACTTCAATTTTTTTTTTTTAAATGAGATTTTATTGAAATGCTCAGAGGGGCAGGAAAGACATCTCTGGGCTTTGCATAAAACCCTGACCACGTCCCTTTTTGGGGGTTGATCAAGATAACTCATGGCTTTTCTCAATCTCTGCCTGCATGTTTTAGTTGGTGCAAAAGTGAAATTGTCATTGTTTTTTACCATGTCATTGTTCTTACCATGCCACGCTAAAAAACAGCCCAATAACCTGGTGGGGGGAATCCTAATTATGCTGGCACAAGCATAATTTAATTCAGATTGCTATAACAACAAGCAGTGTCCATGCTCTCTGTAATCATGTTAAGGCCTATACACAAAATAATTAGCATCTTTATGTTTGGTAAATAGAGGTCTGCTCCAGGTCAGCCTCAATGAGGACATGGCATTGTTAGAAGGCTAGGCCTTTTACAGCTTGTGCAGAATGGGCATTTGCAAATAAACTGCTGCTGGAAAGGACAAAAGGAGGACTTGATTGTCCAGGAAGCACCTCCACTTGCCTCTTACCCGGTTTTTATTCCCCTTTGGAAGAAAAATAATAATTCCTTTATTCAAGCTCAAGGAATCAAAGGAAACTGCATATAATAGACATGCTCTCTGCTCAGTTTCCTTTTCACAGCCAGGCATGATCCAACAGGCTTCTAGAAAGTCAAGGCTGTATTCCTGCAGCCCTGAATCTGACAAAAGGCAGGGGCATTTGTTTGTTTATTTATTAAAAGTTTCTATGGTCGTTTGGCCAGGAACAGACCTGCCAGTATTTCAGGTGGTTCAGAGAACTCAGAAAATGATCCCACAAATAAGCAAGAGCTGTGGTCCAAAGCACCCCAGCCACTTCTGTGTTTATGTATCTAGTGGGTTTGCACGGCCTGGGTTTTGGTAGTGGTGGGGCCACAGGGGTTGTTTCTGTGCGAAGCTGCCAGAAGCCTCCTCCATGTCCAGCAGAGCCAGTCCCTGATGGCTCTGAGACAGAAGTGCCACTGGCTGAGGCTGGGCCAATTAGAAATGGTGGTAACACCTCTGTGATAACAGGTTTGAGAGCATGAAAACAAATTTATTGCACAGAAGTAATTGTGACCAGGGAAGAGCAGAGTGAGAATAAGTGAGAGGACAACTCTACAGACCCCAAGGTCAGTGCAGAAGGGGGAGCAGGAGGTGCTCCAGGCGCTGGAGCTGGGATTCCCCTGCAGCCCATGGTGCAGCCCATGGTGAGGCAGCTGCATCCCTGCAGCCCGTGGGGATCCAGGGGGATGCAGAGATCCACCTGCAGCCTGGGGAGGAGAGCCAGGCCAGAGCAGGTGGGTGCCTGAGAGACGGCTGTGACCCTGTGGGAGGCCCAGGCTGGAACAGGGTCCTGGCAGGGACCTGCACGCCTGTGAAGAGAGGAGCCCACACCAGAGCAGGTTTCCTGGTAGGACTTGTGACTCTGTGGGGGACCCAAGCTGGAGCAGCCTGTCCTTGAGGGACTGCACCCCATGGAAAAGTGACCCATGCAGCAGTCTGGGGAGGAATGTTGCCCACAGGATGTTATCACGCTGGAGAAGTTCATGGAGAACTGTCTCCCCTGGGAGGGTCTCCACAATGGAGCAGGGGAAGGATTCCTCTCCCTGAGCAGCAGCAGAAACAGAACTGACCATAACCCACATTCCTGTCTCCCTGTGCTGCTGGTGGGGAGGAGCTAGAGCTAGGAAGGAGGGAGGTGTGGAGGGAAAGTGTTTTTAAGATTTCTTTCAGTTCTCATTACCCTACTCTGATTTTGTTAGTAATAAATTCAATTAATATCCCCAAGTTTGTTTTGCCCAGACTGATTTGGTGAGTGATGTCTCTCTGTCCTAATCTCAACCCATGAACTCTCTGTTACGTTTGCTCTTCCCTGTCCAGTTGCAGAGGGGAGTGACAGAGAGACTTTGGTGGGTGCTGGTGTCCATTGTTGTTACTTACATCTATTTATTAGAATCAATTGATATTTTCCAGTGAAAAATGACCCTACTTTATATTTGTAGAAAAAGAAGTTACTGCACTGCACTCTTCAAGTATTTTGTAATAGTGCCATGAAAATCCTTATCCTTCCAGCTTGATTCCAAAATTGACATAGCATCTCAAACATTTTACCTTGCAGTTCTTATAAGCAGAAAAAGTTCAGTAATAACATTAATAAAGGGTAATCAATTAAATTGCATGAAGTTCTCTGGAAACTCTCACAGAAACCTACGTTGAGGTCCATTGACACATTACTGAAATTTCAGTTGTATCTGGTCAGTATACTATGCATGTGTGTTTCAGTACAACAAAGTTGGTCTGCTCCATCAAATTAAGAGACAATTCTTTCAGTCAGATGGAATCATATGTATTAACATCAACAACCTGCAGACCAGCCTGGTATGTGGATACTCTTGAGTGCAGAGCTAGGGATAGTTTAACAGCATTTACTATGTGTTTCTCTGGATCATGGAAAAAGCTCTTTTCCTTTAGGAAGGACAAGTGCCCTTTCCCCACAGAAGTCCTCTCTCTTTCCTGTGCCACGTTCCTGAAGCAGAGAAGTTTTTTGGGAAATTTCCAGCATAGTTCCTGTTATCCTTAGGGCTTATACATCTCTTTTTAAAAAATATTTTAATTTTTTTATTATTACTATTTTTTGGGATAGTTAATCTCTAGTCTCCTATGGTTGGTAATTTCACCCCAAATATAATACTGAATGCAGTCAAAGAGGCATCATGATGGCCAGGCAGAGCTTACTTCCTCTAGGCACACTCTTTCTATAGAACCTTAAGAAACCTCCCTATGAAACGCTGCCTGCCCAACCAACACTTTGTTTATTTGGTGCTTTCTGAAAGTTGGTGAAAGCCAGTGGGTCAAGGGAGGTGATCCTGCCCCTCCACTCAGCCCTACTGAGGGCACAGCTGGTGTGCTGTGCCCAGTTCTGAGCAAGAGAGGACAAGAGAGACAAGAAGCTCCTGGAGAGAGTCCAGCAGAGGCCACAAAGATTATTTGGGGTCTGGAGCATCTCTTATAAGAACAGACTGCAGGAGATGGGCCTGTTTAATCCAGATCTCAATAACACATGTGAATATCTCAAAGGCGGGTGTCGGGAGGATGGTGCCAGACTTGTTTGGGTGGTGCCCAGTGACAGGACAAGGAGCGATGGCCATAAACTGAAACACAGAAAGTTTCACCTCAACGGGAGGAAGAACTGCTTTATGTTGAGAGTGGCAGAACACTGGAACGGGCTGCCCAGGGAAGTCATTGAGTCTCCCTCTCTGGAGACATCCAAACTCACCTTGTCTTTCCTCTGTAACCTGCTCGGGGAGGAGGTGGAGGCGGGGAGAGGTGTGGACTGGCTTATTTCCAGACATACCTTCCAACACTAAAAATTCTGTGATTCTGTTTTTGGACAAATGTGAATTTTTAAAAGTGTGTGTAACAGAATCATTTGGGGCATTTCTAGGCAAGATGGGAGAATACTTCCTTAACCAAACTAGAAAAAGCTAAAATTACACTTTCAAGTTACACTGAAAAAAAACACAACAAGCCAAAAAACAAACCAAAACACAACAACAACAACAACCCACAACAACAAAACAAAACAAAAACCCCACACAAACAAAACACAAACAAACAAACAAAACCACAAAAAGCTCCTGAAACCCAAGTACACACACATAAAAAAACCCCAAACCAACAAAACCAAACCAAAAAAACCCACCCAAACCCAACCAAAAACTACAAAAGGCTTTTAAAAAGTGAAATTGTGGGGGTTTTTTGGGTGGTTGTTTTCTTTTTTATTTTAAATAAATTTGTTATCTCAATTTGTTTCGAAGACAAAAGTTTTTCTGTGAAATCAAAAGTTTTCCTTTTGATTTCACAGAAAAAAAAATCTTCTCCTGTTTTTTTTTTTTTTTTTTCCTTTGCTATAAAAAAAACCAACCCAACAAACCGTAGTCATCCAGGCAATTCTGCATTCCCTCCGTCGTCGGAAGTCCCCTGCGCTCACCCGTGCGCGCTCCCGGTAGCGGCGCTGCTGTGAACGCGCAGCGCTGCAGGTGCCGCGGCGGCCGCCAGAGGGCAGAGCGGGCGCGGCGCTGGGCCGTGCCTGGCGCGCTCCCAGGCGCAGAGCTCCCGCTTTAGGGAATGCGGTCCTGCTCCGAGCCGGGAGCCCCACCGGGGCTGCCTCGCATCCTCGTCGGAAGCGGGCATGCTTAGGCAACAGCCCGTGGTTGGCGGAATTTCAGTAAACCCGCAGAGGAAAAGCGCCGGTGGGACTGAGGAGGTTACGGGTGGGGCGCTGCCGCACCTGCAGAAGTCAGGGTTTGAAATTTGGATGTGCGGATGGATTTCCTCAATTGCTGTCTCTCTGGAAGAGGAGGATTGCAAATGGTGGAATACACTTAACAGTAGCAAATCTGACCGGTGCTATTTCCCTTTTGTGGTGGAGAGATTCCGTACCATTTCAACTGCCAAGCTAAGGAGGAGATGGATGTTTCCCTTTATTTGATTCTTTCTTCTAGCTATATCTAATTTCAGAGTCCACATCTCTTCTTGACCTCCCACCCTGCAGAGATATCCTTGACTCCATGGGGCTGCTGGCAGCAGTGACAAAAGTGATGTGCCAAGACCTGGGGGTTTTCCCAGACCTGCTTTCATGCATGTAGGGTTTTGCAGATCAAATCAATTCAGAGGAGTGAAGTCAGACAAAAGTCACCTCTACACAAATCCATTGCTTACTGCTTGCTTAAAAAATCCCATTCTGCATATTTAGTAATTTACACACATCATCCAGAGGTGGGAGATGAGCCAGATCTGAAAGGCAGATGTTGTGGAAGAGGGGGGAATTGCTATAGAGCTTCCTATAGACATTGCTTTGTGACTTCTTCGAAATGTGTTTAAGTGTCCTTGTTCAGCACTCTGTGGTGTGGTCAGGACTCATATTATTAACAACTGCACTCTTGCTGTCCTTTCCACTCTCCTATATAGCAATCAGACATGCTGTTCTTGTAATTTGTACTGTACTGGGCCTGAAAGTCACACCTCTGTTTGGGGTTACTGCTAGCTACAACTTTTTTGTTGAAATGCAAATGTGTCGCAGTTCAGTGAAGGCTTAGTGAAGCCGAAGTTTTTTGTCAGTGCAGCATGCTGCAGTGTCTTCCAGGTTTCAGCAGGAAGGGGTTTATCACATGTGGGACTCCCCAGGCACAACTGCCTGAGGCAGGAGGATGATGCATGAGAGATGGCATCCAGCACTTCAGCCGAACACCAGAGATGCTCTGAAACAGCCTACTGAAAAATGTCCATTTCACAAAGGAATACTTGGGAAACTTGGTTCGACTGCAAGTGAGAATGTGTACAAATCTGGAGGATTGTCATGTCCTTACTCTGTCCCCATGGCTCTCTGGAGCCTGTGACACCAGTGCCGAGAAAGGGCAAGCCTGCCTTCTCTGCCATGCTGGGGACCTGAAGTGGCACGACAAAAGGGTGGGAGAGCAGCACTGCTATTCCCACTGAGCACTGCAGAGCTCCTCTCTACCTGGCAAAGTGGCAGGATTTCTGCTGATGATTTGCTCTGTGTGTCACCATGAAAAACTATTGGCAGCTCTCCTTACACTCCATTCATCTTCCAACAAAATAAACATTCTTCTGCCTTCCTGTAATGCTTAAAACTGCAGGCAGCAATGGCTGAAGTAGTTCACCACTCTCCTCTTGCAAAAGGCAGGAGTACAAATTACATGTACAGGTTTGGTCAGAAAAAACTGTCAGCTTGGCTTAGACCTCAGTGATCATTTTTGTACCATTTACCGATGATCTGCTTTCAGAAATGTCTAGGATAGTGCTATTATCATACTGACTCTTACTGCTCCTCTGTTTATTATCTTTTCCTCTGAATGACTAAAATAAACATTTTTTAAAAAAGGTGTAAAAAAATCTATTGCGGAGAATTATTCCTTTTGCTTAAGTTGCCAGTTGAAGAACTTTACAATGACTCGAAGTTCCAGGAATGTATATGGCTTCAGAAGATATTTGCCTCTTTTTATGTATATTTTTTCTTTTCTTATGTAGTAAAAGTTTCCTGAAACTCTGCTGAAATTCTTTATTTAGTCCTATCTCCAGCTCTCACCGTGTCCCATAGGCAAATCAAGAAAAAACAGGAAAGGAAGCTTTGCCAGGCGCATTTCACAGATGCTCTCCCATTTTTTTCTTTTGCAAGAACTAAAGACAAAGCTGCTCACTCTTCTCTTAATCATTTACTGCTCCCCACAGCTGTCACACTGCCTCCAGCTCAGCGGTCCTACTGCCAAGATCTCCATGTAGGAAATTCACAGCGATCCGCAACTCATTCTCAGGGTTTGCCTTCAGACTTCCCCCGCAGGAGGAGCAGGGGCCGGGGCGGCGCTGGCAGAGGCAGACCTGCATGTGGCACCGGGATTGTCCCCGGTGCAGGACACGCTGCCCAGGGCGATGCGCAGCCTGCCGGGAAGCGCAGCCCAGCTGCCCGACGGGACGCGGCTTTCCCGGCTCGTCTTTCCCGTGCTGGCATAGGTGGAGCTTATCCCTTTCTAAAGCGAGAGAGGATGTTTTTCGTCCTGTACAAATCGTGCCTGAGGACACATGGTAAAACCGTCCGTGGTCTACCCTCCCCCACTTCCTCGCACGCCAGTCTTGAGGTGTCTTCTCCGTAATTAGGTTAAGTAGCTCTTGCAGAATGAGTTAAGAGCAGATACAGAGCTGGAGCATGGAGACACCTAAGGTCGGTTAAGGTTATGAGGCTCCAGCAGCATTGCTGCAGGAGGAATGCTTCCCTCATCTTTTTTTTTTTTTTTTTTTTCCAGCAAGTCCTTGTGGATTGCTTTTAAAGACAGTATATATATATATATATATATATATATATATATATATATATATATATTTTTTTTTTTTTTTTTTTTTTTTTTTTTTTTTTTTTTTTTTGTTAGAGGACCGAGAAAGCTGTTTTCAGGAACCAGCAGACTCTCTTTGCTACTCAAATGAGAGAGTGATGTTTCCCTGCAGGTCTCTGTTCTGGCTCTCCTGCCTCATATAGCTCCTTGCCTTTAATTTATGTGTTGGCGAATGTGCCTTGCTGCACTTTCAAAACAAAAACCTCTTTACAGTGTGTACGTGTGTGTGCACAAACATGCATGCACTTCAGTAATGCATCGCTTGCTTCTAGAGCCTATATATATGGAATAGTTGCAAAAGACAGGTGTTCCTCTCCTCAGAAAAGATCTCCTGAAAAGCTTGTTTTAGATGGTACTGATGTCAGGTTTTTAATTGTGGAGGTGATGGGGAGCTCTGAGCAGAAAGTGCTGCTAATGTGGCACTTGCTGAGTTGCCAGGATGTAGATTCCTCAGCATCATGGTGCTTGTTCACAGCTAAACAGGGCAACTCTAAAATACAGCATTGAGCAGATCAGGCTCCAGAAGCAAGGCCCCTGGTGATTTCTTCCACTTGTAGAAGAACGTACACTTTACCTTTCTGCAGCAAACCCCTTCAGGCTCTGTCTCACATGTCTGAGTGAGGAGGTGGTTCCCAGCAGAAGTCAGTGCTGTGTGAGAGAAAGCACTACAGAACTGCACACCCAGAATAAACCTGTGTCCAACGATTTCAACCTCTTCTTCATCCCATAGGGCATTCCAACAGTCTTGTGGCTCCTGAAGGGAGGAACAGCTTTGCTTTGGATGGAAAGGTATTCCCCAAGAAATCATGTGGCTAAAGATGTTCCTGCCAGATGTTAGTCTGAGATGTTACTCGGGTGTTAGTGATTATAACCAATAGGGGGTACAATAAAGCCCGTGAAACGACCCAGTCTGTACAGGGAGCACAGACTCTCTGCTTAGTGAGGGCACAGTCCTGGGGCAGAAGAGGCTGGTATACCTTAAGGGGCACCTCATAAAATACCCTGATGCTCCCTACAACTGAGCAATGAGCTGCAGTAACGTTTTTCCAGGACCTGAGAATTTGCACGCTGGCACCTCTGCCCTCCCATTTTGACAACCAAATGGGATTAAAAGTTCACTCATGAATTTCAATGATGAACCCAACCATCTAATTTTGAAGAGGTTACAGTGAATTAGATTAGCAGAGGGACAAGGTAAAGAGAGGCTTACAACTGTAATTAAGTGAACAAGGAACTTAAAAAAGGAAGGTTATGGGAGGTTTGTCTTTGAGCGGAAACAGGCCATGGCTGCTGCTGCAGCACTACACTTAAAGCTGTACATTAGGAGAGTCAACCTCAGCTGGCACCTTTTGTTTCACCACACTGAACCTACTCATTTGTCCAAAACGTAAAACTGGCCAATCAAGGGTGCTTTATAGTGGGCATGCAATGGGGAAAGACTGAACTATGTGAAAGGGTGGAAGCAGTGGCTTTGGAAAGTCTAACAGTGTTCAAGAAGAAGTGGCAGTGGGAAGGTATTTTCTGGACTGGGGATACTGAGCAATACTTCCTGCTGGCTGCAGCTCAGTGTCTGAGTAAATAGATTAATTTCCTTTTCTTTTCTGTATGAGCACCTGGTTATCAGTAAAGCATGGGGAAGAGGGAGTGCAAACTCTCCAATGGAAAATGAATCCATTGGTTGCTTTCATATTCAAAGTGTTTAAAAAACAGTATCCTTAAGCTTTCTGAATAGCTGAGAAATCAACATAACATGAAAAATTCCTACATACTTTGATTAGAAATCATAAAGGTGAAAGCATGTGGGCAAGGAAGAAGATAAACAATGAGAAGTGGACAATGAAAGCAAAAGAGTGACAGGACGGAGCAAAGGGTAGAAGACAGGTCAAGTTTTGGAGCTGGTTTCATAACAAAACTCCAGTTTCTGAAATAATGAACTAATACCTAGGTCCTTTCTGCTTAGGAGCTCCTCTTCCTCTTTGTTTGGAAATATTTAAATAGCTGTGGCATAGTCATAAAAATGTTTAAAAATCCAAAGCTTCATGAATCTACAGGAGATGTAAGTAATTTCTCATCTGCTATTTGCTAGTCTCTTATAAAAATATCAGTCATCCTAGTAGGGTTTGGCTGGGATAGCCAAATTCAGATAGGAAATACTTAACATGGACTAATTCAGCCAAGACAATCTGCTTTCTTTGAATGCATGCTTTTCCTTAAGAGAGGCCAGGATGACCTAATATCTGGGCATTATAGATCTCAGTGACATGGCAAGAGGCCAGGGTTTACCACAGCTTGCAGTGTGTCTGGAACTCCCATCTTGTCTTGCTGCTGCTTTGGCCCTTTTCAGCAAAGTGCACCTGGGCAATGGCAAAATGTTCCTTAGGGAGAAAAAGGCAAAACAGCAATTCCTTGATCTCCTGAGTGAAAATAATGATACAACTCTCCCTGATGCCTTCATCTCTCATGTGATGCTTTTTGCAGCAAAATCTCCTTTGGAAAAAAGTATGAAGGACATTTTCCTCCTTGATGGTGTGTTTGAAGCCAAAGCCAGGGTAGCACTTTGTTTGGAGCATGTGGAGCTTGGCCAGCACCATTCCAGCACAGGACAGGGGCACATGGTGCCAGCCTGGTACCTCTGCTGGGCCATGGGGCTTGGATGTGCCTTGTGCCTGTCACCAGCCACATCCACAGCAGTGGCACACGGCCCTGCAAAGTCACAGGCCTGGCCAGAGTGTGCTTGTTCACATCCCAAACCCCTGCAGCTCCTGCAGCCCCAGGACAGAACACAGGGAATCCCTCAGGGAAAAGAAAATGCGGTGTTGTGAGCTGTAATAGCACCAAAGATACATTGCTTTTTTCAGAGCCCTTGCTGGGCTTTGTTAGACTGTAAAAAAAGCAACAGGAACTCAGCGTGGCTGTTGCTGGACTCCAGTGCTTCCTCTCTGCCTTACACATGTGATCTTTTTGACACAAATGCAGATGCTGCCCTCAGTGGTCTTGCCACTGCTTTCCAGCACAGATCCCATTTTTTTCTGATTGAGTTACATGCTGTGGTTTATCCAGGTTTTACAAGGCTGGGCATGGATGGAGGATGAGGTGGAAGGTCTCAAGAGCCCTTTTGCTTTATTATAGACAAAGTGTAGGATCTTACTTTCCTAGCTCAATGTGGGTTCCCACAGCAACACTTTCAATAACATTTGCAAATCCCTGTGTCCTCATGTAGTCAAGCAAAATTTACATTATAATATTTTGCCATGGAAGTATACTAGCAGTAATTGCTGTTAAATGAGGTGGGAACATTTTAAAATAATTATTTCTGTGGGGTGAAAAACCCAAGCAAAAAGATCTTTTTGTGGCCTAAGACCTTGCACAGTATGGAGAAAAGCTCTAAATAATAAGCTGACAGAGAGGTTCATCTGTGACAGAGCTACTCTCCCCAGCTGCAAACCCATGTGAGTAGGACTCTGAGGAGCAGCATGGGTTACCAATGCCTCACTGATACTCTCTTCTGCAAGGATAAGAGTGAAGTATTGTGATAAAAAACACTGTAGACCAGATAAATCACTGAACACTTCTTATCCTCCTACCTTCTCCAGTGAGTATTTTTGAGGATTTCTTGTTGACTGTAGAAAAATACAAAGTAATTTTCATTTTGTATTAATTTTCTTTGCAGTGCTTATTTGGGAAAATAAAACCAGTTGTTTTTTTTTTTTTCTTTAAAGATCACTATTAGTGGTTTTTAGCACCATGCAGTTACACTTGCACATCAGGACCACAGCACATTAGGTCTGGGGTGACCTTATTCCAATGGTGTCGTCCAGGCTATAAAGAACAGACTTTGCTGGGAGGCCACATGTGGCATGAGTGTTGGACAAACTGAATTTCCTCATCCAGACTAACTTGGAGTAAAAGTACATAATATTCTGGCTAGACAACATGGGAAGAAAAATAACTAACAATTGTCTTCTCTTGGATGGCCAGTTCACTACCTTTAGGAATGACAAACAAACAAACAAACAAACAAACAAACTTGTAGTTCCCTTTCTTTAGTACCATCCTTGGACTTCTGCCTGAATCGTCCCAGTCTGGATAACTCCTGCTGGCATTCCAGGAAGCACTTGCCCACGTGATGTGTCTGAATTGCTGCTGATGGGGTGGTGAGATATGCAGCAATATTCCCAACAGATTAGAAATAACTTTGTTCCACTTCTGCTTAATCACCCTTGAATTCTTCTTATGTGAGGCATAATGAAACAAACTAATTTTTGAAGGAGATCATGCATTATAAAAGCAAAATGATTCATTTTTATGTGTTTGTAAACATGAAGGTAGATCACTTTCATTTGCCATTTTTCAGTGATCAGATCTGTGGTAGAGCATTAAACCACCACAGGTCATATGATCATAGGAAATTCATCTATTCCCTACTCACCCAGGTTAGAATGTCATTCCTAGCAGATAGTTCTCTTACAGACCCATAAAAACTTGATTTTGAGACTTCAAAGCTGTTTCAGGCAGCCTCTTCGCAACTTTCATAATCCCCACCAGTTACTTCACCAGTCAAAGATGACAAGAAATGTTTTTCTCATGCCACAAATATTTCGGAGATGTGGTGAGTTGACCTCAGCCAAACAAATCAGCGGCCACTTGCTCACCAGTGGGAAGGGGAGAGAACAGGAAGAATGAGAGTGATAAAATGTGTGGGTTGAGGTAAAGACAGGTAGATCACTCGTTGCCAGAAATTACTGTTACAGGCAAAAGAATCAGGACTTGGGAAATTATTGCCAATTAACATAAACATTTAATTGCTTATCCAGGTGCTGTGAAACAAAGCAGTTGAACATTTCAATACTTAGGGGAAAGCTTTTCCTTTGTTTCCCCAGTCTCACCTTCACTCCAGACACCTCTTTCATTTTTTGTCTTCATTCCCCTTGCTGCAGGTTGCACACACGCCCTTTCATGAGGCAGTACAGGAACTTGGGGTCTGGGCATAGTACTTTCTTTCTGCCAATCACTGTTTCTTGCTCTTTTCTTCTCCTGTTCTTCTCTTCTGCCTTTTTTTTATTCTCCAACAGGGTGCTTCATGGGCTACAGTACCTGCTTTGGCAGGGGTTATCCATGGGGCACAGTCACTTTTGGGGGGTGTTACCAGCTCTGTCATGCAGTGCCTGAGACTGCTCTGCCTTGTTCTTTCCTCTTTCTCAGCTTTTACCACCCTTCATTAAATATGTTTTCTAAGCAGTGCCCTTGGCCAGGTCAGCGGAGCCACGGCAGTGGCTCCTCAGGGAGCCCCTCGAGCTGCCAACAGCTTGCAAAGCACACCCAAGAGAGACCAGTTCAACCATTTTCCACTCCATGACTGAATGAAGAAGACTTTAATGTTTTGGTGCACAGGACAGGAGAAAGTGAGATTCACTCATGCTGAAACAGCCAAGAACAGGTTGGCTGCTGTCACAGAGCAGAGATGCCCACTTGAGTGTCTCAGTTCTCAAACACCTTACCCTACCTAAGCTTGGGCTGTTGGGGTGAAAAAAGGTGCTGGAGACAGGAGTGATTTTTATCTCTTGATCACAGGTCACCACTGCTAATATATCAACATTTTTCAAAGGAAAATATCTTTGTTGAAAAATCCTGGTCCATTTTTTAAGTGTGTTTTTGAAGGAATTAACATAGTAATTCCCACAGGACAAGGTTGCTGATCTACACTGCTGAAGGATAGGGCATCATGAAAGTGAATCATGAAACAAGAGTGCCTCTTCAGTCTCGAGGTCTGCCTACAAGCATTAGGGATTATGGCAGAATTTTGTTCAGGCTTTTCAGGGTGATTGAAGGATTTTGATTTGCATTGCTTTATTGGAATGGTGAAGAACAGTCCTAACCCCTTGAAAGCATATTCCTGATGACATACTCCTCTCAAAGCACTTTTTGACAGTTTTAAACACACATACTCTGCCCCTTAGCTAGTCGTACAGGTCCATTGCAGCCAACACATCTCTGTGAAAAGATGAAGTGCATGTAAAGTAAAGAGTGGAAATAATACTAAAACAAAATCATTTTAATGGCTCTAATACCCATCTAAAGGCATGCAGGTTTTTTTTTTTTTTTTTTTTTTTTTTTTTTTTTTTTTGACATAGGTACTCTCATTTCACTGGAGTTGTTACAGTAAGAGGACCTCAGTATCACATCTTGTACTTGGTGGTAGTAGTGGCAGTAAATTACATGTATTGTAATGATGGATGAAGCAAATACATGCCCATTTCAATCCCCAGGGTAATATATTTCTCTTGGGAAAGCAATGTAATATTAGAAAAGTATGATTTTTATAAGCCTATAATTACGTTTCTGCACAGCTCTATTTCCCCAGGGTCAGATTTATTGGATTACTGAAGTAATTCAGAGTAGTGTCACACAGTTATGGGATAAATTCCAGGTGGCCAAGGCTACTTCAGTAGAGGAAACTACTTGACTGTGTGCTTTGAATTCCCAGAAACTTTAGAAAGACTCCAAAGTTGAAGTACCAACTTTTCTATTTCCCTTTGCTTGAATGTGTCCTCACTGTGACACTGTAAGCAGACTGTAGAAAAAGTTTGCCATTTCATGAAAAGAAATCTTCAAAGTGCCAGGAGTTTGACAGAGCGTCCTTTATGACTTAAAAATCTTTACAGATTCATCACAAAATTCTAGGAAATATGGGATTGGTATTTCACTCTCTAAGTCCTATAAGGTTTGTGTGAATTGGCCTCAACTTCTGATATGCTCTACCTTATTTTTCTTACTTCAAATCTCTTTCTTATCTAGGTCTGTGGTTTGATATCAATACAGAATTAAATCCATGGGACACATTTTCCAAACTCCTAAAATGTTAAATCACCACAATATTCAAACATCATATCTGTGAAAGTGTATCTTTATCTTAGGAGCCAGAAAGCTGCATCACTCAGCAGCACACCCTGAGATACTCAGGATGCTGTAAAGAAATAAATCTGCATCTCTAGAGTGTATAAAACACAACTCTATCCTTACTGCCACATTTCTTTGAAATTTAAGTTGTAGTCATCCACAGAATACCACACTGATCCAAATTAATTTCTCTATAGATCACTGGGAAAGAGACATCAGTGCTTGATGCAGTTCAGCACACAAAATGAGATGCCTCAAAGAGCCCGCAGTTTGAAATACAAAGGAAGTAGCTGAGAAGCTGGAAGGACTGACTGTTTTGTTTTCTTTTTTCATTTCTTTTTTTCTCTTTTTAATTGATGGTATTAGCTTGCTTCTCAAAGGAATCACAGCAAGGATGAGTCATTGGCAAAAGGAGGGAATGGCACAGCGGAGAAATGGGTCTGCCTTTCCAGCAGAGGATTGCAGGCTAAATGATCGTTCACTGGTTAAGGGGCTATCCACGGAAAGGACATGCAACAGGGTACTGTCACTGGGGAGAACACAGGCTGTGCTACAGCTCTCAAGAGGCTTTCCTGCTGCCCCCTACAAGCTGAGCGTTCCTGCAGGCACAGATGGAGAGCCAGGGCTGCAGTCTGCAGCCAGGATGTTGGTGAGTGCTGGCAGGCACATACTGCACTGGGACCACTAGAGAGCATGCCCCTGTGCCCAGCAACCCAGAGGCGAAAGCAAGGGAAGAGAAGAAGCTTGTGGGACTGTAAAGCAGCCATCAGCCCAGAGTGGGAGGCAGGGAGTGTGAGTGTAGTGAGGGCAGAGGAGAAGAAAACATAGGTGGGTACCAGCCTGTGCTAAATATGCATGGCTGCCAGCAGTGCTGCAATACTCACGTTGCTGAGCACATTCATGATAAGCAACATCTTGTAAGGTTCTGCAAGCTTCTGCTCCATGAGGAGGAGAACAAAGCCCAAACTATTACATAAATCTCTTCAGAATATATCAGGCACAGAGATTGTGAGCAATATGCACAATGTGACCTTGAAGCTGCTACCACATCCTCTAACTAAAGCGTACTCCTGGCAGTTAGCTGCAGTGGGACCTGAAGCTGGATGAAGCGGGATCAACATCTTAAGGATGATGCAGATGCTCACACAACACACTGACAAGGTGCTTCTCATTATCATTGAAGTGCCAACAGTAAATTCCTATATTCCTGGTGCTAAAAGGACGCCGTCCTGCATTTCTTATCGCTTATTTGAACGGCTGTAGCTATATTCTAAGACGCCATCCCAGTGTCAGCTTGTAAAAAGTCAGCTGCCTTTGGAATAAAAGGAGAGTGACAGTTTGCATTACTGTCATTATTAAGGCAGGGATACAAGCAAAACGGCAGACTGGAAGGGTAGTTAAGGCCTCTCCCACTGCTGCAGTAATGGCTTTGGAGACAGATAAAAAAGCTGTAAAAGAGGTCCCTGGGAGACTGTGCTTGTACACAACAGAAAAGGAAAACTGTACAGATCCAGTCTCATGATGTAATATCACAACTTTGCTATGAGAGAGTCATCTCAAAATCTCCAGTTCATTTCATGCAAAGCTGTGTGTGAAAAGATCTATAGTGCAAACTATTACTGTGTTTTGTGAGACCTTCCCTTTTCAGCCAGGGAAGTCAAAGCTGAATGAATCACGGACAAAACCTGGAAATTCCCCAAGTATATGTATCATCCATCACCAGGCCCAGTCACAAACCATCTGGATACTGTTGATGATTAACCCTCTCTGGTCAGCAAGCACTCTCCTCAAGTCAGCTGCCAGTGTACCTTTGGTAAGACTTTATGGGTCTGAAACCCCAAATCTTAGGAAAGATGCAGCCGAAATATTGTTTGCAGCCACTGTCTCAGAGAAGAGCAGTGATATTTGCCCTGCAGGTATGAAGAGGGATGGAAGGATTTGGTCACTTGAGCAAAGTGATGGAGAAGGGCTTGATAGCTGTGGAGAAAGGAAAAAGGAAAAGAGCCATTTAAGCTGAAGAGCAATGCTGGGATGAGGACAAATAGATACCTGTGATCTTGCTGTGCCTGGACCAGGAACCAAAAGATACCTAACTTTCTTTGTTCTCTGCTGTGAAGATATAATCTGATACTCTGGGAAAGGCATTACAGGGTTTTTTGCCCATAACTGCAAGGGACTACTTTGCCCTTTGCTACCAATCCTCTCTGGTGTGTCAAAATACTACAGCATCTATATTCGAAAAAGATGGTGACTGAAAAAATGACGCAGACTTCTGAGTTTCTACAAGAAACCTGGGCCTTTCTGGGGTATGCCTGGGTCTTGTAACACAGAGAAGCAAGCTGGTGAGCAATGGAGAGAGGTGCTAGTTTGAAGCACTGCATGCATGTGACTTACGAATAATTTTTATTTTGACAATGTACTGTTGAGGTCTTACCTTATCTTAGTGCCAGGACAGACGCAAAATTATCATCTGCTCTTCCTGGGAATCTGCCTTTAGAGGATCAGGTCAGTGATTAAAGAAAGAGAAATTTAGCAATGACACCCCTGACGTATAGTCAGCATATTGGTTTCCATAAACTCTCAGGATAGTTGGACAAATGTCTCTGTCTGGCTGCAGTTGCTGGTTCTTCCTCCAATGTGTGTTTTGAGCAGGGACAAGCAGTAGCTCAAAATCTCACTTTGACAGGTAAAGGGCAGCCCATGAATGTGGAAATGTGATTAAAATTGCTCCTGGTCTGCAACTTTGACTGAAAATGAGGTCTTGTTTCAGTTGTTGTTCCTTGGTCTGAAAGTGTCTGCAATCTATGGGGGATTCCAGGGTTATAATGAGGCTACAAATACATCCTGGCAACAACCCCTGTCCATTTTAGAGGAAAGCATTTTAATGAGGCAGATCTGAACAATTTTGTTCAGGGAACACTTGCTGACTGGCCAGCAGAAATCATGCAACAATAGGCATTGGCATCACGACCACAACCTTCTCCCCCACTCCTGAAACACAGCGCTATAAATGTCACCCCTGGGGAGTTGTCCTTACCAGTCTGTGTGAGAAACGGGTCCCTAAGGAGCAGCATTGCTGTTCACCTATGTAAATTCTCACAGGCAAAAGGGAGGGAGGCTGGCTGTGTGACACTGCACCACAGTCACTGGCGGGCTCAGAAGGATTTGGAAGCACCATGTTTTCACAGGAAACTCTATTTTGGTTTCCACTGGCTGTTTGAACAAAAATAGAATTAATTTATGACCTCCAATTTTTTCCCACTTCTAGGAAAAGCAGCGGCAGGCTTGCTAGAGGAGCATGTGCAGACTGCAAATGTCACAACTCCTAGCATGAAACAGGTAGGTTGCTTTCCTGTCTTCCTGTATGTCTATTAATGCAAAGAGGAGATGCATTCAACAAGTTGGGCTGGAAAAGAGGAGTCACTGTCCCAGACCACCGTAATGTGTGGAATTGCTTTTTAAAAGCCTTTGCAGCCATGGAGTTTGATTCAAAGAACACTGCAGACTTCGAAGACGGTTGAACAAGGACCATAAAGGTAGAATGATAAAAGTTCTTCAAATAAAAATATCTGGTTATCCTCTTTGAGTATTGGATGGCATCTAAGTGTTTTTCTTCCTTTTTCTCTCCTCAGCCATGTGAATGAGTCTACCAAAACCAGGTTTTGCATTAGTGTGCAAAAGGCAAAACCAACCTCCCAGTAACATAAATCCAAATCCAAATGGATGACAAAGTTGTGGCTGTGAAAATTTAGGAGTTAAATAGTTTATAAAAGTGCAGGAGGACATAATTTCTGCTCTCAGCCTTTCATTGGGGAAGCCAAGCTGGATGCAGGTGTTGGATTGTGAATTGCCTTCAACATTGCTAAGAGCAATGTTGGCTGAAGGGGAAGAGCCTGGTTGTCAGGATTAGGAGATCTGTGTCCAGGCCAAGGTGGGCAAAGCATGCAGTTGGCTAAACCTAGCTGCAGGAACACCTCCAGTAAGCTGCAGCAACTGGAGAGCTCCCACTTTCCCCTGCAGGGGTACTCCACACAAGTTACACCCCAGCAGCTGTGACATTGCAGCATTAATGGCATGGAAAGCAAACTCTTTTAAAAAGCATGTGTTCCATATGTGACAGCCCACATAGTACAAGGAAAGATATGCTTATAGATTCTCTGTGTGGGTCAAAGTACCTGTGAGCTCCAAAAGCTGATGTGTTTTATGGGTTAATCTTACAGCATGTAACGCGTAATTGAAGCTAAAAACTGTATAAAAAGTACTGTCACGTTGCAATAAATAGCTCACTTTGATCATATTGATCATAGAGTGACATCCCATTCTTGATTCTTCCACACCTACCTACCAACCTTGCATTTTTGTATCCTTTTATCACTGCTAAAACAACACATCTACCAGCAACAACAGGTTACCTTTAAGGAACATAAGGATATAATGATTTAGGATCTTTCTGGGAAGTTTGTTCTTTTTCTGTGTTATCAGTAACACATGCCATTCAGCACAGCTGAATTTCCTTTTCTGGTTATTCAGTCAGGCAGTACCTATAATAACAAGCATTGTATATGACAATTTCTGTATGCTTGAACTAAACAACTTGTAAATATCTAATTAATGGGGAATTATTCTCTCCATCAACACCAAAGCCTGGAAAGGGCCAGGATAATGTCCTCCCTCTTGTTCTTATTTCCTTAACCTTTTCCTAAAATTCTGTGCATATTAATTTCCTAAAGGAAGATGCATGAGAAAATGGGATATTTGTGAATATTCCAGTTTGCAAACCCTGCCAAAGTGCAAGTTTCTGCCTTGCCTCAGACAAACTAAAAGTTTTCATTCTGTTTTCCTTCCCAGATTTACTCCACATAAGAGGTGTTTCAATGATAAAAAAAAAAAAAAAAAAAAAAAAAAAAAAAAAAAAAAAGAAGAAGAAGAAGAAAAACGAAGGAGAATTTGCTGCTGAAAAGTCTGGCCAGAAAAAGATGTTAGAGACATTTCAAACTGAACCACAAACAGGTAGCAAGGAAAAAGCAAAGGCAACATTCCAGCAATTGACAGGATGAGAAAAAAAAGCCTCACTAACAGAGAGATGGGCTATGCTCGTTTGGAAGATGCATTGCAGGAACCGTGTTTAAAAATAAGCTCCATAAGGAACACAGGAGCACTTATTAATATGATCTCTACTGCCCAGCTAATTCTACAAGCAAACAACGTGAGGATGGAGACTTCAGTTAAGGGTTGATTTTCCTGCCTTCGGAAGGGAATGGGATTACCTACAGTCTTAAAATAATGCAGGTGTAGAAGGGCTTTCCCACAGGCGGTGGGGACGCAACAGCTCAAGGCACCCGGAATTACAAACACTTCCTTGCTTACAGACACAGCGCCTTCCTTTGTCAAGTACAGCTCCAGAAGGCCCGAATGACGGCGGCACGGCAGCAGAGAGCCGGGAGGCTGAGGGGGGTTGCCGGCCGAAGGTAGGTACACACACACCAAGGCGGGGACATCCGCATCCTCCGGGCCGCTGGTCCAGCAGCCCCGTCCCCGGCAGCCTCGGGCGGCCCTCCCCCCACCCCGTGGTCGGGGTTCGGCAGCGGCGGAGGAGGCTCCGCCGGCCCCTCCCCAGCCGCCAGCCAGCATTCTGCAGCTCTCGGCCCTGCTGTCCCGCTGTCCCGCTGTCCCGCTGTCCCTCCGCCAGCGCCGAGCCCCACGCCAAGGAAAACTGCCCAGCGCCTCGCCCGAAGCGCAGCCGCCTCCAGCAGCAGCGACAGAGCCGGGGCTGGGTGTCCCCAGCCAGGGCAGCCGCGCACAAACCTCTGAGAAGGGGATTAGCCGACAACGAGCGCAGCAAAAATGGGTACGGGGTGCTGCTTCCCTCTAGGGGTGATCCATCCAGCCGGCTACAAAGCGTAATGTGATGGATGTCCTTAGCGAGCTGAGGTTTCTACAGCAGAAATCGTCCACGTTTAAAAGAAAAGAAAAGTTTTCCGGATTTCGTGGCTTGTTGGGAATAAGTGGCATCGGTATTATGACTTACTGTTAAGAAGAAGTTGTGTAACTTTGCAAACACCTTGTAAAGGGGACAATTATGCTCCTCTCATATATAAAAACCCCCAGTCTTAGGAAAAATAAACTAAACTAAAAATCTGCTGACATCTTAATTTCATTCATATTATACATGGAAACATATTTATACATTGGCTAACCGATGTTCAGAACTTAATTCACTGCTTCATTCACCTTTGTGTTTGCTAATACAACTGGCTTTGACTGTGTTTGCTGATGTTCTGTCAGCCTCCTCAGGTGGCACAGTAAACTCACACCGGGACCAGCACTGTTGCTGTTGCAAGACACAACATCAAACCCCAGTTGTGCCAGAGATTTTATTGAAATCTAGGAGGAGACGAGCTGTGAGAGAGGTTTGCTTTTCTAGAATTTGATTTTTTTATTTTAAGTGATGTGCCTGGTTGACATGTTTTTCCTTATGAAGTTTTCCAGAAGCCAAAATTTAGTTCCTCCAGATTGCTCACCAGTCTTTCAAGCCTTGTATTTCTGCATGACCTTGACAGGAAAATTTTGCACCACACCTCTAGAAAAAAAAAATAAATAAATTGATCTTTAAGAGATTTAAGCTTTCTTCTTTTCTTTTCTTTTCTTTTCTTTTCTTTTCTTTTCTTTTCTTTTCTTTTCTTTTCTTTTCTTTTCTTTTCTTTTCTTTTCTTTTCTTTTCTTTTCTTTTCTTTTCTTTTCTTTTCTTTTCTTTTCTTTTCTTTTCTTTTCTTTTCTTTTCTCTGTTCTTTCTTTCCTGTCTCTTTTCTGTTTATCTTTCTAGCCATCATCAAGTTGTTAACTAATTACCCTGAATTTTAAAGCTGTTCCATCCTACTTCTCAGATGGTTTGGCCTGCTCTATTAAATCAGCTCATCCTTGCAGACTTTGCCTCTGTTGCATAAAACCTTAGTGCTTTAGTACAGCCTTGCCTTGCTAAACAGGCATCCCTTGGTTCCTGCTTCCCCCATTGCTACAAACATCCCCTCATGGCCTAGGCAGGGACATGTGCCATTGATTCAAAGGGAATTCATCACTTCCCTCCCAAGGCCAAACAGAATTTCCCCACCACTCAGCTGACACCAAACCAGCTCTTTCCAGGCAACGGGCTTCCTGAGATCCCCCTGGGAATGAGGAGGAGGAATGGCCATAGGGTGCAGCATTCCAGCCAGAGGCTGAAGCTGCTACCCCTCCTGCCTTCTGGGAGCCCTGACCCAAAATAAACTAAACCTACAATTCTCCCCAGCATGCAGAAAGAGGTTTTGCTGCTCAGGGTCCTGTGGATGTCTGGAATGATTTGGGGGGGTGGGGCGGGGTGCGGGTAGGGATACAGCTGGAGCTGTAGAAAAATAAATAAATGCCAAAGCCAGGAAGAATGCAGCAATCCATAAAGGAAATGGGAAGCTGTTACCTGATGGGCTAAAGCTGTTGAACAGCAATCATCTCATTGCTGTTGAGATGTCATACCACCCATGGACAGGATGGTATGCAGGATATGTGAGGTGCTGGTGTGCCAGCAGTCCCGACTTTAGGGTGACAGTGCTTTGCCAACTAAACCACAGAGCTCATCTAATTACCCTGTGTTAATTTTCCCCTGCCTATAAAATAAGGGTGATATTATATGGAATGACTACATTAAAAAAAAAATGAAAGAGAAGATATGCAGACATCTGTTGCCTGGAATAGAGCAAATGTGGGAGAAAATAACCTTAGAGAAATATGAGGGAGGGCTGCCTGCCTCAGTGGGAACTGAAAAGGGGACAGCAGCAAAGTGGGAAAATGCACTCCCTGGTGTCCCTACATTTGCCATCTGATTTTAAAACTGCAGGTATTTTTTAAAAGACATGGGGAGGAGAGGGGAAAGCTTTAGACTCCAGTGAAACACTCTTAAGAACTTTTGCTATTTACAAAGAATTAATTCAGTAATACACATAAAATTAACTTTGTTGTTGTTGCTGTTGACAGACTTTACTGCAGCATTACTGTAAGGCTGAAAAAACATCATTCGAAGCACTCTGGCTTTATGCTTATTTTAGACAACTGCAGATGTTTTACAGACTCTTTGGCCGTTTTACAACTGATCTGTATGGACACTGAAAGATGAACATATTAAGCAATAAAAAGAGCTTGGAGTTCAAATCTGGTTTAGAGTCCATAGTCTGAGCTTTCAGAAAATGAGTGTACAAGCAAGAAGAGGGTGAGCACAAAATTGTGCTGAATTACCTTTGAGCAAACTGATCTTGTGTTCAAGATGAAAACAAGAAGCTGATTCCCTAATGCTGGGTGCATTGCATATCATGTGGCCTAAATAAGCAGCATATCACTCTTGTGATCCTCATGGTCTATGGATAACTTTGGGTGTCTGATAGCTTTGATTTCAGTGCAAAATGCACGAAAAAGCTATCACAGAGACAATCCAAAGAAGGAAGGGACAAGTGTGTACATGGATCAGGGGAGCAGTTCCCTTCCCAGTGTGATTGGCTTCACAGGGAAATGCATGGGAGGACTGGAGAGCCACAGGAAAAAAAATCCTATGAAGTTTTTACCTGCACAAGGAAGGAATGTGGCAGCAACAGAAATGCTGGTGTCAGGAAATGAAAATATGTGTACAATGGTATCCTTTTATCAATATGGTCCCCAAATAACAGTAAAGAGGTTATTCCACTGGAGAGTGCAGTAAGATCAGAGGGACCCTATCAAAGGGGAGATCTAATGGGAAAAATGGGGCTCTAGCCATTGAACACACCATTAACTGTGGCAAACACTGAAGAAAAGCCAAAAGGTAATATCTATTAAAAAAAAAGAAGAGAAAATAAAAATAACTCAGAATATGCAGAAAGCAGAGGCATTACCAAATGATCTAACAAGAAGTACTAAGAATGAGACTTGTTTGCTCTGGGAACTAGGATAAATTGGAAATATGGACCCAGGGGCCAAGTGATACTGCAGCTGCCAAAGATGAACGGATGAGCAAAGGCTGCATCTCAGATGCATCAGATGCTTTCATCTCCAAAGCATGATCACCAAACCTGGGAAGAAAGCAGAGAGCAGGACACACCAGCTCAGCCTCTTCCCAGGCTCAGCAGTCAGTGTCCATTGGAAACCAGGGGTGTGGAAAGTAACTGCTGCATAGGACTAGGAACTAATGGCAGGGTTATAAAGTGAATTGTAAATTCCTCTTTGGTAATTGCAAGTAATGCTGAATAAATAAAAACTCTGCATGAAAGACAATGCTGTTGAGGCATAGGCATTAGTTGTTCTTCATTTATTTTTCCTGCTTCATTGTAACAAATAGTCTTTTGGTTTAAATGACAATCCTTTTCATCTTGCATCCTGTTTTTGATGGTGGTCAAATATTGAAAGTGAGAGTAAAGCCTGAGAGTCAAATCCTCTTCTGGTGAGAGAATATGACTTCTGGTTTTGAGAAATGGGATACAACTTCTAAGAAAGGAAACCTCACTACAGAGTTTGTAATCATCCTACTGGAAAAATGCGCAGCAGCACCAGAAACTGACATCAGCAGGTAATGGCAGAGTCTGTTCTGGATCTTCAGATGCATGATGGTGACAGAGAGGGTGGTCTTCCTTCCCTCCTTCTTTAAATTGCTTATTTCTTCTAGGAAGCTAAGTCAGCCTGTCTAGAAACACGACAGAGACTGATCACATCAAACCACTGTTAGCAAAGACAGACTGAAATAAGTGACATGTAAAACCTCAGTCCAAAATCAAAAAGCTGTTTTAGAAGATTGATGGGCTGTATGTAAAATCCATCATATGAAAATCCAGTTTATCTTCCAACTTCCCTGTCCCCTAAACAGGTGGTGTTCTGTTAGCTTCCTTCAGTAGCAGGGATGAATAATGAAAGGAACAGGAACATTACCCCTGTAATCAATAAGTGCCTTAAGGATTGGAGCCATCAGCACAATTTTGGTTTTGTTGAACATGGGGCAATTTTTATAGCCCCAGACCTGCTAGAGTCTGATGGGCTTCATCTCTGTAGCAAGGGCAAAAGGATTCCCACCCCTGAGTTGGCAGGGCTGGTTGAGAGGGCTTTAAACTAGGTTTGAAGGGGAAAGGGATGAAACCAGGCCCTCCAGAGATGAGCCCAAGGGTGGTAAGTCAGGGGTGAAATCAGCAGCCCAGCTGAAGTGCATGTACACTATGCATGGGTAACATGCAGCATGGGTAACAAAGGAGGAGCTGGGAGGCCATGGTACAGCAGGAAAGCCACGACACCATCACCATCACCAAAATGTGGTGGGACTACTTGCATGACTGGAGTGCTGCAATGGGTGGGTACAAGCTCTTCAGAAGAGACAGGAGAGGCAGAAGGGGTGGAGGCGTGGCTCTTTGTGTTAGGGAGGCTCTCAACACCATGGAAATTGAGATTAATGATGATAAAGTTGGTGCCTATGGGTAAGAATGAGGAGGAAGGCCAACAAGGCTGACATCCTGGTGGGAATCTGTTATAGAGCACCTAATCAGGATGAAGATCTTCTTATTATTCTATAAGAAGCAGGAGGACTTTTCACTATCACCAGCCTTTGGTCTTGTGGAAGACTAACCTGCTTGATACCTGCTGGGAACACAACACAGCAGAGAACAGGCAGTCCAAGAGATTCTTAGTGTGTGGAGGACAACTTCTTGTCACAGCTGGTGAGCAAGCCTGCCAGGGGTGGGACTATGTTAGACCTGTTGTTTGCAAACAGAGATGGGCTGATGGGAGACGTGGGGGTTGCAGGCTGTCTGGGGCACAGGATCACAAAATTATAGTTTTCAATATTTGGTGAAACAAGGAGGGGCATCAATGAAACTTCCACACTGGATTTCCAGAGGGCAGACTTTGGCCTATTCAAGAGACTTATTTGGAGAGCACATTGAGAAGCAGACCTTAAAAACAAAAGAAGTCCAGGAAAGATGGATGTGTTTCAAAACAGAAACCTTGAAGGTGCAGGAACAGACTGTCCTTATGTGCTGAAAGATGAGTCAGTGGGGAAGATGACCAGGCTGTAGGAAAAGTGTAAAAAAGAGGGTGTATCACCTTTGGAAAATGGGGCAGGCAATTCAGGAAGTGTTTAAGGATGTCATTAGGTCATGCAGAAAGGAAATTAGAAAGGTGAAAGCTTAATTAGAACTTAAACTGTCAACTTCTGTAAAGGAGAATACCATTTTTATAAATACTTAAAGGGCAAAAGAAGGGGCAAATAAAACCTCTATTCTTTATTGGACATGGGGGGAAATAAAATTACTAGAGATTAGGATAAGGCAGAGATACTTAAAACCTTCTTTCCTTCAGTTTTCAGCATTAAGACAGGTTATCCTCAGGACATCTGTCCTCCTGGTTTGGTAGATGCTGTCAGGGAGTAGAATGGTCCCCATGTTATCCAGGAGGAGGCTGTGCCACTTGAATATTCATAAATCTATGGGCCCAGATGGGATCCATCCCAGGGTGATGAGGGAGCTGGCAGATGAGCTTGCAAAGCCGCTCTCCATCATTTACCAACAGTCCTGGCTCACTGGTGAGGTTCCAGATGAGTGGAAGCTGGCCAATGTGACACCCATCCACAAGAAGGGCTGAAAGGAGGATCTGGGAAACTCCTGGCCAGTCAGCCTGACCTCGGTGCCTGGCAAGGTTATGGGACCTTTATATGAGGTATCTTTGGTACCATCACAGACCAGCCAGCATGGATTTAGGGGCAGGTCCTGTGGCATAGGTAAATAGCTGTGACCTCTGTTGTCTTTGTGGCCTTGTTTTGACAATGGGACTACTAATTCTGCAACATATTGGTTTGTATGGTTCATACAAGGTCTTCCTTTTTATTAGGAAACCTTTTACTGTTTCATGGGCTGGCACAAAATCTCTTCAGTTTCTATTCTGGAAAATAGGCAAAATTCTCCAAAGCAGAAAGACTCCCTTTCATAAGCCTCACAACCAAATAAACAAAACTCCAGCCTCAGTTTTTCAGTGTCTTGTCTTTTCACTCAGAACATCTGTTTCTAGGTTGCAAATTGCCCCTTCTAAAATATGCAATAGACAGCAGGGAAAGAGTCTGCAGCCATGGCCTCTCCAGGGCAGGGAACTGTAAGTGAGCAGTGGTTTATTCTTTTATGTTATTTTTTATGCTTGCTTCTCATCAAGATGAACAATACTTTTCCTTATTGGGATAGCTCATATGACACATCTAACTTCATGAAAATACTTACATTTCTAGGTGTGAATTGTCAAGTAGGAACATGGGTACTCTCACAATTTCTGGAAGAAATCCTTTACTGAGTATTTTTGTTAAAGAGCATATTTCTCTCATGGGAGATAGGACCAGTAAAGAGCAACCCCCTATACTTTCCTCCTCTTCAATGCCTTCAAAGTCCTTTCCCCTCCACCTTTATTAGTGAAAAGCCTTCCTTTTCTGAGGGATCATTAAACCCACTGAAGCCATTAAGTCAGTTCTGCACACATATGAGAGTTTTGTGATGACATCAAGGTTTGCAGAGGGCCAGTGGGTTATCTTGATACAGCAAAAGCCATTGGTATAGGCAAGCAATTTTCTTTATATCCTGCAACAACTTTCCTGCAGTAGTGTGAGAAGTCAGCGTTAGGTGGCTGATGTAATTACTGAAGGTTACTGTGGGCTGCTGAGGCTATGTTTTCCTCCCATGTAGTTAAAAGACAATTTCCCCCTCCTTCCCTGCAAAAGGGGGAGCTCTCCTTCAGTAAATGGGAGGCTGGATGTCTTGAGGGGACATACATCTCCCATCTCTTGTGTAGCATTAGGCCTGGCAAGCAGATCGGGGTGCTGAAATAAGGGAAGCACGTTCTGTTCTTCATTTCTGAATCTGAAGAGAGCATGCAGGAATATAGACAATAAACATATAAACAGCACTTGACACCACAAGGGGAAAAATGCACAAGATCTTTTATTTTTCTTTAAGATGCCACTGTGCACATTCGGAAGGGACCAAGCATATATTTTTAATGATGTAGAAGATCATCAGGGGTTGTTAGATTATTGTAGAATTAGGCTAGCTTAATAGTTAGCAATAAATAAAGTGAAAAAAGGTAGTCTTAATTGCTTTTCAAGTGAAAATCACCATTTGTAAGCAGTTTTGTATTTCACAGAAAGAGGATGGTGGTGGTGTGCCATGAGCTGTATGAGCTGGAGATTTCAGTTTGACAGGTAGAGTGGCTACTTAAAGGAAGAGAGAAATTCTCTAGCCTGGGAACCCAGTGGTAGTGCTCCTGTGTGGGCCATGTTTGAAGCAACAGATATGACCTCAAGTACAAAATAGTGACTGCAGGCAGCTAGCTCCTTCCCACCCCCAGCTAGTCCTGTGTGTCACTATCCTGTTTGCTAATAACCTCAAACCTTTTCTGTTTTTCTGTTTAATGTTTTCATTACTTCTGTTCTCAAGTTATATTCCCTAAACACTAACCTATTACACAATCTCTAGTTCCCTGAAACACATGACTTTAACTACCTGAAGGTGGTTATTCAAGGAGAAGGGAAAGGAGAAACCTATATTCTTTTTGGCTATATTTTAACATCCTTAGGTAGGTTTTATTCCATTCTAGGTAGCACTCGTGACCATCATCACTTCTTTTATACTAAATTCCCTTTTATCACTGTTGCCTGGGGCAACCCTGTTTGGCTTCTGCCTTGATTGGGTGGTGTGACTGCAGGGTTAACCAAGCTTGGTAGACCAGATCCTGCCCTTAAACCTCTTCCTTGAAAGATCAGACAGTTAAAGTAAAATAAAAGGTCAGTATGTGAGTTTGGGGACCTCAAGTCAAAGGCAGCTGGGATGACATGGGATTTACTCACTCCCTTTCAAGTGGTAGTGTGAAGACAGTGGTGGAAGGACACGTGTGGGTCCAACGCTCTTGACAAATTGTGTGATCCAGGCTCCAGAAGCAGCCTTTTCTTTTATTTTACTTGTGTAAACCACAGACGTAGTGTAGGGAGCAAAATCAAGCAGGCAGTCCTCTTGCTCCTCATCTGAATATGCTAACTGATAGTTGGAAAGTCACATTTCCCTTTGTACTGCTTTTCTTCTGTCTCCACTCAGGATTCTCTGGGGTACAGACAGGATCCTATTTAACATCTGTGTGAAACAACAGCCTATTTCACATCATTTTTGCATCAGCATAATAACCAGAAAAAGACTCCTGTGAGTTCTAAAGAACCTTAAAAGCATGATTTTTAAAAAAAATTGTATCTCAGAATCTGATGATGGAAATCATCAGATCTGCACTCCACTTAGCTACATTTTCATACCTTGACTGCTCCTCCTGCAGGATGCTCCTCCATGCAATATGGGAAAAAATGGTGCAGTGGAAAAGCTAAGGACTAGGTGCAGGCTGAATTTGAGAGGCCTTACAATCTTCTGTCCCAGAATCAAACTGCCTGTGTGTGCAGAGTGCTGCTTTGCTCATAGGAACCAGTGACATGGCTGTGCTTGTGGCTGTACTTGCAGGTAATGGGTCTGACCTTGAAGACACACCCTTCAAGGCTCCATAGAGCTGCTGCACAGCTGGGTTGGATTTTCAGGCCACCTGAGTGCCTACTGGGCTGGGTGCACAGCTCCTACAGATCCCTTTGGATCCATGTACACAAATGACTTTGAATGCATGTAGCAGTGAGGGTGCACAGCAAGATATGAGGTAAAGTAGAAGAAAAGGAGACAGGGGATGTCTGAGGTGATGTCATGGCATTCATCAAAGCAGAACAGCTCAGAAGAAAAAATGTCCCCAAAAACCTAGTACTTGATGAGTTGGCCCCACTAGTGAGCCTAACTAGTGCACTGTTTTCCTCCATAGAGATTTGCTGTCATCTATACCAGTAGGAAGCATAAATTTCATAAATTTCTCATCCTCAAACACTGCCAAGTACATTGAAAAAAATGGCCTGGCAGCTGGAAAAAATGTTTCCAAAAAGAAACAGAATGTTTTCTTCTAAATATCCTCCATTTTAAAGGGGTCTGTCACAGTGATCAACTTCTGTCACCCTCCAGTACTATTTTGTAGCTGCCAAGTGCCACCAAGGCCACCAAGGCATGGGCCAGGAGGGGAGAGATGAGAAGGTGAGGACCAAAGGCAAGAGCAGCTGTGTGTCCCCATGACCCCTCAGAACTGAAGCTTCCTCCTCACAGACACTGCTGAAACTGCTCTGAGGTCTTTGTGTCCTGCCTCATGCTGTTGGTGTGACAGAATGGGTGGCAAAGAATCTCACATGGGTTTACACTGTAATTGTAGATTTGGACAGAGAGGAATAATTAATCTCCACATACAGGAAATTTGTTTTATTTTTCCCTTTCGCATCCCAATTTTTTTTTCTCCCCCTGTCCTGCCACGAGCCTGCAGGGCTGAACTGGCAACATCTCCTGCCTTCCCCCTGCAGTGAATCACCATCTCTCAAACACAACAAGGGATGCTGACTCCTCTGCCTGGTTGTTTAGGGAAGATGCTGTACTTGGAGACAGAAAGCTCATCTCCCCCTGAAGAGGGAGAGCCCTCCTGAAGAGATGATGAAGAGCAGTGCCTGGGATCTATGGCTCAGTGCCATAGGGCTCTGTCACGAGAAGTCAGTTACCTTCAAGAGCACATTGTAAAAAAATAACCCCAAATTGAGCATCTGTTTGAGCTGATGAATCAGCTTGACACTTGGATCACAGATGTGGTTATTGCCATCGGGCTCCGGTCCTCCTGAAGTTTTCTCTCCTGAATTTGCAACCAGTCCTACTGATGTGGTAGAGTGTTGAGTGATAGAAATAAAACTGTTCCTTCAGCTTGAGGTGGGGGTTTGGGGCCATGCTGGTTACAGGGAGTCAGAGCCTCACAATTTTAACATCCTTTGCAGATGCCTGTATTTGCATGTGATCTGATGCAGCAGATCAGCTTAGCCAAAAAGCTGAACAGTGTGGCCGTGACTCACACCTGAGGTAAAAACAGGATAGGCATGTAAAATAGCTGCATAAATTTACCTTTGAAAATTCATGCAACTGTCTTTTGAAGCATTTACAGGAGCTGACTGTCTCAAAGTGTGTTTGTAATTGGTTTTTTCAGGACACAGATACTTCTTAACCTCAACGCCCAGAAAACACAGCAGCACAAGTGATTCCTGGGGCTGTTGTTTTTCCTTGATGGTCCCCAGGGTACATGAAAGAACCTATGTGTTATTTTCCCCCAAGCTAGTGGCAGACATTAGAAAATTGAATTTAACAATCCAATATGCCAGGCATAAATATGCTTTGCATATCTCACACCAAACCTAAATGAAAGGAAGTTCTGAGTAGGCAGATAGCTATTTTTCAATTATATGGGACAAATGTGCCATTTCTGATAGCCTTGTCAGTAAAAAGCAAGAGCTGGAAATGCCAAGCTGTTTAGCGAAGCAGGATCAACATTCCTACTACTTCATGGGATCCCTAATAGCTTTTGCATCTTTCAAGACAATCAGCCTTGATTGTTCCTCTGGATGCATTCCTCCAAAATTCATCCTACTAATTGCAGTATTTCAGAGTTGATATGTGTAAATGATAGCAAAGACTGTAAGCCTAGAGACTTTGAAAAGAATGTCCTCTTACCTTAGTGTTGTCAGATTTTTTGTGGCAGAGCTGTTTACAAAACATACAAGCTACAAATCAAAGGAATATGATGTACTTTTATTTTATTCAGGAAACTTAGCATGAAAAATATGAAAATATGTTTGTGAAGTTAACTATCCAAGGTGACGAGTTAATGTGTAAGTGATGGTAAATCTCCTAGAGACAATTTTTTGCATCTGTGAAACACAGTTTTTCAGAGGCCCAAGAGTAATATTCCACCTTCAGAAATTTACAGGCAGATGAAAGAAAAGCAGAGGTTGACTATTGCAGACATGCCTTAGAATGCTGTGCACAGAATTTTTTCTTTCTGTATTTAACTTTCCCTTCAGTGATTTAACATTGCAAATAAAACCAGTTAAAGATCTTCTGCAAGCACAGTCTGTGTTCTCACAGAAAAGGATGAGCACTATAATGAAGTGATGTCTCCAAGGAGTTAAATAGTAAGAATACTAAGTAAATTTTTCAAGAAATTCTTCTGTTTGCATGTGCTTCATTTAAGGCAGCTGAAAAGTGTGTCATATTCAGTACCTGGGATTTGGGAGATAAAAAGACATTGGCACATTTTAAACTTGTTTTCAAATCATTCTAGATAACTTTTGGTTTATTCTTATTAGGAAGGGATTGAGTTTTCAAAATCACAGTTCTTTATTTAGCAGCACAAGTAATAAAACACAGAAATGATAAGAGCAATAAAACACAAACTTGTATTTCTGCCTCAGTTTTCCCAGCCCCTTGAAGCAGTGTTCATGCTGAAGTTTAGTTAATTTGGGAGAGTCCACGATCCTCCTGGGAGATCCAGGGTCTGTTCCTGAACTCTGGAGGCCTTCCAGCCCAGCCAAGGCTTGGCTTGAGGCTGGCCAGTAGCAGCTCTACTGCCCCAGCATGGGAAAGTCTGAGAGTATCCCTGATAATGCTTTCTTCCTCCCTCCTGATATGTTCCCTAGTTCTTTGTGTGAAGCTACGTATCACCACCTCAATGCCTTTTTTTGTTGCCAGCTCTCTAATCCATAGACAGAAAAGAAGAAAAGATTTGTGCCACAATTCTGCTGTTGGAATACAGTTGCAAAGACAAATGTTGTTGCATCTGGGACAGACAAGACATACCTTTGTTAGCAACTACATGAAGAAAATATAGCTGCTTCCTAATTTACCAGCCTAATTTACCAGCCACTATCTGTGCATTGTCCTTGCACAGATTTGCAAAGACTCCCAGCAGACTCCTTCTGCTGAAAGGTCCTACTCTGAACAAGTTAAACACAGACCCAGTTCTACCCTATCTGACTAAGGTATTACAAGCAATTGTGTAGTGTTTATAGTGTGAGTTTTGATGGCTTCACCAGAAAAAAAAAAAAAAAAAGCACCCTGCACAATATCTTTAAGGTTTTGAACAACAAGCCCCTGGGAAGGGTCTTTGCATAAGGATCTCAAGTATCTTACAAATAACAAGTTTCATCACTTTTTGTAGAACTTTTCCTTGTAGAAAGAAAGCAGAGAGGTGAGACAGTGGCGTGCCAAGCTTCTGGGGGCCAGAAGTCTTGGCAATCAGTTGTATGCAGCAACCACCAGACAATATCCTGATCATACAGAAAACTAATACTGTGACAATGATTGTCCCAGTGTCATTCTGTCCCTGGAGAGACATCACTGTAGGCTGCTCTGATTGAAAACTGCAGCAACACTCCTGTTGCAGACAGATCTTTGTAAAGTTTGCAGAGGAAATCTCATGAACACATGGCCCCCTGGCAAACATATCCAGCACCACCCACCACTCTTTCTGCCTCCCTAACTGGCCACTTAAAATCACTAGATTGGCCCACCAGAGCTCCCCATCCCCCTCTGGCTTACTGAAATTTGTTAGGACGTGGTCTTGGTGTACCATGTAGCTTGATTAGCTAGTGCAACAACATGCCCCCCCCCCCCCCCCCCCCCCCCCCAAAGCCATTAGGTTAACCTAAAAAAGAGTGATTTTTCCCAGTTATAAAGTTAATCTTCGCAGTCTTTTGGAAAATAAAGTTATGACTGAAATAGGCATTGCTCCATGCCAGCTTTCTTTATGGCAAGCTGCAATTACTTCATATTCCTCCTTGGTATCTGAACAGCAGCTAGAATCACTAGCTCTCCTCAACTTACTCCCACAGAAAATGTCAGCAGGATCTAATTATCAGAATTAAATGGATTTGCACTGATGCCTGCTTTCTTATCTGCATAATAGTTGAGCTAGGCATTCTTATTATCTCAGTTATGAGTTTGCACATTTTGTTATCTCCCTGGAAAAGGTGTTCAGATGTATGTACCCCATGTTTGACTAAGCTGAAAGAAATCAAGCCTTAGGTGAAAATGTTGAGAAACCTGGTGGTACGGAGTGCAGGACTTCTTGTGATTCCTCAATTAATTTTAAGGATTTCTCCTTCATCTGAAACATGATGAGTTCTGGTTCTGCAACTCTTTGAGCATCCTATGAACTGCAGCTTTGTCCTACATGTTTCTGGGGGAATGGCCTCTATCTGAAAGAAATGCGTTTGTCTGACTGCGCTGCAAGGGCGTGTGGGACACAGAGTCCCACCAACCCAAGGTGCACAGAGCTCAGTTTCCTACCCTTGGGCAGGATCAGCTCTCTATTGGGAAGGTCCAGAACATATGGAGTAACTTTTATATATCCTCTGTTAATGTCAGTGCTGAGCAAGGAGTCTGAATGAGCCACTGTGGCAAAGATATCTACAAAGAGCTTAAAGCAGCTGCTGAGTCAAAGACCACCAGAGAACCAAAAAATGCACAGGAAAGAAAGTGTGAGAATAGTCTTAAGGGGATGGAGGGTTCCTTCGTGCCTTAAGCAATTGAAACAGGATTGATCAGGCACTTATTTCAAGGTAGCAGGATGGCCTGAGCAGAGTTCAGCCTGTTCTACCTGTCCTGCTCATACTGATGAGCATACTTTTTAGCCCTCTGGCCTGCACCCTGTTCAGAGATTTTAAACTGGGCAGATTGACCCTGTGACCATTTGTTCTTTAGAGCTGCAACCAGAAGGCCTCTCCCCTTCCAACCTACTGCTGCCAGCCCGCCGGAGCAGCAATATTAATGAACTTGGATAGAACTCAGTTGATCCAGACTAAGAACTGGGATGTGAAAGGCTCCTTTCCACCATTTATCTGGCCCTCTTAGACTTCAGGTAGAGTAAGAAGGAGCTCTTCTTTTGCAGTGCTGAGGTTAGGGAGTATCCATAACCTCTTCCTTGTCAGGGGCAGACAGCTTCCTGTCTCAGGACAGAAAGAATAACAGCCTCATGCTCCTGGCTTTGCCTGGGTAATATTGCAGAATGAGAACCAGGTTCATGTCACCAACCTCAGTTTTTCACCAGTGCCACACATTCCTCGCTGTGTCTATGTCTTGGCACAGCCTGGAGAACATGATTTGAGTCTTCCAAATACCCTTGTGAGTTTTCAGCTTCCTTTGGTTCACAGATGTGTGTAACTGCTGAGGGTGAGGGTTTGTGATCTATCTGTATCTCAGAACCTAGTCAGAAGTGAGGAACAAAAAGGCATGTTTAGTGTAAAAAATTATCTGGGGAAAAAAATTGCCAGCTCAATAGCACTTGGAAAACAGCAAAGTATATAAATAACTTGGGAATTCAGGTGTCTGCTTCCTCTAAATAAATTTGTATCTGCCATGAAATCATACCTCATGCTAAGCAAACAAATTGATGAAAACACAAATCTTGCAGGGCTTAAGTTAGATAGAGGTACTGAAGATCACTATCAATTTTAACATTCATAGCAAATGCACAGAAGATGCTGATTTTGAATATTGTGGCTTCATTCTGCAGATT
Source organism: Phylloscopus collybita (assembly GCA_027886175.1). Taxonomy (NCBI): domain Eukaryota; kingdom Metazoa; phylum Chordata; class Aves; order Passeriformes; family Phylloscopidae; genus Phylloscopus; species Phylloscopus collybita. The sequence continues at coordinate 21,026,438 of JAJNNQ010000024.1, forward strand.
CACTTTGAATGAATTATCAGTAGTTGTAGAAGCACATAAGTGTCTGGAGTTCAAATATTAGACAATAGCTGTATTGTGTAGTGTAGTTACATTATTTTATTGGAGTTTTCCTCTAGCATTTAATTCAGCCAGAGAATTACTGACTGATCCTTTCTACATAACACTCCTTTGGATGCAAAAGGATGCTTAAAAAAGTCTGACAATTTATGTGGTACTCCAAATACCAAAGATCAAGGACTTATATATTATATCAAGTGATTAAATACTGCAGATGAGAAAGTTAAATATTAAATTCTCCCCCACTCAATTGCCCATGACTTCCCTCAGCTGGTATAACTCTTCAAATAAGCTACATTTTCCCCCAGCACCAGCACCACTGTTTTATCCAATATTGAACTACTTAACATAATATGCAGTCCTTGAGCTTTGATACTTGTTCTGAGAAGTACCAATAGAAGTGCTACTGAGTTTGATGGGGTGAGATGTATTGCAGTCAGTTCCTAAGAAGCATTGTTTGTCAGAGTAATTTTGGTATACAGCAGTGTAAGCCAAACAACTGAAATGTCACAGCTTGCCAAGCACAGTGCTCTACCTATCAGCTTAAAGTACCTTTTTAATTTTTTCTGCCAGCTGCAAAAATGTTGTGCAGTGTGGTATTACTTTCCCTCCTCCAAGAACTTGGATAGATTACAAAGTTGTTATTTGTTCCAGCTAGCAATTACTCTCTGTCACCATTTAATTCTGAATGGAAACAGGAAATGTGCTAAATGTTTATCTCAATTTTTCCAAAGGTAGAAGATCCCAAGCAAACACCCAGCTCCTGCTGTGGACACCAGACATTACAGGGATAGGCATAACATTTTTGGGCATGAGGAGTGCGCTGGGAATTCCAGGTGGCTGGGGTGGGAGGGTCGTGGGCACTCACTGACCTCAGCTGTCCATGATCCTGTCCCTGTGTACAGGTGGCTGGAGATGGAGCCGGGGGCTTAGGGATGGATAAGGAGGTGAACAGATTAGGTTTTCTGTTTGATTTTTTTAAGTGGCATCACAGCATTTCCTTTGCACATAGAGAAAGAGTGTAGCTGGGCAGCCTTCTAGGACCTGAATGGAGGTTAACAAGGCAGCTGGAGAAGGGCTGGAGAAGGGCACACAGTGATAGAAGAAGGGGTATGGCTTCAGAGGGAAAGACAGCAGGTTCAGATTAGATATTACAAGGAAATTCTTTACGATGAGGGTGATAACACACAGGAAAAGGTTTCCCAGAAAGGTTGTGGTTATGCCATCCTTGGAAGTGTTCAAAGCCAAGCTGGAGGGGATTATGAACAACCTGCTTGCTGTTCATAGTGGCAGGTGCTCCTGCCCATGGCAGGGGGCTGGAACTAGATGATCTTTAATGTCCCTCTCAATCCAAACCATTCTGCGATTCAACAGCAACGTCGCACTGTGTCGTATGCGAGCTTAGAGTTCTTTTCCCCCTCAGGAATGCCCCCAGAAGGGGGGATTGGACTCCCACCTTGGTCCCTGAAATCTGTGCCACCGAGCAGCCCTCCAGCACACGCTCCGGGCCCCGCAGCCCAGAGGAGGCCGCGGTGCGCGGGCCGCGGGTGCCGCTCCCGCCGGGCACACGGGGCAGCGCTGCCATTCCCGCGGCGCCCGGCAGGTGGCAGTGTCCGCCCGCGCACCGCCCGACCGCCGCGGCCTGCGCGCTGCCGGGAGCGGCCTCCTGCGCCACCGGCCCTGCCGCAGGCCGGCGGCTCTGGGGGTGGGTATTGCCGCCCAGAATAGAGCTTTACTTTCTCAGCCGAAGCATCTGGTACTGTATCAGCATCGCGACCGCTTTAAGCCACGCGATTCCTTCCCATTCCCACGGACAGCAAGCGGAGGAGGAGGCAGGACAGGAAAGGGGTTTGGGGGGAAGCGTTTCTTTAGTCACTTACCCCCTTACTCCCCTTCATTTTCTCTCCAAAATTTCTGAAACTGCCTTCTCACCCTACACATTTTAATGTATTTATTTATTCATCATCGTCTTTAAATTCCAGGGTATTTTGAGAGATTCAGAGTTTTCTGCTGAGATCTAGTCCTTATAGAACGAATGATAGGGAGTCAGGAAAATCATTACAAAACAAGGAGGGAAACTTGACGCTTTTCTTTTTCTCACCTGCTTCTGCTTGCCCTCATTTCATCATGTTAGAGCAGAGCTGAGAGAGCCCCTCGGGTAGAGTATGCCAGCATGCTAAGTGGGGGAACAGACAAACTTTACCTCAAAACTGTTTTCTAAATGAGGATTTGTAGCAACAAAGCTCAGGCACTGAGTCTTCCATTTCCAAGGGAAATTCTGGGGCAAGTAAAAGCGCACCACAAAAGTGAGTGTGAACCAGCCAGCAAATCAGCATTTGAGGCAAAGCTTGAAAAAAGTGGCCACGTTATGATGGAAAATCCAAGAACAGCCTGAGGCAGCAAGAGGACTCTCAGGGCAGTGCAAGAGCTGGAGGCAAAGTGTTCCAGCAGACTCTCAGGAGAGGGTTGAGGCTCATAGGATGACCTCAGGGTGCCAAAACGTGAGGTGAGAGGCCGCTTTAGGTGTGGCCCAAATTGAAGAGAAAGCTCTCGAGTGCCTGCCTGGATTAGCCTGAAGCAGGTAACCATTGGGTATGTGACTTGAAAGCATCAGTAGCAGAACTGTAGCGTGTGTACGTGCTTTTAGTATAAGGTTTATTTACTAATATGGTATTGAACAAAGCTGTTTCCTGGGTAGTGCAAACTTGTGACTGCCTCACATGCAAAAAATGGTGCAAAGTGATACACCATTTTAGTTCTGGTAGTGCATCCACTGTGTACTAAGGAGATATTTTTGGTTTAATGCAATTTTGTGCCTAGAAGAAATGAATTAACAAGTCTGATTATTTGTACTTGATAAAATTTTAAACTGTGCATGTTAATTCCCAGGATTTAATTCTATTAGTATAATGTAACCCTCTTTTTTTTTTTAATTTTTTTTTTTAATTTTCATAGCTTCTTATCTTTCAAAGTAATTTACTTAATAAAGCTTATAAGTTTAGCAGTAATATCAACTTTGTCTTTAGCTAAATAAGGAAGAATCCAGTAGAACTATGGTAAATTTGATATGATTCATTTTTAGCCTGCTTTTGCTGTTTCTTTTTGTCTTTTAAAAATAAGGGCTCTCTACTAGAGTAAGTTTAATTTTTTTTCCAACACCACACAAACTACTGCTTCCCCTGCAACCTTTAAGGGCTGGGCAAGGCCACTTTAACCTCTGAACATTAGGAGATGGTTTTTAGTCCCTTGGGATTTCCTAGCCTACCACAAACAGGTCTTCAGTTGGCTGTGGATGTGGACATGGGCTCCCATCTGGGTTCCTCGGGGTGCATGGGCTGACGTTCCTAAAGGGTACATGCTGCCAAGTCCACTGTTTTTACATAACTTTGCCACTCAGGCAAATTCAAAAAAGGTGAAGCAAATACCACTGAATGCAACAGTACCGTGCTTATATCTTGATAACAGTAATTTGAAGCATATTCTGAGTGCTGGCAGGAAAGATGAAAGCAAACTTCATTTAGGTGTGTGAAAGAGCTGCAGGTGTTGATTGCTGGCACGAATAATGCAGTCCTATATAAACGTTTGATCCTGCAAGCTTTTATATGCTGTGAACAAATCTTTCCTGATGAATGATGACTCAGAACAGAGCTTTTCACTTGGCATTTGATAATTCATTTCAATTGCAGCAGAAAATAATTGTTCTATTCAAGCATACCAGGATGTACTTACTCTGTCCCTAATGAGCACATTAGAGCAGGCAACTCATCCCTGTCTGATTTTAGCACAGGCCACAAACTTTATGACTGACTCATTATTCAGTCAACTCTCAGTCCTAAAGAATAAAAGTCCAATGAGTTGCAATGGTCTTAGAACTGCATTTTCCCTTTTCACAAGTCACTCAGATATTCACTGATTTGTTGGAAGGATCTGTGAATCTTTGGGAATATTACAGGTGGGCCTTATGCACTTTCTATATTTTGCTTGAAAAAGCTTAATAATGGAGCAATATGATTTTGATTATGGAACAGGCTGACTAAAGAAAAATAAATCAGTTTATATTTTGTCTACAGTCAGAATGTGTCTTAAATAAATAGTTCAAATGTAGGCAAAGTTTTCCAAAAAAAGTGGATGACTCAGAAAAACATGTCATACCAGCACTTGGTATGCTGGTATTGCCTATGAGACTGCAGGGACCATTTAGCATTACTTTTAGGGAGGTCTGAGTCATCAACAGTGTCAAAAGACATGTATCACTTGTGTAAGAAACTGCTCCGCTGCATTGGTGACCCTTATCTCACTCAGGGAATATAAGAGATATTTGCTTTCCAGAGTATTCTTCTTGGGTTTGCTTCCACTAGGAAAGACAGAACTGGACCTTTGGGTTACCCAGCTTATTGGGGGCAGGAAGGTGTAGTGAAGAAGCATGTCAGCCCTTGCCAAAACTGTCAGGTTTCAGAAAATTATTTTTTTTCAGAAAATGGTTTCTAAAGCCTACAAAATAGCAGCGGAAAAATTGGTAGGTGTATCATACAGTGTGGAAAATTTGTGTACTTAATTCTCACTGGGGCACTCTGGCTGTCTTCAGGGAAGGTGAATGAACGCACCGAAATGTCTCTGTAGTAATGAAAGAAAACTCATTGTGCCACTGGAGATGGAAGCTGCATGGCCCCGTGGGTAATAAATTGCTACTATTCAGGCTCATGAGCGCATCAAGCTGATGCAGAGCACTCTAATGACCATTATAACTGACTGCAGTGAAAAAGACTGTTATTTAAGTACATTTCAAAATGTACTGTAAATTGGGCAAAGGTACAGCTGCACTTATGCACTGAGACAGCCTCCGGTTTTATTCAGCCTGACAGACTGTGCTCTTTGAATTTAGGTTTCATCTGTGTGAGCTGAATTCTCTTAGTATTTATGGCCCCTGTTAGTAAGGGAGGCAGCAAAGCCAGGGAGAAGGGGTCCTGTTCACAGAAGTTCCAGCTGAAAAATGCAGGTTTGGCTGAAGGCAAGGCAGGGGCTGGTCCAGCCACCGTTCGCATCACAATGCTACCCTTCCCTAAAAACACTTACTTGTATCTCACACCAAATGTGACCCTCTGAAGACAGTGTTTCTCAGTGAACCTAAGCAGGATCTTTGAGACCAAGAGTCAGTGTTTTACAAACCTTTACACAGCCAGAGGGAACCAGTTTCTTTGCTTTATATGACCTTCTGGACCACACAGACCAGATTCCCCTCCACATTCTGCCTGTGTCAGGTTTGTTTGATTGGTGTCTACTTCTACCCAACTTCATAAGTTACTTGGTTTACAGAACATAAAGTTTCTTCGCTGTGCCATACTGACAGTGTCATCTATGGCATACTGTCAGTGAGTATGATACAACCAAACTTTAACTGGGATTTCCAGCTTGACGTACATCTGTGTCTCTCGTCATGCTTTTTATGGCTGGGTCCTTCATAGTCAACTTTGCTTGTCATCTGTTTGGCTCTTCTGGGTCTAGTTGGGTCTTATTTTGGAGGGTAAGAGGTGGTGTGTGATTCTTTTTTTTATCTGAAAAGATCATGTGGATAGTGTGGAGTCATGCAATATGGCCATGTAAATCAGTTTTTCACCTGGCAGGTACATTTGTGATCAAGGAACTGAGACAAGCAGCTTGCAGTAAGTAAGCTGCCAGCAACATTTGGGCAGCCAGCACTGCAAAAAGACTGTGTGAGCAAAAATGCAAAAAATGATCTGTGTGAGCCTCATGTTCAGCACATGGGGTCAGACCCGCACTTCCCAGGAACCAACCAGTCCCACAACAGTGTAGTAAATTAAGGTGGACATCTTAGCTAATGAATTAGCCATGGAGAAAATAAAGCACACAAATTACAGTCAACTGCTTATAATTGTGACCTTCCTGGAGAATGACTGAGTCAGGATTAAAGAATGATTGCATGGGTGTTTGCTGACACAATTTGGTTTCTGAATAAATTTCCAGTAATTGGTGGCAATCACTTCAGTCTTTGTCAGGCAAAATGGAGAGTTTTCTTTGAGTGAAGCCCATGAAAGCTAGCAGAAAGACAAATGTCCAAAAGACAGAGCTGTTTTCAAAGGAGGGGCTCTATGGTCTGCATGAAGCTTGAGGTAAGGACATCATCCAAACCCTGAGCATCAGTAAGTAACTCTGAAGAGAAAGGAGTGAACTAAAAGATTTTTCTCCCAATCGTTTCTGAGTTTCGAAAGATTATCGAGAAGTTGCACAGAAATAGCTCATTAATTCTCAACCTCTTGTTTTTTCTTTTTCATATCTGTAACAAGATTATTTAAGTCACCAGTCAGATGATTAAAATAAATTGGCATTTATTAATAGGTCAATGTCTTTGCTAATTTTGAAGCTGGTATAAACAATTCTAAAAGGTTGTTTTTTTTTTTTGTTTTTTTTTTTTTTTTTTTTTTTTTTTTTTCAAATGCCACAAATCTTTCTTAGCTATTTACTTTTGTTGTTATAATCTCTGCACCATTCCTGATTCTAGGAGAAATTCAAGGAAGCAGCTGACATTATGCTGGATGTGTAGTGTGAAAAAAAGGGATCTGACCAGGCTTTTGTCTTACTAAGTTAACATTCTGCTGCATTTCTTTTTGTCTGTTTCTGACCATTTTTGAAAAAGCATGAGAGCTGAATATCTTGAACCAGCTAAGAACATTTGTATTTAGACATGAAGTTAAAGATCAGGAATTTTGGTGTCTAGCAGCTGTGTAACAGGAAATAGGTGCTAAATGCTGTCAGCCTGCCCAGATTAGGCTCCTTCAGGTAGACAGCTAGCTGGAAATAGTAGCACATCTGTATGAGACAGTTGTTCAGTGTTTGCACTGAACAAAAAGTATCTTTTGTCTTTTCTCATTTCCAGCTTACAAAAGCAAAAAACTCCCTCTCAAAATCCCATAAAAGCTAAAACAACAACAGAGATACCTCATATACCATGTTATAAAATCTCAGTCAGTTGAAGCCTTTTCCTTTATGTATTTGGAATGTTTGGTACATGTATTTCCCACCTGGCCCAATGGTCACTAATTCTTCTTGAGACATTTTATTGATCCAGTGCCTCAAAATGCTGGGCTAAAATAAATTTGTACCGTGTTTTGACACCACATTTGAACACCTGCCATCCAATGACTTATGCTGATGGGGTGGGAACATGATTAGGCAAAAAGAAAGTCACAAGAAAAGGATTTACAGTTAAAAATATTGTCAATATTCTGTGGCATTAAGATTTCAGAGCTGTGAGGAGTTTATTTCAGTGGATATTGTTTTATAAGTTTTGTTGTTTTAACTCACTTTGTGACCTGATTCTGAAGGAAATTTCTTAATTAACGTTCTACATATTTGACAATAAAGTTCAAAGGAATCAAGAAGTACTTAAAGTATAGAATTAAAAATAACTCCATTTCTGAAATATCTGATACTGGTTAAATATACATCTTCTATCTACATTTAATTAAAATTCTTTTTAAAAATATCCCCTGGTTTCAAGAATTAGGTCAGTTACTACGAATACCTTGGTTCATTTAAACAGGTCTGAATATTACCATTATGAAAACTAACTTATACAATATTTATAACTTCACCTATTTTTGGTTTTCAGTGAAAAAAAAAAATCCTTATGCTTCTGAAACAGTGATAATAAAATAAAACACCTTATTTGTGGTGTCAAGTTCAGAAACTTGCAGTTGCCTGTAAGAGTAAGGCAGAAATGTGGTCATTGACTTCAGGTGATCTTCAGCAGGCTGTTGTGCATCCCTTTTTTGTGAAAACAGTTTCCTATGACTCTCAGGAGCATGAAGGACTGTGAATTTAAATAGGCCAAAATTAGTTGTGCTTTTTTTTTAAAGAAGGGACTCAGCCTTTGCCTTACACAGTCAAATAATTCTGCTGAAACCACTGAGACTCTGAGGGTTTTAACTTGCTGCAGCTGAAAATTGGATCTGAGTCTGCAGGATTAGAGACTCAGGCATCGTGAGCACTGAGTGAAAGCTAGAGCTGCAAGTGTAGAAATCATATACCAAAGGGCACTTTGGGCATTTCCCCTTGATGCTCCCCATTGGAAGTGCACACCTCCTTCCTCCGATTGTGGAGAGAACTGGGCTGCCAGCACTTGGGTTAAATATCTAAACACACTTAATGCCAACAGTGTTAATAAGCTTCCACTTCTTGTACAACGCTCTAGTCTTTTCCATGTTTGTCCTAGGAGAAGGAAGGCATGCAGCTGGGAGAAGCACACCTGTTTGAAAAGGCACAGGAATTGAGTGGGTCCCCAGTTGGGAGAAGTGACACAGTGATGCTCCCATCCACAGCTGCAGCCATCTGGACTGCCTGTGAAAGTGGGTGGTCTCACCAGACATGCAGAAGCTGTTGGCACAAGACTGACTTTCAGGTCAGGGTTCTGAGCTTAGGATATAAATACAGCTGTCACTGACTTCAAATGCTGGTGGGTTGAAAGGTGCAGAAGGTTTAGGCAACAGTCCAGGCAGGGGTTGTTCAGTCCAGGCAGGGCCACATGCTGTTGGAACAAAACAAGTAAGTTACACACTGAAACCACTCATGTAATTTTTCCAAGCACAGACATCAAGGCATCAGTGAAGACCACAAAAATCTGAAAAGTAAAATACAGGTTGGCAGCTGCTAGGCATGAAAGTGAGACGCAGTTTGGGATGAGGTAGCATGAATTTGTGAAATTGTCACTGCTCATGTTTTGACAGCATTACAAAGGAAATAATTTTCCCAGTTTTGAAATATGCATTCGAACGTCTGTTCCATTAAACACACATCAGTATGTTGCCACCTGTTCCAGTCATGCTTGATAATGAATGGTATGCAGAGATAATACACCTGCCTGGCCTTGTAAATGTTCTGCAGGGAAAAGTCAAAATTAGGTAATGTAAGTCAAATATGGATGGATAGTCCTGTTACAGTCAATGTTAAATCCAGTGCCCTTAATTACTTTGTTGCCTGAATTGGAAACCCTTCAAATAATGAGGGGGGGAAATAAAGCTTCTTGACAGTTAAGAGCCAAGGAATATAATTTTATTGCAAGGCCCATCAGTTACCCACAGATGACAGCAAATACTCACGCAGATCAATCAGAGAGGTGATAGAAAATGGAAGCAGGTGTTGGCCCACACACTGTTCAAAGATATTAAAGCTAATGTTGACATGGCTAAAGATAAAGCAAGCAGAGCTGCCATTGAGATCCCACTGAAATCAGTACAAATCTTCTATTTAGACTGCAGGAATGTGGTGTAGCTATTAAAGATAGAAAAGAAAAGATACCAATTAAGGACAAGAAAGGGGTTAACTTTAAGCATATACTGATGCCTTTGACGTATCTGCTGAAGTACTTCAAACACCAGCTTAATTTTGCTGTCTGAAAACTGGGACTCTTATAATAGCTTTCAAAAACCTTTGTCTGAGGGAACCTCATTCTTGCATCCATGAGCATATGCAGGCTTATGGTGTGCTTTAAACCTCAGGGTAGAAATTTCTGCCTAGCAAGTTTTCCTGCATAAATATATGACATTGAAGCTGCGGGTGTCTCTGCTAGAATGACTGTGAAGTGCCGTAAATCAGCAAGAGATGAGAGGATAATGTGCACATCTCATGCACTCGTTTCTGCCTGTTGGGCTCTTACATGGTGTTGACTTGCAAAGAATCACTGCCAAATGAGTCTGCTCCAAACAGGCTCTTGGACTGTTGTCCCACCATGGCATTTCATTACCCATCATGTTTAAGGAGGGATGAGTGACTGCAAGGACACGCTGTGCAGTTTATCAAGCTTGTATGTGGCTTTTCTAGGTAGGAGCTGTGTGAAACTCAGAAACACTTCTTCCTTCTCTGTTTTTTTTTTCTTTTGAGAAACAAGAGTTTACAGCCCTGCAGCCAGCAAGTCAGTTGCTCGTTTGGAAATCTCTGATGAACTTGCAGTTGCAAAGACCCACTGTCTGTCACAAACCAGGTGCACACTACATGGCAGGTAGCTCAAATACTTTATATGTCACATTTTTATACATATATATATATATGTATACACACACCCCTCCCATGCAAGTGAATCAAGACTGGGCAGGAAGTCAGGTTTTATGACTGGTTAATATTCCTTTTGCCAGCTTTTTCCCTGAGCAAGCTGTCACTGGACTGCAAGAGGCCAAGTTCACTCTCTAGATATTTCAGCTAGAAGCCTCACTGATCTGACTAGAAACCGGCTATGAGCCACGTCACTGTAATCCAGCTACTGCTGGAACATTGTCTGAATTCAAGGATCACCAGTTCTGGATTCAGTAAATTATTGCTCACCAGTTAGGATGTTAAACATAGTGTTGCAGACAAATACCAGGATAATTACACAGGGAGCTTCTCATACTATATAACTTAGGAGCTAATTTAGGCTCCAAGTCACTTAGAGAGTCTGCAAAGAAATACTGATTCCCTCAAAGGAGAATTCAAAGCTTCAAAATTAAATATCTATGAGAGTTTAAAATAACTGACATGAATGTAGCAACTGTCCTCCATGGTTTGTAATTCTCCATTCTTCTTGTACTTTAACATGAAATTTCTCACAACATCCTTGTATAAAGCCGTTGTGTGATCTTGTAGAAGGCTGACAGACCTCTCTTGAACCACACAGTACAGTACAGAAGGCTACTTCTGCTTGGTGCCCCAATGGTCATCCTTTAAATATGGTTGCACATTGATTCCTCATGTTCCCAGTTGAAAATATGGTACTGGCTTTATATAAAATGCCCCTGACAGCAAGTTCTTGAATTGTCCCATAATTCTGAGATGCCCAACACATTATTAATATGCTTTCTTATCCCAGGCTCTGCTTTGTGAGGCTCCTATACACAATGTGTGTATCACGCATTACTCACTCACAATATTGTCCTATGAGTTTGCGCTGAAGCAAGACCTGACACCTATGATGAATTAAAAAACATTCAGCAATGTTAATCTCTGCATTATATTCAGTTCTTGGAGGGCCTGATCAACTTGATACTTTTCTGGCAGATGCCAATGACAGAATGTTCAGTTACGTATGGTGTGGTGTGGTGAGACAGGATTTCTGTCATATAAACAATCATCATAAACATGTGTAACATATAGAATCATAGAAAAGAGAGCTGAAAAGGACTTTAAAATGTCTCCCAGAGCAGGCCAGATAGCCTGATGGGTATTTCTTTAACCTTCTCTTTAAGAGCCCCACAGATGGACCTTCCTCAAGTGGGCTATTTGCTGTCTTTACTGCACTTAACTGAGTCAATATGCTACCTAATGTCCTGCCAGCATCTTATTTTTTTTGCCACAGATAAAGCCTGCTGGTTTCTGTCTTATTCATCATGGATGCAGAAAATGTAAGCCTCCCTTCTTTGCAGCAGCCTTTTCTGTATTTGAAAACCATTATCATGTCTCTACTTCATTTTCACTTTCATAGATTGCACAGTACCAATTAGTTCAATCTTTCCTTGTAGGTTGTGTTTTCTAGTTCTCTGATCATTTTCTAGTTCTCTGATCATTCTCACACTGCATAATAAGAGCTTTGTGAAAGAAAAAAAAGAATCAGAATTACTTTACCTATTATTACTTCAATTAATTATTCAATCACAATGCATTTCATTTGGGTTATTGCTAGTCTAACTTTACCTTTGATGCTTAATAACATGTACACAGATGTATTCCTATGGATGTTGCTTCCGGGTTATGTTGGCTCACAGTCTTTGTGAGTTGCATGTCAGGAAGTAACAGAAGTCTACAAGCCAAACAGATGTGCTCTCAGGGCTAAGAGATATAGACATCCTCTCTTTCTTGCTATGTGGTAGCTAACGCTCCCCTGGTAAGACCAGCCACTTGTCTGAAATTGTGTATCTGCTACCAATGCACAAGTCCACTGCAGAGGTGTAAACAGCTTCATCATCCTGTCAGGCACAGCCCCAATCTCTGGGGCTTCTGCAACTTCTTCTCAGGTTGCACATACCTGACAGCCTGGTTATCCCTCTGGTCCCTGCTTGTTCCCACAGACCTGTGGCTAACCACGGACTCAGTGACTGCAACATAATGTGTGGGAGGCCTGAATTTGGATTACACAGCTGTCCTTAGTGCCAGCCTTGCTTGCCTAACAAAACTGCCATCCAAAGAGGCTTCCTCTACAGAGGTTGAAAGAGGGATTTTTCCTTTGTACTGCCAATGATATGCAGGTCCATGTTGAACAACATTTCTGAAGTGTTTCTGTACATACTGTTTCTGACCTAGCAGAAGTTTTCTTTCAATGGAAGCTTAAATGACAGTCTTAACACAAAATCAAAATACAAGGGTGGTCCCAAGGAGCTGTTACCAGAAAGAAGCTTCAGTTCTTACCCTTCTAAGTTGAGTAGCATATAAAAATAAAGCTACTGAAGTCCCATATAATACCTAAATAATGTTATTATGATATATGATCCATATGTGAAGACTTAGTGCAATGCTTCCATGGATGTGTTTTTAGGAAAATACTCTATCTGCAATGAAGGCAAGAAGATTTCAATCATGTCTACCAAAGCCAACAGACCTGAGTAAAGGAAATCATGATTCTCATTAGTCTGAGTGCTATACAGAGGGCTATCTGACAATCAAAGAGTTAACCCAATTGCAAAATAAAAAAAAAACTTTTCATGTCACCTGTTCCCTTAAGAGGTACTTTCTTCATTTTCACTCAAATTCTGTAAGAAAGAAAGAAGCAGAAGATAAAGGCTGCTAGAAAGCTGTGCAATTTAGGGGAGAAGGGAGAGGAACAAAACCAGAGGGGAAGAGAGGTGGAACAAAGGAAACTCACTCAGAGAAAGGAGAGCAAAGAACATCCACTAAAAAGGAGAGAAAGGCTGGCATCAAAAGGGGTTTTCAGCCTCAGAAAGCAGCCAGCAGCCAGGCACTGCAGGTGATATCACCAACAAATCCAGTCTGCAGAGAGAGATACTCTTGCAGGACATGCTACTGGTGTAGGGGTTAGAAGAGAAAGTGTGATTTTTACAGGACTGAACTACAGAGGCATTCTTTGAGCATGAAGATTCAAGCTGTTTTCAAGTTGTTGAATGAAGCTCAGCGATCTGTTTCACCTTTTATGTTTCTCTTTTTTGATTGACCTCTTATTTGTGGACTCCTGCTTCAGTGAGCTATAATAATTAAAAAGATTGAGCTTTTAATTAAAGGCTTCATGAATTTGGATTTTACTCACAGAGAAAAATGTTCCGTGTAGAAAGCTGATATTTTTATGTAAGAATATAATGCCTCTGCTGGAACGCCCTTTTGAGGGAGACACAACTAAAGAAATGGACTACGATAAGAATTTTGTGGACTTCTCTAGTCTCCTTTTTCCCCCATAAAATAAATTATGCATTAACCTCTTTGATTTCCCTGGGTCATCTAACTCCTAATATCCCCCAAAGGATGCTCAGCATCTAATGCATCCAAAAGTGATGTCACATATGAATCACTGTCACCAGAATCAATTACTCATAATCTGTCACACATGCGCTGTCTTTGGTTACTTTTGGTCTTGCCCCTGCAGAGGCAATGTTCCACGGCCTGACCACTTCCTGTTTGGAAAGAGTGTGCCTTTGGCATGCACTGGCAGAAGCCTGGGGACCCAGCTCCCGGTGTCACCAGGAGGGGAGCAAGGCAGCAGGGACAGCACACAGCAAGCCCAGCACCTCCCTCTAACCCTCGCCAGGTTCCACCCCAGCACATCTGCTCTCCACTGCTGATCCATCTGTGAGCAAAAACAAACATGGTCTGTGGAGGAGGAGATTCCATTTTCCAGAGCCATTCATCCCTATGAATGTTCCCCATTTCTAAGCTCAGTTCTTCAGAGCTGTTCACAGTTGCTCTGTGAGCTGCAGAAGGAATAAAACCAATTGACTGGGCCAGGTTGGATGGAGGTCTGAGCAACCCGGCCTAGTGGAAGTCTCCCTGCCCATTGCAGGGGGGTTGGAACTGAATGACCTTTAAGGTCCATTCCAACCCAAACCATTCTATGACTGCATGATTTTCCAGAGGATGTGTTTCTGTTGCTTGAGTCTTTTTTTCCTACAAGACACTTGTTGCCCTTGAGCACTTAGTGGCTCCTTTAGTTAGAACTAATCTCAGTTGTTATAAAATGAGCCCCACTCTCCCTCACAGCTTTCCTTCCACAGCAGAGTTGATGGTAAAATGTGGGTTGGTGTGCATGATTGCACAGTTAGAACTATGGGTAGAGAAACAATGCAATTGCTTGAGCCTGGTGCCATATCTCTGCTAGTGGCTATTTTATGAAAAGGGAAGAAATGGAGCCCTTACTTAGGAGCCACCACTCTTCTCTCAGATTTGACTGTTTGAAAGTCATGGAGAGTGGAATAGCAAAACAAAAAGACATACACAAACTGGGTATTTTTTGTAAGAAAGTAAGATAGAAAATGTGTGTAAAGTATCTTCAGGTACTGCACTGACTTTGAGCTCTTTCACTTCATTAATTCTATGATTTTTATCACCACACTTTCCAATTAAAAAAATTCTCTTCCCCTTTCCTGTGAAAAAAGTCCCTTCCCCTCCCTCTCCCACCCCTCACCAATCTCCCCCTTTCTTTCAATTCTCATAATCCTTGGTGTGATAATGGCTAAGGAAACGGTTTCAGACAAAAGTCTGGTATTTTAATTTTGATAACCTTCCTGAGCAGCAAGGTTTGTGTGGGATGGAGATTAATGAAAGCCAGGCACAATGCACCTTTGTCACTAGGTAGAGTAAGAAGCAGATAACCCTCAGGGAAGCAAGTGTTCAGAAGGGGAGTAAGTAATAACACATTTTAATTTTTCATGCCTCCCTACCCACTCTTTTATGGAAGGAGAACCCAAATGGCAAGTGAAGAGAAAATGGAAAGGAAACAGCAGTCTAACCTTTGGATGACTGAGAGGAGAAGGGGCCTGGAGGGCCCCTGCCAGCAGCAATAATCGGGCCTGACCCAGGGCGTGCAGTAGCAAGTGGATGTTTTTTTCTGCACATTTTTATCATCTATCCTAAGCATCACAGTTCCATAATCTCCGAATCCACATGGTGCCCATAGTTGGGGGTAGCAGAGGCAGGGAGGGGAGGAGAGGTGACAGTGGGGCAGAGCCCTGAGCAGCCCTTGTGGGGCTGGCAGGGCCCTGTGAGGCACCATGACTCATGAACCAGGGCCCAGAAGCTGCCCAGCCAGGGCTGCAGCTCCCTGGCCAAGACGGCAGCTCACCTGTCTGGCAGGAGGAGATTCCCTGCTCCCTAGGACCATTCTCTGCTTCCATGTCCTATTCAGCTGGTGGGGATTGTCTGAAGCCGTGAAAGTTGCTGAGGAACCTACTCATTTTCCTCTCAGCTCCTCAGGGCTCATCAGGAAGCACCCAACCCATGCCACAAGAGATCCTTCAGCAGGAAGCCCCTGCTGAAGAGTTGCACAGCATTTCCTGATGCATGGAGGTAGCTACCTGCTGCTATTTCCCAGTAAGACATTTGCCAAGGTAGTCCATCCAAAGGCAAGGCACATCCCAGGTATGTTTCTACAAATAGGGCAGGGCAGGAGAAGTGTAGGAAGGGCTACTCCTGCCTGATGAGAATGGAAGCTGAGCCATGTGTGTCTTCAGAACAGCTGCATACACAGCTGCCCGGTCTGCCATTCCCTCCCTCACAGACTTTCGGCATCTTGCAGGTGGCCACTACGAAGAGATGGTGTAGATGTGGCCAGGAAAAATGAAGATATACCTGCTTCCTGGTGTTTTAACCACAGAGTTAAACCTCTGTCTTAAAAGTTGCATCTGACCCTATACTGTGATAGGACTTAAATAAACATGTAGTACACTTGATGCTTGCATTATTTTTAACTATTTAAGTATAGTTGTTGGCCTTTGCTAATCTCCCAGCACCTCCCTCAAATTGTATTAGAATGAGTAATTACTGAAGTAATCAGGGATAAGTAGCTCTTCTTCACTTTTTGTCTCAAGAAATAAGCTTCTAAAAATCATTTCTGAAGTGTTTCTTGAATGACGACAGTGCTCTGTCATTTCTGAATGACTCTGTAGCTCAAGAGAGTTTTGCTAGAATGAGGAGGGCAGGGGAAAGGCTGCCTGGAAGCATGGAGGAGACAGGGTGAATGTTTGAAAACATGCAAGTGCAGTACATGTACCTAACAAAAAATGATAAACTGAAATAAAAAGGAAAATGATGAATTCACATGGGACAGCTTGAAGGTGTTACCCATCATGATGCCTTCCTGTGGCTGTTTGCATGAGGAAGCTACAAGGAGTGAAAGCAGAAATGAAAACAGCATGGCCAGACTGAAATTTCCCACTCAGTTCAGTGCAGCTGGTGGATCTGTGCTTCTGAGAGAAAGGACAGCTTTACATGGTGACAGAGACCACCCTGACATAGAGTACTGAATATGAGTAAGAATTTTTGAGTAGGTTAGACAATTTGGGGCTCGGTCTGTTTCTGTTGATTACGAGTTCAAGTATGAGCCTTTCAGTTTCCATAAGGCCCAGAGAGACGCTCACATGTCAGCCCTGTCACTTTTATGTTTGTTGTTCTCCTACAGCCCAGACCTGTGCAACCAACTGCACATGAATGTAACCCCAGGACTCTCCCCTTCCCGGCTGGGTGGCAGATCTGTCCTTGAGTCTCATCTCCTTGCCTGCAGTCTCACTCTGGCTGCACCTCAGACAAGTTTCAACATCTCGTGTTGTGCTTTTTTACTTTCAGCTGCAGCCTTGCATTGACTCCTCTTTTACCTGTCTGCTTGCTGCTTTGTCGACTTTGTGTGTTCAGTTTGCTAAAACTGGCTGGGTTTGAGCAGTAACAGCCTAACCAGAAAGCTCAAGAAACTGCTTGTTTCTACCCATGCACATAAATAGTCATAATAGACAAAAAATTATTAAATTCTTTTCACATTCTAATAAGCAAAAGCAACACCTATGCCACTGACCCATATTACATTTATGCTGTTTTCCTCAAGCTTTTTTCAGCATCAGAGTTTCAGGGGCAGAGCAGACACTTGCTGGTAAAACTGTATCTCATTCTGGACATTTTGCCATGTTCTGGATTCCCCTCAGACACCTTGAAACTCTCCCTTATATCCAAAATATTACATACCATCAAAGAATTCATCTTGCAGCAGCAAATAGTTTCCTGACAACATGTTTTTGATGAAAGCTCCTGCTCTGTTCATTTATAACCCTTTGGTTGTACTCAGGTTAGTAGATTAATCTGTTTTGTAACAGCACAGGGGTTTGTGAAAGATCTTGTGCATAGGTATCAAAACTGCCTGCTGTAACTACTGGTTACCATGATAAGCATTGCAGAATGCAATAAATCTCACCCTAACTGTGGTACATGTTGTCCCTGCTCCTCCTTTAAAGCCTGTTTCCCAGCTTTACTTTTCTCAGGAATCTTTTCCTGATTTGCAGCTTAAGTTTTCTCAAAGGCAGGATGTCCCTGTAGGTTTTTACCAGCTTCATCTATTCCTTTTCACCGTTTCTCTGCCTCCCTTGAGCTCAGTTACTGGATTGATCGACAGAGGGCAATAGCATCTCACTCCAGCTCCAGTCCTCTTCCGTGCTTCTCTTTCCCCTCCCCTCTGCGTGTCTGCATCCATCATCTGCTTCTCCTACTTCCAAACTTTCACCTTTGACCAGTGAAGGAGGGTGCCTCCAGCAGTTACGGGGGGCACAAGAATATGTGTTTTTCTGCAATGTTTTTCTGCACAGTGCTCAGCCAAAGGGCTTCTCTGTGCCCAGGGCAGCCACGGTGCTGAATCCGAAAGCAATTCCACAAATCACAGTCCAAGGGTTGTTAAAAACCAATGCACCCATTTTTTTTTTTTTTTTTCTACAGAAGTAGAAACTTGCAGGAGGGGCAGACAGTAACCTCCTGGGCTGGCCCTGGTGCTCAGCATTCCTGCTGCCAGAGAATGCATCTGCCTGTATGCCAGGTAGGTGCTGAGGATGCTGCTGGTAGTGATTCCAAAACCTGTGAGCATGGATCTGTTGTCCAAGGACTGCAGTGAGCTGATGGCCAGCAGGCTTAGATTCAATTCATCCACACAGGCATCCACTGGAAAGTACACAGGGCTCCACAAACAGGAAAGGAATGAAAGGACTTCTCTCTCTCTCTAAAGTTTAACCCCTTGTGGAAATTGCTGCTTCAATTTAATTTTCAGTCAAATACCTGCACTTGTCTGGAAACAGTTTGTCATATGAAAATACTTCTCTTCCTTCTGGGTAGATTGCAGGAAGTATTTGCTTATATGTACCACTGTCTCCCTGGAATGGGAAAAATCAATGGTGAGTATAGCAGTCATATGTCCTAGCCAAAAGTCAGTACTACCCCTATAGGAAAATATGTTAGGGATTGTACAGTGCAAGTAAGTGCTTTTTTGAGCTAGACTGCAGCTTTAAGCCCTGGACTTAGACAATCTTGCTCTGTTCATGTTCTGGACTCTGAGTTGCCTGATTGAAGTTGCTCAGGGCTGTTCATGCTACTGGACACTGAGCACACAGGGAAGGCTTTGAGGAGCTGGGGGCTCACAGGTATAGCCAGCAATGGGCCATATGTATGCTCCCTCAAGGAGAGACAAGGGAACAACTAATAACTCTGCCTCTGCGGTAAGGATCTGTTTGTCTAAGGATGCACCTTTGTGGTCTTCTGGCTGATGGATTTTCTCTGTTCAGACTCCAGGAGAGCTGAAAGGCAGCTACTTCTCAGCACCCGGGTCATGATTAGTGTGGTATTTACTGCAATGAATATAGGCTGCCATGCAGCCATTTTATACCTTTAGGCTGGGCTTGCTCTCCTAAGTAGAACAGGAGGGAGGCCATAGGAGGTCAGACTAGAGCTTCATCTAGCCCAGCATCCTGGCTCTGCTCTTACCTATTGGACAGTTCACAGGGAACGTGTGTAAGGGAAAGGGCCAGTATGAAATGATTCACATCTGACAATGAGCATCAGACAATGTTCAGGCACTCTCTGGCAAGGCAGTTATGTCCAAACTGTCATATTTAATGCTAACTGAATATGACTTAACAAGTCTAAATATTTTTGAACAAATGTGTACCACTGAGTTCAACATCCTGTGACAGTAAGTTGTACAGTTTTCCTTAGAGTCACAAATCATCTTTTCACTGCTATTCTCTTATTACAGAAAGCTAATAATATCTTACTGCATCTTCCCTGAAGCCCACTGTGCTAGCTAGCTTACCAGAGGTAAGATTTTGCCTTTTTTCCATTTTACAAACTGATTGCCTCTGTGGCTGCTACCTGTCTTGCCTGCACCTGCCCTTTCACTGCAACATTGCCAGGTTTCATGCATGTGATTGAATATTCCCATATTCCTTCTTCCCTTTCTGAGGTGACAATGTCTGCCAGCCCTTGGGAGGAGCCCACCCACCACATTTGTGCCAGCATCCATGGAAAATCTGCAGGCAGAGATGGCTTGCAGTTTTCTTTTATGTCTATCACTGTTCAGATGGCATTTCTCTGCAGGTCTTGTTGAGCTTGATTAGACTGAAGTAGAAGAAATCAACTTCCCTAGCAATCTGAAAACAACAAGGCATTGAAAAGAACCTTCAGCTCTGCCCAGCTATTTAGGGAGCATTGAAAGACTGGTCAACTGGCAACCTAATATTTCTGAGGCTTTTTCTTTCACTTTTTGGACAGATTTCACAGTTCCTCACCTGGATGCAGGTGAACTCCAAAGATGTTAAGT
Source organism: Phylloscopus collybita (assembly GCA_027886175.1). NCBI lineage: Eukaryota > Metazoa > Chordata > Aves > Passeriformes > Phylloscopidae > Phylloscopus > Phylloscopus collybita. Next base: position 21,046,260 of record JAJNNQ010000024.1, read on the forward strand.
GACTAAGGCTGCCATTTTTGGTCAATAAAAAGGATGTTTATTTGTCTTCTTGACAAATGCACATCAACATCCTCGTTATTAGAAAAGAAAAAAGTGCATGACCTGATAGTCATGCGGTAGTCAGGTTATATATGATACTCTTATTACTGTTGGCCTTAAAGTACTTCAGCATGACAAGATTAGAGCCACTGTCATCCCTTTTTATTTAAATTTCATTTACACAAAATAATGTTCTTCTTGCTCCATTTCTTCCAATTCCTTCTCTTTTCATTTTTCTTTATAATTTCAGAGTAAATCCATTCAACAATGTCACCCCCTGCCATAGTCCCACATTTCACCTTTGCAAAACACCAGCATTTATTCTGCTTGCCATTTGTAGCAATTAAAAATAGGAGTTTGCGAATCAAGTTGCACTGTCATTCAGCAGATGTCATTCAAAGTTTTTGCAGAGACAGACAAAAGTTATTGATCTTTGCTGTTTGATTTTTGTTTCCTCCTGCACCACTGTTACCTACCTTTCTAGAACAAGTGTGTATCACAACATGTTTTTCTTTGTACCATTTTTTACCTTTCCTTGACTCCACTGGCCTTTTTCAGCTGGCTTGGAGTGGCTTTGGAGGCAAGTCTATAACTGATGGGTGGGACTCTGGCGTGTGGTTTAGCTCCTATAGGCCTAATGTGGGTGGGGGACAGTAAATGGATAGTGGGATGTGGAACACTGCATTAAATCACACACACTTCCATCAGTAGCTGGGTCTGGCTGAAGCTGCCCTGCCCCAAAGCCAGCTGAGAAGCTCCTTCACTTGGTTGTTAATTGTTGCCTAATCACTACTGAAGAAAAATGGTTTTATCAACACCCCACATTTTTTGATTCTTTGTATCCTTCTTTCCCTCTCAAAAGGTGCTCCCTTCTGCTTAGGGAGCAATGTCTGTTCCCACACATCCAACTGCCCTCGGGAAAAGAAGTCACAGTAGAATTTTCAGCAGACTCTGCAAATGCAGCTAGAGACAGTGGTAGTTTTAGGTATCCCTATCTCCTCTGTGTTGGTGAGTGTCTTGGGTTATGGAACCAAAAATGTGTATTCTATTTCATTTGTTGAAAGCAGTTGGGGAGATGTTCTTCTTTATCTCTTGTAACTCTGGGAGGAGGGGAGCGGATGCCTTCTGATAATGGGCCAGCTGTTAAAACCAGGTGGGGCAGTGTTTCTTATCTCTTTCACCATCCATCCTCCCTCCAGGGGTATATGTTCTACTAATGGGCCATTAGTCATCCCCAAGCTGACACCCCCAAGCTATACATCCACATTCCATCATCCCATTGTGAGATGCTCCACCCAGTGGGAGGAGCCAATCATTCCTACCTGGGTAAAACTGAGACGCAGGAACACAAAGGTATCCGGCTTCACATGATTCCTGGAGGAAGACTGGACCCTTCTCACCATCACTGGACTCTTGTTCTACAGGATCATCTCTACTCCAACAGAACCACATCTGCCACTCCAGGAGGACTCACTTCTGGACTGCTTCCAACACCCTGACCAACAGGGTGTCGGGTTGTAGCTCTGACTCTGTCAGGGTTTTCCAGGATTGTTGTTTGCTTGTTTGGTTTTGTTTTCTACTACATTTGTATTGTTAATATTCCTAGTAAAGAACTGTTGTTCCTATTCCCAAATCTTTGCCTGAAAGCCCTTAATTGCAAAATTATAATTTGGAGGGGGTGAGGGGTTTACATTCTCTATTCCAAGGGAAACTCCAGCTTTCCTTGGCAGATACCTGTCTTTCCAAACCAAGACAGTGAGCATCCCAAGAGCTCACCCTTTTCCAGCCCATTAAAACGCTGCAATGCTGGGCTCTTCAGCCCTCCAAAAATCTCATATAAAAATTAGGGATTTCACAATAAAACTCCATGTTTCTGACAGAAACATTGTTGGCTCCCATTATAAAAATAGCATACACCCCAAGCATTTAACAGAAAGAAATTCATGTCTGGAAACTCAGGTAATGAGGCAGCCAGGCATGACTGGCGTTGGGTGTAACAGAAGTCAGTGCTGAAGCTGTATGGGTAATACATTAATTCATACATATATAGCTGATTATATATTATTACTACAATTAAGGAATATTGCCAGTGGAATACAATGTTATGACAATGTAATGTTCTCTAAACTACCCTCTTGGCAGATATAAAAAATAAATGGAAAATCTGGAGACAAAAAGGCTATGAGTTGCAGAGTGGATGAATTTGGCCCACCTCCCTTGCTAATGTAGAACAGTTGGCACAGGAATGTGATGCTGGATCACTTACTTGTGCAACTACATCACCTGTCTGTGACAACCATTTAACACCAATCCATAGTCCCAGTCACAGTAACTTGCACCATCACTGCCCAAAAGAGCAAAACCTGCTGCAGGATGTTTTCTTTTTAAAATTTTGTTTTTCTTCATGTGAGATCTTTTGGTTCACTAAAGCAGGAATTAAAAGCAAAAGAAGCACCTTGATGTGGGTTTTACTGTGGCTGTACTGAATAATGTTTAAAAATGAACTGTGTGCATTCGTCAGGTGTTATGTTTAAATAACCAGTGCTCCAAAAGGCATTAATTATCAGGGTTATTTGAAACTGCCATCATGGCCCAGCACAGCTCCACAAGGGTCAAGGCTGCTTGACAAGTGTGAGAAAAGCCACTGCTGTGAACCAGAGACGAGTTTGTAGCACTGAAGAAAACTAAGTACAGCTGGACAGGCTTATCTTTTTGTGATAGGCCTGTGCCCGGATGGATGACAGCTCAGGAGGTTCTTCAAAGAAAGCAAAAAGAAAATAAAGAATAATTGCCTTGAGGTTTGGCTGCCTACCCAACACTTGCTCACCTGAGCTAAAACAGTAGCTTCTGGAGAAACTGCATAGCACAGAGTGAGGCTGATTTACACTGGGCACAAAACTGGCTATTAAAATCTTTGTGTCCTAGAAAATGCCTTCTCTTAACCAGCTCAATTTATGCAGACAGGTGAGTGTATCAGGGTAGAGAGTGGATGTAGGAAAGCAGCAATGGGCCCCTACTGGTTTCTAACAGCAGCATTATCTTAATAGTTATTAAATGAGGTGAAAATAAGCTGAGGGGAAGCATGAGAGGAAAATTCAGGGCCAAGTGGCAGGGCTCAGTGAGCTGCATCATTAAGATACTGCAAGAGATAGAGGACAAACAGCTGCAGATCACAAACACATTTGCCAGCTCAGAACTGCAGAGAGGTTTGCCAGTCTCTCTCCTCTCCTGTGCTCAGAGTTCCTTTAAAATAAAATCATTATAAAACCTTCCGAGAAAGCCAGTGTAAAATAAATTTACCCCAAGGCCTTGCTTAGGTAGAGCTGTAACAGCTTAACAATGATATAGTCTGGTGGACAAATACATTCTGTGCTTAAGGAAAGCTCTTATGCTACAAAGGAGCCTTAAAAACAAAAACAAAACAAAACAAACAACAACAACAAAACCAAACCACACACACACACACACACACACACAAAAACCCCAAAAACAAACACCCAAAACAAACAAACAAAACCAGCTCTGCAAGATTCAATTTTCAGGATCTCCAAATGGAAAAAGAAATTACATGGATAATATGTATTTTTGCAAATCCATTTTCCTCATTTTCCTCTCTCTTATTTGTTTTATCCTTAGTGTGCAATTTAGATGTGTCTAATAGCAAGGATACATGAGAGAACTGCTACAGAAGTCTCCTGAGTAGCCTAAGTGCTGAAATCCTTAAGCGCTAGGTGCTGCTGAGTTCTGCAATCGTGCTGACAAGGTGGGTACGATTAACTCAAATAATTTGTCCCATGACATTTTAGGGAAAGTTCCCTTAAGAAGCTCTCTGGCTCTTTTTTTTTTTGTTTTTTACTCCCAGACTCCAGTTTCAGTGAAAAGCCTGTGTCTTCCTGGCTGGTTTTGTAGCTCAGTCGTTGCCTCACAAGTGTGTGCTTGCAGCAGGTCCTCAGGATTATGGTGATGTCCTTGTCCACCTTTGTCACGGCTCTCTCCTAAGTTAGATCAGTACCTCCATACAGGAAAGGAATAACCTACTCTTGTTTGGTAGTAACTTCACCTCATAGGTCACTTGCAATTCTCCTGTCACTATTACACAGTAATATTTGCACATTAAATACACACCAGCACCCCTTCTGTTTCAGCTCAGGAGCCAGTTCCAGATGCTGTGGACATTCTCTGAGCCCTGGGGAGCAGGAAGGGAGGTAAGTGTGTGATGTGCACACAACACATGGCTCAAGGGGTTTTGCTGCCTGGAATTTCTTGTCTTTAAACTTGACTTCACCTGATCAGAGAAGCAGCTTCACATGGTGGTGTGAAGGTGGGAGAAGAGAGGCAGCTACTTCATCTTAATCAGCCCTTTTCACCCTTCTGCTCTGGATGGCAGGCCTGAAAGTATGGCAAAGAAACCTTCTGCTCTGACTTAGAGCTTGGCTTTCAGTAGAAAGCTGTGTCCATTCCTTCCCCAAAGGAATGGGGCAACCCCTCCCAGAGGGTGTTCCTTCTGCCAACACAGCAAGCAGAGAGGGTGAATAAGGCTGGCTGCTGTGAGGGGAAGGCTATGATCCAGGTACAACCAGGGCATTCTGTGGCTTCCAGCTGACCTTTGGTCTGAACATCCCCACAGGATGGGCTGTGCTCTCAAAAGTTGTCTTCAACAGAGGTGATTTACACTCTGAGGAAGGCCTGAACCATAATGCTCTGAGAGCCGTGTTTTGAACTGTGTTTGAGAAGCCTGTGTTTTGAATAGCCTCTGAAGATGCCACTGAAAACCAAGACTTTGCCAGTGTAGTCACGCTGGAGTTGAGCTCAGTTTGTAGAGTCTCTTGGTACAGGATCAAATCTGCAAAATCAGATGCCAAACTGCATGAATAATCATGACTGAATTCCATCTACACATAAGGGCATTATTTTTTTTTTTAATTATGAACAGCCAGATTCTTTTTCTTTCTCTGCAATTAGCTGGGAACAATCAGTCTTCCTGATGACCCTCTAAAAACTGAAAAGATATTCAAACTGTTTAAAAAATTGCATGTCTTTAGAAACAAAAGTAAGAGGTTATAACACTGCTGTAGAGCTTGCAGTCAGTTGGTATGAAACCAGGTTGTTTTAAAGGACTTGCAGCTGCCTATTAACAATGAGTGAGAAGTCCCAGGGAGATGGGACTGGAGATAGGCCAGAAAAAAGGAGAAAGATGCTAAAGCAAAAGCATTTTCACTCTGTCACTTGTGAGAAATGGGCTGGTAGCAATGATTTAAAAATTTCTGACAGAAAGATAGTGTTTTAAAAGTGCTTTTAAAATGTTTCTTAACTGTGACTCTTCTAGTCTCTAGAATTATTGTGATCTGATTTAATAGGTAGGGTGCAACAAAAGTGTTTTAAATACCCCAGGAAAGCATTTAAACATACACCAGATTTTAAGCCAGGATGAGGCTGTATTGAACTCTGTGGGACACATTTGTGCTACTCAGTGGTGTGGAGACTCAAGGTTTCTGCAGAAAAGTTGTCAGTGTATTATGGAAAAGCAAATTCTGTTTTCAAAGCCAGAATTATTACTTCTGTCTGGGATGTCTGTGTGCTGTAAACACACATACACAGCATTTTCTATGCAGACTTATTCTAATTTATATCTTGATACTTCATGAGAAGGGCCCCCATGTTTTTTCTAGGGATCTCACTGGTTGTAGAGGGGTTAAAAATTATGTGTCAAGGATAAATTCTTGTGGCTGTATCTGAAAATCACTTTCCATGAACACTTCTGCTTCAGGCCTGAAGAAGGCCGTTTGATTTTTTCAAAGAAACTATATCAGTTTCATAAAACCCATTAATTTTTCCTACAAACCTTCTCACTCAGTGTAATATGGGAATCATCTCTACTGCTGAGGGGAAAAAAACCAAAAACATAAATATCCATGTGTTTTATATATTAGAAAGACACAGTATTTTCATGAATGGACAAATTTGCTACAATTCCACTGATCAGGGTGGGTGGGCTTACAAGTGGAGACTGAAAATGCCAAAGGCTGCCTTAGGAAATGCTGGTGGACAGTGAGGAGCAATACAGTAAATTACTGCAAACAAGCTGGCTATGTGAAACCAGTTATTTCACTAAGCCAGGGCTGGGCAGAGAGCCACAGGAACCAGACATTTTCCTGGATCACCTTGTGTGCCAATGGCAACAACAACAAAAAAAGGCCATCATTGGCAAGCACCTGACACAGATGAAAAGTATGGGTTGGTTTTAAATTATTTTCAGGAAATTAACATTAAAAATGAACTAGCTTGACTACATGCTGTAGAAAGCCCAAATGCAATTCTAACCCAAATAAAAAAAAAATAAATCTGTGTCAATCAAAACAACATGGAAGGGGAAGAAATCTGTCATGGTGGCATCTGTCAGAACCTCAGAGTTTTAATGACTGATTTGAATAACTCTGGATAAAGGGATTAGTTGATTAATTTTATTATTAGTTGATTACAGGGCCTTTTTAATATTATGGATATTTAAAAAAACAAAATATTATCTAAACCTTTTATTTTGCATTATAAACTAAAGTCTGGTAAAGACTGTGAGAGCATTTGCAGGGCTGTGAAATCATAAAGATTGACTTTGGGATCAGGGAGAAAGAAAAAACTAAGAGCTATTTCTAGATGACAAAGAAGATTATTCCAGTATTCCCTTTCTTCCCATTGTGCTGGGGAGAAGAAATTACAGTCAGGCCATATTCTGCACTGAACTCTTCACATGAATTTCCTCACTCAGTTAAGTAATGAGACTTTCCACAAAACCAACATTCCCTTTTGGGGGTGGCTGATGATAAGAAATCCAGAACTGGCTAGGGAAAATCACTGCACCATGCAGCAGTGCTGAGATTGTTACCTGAGAAATACATTTGCTTTCTCTTTTTTGACCAAATTATTTACAGCTGAAGAGCTCATTTTGCTTGTATTTTTCTGTGAAGTGGATAATATTCAGTCACCTGCTGAGTTATAGTCTAAAAAACAGTAGGTCTTCGTTATCCAGGGTGGTGAACTCAATTGTCTCATGCAAAGGAGTTGAACACCCATTGACTTCAGCAAGCTCAGTTCAGACAATGCTAGAAGATGGTCTTTGTCTTACAAGAATTGAAAAGTGATTAAACACTTGACTATTATAATGCATTCACTTGAATTCCTGTCATGCTGCAGTCTCCCATTGCAAATACTTGTTTTGTCAATTATCTCAACTGGAATAACAGAGGAACAGCTCAAATGTGGCATATGAGGTTAATTTCTCTTATTTATTTTCAAAATGTTTTAAACTAGCTTACTGATTTTTCTCTAGAAATTGCAGGTAGAATGTGTTCTTTCTCAATAAACATTCAACATTTACACTCAGGTTTTCAGTGAATATTATTTCATTTGGGGAACAGCAAGATATTAATGCAGCTCACTGCTGCAGAAAGAATATGGCATTTTTCCTTTACATCTCTTACATCTCTTCCAATGAACCTTCATATTACCAGTGATGATGAATAATATATTAATTTAGGGAAAAAATCTAAAATATTTAGATCCCTTAGTATGTATTATGGCTCCAGTATTATGCAAGGTGATGAATTATATATTGCATTTTGAGGTATTATGATGGCTCCTGGCAGGGTAGAATGTCTAAGGTAAGATTTTACCCAACTCTGTACTGATCTACGTAAGAAACTTTATGTGCTTTGCTAAGCATCAATTTTTGTTCAGTGCTAGCAGCTTAGATACCAGTTCTAGGTTTTCCCAGCAATAGTCTGGATTATTCTTCAGAAGAACTGTAGCATTAAGAACAAGAAGTTTCAGACATCAAAGTCCTCTGGAGTTGAAAGCTATTTTACTTCTGTTTCCTGAATTCTGATTCTCATGGTTCTTGCCTTTCCAATGGCAACAGAAGCACTTCCTCTGAGCTGCACCCATTTGACATCTGAGTTTGAGAGCTGAGAGGATCAATGTAGCCACAGACGTACTGCTTGAACCTCCAACACATTTTCAGACATTTCTACATCATCTTGTGTGGGTGGTGCCTGAAAAATGAAGCCCAGTTCACATTTGAGTACAACTGTCGTAGTGGTTGAATGGCAAAAAAAGGAAGAAAAACCAAGATACCCATATAGAAATGATATACAGGTATATAATACATGTGTGTATTATATACATGTATACAAAACATGTGCCTTTACATAATGCTATAGATTAATTGTATATTAGATGGTGTATATAGTATACTATTGACTATGTATTATATATTACAGTCATGGAATAAAATTTTATTACTATTTGGATAACTCTGTGCTGCAGAGATCCTGTCTGACCTGCAAAAACTTCAGAGTAAGGACAGTATTTGCTGATCTGGTTGGAAGGGCACAGGTAAAATAAGCAGCTGGTCCTAGTGATTTTATTTGCAATGTCATGGATAGAATTTGCCAGAAAATGTCAGAAGGAGATGCATAGTATTTCATCTGTGTGTTTTGCCTTAGGCCCCATCTATGGAAGTTATCACTAGTGTATACGAAATTCATTTTTTTAAGGCTTGACAATTTGTAGTACCAGGGAGAAAACCATGTTAACACTGAGGCACTAGGATAGAAGAAAAATGACTGACAGAAAGACAGCTCTTTGCCTGGCAATGCAGGGCCACAGTCAGTGGTTGCTAACAGTCCCCAAACTACATCGGGAAGATTTTGTCAACAGTGTCAAAACAGTGTCTTCTGGGACAAAAGTGCTTTATTTATGGGAACAAAAGAATCTCTTTCTATTAATATAGAAGAAGCAAGGACAAATAAATCAGAACTCTGTTTTGAAAGGGAAAACTTCAGCCTGGAACCACCCAATAGTGCATGGGTGGTTCAGAAATCAGTAATTAAAAGAGGACAAAGTTATTTAAACCTTATGTTAACCTTGAACAGGCAGAACAACTGGAGGGAGGGCACACACATGCACACACTGTGCCTTTGTTAAAAGCAAAAATCATTAATCTGTTTTTAGTTGAGTAGAATATTTCTTGGTGATTCAGATATATCTATCCTGTTTTCAGGAGCTACTTGGATGCTTGGACACTTCCATCCTTCTGAACATCAGAGAGAGAGTCAGAGGCACCCTGAGCTGGCTGGTTAAGATGAAATTTTCTCAGTGGCTGTCACTGATGTCTGGAATTAGGCTGAGTTAGACTTGCATGTAGACTTGCATGTAAACTGCTGCTATTTTTTTCTTTGAAACTGTTTTCTTGCTGCAGTATGAACAATGAATACTGTTGTTTCAGTAATTTTGGCTGGCCACTGCATACTGCTGGCTGCTGATTCTCAAAGGGGAACCACCGAACTTGCCAAAGGGTAGGAGCAGTGGGAATACATGGAAAGTTTGAAAGTTTTAATTGGGTTCTCGTTGAAGAGGAGGGGAATTATGCAATTAGGCATGGAAAGCATAAATGTAAGGCTGTTCTGGGCAGTCTACATGCAGAAACTAAAAAAAAAAACAAACCAAACTCAAAAAACAACCAAACAAACAAAAAAACCACAAAAAAACCAAAACCAAAACAAAAACAAAAAAACCAAAAAAAAACCCAACCAAAAAAAAAAACCCAAACAAAAACCCGCGAAAAAGGTGATTAACCCTACCTCTGTTACATGGAGGGACATCAACCCTCTTAAAACAACAACTTTTGGTCCACAGCTGCACTGAGCTAACATTAACCTTCACCTCACTTGTATTGCTGGAGGAGGTTATGGACTTTCTGTGAAATCAGTAGCCCTGAGCACCTTCTCCCCACTGCTCCCCACAGAGAGCTGTGAAGGGAGAGGGGAGGCTGTAGTCCAGCGGCAGAGCCCACTGGCACAACAGCTGCCAGCACTCAGCCTTTTAAAATGTCTTTCTTCTCCAAATAAATAATAAATTATTTAATAAAAGTTGGAAAATTCTGCCTGAAAACTTGGAGTGAGGGAAAAGTGAAAGAGAAGAATATCAGTGTGATAGGACTTGAAAGACTTTTTTTTTTTTTTTTTTTTTTTTTTTTTTTTTTTTTTTTTTTAGTTAAGAAATATTGTTTCCTTCTGGGACCCCAGAAGATGCAGATACAGGAAAAGCAGAGATATTTTTCTTCTAATTATGCAGGCACTGGGGATAATAGTAATTAGTTCATCTACTGCAGAAATGCAAAGTCTCCTGGCTGGAACTCAGGCACACTGACACACACTTCGGAGGAGATTAAGTATTGTTTTAATTCAAATCCCTACAGGGAAGACAGGTGGATAGAATGTAATTACTAGGACACCAAGGATAACTATCTACCTCTGAAAAAGTGTATTATGGTCTATAATATTTGTGAGCAGACAGGATTTTGTTTTTTCATCTGCAAGTTGGATGTAAATAAATTCATAAATTTCTCAAGTGTCCTATTTGTGTATGAAAAGGGCAATTTTTGGAATGAAGATTGAAATTTCAGAGACAGCTCTTGCTGTCATGTAAAGATGTAATTGCTATGCTGTGACAGGGATCATCTTTTAATATCTCAAGACAGCAGCCCTCAAAACTTGTATAAATCTTTATCCCAGTTTTTTTTTGAGGGGATCTGTACTGGATTGTTTTATTCATGCCTCCTCCATTAGCACAAGACTGATTTTTTTGATACTAAAATCATTCCTAGTAAGTTTAGCACAAGGGTCCATCCTGGTTTTCACAGCTGAAGAACTTAATTTGTTCTGATTTATTATTGAAACAACTCTTCTCCTGTAGCAGAGAGTTTGATAAAAGCAGAATAAAAAAAAATGGGCAAGAAAGATCATCTTATCAGTCACAATTATGCTTTGTCATATCATACTGATGTTTGCAATATGTGTGATGGCAGTTCTTCAGGATGGTGAGCATGAAATGAAAAGGTTCATGGTCCCCACCATGGTGTGGCACAATTGTAGGAAGTGAGAAACAGCCTAAATGCAAACATTTGTCTGAAACATCAAAACCTAACAAGGACATATCTTTAGCAAACTTTCCCAGTTTCTCAAACTTGTTTTGCATTGCTGGGAATGGTGCACGTGCATTGAAGAGCACTGTCTAGCCAAGAAAATGAAATTTAACTTTAAAATTACTCAGAAAACCATGCACATAAAGGCACATACACAAGTGCTTTGGACAGTGAAAAAAGTGGTGACTGTAACATCTATTAAGGACATAGACAAGTGGTGTTGCGTTTGTATGGCCTGGCAAGTCAAACTATTCCAAAGCTGCTGAAACAGGATCCCACTGTTGCAGTGGGAATCCACAGACTGATCAGTAAAGAATCCAGTCAACACAGACTCTGTCACATCTGTGGATGAGAAGAACAGGGCTCTCTGAAATCCATTGGAAGTTTTGTTACTGTGAGTTCAGCATTAAACTTATTTATGGAAATAGGAAATGCTTAAGACTGACAGATGATTTATGACAGAATAGATAGAAAAATGGACCTGAACTTGAAAGACATCCATTCATTGTTACTTAGCTTATATACACTTGCCTCTTTTAAGGAAGACAGTGTACAGTTTTTCAGTATATCACAGTCCAAGGCTGAAGGTGTATATGTGCAGAAGAGCTGAAAGGACTCTGCATGGGTGAAGAAACTTAGAAATTGAGATCTCTTAGTGAAGAGGAGAAGCTGTTCAGTATACTGTGAAACACCTCTAATTTTCACTATCTTATTTTTTTTAAGTAAAGGCTTTCTTTTCTATTTCAGTGATTAAAAGAAAAAATAATAACACTGGTCAAATGGTCTGAAGGAAAAATGCCCTGTTCTGCCATAAAAGTCACTGTAATGAGACTGTCTCCCACAGGCCACACAGTAAACTTGTGCAGCATTTGCACCTGGTGCTGAATGACAAAAAGGGCTTATTTTAAAGTTAAAAATTTTCTCATGAGAAAGCTTTCTCTAAAATTTTAAAAGCAGGCAAAAATTTTTCATGTCTGTACTGATCCTTGCAGAAGTCCTCATTCCGTGTGGCATTTAAGTTCATCTTTAACTGTTTAGCTAGATAAGGACTGCAGGTTTTGTGTTCTTTGTAAATATCATATTATATGCATGAGCTTACTTTTTGTGATTCATATTCTCTGTAAAATAAATTACAAACCTTCAGATGGGACTTAGAGTGGATTTCAGAGATAAATGTGTATACTTTTTATAGACTTGGTTTGTATATATCTCTGCATAAATATATTTATTTTATTATAAAACCCTATTATTTGTAGTCTATAAAAAATTCTAGTCAAACCCAAGATTTTGGTTTTATACAGAAATCTTTGATCAGAAGTGATACTAGTGACTGATGTGCTCTGACTGATGAAATACATCACAGAAGTAATCCTCTCTAGGAAGAAAGGATCTAACTTTGTGGTCTCTCTATTGCACATTAAAGGACAGGACATGAAGTTATTTTCTTCCAAAGCCCAAGAACTATTTTTCATGAGTTATCTTTCTCTTTTTTTTGGCAAGGATTTTCTGTTTCTGACTGGAAAATTATCCTTAGTTTGCAGGAAAAAAGAAAACATAATCTGTATAATCTGTATATCTTGTTGGGGAGTTAATGAAAATCCCCCTGTAGTTATTTTTATTCCTTCTTCTGGAATTATGGCATGTACTAATTTTGCTTCCTTTCCTTGATAATCTTTCAATCTCAAGGGAAAACCAGTAAATTGCACCTGGTTTAAATTCACCATTGACAAGATGCAGTGATATGGAGTCAAATGTACGTGCCCTGTAGGTCGCTCTGCAGTTGTGCACTATGCTCCGTTTAGCTATTCTGGGTCAGGTGGAATGACCCAGAGGAACAGCTGTATATCTGAAAGTCACAGTTCCTCCTTTGCTCCCTTTACTTCTGCAGTTCTACTTCTTCATCCTAGTATCTGTGGGAGAGCAATGCTCCCTCTGCTGTCTTACCGAAGCTCATTTCCCCTCACTGGTGTGTGATTTAGGACAGGGGCTTTGGAGCAAATGGTAATGTGACCCTGCCTGTTTATCCAGTGCTGACTGCTGGGTGCCAGGGGTCCTGCTCTCACAAAGCTCCCAGATGTGGTCTGGTCCAGGACCTAACTCATCATTCATAGACATACAGACAGAGGGAAGCAGCCTGTTGCTCTCCTCCTGCTGGCACCCCTGATCCCAGCAGGCAGGAAAATAAAGGTGAGTGGTGGTGCTCACTCCAGGGAGATTCTCTAAAACACATTATAGGTCTGTAGTGCACATCAGCAAGGATGTAGGTTAAAGATGAGCTATAATTTCAAACCTCTAAAAGCTATGTATTTAAAGTTTGTTGGAACTCTCACAATCAACAGCCAATGCTGTTTAACAATGTTCAATTATTCATTCCACCATTCTCAGAAAGGTGCCTAAACCACTTTTCAACAAGCAACCGATTCACATCACTCCCAACTGGCTGTAGCAGAATCCAGAGTATGGATTCAGGCATGAATCCATACCATATCCATATCCAAATCCAATCAACATGATCTGTTTACAAGTTGAGGTCTCTTCAAAGCACCTTCCTGGTAGATAATTATATTTTTCACAGTCCGTTAAAATATGTGTATGTTTTTAAGAGGGAGGGGTGGCAGTAGTAGGTAGTTACTGGGAGCAGTAGGGGAGGCAGGAAATAAAATGTTAAGATTCCAGAGCTGGATGTAGACAAAGGGAGGCACTGAAGGTGTCAGAGCAATGTGGCTCAGGGCAGGTGTGAACTGTCGCAATCAAACATAGCAGAGAGAAGATGGGCAGCCCATGAAGGCTCCTTGTCAATGACTACGTTTGAAGAGTGGGAACCAAAGCAGGGAGAAAGGTACAAGACCATCACAGGAGAAAGTCCTGCATGATCTTAACAGGATGTTAACCTCAGGGAATCTGGGTTGCTGCAGTAAAAGTCAGGGGAGAAGATGACACTGATAAGGTGAAAGGTTGAAAATGTTTGAACAAAGGCACTGTTAGAGTGGGAAAGGAGGACAGGTTAGGTAAAAAAGTGAACAGGTAGAATCAGAAAGATCCAGATTCTAGGTGGATATACAGATTAAAGGCAAGAGCTGGGTTAAAGATTAAATAGACAGCAAAAACTTGAATCAATTTCCTTAACGTCTGCTAGTTCATGAAGCCTAAGGTGTGACATATAATGAACACTTTAATTGGGAGAAGGAGGAGAACTGAAGTGAAGGACATCTTCAAGTCTGGGAAGAGTACATTGCTGCAGCTGGATGGAACTTTCACAAATTAGAGGCCAGCCCTGGTGATATTACTCCAGGCAAAGTCTTTTAAACCAGCAGAAGGCAAACTTTCTCCAAGTTCACTGGGAGCAGATTGAGGCCATGTGTGGATGGATAAAAATGTGTGACTTGGTAGTCACAATCACCTGTAGTAAGAGGAAAGTACAGGACTAGTCTTACATGGCAGTGTTTCACAGCCAGCTGCTGCAACCACAAATGTATGCATGAAATGCTGAGCTGGGGAGAGTCCAGGTGACAAATGAAGTAGCTTGTGTGCCATAACACAAAAGGAACCAGAGAGATGTGTTTAAGACCAAAATCTAAGTCTTCACCTGAACAACACCTTCTTAGGATCAACCAGGCTTTTCTCACTTACTAGCAGCCAGAAGTTCTGTATGTCTGCCACTGCTTCCTCAGTGCAATAAGCCTATGATCATCAATCTGCAACAATGTACACTTCCCCTGGAAAGATCAATCTTGCTTAGGAGGAAAGAGTGCTGCAAACTCATAGGAGAAATTCTTATCTAAAAAAATGTCTTGTGCTCTGAATTTAGTCAGGACACCAGCAAAGAGGAATGAATCAAATATACAGTGTATGAAGCACCAGTTCAACTGCCAAGTGTAAAACCATGAGTAATGTCCTATCTGTTATCAGCTGATTCACTCAGGGAATTTTCAATGTGTTTTAAACCCAAGATAATGTCCCAGCCAGTATCAGAGCAGTGGCATTTCTCCTGATGACCTCAGATTTGGTTTGATAAGTTCTTCCTTCACATAAAGCAACTTTGGACAGTCAGACCTGAACACAGATTTATGAAAAAGCAAAATTTAGCATCAATATTGCAATCTTGTTCCTTATGGTCACAATAGAGTCTATAAATTGATGACAATTTCTTTAACTATTAAACACATTTTAACAGCAGCTTGTGTCAGGCTTTGGAAGGGCAGACTTCTAACATTTTGGAGTCTATCACTTAAACATCTTATCCAGCATTTTGATAAGAGAGCAAGGTCCTCTGCTAAAGGAAAGAGAGACAATTGATCCAATAAGTCTTAGCAGCAGCAAAGATAGCTTCATGGTATTTGATTTATGTTCCTATGAGGCAGGGGTAGTGGGCTAGGCTGGAGGTTGGATGATTGTCTGCATGCATTTGTCTCAACTAAGAAGCAAACTTCACCTCACTGAAAATGGCTCTGTGTGTAGTGGCTTAAATTTTTAGTGCACAGGAGACATCCAGGCTGAAGAGCGCCAGCTCTCTTTCATTGGTGTGGCTGAGGGCTCTCTTTCAGGTGAGTGTCAGAGGACTCCCCAGGCCCTTGGGCAGATGCTGCACAGCAAGGAAATTGGTAAATGCAGATCTACTGGAAAACATCATGCAGGCCCAGATGGGGTGGCCTGGATTTGGCAGGCAGGAGGCAGAGGAGGGAGAAATGCCTCTTGGTCACAGGGCAGTCACAACCAACCTCCGAGTTCACCCAGTGTCTCCCTAGCTCCCTGCTGCTACAGCACATTTTGCTTGGGCTGTGCAGTGTCTGGAATTGACATCAGAAAGGATTTGCACATAGAGAAGAGGCACCAGGGCAATACATTATAAGTGGGAACAGAGAGAAGAAGAGCAAGAGAATTTGATGTTTATGCCTCCAGGCAGGGGCTATAGATAATTTTGATGAGTAGTTGTAACCAGACAGCAAAATTAAGCTGTGATCAGTAATTTGATGGTATGGTAAAATGTTTTGGTGATAGAAGAGAGTTGGTGCCTGCAATCAATCACTCCATAAACAGAGGCAAGTCTGGAAACTGATCAGGACTTTTTGGAGATAGTCAGAGATTTACCCAAAGACAAGGAAGAATCCTTGACTAGTTCGGTGTGATTAAATGCAGGTTCATGTATTATCTGCTGCAAAGAATATCTGTGACTGTGAAAGATCATTGCTGGTGAGGCACACAAAATGTCAGCTGCTGCTTTTAGGGAATTGAGCAAGATCTATTGCCTGGTGATAATTAACTATCCATCAATAAATGATAAGTGCTCCAGGAAATCAACACAAGAAAGAAGTTGTTCAAAGGAGAAAAGCAAGTCATTAGAAGGAGCAAATGTACTGGAACATCTACAGGAAATAGCACATCAAAAAGCACAGATCTGATACACATGAAGGTGGTGGAGGGTTGGTAGGAAGACGTCAGAATTGCAAGCATCTGGCTGGAGGCTGCAAAATGAAAAAGTGATGAAAAGAAAACTCCCAAAATAGGCCAGGCTTATTGCACTGCACTGATGGAACCTGACACAGAATCTGTCCCTGTTGCACCAGGCTGACTGTCAGCAGAAATTTAAAGATAACATCTGCCAACAGAGAGAAAAAACCCCAACATTTCAGTTTTCCAGATAGATCAGCTCTAGCAGTCCGAACCTCAAACCCTGCCAGACACTCGTGGGGCTTCTCCAGGTAGGCAGCAGCATTTACTAGCAGATGCACTCTTCTGACAGCACTAAACCTCCACTAGTGTTTTTAGTGGGCTTTCCTCTGTCCTGATGCATAAGGCTTACTCCATGACCTTTGCTCTCTTTGTGAATGTGCTTACAAAAGATTGAAATAGCCTTCAGTGTCTTCTTTTATTCTACATTGTTCCTTCTGTGCCTTTGGTGAGCATCTTTCAGCACTTAGAATTAATAACACAGAAACAATTAGAGCAATACATTAGCTGGCAAGATGGTGAGAAAGGTGAATGAACCTCCCTGTTTAACCTAACATGAAGCTGTGGGGAGGACAGTGCCCTGTCTTGGTGCCTTTGGGTTTAGATGACAGGAACTGAGTTTTAGGCCCTCAGTTCTGCAGTGGCAAAGCTGTTTGCAGGTGGAGTTGAGCTTCTGAAATGTGATAGCAAAGACATGAGAGAAGGAGAGAGTGCCTAAAGTGTCATGTTTGAATAAACCTTCTTCTGTCAGAAAAAGGAGAGCTCAGGTGCAGTATTTCTAACTTTTGCAGTTATTTCTGGACCCTTTTTATGCTGCAGTTGTTAGCGGTAAGAGGAAGCCAGGGGGAAGTCATTAACTACAGGAATCATGATCCTGATGTTTGTTAATAATATTTTTCTGTTTCTGGTGAGGATGAAAGAATGGCTGAAAACAGAGACATAGTCTGCTTGGGCATAGAAATTGGAGCTGCTTGTCCAGGTCACAAAGCTCCTTCTCTTTGCTGTCCAGCTAACCAGTGTTTTCCAGCTTTCCCTTGTGCCATGATGATCACATAAGGGACATGTGGGAATCTGAATTATTGATGGAAACAAAGACCTTAAAAGAGAAATTAGATAAATCTTTAGAGATTCAGCGTTTAATAATCCTGCTGCCTGTGGAGTGACTCATTTTTCAAGCACTTAGATTTTTGAAGACAATATCTAGTTGGAGGTTTTGAGATGAGTCTGGTCTACCTGGGACTAGCAAAGGTGGACAACAGCTCTCTATTATATTGTTATAAATATAAAGCAGGGCAACTAGTGGCAGAGACTGCAAACATGGAAAGAGGGAAGGAGAAGGAAAGAAGAATCTGTGTGATGGTGATTTATTAACACTGCAACCCATCAGCAGAACCAGAGTTCTGATAATAGGGTGTGTTTTATTTCTGGGCCAGCCATGCAGATTTTATTGTTGGAAATCACTGTGCTTCATGGCTTTGGTGTAATTCTGAACTTGAGCATCAAAGGCCTAAGCAAGGCTAGTACTTAAGAAAAAACCCTTAATGCAAGGTTTTCCTGTGAGTGACAGCCTAGGACTTCCCCGGGGCAGACTGAATTAAATCTTCCCACCCCTCTTACTCAGAAGCTGACTCTGTGGTTGAGCAGTTGGAGTTGCATTTGCAGACCTCTCTCATGCTGGCTTGGTTGGTGCTGCAGCAAGCTGGCTGCACAGCTATCCTGAGGGAACCCAACCCAGGGTCTGCCACCAGTCCCAGTGGGGAGTTCTGCTGCCCTCAAGCCTTGCTCCTTGGCAGGTCACTTTTTGGAGTGGACTTGACAAGGCTAACAATATTGCCAAACTCATTCCTAATTTTCCTCATACCCTCTGCCTGTGCAAGGCAGTCTCATCCACTGGTCCTTGCATGGCTGCTTGAGCTCTCTGGGAATTTCCAAGGCAAAGCCCTACCCTGTCAACCAAAGTTTAAAGGCAGCAGATCTCAGTATAGAATTGGCCATCATCTCCTGCTTATATCATGGTAATACAAGGTTTTCTGAGGGGTTTGTCTGTTACCAGGTTTTAACTACACCAGGTGAAGGCATTGTGAAGTTATTTTCTATTCCTTGTACGAAGTGCCAGCTTATTTCATCTTACAAATGTCGATGAGAGATCAGCCTGAATTAAGTTTGTTTTAGCTGTTAAATCACATTTTTCAATTGTTTAAATAGTTCAGACAGAATTTGCACAGTAACATTTTAGCTTTTTATAGCTGGCAAGAAGTAATACAAATAATTACCGCCTTCCCTGGTGGGTTTTATCTGATTAAAGTGACATGTCTGCTTATGCAAGATATTTGAATAGAGACATTCAATAAAGTCAGTAACATTTAATTTCCCCTCTTCTCTTCCTTTTTTTTTCTTTTTTCTTTTTCTAAGCTAGATTTCATATTTATACAAAAATTTTGTTTTAGGGCTTGGGATATTTTTCTTAAAAGACTTTACACAATGAAGCAATTTGGCAGCATATTTTACGTGCTTGTAATGAAATATTTCCTCACACTACAGCAAGGTGCTAATGTATCTTGTTCATGCTTAGAGTACAACATCTGTCTGAACTAACTGCTGTGGAAATACCACTGGAGTAAGGAGTGAGCCAAGGTGGAAACCAGAATTTTCCCCAGATTGCAACTGGGAACTGATTGAAGGAAGGAGAAATTAATTGGAAGCTGCCTGTGGTGTCAAGGGCTTGGTGAACTTGCATAGAAAAAGTCTTCTGTAGCATGTTTTGCTGGTACTAAATTCCCTAGGACTTTATATCATTGAATAAAACTTTCCACTCTTCCATCTATTTCCTGGCTTCATATACAGAAACATTTCTTGCAAAAGGCTCAATGCCTGGGTCAGCTTTCAGCATTGGCTTCATTGGCACATAGTCACTAAAATGGAGATGTTTAGATTCCAGTCACAGTTTGAAGTCTTTTAGGCAGTGAATTTTCAGGTTTTGTGATGTAGAATTTTCACCATGTTCCTGCAAGAAACAGCAATTCAAACATCTCTCCCAGTTAGTCTTTGAGGCAAGTGTTCTTTAGGTGATCAGGTTGCTGTGGTGGTATTTTTAACTACAAAATATCTCTCATGTTATGAGCACCAGGAAGGAAAAATGAGGTTTTTAGAGTTCCAAGCAGTATACAATAGCCATGAGACCCATACTTTCTGTTAGTCAAAGCTGATGTTTGTATGCATGCTTTAGGAAGCACTGGCTGATATATTTTGTCTTAGACAAAAAGGCAGATGGTAGACTTGATGCTTGCCCCAGGGAGCCTTGATTCTCAAATTCCCTTACAGAGGGAAGCTTTGGCAAGGTGAGGCACACCAGAAAAAGCCTGTCTGCAGGCCTGCAGGACCCAAGGCCCCCCCTGTCCGTGCAATGGGAAGGTGCCCACAGGGCTGGTGCTGCTGATGCCGGGGATCCCTGGAGCTCCCTCTCCCATGGCAGGGGCCTGGGGGCCATTTCATGTGTCCCCCTTCTTTAGGCTAATGTAAAATACTGCCTGGTTCTCATCTTTTCTATCCTGCTATTAAAATACCCACCAGGTCCCCAGCTCCTTTTGTGCATTCGTTCCTCTTTTTTTTATGGTTTAGGTTTAGATGTGACATTTCCCTTGGTTTTGTGAGACTGCTGAAGGTATTTTGCTCTTTTTAGAGCTGTCAGTGGGCTGCATTTAGATTTCTGTGTGGATTACATGAGACGAGTGAGGTTGAATGGTTTATAGCTCCTTTCCTTCCTAGTGCAGCCCTGTGCTCTGAGTCCTATAAGCCAACACATTGATATTTTGCCCATAAAAATGCTGCTATCAAATGCAGCTTCCCATATTGCTTATATTACTCTATTGTTACTAATGTTCATTGATTTCTACTAAAAATCCTTCACAACAATTAAAATACTATATGGAAAGACACAAACAACCATAGCAAAAATGAAAAATGGCATTTATTTTTATTAACGCTGTATTTCCTTGAATCTGATCACTGAGGCCAGCTTAAGCTGTTTCAAAATATATATAAAAAAAGACCACTCAAAGGGAGTTCAGGCATGATTCAATCCTACTTTAAGAACACTTTTCCCCGTCAACATAATATGAAGTGGTCTTGGCTTCAATGAGAACCTCCCCTTACCCTTGCAGAGACTCAGGACACTGAGGACAGGGCAAACATAGATTTACTTACCATGGATTTTAACTCTCTATGTCAAAATACTCCTCATTGGCCTGCCCTAATAATTCTGCCCAACTGAAGAGAGATTCCAGGAGGGCTTCAATGCAGCACTATAATAAGCAACTGCAGAATCATTTATCATTCCTGATGGCAAAGATTAAAAAACTCACCATTTATTTCAAATAGATAAGTATGACACCTTAACAATTCTGTCTTTTCCTTACTGCAGACATTTCCATTTCAAGCCTTGACGATATTAAGGAAGAGATTTATTGGAGTTCATCACACAGTCTGAATCCTTTGGAGTCAAGGTATTTATAACAATGTAAAAGTGACAGTGTCAACAGTGATTTAAATCATTTAGCCTCTATGATAAACACTATGTTGCCCTAAAATTTAAGGGATGCACTGAGAACATAAGTCACTCAGAATAAAAACCAAAGTCAGTGGCAAATGATTTGGGTTTGCAAAACCGGTCGTGACACAAAATGAAAGATTGAATGAGAGAGTCTAACAATGAAGTCATAATATCCATGAGATAAATTCTCATGATATTTCATAAGCCTACGAGATAAAGACAGATGTCCTGCGTGAATGCAGTACCTACCTTTATACCTGAAGAAGTCAGCGCTGCATTTATCAGCAAAAAGCTAGAGTAGAACAATATAAAGTACAGACAAGATGTTTGATGCTTGCCTGACAGCAACCACTCTGATCATTTTGTGTAATGAAAGTTTGATGTAGATCAACTCTTGATCAATGTGTTAGATGTACCCTCAGATAAATTAAAAAGCAAGAAATGGAGACAGAGAAAAAAAGGAAAAATCAGGCTTCCACCTTAAACTTCTGTACTTTTTATCAAGGTAGGAAGAAATGCAAGGAAATGAGGGAAGGCGGGAGATGTCACTCAAGGTGGCTGAAAGAGAATTGATCTAAGAATGAACAGGGAAATTAGCAATGATGCAATAAAAATGTTAAAAAGAAATGTTGTGATCTCAGGAACCCTGGGGACAGATCTAAACTCAGAAGTCCTCTCTAGACAGTTGAAGAGAGGAGTCACTGGGAAAACAAAGCAGTTAGGTCTTCAATTTGGCACACAAGGTACAAGCAGGTCCTTCTGTCCATCAGGAGCTGGGAGAGCAGGGGAAGAACAGGGAAGTGAAGAAGTATCCTCAGCAGCTTGAGAGACCTAATGGCCAAGCTATGCTATAATCAGTCTGTCCAGTATTTTTTCCTATTCCCTTGGACTTAAGTTCTCAAATTTCCTTCCCTCCTTTCTAGCTAAGCTTGTCACTGTCAGCAATGTCTAAACAAATCATGGTGCTTCTTGGGGTGCATCTCATCTCATCAAAACACACATTACCAAAATTGTTCTGTGTAAAAAGCCCTCTCCAAGAAAATTCTGGTTTCTAAGTTGTAATATTTAAAACATGTTGATGTTCATTTCTGTTCATTTTTCAAAGAAGGTAAAAAAAAAAAATCATGAACTAACAAGCTGTGGGAAATTTTGTTACTATGAGGTTTGTCAGAAATTTTCTTTTCACTTCTATGATCCTTCCAAGTTCTTCAAGCTTGAAGTGCCCTTTCTTCTCAGCAAATTAGGAATTAAACTGAGTTCACCTTGGAAAGTTAACTTTCCATCAATTTTGTGTTCAGCTGCCTAAACTGTGATGGAATATGCCCTTCAGCAATTTTTATTTTCCATCAGTCTGTTGTGGTTCTGACAAAAAAGAACCCCAAAAAACAAAGCCAAAATAATAAAACCAAAAAAAACCCCAAAACAAACAACAAACCAACCAAAAACCAACCAACCAACCAACCAAAAAATGCACCAAGAAAATCAAGCCACCAGAAGAGTGATATAAAAGGTATTTAGAAATGTACTTATGACATGGAGCTGGATTTTGTAAAAATCAGAATAAGCAGCCATTTCCCCTCAACTTTTTAAATTTGAAAGGAACACTTCAAAACAGTTGAAAACTGTTGGCTGAATTTGGCACGAAGTCAGCGTGGACAGGAGCAATATAAGAGCAACAAATGGCTGTAGGAAAGCTATCCTCAGGGCATTTTCATTATCCTCGAGTAGATACATGAGTGCTTGTGTAAGCCTGCAGTGCACTTCCTCTGTCTAAAGCATGTTTCCTTACAGTCTGGCTGCAGGAACCTCATCCTCCCCTGCAGGGATCACTGAGTCAGCAGCAGAGGACAGGCTGAGAAGCTGTGTAGGTGAGCATGAGTCAGCTCACAGTAACTTTCTTCATCTCTCCCAAAATATGTACAAAAAACACAATCCATTTTTGGGTTGTATCACATTGATATGGTTGAATTGTTTGGAAAATGCAGTAGCAGTGGCTCCACTGAAGAGAACTGCTCTCAGAGCACTGCAAAGGAGTCTTTTTGGTTTTGTATGGCCATAAACAGGAAATACAACCTCAGCTTTCCGGGTGTAGTCCAGAAAATACTTACTTTGTGGTAAATAAATAAATAGATAAATAAATCTATATATTTACATCTCATATATGGAAATGAGGGTTTGGGAGTCAATGATCTTTAAGGACCCTTCTAACCCTTTATGAGTCTATGGTTCTATATAAGCTTCAACAGAAAAGAAAAATTCCCTTTAATGAGACTGTCTGCCCCAGTGAATAATGTAAATATGATGTAGAGGCTTTTACAAACCAAAAATCACAGCTTTTGCCAAATTTCTTCAACTATTAAAGAACTATTTTACTTATTAAAAAATTACTCACTACCTTGAGTGACATTTGATAGAAAATGCTATAAGAAGTTTTGTGTTTGTTTTTAAAAAACAATGAACTGTTACAGTTCAATGTATCTCAGATGAAATGTTAGATTTCATCATTTAAAGATTTTAATCTTTAAAAATATTGGTTCAAATGTCTAACGGAAGATTTGCAAGGCACAGGATGCAAATTCAGCAGTCAGCAAAAGCTCTGGTGGAGACAGCAGTGAGGGCAAAACTGGGTCTAACTCTTGAGCTTTGTCTGTGCCCTGTTTGTGCCCATCACTGGTACCCAAGAAGAGCAACTAAGAAACAGCCAGAAGAAAAACTGTGATGGAAGCACCATCAGTTCCCAGTGCTTTTGTCCCCCAGTCAGTCCCCTATTCCCTAGCAGGCTGCTTTTGCCTTCTTTTTGCTTTTGCATTACTTAATTAAGACTCTTCCTGCTTTTTCCTTCTGACAGCACATTTGTTGAAGCTTCAGAGCCCAGAGATTTGGGCTTTGGCTGATGGTTTGAGTGGGCAGCAGTGGAACTGCTCGAGCTGGAGTGTCACTGCTTTGCAGGTATGGCTGTGTGGGGCTGCTCACCAGCTGGGGTCAGCAGCCAGGGCATGCACAGGCTACTGAGATAAACCTGCCTTTGCACCTCTTCCTGGCCTGTGTAACTCTATTTATTTCGATTGACTCTAGAATGGCAGGCAGCCAAAGCAGATTCAAGCATTTTGCACTGTGGGACCACCCTTTCTCATTCTCCTTTGTGATTTCGAAAAGGAACTTCAGAGCTGAAGTTAGGCTCTGAAAGAAATTCTCAGGTCACTAAAGGTTGCAGTGGGAATTGGATGCTTATGGGCTCTCAAATGGAGATCTCTGAGCTCTGTACCTCTCTCTAAATACTATCTCTGTTTAAAAATCTGACTCATGCAGCTTTATTTTTCAGGGTGGATGGAGAAGGACAGAAAACTTTTAGGACAGATTACTTTTAGACCTAGCTTATCCTGAGGTAATAGCTCTCTGAAATGTCAGCACTATTGATGTATGGATATAATTAAACACGTCTACTGAAATGTCACAGATGCTGCCCAGCCATCTGATGGACGGCTGCGGGTGGGGGATGTTCTTAAACAGCACAGACAAATTGCTGGGGTGCTGTGGTCTCCACTGATCCCTTGGCTGACAGGTGATGGAAAGCTACTGAAGGCAAGGAGGGCTAGTGAGTCTTACAGAAGTGATTAGTCTCGGTCTCTATTGTCCTAAGTGTCTCTAATATGGAGAGGTTTATGTGAACTTTCCCCACAACTCCCAATTTTTGGTACGTTGTACTGTCTATGCTTGTTTTTTTGGCTCTGGTTAAGCAATGCATGTGGGTTCCTTTCATCAAATGGCTGACAAACAACACTCTTGTCCTTGTCTCTTTTTTTAATTTGGATTTTATTTATTCACTGAAGGTACAGAAACCTGTGCACTGACACTCAAAAAATATCTTACTCCTCAAAGATGATTTTGGAATTTCTTCCTCCACTTGCATTACACCCTTGCATTGCTGTTCTGCCATGGGAAGGCTGACACAAACTGGCCCAAGATTTCTAATAAGAAT
This sequence comes from Phylloscopus collybita, assembly GCA_027886175.1. Lineage (NCBI taxonomy): Eukaryota > Metazoa > Chordata > Aves > Passeriformes > Phylloscopidae > Phylloscopus > Phylloscopus collybita. Next base: position 21,071,253 of record JAJNNQ010000024.1, read on the forward strand.
GTCCCACCAAATACCAGAAAGTACACAAAGCTCAATATTTGTTTTGGGAAAAGTAGGTCATGAATCTCTCCTCTGGACATGCTGCAGATCTATCTTAAAAGGAAGAAATGGGAGGGGAAAAATAGACAAAAAAAGAACCCTTAGCTCTTAGCCTGGCAAGAAATGTTCCAGGAAATTAAAATCTTATAACTGCTGCTGCTTGTCAAAGACCTCATGAAAAAGAAATGAAAGACAGTCACCAAAAGAAACTTGAGATGAGTTGTGGAACCCCTTCTCATTTTCTTTTTCCTTTCCTCTTCAAGGGAATTGCTTTCACCAAGCAGTGCAAAATATTAGGGCACATGCAGACAGCATTTTCCTGGAATTTGTGACAAACTGCTGCTGAGCAGGGTTAGATTTCACTATTATGGTTTTGGAGATAGTTTCTAATATTGCAGGCCAATATTGCAAAAAAAGAATGAGCCATTTCAGCTGTCAGTCTCATTAATTATTACACTTTCTAGCATTACTGTTATTTGTTGAGCCTACCCCATTTTCCCCCTAAGCTTTTATTTTTTAGAAATGTAACCTCTTGCCCAGACCCACAAACCTCAGGATGAAACATGTGCGGATTTTTCTTCCCTCAAAAGCAATATAATATTTAAGTTTTGATCTCCTGTATTTCTGGGTGAAATATTCCATCTTTCATTTAAGAAAACCCAGAGGTGCAAGTGGAGTTCCTCCCTACTTCCACTGTACGGCAGTGATTCTTAGGGCTTCCCAGCCAAGATGAATGACATACTGTGACAGACATCATCAAACATATAGCCAGAGACTGTGCCTACCACAAAGCTTATTTTCTAGATGGAGAAGATGCATAAAGGGCAGCCAAAGGAAAGTATTGTTAACTATATTTCACAAATAAGAAAATGAGACAAATGTTAAAGCCTAAAACTCCTCAGATGCATTGAAATCACTGGGAGCATTGTGGATTATTGCTTGAATAAAGCAACATAACCTCTGTCACACAGGATGCCTTTGGCAAAGAACTGAGCAGAGATATTGCAGAACACGTGCCAGAGTGTCTTGATTTCTTTTTGAGGAAGAAAAGATAAAAGGAAGTAAAAATTTCTGTCCGTAGGATATTGTGCTGACACAGACAAGTAAGCAATTAGAAGGATACAAATATATAATTATTCTAGAAAGTTACTTGTAAAAAGACTTTCTGCCAAGCTTTGGTGAGACATCTGTCCAACTAGGCAGAAAACGAATTTCTTATTTGCCTGGAAGATTTTTAACCTGTCCTGGACTGACTTTTTAAGAAGCAGTGATGCCATGGAGGAGCACACCAGAAGAGTGGTAGTAGCTTTGGTTCCAAGCCCAGTCACAGCAGGGCTGAAGTAGGGAGGGACCTCCAGAAGTCATCTGGTCCAACCACACTGCTTGAGCAGAATCACCTAGCTCCAGTTGCCCAGAACCATGTCCAGAGGGCTTTGAATATCTCCAAGGAGAGAGATTACACAGCCTCTCTGGACAACCTGTGCCACTGCTTGGTCACCCTCACAGGTGGAAAGTGTTTTTGCCCTGATGTTCAGAGGGAACTTCCTGTGTTTCAGTTTGTGCCCATCACCTTGTGTCTGTCACCTGACACCACCAAAAATAGCCTGGCTCTGTCCTCTTTGTACCTTCCCTTCACGTATTTATATACCTGAGGACCAATAGGTTAAATGCTTGAAAATATTTAGTAGGTGGGTCTTTACACACATATACAGCTGTTTGGAAAAGCCCAGGCTTGCCTTTTATTATTATTATTTGTTTGTTTTGGGTTTATTAAATTATTTTGGAGTCGTACCATTTTTTTTTCTCTGGGAAGGAGGTTTTCTGGGCCATTCTCCCAAACCACTTCACTATAACTTTAGGTAACCAAATAAATTAATCTTTAAATGCTGCATTCTGTTAAAAACCTGGCCACAGTCCTGTTGTATGAAGCACTCATACAAATATATTTCAGATTGAGAGCAGATTAGAACATGTAGTATGCAATGACATGCAAGTTACAGTGGAGCATTTAAGACAGACAATGCCAGTTCGTCAAACTTGAAGGAAAACAGACCATTAAAAAAATGATTCCATGGGATTATCCTGTGATCTGCCTCTCCTCTTTCAGTTTAATGTTCTCCTCTTAAATAGCTTTAGTTAATTTACATTTGATGAGTATCAGCTGTTCTGTTATTACCTTTACCAGGGTTTGATTATCTCCCACAACACTTTTTCAGTCCAGATGTTTTTTTCCATTCCACAGTTAAAATGTCTTGGACATCTGGAATCAAAATGGCATAAGAAACAGAAAACATACAAATAAAACACATCTTTGTTTCAAATCTCTGAAACTTTGAACTAGAGTTTGTTTAATAGAGTTGTTTTCTTTTTTTGTTAGGTGGTAAAGGGGAAATGAAATCTGAAATACTGAGGAAACCCTGCATGGAAGAAATGAAAAAAGATTTTCTTGAACAATATATAATTACAATTAGATCCAGTGAAACTAAAAACTGTTGCTATACAGTCTGTGTGAGTACAGTGACAAATCCAAGAGAGAATATACTTGGCTACTTGCTATATCAGTATGACTCTGGTTAATGCCCACTGCTGCCTTTTCAGACAATTATAACCACTGACCATGAAGCAGGGTCTAAATGAAGTCTGAATCTTCCTCTGAGTACAACATTCATCTCCTGTAATAGGCAATGAGTGAAACACAAGTTTACTGCATGTGAGGCTCTGTTTAGATCTTTAAAGCAAGAATATGGAAGTAGCAAATTAAGCTGAGGGTTTGTTTATTACAAACAGGTTGCATACCTTAACTCTTCCCAAAGGACTGCGTAACTACAGATCCTAAAAAACAGAGATACACACTCAGACACAGACACTTGAATAAACTATAGCCAAACAACTTATAGCGTAGTATAAAGAAAGAAATAGCCGTAAAGCAAAGCATGAATAAACCCTGTTTCATAATAACTATGGTATTGACACATGGCTTATAGGTAAGCGTAAATGGCCTTTACCTCTTTACCTCTTTTTTTTCCCTGTGGCTTTTGTTACTTTTTCTGCTGATGTTCTAGGGGTATAGCTTTGAACCACTGGTATGTCACATAAATTACTCTTCCCTTAGTTACTCCAGACACAAGGGGCAGACAGAAGGTAGACTGAAAGCCATCTGTTTTGGGGAGAGTGCAGAAGATGGTCCAGACAATATGAGGACAGTAATAGAAATAGGAACTATAGACATGTTAAGAGAATAGAAATGAAATTGTTATGTCCAAGGAACCCTAAGGAATATAGACAAATCCTTTTTCATAATGGACCAAAATCTAGATCACAGCCAGTGTTAGTGCCACAGGCTATGGAAGGGAAAAGGAAATTCAGTAGCTCCAGCTTTCCTATCCAATCTTGATTTGTTCCGTGTTCATACACCTAAGCTGCAAAATGTTTACAAAGATTGAAACAATTCTTGTTCAAAAAAATTATTGCACTGTAAATTCATGAAGAGTTGTGTTACAGCTCACAGATGGAAATTTCAGCAGCAAGACAATACCCACATCATCTGCACTCGTCTACTGTGTGATACGTTTATTTGCAATCTTCTTATTCACTTTAGGTTATTTGGGTCATAGGTTCACAAGATGTTATATAACATAGAGCTTTTTTTATACACCTTTCTGCTCACCTTTAATTCCCAATAGGAAATGACTATCATCCCTGTGGCAAACTCAGTGAAGTTTATATAGAAAAATAATATGAGAAAAATCCGTAACACTTAGTTTCCTGCAAACTGCTCCAGAAGCTGAATAAAAGAAGCCAATATCCCACAACCAGAGAGTTTTGCCCAGATCACCTACATGTACTAACATAGGCTTCAGGTTGGAAAAGAGCAAAGGTTTGCAAGATTGCAAAATGTTAAGATGCAGGGAGAATGCACATATGTGCTTTTGTGAGTCTCTGCAGGGTATCAACATTTAGATAGAAGAGAATGTATTTAGGAGAATTAATTATTTCTTACAAGGTGAAAGAAAGAATTTTAGACACCTCATAGAAAAGAGTGACTTGTACATGAGAGAAGGTGAGGAAGTTTGTGACAAGGCAGCTCAAGATAAGAGGACGAGGAACTAGGGGATTCTACCCCACAATTTTTGTGCTTCTAGCATTGCATTGCTCCTTCCAAAACCCAAATTATGGTGGAGGAAGGAGCTCACTGTTATGGCTTGAGTTTGAAAGCACAGGAACATTTGGACATTGGAGATAATACTGATGTTTTGGCTGCCCTTTGACTTCCTCTGAAAAAGAACAGGAACCATTCTTTTACTCAAAAGACAAGTCCTTGAGGTTTTTTCTGTGACATCAGAGATCAGAAATCACTATTGGATTTCTGTGCTTTCAGCACTTGTTTCTGTGTTTCAGGGAAACTCAGCTAGCCAATTCCTTTATACATTCCTTTCTTTTTATTTGTGGCTGGTGTTTCCTGTTGCCTGAAGTAGAGCTTTTACCCATCAATTCATCCCTTTTTATTATTTGTGAACATAAGAGAGAATAATTGATAGTATTGGTGTATAATTCTACATGTAACAATTTCCTGAGGGTTAAGGGTTTTTCTCTCTGGTGTTCTAGAGATCAAAGAAAAAAAAAAGTCCGTAAGATCAGGTCATAATTGAAAACACACTACTTTCAATATAGGTTTTAGCTCACAGAGGAATGAATGTCTTTAATTCAGGTAAACCCAGCCCTGCAGTCCCCCTTTTTCACTGTTACTGTCCGTTAGCCACCAATTTGAAAACAGCAGAGAAATGATTTGATTTCATAACCAAATAGCTGAGCAGAAACCATTTCCTCCAGCACAGCTTTTATATTTATATTTAAATGAACTGCCTATGGCTGGGAAGTTCTGCCTCATTTAGAGACAGGAGTTAAAAAGACCTACTGTGAGACACAGGGCAAAGCAGAATTAAGAGATCTGGATGAATATTGCGTGTCTCAGAACTAAGAGAAAACATACCACTTGTTCGTGTGTTCTGAGTCTGAGTTCAGGGAAAGTGTGGACCAGGGTTATTCTGGTGTCATGCACGGAGCTTGGCCACCACAGAGCTGCCTGCAGCTGGCCCAGGACTGAGGGACTGCCAGGATAGGACTTGCTTTTATGTAACCTGGTGTGATTCTAAGAAATACCAGGTTGCACTCCCTGCAGCTCACATTGCCCTGTGGGAAAATTTGGAGAATGATGGGAAATAGCTGAGAGCTCATCCAGCAAGTAAAGAACAAATGAACTAACTTTGGAATCAAAGTATGGGCTGGAGACCTGTCCCTTCTACTTCCTCTACAAAGATAGAGTTAGTGAAGAGCTGTTAGCTTAAACACCAATTCAGTAACATCAGTGTATTGTGCTTGGCCCTTCTGCAGACATTTTCTTCTTTACAAACTGCTTTACAAACAGGGGCTAATTATTCTTTATAACACGCTTCTCAGTGGAGAGAATGACCATCTTTCCTCTCTTTACAGTAGAGGAAACGCAGGTATTGCAGTTATTTGCCCAGTGCCTGTCAGAATACTAACTTGAGAGAAAGAAGATGAGCTGGCAGTGTTCATGGCCCTACCAAGCTGTGAATGAAAGTGACCTCCTGCCAGGCAGGACCTGCTGTATAGTTTCAGTCCTGCTCTTTTCCCACAGGGATGCTGGTGCTCTCAGTACACGACAAGGCACTGTCATTTCACAGGAGGTAGAATGACAATATATAACTAAAGAGTAGTGCAGGAGGGAAAGGTCAGGATGGGGCAGAACCCCCCCTGGAGAAGTCTTTCAATAACCCACTCTTCCTTGGTGTGTGCTTCGTCTCCAGGTGTTACAACAAGGAGGTTTCTGCTCACACCTTGTATTCACTCCTTGCGTCAGGTCTCTGGTTCCCCAGCCAATTTTCCCAGCCAAGTGTTAGGAAAAGTACTGAGTGCTGAGCACTCCTGCTGCAGACTAAACGCTGTTACTCTGCATCGGCAGGCGGCTGCTCACGCTGAGCCCTGCAGGGGAAGGGGCTGCATGGGCACCAAGAGGTGCAGAGAAAGAAAATGCCAAGGGAAATTTAATTGAGTGGGGAAAATATTGCCTTCCTGACTGCTTCGGAAAGTCTTCCTGCTCTATTTTATCGGTGAAGAGAAAAAGTTAACTGTACGACTGTGAAAGTTTTCAGGGAGCTGGAACAAGAGCTAGGCAAAGACTGAATGGTCACCAAGCTTTCTGCTGTGAGTTGAAAGAGGAGTGAGGCAAAAGGATAGATCCCTCCAAGATAAAAATCTCTTTCTGCTCATTGTGTATGTTAAAACGGACAGAAAACTTATGGCTCTGTGCAACTGGCTCCCTTAGAGAAGTAAAGCCTACTGGCATCTAAGTGGGAGAGAAGGCAGGAGCAATGGCAGAGTTTGTTGAGGGGATTGCATGCCTGCCACTGTATTTGCCAGCCCTCCAGGAAACCTTCACACTGGTATTTCATACTTCTAAAAGTTCTGAGACAGTGGTTATGGAAAAAGGAAGATGGAGTTACTATTTTCTTTACTGCTTTTTCCTCTTTCTGTTCAAAATCTTAATTTAAAATGAAAACTCTCTCTATATGCGCTTTATTTATGTGTATGTTACTTCTAAACACACATGGTTTTAATTATATATACCTAGGGAAAAAAAGATAAATAAAAGGGCAAAAAACCCTAAAATAAATTTAACAAAAAATACACTGTGTTCTGTAAGATGTTATTCAGAATTTATAAATTGCTTATAGTTATCTTCTCCTCAGCTATCCTCCTCACCTCTTTCTGCCTGAATTTCTATTAATTTCTGCCTGTCACCAGTAACTAACTATTATTGGCACTGCTATTTGCATTACCTACCTCCAGATAGCTCAGGGCAATGTACATCTCTTTTTACTCATACTGATGTAATACAACTTCAAAAGAATACAATTACAATGGTTACCAATGGCTGAACAGCAGAAGATCAGAGACAAGTTTTCATTTTCTTCCATTAAAATGTCGTTAAAGTTTGTTATTTTCTATGTAACATTCACCCTAGGCAAGGTCTAAGCAGAGAGCCTAGACTCTTATTTAAGAATTTTCCCCTAAGCCAGTAGAGTAGGTGTTACAGGAGATATTTTTCCTGATGCTGGTTGTGCAAATTTATTTTGGTGGAAGTTAACAACAGTGCCAATTGATAAACAAAATAGATAAGCAGCAAGGCCTTGACCTTTGGAAATATATTTCAAACTTCAAACAAATCACTTGCCAAATTATTTGGAGCAAATTCCTTTCATGTCCTAGTGAGTCTGTCCCTTTAATTTTAGTCTGTAAGCCCCTGGGGACAAACTTGAGCATGCATGTCATCACAACTATTCTTCTGCAGAATAGGCTCGCTCCATTTAAAACGTTCATCACTCTAATGGTGCTCCAGGAGAAGTGATTTGCAATGAAAAGCTTGTGAGAGTGTCTAGCAACTGAAAAGGCAAAAAGAAGGATATTCTGAAGACAGTGCATTTTGTCCTCAGCTTCATTCCTTCTCTGACTTATCTTTTGAACCCAAAAGGGAGATGAGTCCAAATGGTGCTGAGGATATCCAAGGGGCCCCATGCTGAAACAAGTGCCCCATTCGTATGGGTGTCTGTACATACTGATGTATGTATTGATTAATGCCATCACCATTTTCATTAGCCATCAGAAATTCAACTGGTGGGAGAGGTACTAGAAAAGGGACACCATTACTGCCACATCCAAGGAGCTGCTAGTCAGGGCTGAGGACACACTGTCTTTTACAGTCAGCATCAGTGTCATTCCTGTGGAAAGTTGATTAAATCTGGGATGCTAAAGCTAGCAATGTGTTTTTCAGATGGCATCTGGTGGCACAGTATAATAGACTATATTATTTGCTACATCATTGCTCATGAAATATTGTTAGCAGGGTGCAGATCATTCGTCCATTAACACCCTGTGAAGTCACCTTGAATCCCATGTTTCCAGAACAGTGGAAAAGACTTCTATTTCACAGCTGAAAAATAAGCCATTTGAATGCTTTTAAAGTGCCTAGTACAGAATTTAGCTATTTCAACAATGCTCTCTTACCTATCACAATTTTTCAGCTTTAAGATCTCATCTGGAAGAGATGCAAATCTCACTCCAGTTGGTCTGAAGAAGTGGGATGCCAGAAGTTAATATGACCCTTTGTCTCTTTGGTGATAGTTCTCTAAGGAGACATTTTTAAAGACATATGCACCGTACATAGATTATCACGTATATTATATCAATCTATTCTCTGTTTAGTCATCCTGGGATGTGGAAGAAAGTGTTCAATTCTCATTATTTTTTGTAGCTCTAAGACACCAATCACATGCACATTACTATCTATACCAGAGAAACAAATCTTTGAAATTACTCAGTTGCTAAAGCAGTCCACTCAGAGAATTTTTCTACCCATCCAGTTTGGAAACTAGTGGCCAGGTAGACTGACAGCCTTGAACTCTCAAGTCTGCTGTGAGAGTTCATGGACAAAATAATGATGGTTTGTCAGTCCAGAATTGTTTGGAGTTGCAATACTGTTTCCTCCTGCTGTCCCTCTCTCCTACCCAGAGAACATTTACAAAGTAAATGAACATTATATTGAATTTTGACTTGCCCTTGCCAGTGGTGGGCAGAGTGAAATGAGGGTAGTTCATGTTTTTCTGAGCTACTGTGTATATCTACTGTAGATGCAGCAAGATGGTGCCGCTCTGGTTTAGAAAGGTTTCCTTTGCAATTAAAAACTTAATTTTTAGAGTCTGAAAAATTAATGTTGTCAGAAACAGATGGCCCTCTAGAGGTGAGTGCACTAGAACTGAGTTGGCAGTGATGTCTAATTTCCAGGAGAGAGAGAAGTAACCCTCCGATAGTTTTACTGCTCCACACTGCTCTATGTTTCACTAAGAACAAGAGACACAAGGTCAAATAAAAAGAGTCAGATATTGAACTGAATGAAAAAGGAAGGGGTTTCTTTGAGCAGAACTACAGGAAACCTTGGAAGCCTTCACGCTGAAAAAAGTTCACATCTTTTGAAGTTCAAACAATGTCAAGAATCAAATCTGAACTTTGATATCAACTGTGGGACACGAGTAAAAAAAGAATGTTCATTACTACAGATTTTTCTATAATTTCTTCTCAGTTTTCATCAGCTGATCTTTTTTTGACCTTTTTCTTCATGGCAATTACCAGGTGAAACCTTTGGGACAGCCAGCATAAGCCACAAAACTAAGACCTGGCTGTTCTGATGCCACTCATTCAACTGGTGGAGGCAGTGAGGGCTAGGATCAGCCTTGTATACTTTGCAAAGCATTCACTGGGGAGTAAAAGGTGAGACTGAAAAGAGTCAGGGCTTCTGTAGTCAAAGAGCGGCCACATGAAAGCAGGAAGCGTTACCAGCAGTCTAGAATACATGGTCTAGCAGCAGAAAAAAAACAAACAAAACTAAAAGAAAGTGGCAGAATTTAATTTATTGCAACAGTGGGAAGATGTCACAGTAAGCTTTCACATATGCAAAAAGCTACTGCCAGTGGGACTAAGACAAGATATAATGGGTTTAAACTATGGCAAGGGAGGTTAATAAAGAAAATGAGAGCATTGGAACATAAACAGTAGAGACACACTTGAATTACTTTCTTGGGAAAACTGAGGACTCTGTCTGTGTAAAAGCTGTTTATAAAGGACAAGTTTTGCCAACATCTGTTAGAAATTTGATCCTGGTGAGTCTGTGAGAAGGGCCAGATGACTGCGTTTAGATCTTGTTTATTGCCCTTTATTACATCTTTATTGCCCTTGGACAATATATTCCTCACTAGATTATCCACTACACATTCCTTGAAAGCTTGGCTAAGTTAGCTCACATTTTCCCCTCTCTAGATGTTCTAGCTAAAGCAACATATGTGGAACCTGCCATTACCTTTTGTTCATATATTTTTCTGCTGAGGAGAGCTGATTGCATCTCCAGCCTCTTTTAGTGCTACCAGAAAATGGGAAACATAGAAATATATTTGAGAAGAGGCTCAGATGGCTAAATGAGAGGGTTTAGTCACATTTTACATTGGTGATCTGTTTCTAGAGCACCCTGAATGGCCTCGAGCTGCCACTCCAGGAGGGCACAGGTCATATCTGTGTGCCCTGACCCAGATACTTAAGGGTACCCTATGCCTCAGCATGGGAATTCCACATTTAGCTTTTTGTAGCTGCAAGTAATAGTTAAAAAATCTGTTTCTCTCGAGCAATAACTACTGTCCTACACACGTTCTGACATTATGGATGGTGAGACAGCCCTGATTCAGCACACTGCACAATAATGTGCAGAGCAGACAAAAAGTAACACCTGGCCAGGTCAAAAAAAGGAACAGGCTGAATGCTTCTCTCTGTAGGTGCAAAAAAAACCCCATAAGAAACCAGATCTAATAATTTCTGCTATTCATATTACCTCCTCTGGGGAGCACATTCCTTTGTTTGCATATACTAGCTACTGATCTGATAAATAATCCTGCTGAAATCAGTAAGATTATTACAATTAATTCATTTGGAGTCCTAATTACTGTGACTGAGTTAGACACACTCACTTTAGGAAACGCAGGACAGAATTTCTCTCTGCCTTTGCACAGGTGCTCTATCAGGAGGATTTTGCAGAAGCAGGGCTGGTCCTTGCAGGTTTTCTCATTTGGTATCAGAATGAAATGTGGTGCTTCCATCTTCTGTGTCTTCATGACATTATTCTTGGTAACATCCTAAATTAGCTATTAATTTGCTTTATCTTTTTTTTGAATTAAGGCTCTATTTGTCCAAATAGTCCAAATAGAATGAGTCACGAGTACCTGAGTTCAATGCTTTCCATTGTATGAGCTGCAGATCTATATCATTATTTAGTCACACAAGAAAAATAAATATTCTGCACTGTGTGTAGTGATGCAAAGCTGTTGAAGCGTTTTTGGTATTGCCTTCCATGGGAGCATGATTAAAATTCTTATAAGTGTTCATTAAAACCTCAAAATACCTGTTGAAGTCTGTGATAATTAGTTCAATTAAAATGGTATTCTGAAAACCAACTGCAGTAATGACAGCCTGGCATTTGGTGATTTTGTGTAGCAGCAGCTCCAAACTTTACTCAATTTGCATGCTGAAAGCAGAGCCTATAGCCTGTATCCTCTCTTCCTTAGGGATAACTGTGAATATAAGCTAATGAGCAATCCCCATCACCAACAGGCTCACACCTCTAGTAAATATACTGAGATAGACTTGTGAGATGGATTTGTGAGCACAGGTGGGCAGGGCTGGGGAAGCTGTGCCAGCCACCTTTTTTTCTTGCCCATCAGTCTCCCAGACTGCAAAGGGAAGCGCTGGACTGCATGGGAAGCAGCTCCCACAAGGCCAGGGCTTGGAGGGAGCGGCGCTGCCAAACCCCAGAGCTGACTGCAGTGTATGGATGCCTAGTTTAGTTCCTGCTGCCTAGAAGAATAGAACCAACTTGCCCAGCTCATGAAGAGGGACTTCCTTAAGGCAGAAAGCATTATTCCACCAGATTTCCCTGGCATTTCTGGCTCAGTGAATGCCGAAGTGGTGTTGCTGCGGGAGGAATCTCTGAAGGTGTCTGATTACTGCGAGCTGGGGACGCAGCAGAGTAGAAATTTATCATCTTTGCCACTGCTCTCAAAAAGGAGTGGGCTGAACAGACCCAGCGCACAGATTTTCAGCTGCCAAAGGTCAGGATCAACAGCAGCTAGGCTCTGCCTTTACAGGATGGCTCTGTGCAATCCAGCCCTCCCTGCCCCCCCAAAAAGGATTTTTCCAATAATAAAGCAACTGTCAATAGAAGCCATTTTTCTCTCATTTGTTCCAATGGATGTGGATTTTCTTATTTTACTGTGCTTTTACTGTGCTTTCTCCTGATTATCAACTTTAATGGATTGATGACTAGCGCCAGAAAAATCCCGTCTGGTTTTGGTGAGGCTTTTGCCCTAAAAAGAATTTTCAAGTCTGATGTGAAATCTGTGCAAAACTGAAACATCTTGTGTTTAAATCAGGGAAACTCATTTAAGTCTGCCAAGTTTTGCTATGCAAAATTGGACTATTCCCTACCTAATGTGCAGTCAAAATTCACAGTTGGGACACATAGAAGCATAGCAAAAGCATGCAATAAAAAGCTGTGGGTCTCCTATATGCTAAAATGAGACAATATTTTGGATGCTCTAGTCTAACATTGGAGCATTTAGTAATCATTGCACATAGTGGTCTGTTATGCCCTAATGTGGTTCATTTTCAAGGCATATAATTTAGGGTGGTTTTTTTCTTTTTTTTTTTTTTTTTTTTTTTTTAGCTTAGAAGCTTGTTACATGACTTACAAATAATATGTGTTTCTGGTTCATATTTCAGTCACTTCTGGCTTCTATAAAACCTTACTTCTCAAAGATCTCTAAAATACAGAGTTTTCATTAGCTGATGCTTAGTGCTTGAAAGAGTTAATAATTCATTCCCTTCTCAGCTAAGCTGTCTCATTTTCAGCTTGTTGCCAAAGCAAAAAGGAAGTTCAAGTTTAGAGATGTGCAATCTAGGAAAGAATGAGTTTTAAAAATTAATTGAAAACATACACCTTTTGTCACTTCCAAGTTACAAAAATGATAATAATTTAGCATGCTGGGACCAGAAAGATCAGTCTTTTCCTAATGGGACCCAAAAATATCTGAAAACAAACAAAATCAAAGGGACAAGAGTAAGGATTGTTGGGATGGCAGAGAAGTTGGGTGCAGTCAGTTACGAGGACTTCTCTGGCAATGTGTTATCCCATAGATCATTGTGATGCTGAGAGGAAAGAAGAAAACAAGCCCAGAAAAGATAAAGATAGAATAAGGACTAGAAGGCTGAATGTGAACAACATGCATCAGCTTGTAAGTACAGATAAACTGTCATAAATCCAAAGGTGGGCAGCTTTAAGGGAAACTGTTCCATCATTATTTTTTTGATTTTCTTTCTGTAAAGTCTCATTTGCTGAAAGTTCTTCAGCAGGACCAGCAGTAATATCAGTCCATTAATAACTCCTACAGCACTGAAATATTTCTTTGCTGCAGTGTCTGTAAATGATGGAGAAACAGTTCAGTACTCCATGTGTATAAGTGTTTCTCCAACACCAAACCCTTGTGTTCAGGGAATGAAATGAACTTCCTTATCACATTTGACACTCATTGTTTCTCATATGGTCTCTGTATTGTTTTTCCTCCTGATCTTTTAAAAATTATGATATATTCTGGGTTCTGCAAGACCAAATTACAGATCTCTCTCTTTTTTAAATGGTCTGCATTTTTCAACAACATCATCTCAGCGCTTTCAAACTTCAAAATAAAAATCAGAGCTGATATTTCTCACAATGTCTTTTTAGGAGACTTATTGTCCTTGTTTCTGGTCTCTGGTAACCTGCTGCTGATTGTTAATCACAACTAGTTTGTTTTGGTCTTCCAGAGGAACCTGCAGGTTCTCCCTTCAGCTTCTCTACTCACTTCCCCTTTGCTGGCTTTTTTCTGATCATCCACATTAAAATTCAAAGCATGCACAGGGCAAAGTCATGGAGCTTTAATCTTGGTCGGAAGCTGGTCCTGAATCCATCAGAACTGACACTTGAGGTAATTTGACATTGAAAAAGAGTTATCCTAGGCCCCAATTCTCATAGCACTGCTGAAGCTGAGCAGTAAATAATGAACTGTACCATTTAATTGAATTAGGCATTAGTGCTCCAGGAGCACTTCTTGAGAATAAGCATATGAAACCATCAGTGAACAGTGACGAACAACCCAGAATTGAGTTTCAGGCTGGACAGCATTGATGTTTTAGCTGGGCTTCTCAGGAAACACTTGGCCTTCTTGTAGATCTTTCTTGACCTAGACAGCGCTCAAACTTCTCTTAATTACTTCAGCTTACAGCAACTTAATATGTTTAATTACTAATCAACTAGACACCTCCTGGATGCTGCTCCCTGTGACTTAAAAAAATTAAATAAAGAAAGCATAATTCAATAACTGCTAAATAATCTTTCATAATGTTACTACAACAGTTTCTTTGTAAGTTACTAATCATAATTATGCAAATGTTAATTAAGGTTATTACTGCTCAGTTTCTATTGACTGGGGAAAAACTAATTTCTAGGCAGAACCAGCTGTATCATGTTGCCTTAGAAAAATTTTAAGTCTCTACACTTATGGAAATGAGAAACCAGGACCCTTATGGTACACTATAATCATTGTACAGAGGACATACATTTTCTGAAGAACTGTGCTTCCATACCATTTCTCTTTCCTATTTATATCCTCTCATTTCACTTCCTAGCAAGTAGTAGAATCTTTCCAAATAACAATAATGCAGTAATGGGGTAGGGAGGATGAAAAGAGTGGAGGAGATGAGAGTTTCCATCTGGGTTGAGCAGTGGGTGTTAGACAGGGTAAGTTCAACCCTGCTTTAACAGCTTCCCTGCTTCAGGAGCCAGACAGGTTGTAACAAGCTGAATACCACAGGCCCCTTTTATATTTCTGAGGGTGCCTCTCAAACCGTTCCCTTTACACTCAACTGCTCCTCATTTCTGCTAGGTTTGATGCCCACTTTAAATGCCGAAAAAAGTGTAAAAGGGTTGTGCATAGTAAGGAGTTATGAATCCCAATAAGATGACCAAAAATATGGAGAGACTAACACATCACAGAGTGTGCAGTACCCATAGGTCAGAAAAAAAAAAGCAAAAAATGCTGATGCTTTGCAAACAGTGGCATTGTAAAGAAAAAAGACGGAGTAATGCAAGTTGAAGGAAAGAAGTGCAAAAGTGTAATTTAATTCTTTGCCTCAGTGGCACACACTGTCATCTCGTTGGAGACCTGTGACTGCTCAAGCTGCCCAGCAAGTGGATAAAAAAGTCTTAAAATTTCAGCAGCAGGTTGAGGAGGGTAAAACAAACTGTTAAGGTCCTGGAAAGTGCGTGCCACTTACAAGCATGAGCCATTTGTCAACATTACTGGAAGGTAAGCAGAAGCATCAAGTAAAGCCTACAACTAAGGCCAGAGTGAAATGCTGCAGCACGTGGCCCTCTTGGGAGAGACTGATTTCAGAGCCAGCAGGGGCAGGCACATCCAGTGTCCTTTGCTGTGTGCTTCCTGGCATCACCCAGCTCCTCTCTGTGCTGCTGCAGAGGTTTCTCCTAGGAATACCTCCTTCTTTACACCAGGGCACGTGTCAGTCTCAGCCCAGGCACTGGAATCACCTCCTGTGCACTGAGCAGGTGCTGCCCAGACTGAGCTGAACATAGGCAGTTTGAATTCAGGCTTTGTGCTGCTGTGACAGTCATGCCAAAAAATAGGCAGCCCCTTGGAGGTTCAGCAGAACAACAGCTTGCTGTCAGGGACAGTGCCAGCTGCCTCGGGGATTATGTGGAGTCTGACTGACCTACGGGGCAGGTTCAGACAGACAAAAAAGAGTGGTGTGATGGAGTGAGGTTTTCTCCCCTTTAAACCTACATTTGCCAGCTGAGTAAATACTCATCACTCAAGTGAGATCTTGCTTTCCCTCCCAGGCAGAGCTCATTACAATCCCCGTGAGCAAAGGTCCCCATGAGCAAAGGTTTGAAATGGCAGAGATAGGAAAGTAACCTGTACCTCTCCCAGTCATGTGCTTCTGGACATATCTGACAATAACTGCTCCCTTCACAGGATTAGACTGAAGCTGCTGAAAGTGGGAACCAAACCCTCTGGTCTGTATGCCACCCACAGTGACAGAGGCAAGTCCTTCCCTCCTCCCTTCCTCCCCATCCCTCATCCCTCCTTTCTTTACTCATCCCTTCCTCCCTTCCTTCTCTCTGCACTCCATTTCTGGCTTAGCTGTAGATGTCCCAGTGAAAGAGCAGAAGCATAGCCAGAGTTTTCTCAGTGATGTCAGAGCATTATTGTGGTAATACAGAAAATAACCAAGCCTTACTCAATCTACTTGAAAATACCAAATGAAGAGGCAAAAAACCAGATTCATGCCCTCTGTCTCGCATAGTGATTCAGTCCCTTAATCAAGGGCTGTGGCCAGAGCTGCAAACAATGTTGCTACCATTGTCCTTTAGATGAGAATTCCCTGCCCAGGGACAAATGTAATTCTTTTCTCTGAGCTCCAGACAGTCTTCCTTTTTGGCTTAGCTTTGGATTTTATGTACCTGGGCTCTCATCTTTAATAAAAATGTTTAATTTAACCTCAACTCAGTCAATCTGCCCAGACCCTAAGTTTTTCGGGTGTCTGCAGATTCTCTGTTAGCTATTGACTGTATTTTAAAAGCACATGGAAAGTATCAAAACCTATCAATCCCTTAGGACATTCAATTTGCCTCATTTGTCAAAACAAAATGCACATATAAACACACCTCTTGAGGTGAAGAATATTTAGGAGAGTTGCAACCATGCAAGCTCCAGTTTCTACAGAGTAAATGCTGTAATTTCTTTTGAAGAGCCTGGTGATATGAAATAATGAACCGCTAAGCTTTGCGCTAAATTCCATTATTTAGTCTTGCTAAATATCCATTTTTGTCTTGCTGGTTAATGTTGCATTCTGTGATTATCTAGTTTCATCCTCTCATTTTGGCCAAAGCAGAATAATTTTAGCACAAACCACAGCATCTCTATTCATCAAAGGCCAGAGGGTTTAATTGTGGCTGGTCAGTGGCAAGCACTTGATTCTGAGAAGGGGAAGACCAGCTCCATGTGTGCTGCATCAGTGTTCTCCTCCAACACGTTAGCTGCAGCTCTAATTTCCCACTCAATCCATTCATAGAAAGAGCTCTCAATCCTGCTTCCTGACCTTAGCCCCTCAGATTACACTAACTACCAAGTGAGAAAGTGCCTTAGTCAGAGCCAATAAGGGCATTGTAGGAAGCAGAAAGCAGCACAGTCCATCTCCCTGAAGTGAATGAAACAACGCTCAGTGGTGTTAGAGTGACAGCACTGGCACGAGGCTGAGAGGGAGCACAACACTCTTCTGCAAACCCACACCAGTGTAACTCTGCTCTGAGCTGCAGTGACCATGACAGAAGTACAAGGACAGCTTCTTTGGCTTGTTTGACATTCAGAAGATCAAAAAGCTCATATTTTACCACTTTATGCTTGTAGTTACTTCAGCCCAACTGCATGAGACACCTGCCTTGGAAAAAGAAGGACAAGATTTTATTTCAACTTTTTAAGACTGACATGTATGGAGCTCTTTTTTCTCATGCAAGCAAGAGAATCTGGTACCATCCCAAGAGAATGATTTTCAGGGACTAATGTAAATTAACAACCTGGGCAGAGAACCCCTATTATTACATTTTAGGTTAATGGCATGATAATGGGCTACCTAGCAACTTTCAAATCTTGGCCTGAATAATGACTGTTAAATTTCCAGAGCATGTTTAATATAAATAAGCCATTAATGAAAAACAAAATTCCTGTTATATATTTTGAGCATATTCTTTTGTAACCTATCATTTACTAATAATTAATAGCAAACAGTTCACTGTGATGGGATCCAAAGTGCTGTAAGCTGATCAGTCCTCTTGATTGCTTAGCATTTTAATGTAGAGATGTTAGTCTTTCCCTGAAAAGAGCAGTCCAAAAGATGAGATGCATAAAGAAGGGCATGGAAAAAAATAAAATAACAAAGAAAAATAATAATAACCCAGATACACAGATACTTCCACAGCAGTAGGAATGAACAACAATAACAACAAATCTTCAAGTAACAATTCTCATATGAAACTGCCTTTACAGAAGCTAAATCTCAAAATTCCTTCCGAGACACCCTAATGCTGCCCAGTGCTTCATCAGGAATCATAAAGTGATTTTAATACTCATAGTAAAAAGCCAGCAGACTTGGCAGCCACCACTATGTTCACAATACACTGTCTAGAACTTCATGACTCAACTCAGGATGTAAGATTCAGTTCCTGAAGCAGGAGCTCAGGCCCCTGTTTTCAGCTGGAAGCTGCCAGCACAGTTGCGATGATGCAGAGCTGAACTGCGTTTTCCAAACTGGCAAGTTAAAAAGAAAAAAACACTGTTAGTGAGCAAATTCAATACAGCAGGAAGGTAAAAATGAGATCTTTGTAACCAGTTCCCCACTGCTCCTATTACAAAACCAGTGAAAAGCCATTTTCCAAATGTAACTGCAGACATGAGTGTTTGTCTTTGATCAAGCCCCAGCACACACTGGCTGTCAGCCTGACCTTGGGCCGGGTCCTGCCGTGGGTGAAGTTTAAAACAGGGCTGCAGCAGACTGACAGGTGAGCTGTGTCAGCTCTGTCCCCTGCGTTCACCACTGCTTTTCTCTCCATCTCATGCAGGCAGCATGGTGGTCCCCTGGCAGTGCCCCCAGAGCACGCTTGTGAGCAGATAACTGCCCTCTGTCATATCATCACTTCTACCTATAGTAAAAAAATCTCTTACAGACACTCTCCCCTGCAAAGAGAAACCCTGTAGGGAGAAAGAGAAGGTTTTCACTTCCAATGTGAAGGGAAGAAAAGTCTAAGATGAACTTTGACATATGGACTGAATGCTGGATTAGGCAAACATGCAGCTGGAGAGCAATTGTGAGTGACATGGCTCCTTGGTATAGCTCTGAAAGGGTCACAGCAGACAGGGCAACTGATCAGACAGGTGAGGTTTGGTTAAGGTTATTCAGGAGGTCAGTGGCTCTGCCAGAAACAGGATTTAAGGCTGCCTTTCTCTTGTCTAACACTTGTTTTTTCTCAACTAAATCCCTCTGCCCAATTTGCAAATAAACCTTGTCTTTTCCTCTGCCTTGTATGCACTCCCACCCGCTCCTACTTAAAAATCAAACCAGACGATTCAGGGGACCATGAATAAGAGAAGGTAAATTAATGGCCCTCAAAGAATAAGAAGTGTGTGCACAGAGCATTCATATGAGCAAGAGGAGTAAAGCAACATAGAATTTGTAAAAGAGAGATTTCTGTCTTGGATATTTGTGAACAACGTCTCTAAAAGCATGATGCAGGGATCTATTATTGTCTCTTTCTATTTTTATTTTGTTCCCGCCTTTTCACCTCTAGTCTTCATCAACCTTTGACTTTTGCCCAATTAAAATTGTTTTGTGTAACTTCAATTGTGGTCTTGGGGGAAATGAATAGAACGCTTAAGCACTTTTGTATGAACAAATCTCATGTCCTTCCTATTATCTGATTTATGAACAAAATTCCACGATTTCATACCCATCCTTGTACGTTCTACCTCACTTCTGAACTCTTCCCCTTGCCCACCTTGTGGGGCACGCATGTGTTTCCATCACGTGTGCACTGGGGGCTGTTCAATGATGCCCCACCTCACATCAGTGCTCCTGGAGCAGAGCTGCAATGCCTACAGTAACTGCAGCACTTCCACAGAACACAGTTCTTCTTTACCTAAGATCCCCAGGGGGGACTGTCAGCTGCCAAGGATCTTCCTGAAAGAAAGAGGAGCTGAGAGAAACCTGATTGACTTTTAATCGGATAGCATATGGTGCCGAGGAGAACAAAGAGGCCATATTGACATTTACCAAATTAAATGGTTAAGTAGGTTGGAACAGGCCTGACGCTGATGGCAGACCTACAGCAACAGCCCACTGGGCACTGCTGTTTGCAAAACATGTGCTGAAGTTTGGACACTCCTTGCATCAGTGGTGCGAGGGAAAATGAAAGGGTAGCAGATGGCAGATTGGCAGTTTGTAGGGAGATTCAGCCTGGCTTGCCTTACTATTTTGCCATAACTAAATCAATATTTTATTCCCTTGTTCCCAGGCTGAAAGTGCCCTGGCTTGTTTGGTGTGTCATAAACAGAGTTGCTGCACAGATTTCAGCTGTCGGCCTGCTAAGTGGGCTCTGGTCAGCAGCAGGCACTGCCTTTGTTAGACTTCATTACTTGGGAACAGAGCTGGCAACAGCTGTACCCAACCCCACATCTTCTGTATCAGCACTTTGGAAAACATTTGCAATTTCAACAGAAACACCAGCAGAAGGAAAGCAAAGCGGTTTCTTTTTTTCATCAGTTTGGCTTTTGGAAGACAGGTGAACATGCCAGCAGCTGAGATGGCTTTACTGCTTGATCGGACTGGCCACCAACAGATAGCTGGCAGAGGATTCCTCAAGCTCTTCTATCCCACTCTCCCTTCCTTTATGCTGAGTCTTTTAACACCAATATTTGACTTTATTTTTAAGAAGCAAAGTCTTCAATCCCTCCATGCTCTGTTTCAACTTGCATGCTGCAGATTAGCTCAGAGTGCCCCTTCTCAGGGCCCCTGTTTGACTGTGCCTCAGTGTCACACACATGGCTTATATTTTTCTTTATCTTCCTCTAAAAGCTTCACTGTGCTCATCTTTCAAAGACCACAAACCTCTTGGAGGGCCAGTATGTCACTACTGGGAGACCATTTCTTGAAATTATTCTTAGGGTTCATTAAGGCTTTGCAGCTTGAAGCACAGCTGAAGGCTCTGTGCAAAAATTCAGACATTTGCCTTTCATTCCTCTGCCTGTACCCAAAGCATTCAAAGTTGAGGGTGAAATTACCCTGAAAATCTGAAGCTAGTCAGCAGAAAAGTGTAGATTAAATCACAAAACAAGACTAAGCTACGAAAATACCAATTTTCTTTGCATAGGAAAATTTCAGAATCAGGAGGTGCAAGATGTTTTCAGGCATAACAACAGTTATTAGAATAACAGCTTGCATGCTGTACAGATAAAACATATCACTATAATAAAAGTCAAGAAAAACATTTTCATGTAAATGATGGTTTTGCTGGATTTGCTGCTAACCTGAAGAATCTCACATTAATTTTTATTTGGGCTGTCCTAAACCAGAAATTATGACTACTTTCTTCAACAACCACAATCACCAACTTGGAAATATACTCTTGGGCTGAATAAAACTTTTTTGTTTGGTTGGTTGGTTGGTTGGTTGGTTTTTTTTTTGTTTTGTTTTGTTTTTTTAGTTCTAGCATTGTTTCTTTAGAGGTTGCACTCTGGTTTACTTTTGTTGATATTTTTTCTCTTATTTGGGTTTTGAACAAATAGATCCATTACAGAACAAGAGCATTTTTTTAAAAAAAATCTTTGAACTGTTTAATTCTCCATCTATGTTTCCATCCAAAACTGTTTTCTAACAGATTCAAATGAGTTTTGGCATGTACAAAATTGAATTTCCTGAACAATCTTGGATCACACCCCAGTTAACTTTCTCCCAAATTTGATCAAAATCTCTAGCTAATGCTTACTCTTGGTAAAACAACAGTGAGCCAGCAAAGACCTAGGGGTGACAGCAAAGAAAGATTTTTGGATTTTGTAAGATGTAGCCTTAAATCAAAGAGTCGTTGCATGCTTGTGTTTTTTCCATTCACTTATTTGCTTTCTGTGTTTGAGATTAATATTACCTTTGTTCATTTTGAGGGGATGGGGGTGGATTTGTGACTCAGGATTCAAGCCTTTGGAGCTTTAACTGTAAATTAAAACAGATGCTTTCCTGAAGATAGCACAATCAAATCAATATGGAGCCAGAGGAGCCCCTCACATGATGAAAGCTGGTTTTAAAGTACTGTAAAGCTTTTTCGCTGTTCAGTCCCATCAATTTCCTTTTCCTGCTCTGCTCTGATACAGGACAAGTTGAGGCCACTGGCTCTTTTGCAGAGTCCAACACGGAAAGCTCCCCACGATACCAAAAATATGGTCAAAGGAGAGAGATCAGCAGGGGGTTTATATGCTGTGTGGGACAAGGTTAAATTGGTTTTAGCTGTGTTTTATTGTTCTGTGTTGCAATCTACAGTCAGATTCTTGTGTGCAGAGCTCAGGACCCAACACAAACACTCACAAGGGGGGACCCAGGGTGGCTCACAGGTACCAGCAGCATCAGAGGGATCTGTTCCAGGCTTCCTGGAGTACTTGGAAAAGCCACATGCTGCCTCATTGCAAAGCCACTTTTTTTTTTTTTTTTTTTTTTTTTTTTTTTTTTTTTTAAATTTTTTTTTTTTTTTTTTTTTTGCCATATCCTGCTTCAAAGAAATCAGGCTTTGTGGTGTGGCCACTCAGCAGACCAGCAACTTCTTGGCAGGTTTGGGCCTCACCTCGGGCTACAGAATTGCAGGGACAGCTGCCCTTGAAAGCACAGGGTCACAAATTCCAGCAGGGAGAAAGTTTCAGGCTGAAGTACCGTTAATGCTTGCTCTTTGTCATGGGATTACAGGATAACTTCCAATGCATCTTTTCCTCCTAAAGTAAATTCCTCACCTCGTGTTTTCAGGGAAACTCTGCAAGATATGACTCCTGAAAGCTCGGGAATAAGGTAACAACATAAAAAGAAAGAATTCTTTACAGTTTAAAAAAAGTTCAACTCACAACTTTTAAGGCAATCTCATAACCACAGGGACCAAGATAGTGTTGAAATGATCAGAGCGAAAATAGTTTCCTCTGTTTTAGCTTTCCTATCTATTTTTATCTCTTCCTGGTTTGACTGAATTATTTTTGTGTTCCCCCTTCCTCTAACTAACTAAGCATTGAATTCTTTTCCCCTGGGCTTGGCTCTTAGTGTTTACAGGCTGTCTCAGTACTAACTTTGTAGGTTGTTTATTCTTGACTTGGAAACGATGTTTTTCATTACCTTTATGAGTAAGCAAACAGAAAAATTAAAAAAAACCCCAAACCACAAAGTTTGCTGCTGCTGAACAAAACATCTTATTTGTGCATATTCTGTAAAATACTGCTTTTTACAGTAATTAAAGTCTTTAGAGCTTGATAGTTGTAAATAGAGATTCTCACTGCTGCTAGAATTCACTGCAATTTTAATTCACGGTTATGATTGCAGAGCTAGGATCTATTTTAAAATTACAGATTTTAAAAATGATCATACTATTTTAAATTTAAAAAAATATTTATTTTTTCAGTTGGAAAAATGTCTATGGAAGCACTGAGGCTTTTCTATTTTTTAATTTAATTTAATTTAATTTAATTTAATTTTTTTTTTTTTTTTTTTGCAAAGGGATTCAACTTTTCAATTTAAGATCTTAATTTGCCAAGCAATATTTTCAGGAGAAAAAAAAAGTATTTTCTGCTTCTCATTTTAGATTTTACTCCCTTTCCCTTCATTTAGTCATAATTGTTCTTGACTTAGTCATAATTGCATTTAGGTTTAAACAGTATGAAACTTTCTCTATTACTGCAGAATTTAGTTAACTCACTTAGCTACCTTTGGGTGAGGTCTATTCCAAAGGCATGGATCAAACATTATACCCACAGCAACCCATATTGGCAGCTGCCTCCTCACACTAGCTCTCCAGCCTGGCACCCAGTTCCATATTAATATATTTACAACCTGAGTCATGAGGGAAAAATATTTATGGAAGTCCTATTCTGCAATGTAAACATAAGGTGCTGTGCCCAGAGCTGCCACCTGCACAGAGCATGCACAGCATGGTGTATTGTCTTTAGCTAGCTGGCTTTGTAGAGAGCCTTTTGTATAGAAAGAGAATGGGATTAAAATACCCCATAAAATAAGGATTCATAGTAGGAAGAAACACTGCCAAATGGACACGCAATTTATGTGAGAGAACTTTCTGGACACAGGCATGTGGGACAATCCTGTACTTTAGTAAGCTGGATTTTAACAAAAGAAAGGCCGCACTGTTCTTTACCTGGGTAGCCTAGATTTTTACATTTTAACTAACTGATAAGTTTTAATGTTTCAAACACTAATGTCTCTTTGTTCCTAGGATACTGGAAACCACAACAGAATTGAAAAGCAATCTTACAAAGCTCTGGAAGCCAAAGAACAGATCACGCATTTTGCCTGAAGCTACAGAATCTACTTCCACAGCAAAGAAAAAGCAGATAAGAGGAGATGTTCTTAAGATCTTACCAAATGAAGATGTACACTAATCTGAATGATGCAGAATGGATGTGGAAGGAAATGCAACAACAAAGTCCATGTTCAAGATGGGAATGGGTGGATCTTCTTTGAAGTCTCAGATAATGCAATAATCTTTCTTTTTAGTATTTTAAAATTATTTACAAGCTATACTAATTACCCCTTCTTACAAATACAGGCTTCTAGGGTTTATTTCTTAGTAAGCTATCATCCAGGTCTGAAAATTTCCTAATAAGAAGTGTGTCTTTGGGAAGAACCAGAGAGAGGGAAATAATAAATCATCTTCTAGATTTGTTCTGGGAAGATGTTTCCATTTACATGCTGTATTGTGGAGACAGTGACAAAATGCTAGATGAAAATTATCACATGCCTTCCAGGAGAATGGAAAGGGTTACACCTATACTGTACTTTGACAGCAAACATATGGTACTTAGGTTTAAGGTCGCAAGAAATATAATCTGTGGTGAGATCTCTGCTTATGATTTGTACTCCTTCTTTTTTTTTTTAACATGGGGCACACACAGAGTGTCCTTCAGATGAGAAAGACAAGATCTGGCTTGACCCTCAGTACAAAGAGTTATATAGCCCTCACAGCAGTGTGACTCATGAAAGTAAACTCCCCTGGATCCCCATCTGCCATACATTATCCAGCAGCAACTTGTCCTTGAAATGAACTAAGTAGAGGTTTCCATCTGGCCAGTGACCAATTAGTCAGTTTGCATGGTGACCTTTTGCCTTGTGATTGCTTTTAAATGAAGTCTCCAAAATCTGTATTGTTCTGGGTAGGAAACATCTGAAATCACTTTCCAAAGAGAGCTTGGCACCTCCCCACTATTATACCATTGTGCAATTTGAAATACATCATCTCGCTTTTTGTTCCATCTATTTGATCTGCAGCCCTGCTTTATTCGTGCAGCCACTCCTCTGGAAACAGAGAGATCTCCTATTCCTTTCAACACTGAACTAAAACTGCTGTCCCCAGAAGTACTTCTCCTGGATCCAAATATTCAGCAATCTACAATATACAGAGACAGTTGTCACCATTTCTAAGAGACAGCAAGCAAGAATCTCGAAAGACAACTTTTTTTTTCTTAATTTCGGATATAGGATGGTAGACCAGAGTGTATCAGTAAGGTTGAACTTGCAATCCAGACCAAGAGGTCACAGGAATAACTTTTTTTTTGCTTGAAGACCCAAGCCAAAATAAGCTCTATCGACTGCTTCTATTGTTAATATACAGTGAAACATAGACAATTTGTTTCAAATGAGACCAGTCCTTAAAAGTGTGTTAATTTTTTTCAGCCTCACCTCCTGATAAAACAACTAATAGGGTGAATAGTGTCTATACTTGCATTTGAAGGCATTCAAATGGTTAAAAACTGACATCAAAAAGAGCAAAGTTTGCTGAACACAGTTTGCAGTGTAGTATTTGGTAAGATGCTCTAAACTTTAATGTAATTGTAATCTGTGAAGGAGTTATCTTAATTTTAGATAAGGCTTTTTATATTATGATGCTGCCTTACAAATTTACCTTTTGTTTAAAATATTAATCTCAGTTTCTTGTAAAATGATTTAATAATACATCATCCTAAACTAACACCCATTCTCTATCAGAAAAATCACACATACATTCTTTAAAACACCAGGTAACGAGTCAATATTATAATTTCTAGCCTCTTACAGACTAGAAATGGGAAAAAAAGCCCGACCCATATGATTGATAACTTGCAGTTCTTCTCCTTTTATGGTCCTAGGATTGATTAGGCTGCCTTTTTCTCCTTTCTCAACTTTTCTATGATGGTGCAGAAATATAACCTAGTGATCTACTCAGAATATTTCTGGCATAGGTCAGTTGAAGAGCACATCATCTTTCATCCTGTCTAGCTGGCCATTGTGTGTTGCACCAAGCTACTCTACTAATTTGCCTGTAGAACATATTTTGGTGTGTAGGAGTTAAATCTAATAAATCTGGAGGGATCACACCACTGAATGTAGCTTTTCTAAGGTTCAGTTACAAGTAGTCACATACTGTAAAAGAAGCATTTCAGGAAAAATTTCAGGAGTCACAACTTAGACATGTAATGCAAGATGTCATGCAGTGGCAGAAAACAGCTCACTCTCTTCAAGCAAAGTCTGGGGGGAAACAACTCAGGAGATATTTTCACCAACATATGGTACATTGGCTGATCAGACAGTGATGACTTTATCTTTTGGCTTGGGTTCAGCTCCTCTGCCTTACCACAGCTTGTACTGCCAGCCTAAGTGAGTCACGTTTAATGCTTGCAGGATGCTGTGTCTGATGCTCACCTTCATGAAGAACAAGCAGTTTATGGATTGCCCTAACCTGGTTCTTGAATTCTCCACTCTGTACTTGAGAGGGCAGGGAGTGATTACTATCTCTTCTGCTATTTTGTGTCATAGAAGAATGTCTTCAGTGTGACAGGTTCTGTTATCTCTACATCTTTTGTGTGATACAACTGTGGTGGACCTGTCTGTCCATCTTTACCACCAAAGAGTATTCACTGAGAGTGTGACCAAAGCTGGAGCTACCTGGAACCTTTTGTTCAAAGCTTAGTGAAGACCTGGCAATGATTATGCACCTGGTTTGGCACTCAGGAGGGTGCTCACTCCTCCTGCTCTTACCTGCTCCCTGTATACTTCTTATCTGACTGGGCTTCCAGCAAGTGCATGCATTTGTACTGAAGCTCAAAACAGGCACCAAAGGGCTCTGTGGGCTTCCATCAGTCCTAAAGGGGTTGAGACAGTAGCAATGTCATGAATAGTGTCACTACCCCACTTTACAGGGCAAAAACTATGATGAGGAATTGAGAGGAAAAGACAGGAACCACACAAGGAAGTACAGCAACAATAGCAATGGGGAAAATCAGAGGCAGAGGAAATGTGGTGAGATCCTTTGCTGAGGAAAAACAGAAATGAAAATATTGGTGGGAAGTAAATGAGAAGACCTAGAGAAAAGCAGAAGCAGTTGAGGACTTAATGAGGGAATAGAATGGATGACAGAACCCAACAGGAAGGCTAAGAGTTATTGAAGCTAAGGACAGTCTGCAGGAGACTCACAGGAGGGTCCTCCTCTGCTAAGAAACTATATTGATCTCTGGCTTTCCTAGTTAGCTCGGACTGCTCTGTTTTCCCAAAAGTTCTTGCCCACTCTTCCTATGTGCCTTGCTGAAGTTTCTGCCTCTCCACATCTGCTGTTTCTGCCCCAGGGAATTCTGTCAAGCATTTCAAGTGTCCCTCTGATGCTGTTCACTTCTGCCAAAACACTGTTTAGGAAAACAAATGTTATGGCTGTGCACACAATATAGGTGAACAGGCAAGTCAGTCCATTAAAGAAGCTGTGGAAAATGTTTTATAAGCTGCTGCACAAAGCTCATTGGCCGTGCCATGGGGAAGAAGCAGCCTGCATCTTTCCCAGGACTCACGGAGGCCACCCTGAACTCAAGAAGATTTGGAATGCAGAGTTTTTGCCCTATGTGAAGCTCCACACGACCCCCTACACTACATGGTGAGTAAACCCAACACATTTTTCCTTCGCTGAAAGGTGATGTACAACAAAACCAGATGTCCATTGGAGATGTCTTCAGGGTTTGCAAGTGACCAAGGGTCACTGAATTAACTCATTTTAATTAGGCTTTTTCTGAAGGAAGTTCTGTGTTGTCAGGAATTCAGGTTTCAAAGTCTCAGCATCAAAGCAAAAGAACTTGCATTACCAGAATGACAAATAAATATCACTGAAGCATTCCCTAACAATAATGAAAGGGCTGATAGCTGAGAAATATTGAGCCAAATTCACTTAGCTCAGAAGGCCTCAAGAAATTGGTGTAATTTGTTAGCTCATAGCTACATGAGTGGAAAACTAAATGTAATGCTTGAAAGCAAGAATTACTTCCACACAGGAGACAATGGAAATCAAAAAAAGTTTCTGGAGCCAGGAGATATAAGCAAAGACTGGAGTTTAGCTATATCAAAGAGTATAGTCTGAAAGGAAGAAAAAGTAAATAAGGATGTAAAAATGTCCTGATATAGCAAACAGTTTCTATTGAATTCCAAAAGAAATATAAGTTGGCATAGTGTATTATCTAGAAAACCCCCACATTTTTTGTTCAAATGCAGCTATTTTTCACAAGGTCAAAAAGACTCAAATCTACTAGGAACGAAATATGAACAAAAAATAGACTAGCTGAAATTGCATTCTGAATTTATTCATCATTCATTTGATCACAAATGGCATATAGTTCAGCAAGGATCTGATTATGTGATAAATGGTTGGTTAGTGGTATAGCAGCAGAAGATACACAGCACAAAGAAAGTGCACTTTTACCATATTGCTCCTGGAAGCTGATTTTATCAATGTGCAAAGGGTAACTGGAGAAGAGCTAGTGTTAGAATCAGTAACTTCCAAGAAAACCTTAAAAAATTGCAGGTCCTAGCAGAATTAAGATATCAACAATTATTGGTGACTACTGAACTAACTTCATTATACCTTGAAAAAAAATGGGACTGGTGCCACTCTTCAGGTAAGGTGTGAAACTGATCTCATCTTGTCCTTAATTATCCCATCAACTTTTTTGCTTTAATGGGGATTCAGTCCCAAAATCTTGACCCAAATGCCTCCTGGAGCACCTCAGACAACCCAGTATTAATTTCAGCTTTATTCCTGTTGCAGTATCCCCCCTGGCAGGCAGCGCTTTGCAGTTCCAGAAGAGCTGTGTTTCAGCAGAGCATGAAGTCATTCTTAGGGAGGCAGGTCAAGTTTTACAAGGCACTCAGGAACGAGATCTTTGAGGATGAAAGATGTCATATGATTCTGTTGGTGGAGAGGAAGAGACTCAGAGAGTTCAGTCCAAATATCCCCTGACCTGACCATTCTCTGCTCTGCTGCTTCTTCTTTCAATGTATTTTCTGCTCATTGACCCCCACAAACTGAGGGGGAGCAAAACCAAAAATTGGGTAAGACCAAATCAATATGTTGAATTTCTCCCTGTAACTGGACTTATTATATATCCAAGAGAAATGAAGAGAGAGAGAAATGGGGGAATCAACCGCTTTTAACCCATGAGCATGATGAGTTGACCTCAGCTGTATTTCTAACCTATCTGGTTTTTATAGGTGTGCTGTCAAGTGGGGACACAGCTTCAGTGTGCCTGGAGGGGAAATGAGTTTAGCAGGACAGCAGGGCTCTGATGTAGTGCCTCCTAGACTCTCCAAAAATCTATGTCAGACATATGGAGCTGCTACTGCAGCTACTTCTGGTAGTGAGTTGTTTTGTGGGCTTGTCTAATCCTGCAAAGACAGCTTTTGTTGCTGATACCCTGGGCAGCTGTGGCAGCACAGAGCTCAGGACCCATTTGAAAAACATGCCAGGTTTTTGGGCAGCTGGGCTTCACATCAGCCCCCATGTTCACTGCTTAATGGACTTGAAAGGTGAACGAGCCACACTACAACCAGCACTACACAGCAGGCACAGCCTGTGAAAGCAAAAATGTGAACACTGGAATTTGTGGTGGGGGTAACTCCAAGACACTCCAAGTTTTGCCTGCTCCAAGGATGGTTTTGGCTCTGCATCTTCGTAGTTTTTTTGAGCTGTAGAGTATGATTTCTTTGCTGTAACTGTCTTCTCCAGCTCCAAATTATTTCTACTTATTTTCACAGGTTATAATTTATAAAATTCTTGCCATCGATGACTTGTATCTTCTGGACAGTGTTCACAGATTTATAAGTTAAAAAAAAAAAATAAAGAAAAGCAATTGTGGTTAAACAGATAGGCTCTATGGAGGCATAACCAGGGAACCACACCAGCTCTCTGTACCCTTCCACTTTATCTTTCTATATGACACAAAATTCCTGTTATTCCTGAGGCCCACAGAGGAAATAGGACATAGCATTATCTAGTTGCACTTCTAGCTGAAAGAAGAAATATAGAAGGCTTCCACGACAGAAAAATGCACTCATATCTTTGGGGTTCCTTCCAGAAACTCAGTCTCTTTGAATAAAGATGATGTGATCACAGAGAATACAGGGTGGACGGGGATAGCAGTGTATCATTTTCTGGTTGCTGCCCACTGCTTTGCTCCTGTGAGTGGGCTGGAGAGGGAAAATATGTAGAGAGTTGCCTTTGATTTTGTGCTCTCTCATCAGTGCAGGAAAGCCAGCTGGGAAGCTGCAGGCAGCACAAAACCAAGCAAACCAGAGAACCTGGTCCTTATGCAAATGTTTTAAACTAGCCATGCTGTTGCCATATGAAACAATACCCTGACATTTAAAAGTGAAGGAAAGTATTTTATTGTGATCACCAAATGTAAGTAGGCTTTCAGCCTAAAAAAAGTTAGATGTCTGATGTTCCAGATTCTCAGGCAATCCTTATGATAAAGATTTGTACTTCACACCATAGCACATTGCAAGCAGTATTTAGATCTGTGGTACTTTTTTGCAATAATGATACTTATCAGAAATCTGTACAGTGAATAAAATTTAAAGACATGGTCTGAAGAGCAACCCAAAATTCTTCAAAAAAAAAAAAAGAAGCCCAAGAGCTACTTTTGCTGTAGAGAAGCATTTCTAGTAAATCACATCTCACTGCTGATTAAAGTTCCGCCATCTGGAGTTCACCAAAGTGGCATCTGGCATTCCAACAATTTTAGGAAATACACTGGAGCTATAATAATAAAACTGAATATCCTGGTTTTAAATAGGCAGTTTCTCCAGCTGATCTTTTTAAGAGGCTCCAGATCCAGCGGAAGGCTTGGCACAGAAGTGATGATACTTGGTGAAGTTCTGTGGCTGAGTGAGGTTGCACTAGAGGTCCACTGGCTGAACATAATTCTTCCTTCTGGCTTTAAAATTGTGGCTTAAGAGCCACCTAACTTAAGTAATTTAAATATATAAATATAGAGGAACTCCCTATTGACCAAGGCCATGGACACCTTCAGAACATAACTGAGTTATCTCTCAGTTATCTCTGAGAGTGCCTCCTTTCCATTCTTTGTTGAACACAGAGTCTGCACTCCTAAATTATTTACAATAAGCAGAATGCATTTGGGTCTATGACTATGCATACTGTATAAAAGCCAGGATCTTAATTAAGCATTGTTCAACCTATTGAATTAGGATCCTTTCTCTATTTCTGCAATAATTAGGCTAATGATGCCCCTAATAAAAAAAAATTATTGAGGATAAACCTTCTATGGTGTGGAGATACCTGATGTTCTCAGGTACATACAATCCTGTCTGACAGCAATTTAGGCTCTTCAAAGGTCTTCCACACATCCAAGACTTCCTCAGTCTTGTCAGAGCTGAGTTACCCAGAAGCTGCTTCTGCCCATGCAGCACAACAAGATCTACAAAGCAGATTTTTACTCACCTGATGAGGTTAGGGGTGCTCGATGCATAGTCATGAAAAACAAAAACACATGCATCACTTAGATTTTATAGCACAGTGATAAAAGGGGAGAAATAGGAGTTGTTCTGCCCCTTCTTTCTTTTAAACAATAGACTGATGGCTAAAGTCACCATAGAGAAAGCATGTGACTACTCTGGAAGGCTGATTCCATTTTCTGGAACCAAATAAGACAGGTAGGCTAGGCTGAAATGAATTAAGTGGAAGTAGTCTATTTATACTGAGAGGTTTTTATTATTTGGATTTCTTTACACTACAAGAGGAGATGCCTGATTCTGGCTCTGCAATAATTGCAAGAAATCATACATCAAAACTGTATTTTACCAAGTTATCTTTTTTGTACAGTCCTGTTCTTCAGCAGTCCACCCCCCGCCAAAAAACTGTCCCATGCAATACACAGGTTTTTAAAGAACTTTTGTTCAGAATTTATTACTTCTGTGTTCCTTATGTTTCTTTTGAAATCATACATCAGCTTGTCAGTGATCCATGAATTAAACTGACAGTGATTGGAGCAGTACCAGTTCTACTGACCACCATGTATCTCTTCTATTGGTGATGTAAGTTGTGAAAATACAATTAGCTATTTATAACCAAACTCCCACGTTCCATAAATAGGTGCATTTCCTCCACAATAATTTGAATAAACATGTTCACAACCCTGGTATATTTAAAAATTCTTTGAGAAAATCTCAGTGCTAGCTGGACTGAACCTCAGTGAGGTATTGTGCATTCAAATGTCACCTTTTTTAAGAATACACACTGGAACTTCACAACAGCCATCAAGCATTACTTGTATTTGAGTAATAGCAAGCAAAGTTCTGCTTCTGCATTTTAAGTGCAATGCATAGTAGTATATTCAAAACCTTAAAATAAAATAGGGAAACTAAATTTTATGTGAGGCTTCAGTAAATTTTTTTTGTAATAGCAATATCACAGACTATTTGTAGTAGCTTGAATGTGACATTGAATGTGTGCAATGAATTTTTTCCCTTGTCATTTCTCTTTCAGTCTCTCTCTCCTGTAGCTTTAACCTTTCCTACCTCTCTTTTCTTTACCTTCCCTAACACATGCACTCTACTCTTGTCATTGTGAAGCAGCATACATTTCTGCAACTTGTTATCCTGGAGAATGTAAAAGAACTCTGCAGGTGAGCACTTTTAGTGATTAGCCCACTGTAACATAGCCTGATTTTACCACTGTTGGGGTAAAAATTACAATGCCATTTAACAATACACAAGCTTGTGTGGTTTTTTTTAAGTTGAGGTCAGCAGCTTGAGTGCAGGACTCTTCCTGTGCAGTGGAAGATATCTGTAGCTGAGCTATGCAGATGTAATTGCCCAGTGCAGATGCAGCTACCCAAACTGGAATTTTGCCCAGACGTGAGGTTCAACACGTTTACAAAATGTGCCATGAAGTTGTTCCCAAAAAGTATTTGGAAGCTCATTTTTAAAAATATCACCCTAGAGACAACAAAACCCCAGAACTACTGGAAATCATGGATCCTCCTTGGGGATTTTCCAGCACCAACCATGCCCTGGTCTCACTTGTGATGGGATCTTTCCCTTACAGCTGGGAGTGCAGAGGAAAACCCTGTACTACAACTCTGGCTTCCTTCTGCGAGCAGTTCCCTTGCATGAGGAGGAAACAGTCTCCATTCTTTATGTTTTTTTTAATAAAATGTTTTCCTCTACCTCCTATTCCACTGCAAACCTACAGCAGTAAAAAGCACGTTTAAAATTCTTCAGTTACATTTTTCTGTTTTGTGTTTCTTTTCTTCTGATCTTTTTGCTTTCATCTGCTGACTTTATTATACCAATTTAGCTGCCACAGATGGTTTTTTCCCCTATTCTTTTAATGGATATGGCATTGAAAAGAACTGCTTCTGGCCTTCTGCCCATAGCTAGTACTTTTTGGTGTCTCCTTTCCCCCCTACCATCTCTTTAAGTGACATGCAATGAATCTTGCAATACTATGCCATGCTGACAGCTCTTTGTCAGCAGACAAAGTTCCCACTCAGCATTGCAAGTGGTATCCCAGGCCATCTCATCAGCCAAGGCAAATTGTCACATCTTCATTGATTTTCCTGAAATCAGCAGAGCTTAACAATTTAATTCAGCTGAATAAATGGACTGCTGAATTCCCACAGTACACCCAGAGACTAAGACTGGGAGGCTTTTCATAACTTCAGCAACAGCAGCGAAACCAAAAGTTCATCCTAAGCTTCCCTCTCACCACCCTTTCAAAAACACCCATGGAGTTTTTTTCATGTTGAACTCTGATTGGCACCAGTCAGAGTCACCTTCTTTTTCAGGCTTGCTCAGCAGCCCTGTGTGACAAGGGTTTGGAAGAGATGCTTCTGTAAAGCACATCCAGCATCTTGCAGCCCCAGGCAGACATCAGCTGTGCAGTGTGGCTGGCATAGGACCAAAGAGGGGATAATGCAGGGCCTTATAATAATAGATATACTGGGAAGGGATAATGCAGACAGCTGCCAGGTCCTATATCTTAATTCCCCTCATCTTAATTGAATGGTAGTGGACCCCTTTAACAGGGGGGCATTTGATAGCAGCAGCTTCTCAGTTCCTGTGCCATTCAGAAAGTACAGCAGAGGACAAGGGAAGAGCTCTGTGGTACCACCCCTGCTCAGCGCTGCAAGGCTTTGACAGAGAAATGTAAGTATCAACATTTCAAAAGGCCTTTGCTATTCCTTTAAAAGCTGAAAGTTGTTGAAGATGGTCAAAACTAAGGGTGAAAGTAGAGAGAAATCTGGCAAATCTTTCCACCATAAAACATTTGAGAATATCTTTAATATAATTTATCAACTAATTCCTAGGAGAGCAGATAGGGTGCTTTGTGCATCCTGCATAACTTTAACAGTGGACCAAAATCACAGCCATATGAGATCTATGTTACTTGTAATTCAAAGGATGTCTCTTTCCTTTAGGTTCCCCCCAGCTCTAAATTGCAGTTGCATGTTCAAATTTAAAGCTTCCTGACCCTTAATTTTTGGAGAGACTAAAGTCTGGTTTTAGTTTTATCTTTAGTCTCAGGAGCTGCACCATTGTGTGAAGAATCACGTACTGCCAATAGATCAAGCCCCTCTAAAAAGCATCATCTAGATGTGATATGTAACACCCTTCCCCTGTAAATCTCTAAGTGTTTCTCAGATCTTACAGGTAGAAATCCCAGGACTTCAGAAGGAAAGCGGTTTGCCTGAGATCATGTCAGTGATTACAGAGTTGCTTCCTCACTCCTATTCTGATTATTACATAAAAAAAAAAAAAAAAAAAAAAAAAATCATAGCTAAAAGTCAGGATGAAGCCCTATTGCTTTTCCTTCCACTATTACATTTCCCCTTTAATGAGAT
Organism: Phylloscopus collybita; assembly: GCA_027886175.1. Taxonomy (NCBI): domain Eukaryota; kingdom Metazoa; phylum Chordata; class Aves; order Passeriformes; family Phylloscopidae; genus Phylloscopus; species Phylloscopus collybita. Next base: position 21,105,977 of record JAJNNQ010000024.1, read on the forward strand.
ATTTGATCTAGTTTCCTTTCTACATATGACCCCCAAGTCCTTCCAATGTAGTGGGCTTCTTGACCAATTTGGAGTGGTTATTGTTGATTTTAACAACCATATTACTGCATATTTGGCTGACCACAAGCTAAATTAGATGTAGTTTTATACAACTTCCATAAGTTTTATTGCCACATGGAAAGACAAAATAGATATGAGGGCTATAGTTGTGTTCTGCTTCTTGGTTTGTGAGACCAGCTCCAGAGTTCAGTTATAATCCTTTATAATGGTGTTCACCTGTGGTCTGCTCTCCTGCCCAACCAGGCTTCAGTGCTTTCAACAATCTCTTGATGCATCCAAGAAATTCCTGGGAGTAATAATGTGTAAAGGGAAATTATACGTTTGTGTTAAATGTTTAATGTTAAATGTTTAATGTTAAATGTTTAATTAAATGTTTGTGACAACGTTGTGAAAAAAAAATGTTTGCTTCTAAATAAATCTCAATTAAAATCCTCCTATTTAAAAAATGGTTATTCTATTTCTACTTGCTTCACTTGAGGTAGAAAGTCACAAGGAAAAAGGAAGATGAATCATTACATGATTACCTTGTCACCCAAAAGTGACAGGAAAAAGAAAGAGAAAGATGCTCAAAAGAAAGAAAAAGAGAGAAATTGTTGAGTTTGTAAACTTTGGAATAATAATCTAAAGCCATGGTCCGACAGAATGACATCACCTGTCTGGGTATGAAGCCATCAGTCAGAGCACTTATCCAGGAACTGTCCCTAGTAGCAGACTCCAGACAACTCCTTGGACATCACAGCTCAGTCAGAGTATTCTCTTTTTCTTACCAGCAGCGTGTTGTTGGAGTTGCCACCAGCTGCTGTGATGAACCAGTTCCAACCCCTGTATTTCACATGGAGCATCCATAGCTTCTTCCTCACAATGCACTCATGAGGCAGAGGCCTCACTGATGCTCTGACTCTTGCCAGAAGTGGTCAGACAGAAGCATCAGGGTATTTACTGCACTTTCCTGAAAGGTGTGATCTGGAATCAGAAAAACATATTATGAGCCAAACAGACTATTGAAATTGGGATATATTGCTTCATCTGTTCTTTCATAAAGAAATGCACTGAAAATAATTTTCTCTTTCACCTAAGTAACTTAAGGAAGTTATTAGTGGACTATTATTTCCAATTCATTCTCTGACCATTTCTTACTAATGAGATTTCCAGCAGCACCTTAATTCACCTTTTTCTAAGTATCCTTCTCTTGCTTTAGCTTCTTCATTAAAGCAAACTATTTTTGTTTGTTCTAAAGGTCTCAGCGCAGTCTGTGGCACTAATTATTTTTTCTTCCAATGGTTAGGTTACAGTAATGACTGTAACCTAAAATTTACACTTGCCCCCTCCTCACCAAAGCTGATAAATTTTGCGTGGTATTTAGTATTGTTGAAGGCTGAAAATACTTCCATTAGGTTTTCAATCTATGGCAATAATTTATGTGATAAAATAGAAATCTCACAGTAAACCAAGGATTTCCTCGCCATAGGTCTTAAGTATTCTAAGAAGAACACAGATGGTAACTGCAGAGTTCTCAGGAGCTCAGGAGGGAAACCAGTGCAATACGGGATAATTAAATTATTTTTAAGTTTCTCAAGTGTTTTGGGGATCCCTATGTGTCACCAAATGCCTCCCACACACTAGTTTCTACATTCTCTAAATGAGTTAAATTTGCAAAACTTAAAAAGCTATCACATCAGTCAATTTGGAATGGTCTACACATCTGCCCTTGGTAAAAAGCGACACAGAAATTAGTTTGAAACTGTGCTGTTGATACCTAACTAATATGGCCCAGTTTTGTGAGACGTTACAAAGATCTGGCTGGAGAATTCATGTGTGATTAACGCCTCAGCTGTGCGCCATTGGCCTTCTGTTGACAGTAGTTAGGGAACATTTTCCATTTATTTCAGGTGGCAATAAATTCTACTTTTAGGGAGCAGCATATTTGCTATTTAGTTTCATATAGCTGTATCATGGAACACCAGGAACACAGTCACACCATGTAAACTCATTAATTTCTTTAATGCAAATGCTTCCTTATTTTATCCCTTCAGATAACATAGACATATTTTCCCTTCTGCCTGTGAGTGCACCTAATTCTAATCTAAATTCTATATTCAAAGACACATTATCCCAATTCCACAGTTAATACAAACTACATTTCCATTAGTGTTTTGGGGCTTCACTTCATTCAGTTCTTAAACAAATTAGTGATTTCTAAACCAATTGCTCTCCAGCCATTAGTAATAGACGGTATGGGCTCCATGAGGCTCTGCTTATTTGAGCTTTCTAGAAGCAATTACAGCAAAGCAAAATAAAACAGTGAAATGCATGGCATCAGGAACAGTTTTATATGAATACAAACAGGTAGGAATAGTTAAACTTATTGCATTTTTTCCTTTGCAAGTTACTTCTGGCAACTTCTCATTCTGCTGTTTTTGTTTTACTTGTGCACTGCAGCAGCCAACCTTTGGCTTTATTTCATAAGTACTTGTGCACCTTCAGTATCACCTGGTATTTCTGGGTTTGTATAAATCTCAAGTTTCAAAATAACCACTTAAACAAAGCTACTGTATTTTGTGAGTTCTGTATTTCCAGGACACTATTACACTGTGTAGTAATAGTGTCCTCAAAACCCTTGTATTTTTTTACAAGTGTTCCCCCACTAAGAAACTCCATGCTTATTGAAAATCCAGCACAGTTTCTCTCAAAGTTCATCCTGCCTGTTCAAGTCTTGACCTGCATTTTCCAAAATATTTGTAAGCCTGGTTTCCAGTAAAACTTCCATTCCAATAAGTATCAGATTGATTTGGTTTGCTCAGCTCTTCTGACTGTATATGCTTACAGAATATAAACATTTGTTAAACCTCTAGTATCATCAAGCCACAGTCTTTAAATGGTTCTTTCAAAAGAACCACAACTTAATTCCACAGAGTGGCTCCAGTCTGCCCTTGTATCATTAGAGCTGTGATGTGTGGCACATGGAAAGGCAGGATTTAAATCAATGTCTTTCAATTGCTAAGGATGATTACAAGTTCACGATGGCATTGGCTGCTTTTCCTAATACTTGCAGTTCATGGACTTTAAAAAAAATCTAAGGTCCAGGTAAGTAAAGATAGAAATAAGGAAGAAATCTGGTGGAACCAATCTGTCATTGAAGTGAAGCTTGTTCTGTTTTCCTTGCCAGGAATTTTTATGATGCCAGGTCACAAGTACATAGGATTTGGAGGGGCTGATTTTTCTCCTTTTATCCTCATAAATGAGAAATGTAAGTGATGATACTGAAACCACCACTGCTGGTGGCTTGATTTTTCAGAGAGCCTTTGTCTTCTTGCCTTTTCCTATATGCAGAAACAAGAAGCACTTTTCAAATGGGGTTTTTATCATTCCTATTAGGGCAGTCAAATGACTAGGAGGAAAAAAAAAATTTCTAAAGAAAGCTCTACAACTTCTATGAGAGATTATATTCTGCCTTTCCTTCACATTGCATTCTCACATCCAAGGGTTTATTCCTAGAGTCTCTATTTTTAATTTTTTTTTTTTTTTTAACAAATAAGCTATGGTCCCCTTAGAGCAACAGGAAAATATAATTCCACTGAAGTGAAAGAATAATGCAGTCTGAGAACCACTAAAAAACATCCATCTAGCTGAGCAGCAATAAAAATCAGACATTTATATATTAATATTTTGACATCAGAAAAAGAAGAGAGAATGAGATAAGACTTAAAAAAAATCCTTAAAAACAGAAGTTATCTAATTGCTTATTTTACCTGGAGGTAGAACAATCTCTTTCTAGCTATCACAAAGTAATGAGAAGTCATTATCTTGAACTCATCTTTAATTAACATCAATTCCGATTAGTCAAAATTTATTAGGCTTTTTGTCTGTTACCATAGTATTTGAATCGCCAGCAAAGGAGGTATTCAATCAGACATTATCATTTGCAAACCACTTCTGTGTAATTATTGCTTTACCATGTTTTGTGGATTTTTTGTCCATTTCTGAAAGGCAAAATCTATTGTTGATCAACCCTTTCTTAGCTGGAGCAGATCCTGGCATGCCAGGTTTTTGCTTGTTGTGAGTGAGTGTAATGACAGAATTCCAATGTTCAGAGTAGCTGGAGTGGTGCTATTTTGAACCTTGAGGCTGGCCAAGCTGGTAATATTGAAATTTCAGATTAGAGAAAGTACATAAAAAAAAAAAAAAAAAAAAAAAAAAAAAAAAAAAAAAAAAGGCTGTTTAAATAATATAAGCTATTGACTGTGTAAAGGAATAAATGAATGAACAAATGAAAAAATGAAGTTTGCTTCCACATCACCTCTTAACAGCACAGTACATTCAGAGACACCTATGCTAAGGTAAAGTGCAGGCCAAGGGCTATGTGATTTGGGTGTAGGACTAATGTACAAGAGAAGACATATGAACCACCCCTCATTTTGCTTGACTTTTTTTCCTGCTGGCATATCTATTCATCTTCTTTTGCTTGTTGAGTTTTACCTTTGTTGTTATTAATAAGTGCTATCAGTTCTTGTAGAAAACAGCAGCTTCAGAATAATTTCCTGAATCTGATGAAATTTAACAGGGAGTAACATTTTAGCAAGAGAATTCTTCAGGCAGGCCAACAATCCTTATGAAAAAGATTTTTTTCCTATTAAGTTCCACAGGGGTTTGGTGTAATATCTATTGAACCATATTACATTTCTCTGCAATTTCTTTGCCTTTCATCCTGACTGAACAAAAAGGAGCCCCAGACTTGGTGCTGTTAAGGTGGTAGATCCCCAGCCTATGTGGTGCTCAGTGGGAGCAGAGCAATTCTGAGCAGGCCAGTGGGGAATTCAGGTGCTCCATTGGCGAGAGAAGGTGTCAGAGAGCCAGGCCATTCCAAGCAGCCACTTGGGCTAGGAAAGCTGGGGGTCTTGGCTGCCTTCAAGCTGGAAAGGGTTTACGTGAAGCCCAGCCCACCTAGTGGCATTGTGGCATTTTTGTTCTAGCTGAAAGTAGTTTTCTGACCTGCTTTTGCTTGGGACACAAGAAAGGGGCAGAGTTGATCTTGGGATCAAAAAGAGTCTTGCACTCTCCCTAACTAATGGCCTTGCAGAAGGGCTTCTTACCTCTGCTGTGAACAGAAGAGTTTTGAGATGCCCTGGTTGGTTAGTATGGGGTGACGATAACTCTGAAAGGGTTGCTATGTTTAGTTTGGCTACAATTTCTACCTAAGGGTGTTATTGCCCTGAGATCATGGAGGTACATGTTCATGATGGCCTTCTACCACTCAGGGATTCCCCTTCTCCTAATCATAAGGCAAGTGCCCACTCATGCAGACTTTCTGCAGCTACACAGTCTATGGGCCAGTTTTATCACTAAATGAGTAGATGTGGAAGAGAGTTCCACTTTGGTTAAAAATAAGAAGCCCCTGCAAAAAGATTTCAATGCTTTACTTCAAGTTATAGATGCAGATTAACATCACTTTAAAAACATGATATTGGCTACATGCACACTAGTTTTGCAGGGAAAAAACTCACAAGAATATTCCCAGTTATTATAGGACTGACATTTTAGCTTTACTACATTTCCAAGCAGGGAATAAGGGATTCAGTCAAAGAGGAATTACAAAACTAAAATCTCTTGCAGTGCTTTGAAAATTGAGACAGACGCAAGCCTCTAGTGAGCCTAATGAAGTATCAGAGTAAAAAGAAATGATTTCGCTTTCTAAAAACAGTGCTTTTGTTTTCTATTTAAAGTAGGAAGTCAAAGGCATGTCTCTAGTATTTTATTCTGTGAGACAGCCAAAAAAGGGTTTGCTTTCAAGCCTGAATAGTGAATATGGAGATAAAGTAACACTTCTGAGAACCTTTTATATGACTTTCTCCTTGGTTGAAACACTTGAAATGTGGAAGTAGAGTACTGCCACACTTTTTCAGGAGGCAAAAGATATAAAATTACTTCAATGTTTTGTGATGTGATTTGGGAACACAGCACCAGACGAATTTTTCAGTTTAGCTGGAGGATTAAATAATGAGACATGGTCATAATGAATATTTTGCTTGCTGCATTTTCTATATGTAAATACGTGAATAGTCCTTCTTCAGCAATTAAATACTACTCATCTGGTTTCTTGAACTTGGAGTGATAGCTCCTAGTAAATCTATTACAAATGTTCCAACCCAAAGAACTATAAAACAGCCTGAAGCAGGAAAAACTAAAATTGAGTTTGTCCTTATTCTGTATTAGAGAGCCCAGCATTTAGATGGTGCTGGTTGCCAACAAATCCAAGACCCCTCTCTGAGTTTGCCTTTACCTTCACGCTGTTTTCAATGAACACCTCATTAAAATGCACACATGCTGAGCCCTTACTTGTTGACCATCCCTTTTAGTGCCTTAGTGTACTTGCGTTATTTCCTACAGTTTTATATGAACTGCAAATACAACCATGGAAAATCCTGCATGAGGAATCATCAGAAAGCAGAGATATAGACACAAGTGAGTTTGCTATTTGCCTCCTCATTATGTGTGTTTGAGTTTCCAGTGAGATGTGGATATTAAATCAGATGTAGAGCACAAGAACAAAGAGGATCCTAGTCTGTCAGCCTACATGGCTGCTTCAGGACTAATTCTTTTCACATATTAGCACCCACATTAGCTGAAACAGATTTTTTTCCTCTGAGGACAGCTAACAACAACAAAAAAACATATCAATGACAAGAAAAAAATTAACGAAAACCCCAAAACAAGGAACAAGTGAGGAAAAAAAGTACCTTCAGACTCAGTGAACACTGAAAGTAAATGTTCTGAATTCTCCATGGAGTGCTGGTTCTCACCAGTATAACTGAAAATGTATTCTGCTGTGCCAATGAATGTGCTTGGTAGAACTCGCAGAGAGTAGCAACAGAAATGACTGCATTGAACAAATGTAATTATTTCATTTGCAGGAGCCAGAACTTCTCACCTGACAGCTGTCCTTGCAGAGCATCAGGTACAGACCTGCAGACCTGCAGCTAGTGAAGACTGTCTTTTCTAATACCACAAGCAGCTGAATTTCTAATCTGTTCCATGCTAGAGGCCAACCCACCCTCTCTAGACAGCCTTGGTCATTCTGTGTACTTAAACTTTTAAAAAGGAAACAAACAGGAGAGGAAGTCAGAGCTGGTAAATGCCTATTCCCTAGAAAACTCTTGCTGTCTATTCACTGTGACTTTCATGATTTCTTTCTTAAAGACTTCTCCGTAAATCCCTTGAACTTCAAAGCAATCTGTACCACTGTCTGTGCTCTGCAACGTGGTGTCTTTCCCCACCAAAAAGCCATTCCTCTTTTGAATAGATATATTCACTAGAATACAGAAAATGTTGGAGGCAATTGTTTGAAGTCAGATAAATTACTGTGGTACAAAATCAAGGTAGTGCTAATCTCCTTATGCTGTATGTGGTAATTTAATCAATTAGTTCTTAACTAGACCTCTTTATTTAAAGCTGAGTCTTCCTCTGTTTGGGATAGGCCTAGCTCCTTGAGAGTCAATAAAGTTCTACTGCTTTGACTCCATGGTGAAGACTTAGTAAAAATGTGCAATGTTCTACAGCTACTCTGCCATAGGTGGCAGACTTGAAATATGAGGATTTGGTAGGCTGCATTTGGGTGCTTTGGACCTGGATTTGGATACAATGAAACACTGTTGGCCTTGCCAGCCCCTAGCCCCACCACTCCGCTGAGGGCGATAACCCTGTGATGGATCCAGACTCACCAAGTAGGAATATTCCTTCCATTTTAAGTATCTTTTTTATAGCTACTTCCTTTAGCTAAAATTGAAATTATTTTACTAAATTGTGGTTTGATGCATGATAATGTTAGGTTCTGTTTTTCAAAATGAGCTGGCTTGTAACTCGGTAGGAAAGAGTTTTTTGTGCTGTTTAGATTTGTTCACTGTTTCTCTCCTTACAGGCCCCCTGGGGTTTGGGCTATCTTCTGTAAATCATTTCATATATTTTTCACTTAGCTCTTTTTTTCTTGTTTCCCTGTGTGTTAGCATTTAAATGCTATAGAAAATCATGATGCTTCTGTTAGATTTTGCAGAGGTGAAAATCCATTTGTTCAACCAAGAGTCATTCTTGGCCTAGATATTTCCTTTGTTCCTTTTGCATTTCCTTCCACTTTACCCACTGAGCTGCAGAAAGATGTTTGGAGTTTCTTGCAGTGAAGGAAACAAACGAGGATGCTGAAAAGAAAACAGGGTGCTTCCCTTTCAGGGACAGATCTTTGGAAAGCTCTGGCTATCCCTGTAAGCACAATCTGAGCTGAAGCCTGGTGACAAGCTTCAAACATGGCTTGTCACAATCACTTGTCACAGACTAGTTCAGGTGTTTGAGCAGTATCTTACTTCACCAGCAGACACATTAAAATCAATCACTCCTGAGGGAGCAAGTCCCTTCTCAGTATGAACTGTGACTCCACTATTCTGAAGAATTTTGACTTTGATGACTGATTTATTTTTCTCAATTAGGAAAAAAAATATCTGTCAGTGTCTGTGCTTACTGACAGACAAAGCAGTTCAAAGAATTTTAAAAAGAGACATCCTTGGCAATTACACCTACTAAAAATAAGCAGTGCTTTACAATGCCATTAATTACTGTAATTACAGTGCCTTGAGTGAAGCTTGCAATGGGTGGGAAGTGTTTGAGCTTTTTGCTTTGTGCAAAGCACAGCTACAAGAAATTCAGTTTTCACAACGGATATTTTCTCCCAGATACCAGAGCATAAATTTCATCAACATTAATATGAATTCCAAATCCCATATCCAAGTGCAAAGGATCTCATGATGCTTCTATACTATCAGTATCTAAACTATAATTTCAACCATTAACAAGCACCATTTAGCATTAGATTTGCTAATGTTATATTATGGTTCTGGCAATTCTGTACAAGATGCATTACAAGCTCACTAAAGACTAAATTGTGGCACTGAATAAACACTTTAATGAAGCAGAAATAAACACTTAAAATTAATTGAAGCATTTTACTTTAAATTTTCTTTGAGATAACAAAACCAAGCAAGATCTGAAAAACTCAAATCATACCATAGCAGTAAAAATCAAATGTATTGTTTAGAGATACCCGTGGGAACAAACTCCATCTGCACAATGTTCTTCTTCCCATCCTCTAAATTTTGCTAAGATCAGGTTGTGACCTGTGACAACTCCTGTCTGTGGTATCACATGGGCTATTTTGCCAATAAAAACCAAGTCAGGTACTAGATCAACACTGACGACATATTTCAAAAAATCCTGTTTTCGTGAAAAAGACCCTGAGAAACAACAAGCAAACAGAGGTGGCAAGTCTTTGTGTACATCAACTAAGGGACTTTTATCACCATTTTTTCCAGTTAATCCTTACTGAGATATAATTACTCTGTTGTGTTACTATGAGACATTTCCCCCATCACCTGCATCTGCACAGGCTGCTTTAACCTTGGGTTCCCCAAGAGCAACCAGCCCCAGCCACTGTGTGTCCAGTACAGCCTGATAGAAAAAACCCCACGTGACAGTATTTGTTCCTCCAGCCATATATATTCCATCAAAATGGTTGTGTCAACACTTATCAAGTTATAGATATCTTAGCTTTGCTAGCCCAGTTTATACTTTGCCATGAAAACAGGTGCAACTGCAAATATTTTTCATTAGAAACATAATTAATATGCATAAACTTGTTTGTCAAGCAATTTGCAAATGAATCAAGAATTAAATTAAATGCAGACACCTCTTGCCTCACCCCCCTCCCCCCCTTTCCCTGTCTGGATAAAAAATAATTTAGAGAAGTTTTCTGGGTTAATTTTTGGAATAAAAATTTTTTGACTTAAGCTTGAGATTGTTTCAGACTTTCCTTCATTATTAGATAGCAAAGATGAGGTAGTAGAAGGATTTATTTCTAAAACTGATTTTCTCCTGCAGTTAGAATCTCCTGATAATATGATGGATATTCTGTCATGAAGTCTGAAATCTACTGTGTCAGATATGAAACAGAAATTAAACAAGGACTGCCCTTCACAGAGCTCCCTACCATTCCAAAGAGGCTATACCTTTGGAGAAATCTCAAACTGGCTCAACTGCTTACTGCAGAGAAGAATCATTATAAATCATATTTGCAGAATCACAGAACCACAGAATAAGCTGAGTTGGAAGGGACCCTCAAGGGTCTTTGCCTCCTTTGATGCCCTGCACAAGACCACCACCAAAAGTCACAGCATGTGCCCAAGAGCATTGTCCAAATGCTTCCTGAACTCTGTCAGTTCAATGAGATCCTGACTATGGAAGATATTCTCTATTCACAAATATTTGCTAAGTTATTCTGCTCAGTCAGTGTGCCTTTGTTCACTGTGGTGAGTTTGCCCATCTAAATTGCATGGTACCGCTCCTGGTCCAGGACTGGAGGGATGAGTCCCTTTAAAAGCAGTGACAGAGAGCAACTAATAAATAACCAGGACTGGTTCAAGCCTTTGTACTCCTATTGGCGAGATGGGGCCAGTACCACGCTGCTCTGCTCACAACTAGGGCACAAAAGGTAGAAGGGACAGAGCTGGGAAAGAAGGAGGGAAGGAAGGACACTGAAAAGACTTCTTACTGGGATGGCTAAGGAAGCAGGTGGATGGAATTGGATTATCAGTTGCTACTTCTAGAAGGAGACCTTTCCTTGGGAGTAGTTGCCATGCCACAAACCCTGATCTTGGCTTTGCAGTGTTATGTGGTAGGTTAAGCAGGTGGTGACCTACATTCTGCCCCAAGCAGAAGCTTGACTTACCCATACCTAGTGCCACTTGCTGAGACCATTCTTCCAGGAATAGTATTTGGATAAATACTTTGTACTAATGCCCTTCATGCCTTTGGAATTTAGGCACTCAGCTAGCAGTTGCCATCAGTCATGAGTAATGGGAGCCCACACTTTAATTCATACCAAATGTGGTTGTGGGTTTGGGTTCTTTAAAGAGGACTTATAAGTGGTTCCTTCCCACTGTTTTTATACTATCGGAATGATTCATCTCTTTTCCATGATCTATCCCAACTTTGGCTGTTATGGACACACATCTGAATAGGGCAAAAACCCGTTCCAAGTAGAATTACCTCTGGACTGAGAACCAGACTGCACCACTCAGCAGCCCGTGCATGGTTTCAGCTTGGTTAACCAGCGCAGACATGCTCTAACTCTGGGAGACAAAAAGTTGCACATTCTTGTGCTGGTCTCCCAAGTCCTTCAGTTTTTCCTGAATGCTTTTAAATAGGTCCACCACAAGGAACATGTGAGCTTGATAGTCTCTCATTTTTTCCTCCTATTATATCATGAATTAGAAAATAAATTCTTTGAAAGGGAAGACTAGAGGTCACTCTTTTGCTGCCATATCACAGTACCAACAGGGTTTTTTTTTTTGCCCTAGCTTAGTTTACTTTGATCGTGTGTCTCAAATCTTCAGTATAAAATGGCAGTCTCTGCTGCTCCTCAGTAGAAAATGATGGTAGGTGGTCAATGAAAGTGAAGATAAAAAAGCTCAAGCTAAACCATTGTTATTAACCAAAAAGTGATATATTTACACAAATTGTCATGGTTCTGTACCCAAATGGATTTTTGTAGAGCATGAAGTAGCATAAAAATTTCAAATTGTATGGAACTATTTCTTCAGCTGAAATGTAAAATCCATAGATTTTGATGATTTGGAAATAATTGTGTGGATCTTAATTTCTCCATTTCTGTGAAAATCAGTTTCTTGTTCTTCTGGCATCCCATTCAATGGAACTAATTTTAAATGAAGGATTGAAGCATGAATTCAAATGAAAAAAGATGCCTTATGTAGGAAAGATATAAACTGATTTTTTTTCTCTCTGTCATCATCAGTGGCAGTCAAATTGGCCAGCACTTTAAGTTAATGTCTACCTCTGAACTACTCATAGTGAACAAATCATATAATCTGTCTGTATCAGTTCACCAATAGATTGAAATATTCATTATTTGATACTCTGCCTTCTCCATTAATTAGTTAATGTTTGTAAAGCACTTTGGAATGAAAGGAGCTATCTAAGCAACACTATTATCATTACACACTTCAGGGCAGATAAAGAATAAACTAATGAAAGTCTGCAGTAAGAAGAAAATGGACAAAATTTAAATGAGGTGTATTCTGCAGGGACTGGGAAGGTGACCAGGTGGCAAAGGAAGCTCAGATAGGACTAAATCATTACATTGGGATGCTGAGATTTGTTGAATGCCCAGCATAGAAATAAATTGGTGATCTTAATCCATATCCTAACGGACAAGGCTCTCCTTCGTATCAAGTCATCATCTCTTAATAGACTTTCTCTACAAATGAGAAAAGAGCACCTCTGCAAAGTGTGCAGGGGACAGTACACTGAAGTACCTTCTTCCTGTTCCTGATTCAATACTGCAATAGAGGTATTCTGTTTCCAGGGCTGTGTGATTAGTTCTTTGTCAGAACACTGACAGCTTAAAAGGAAAAAAAAAAAAAGCACCTCTTTTTCTCCCTTTTCAAACAGGCAGTGAATATGTTTCTTAAATTCTATAAAGGATGGACATTATGAGCCTCTGGGGTCCTCTACAGTGACAGAAAAAAAAAATAGTGAGGCCATAATAAAACAAGAAAAGAAGGAGAATTTTGGTGTTCTCTATAGTTTGTGCATCTTCTGTTATTGTCCTTATCAACTTCTGTTCATTAAACCTTTAAAAACAGCTACAATATCTTGTTATAGTGAGCACATTTCCCGATAAAATCAGAATCATAAAATACTAGAACAGGGTGGGCAGAAGAAAGCTTGTCCTTACCAAAAAGGGGGTGAGGTTGGAAGTTGAGTAGAAACAGAAATGGGGAATCAAATATGAGTGAATGAGAGAGCTTGTGTGGAGAATGGGCTTCGGCACAAAAAAGTCGAGCAAGTGTAAGCATTGTTCACATTTATTTTCTATCCCTACCACACTTATTATACTGATCCATGAGGGGTTTCTCTTCTGCTCAACACCTGCTAGTGTTTGTAAGTAAAAATGACATTCCATTTTAAGGACCAGTGCATTTTTTTTTTTTGTAATGCTCTGTGATTTTGGGTCTAAGGGAAGGAAGCTGCAGTGGGTAGTAGAGCCATGCTTGATGATAATTCAGGCCTTTGAAAAAAAAGCCAAAATGGAATATTTATCAAAATAGTTTAAGACATGATACTGCACCTTAAATACTTAATTCTGTCCCTTTATGCAGGCAAAGAGAAATGCATGGTTCCTGGTTAGAGTGCTCTCAACTAGCAGATCTGGGTTTGTTTCACCTAGACACTTATCAGAAACATTCCTTTCATGGTCCCACGCACTCTAGACTTCCTCCTGTCAATGTAATTCCTAAGACTGTCTTTTTCCCCCAAATCTCTCCTGACCATAAAGTTTTCAAAACAGGAACTTCATAGGGGGGAAGGTAGGATGACTCCAGGACCTGAGAAGCATGGAACATCTTTGCCTCATCAGAGAACCATGGCTTCACCTCTCCCCTGTATCTCTGGGGGGAAGAGACTCAACTGCATTGCTGTGGGACATTCCCACAGCCACAGGCATTCCCACAGGCTCCCCTCATTGAGGGATCCCCACTAGGAATTTGCCATGGCCATTCTCAGCCCCCCAAAAAATGAGCAAGATGAGTGAGAAAACACCACAGGCTTCATGCCTTCAAAGCAAAGTCCTTAGTCATTCTGGGACATCCAGGACACTCCCTTGGGCTTAGCTGTTCTGCCAGGGTTACCTCCCTCTCTTCTTGGTCATCACTCATTGTCATCAGCTACCTGTTAGGCTGGATTTTTACTAGAGGATGACCAAAAATTGTCAAGACTGCTCAGGTGAAATTTAAGCTTAAGCATATAGTAATGAAAGCTTTCATAGTAATGAAAGCTTACTATATGCTTAAGCTTAAACTTACTATATATAAGCTTTCATAGTAATGACATTTAAATGAATAATCCAGTTTTTAGATTGCTATTTTCCTTCTAAAATGAAAAGCATTTTCCAGATTTGCTGGTTTCAGAAGGTGGGAGAGAGGTTTCAATATATTTTTATAGCTCTCTGTGAGTTTCTTCTATGACTTTTAAAAGAGTTAAAGACAGGGTGTTAATAAGGTATTTTAGGAAGCAGACATGCTGCCAGTAGTTTGTAGTTAGTGGTTTGTGGCTGAATTCAGCTTTACTACTTTCCTTCCAGCCCTCATGGGGCTTAGTTCATCACTTGGTAATTTACTTTTTAACAGCCTTTAATTGTCATTTAATATCTAAAACTCTATTTACACACAACTGCTGAGCTGCTACTAACCACCACCTCTTTTTGATTAACACAGTTCAGTCTGTAAGACTGGTAATTATGTGTTTAGCAAGAAGGATGGAACAAAGAAATGCTCAAATCCAGTACTACACCCTTTTTTTTTTTTTTTTTTTTTTTTTTGGTTTTGCTTTTATGCCATTTTGCCTCTAGACTTTTGTTCCCTTCTGTGGTTACTTTAGTGCCTTACTGCTACAGCTTGTGTAGACAGCATATCTGGAACTCCAGTTTTCACATTTTCCTTCCATAAAACACGCTACTGCTCCCTTCCTGAAATCAAAATCTTAAGAGGGGAATAAACGTTAATGATGAAATCCCAAAGGCAATTCTGTCATTGCTAGTTCTAGTAGTTCTAGTGTTGACTTTGCAGTCTGATCATACAAACTCTGGGAAGAGGTTTGATCACCTCTTTCTTCCTGGACATTTTTGAAAAAAAAACTTTAGAGAAAATCCACTGGTTCTTCTACTCTCAGTACACACATGGGCTCTGTTCAAAGACTATTTCTCATTATTCATGACTTTTGGAGCGAGTTTAAAATCAGTGCTTCAAAATGTCTTTCTTGCATTTCATCTTTCCAGTGTTTTAAATCCTTTTGATACTTTGCTCTGTATTCTGTTTCTCAATACATTAGTTGGCAAAGAGAAGCAAGGAATTAGAAACAATATTTTTGCCAAAGTGTCTCATGGAATGTATGAAATATGGCTCTTTCAAAAAATTGTATCTCAGCCTTTTATACGGGATAATTCATCAGATTAGGGTGTCAAAGTTAATATCAGAGAACTTGGGTATCTGAGGGGTTTTCACTCTACATTCAGACACTCCTAAGTGTTCAACAACAGTTTTACCTCATTTTTATCTGAAGAAGGAGTAATAAATATTTTCTAATCATTCAAACCAAGTTTAGGAAGAATCTGATCAGCCAAACTTGGGACATATTTAATAAATGTGACTATTAAATTATTATATTTAAATATTTTTTTAATCAATAATTGCACAATATTTTACAAAAAATTCTTGCAACACCAGTAGTCAGGAGATGTAGAGATTAGGCTCTGACCTATCTACCTTGATTAAAGATATACACTTCCCATCCTGTAGCTGGAGAAAGAATGTATTTCTGAAGTCAGAGCCAACACACAGTCTTGGACCAAGCAAAACTTCCATGGCCAGTGAAGGCTTGGTAATTTATTCTGATATTTTTTCTGACTTTCAGGAGGTTGATCTGGAACAATTTCCTAGTATTCTTGGCACAAAACACAGAAAAAAATCATGTTTAGATACTGTACCATTTGCTTTGTCAAGTGAAGATGGCTGAGGAAACACTCAGTCTTGACAAGAAACAAAATTATTAGGAAAATCATGGAAGAGATAGGCATGAGTGATAAGTGAAGAGAAAACCACTTTCCAGAGATAACCTAATACTTTAAAAAGCAGCTGAAGTCAATTTATTTTGCTCTTTCCCCAATGATCTAATGTACAGATGTCAGCCAAAACTTGGACAAGAAACAGCAGGAGAAGTTGCAGAGGCCCTACACTAATGTAATGAAAAGAAGCAGATTTTAATGCACAGATAGATGTATTAAGAGTTAGATTCATGTTTATTAGAAGGAAATCAGGAGAGTTGCAGAAATAATCCAAGGTTCCCTTTAAAAGCACTGGATGGTTTCATTGCTCTGTGGTTTGTGTCCTGTACATTCAGATCAAATCTATGCTTTTGCAGGAACTCACTGTGAAATTACATAGTATCTCCAAAATAAAGTACCAGACAACAACGTTAAGGTTGAAAGTCAAATGCTCAGCAGCTGTAAAAAGCCAAAAAATAAGGGTTGCAAGGGCAGCCTCAGTTGGATTCCTTTCTATGTATATGCTCATTTTGAAAAGGAACTCCAATAAAACTTTAAAACTGCACTGAAAAAATTTCCTCCTCTTCTTGGAACTGCCTGAACCGTTGCTGCTGAAAGTTTCTACTCAGTAACTCCAGCTGATGTATGTGCTTAACATGACAACATTAAGTGTCAATCCACAGGACTACATTTGAGCAAAGTTATAGACAATTAGGGAAATCAAAGCTATTATTATAATAAGAGGAAGTGCTGAGAAATCTCAGCTACAATCCTACCTACTAGTCCTACAATGGATGCAGTCCATTTCTTTAATGTGCACTTCTTAGTGCTGTTGCAAGGATTAAGAGCAGTTTATGTGAACCAAAGTGTAACCAGCTGTCACCAGATCATGTTTTCTTCATTCCCTGCTTCCAGCAACAACTGACTTCAATTTTTAAGGAAAAAAAATCAGCGAGGTTGGAACAAAACTCAGATCTAATTATTCTCATAGGCTGCTCTTGTTTCTAAGAAATGGTTTTTGACTACTGTTAAATTATAGATTGTGTAAAAATATGCTCAATATATCAGAGACATGGAACACAGGAACATAAAACAAAGATAAAGGAGAGAGAACAGAGGCAGCAGCCCTGCTTTATCATCCTACATCCCTGTTCCACCTTCCATGTCACCAATTTGCTTTGACTGTCATTTGGGTGGTGGGAGTGGTGCTCAGCCTCTACCTTTGCTTAAGTCTTGGCTTCCTTGAGCCAAAATACCTTTGCTTAACAAAAAACCACTTAACTATTAACAAAAAATCTGATACTAACTTCAGTTGTCCCTGCTGTTAAGCAAATGTTTCATAGACAAGCAGGAGAACAGGATTTTTTTGTTTTATTTTATTTATTTTTAGATGACATTTCTATTTTTGCTACATAAGTACATTTTATTTATCACCCTTTTTTTGCCTTTTTATGAGACTTTCTAGATGAAGGCCAGCCTTAGTTGTTGTCAGGGTTTGTTCAGTACATTATTGATAATGCTTTCTCCATTTCATACTTTTTTTTTTACATGACCTTTTCTAAGTAAGTTTAAAAGCATTTTAAAGCTGTGAAGAGAACAAAGAAAAACTGTTTCTGGTGTTGTATTTTACACTTTGAGGATCCATATTCTACCCTGTCACCTTTTTTCCCCTTTCTTTCTACTCTTCCATTTTTAATTTCTTCCTCCTACTCCTGTGTGAATAAACTGTTGTGCCTGGAACACTCTGAGCAGTCCTCTTGCACTTTGGCACACTGTAAGCCTGTGGAGTGGAGAGTCAGACTGTCCTTCCCAAGGCACATCCCTTCCTCCCTGCTCTGCAGCCACACTCAGTCCCAGCTCTCATCCTCTTCCTGCAGTATGTCATGAGAAACATGAAACCATCACGTTCCTCTTCACACATCAGCACTCAGTCTGCCCTAAAAACTGGCTCAAAATCAACCACAAACATCTACAAAAGAACCAAGGGCTCACCCAACAAGCCTCTTCTGAAAATAAAGGCTCCAGAGATTGAGTGAGTCCATTCCCACCCATGAAACTCTAGGACTTCAGATTTATGACTTTTCAGCATCTGTAGCACCTTACCAGTTAAAGGTGGCACCAGACAGGTGTCACTACAAAGAAATTAATAAGTCCTCTTGCTGATGATGAACAAGAAGAATCAAGAGCTCAGCTCATGCTTTCTCACCTTTTCCCTCTACTTTGGAACACTCCTCCAACAGTAAAAATTTATTTTAATTATACACGTGGAAAGAACTGCCAGTTTTACCTAACGCTTCATTTCAGAATTTTCTGACTTTTGCACAATTGAGCGTGTTAGTGAAGGAGAAAATGTTGCATTAAAATTACAGGTTAGATAGCTGAGGAGTAGTGTGCAATTCAGAGGGTGGTCTTAGTATCCATTATCTGATTTTTTCCTTGCCACCACACATACAGACAAGAACAATTGGTAGTTTAATGAAATAATCATATCCATGCAATCTATTTAAAATACAATAACTTAATAATACCAGCCACATAAAATTTTACACTGTAAGTGCATTACTTCTGGAAGATTCTGCAGAAGATTTCAAACTAATTGATTAAATTGTAAGCAAGTAATTATCTAATGAGGTGTTTCACAATACATTTTTACCAGCAGTGAGAAACAGAGCTAAAGCAGATAAAATAAACTTTTTCCAAAGTGATAAAAAGTTTCAACTCTGCGTTATCAGAATAATGGCAATGTCTAAACACTCTTTTAGACTCAAACATTTTATGCAAGACTTCTGATGTACATTTCCCACAATTTGAAAATGTAAGTTCACCAGAATTTCTCTGAAACACGTATGTCTTCACTGTAAAATATGTCTGAAAATACCATTAATACATTAGGGTATGTAAGGGTAAGTTGAGGCACAAAGAAGTTGCTCAAAATCTTCAAATTCTGAAGAGCATCTATTGCTTTCAGTAATATATGGCATAAAATCAGTATTTTGACTTTACATCTACACTTCACATATTTGCATCTTCACATCCTTACGCAGTTCTGTGTATTTGCTCCTTATACTGAATTTTTCTAAACACACATATGAGTACCTAAAAATGCATGAACATAATTTCACAGTGTGCAGGTGACTGTGTTGTCAGGCCTGGAGTCTCAGTGGGAGCACAGGATTTCAGCCTTGGGCTGTAAACAGTATCCCATAGCTGTCCTGGTGCACAGCTCTGAGCAGCACCCACCCACATGTCCTGCCAGAAGGCAATGGACTACATCACTGTGCTGGCTCTGGATGGAGCAGGGTTAATCTTCTTCCCAGTGCTGCAGGGCTGTGTTTTGTGTTTGTGCTGAACACAGGGCTGACAACACAGAGATGTTTTTGTTATTGCTGAGCAGGGCTCGCACAGAGCCAAGGCCTTTTCTGCTTTTGTTCTGCTGCACTGCTGAGAGGGCTGGGGCTGAGTGGGAATTTGGGAGGAGACACAGCCAGGACAGGTGACCCCCACTGATCACAGGGGTATTCCAGACCTTGTGACATCAGGCTATCTATAAAAAGTGGGGTGAAGAAGGAGAAAGGGGGGGAGGTTTGCAGTGGTGGTGCTTGTCCTCCCAAGTAACCATTACATGTGATGGGGCCCTGCTGTCCTGATGGCTGAGCACCTGCCTGCCATAGGAAGCAGGGAATTATTATGATTTTGATTATGGTTATTATTTCTTTGTTTTGCTTTGTTTGTGTGTGGATTTTGAAGCATTAAACTGCCTTTATTTTAACCCGCAAGTTTTCTAGTTTTTAGCATTCCACTTCTCACCTCTGGTGAGGAGGGAGGGAAGGGCTGTGTGGGGCTTGGTTGCTGCCTGGGGTTAAACCATTCCAATTACGTATAAATAAATTGTGCTGGTATTATTCATAAGTCCTTGATGAGACATCTGACTGCTTTACTTGGCTTTATTCTGGCAAAATTGCCATTCTGAAACAGTTAATTCAAAATCTTTTCTGAAATTTTTTACATCAGTCACACAGAGCAGATAGTTCAGCTTGGTGGAACCTGGCTCCCACTGACACCCAGTTGCTGACACAAACTATTAATGAGAGTCTCTTCCTCAGAGTGCCTGCAGATCAGCTCTCAATTCTCCCTGTAAACATTGTACTCAGTAACACCTTTGTCCAGAAACAGCTGTGTACAGCGCTCTCAGCTAACTGCCATACAAAATGTCTTGGTATTTCATCTTCAATATGAGCATGAAAAAAGAAAAAATGGAATAAAGCTATAAAGTCAGGATAATCTGGAGCAGTGAAATTGGTCATTTTGTCAGTGATCTGGAGTGATCTCATTTCTGTAAAAAAATCTAACCCTTGAAAAACACTTCCCATCAGATCTTTAGGAGACAGACCAGTAGAGAACAAATCCCCAGCCCACAGAGAATACTTCATCCAAGAAGGGTATTATGTTTCTCCCATGAGTATAAAAGCTCCATAAGTCATGACTGTGAAGGCATGAATGAATTATGAAGGTCTTTTGCTTTAGTAAAAGAAGCAGGATCAGCATTTGTACACAGGACATTCTATTTATTCTACCTATTTTTTGATCTGTTCATTTAAAATTGTTTAAAACTGTCAGCTCTACCAGTAAAGAAATGAACATAGGGAAAAATAGATCAAATTCATTAGAAACACACAAAATGGGTTTCTACAGGTGATCATAAATAATGTTGATTTCTGCAAATGCTTCTCAATTCCATATTTCAAAGAATGGCAGGCATTTACAAGACTATCTTTTTCCATTCACTGCTGCTCGTTTGCACCAAATGAGACTGCACCTCAGAAAATAAATAATTGTGAGACTGTGCCATCAGGATTGGAGATTGCAGAAAACCAGAGCTTTTGTCTTCAGAAAGTCTATTTCATCCTTAGTTCTTACAGTGAATCCGACAGAAAGAGCAAGTAACAATGCCTTTCTGAGAATAAAATGCTATGAACTGTGTCTAGTGAAAGAAAAATACTATAAAGGTACATTTGGGGTTGGGTCCTCACCACTTTCCATGATAGTGCAAGGTCTCCTGTGGCCTCATGGCAGCTGTAGTTCAAAGTGTTTCACACTCTTCTCTTCCATGCTTTTTTCAGAGTCCCTTGACTGTGATGGGATTTTGTTAACCCACTTCTTTCCATTCGTCTCACTGAAAATCTTGAAGTTCATCTTTTCCCACAGAAAACTTTCTAGCAGGAAAATTTTTCATCCCTAAAGTTGTACTAGAGTCTGCCTAAATGTAAGAGGGAAGATACATCAATGTTATGAGGCAAGACAAGGAAAGAAGAGCAGGGGAGGTGAAGACCATGCCATTATAAGGCTAATAAAGAAGTCCTTGAAAAGTTTAAAAAATAGAAAAATGGTTTTGCTGCATCTATGCTTCAGTGTTTCATCAGACATTACCAAATAAATTTCAATGAGGCACTAGAGGGAACACTTTTGCCTCCAACATTTTTAAAATTTTCATACTAACTCTGGTTGACATATCCCTTTCAGAATAATTTTAAAGTTGTTGAGTTGTAATATTATGTTGAAAGTCATGGAAAGCCCTTTTCTTCTCTTCTAACTCTCCAAATGACATCAACTAAGGCCAACTCAATGGTTTTGATAGGTTTATCCTTTTTTACCAATGTTTCCAGCCACCCATCTAACCCTTCCATCCTAGGAAAAAACATGAAAGTATCTGTTTAACAGGAAGATGAAGTGTCACCACAGTCCCTGTAGGAAATGGCAGTCACTGTCCCCTTCCAGCTAAGGGTATGTGAGGAGGATGTATTGTTCTACCCATCCATCTATGGACTCTACTCCCGGAAGTGAGATGACAACAAGAAAATCTTTTGCAGAGAATTTCCACAGCTGATGCTCTAAAAATGTTGTGCTGCCAAGATGATACCAGAAAACAGACACTAATTACCTTATTATATGATTTTCTTCATCCTCAGTGTCCTCCCATCCAACTTGAAACTCTGCTCAAGTCTAATCCAAAACTGGCATCAGGCTGGCTTATTAGTTTTCAATAAGTGTGAATCCTTCCTTATATCAGACAAGCCTAAATTGAAACCTCATTCCAGGAACTGTAATAGACAGCCTGACACTGTTCTTCTTCTTCTTCTTTTTTTTTTTTTTTTTGTCCTTTTCTTTTCAATCAACCAAACAACTGGTAATTTTATAGTCTGGTATCTCTCTATTCACATTAGACCAAAGTGAACACACACAATGTATTGCAAAATTCTGTATGCTCTAGTATATAATGAAAAAATAACCACCTGAACCCCAAATCAAGTCATCCCTCCTGCCCCCACCACCCCCCCAAAAAACAACAACAACAAAAAAACCAAAAACAAAACCACAAAAAAACCAACCAACCAACCAAACAAAAACAAAAAACCCTAAAAAAAAGGCAAAAAACCCCCCACCAAAAACCAAACCAAAAAACCAAAAAAAACCACAACCAAAAAAAAATAACTAAAAAGATCCCATGATCCACCCCACCATCAAAACAGCTCCAGGGAGAAGTCCAGTATAATGACAAGTGAAGGCAACATGCACTTGTGTGAACATAAGCCTTTCAGATGCCTGTTGATTTTGGGATCAATTAAGTTGTTAGAAGAGAAGAGTCTATTTGATGCCTGTACCTCTTGTGCAGAATTGACTCGACTCCTTCACCCCACCCTACAGAGACAGATCACTGAATACAATGATCACATACCAAGCTGGGTGGCTTTGTCTCCTTCCTCTTTCTAAGAAGCTGTTCCAGATCATAGTGTTTGCCATTAAAAGAAAGTGGTTTTATTTTCTTAATTGGGTTATTGTCCTCCCAGAACTTCAAGGAAGCAAAGAAGAACCAGCAAAAATATTTTCTAAAAGTTCAGAACTACATTTTGTTTCTACAAGTGTCATCAGTTACTGCAATTTACCTTCTGAACTGAATTCTTCAGCCTGTCAAGCAGTTTTAAAGAGCACAAATATACTAGTTCAAAAAAAAAACAAACACAGGCAATCCAGATTTCAGATGGAGAATGAGGTGCATACTGTTAGCAGCATAAGAATGAACTACATTTTTTAAACTGCTTTTTAAACTCAATCAGATGCAATCAAAGCCTGGGAAAAAAATCTAGTCCACCCACAACTCATTTAGCACAAATCCTGACACACAGGAAAATATCACTGACAGATTACAAGCAAATAATATGGTCTCAAAATAAGGGAAGTCCTCAGGTAGCCAGAGGAAAGATAAGACACATGCAGGTGAGGCATCAGTTAGAAACTGAAACCAGATAATTAAAAGGTGATCCAGAAACAAAATAGTTCAGATTATAAAATAAATAAATATTTTTATATACCCAAAGGCTCATCTGGAAGAATGGTTGTTGTCAGAGATGGGCAAATATTACCTCAAAAACTCCAGGCTGGGAGCCTATTACAATGAAAAATCCCTGGGACATAACTGCCATGTGCCATTTATGGCACAAAGGTTTGCTCTAAACAAGCTAAATCTGTCCTGAGTCTTTTGGTGTGTGCTGAAGCCCAGAGAAACTCTGATCTAACCAGAGCTATGTTCTTAACAATGCCTGTGGGCTCTGGGAAGCTGTGAATCACTGAAGCAAAGCGGATTTGACTGACTCCTCTCCTTTTTTGAAGGGTAGCCTGCAAACAAAGGAAGCAGAAGGCGGCGAGTCTGGCAGTGCAGTGACACTTGGCTGTGCCTCCTGTGGGCTCTCGATGGCCAGCAGGCCTCAGCCATCAGTGATAATGTGGTAAATTCACTCCTTGTCACATGGCATTTTCAGATAATTATGAAGTCCATTTCAAGGAAATGGAAAAGCCATATAAAGGAATATTTTAAAGGTGAGAAGGGCAGAAACTCTGAGGTATTTTTCACCCACTGTGATAAAATGATCTCCAGTCCCACTTTCACACTTTGTTTGCCTTATACACCACAGCATTTATGTATGAAAAGACATCTAAGCACATTTTCTCTGCTCAGTTTATCTTTTGATCATCTGCCTAGTTGCTCCTAAATTCTGAAATGGGCTGTAGGGACACAGTCCTGGTGCTATACCATAGCACCACAGCAAAACACAAGGAGGCTCTCCTTGTGTTGCTTTCCCTGCAGTGCTATGACTTGCAAGCCTCTTCCTGGAGAGGAAGGGAGCTTAACACCTTTCAGGATCATGACACACACAGCTACAACAAGAATGCTAAACCCTAACTCTTGCTCTGATTTTTAAACAAAAGGCACCATACAAAGTGTTAAAAATCTATTGCAGAGTCAGAAATCTCTGGGGATTTTAAAATATCTTCTAAGGTTTCTCCATGCTTCTCCTCCTTGCTGGCTCAGGTTGGAAAGTCAGATGCCTGGCAGGAATGACCACAGTGGCAGGGAGAGCTTCTGTTCTCTGATCCAGTTTGCTGCAGTTGAATGATGAGGGTCTTGGAATTGTTTGCTGTTTTTTGAGACTTTCCACTATGATCTTTCCAAGATGCTACCAGACTGAAAAAATTTATACTGAACACAGATGTGCATGTTATATTTTTAGCAGAAAATTAATTTATTAATATGGTTTATGTAAATTTAGAAGCTGTTTAGAGGGCTTCATTCTCAGCACAGTATTCAATATTTGCCTAATATCTTGTCAGACAGTAATTATATTCCCAGACAGGAATTTATACTCAACTGTAGCAAAATGGTTCTTACCATTAATTCTGCCAGAAACAGGGAAAGATTAACTGTGCTATGCCTGGAATGGATTATTTAGCATTGCACAGCCTATTAGTATTAGTAAATGCATCCTCTGAAAAATGTGTAGAGTAAAAAGAATTATAATTCTATTAAGCATAACAAGATGAAACAAGTTTAAGAAAGGAAAAAAAAAATGAAGGAAATAAGGCCTTTAACTAGTGACTAATAAAAAATTAAAAGCATAAACAGATCTTTTTTTAAAATTATTTTTAGAGACAGACTAAACATTTTTAAAAAGTCATCCTGACCATCATTCCTATGCTGTAGAGAATACTTTTGATCTGGTCTATAATTATTCTAGTGACATTTTTCAACACCTTTAACTGGCTTTTATTATAATAATTTGTACCAAATCAGTTGCATATGCATATGCATATGCATATGCATATGCATCAGGAATAACCCAGAGGTATATCTGGTTATACAGGTTCAAAATATTTTGAATATTTTGTTTCCATGCTTGTGCTATTGCAAATGTTCTGGAGTCAAAGTTCACTGTAGTTCTACAATTGATTCACTGTTCCTATGGTATTCTTTTTTGTGGAAACATCAAAATCCTGGCTGCTGTGCACTTCTCACTCAGTTAATATGAACTTTTCCTAATCAGAAGTAGAAATGAGGAAACAGGTACCAAAATCCCAAATTATTTGTCTAGTCTTCTACAGATACAAACCAAATAAATCAAGTAATTTAAGGGCCTTTAAGAAGATACTTTGCCAATTCAAACACTGATTTCTTTCTTTCTTTTGCTTTTAAAAGCCAATAAAAGTGATTATGCTTGAGCTGTATAGGCTTTGTGCAGCTGCACAGCTCACATGAAATCATATACTTAACCCAGCTTCTCTTCCCAATTCACTGCATGAGAGTTAATTCCATCATAACTTCTCCTGTGCATCATAAAAACAGTAGAGCTGATCTCCAAAGTGGCACGTCAATTAATGTTTACAACTGCCAAAAATTGAACTGTGGGTTTAATTCACACAGTAAAATGGAATAAGCACACACCAGGGAACTATGATACCCCGGTATACTTTTGACACTCCTATTATGCTTTTCCTGCAAGTCCACTTAATACTTTTTATTTGTTCATGCCTGTAATAAGGAAAAAAACCCCAGCTGTTGAGGTTGTCTTATTCCAGTGCTCTGTGCTCCCTAGTGCCTTTCCCTCATATCACCAGGCAAAAGCATCTCGTCCTTGTCTGTGTAATCTATCATTTTGTTTTGACTCATTTGTCTCTGCCTTTTCCTTTAAAGACTATGTCCTTTTAATCACACGCTCATGCAACAAGCCTTTCAGTAAGAAATTCTGCAAGCTTCAAAAAGCTAGTTAAATATTTCCACCCCATAAGCATCTCTCAGCTTCAGTGGTCTGATTTTGGTTTCCATAAACTCCGTGGCAAGACTTGTTTTCTATGGAAAACCTTTAGGATGTAGCCAGTGACATGATGGATTAGATGCCCACATCTGCAGCTGTCTCCAGAAGAGCCAATAAATCCATGAAGCACGATGTGGCACAGGGCTAAAATAAAAGCCATAAGTGCTACAGCCATCTTTTTCTAGCACCACTGCCTCACAGAAGAGGGACTCAGTTCAGGTGCAGCATCACATGGAGGCACACACCTATCAGGTGAGGTCTGGTCCCAGTTTTGGAGCCAGATTTTTGGGTACTAGCTGGGGGGTTTCTACAGTGTGTCCCATTTGTTTCCCCTGTGTACACCTTAATGCACAGGACACCAGAAATCAAACTGGTTTCCAACCTTGGGGACTTATTCTGATGCTTGTGAGAGATGAAGGAGACTTGGTGAAGGATTCACTTCACCACCTTATTTTTCAAAGTACATGTACTCCTGCAAAAATTAGCATCAACATTAAAATAAAAAATGTTTGAAAAAAGTTACATAAAAATTATTCTTACACTGTAAAACTATCCTCCTTGAATATCACCTTGATCAGATAGTTGTGCAGATCTAGGAAGGCTAAGAATGAACGAATCATCTTGTTCTTAGCTCTGCATTAGTAATTTGATGCCTCCATATAGCACCTCACCTGCATATTAAAGACATAAAGGGGCTTCCAGTTTCTGCAGCCCTCCTCAGGAGAGAGAAGTGGTATAGAAGCAGCAATTGAAAAAAGGAAATTACATGAAGAAAAGAAGGGGTTTGCTATCTCTAATTAGGGCTTGGAAAGGGTAAAACCTAATGTTTCAATTTGATGATGAGCTAAAATCAAGTGGAGAAGGAGTATTGTCAGTCACATTTCATTTTCATTCTTAATATACTAATTTCCTTTCAGCTTTTCTTTCACCACCGCTCTCCTTTATTTCTTTGGAAGACAGTCTCTCTTTTGCAAAATCACCCAGAGCCTCTCATTCCCCTGTTTCCCATAGGAAGACACCTCACACAAATATTCTCTCTAATTTTGATCCAGAACAAGATCCTACACACAGGAATGCCAGTTCCTTTGGTAGTCATTAGCAAGGCACACCCCTAACAATGATTAGGTAGGACACATGGAAAATTTCTCTTGCAATACAAATGAATGAAATGTTGCTCTGATTTCAGATCCAGAAGAGTTTTGCTGAATTTAGCAAACATAAAGGACTGTGAATAAGAGACTAAATTGGCTCTGGGAGGGATGGCACGTAGGGCAGGTGCACAGAAATCAGGGTGTTTGAAGTCAAAATGCAATCTGTTTACAAAGGTGACCCTGTGGTCACAGCTCTCCAGTGTCTGGGATGAGGTAAAAGTGAAAATAGTATCTGAAAATGCTCTGAAAGATGACAGCAATGCCCATAAATGTTCAGCTGCTTCCTGCCACAGTGCTTCTGTGGTGAGGTACTCATTTAATTTCTGAACACATTCAACAACTTTATACAGAGAGAGATTAAAACATGCATAATGGTTCAATTGCAAAGTTAAATTTGAATTTTTCTTTTAAAACACTTATTAAAGCAAAAAGTAGCATTTCCTGCTTCCATCTGAGCAATCTAGTGACAAATTTTCCACACCATTTAGGTTATAACCCTTCTTTTTTACAAGCAGATGTATTATTCTAGCTGATGGGGAGACTCCTGTCCATCCATATATTTCTGGTGGAACTGCCTCTCTCATGCTTTAGATCTGTGCAGAAACCCTAGAGAAAAACTTCCACAAAAGTAAATTGAGTGTCTAACTCCTTCTTTGTCTGCATGTACAATGTGCACATAAAAAGTTTCAATACCTGATGATACTTTGTAATAAGAGCATACAGCAGATTTGAGGTTCCTTTTTTGAGGACAGGTGAGTCTGCAAAATAATTCTTGTTTCCGTACAGCAAGTCAGAAGCACCACTTTTGCCATGACACTGACATGGCTCTGAGCAGGGTCTTCCTCCTTTCAGGATTTAATTCTGATAGTTCCAGAAGAAAAATGAGCTAAAGTTCTCTTGGGATTAAATCATGGTTTACTAAATTTAAAAAAGATGGAATTGCCCCAGACACGATAGATTGAGGCTGCACAATATTTTAATACACTTCTGAACACTTGCATGAGTAGCTTCATTGAATTCAGTGGGATTACTCATTCCAGTAAGGACTCAGCTAGCACAGTAGGAGGTTACAAATTTAGTTCATCATTTTTAAGGCTGTAGAGTGGAGAACGACACAATTAATATACTTTAGTCTGAAGTTCTGGTGATTAAAAAGACACATATTTAAGCAGAAATAATCAAAAGAAGTACTCCTAATTAGAAATTTCTATGACTATCAATAAATTGTTTTGAGATCCTTTGTCAAAGAGAAATGTTATATAAATGTAAATTTCTTTCACGGTATTAATATTATTTATCTATTTAATTCAAAAATCCCCAACATTTTTATTGTATTTTGATTCGTAAAATGCTAAATTTGTAGGGCCAAATACTTCCTTGTTGAAAGCTTTTGAAACTCACAGCACAAATGAGTCTGGCCCTAATATCTAAAGGACACTAGATTTTGCTCAGCAAGGAAAGAGGAGACCAAGGGTGACTTTCTTGCTGCCTGCAACATCCTCATGTGGGCAAGCAGAGAGGGAAGTGCCCATCTCTCCTCTGGTGTCCAGTGGTAGGACATGAGGGAACAGGTTAGTGTTGCTTCAGGGGAAGTTCAGACAGGATATTAGGAAAAAGTTCTTCACTGAGGAGGGTGGTCAAGCACTGGAACAAACTCCTTAGGGAAGTGGCTAAGGCTCCAAGCCTATCAGAATTCAAAACGTGTTTGAACAATGCTCACAGATAAAAGGTTTAACTTTTTGGTGGCCCTGTATGGAAACAGCATTTGTGGGCTTGATGATCCCCATGGGTCTCTTCCAAGTCAGCCTGTTCTGTGATTCTGTGGCCCCAAATATCTATTATGTGTTACTGAAAACAGAAAGCAGTGCCATTTTAGCTTAAGAAATGATTTTCTTGTATAATCCAAAAACTCTGCCTTCCTCATGCTTTCATATCCCTTGTCCCTTTGTATTCCTGGTTTAAGTACCATTTTTGTAACTTAAATTTTAAAAGGGTTTTTTAAAACTTTTCTTGTTCTGTTTATTAGTTGACACAACTCCATTAAAAAATTGTCACCAATATGTTTTCTATAGGAAAATACTTTCTTATAAGACCTTTTCCGGGTGGAAGACTCAAATGTTTTTCTGGAAGGGCAGAAAATAGCTAAGATAAATATATTAAGAAAAAAAAAACCCCAAAACTCCCAATGAACAGTAGGAGTGAAAGTTTAGACCTTTTTTTTGCTTATTTCAAAAAGCAGGTGCTTGGAATAAAAATGTCTGGTGTGGAGGGAGAAGTGAGTGGTTTGAAACAGTATCAAGGTAGAAGCAGAGCCATACAAGGCGTTCTGGTTTGCAGTAATGCTCAACAGCAGGATCAAAGAACTGGTCATTGCTAATACTTTCCTGCATTTACTTTATGAAATTAGTAACTTGTGTTATGAGTCTCCCACCTTAACTATAAGCCGTTTCAGACACATGAAGCAAGACAGATGAGTATTGCAGAAGGAGAAGTGAATGTTCCAGGAAGGCCTGAGCAGGTTAACAAGGAGCTAAGGCACCCTGCCCATCACTTTCTTTGATTACCAGATCCTACAGAGCCTCGTACCTGAGAGAAGGGTTTCACACTATGAAATGTGAAACATCTAAGCAGTGCTTGCAGTGAGTGAAACACCTGTGCAGTGCTTTCTGAAGGACTCTCCAGGGTGACAAGATGTAAGGCAGAGATCTGTCACTTAGGGCATATGGTGAGGAGCAGGGTGGCAGGATGAGATAAACCTGGATCCCTAAATGGACATGAAAGATCACTAGGGAGGTTACAGAGCTGGAGGCATTTGATGCTGGCTGTACCCTGCAGTGCTGATTGCCACAGCAAGCTGTGTTCTGGCTGAACATGAGGAAATTTAAAAGCCTGATTTTCAGGAACCCGTGCTAGCCTTGGTATTTTCAGAAGAAAAGATATCCCTCTTAACCACAAAGGTAAAAGCAGAACTGACAGTCCAGGTGCAGGCCAAGGTGTAAGGGTTACTGCAAGACATCCTGTGCTGCTGACACTGAGTAGCTCTTCCACAAGCTGGCACTCTCCACAAAATGTAGACTGTCCAACTCACCAGATACTCTCCCTACTTAAGGACTATTAAGAATTCTTCAAAATCAAAGCACCTTGAAATGAGATTTGAATAAGGAGAGGGCAGTACATTGCTGCAGACGACGGAGGGACTGGTTTCAGTTCAAGAACATATTAAAGAAAGTTTGAAGAGGAGCTGAATGGAGGAGAGGAGCTATTTTGGAACACATCCTGTGCACAAATGAAAATCTCTTTCACATCAGATACCACCCTCCCTGATATCTCCTTTCGTTTTCCATGGTGTTAAGTAGATGTTCTAAACCAGAGCACCAGAGCTGACACCAATCTCCTAAAAAAAACCAGACACACAATCATTTCTGGCAGCACTGGTTAGACGAACTAAAATCAGAAACAAAACTCTCTGTGCAGGAGGCAGCAACACACACACATGTATATATTTAATATCAGTATCCACACACTTGAAACCCAAACCTAAAATTCTGTATTCCTTGAATATGTATCATAAATGTAATATGTTGCTATTTAAAAATTTAAAACTATGGCAGTAAATGCACAAGTAAAAGTGGTATGCAGCTTTTATTGTTACATTCATGCATTGAGGGAGTAAGGTAGCAATGAATGTTCTTTAGATAATGCTTATTAGTGTTTACAGTAATAACAAACTACCATTTAAATGTTAATAATTGCAGTGAAGATTGCCTTGAAGGAACAGAATGTCCTAAGCGACATTTAGAGAGTAAATTAGATGTGGACTGAAAACAAATTATCATTGTCTCTTTGAAAAGAATCACCAAAACATTTAAGGATGAATTTGCTGAATTCAATAAACAATTTACAGGTGATTTCATTAGATAATGAGAATTGATTATATCCTAAGTTATCTGATGGTCCTCAAAAAGGTGAAATAGTGACTAACAATACAATACACTGGCAGCATTCATTTCCAATCCTAAAACCAGATTCAGGATCCTTACTGTTTAAGAAACACTGTATTGCATTAAGCTTTGAAGTTTGATCTTGATTGTACAGGCTATACAGATATATTAGAAAAATATTTTCATGATTTCAAGTGCTTTGGATTAGTTTTTTTACTACACATTCCTAATTCACTGATCATTTATAACTGCTCTAAAATCCCCAACAATGCTCTGAATTATCATCTTCTACTTGCTTTACTAAATCACCTGGCCTAAAGCTGAATGAGAGAGACATGGCTCCTTCCCAACGTCCCATTCAAGGCACAGACTCTGCATCAGGGAAGCCACAAATTCAGGCATCTACTAACATTTAGCATCAACTTTATTCAAGAACATAAACCCACTTAAAATACTGGTCAGACTGAGGATGGCTGAACATGTTGTGAGGACTTTCTCTCTTTGCCTTAGCCTGCCTCAGGCTGGCTCTGTTTGCTCTCCCTTGAGAGCAAACAGAGTCATTCTTTCCTGCTCCTTTCCCAAACACCTACAAAATTATAAACTTTTGCCACAGGTCCTTTCAGTTATTTTGTGTTTTTGAGAGATTCTTCCTTTCTTTACCATGTACAAGCTGTTCCATACTCTACTACTACCCCTCCTTTCATATAAAAGATATGTTGAATCAGCAAAGTTTCCCCCAAACCCACTAATACTTGAGTATATACAATTAGGTTCAAAACAGAAACTCACAGAGTGTTCTGCATGGCAACAGCATTATACTGCACTATGCTGTACTTCAGTAACATTTTGGTTGATTTTATTCCCCACCTACTTCTACAATTAACAGTACTGTCTGGGTATAAAATCTTCTTAGATACATAATTATTAACTTCTTCCTGTGTTAAGACAGGCATGCATCTCTATCTTTCACCAACCACTATAATATTTATTAGGAGAAATGTAACAACTCCTCAGGTCTACTGCTATACTAAAATGTAGATCTGCTCCTGCCCACAGAAGCTGTCATAGGAGAAAGGAAAATCCTGGAGACCTCTCTTCCTGTGGAATATTCTGACCTACATGCAGAAATTATCTGCAAAATCTAAGTCCTCAGTAGAGAAAATGTAAGTTCTTTGTTGAATAAATGACTGTGGGAGGTTTCTGTGATACTGGAGCTGAACAGTAGATAAAACATAGAGAATGAGATAGTAAAACAAAAACACAGTAATAAAGCTTAAAAAAATTAGAAATAATTATCTGAATAGAAAATAAGAAAGGAATTGGAAAACTAGATAGCTCCTAGTTGTCAAATTTTTGGATTTTCTAAGCAGTTTTTTCCCTAAGACTCAGACAATTAAAAGTTTTTTAAAGCTCTTTGGAAAATAGGTAGTACTGAGCATCTATGCTGAGCAAGGCAAGAGAATTCCTATGCATAAATCTAGAAATAAGGATATATGGGTAGCAACATCTGCCCATTATCTGGAATAGGATAAGACTCAAAACAGAAACGGCAAAAGCAGCAGGAGATGTTAGCTATAAAAACGATACAACCCTGATTTTTTCCTGACTAAGGGAAAGACATCATTTAACTTCATTGGGTCTAGGATCTGACACTAAGTCCTATTATACAGGCCAGATGTAAGGAATTTATTCCCCTTAGGAGAAAGCAGGAGAAGCAGATGGCTGTTTCTAGCAAACACATTGCAAGCCATAGGAAGAGCCTGTCTGTGTTTCCTGTGAGAACTAAAATTTCACTAGAAATAAGAACATCCTTAAAACCAATGCATTCCTTTAATGGCTCAGAAAACAATAACCTACTTATTATCTCATCATGCCTAAAGGTATTAAACATTGTATGCTGGATTTGTTCCTTTGCTTCTCAATTCTTTCTGTACTTCAGATGGTGGATGGTCTCAACTTTTGTACTGCTGTACCCTAATTTATTTTTAATACCTCAGTGTTATGGTGTTCATTCTGCAGAGCACATTTAGCTTTAAGTGGGTAAGTCCCATTTAACTCAATGGCCAATTGTGTGCTCAGATAACTTGCTGAATCTAAGCTATTTGCATCCACCAATAAAAAGTAACAAGAAGTAACCCTTCTCTCATTTGGGGCCTGAATGTTCAGTGTAACTCAGCAAAAAGGATGGCATTTGGAAATATGGTGCTTGTGCTGATGCATTACCCTTTTCAACTGTTACTAAACAGAGACTGGAAAATCCACATCTAACAAAATGATGTGCCTTGAGTATCGACTTTTTTTTTGTTTTGCTCCTCGTCGCACTAACAGTTTCCGATTATTGTTTCCATTAAGACAGCACCTTGAGGTGTTCATCAGTACCAAATTGTGCTGGAGAAGACTTTGTACTCGTCCATTCTGTATTTGCTGCACAAACCCACTTTGGTGGCAGTCTGAGAGCAGAGTGTGGCTGAGAACAGCCCCTTGTGATGCAGGGGCTCCTGGGGTAACCCACAGGCCCGTGCCTTCTAGTGCAGCCTGTGACCGGACTGCAAGAACGATCCGAGCACTTTCAGGGAGCTTATATTTAATCCAAGGGTGTACTGCTGCTGAAATAATAGCAAAGGGGATACTGGGAATTGCCAGCCCTGGAAATCGTGATTTATTAAAAAAAAAAAAAAAAAAGTCCAGGGAATGTATTGCTTTTTGAAATTCTGCTGCTATAAAATATCCTCTGGAAGCTTGCTAAAGTGAGACCTAATTTAAGGCATGTCACTGCATCCCTGCTTTACATTGTTCTCTGTAGGTGTTACAGCAAGAGTTACAAAAGATAACAAGTTGCCATCATATTTTTCTTATGACTAACAATATGGCTTAAAGAAAAAGGAAGGAAACCTTAACTCTGATTTTTTTTTTTTCCCCCTGGGGCTTATAGAAAACAACCAACCCTGTAAATGCTATTTTCATTGCCTTGAGTTTTATATCCTTTATACCTAAACCAAAAGGAAAATGTTATATTGTGCAAATAGGATTTCAGTGACAGCATTAGGAAATTCTCCTGTTTCAAGTTATGCTAGGGGAGGTTTAGATTGGATATTAAGAACAATTTCTTCACTGAAGGGGATGTCAAGCATTGGAACAGGCTGCTCAGGGAAGTGGTTGAGTCATCATCCCTGGAGGTATCTAGAAGAAGTGTAGGTGTGGT
The DNA here is from genome assembly GCA_027886175.1 of Phylloscopus collybita. NCBI lineage: Eukaryota > Metazoa > Chordata > Aves > Passeriformes > Phylloscopidae > Phylloscopus > Phylloscopus collybita. The sequence goes on from JAJNNQ010000024.1 coordinate 21,140,125, forward strand.
GCTTAGAGACATGGTTTAGTGGTGGACTTGGCAGTTCTGGGTTAGCAGCTAGACTCAATCATCTTAAGGGTCTTTTCCAATATAAACAATTCTACGATTCTATGTACGGATCTACAGCAGAAAAGACAGCTCAAGATCTATCTACTGTGCCTGGGATTATTTAGACATAGTAGCTCTGTATCCCTCCTTTCCTGCAGGATTTGATGCAAAGGACAAAATGGGGCTGGTAACTCTTGGGCAGTGTTTCTCATGATGTCAGCCTGGAATAAGTTAATCCTTAAGTGGATAAGAATGATCCATTATCTTATCACTTTTAGGTTGCAGTGTAAAATCAGTCTGTAAAACCAATATGCTGAAGTCCATTCATTTAGCCTAATATCAGAATCTAAATTTTCCCACAGTGCTATTAAATTTTCTTGACTGGTTGTCATCTTGAGAAAGGCTTTGCTCCAACCATGGGACCAAATGATATTAATTTCTCACTTATTCAATTGCACATGCTAATGGACTCAGCAAGAAACTTACATGTGACAGTAAGAAAGATTTGCACTCTGGCTCCTCCTCAGCGTAACAAAACTCATGAAATCACCTCATCAAAGAGCCATTGGCTGCTGCCAATGAAGTGAATGGGGGGCTTGATGCTGACATTAAACAAGAGTGTACATTATGCTTTGAGAAGTAAAGGACACTGCACAACACAACACAAGGGCAAAGGTTACCACTCGTTCCATTCTTCATAAACAAAGCTACAGCTCAGAGAGGACACAGGAAGACACCAATTTGCTCTGTTCTGAGATGAGGTTATTTCAAGGCTTCTTTCTATATTTCATTTTCTTTTACCTTTCTGAAAAACAACACACTTCCAGATGAATTCCCCATACTTTGTCTCAGCCCTAGAATGATTGTTTTTTTTCAGGAAATAGACTAAAATCTCATCACCTATTTTGATTTATAGGAGAGTAAAATAGTTCCCAATTTCTTAAATAGTGATTTTTGGTTTTGTTTTTTTTTTCTGTAAAAGATTACTTAGATACAACTGAAATTGCAAAGTAATCCCTTCTATATGACTGCTGTGAACTGAGAAATCTCCTAGCTCCTGAAGGGTGGTGCAGGACAAGGAAAGGATAAAGTTATATGAGTCTGTAGTTGTAACACTGAGTTTATAATCAATAGAAAAATGTCAATTATTTTATACCTAGATTTTTAGGATTGCAAACTTACACCATGTAAGAATGGTGTAGCATTGGCATTAAGTTTCTGTTATGGACTGGCTTAAATCTCATTGAAACTGGTGTATTTATTTAGGATAAGAAAGAAGTTAGGTACATTCTTCAAAGATGAATGCAAGTCTGCTGGGAAAAAGGAAGACTGACATTAAGGAGAGCATTTCAGAGTAATATTTAATGTGAAGAAAAGTGCAAGAAGTACTAAAAATTGAGCAACAGTGAAAAAGAAGAGACTAAGTGAAAGCCTAACCACATTCTAGTGATACCAGTCCAAAGCAGAAAATGTAAGCCAGGTTGATGACTAAGAGAGTTGACTCTGTGGTCTGGAAAAATATCTTTGGGATTGTCCTGGGTTGTGGAGCCAGGTTTTGTATATTCTATTTACATTTGTTTGGGGGCCTGATGTCCCACCTTGATAAGCCATTGTTACCTTCCCCAGCCTGTGTGGTGCATTTGCATTTCTATACATCTCATATATGCCCTGGCGGTGGGGGGTGGAGGGAGGGGAGGCGGCCGGGAGGAAAGGGTGGGAGGGGGCCGGTGCTGCCCTGCTGCAAGAGCTGGGAGCTCTGGGTTTCCTTCTCTGCGGTGTGGCAAGAATTCCTTCGTCTCCTGTGCTCGTCATCCTTTTTCCCTCCTCGCCGCCCCTGAACCGGCTTCTTCGCAGAATCATCTCTGCTCCAACAGGATCACGTCTGCCACTTCAGAAGGACTTTACTTTTGGACTGCTCTCAACATTCTGAATCACAGGGTCAGATTGAAACTCTGACTCTGTCAGGGTTTTCTTCCAAAATTATTGTTTATTTGTTTATTTGTTTGTTTGTTTGGGTGGTTTTGTTTCCTTTCATATTTGTATTGTTAATATCTCCTAGTAAAGAACTGTTATTCCTATTCCCAACATCTTTGCCTGAGAGCCCTTGATTGCAAAATTATAATTCGTCGGGGTGTGAGGGGTTGGTATTCTCCATTCTAGGGGAACTCCTGTTTCCCTGGCAGATACTGTCCTGGGTTGTGGAGCTGGGTTTTGTATATTCTATTTACATCTGTTTTGGGGCCTGATGACCCACCTTGATAGGCCATTGTTACCTTCCCCAGCCTGTGCGGTGCATTTGCATTTCTATACATCTCATGCCCTGGCGGTGGGGGGTGGGGGGGAGGGGAGGTGGCCGGGGGTTGGCGGTGCTGCCCTGCTGCAGGAGTGGTTCGGCCCTGCTGCAGGAGTGGTTCGGCCCTGCTGCAGGAGCGGGGTGCGCGGCGCTTCCTTCGCTGCGGGGTGGGAAGATTTTCTTCGTCTCCTGTGCTCGCCATCCTGTCTCCCTCCTCGCGGCCCCTGAACCGGTTTTTCTTCGCAGAATCATCTCTGCTCCAACAGGATCACGTCTGCCACTCCAGAAGTGTTTGGACTGTTTACGTTTGGACTGTTTCTCAACATCCTGAATCACAGGGTCAGATTGAAACTCTGACTCTGTCAGGGTTTTCTTCTAAAATTATTGTTTATTTGTTTATTTGTTTGTTTGGTTGGGTGGTTTTGTTTCCTTTCATATTTGTATTGTTAATATCTCCTAGTAAAGAACTGTTATTCCTATTCCCAACATCTTTGCCTGAGAGCCCTTGATTGCAAAATTATAATTCGTCGGGGTGTGAGGGGTTGGTATTCTCCATCCTAGGGGAACCTCAGTTTCCCTGGCAGATACCTGTCTTTCCAAACCAAGACAGATTTCTGTCTTTCCAAACCAAGACAGGGATTTTTGGATTAATCCCAAATAATTTTAAGGACATGCATTTGTGGACTTAAAAAGGAAATAGAAAAAGAGACAGTCTACCCCAAAGAACAGAAAATCAGTTATGAAGGCAACTAGCTAATTCCCCAGTTTCTTCTCCAGCTGGAATAATTCAGAAGAAGGTCAGTTCAAGTTGGACACAACTTTGATCATGGAGCCCTAGGACAGTGAAGTCTTTGTCTAGGAAGACAACATCTAAACTGATTTTCATTTCTATTGCTGTGTCGTGATCACAGTTTAAAAGGTTAAAAATGCAGGAAATTAAAATACAGATATTTCACAGTAGTCATGACTCCACCAATCTAAACATAAATGTTATGATTTATATTGTTAAATGTCCACGTTACTCACAAATGCTGGCCTCTGACAACCCTGCTGTGAGGGAAGCAATCAAATTGGAACTTGTCTTTAGTAAGTGAACATCCTATTATCTCTTGAATAGTTAAATTTAACATTTCTGGACTTCCATTTTTGTATAATATTTATCTAGCAATGGATTTCAATACATTCCACAGAAAGCAACTTGTTTTTATTACCTTATAGCTCTAAAGAGAAAGAAACATGACTACAACCTTCATTAGGAGTATTGCAGATAGCCAATTATTTTTTATTACTTTTACTCACTGTAGTCAAGCTAAATTAATGTTCCGAGATAAGAGCCTTGACTAGACAAGGAGGGAGGGAGAGAATGGTGTGAACGACCTTCAAGGTGAGGCAGATTGTACAGTGAGGAGTAGGATAAGGTAGGGCAGCGAGTGAAATAGGAGGGGGAAAGGAAAAAAAGAAGTGAAAAAAAAAATACTCAGAGAATCAGAGCAACAGGCAAAAGAGAAGAACTCAGCAGCTGCATTTTAAATGGGTAAGAGGTCAAAGTTCACTTATTGTAGTAAGAAAATGTAATCTACTTGGAAGAGAGGATGACTAGAGCCAGTATTTTGTCCTGTAATTGCTCTGAGTATCAGGGACAGAAGCATAGATTACCACTGAAGAAAGTCATCCACAGAATAGCTTCCCAAGATACTCATGCAGACAAAACCCTCCTTTTATATTCCTAAAAGGTACAGGAAAGGGAATACAAACAAAAATGGTACAGGTGTTTCCCTGTTACCAGCTGTGATAGAAATCACAGAACTAAGTACATCCAATGTTTCATGGGTATTGATGGAGGAGTTTTGATACAATGAATAACAAATACGTTTGGATTTTTTCCAATCAGGATTTTTTTTTTCATTCTACAAGAATCCAAGAAGCTCCTCAATCACAAGTCAAGAACTGAGCTGTACTGTGCAATAAGGTCTCCTACATAGGATGCCCTTCATCCTCCTTAACTAATATCTTCTGGCACTTTTACCTCCCCTTGTTCAAGAGGTAGGGAAGCTCTTGCTTATTCATTCCTAAATAATATTAATTATTATTTAATAATAATAACATTAAATTCTCACATCCAGGAAATATACACTTACTTCCTCTTCTCAGCAGGGAAATTCTTCTTCAATATAAGACATCTTACTGCTCCTTCATAAATATCTAAATTTCACATTGTGCTCATCTACATATAGATACATATAGATAGATAGTATGTACATATATATGTTTGCAAATATCATCCAAGTAGCAAACTGTCTTGCTAGATGTTACACTTTATTTGTATTATCTCCTATTTTTCTACTTATGCAGCTTTACTGAATTATTTTCAGCAATTATTAGGCCCTACAAGATTAAGACATGGGCTTTGCTCAGAAGGGTACAAGCCTTCATGACTTTATGACAGCTCTTGATATTTTTACTAGGTTGAGGTTGGGTCTTAAGGTTAAAATCACATAAGAATATTGATTTGATTTCATTTTAAAGCAAAATTTGTATCTTCCATAATTGATGAGAAAAACTTAAACCTATGGAATCAGTAGGGTTTAAAATGAGAAGGCCAAGTAAATCCCTGCTATGTCCCACTACTTACTGCTCCTAAAATGTGGTCAGCATACGGAAGAGTGCATACATGTGTGCATATTTTAACTTAGCACCATTTTTGAGCTTGATTTGTGTTCACAAATCGTTGAGATTGACAACTCTAACACTGAACTCCACAACAAACTTGAATAGTTCACATTTTATATAGTAATGTGGAAAGGACATCTCAAAGAAGAAATGGCATCTATTACATCATGGGGAGTTTTGCTTGTTCTTGTCAGTTTTGCTAAAGAACATGAAAGTCGAAAATTTTTGTCTTATGATCACTGCAAAACATTTTGTGCATTTTTTCCTTTGTTGGCTTTATAAAGAGACTTGAAGTGCATCCACTGAATATAATACTTAAGATATAGATCTGCTGCTCTCTTGTCATAGTGATTTTGAACAAGCTCTTCTTTCAGATGCAGATCAGAGAAACAAGTAGGAGGTTGAAGAGGAAAAAAGGAAAAGCAAGGCATCCTTTTAAGTTTTTGTGGTGAGGACTCAGCACTGATGAAAGATTTCTACTGTTTAGATCATGCAACTTCCTGGTGTTTGAACTGTTTGAGTACTGAGGATCCTGTACTTGCTGTGGCAGGGAGCATTTCCTCCCACTGACCCTCCCATGCTGCGATTCAAATGTGGATTACATCTTTCTTATTAAACAAAAATGCACATTGCTTCTCTGAAAAGCTGATTTACTGTATGATTTGCATAGAGAGAGAAATTGTTCTAATAGCCACATTGCACTAAATGGAGAAGCCAAATTTGAACCACAAATTTGGTATTTTGAAAAATAAATAAATATTTATTTAATTTATAAAGAATTCATAAATGATAATTCATTAATTCATTTAATCTATGTTTTTTTTTAAATAACACTTTGTTACCTTTTATATTATTATGCTTTAATGTCACTATACTTCTAATATCTCCAAAGAAAATCCCCAAATTTTCCCACAGAAAAGGTCTCTTAAAATAGTTCCTTCTAGGTTTCTTAGAACATTTTCTTCTAGAAGGAAGTCAGTTCCTCATGAAGAACTTTTTCTCATTTTATCCTTGCAAGACTACCAGACTAATTTTGAAAGCTCCCTTTACCATCCAGAAAGTCTGTAAATTGATTCCAGTTTTAGAAGCCTTTGAAGTTAATCCACTGCTATGTTTCTATTCTATTCTATTCTATTCTATTCTATTCTATTCTATTCTATTCTATTCTATTCTATTCTATTCTATTCTATTCTATTCTATTCTATTCTATCTTCAGAAGCAAGAGGAGAGAAAGCCTCAATAAACAAATCAAATACAATCAAATTAAATCAAATAGAAGTCTAGATACAATACTGATTACCAGTTCTGAAAAATACTACGAGGTAAATTAGCTGTTGTTCTTGCCTGCTTGGTCAGCTGCAATCTTTTCTCAGCTATCTGATTGCAATTTCACTGTTTAGCCATTTAAGAGAGGTTAGAATAGCACGGCTTGATTCAGTGCTCTGTTCTTGCCCCAGGGCACCCCCACTGATCTCTAGCTACTGCTAGAGAAGGGTATGGTAACCAGTGGGTTGATTTTAAATTTTTTGATGGTGGTGGTGTTGTGGGTTTTTTTTGTTTGTTTGTTTGTTTGTTTTTTTTTTTTTTTTTTCTTTCTCTTAATCAAAAATGCTAGTCCTTTCCAGGCATCTTTTTGATACCTTATGGTGCCTGAGCACAAGATGCCTCTGCTCAGGTAACTGAATTGAGACCTAAGTATCAGACAACAATTATTTTTCTCCCAAGCCCAACATCCTAAAAATGCTGCTTCAACAGCAGATGAGGCTGTTTTCATGGGGTTGCCATCTTACATTATAACAGGCCAATCTGAATTGATGATCATCAAACTCTTAAAAACCAGCAGAAATTAAAGATTTATTTTTGCCTGGAAAGTAGTAACTATTCCTGGAAATCTCTATGGAAAGTACAATTCACCCTTACGGCGGCACCAACATGTTAAAGCAAACAGAGGGAGAAGTTGCTTTCCCTCCATTAACTGTCCTTTACAAGCTCATTGCTCAGCTTTAATAAGAGTGGATCTCATGCAGAGAATGAATCCAGAAGGATTAGATGAAGGAGAACCACTTTTATGAGCTGTAACTCCATCAAATGCTTATCTGTAGTGAATTACTCTACACCTCTTAAAAAAAAAAAGTAAATATCCAAATGCTAGAGCTTGTCCTTTTTATGTTCTCCTTTCTAAATTATTTTCATCTGTTTTAATTCTGTGTAATATCATTGACTTAGTGGAGTTCGCCCCATTACATATCAGTATGACTAAGGGTGGAAACAGGATCAGGTTACTTTCTTAAACTTACAGTTTTTTTAACAAAAATATCTTATGGTGCCTAAAATACTTGCCCATAAAGGCAGCTGTGTTATGGGCTGCATCCAAAGCAGTGTGGCCAGCAGATTGAGAGAGGTGATTCTCCTCCACTCTTGTGAAACCCCACCTGGAGAACTGCATCCAGCTCTGGGGTCCCAGCACAGGAACAACATGGACCTGTTGAAATTAATCCAGAGGAGGGCCATGAAGATCATTAGAGGGATGGATCACTATGAGGAAAGACTGAAAGAATTAGGATTGTTCAGCCTGGAGAAGAGAAAGTTACTGGGAGACCTTTTCACAGCCATTCAGTACTTGGAAGGGGCCTGTAAAAACCATGGGGGAAAAGTTTTGAGCAGGCTCTGTTGTGATGAAACAAGGGGTGATGATTTTTAGATAAAGGAGTTAATTTACTTAATTTAGACTGCATAGAAGAAATAAGGGTGTTTGTTTTGTTTTGTTTTTTTTTTTAATGAGGGTGATAAAACACTGAAACAGGTTGTCCAGAGAGGTGGTAGATGCCCCTTTCTTGGTAACAGTCAAGGTCATGTTGAAAGGGGCTCTGAGCAACCTGGTCTAGTGGAAGATGTCCTTGCTCTTTGCAGGGATTTTGAACTAGATAACCTTTAAAAGGTCTCTTCCAACTCAAACTATACTATGACACTATACACAAGAGATGGACAACAGTTCCTCATATTTTAGCAACTAAAGAGTCAGCCTTGGTAGCTGGGAGAAAAAATCCCAAAGGTTTAAAAGGCTCAGCAGGGACAGATAAGGGTTTTCATGACAACATTGACAAAGTTACAGGAGCCAGGAACCGAGGGACACAGCATCCCAAATATTTTAATATTGTCCATTAGAAAGTCAAGAAATTAGTCTCCACTGAGAAAATCTGTCCACATAAAAATCTTCCAATCGAATACTACTGTCTTTCCACCTGAAACCTGAAATAATGCTATTTTTTATTTTAGAATGAAGTCTTATTTTGAAGGAGAAAGATTATTTCTCTGTGTGGTTCTAAAAAGGGAAGAATCTGGACTTAGAAGATTTCATTGTGCTTTACTACTCGGCCATGGAAAAAACAGCTGCCTCTCATATTGGCAAATCAGCTAATCACTGTGAAATAGCAATTGTTTTGAATGGATAATTGACTACAGGTGCAATGAATTATACATCCATTTTGGGATCCAAAGACACAAAAAGAAGTTGGGTCTTATGATGTTTTGTTGGGTGTTTTTTGTTATTGTTGTTGTTGTTTAGATGGAGGTGGATTTTTTGTTGTTGTTGGTGGTGGGGGGGTTGTGTGGGGTTTTGTTTGGGTTTTTTTTTGTTTTTATTTTAAACAGTTTCTTTTTTTAGGTAGCAATCCTTTGGAAGCTGCAATTGCTGGAACAACCTTAAGGCTTGTCTTAAGAGACACACTCTCTGCAACACTATAGGGAACAATAAAATGAAAGCATCTGTTTTGTTGGAACGCTTTTTATATTATTCTGAAGAAAAAGAAGGGAAACAGTTCTCAGGGAGAAAGAGGAAGATGCAGGTATGCACTCTAAGATCTACAGTCAACATGGGGTATTTTTATTGACCACTATAACAAAACAAGCATGGAGAAACACCCTCAAATCCTATGCTACACTCCATTTCTAAATTATATAACCTGTAGCCCTTTCCTAAGGATTCATGCACTGTGCTGTGAAGTGATAAAGAAGCTAACTAAATCAAATAAGTTAAGTGAGAACAACAAACACCGCATAGAAAAAGTTCTAATATGAGCTAGAGTACTACCTGCTAGATGAAATATACCAATCAAGAGCTCTGAAGAGCTGAATCATTTGTCCCAAGAGGCTTCAAAATTGCTCTGCAAATTACACATTTAAGAATAAACATCCCCTGCTTTGCAACATATGGTATATTTAGGATGCTACACAACATCTGCTCAGCTTCACAAAGAAACCTCACACCACAGTTCTGCAATAGGAGGTAAAACAACAGAAGCTTCATTCCCAGAAACAACTGAGTCAGGAAACATCTCACTTCCACTGTTGAAGCTAGTAGAGGTCTTCTCCTGTTTTTGTCAAAGAGATATAATGAAAATCCTAGCACTGATAACTTTTTCTCAAGGTTTTGATGAAGCAATCTTTGCCTAATGAAGTCCGTGTAACTGGTATATTCCATCTGTGCCAGCTGCTCAGGGAATTGCCAACAACATACTGGACAAGACACGTTGAGATCTGAGCGAAGATCTCCATAAGATGAACACCACTACTTTCCACCAATCTCCTAACTGATTTTCCTTGAGCATTCCTTCCTCAGAAGCAGTTTCCAGGGCCAAGTCTCTGAGAAATAACAAAAGCACATACTCAACATTAACAGCTTAATTTCACAGTTGTTTTCACTGTGTCAGCTCCTATTCTTCTGCCCCTCCTCATCTAGAAAGCGTGCCAGAGAATGTGTTTAACTCTCTCCTCCTTTCCTAGGGTCAGCCTGGTGCTATTTTTTCCTTTAAACTTCAGAATAAGCAGGGGAAGTTACTGAGAGCTGTGTATGGGCTGGTGTACCGAGCCCATCCATAGGATGTGCCTCACCTGGGCACTGGGTGCCCCTCAGTGGGTGAAGCAATAGGCAGGCTGTTTCTCCCCTTCCTTATCAGCCCTGAAAATTTTGATCTACTAAACTTCTGATGTGGAGGGCCAGCATATGGTGGTATAAAGACATGGATTAATACCAGAAGGTCCAACATCACATGAAATGAGCAGATTGCTTCAGATTGGTATCCTGTCTCCAACAGTGACCCTACATAAACAGCCAAAGGAGAGAAAGGTCAGTGATATGTAGTACTTCTCCTGAGTATTCTTCCAGCCATCAAGTCAGAGATTTTGTGATCCTCATAAGATTTGTCTAGCTAATGACTCTCCAAGTGTTTCTCTCTCAAGTTCTTGTCCACTCTCCTCTTGAAATGCTGTATCATCCATTTTGTAATAAAAGCTTTCTTTGGGAAGAAATTGTAGCACTCTATTACTTGTTGCATTAAGAACCAAGCTGAACAGAGCATTTCCTTGCTTTTCTTTTGGCTTGAAAGGGTATAACACTGTTGAGGTGAAAAGAACAATGCTGCTTCTCATGCTGGTGGAGATTGTTAAGCTGTTCATCTAGTGATGAAAGAGAAAAGTGGGAGGGGAAGAATATGGAAGGGAAAAATATGTGATAATAGGAAGAAGAAAGTAGAGATGGGAAGAGAGTTTTCTGAGATGAACATTTTAGTCAGAAAGATAAAGGATGGGACAAATATCTGGAACTGTCTTTTGGGTTTAAAATGGTAGAGTAAGAGTGAACAAGAAATTTTCACTAAAGTCTTCAAAGAAAGTTTATTCCCTGTCGTGCAAAAAAGCATTGATATGCACGCCTCCTATTAACTCTAATGGGAACGAGACATGCAAATCTTCTCAGAGAACTCCCACTGAGTTTTGTGCATAAATCCTGCAAGAAACGGTAGGTTAATAGGCCCATGGGTATAAAACAATTGCACGCTTATTAACCTCTGGAGCTTTTCTTGAAAATAACTCTAACGACTACTGTGGTTTTTTGGTAGAATCATGGCAACATAGCTATGTTGAATTCCCCCTGTGCTGTTATGTAGGAGGGGATACTTACACCTGGTAAACCACACAGCAGAGGATTTAGTCACAACAGGTCATCGACTGAATTATGTCTTATATTGGCTGCTGAACGTCACTCAGATTATTCAGTAATTTGATGCACTTGGGGCTCTTCCCTCAAAATCAAATACATATATATCTATTGTCTTGGTTTGGAAAGCATAACCCAGGACATCTATTCATATATATTTATGAAAAAAGAGACATGATTACTTATCTCTGTGTCTTGTGTTATGGCCAAACCAAGACACTCTGTCATGCCTAAGCCTTATTTGATACTTGTAAATAGTCACTGACACTGGATATGTGTCACTGTATTGTCCTCTTCAAATGATGCATCCTAATATTTGTAAAGTAATGGTCCACATCCTCAGTGGCATGAAGCCAAAGATCACCAGGAGTCTTTGCCACTTTCTCAGCCACTACCTGTTAGCACCAGAAACTCTTTGATGGGTTCCTCATTGAGATTCCCCTCTCTCTGTAGGCCACGGCGTGCATTCCTTACGTTGCTGATGGTTACATCTTAAATAGCAAGAGCGCTTCACATTCCTCTGCCGCCACTAACTTGAAAAGATGAATTGAAGTACCAGCTGGTAATTTGGAATCTCCAACACTTTTTGGAAGTAGGAAACTGCTTTTACACTCAATTTAGAGAAATTATATTCTCAGGGGTTATTAATCTTGTACAGTACTGCTCAAGATGTTCAGTCATGGAGCCTTGTAGACACCATGTGAGTTGATCTACCCATCTCTCTGTCTATAGTCATGGTTTTATTTTGATCTTCTGTTTGATATTTTAACTATTCAGGGGTTTTGCCTGTCACAAGTGACCAGCTCACCAATGAGTTTTGCATTTTCCTGGTCACCTTACAGAATTGGTGCTGCTTGGGCTGCTTAGGAAGTCACAGTTCCACATGAAGTAAGAAGGTCCCAGAATCAAGTGATTACAGCTGAATCCACAAAGACAAGCTTAAAGCAACAAAAAAAGCTAATAATCTGGATTCTGCCTTGGTTTATATTCCTGTGTCTGTGTATTCTGTGACTAAGAGTATCATGTTGTGTATTATCAAGATAACTAAATGATGACACTCTCACTGTAATTTTCACAAAACTAGAAAGAGAAGAGAAAACAATGAATAGGATTCAGGACATTTAGGCTGAATACCACTTCAATTTTCTAACAGTGAGCGGTGTTGGATCTTTTGTAGAGATTTCTCTCCTATTTAGGACAATTCAGCAGAAAGAAAAACAGGAAAGTAAAAGAGCAAGGGTGTGAACTTTCTTTTGCTGGATGGGAACCATGCTGGCTGCTCACTGTAGCATCTAGCAGCTTCCTAATCTATACTGCTTCTGCAGCCACTAGATTGCTGCTGAGCTTGATAATGGAACATCACAACTGAGAGTAAACATAAATCTGCTGACTTTCTCTGTAAGAGCATAAGTCAGCCAAGATCTCCACGCCATAGCAACTGGCTTGGAACAGAAGGTGACAGACTACACAACATCCCCATCTAATCAGGCTGCAATCTGCTAGGTGTGTGGTGGCACATTGCATGCTTCTCTCTCCTTGGGACATGCTCTCCTTGTTGTCCCTGAGACTGCACGCTCTGATCAAAGCTTAGCAGGAGTCAAGTGCCAGAGTGAAAACACTGCTGCCTTTATTTGCAATCAGCTTTAATGCAAAAAACCATCCTTTTGACTCATTATTCCCAAAGCTGTTGAGGCTTCTATGCCTTCTAGTGTGCTTGCAGTTAACAGCACCACAATTTACAGCTCTTCTTTGAGTACCTCCACTCTCCCATCCACTGTCGGAACATGCTTAATGAAAGTCATTTCTGCAGAAGATAAGAACCACTTTTTCTTTACAGGGGCTTTAAATTGTAATGGTATATTAAACCACAACTATGGATTGGAAGGGAAAAAAAAACCACAACGACATGATTAGGCATTGAAACACTCAGTAAAACTGTTACTTATAATGAGTAAGAAGATGAAGATGTACAAATAAAAGCACAGCATGTTTTCTTTGAGAGTCCTTATTAAAGAGAGGGACTGTGGGGCTTCAGTATTAAACAGCCAATGAACAGCAGCCATTTACATCCGAACAAATTGATCCTAGCAAGATTAGCAGAGCTGGGGGACAGATTTCAAGCCTCACATTACTTTATATGGAGACAGATCTTAGATAGGACTGCCTCCTTCAATAGTGTTATCCCTGAGTAGTGTCTGAGAGGCGATTTCTGTGCACACTGGGTTTTCATGGAGGCCAAGGGTGCTGAAGGGAAATGGGCACTTTGGTCCTGCTGATCTGTGATGGAGCTGAAGCATCCATCTTCCATCAATTTTTAAAATAAGCCCAAGACTTTCTTTCCTTGGGAGGAACAAGAATGAATGCATTTGTTGGTTGTCACACCACTGGGAACTGTACTGAGATTCCATAAATTGTTGGAAACACTTGAATAATACATTTAAATTATATTTGGAGATTTTCTTTTTACAACATGGTTGTGCATCAGAATCAGGAATTTTGCAAGAGCAAAAGTGGGAATAGCTTTTCATGGAAAGCTGCCAGTCTCCTGATATGTCTCTAGAAAAAGATGAGTGAAGCAAGAAAATGAAGAGATGTTTCAGTGCGTTTTTTTGGGGGGGGTTTTTTGTGTTTTTTTTTTTTTTTTTTTTGTGTTTTGTTTTGTTTTTTGTTTTTGTTTTTTTTTGTTTGTTTGTTTTTTGTTTTTTAAGGTATAAATATAGAATGAAAATTGTGGAAAAGGCAGATGAAAATAAGACAATGGCAGTTAAGTTTTCAACTCTAAAACCTTGACATTTTTATTGTCATCCCACATGTTCCCTTTTGAGCTGAGAACCATAATATTAATCTTTGCAGGGGATTCAGAGAGATGGTTTGTGGGAAGCTGAATGGGCCTTGGCTGCAAAAATATATTTATGTTTTCTGGTCTGTGTGGGAGGACTCAGTAATTCTTTCCTATTTAATCAGCATATTCACTTAAAACATGCTGACTGTTTTTGGATTCATAACTAATAGACAGGACACCAGTTTCATCACATCCAAAATTAAATGTACAATTTAGAAAGCCAAACAGAGTAATGAAATATGTGATTATTTAATAGAAAATGGTGATTTAAGAGCCTCAGCTCTGTTCATCTGTCAATGAATTTTATTTGCAACATAGAGTTTTTCTAAATATACTGTACGTGTAGAAAGCCATTTAATGTATGCAGCTTTGCTGAAAGTGTTTCTCTAACTTAAGTGCTCAATAATATTTGCAGGGCCAGAAAACATGAAGTTTAAAACACTGTGGACACTTTGGAACCATTGTGCTGCCCCTTAGGAGACTACAGGAGTGGCTTAACTGGCCAAAATAACAGGGAAGAGAAGAGAATAGGCAAGAAAACCTCATAGTCAAGTTTCCTGTGATCTCTACAGAGAGATTTTCTTACACAATGGCTTACAACTATAATTGCAATGCACAATAGGAGTGAAAAATGGGCACCCTGGTCTTAGAACCAAATATTCAAGAGGATTTGCATTTTGCATTTTAAAATCAGCTTTGATCCAAAAATTTCAAGGTTCTGTTTTCTCCTTTCCCCTTTTACGTCCTTGATTTGAGCTGTTTGTATTGACTATATCCTATCTCCCTGGTCAAGTTAATAAATTTGAAAAAATCAGCTTACATTTCAGGAGGATCTTCCTAAGGCTACTTTTTTTTTTTTTTTTTTTTTTTTTTTTTTTTTTTTCTGAAGGCCTCTCTTTACAGTCTCTGGCTGCAGAAGACGTAGGACTACTTTTCTGTCACTTGTCTTTCCATATGAGCCAGTACATAGACATAAGCTAGGCTGTTGTGACCTGAACCTATTTCAGTCAAAAGAATTTTAAGTGTGAGCCAAAGCTCTCCTGCCACCTATGTTCTTAATAACCATGCAAGAGGAAAAAGTAGAAAAAAAATAAAAGATGAAGAGGTGACAAAGTCAATTTAAATCAAAGGAATAAAAGCACTAGGGATTTAGGAAAAAAAACCCAAACCTTAAAGACACGACAAGATAAAAAAAAATAATAGGTGAAGCAAAGGAGGAAATGTCAGCTCTGCAAGATCAAGGGTCATCCCACTGAAAGGAGCTCTGCAAACTGGTACTTCCCCACGTAACAAAGTGCCTGAGCTGCCAAGACTCCGTGCATAATTGCTTGAGTGATAAATATATTAATGCTCAGCATAACAGCATGTTCCTCCTAGGTCATTATTGGGAGCACTAGCAAAAGTTAGGTATTTGCCATGTTATCATCATACTCTCAAGCGTATCATCCTGCTTCCAAATCTCCAAGCCTTGCCCAAAGTGCCCACATAAAAGTTACCCATAGACATGAAGGTTACAGTGTGACAGAAGGAAATAATCCCTTCTCCTTAAATATTTAGTCAACTGCATTCCATACTCGTGTTTCTCTTTGCACAGTCTGCCATGAAAACAGAGGCACTGGGATGACTTAGAAACAATTTAATGGTAAGGTATGTCATTTGAGAAATTTGTTACCCTGTTTTTTCTCCCAAAGAGATTTTTGGGAATCTCCTTATAAAGAGAGAGAGAGATTGGCTCATTAAAAAAGGGGAACTATCAGCATGGGTTCACTACAGTCTGTCAGAAGAATATGACTACTGTCATAAGAATATGAGAGTGAATTGATGAGGACATCAGGACAGAAGCCAGTCTGAAGTAATATAATCTATAATCCAGAAAGTCTTTTGAAAGCATTCTTTATGCAAAGTTAAGCAGAACAGGCCTAGTTTCTGGACTAAAAGTCAGAATAATAATCTGTATATAAAGCTGACTGCTAAACTGAAAGGCATTTGTAAATAGTGGTAAATCTCATTTTTAATGGGGAGATGTGATCGCTGCCAAAAGGGAGTAGTAGGCCTGGTTTTACTTCACAGTTTTAGCATATTAACTGTCTGGATAGAAGAACAGGTTTATATGCTGCTTCTATGCAAAAGGAACATCATCAATCTTATTCAATTATATAAATACTAACACTTTCCTGTAATTGTACCATAAACCACAGAATTACCTGCTAAAGGTTAAAAGCATTAGACAGATATGCAAGATTTTTCCCCTTGCTTTTCAGACTAGTGTAATAAGTTTTACCCTTTCAAAGACAGAGACCTGATTGCAGCCTAGCACCTTCAGGATTTGTTCTTCTGAGCTCCTGAAACTTGTGACAAGCTAAGGAACATATGAGGAATAGGGCTAAGTTTAAATATTTTAAAATTAAAGCAAATTGTTGACAGTTCTTTTGGTTTCCAAATTCTTATATGCATAAATATTTGCTCTCTGACAATTGTTAGGTTGCAATTAAATCTTCCAGGTTATAAAGGAGATAATTAAAGAGAGACAGACAATGCACTGTGGTACAGCACTGATATTTCAAGAAATGCCATAACACAGAGATGTCTCTGAGCTTGTTGTTTGCTGTTGTTTCTGATCAGTGGCTCTTCTGATCAGAACTGTAAGTAATTTGTTACCCATGGGAACCTCTCCTCTATCCATGCAAAGTCCATATCCTCTGTGTCACTGGAGATGGATCACTCTTCCCATGAGCTCACGACGCTGCACTGAGCAAGCTTCACAAATTTCCATTCTGCTATGTTTCTTTCTAGAGAGGGAAGATGCATGGAGGTCATACAACTGGGGATAGCTTTGAAGAAGGGAAGGAGGATAGAAACTGCTTCACTTTCCTCTTCTCCCCTTTCTGCAGCCACTCTTACATTGGCTCAGCTTTGAAGGGAGTTGCAGTGAGGAGAAGAGGTGAGAGAGGAACCATCTATGTAGGCAACAGGGCCATGGCAACAAGAAAACAAACCCAAAAATTTTTACATTCAGGCAATTCCAGGATAAGTAGAGGTTGTTGGCAAGTCCAAATGGGTGCAGAGAAATTAGTAAAATACTCGGTTACATTCATTACTTATTCTGAATCCACTCATTCAAAAATGTAGAAGTTAATTAGAAATCTTTTTCAGAAGGGTGCCAGTCTCGGGTAGCATTAGAGGAACAAACAGGATACTAACAAACACAATAAAAATAATTTCATAAATGGATATAGTGGACATTTTATTGTACTATTTTTGCAGCTTTAGATGCTATACAAAAGACAATTTAGATGGATCTCTACTCTCAAAATCTGACAGAAATTGTGTGCAAGGGAAGAGTGGCCAAAATTGAGATGGTTCACTTTGACATAAACTCAGTGGTCTCAGTAAAATTTTAAGTGAAGAATTGCTCATGGCCCAGAAAATTTCCTAGTCCTCAGGAAAATACTGGACATCACATGGGAGCACCCAAAGCCTATTTGGAGTTGAAGACTCCAATTCTTTATGATGACAGATTTAAATCATTCAAGTTTCTAATAGGAATAGGATGCTCTGTGAGAATGAAAAATGTAATTGGTGAGGAAGAATGGAACAATGAAAGGTGCTTGTTGTCTAGGTAATCCAGGACATAGTTCTGCCAGCTGAGCCACTGAAGGTGAAGTAACAACAAAATATTTCACTAATTTAAAGTCTGATTCTATTGTGGAGCAATTAATTTCTCAGTTCACAAACAAAAGGTTGACACTCAGATCCCAGCAGAGAAGGGAGCGTGATTTAGTTTTGCCTTGCAAAATTCTTCTCACCCATTCAACCAAGGGAGTTTGTTTCTTGGCAGATGTGCATCTCTCATTAGTTTTTAATTATCAGCATAAATGGCAAAGAAGCCATTTATGGGATAATGGGATAGACCATTTCCCTGTGGGATTGGCACTCTGCTTTATACTCATCTATTATTACATATTGGTGCACAACACTCAGCTGGTGCAGTGGATTTCCAAAGCATGGATCCTGAGGATGTAGGATGCAAGGATGCTTGGGTGGTATTGAACACTGGCCTAACTGAACATGGACCAGCATCCTGCAGGAGGGTAGTGATGGGAAGACAGCACGAAACAGAAAACCATCATCCTTGTAAATGAGCAGCTGGTGCTGAGAGGACAGGGCAAACCAGGGAGAGCAATAAGGTGGCCTGTTGAGCCATCTATTCCCAGGAGTTAGAAATGTGTTAATAAAACAGGAAGAATCTGAAATCATAGTACTTGGATGAAACTGCCACTACTACAAGAACATGACCACCCAATCTGTAGGTCTGGCAGGTTTGTACTGAGCATGACCAGGAATGACAGGCAAGGAAAGCAGGGAGAAAGGGCTTCCAAATGCATGTGGAAATGGTTGCTCTAAGGTCACATGGGAGACAGGAGTCAGAGTTGCAAGAAGTTATGAAGGAGGAAAAAATAGAAAGGGAGGAGTATTTCCCAGTGGCAGCCTATTACAGATTTTTAGCTGGAAGCAGAGAATTGATTCAGCCATTTTTGGGAACAGAATAAAACATACAAAGCCATGCATTGATAAGAACAGGTAACCAGAAGTTAGCACATCATATTTTCTAGGATGGTACTGTAAAGCAAGAACAATCCATAACTTTGCTGGGATGCATAGTTATATATACATACCTGTATCCTCAAGTAGTCAATTTTCTTCTTTGCCAAACAAAGGAGCATTTAGTGTCATCACCTCTGCAAAAGCCATCTGCAGCTCATCAGATTGCTGCACTTGAGGATGCCCTAGTTCCCAAATCACCTAACACTGGAGTGCACAGCAGTACTTCACACAGTGGGGCAGCAGCACCTGGTGCTTCTGCCCTACACTAAGTGTAGGGTGGAAGTTTTTCTGAACACATCTCCCTGCTGCAAGGCTGAACATATACACAATTGCCAAAAAGAACACCTATGCCAGATTAGCTTAACCATAAGGCCAAAATGGCTTTTTGGATCCACTGAAGCACAAAAGTTAAATGGAAACAAAACATTGTGGGGAAATCTACTACTAGGAGAAATAGCCATTTATTTCTCCCCCAACTCATACTGTGGAGGACTAGCTGAAAAGCCTGAACATTTGTAAAGTATCACAAAAGGCAACTGCTAAGTAAAGAACGGTATGAAATAAGGAAGTAAGGATCAATAGACTTAAACAAAAATAAGTTCAAAAATTGTTGGGAAGATTTTAGTTAGGAATATATTCCAAAGGATAAAGGTGCATTGTTGAAATCTGGCAGTACTGAGAGACACTTTATATTAAAGACACAGTGATGAAGTATCTCAATACAGATGAAAGATAAGAAGCACTTAATAGAATATTACAGCTGTATCAGAGGATCATTACAGATCTGAATATCAGAAAGGCACTACAAAAAAAAAAAAAAAGCAGAAACAAGACATATAGCTGCATTTGACTATAAAGGAACAGCCCAAGCATGAAAATATGCAATTAAAAATTAAAAAAAAAAGAGTACTGCACAAGAGAAAGTTAGCAAAAGACAGAAGGAAATAAGCAAAGGATTTGAGAAGCACAGGGAAGCAAAGGAGGATACAAACCCCATGCCCAAACCCCAAACCCCCTCCTAACTGAAAGGAAGCAACCAACAGCTGCTGTGAAGAAGACTGGGCTGATATTGCCTTTTGTTCCATCTTCAGCTAAAAGGTGAAGAACATTTAGAATAATTAGATATACTTAGAAAAAGTCATGAAAGATGGAGAGATCCTGAGGGAGTCAATGACGAAAATGAAAACTAAGGAGAACCTATGAAAACTACAAAATAATCAGAATATCTTTTTTTTCTTTCTTTCTTTTTCTTTTTTTTTTCTTTCCTTTTTTTTTTGGGGAAGAATTCTGAAACAAATGGCTACTTGTTTCAAAATCTGAATTTTGTAAAGCAATGAGACATTCCAATGTTGTGGAGTGGTCCAAACCAAGTTTTGTGAAACCTTTACTTTTCCTGTTTTTCAGTTGGTTTTATTTTAGCAGAATGTCTGTCCAAACAGCTAGGAAAAAACTGTGACATATGAATCCCATTGTCAGCAGGATTTCTGACACTGTCCTGTATGTCACTACTATGAACATATGAGGAATGCATGATCCTAGTGTGGATGGGTAATATTGAGAAAAACACCCAACCACAACAAAACCCAGCCCTCACAAGAACTGTTCTCTAAACATTGTACAAGTGGAGCAGACTAGGGGTGACCTTTTTTAAGGTGATTCTTGCAAATAATACCCAAAATTTGGCCCTATGCATTATTGTCATATAATGAAGAACAGTATTCGTGGAAGGCATCAGACTAAAGGGATGGTAGAACTGGAATGCAAAGTAGTCTTTGTACAGTGGATAAATATCTGAAATCAGCCAGATACCTTAGAGACAAGAAGAGAGCACTGCCTTTAGGAAAGAGGAACCAAATCCTTGAGTAAAAAGTGGGAATAACTGACCATGATGCTAATAAGGAGCTTCAGTGTTACGGACCACAAAGCAAGTATGTGAAGTTGCAAATAATCGATCAACCAATCAATTTATACATTTCATATTGACACATTTGAGATATATAAAACACAGAGGGCTATTTGTAATACTGATGTGCATTTCAGTGCATAAATGGTTCTCTATTAAAAGATTGGAACAATCTGGTGATTTAGCTTTCACCAGAGACCAGCTAAGGGAGACCTAAGGTGAACACCTGGAAGGTGAGTGACAGGCAGGAACTGGTTCTCAGAAGAGCATCCAAAATGGTCTTTACTGAATGCTTTTGATAAATCAACAAGACAAATGTCTTGTGAGAGAAGGGCATGGCATGACAGGGTCCTGACTCTCTGTGGAAGTATGGAGAAGATCTCACCTGTGATCCTAGGCTCATGTAAGAACAGGGCCCTCACCAGGACTTCTTTGGAAGACAAGACATCCAAATCTAGGCTCCTTTGAAAAAATGAATTTTAAAAGTACTTTATGTAGGCCTTGGCTAAAGAGTCATCTGAGCAATACTTTGGGAATTTTATCTTTCAGCAGGTTAGGATTTCAGCCAAAGGCATCTTTGCTGCTTTTGTGTTTGAACTCAGGAGTTAGTAACCCAGAACTGTGTGCAGAATGAAAGAAAGAACGAGCCCTCAAAAATCTGGGTTTGACTGTTTCTGGAAAAGTAATAAGATCTGCTGTGAGCCAAGGGATGGTCCAGGTGAGCAGAAGCAGAGCAATATAGACGAGAAAAGGACATTGCAACGTTCCACAAGTCTCAGGAAGTGCTTGCTCAGAAATGCAGTGTTTCTTTTCACTGGCACCCATCTATAGGCTTAGTTTTCTGCCACGTCTTTATTAATCTAGCCAATAAAAACTGATTCTGATCATCCTTTCCTCAGTTTAAAACTGGGTCTCTTCTGAGGTGATGGTCTTTAGCATTTTTCATTTTCAGACCTCTGTGGTTCCAGCTCTTGGTAGAAATGCCAAAGTATCTCAGGAAGATACATTATCATTACTATTTAATCTTGTTGAAAGATGCTTTCCATTGTTGTTATTATCATATAAATTAGAATTTCAATGCCATGCAAGACTAATAGTGCCATAAAAAGTTTTATTCTAGTACTCTTTAAAAATATTGATTTAAAAGAACAATAAAATCTGATTTTTGTCTGCCGCTTCAAAGTATCATTTGGTTCTTTTTAAAAATCAAGCAGAAGAAAGTTAAAAATCCTCATATAATGAATGAAGCAAAAGATACAAAGATACTGTCACAAAACTTTGCATCACAGAGAGCAATGTTAGAGAGGAATATTGATTTACTGGTCAGCAGACCTTGGTGGGTCTGTTTCTTTCTGTGGTTTTTTTTTGTTTGTTTGTTTGGGTTTTTTAAATTTTATTTTTATTTTTATATTTTATTTTATTTTATTTTATTTTATTTTATTTTATTTTATACACTTGGAAAGCACCTATTTCCAACAACAAGTTTCTAGAATGACAGTGGAAGCAAGGCTTGTTGTGAAAAGTTTTATGCTTATATAAGACCATAACCTAGGCAGTACATGCAGCCTTAGGGCATCCTGTACCACATTGGAAATGCTTTTTAGCTGTAGCTCTGATCTGTCAAGAAATTAAGTTGCCTGCCCACATTTGTTTAAGAAATTTCTCTGGTAGGTTAATTTTGCACCAACAAGCTCTGTGGCAGATCAAGTGTCACCTGCTGTCCTCACCTGCTTAGCTTTATTCAAATTAGGCATCTATCCTTCCACAGCCAGCATAAAGCTGGCATTAAGCTCAAAGCCCTCATAAGCTCTTGCTAATTTGGCAGCAGTGTGACAGAGATTCAACACTGAATCTGGATCAAAAATTGTACTGCTGAGCGACCCATTCATGCACACACCTGGCATTAACAATCAGAGACACGTGGCTTAAGAGGGCCAGCAGTGTGTGAACTAGATAAAGCCAAAAGGAAAAGAGATGTATGCAGTTTCATACCCAAAAGGTGGTAGCACTGGAAAAATAGGATGGGATGATGGTTATGGGATCATGGAGAAGCTGATGGGAAGAGGCATATGGCACATGATGTCAATCAGCACCATCATATAAGGATGCCTCCTTGTGTAGAGCTCTGCAGAAACCAACAGTGGTTTGGACAGAGAAAGTCGTGTTGCCCAAGAAACCACCTGAGATTTGCCATAGGGGGCTGAATATAGTTTGGCAAACAATTCCCACGAACTCTTAGCTCCACACAGGCACCACTGGAGATGCAAGGTAAGGACTTTTCCTTTCAAATAAAAACAGGCTGCTCTTGGGCAAAACAACGGGAAAAGTGATGGATTATGGGGCAGTTTGTCTCCTGCATTCAGGGGTGCTGAGACACGTGTAATAGACTCTTACTGTGCTCATTTTGCAAACCCTGAGAGCTTCACTGACCTTCACAAATCACACAGGGTTGTTCTTGGCTACAAGGGACTTACCAAAGCCCTGATAAAATGGGTACATTAAAGCAGATAAAGATGTATTGGTCTTTACCATAGGACCTGGGCACTAATATCTAACATTCATCCTCACAGCACTCCTGGGATATAGCACCTGAGGCAGAGATGGGTAGAAGTTGTATGTTCAAAGGTACTTCAGAAAGTACATAGCTCTTCAGGCTGGTCTTTTTTGAAGTCCTAGAGCTATAATTTAGATGCCACAGTCAGTCTAAAAATTTTCTTCAGGCAACTAGAGCTTCAGGTTAGATGACAGTCTCGAATCTTCCCTCCAGCTACTGCTCTAAGACTTGTGATACTTCAAAAGCTGTCCAAGTTTTTACAAGTTGACACATACAAAACTGACAAGGTACTGCAGACACAACATAGCTAATCATGAGCTGTTTGAGCTGTTTGGGGCTCTAGATCAGAACCTAGGTGATATCAAGGAAGATCTCCAGATGAGGCTTTTTTCCATCTCAGAGATTTCTAAGGGTGGGTGTGTTCGGTTTTTTGCAGACTGGGACTTCAGAGATGCATGAAACGAGGCTGAAGGGATTAATGGTGAAGTTTTTTACATTTCATCTTCAAACTTCTTTGTTGTCTCTTCCAACCCTATCCATTCTGTGGTTCTGTGATCAATGAATTAAGAATCATAGAATGATTTGTGTTGGAAAGGACCTTTAAAGATCACCTAGTCCAAGAAATCCAATATTTACAAGTATTTACTTGAAGACTCTCGAAGAGAAGAAGTAAAAGGCAGCAACATGGTGATGTAGGAACTCTCAGGCTGAACAGTTAAAATTGTGTGCTAAATCAAGCAGAGCTGAATTCTGATGATGTCTCATACAAACTTCAGTTAAGCACTGAGCTCCAGGCAAACTAGCCTGTGTTGAGCCTTGTGTTGTCATGAGCAAATAGCTTTCTTTCTAAAAGACAGCTCCTACTTTTCTGAAGAACCTTATTAGAGTTAATAGCCTTAGCATCAGCTGCATTGGCCTGCCTATGAGATCAGTGTGATGCTGTTCAGAAATGGTACTTCAAGTGTCCAAAGCTAGAGAGCCTCACTGAGACAGTCTTGTGTCCAGGATACCAAGCCCTGCTTCACTGCAGGGTGATGCCGTGGCCCATTTGCTCTGAGGGCACTAACAGTAATTCCTCCTTGTGTTCAGCAGTATGCACACACATAATTTCTATTTTCAGTATAAATATGCCACCATGGGCTGGATAAATGACAGTGTCAGAAAAGAACATTGAGCTTCCTTAGTTCCGAGCTTTGCCACTCCCTGCTGCACTGCTGTCCAGCATGCACGGGGGAATGGACAGACTTCAAACACAAACCTTCACACATCTCCTTGCAGACATGTGGGGAGAACTTGTAGATGGACATTGAAGCATGGCATGATCCCAAGGGCAAGAAAAGTCAAAGCAAGGTAAGATCCTTTCAGTCCTCCCTTGCTGCAGTACCCAGATCCCAGCAGCAACTAAAGCCTGAACATGGCAGTGCAAAAGGAACATATTTCTACAGAGGAAATAGTAAAGTAAAGCAATACCCTGACAGCTCATAAACTCAATGCTTATGTATTTTACTGAATTGAAATAATTTTTATAGGCAGGGATGGTTATTCCTTGACACTAGTTCATGTGTAAAGCTCTCAGGTTCTGTTCTTTCTGATTTATATACATGCATGACCTTCTCTCTAAACTTGACAGTGAATATTCTGTTTGTTTATTTTCTTGAATAAAAGGGAAGGATCGAGCCCAAGGCTGCAAAGTCAGTAGAGGAGAGTCAAATTTATTCAGAGAACATGCACAAGGATGTAGTAGATAAAAAACAATGCTTTAGGGTGAGGGCATATAAAACGCAGCAGAGAGGAAAGGTTTTTAGTTGCTATTTTATATTCAGTCAGTTTTCCTGCAAGAACCCAGCTAGTCACTGTCCCAGTCTTGCACAGATGCTGTTCACATATTCAATCACTGGCAATCCCAACCCTAAGCATTTCCATGAAAATACAGACAGATGCTTAAGCCTTTACCAACTTCCTAACCTACTGGCAAAATAAGCCCAGAAGTGTGTAATATGATACCTTACAGATTTTCAGGCGCCTTTACCTTCATTTCCTAAGACTTTGGCAAACAGGAGCAACACTGTTAGGGATGGAAAAACGAGGTGAGGTTGCATTGGTGTGAAAGGCAGCTGTTTCCCTGGAACCACTGCACCTCTCCCAGCCGAGTAGCACTAGGTGGCACTGGTGGTATTCACACAGGTTTTCATCTGCCTTTCGATTTCCAAAAGGAACCCAGTGGTACCTTTAGACTTTCAGCAAGAATGCAGTGGAAAACAATTCAAGTATTCCTCTCAGTGGTTTGTGAGCAAAAGATTTTTTAAAAAAACCTTTTTTCATATTAATTGAGGCCAAAGAAGGACTGAATGACAGTCTCTCTCTCAGCACTAGGTCTTTAGCTTAACTTCATTTACATGGTATTTAGAAATTACAAGTTAACTGATAGAAATACTATGTTGCACATGATGGTGCATTTATAATTGATTATGCTGCCATATTACATGTGAGAAGTGCCAAAGGGCTTGATTCTGTGATGGCAAGCTAACAGTGCTGATTGATGGCATCAATACCCTTACCTTAAAGTATAGTTGGACTTATTTGAAAGAACTGACACTACGTTGGGGTTAGCAGTATCACCAATTGGCCTTCTCTAAACTGACCTTAGAAATTCCCTAAAGGTTGCTCTTCAGTATGTTTACTGGCTTACAAATTTTAGGGAAACAAACAGAGAATGAAGCAGCAATGAAAGGAAAAGGAAATGTTTTCCTCGAAGATCATGCATTAAAGCAAATTGAGGCACAGCTTAAAAACTGTACAAAAGAAATCCTTTGGGTGTGACCAGGGAAATCAAAACACCAGCAAGGAACTGCCATCAAGTTGGCAAGCTTTTTAATGGAGGTCAGAACTCAACCACCTTGGTTTTATATTAACTTCTTGCTCTGAGTGCTGGGGGAAAAAAAACCCAAAGCACAAACAAGGGTAATTTGAGGAAAGAAGAGAGTTTACTTACCTAAAAAACATGAAGTAATTGAGCCTTTCTCCTTACAAATGTAGTAAAAGTTGCTCTTTCCAGTCAAAGCACTTGCACAGCAGTACCAGTGTCATCCTGTGGAACCTTTCTTGGCAATGGCAATTTGAGCACAGGTACCTATCCCTGTGGTGTTTTGCTTCTGCCTTGTAGAAACCACAGAGCCCTAGCACAGTCCCTGCTCCCGCTGCTGAGAGCCTGGTGCTAGCAATTCCTAACCTCCTTTTTGAGGGATGTGCAGGTAGAAGAGGTGCAGGGCAGGAAAACAAATTGAAGCACCTTTTGAAAATCCTTACTGGAATATTTAATTTCCTCTAATATGAAAGCTGACTGAAAGGGACAGTTTAGTGACACACTTAAAGGCCCACCTCTGGCTTCTCCTGATGTGATCAGGCTGGAAGGTTCCCTGAGATACTGGTTCTCTATGCTGCAGGTGTCCAGTTGAACTTCTTATCCAACCTTTAAGTTCCCTTTTCTTCTTTTGCATATTTCTGCAAAATCCCAAACCACCCAGTGCTTAGTGAGTTCAGACACTCTCTTCTTCATTTAGAGAAAATATCAAAAAAAACCTCAGAAAATGGACACAAAACATAGATTTATATTACTTTCCTTGTACATCTGCAAACCAGGATTCTTCATGTGAAAGATCATCTTAATATCATATCTTTCCAAGCTCTCTCTCTGCCAATATACTCAGTAACTCTGAAAACAAAGCGAGCCAGTTTGAGAATTTTGTTTGTTGTAATTTCTCGGTTCACTATCACCTCTTTTCAAGTATTTTCCCTTGCCTGTCTTCAAGTTTCTGTCTTCTGCTTAACAGGAGAAGGTACAGAAAACGGAGCCAGATTTTTATTGGAGGCATGTAATGAAAAGAACATGTTGGGACATGTGAAGCTCTAGTTTTTTACCATAAGAAAGTTCAAACACTGGGACAGGTGCCTAGAGAAGTTTGGGAAGCTCTAAATTCAGAGATATTCAAAACTCAACTGGTCAGGGTAATGAACAAAGATCCTGTTCTAGTTTGAGTTGGAGGCTGGACTAAATGACCTCCAGAGGTGTTTAAGAGTCAAAAATTTTCCATGGTTCTAAATTTGTGTCATACTTGTTAATATATAATATATCATATGCTGCAGAAATATTTTAAATTTGTGATTCTTTTGTATCTGTGCATAGACATATTTTTCTGCCACATTCTGTTGTCCTTAACTAAGGATTATTTAGGAGATCAGTAAAAAAATTGGCTGACTTGATCTATTCGCTTCCTACTTTTTTCAGTAATAGCTAAATATATATATATATATATATATATATATATATATATATATATATATATATCTCCATGCTACCTAAGGGTATGCTCAGTTATAGAACCAGAATTGATCAATACTTGAACTGAAAACTGCTGGGAAACTGCCGCGGGGTTAGACGCAGCACTTATGCTTTTCCTTCAGAAACAAGCCTGCAGTGCCAGAGACCAGTTCTTGATACTGGAGGAGGGGCACCAAGAATAGTGCCTATGTCTGTCTTATTACCAGAGAGCACCTCAAAGCTGCTTGAGTGCAAATGATTTTGTATTGGTGCCCCGGCCAAAATTAAGCACAGTTGTTATTGCAGGAACTTCCCCATCCTACCCCTTTCATCTGTTGGGTTTCAGCTAGCCAGAGCCTTCTTCCCCACAGTGGAAAGACCTTAGATTATCTCTTTACCCTTTGTGTCTGAGTGGGGAAATAAGCCAACCCAACCCAAACCCCCAAACCAATCAGGAAATCCCACTCCATGGTTCTTTTACAGATGGCAGTCCTATGCAAGTCCTCTGACAGAGGCAAGGGTTCTGAAGGAGTGTGAACTCCTAGCTTTACCTCAGCTGTTACCCATTCCCACCTCACCATCTCCTGGCCCTTGTTTCTTTGGCTGCTGGGGAAGCACTGCAGTGGACACCTTGTGCAATGCACTGGAGTGACTTTTAGCCCTGCTCTTTCAAACACTTCTTTGTCCAACACTGTGATTTCTTTTGGTTCATCTTACATAACATGACAGAAGTGGAGATGACACCCCAGCCCTAGAAACTGAAATTAGTTTCCTGAAGAACATGTCTCAAATGACTTATTATGATTATAGATCATGGAAATACACTGATTACTGCAAATGAGGAAAATACAGTAAGCTCCCACTGAAGGGATACAGTAGCTATAAACAGGCCAGCACAAGCAAATAAATGCACCCTGAGATAAGCGTTTTGAAAGCAGTAGAGCAAGGAAGATATGAGAGGGACTAATCATTCACAGACAACAAACTATTCTATTTGGTCCATAATGAGGCATTTGAGGGTGTTTTAAAGTTTCAGATTGTCACCGAGTGAACTATTCTCCTATTAATCTGTTAGAGAATTGGTAAACAGCCACAAAAGGAGCAGCACATGCCCACGGCATTAGAGGGAAAATTGCCTACAGATTATAGTAAAACTATTTTCCAGAGGCTGTAAGAACACCTGAGAATACTACCTGTGCTGATAACACTATCTCTGCAAAGGAGAAAATGCTTAACAATTATCTGCAACACCAAGAATGGCCACATTTTTCTGAGTGTCTCTATAAAACCAGCCAGGGACCAGGTTTATGGGACACAAAGCAGCCAGGTAGAGAATTACCAAAAGGAAAAAAAAAAACCACCAAGGTATTAATTTTGCCTGAGGAATATTTGGGAAAGGGAAAGAAATGGAAGCTTTCTACATTTCATGCAGGATATTTTTCTTTTTTCTTTTTTTTTTTTTTTTTTTTTTTTTTTTTTTTTTTTGACACACTTCCAGGGGTGTGCTTCTTCAGGAAGGAGGTAGATTGTCTGCTGTTACGTGGGTCAGTATGTCACACTACACCAGACAGGCCAGATTATTCACAAGGCAACTTAATGAGTCTGTATTTTATTCTCTTATCCTTGCACCATGTTGCAGAAGGTCTCTGCCAGCAAAAAGGCTGGTGGGACAGAGAAGGGTTCTCCTGAAAAACACTGTAAAAATATTGTCTCTGTCACAGCAAGACTCACACAAGTGTTACAGACACACTGCATAGGGACTGCTCAAGGCCTAAGCGATGAAACTGGATTGTTGAAAGGGAACTCTTTCTGGACACATTACACTCTG
This sequence comes from Phylloscopus collybita, assembly GCA_027886175.1. Taxonomy (NCBI): domain Eukaryota; kingdom Metazoa; phylum Chordata; class Aves; order Passeriformes; family Phylloscopidae; genus Phylloscopus; species Phylloscopus collybita. The sequence continues at coordinate 21,169,169 of JAJNNQ010000024.1, forward strand.
GAGAGGGGAAATGGCAGGTTATTTTTCCACAAAAAAAAAAAAAAATTATGTCTGTGGAATTTGAGCAACCACCACTAAGACACTGTTTACCCAAAATATATTTTGGTTCACACCTTGTGCCTGAAGTATTTCAAAACAAGAGAGATTAAATTTTTGATGGCAAAGAAGACATTATAGTTAATATAGATTATATTTTAAGAGTGGAACAAACAACAGACAAACACAGAGAGATGGCAAAACCTGATGTGCAGTTTAAAAGTCTCTGCATACAAACACAAATTTAAAGAAATAACCCAGTTTTCCTCTAAGTGATTGAAGAAAGACTGCAGATAGATCCCCATGACTTACAGGTGAGTATATCTCCATCTGTGCAGGAAGGAAGCATACAAAGATGTATGGGAATTGTAAATAGGGTGGGTGGAAGAGTCTGTATCCATACTGGCTGCTGGAACTTCTAATGGAGAAAAAAATAATGTGAAGGAGTAGAAAATGTGAAGGAGTAGAAAAATACCAAACAGTGGATATGGGCATACACAAAAGAGTCAGAGAGAACATTGAAGAGATGTGAAGAGATGCCTTTAAGTCAGCTATCATGTCCTACATTTATTTTAAGGTATATTAGTCATGGCAGGCAAGTCAAATGTATTCAGGACCTTATCTATAAGTGATAAGAATGAGTAGAAAAAAGAGTTTCCATTTGCATCTGTAGGCATGAAAATTCTTAAAAGCTTTGATATATAAGAGGAGTATAGATAACACAGATCACAAAGTTTTAGTGACGTTTGTAAAAAAAGAATAAGTAAACACATGTTTCTAGTATATGTGAACTACTTTTTCCAGGTGCTGTTCAACGATTTAGTACTAGAAAACACACTTGGAAAACACATGATGATACCCAATATTTTCTTTCAAATAGAGTCAAGATTCAGCAAAAAAGTAACCTGATAATGTGTCAGAAAACATCTGAAGAGATCCAAAGGTTGAATATATTCCTTTGCTTGTTAAAAAAAACCAAAACAAATAACAATTTTTTTTTTTTATTCTGGATGAAATTATGTGCTTTCAGGTAAAAAGAAAGGCAACTGAAACAATGGAAGAGTCAGAAAATCTGCTTTACAAGAGAAAACTGAAAAGAGAAACTCTTCAATCGGAATTAAAAATTAAAAATTACAATGAGGGAATAAGATTAAAGCTGATTAAATAATTCAGGTGGTGGATCTTGCCTAGGAATAGGTAATACTCAGGCAATACAGAGATTGGCTTAAAACAGGTGAAAATATTACCTTGTGTGGAAGGGAATGCTTGCTGTCAAGCTTGAGGAAGCAGGTTCAGAGAAAGCTTAGACAAACAATAAACCAGAGATCCAGAAACAGATGGATAAAATGACCTAGGCCAGGATGCACCCTCTAACACACAGAACAGTCCTGAAGGCTGGAGCAATACCTAGGCCAGGGACTGACTGCACAGAGTGCCCATTTTCCTGACCTTCCCCAAAATTATCACTGTATTGTCACTGTTGGAGGTAGAGTCTGGGGAAGGATCATAGGTCTGGCCAAGTGGGGCATCTCCTGTGATGTTAAACTGGATCTTTGTTGCAGTGTGTTTTTATTGTGTTTTCAATTGCAGCTCAAGTTCAATGGTCTGTTCTATACCCACCCCGCTCTTTGTATTGTTATAGTAAATTTTATCCTTAATGGATTGTTCCTTTCCCCCTGTATTGTTGGTTTTGCCCTGGTTGTCTGTCTTCCCTAGACCTGCCCTTTCCTCCTCCAGAACCGTCAATCCTTCCCTAACCCTGCCCCTTCTTCCAGACTGTTCCCTATCAATCTCCCAACCTTCGACGCCCCTAGTGGTTAGTTTAAACTGTTCCCTCTCCTTGTGTTCTTTCATTGGTCTGTGTATTGTACTCCCGGCCCTACCATCCTCCCCCATGTAACCCTTAGTGGTTGGAAATTGTATCCTCTCCCAGGATCTCCCCTCTTATAAGCCTCTGCAAGCCCAGGTTTTGTGTCTTTCTGTCCCTGACCCTCCTGGTAACAAACGCCTTTGGAAATCACACAGAAGGCCTCTCCCTGTTCCTTGTCCCTGCCCTCGACGCATGCCACCTGTGCTGTAGAGCAGTTGTGCCCTACAGCTGCCCCCCGGATTGCCTGGCTCCCTGGGGGCAGCCCACTCCTGCTGACGGTGCTGGGAGCTGGCTGGGCTGAAGAACTCTGGCACTGTGTCAGTTCTGCTAATAATAGATAAATGCAATTAGGAAAATAACCAACACTCCTCATGTTTCTGTCTCTTTTCTCTTCTCTTGTTCTTTCCTCTGCTGTTTGTATCAGTTTTTATTAAAGAGTTATCCCCATAAGCACTCCTAATGACTTATTATAGTTATCAAATAATATTCTTTGGAGTTATGAATATCAGATCCACCTTTTCTTGTTCCCTTTCTCCCCTGTGTGTATCCCATCGTTCAAAACCACATCCTCTCACATGGCAAAAGAAGTGACATGAAGGGACACTAAACTGCAGTAGCTTCCCATTTTTTTTCCCTCTCTTTACCCAGAGACTTTCACTTCCAGAGAGATATTACAGTGCAACTTCTACCAGTCCTGAAGTGCAGCCAGCTCAGAGGCAGACTGCTGCAAGTCTTTAATTGTTCCCAACAGCACTAATCAGTAGATAAGGACAGGAGGGTAAGAAGGATGCTATGTCAGAATAAAATCAACAAACCCATTTCAGAGGTCTTGTATTTCTTCAAAGTAGTCATGGAAAAGACAAAAAAAAAAGACATTTATAAAATGCAAGCTTTGGAGAAGGCAATCAGATAGGGTAATGGATGTGTGATAGGACTACAGAGGGGAAAGATGAATGAATTGTTTGGCAGCCAACTTCTGCTGAAAACAGGGAAACTTGGGGCTCGGGAACCCTTTAACCTGTGTTACATGTGGTAACGGTTTAAGAAGGATTTTCTTCATAGTTTAACAATTAATCCTTGATGAGACCCTGGCAAAGCAGACGGCTTTTTAAGCTGTGGTATAGAAAAAGTTGTTCCGCAATAAGAGCATGAAGCAGTTACACAGTTACACATTTCCCAACCCACCCTATGTAACTTTTTAACAAGACTGCATTTCTGTGCAATTCCTGTTTTCATCTTGTGATTCTTTCTCCCCCTCTTTTTTTTTTTTTTTTTTTTTTTTTTTTTTTTTTTTAATCCAGCAAACTAATTTTTTCAGTAAGACAAAATCAGAGTAAGAATTTCAAAGCCCTTCAGTTCTCAAGGCAAGGAATTAGAGAATGTGTGTTCCTGGGAAAATCAGGGGGGAAAAAAAAGACTGGATTGTGGATTCTGTGGGAAAAAAACCCCAGTACAAACTGGTGTTTAAAAGGCCCAAATGTTTATTTCCTTAATGCAGATGTATGCTATAAATACAAATCACCAAAATACCAATCTTTCCTCTGGCCCAAGCGAGATGGACCTATATACATAGGTATGTAATGTGCAAAAAGAGGTTCCCTGTTCCTTATCTTCCTTCTTGCACTGTTCTGGCCATCTGCACATCTTGCTTGCCAATGGGAACTGAAACCAGTAGAACTTCACAGCTTCCTGCTTTGAAGATGTCAGTAAAACAATTCATGGAGATTTCAATTTAAAAAATAATTGGAAAAAAACCCCAATATTTGGATACTACAAGTCAGAAATGCAAAGCTTTTTATTTTATTGGAAGGACTGCTATTTTATAGTGCTATAGCATTTATTATTAGCTTTCTCTGAGAAATTCCAGAGGCCTGGACTTATATAAATGAACATGTCAGGACAGTTAGACATTGTGCTCAGCATCACTGTCATGAGGTCCAATAGCTGTTAGTTGTATTTACTTTCTTTGATCAGGATGTAAAAATAATTATTAATGCCTGATAGGCAGAACAATTATACATGGAGCCAGTTCATGTTACATGAGCCATGGCAGAGTTTAGGATGCCTGAAGCATTCCCATGGATTTTCCTGGTTAGCTGACAGAATGTTCAAATAAAATAGAACCATTTAATGAATTTTAGAAGAAATAAAAGCATATTGTCCTCTGAGCATTGATCAGTGAGAGTTTCTAATGAGTCCAGTGGATAAGGCAAGCTGTCCCAAAATTCATACTAAGAAAATTACCTCCTGAAAGTGGAAAATACAGCAAGCTCTGTTAAAGAGTTGGGTTAATCTTCTTGGCACGTTGCCATGCTAAGCCAGCTGTGATGCTCCTGCATCCAACCAGCAATCTCTGCCCTGCTTCATTCCACCTACAGATATCAGTTTGCTCAGGCTGAGCTGTTCTTCCAGGTACCTTCATCATGCTACACTACACAACTGGAAAGATGCCTCCCATCTCTCCCATATAATAAGAAGTTATGCTGTGCCACCGGCTTTGTCAGAAGCTGAGAAGAAAGCCAGCTTCTGCATTATTTCCAGGCCTTTTAGAGCCCTGATAACCATGATAACTCTCCACTGGGAATTTCAACAACCTTGGCAGCTTATGGACCAGTATGGATGACTTGCTACTGAACACATACCTCCTGCTTAAATCTCTGAAGGACCAGGGAGCAGCATACAAGATTGCTCCCTGTGTCTCTTTAGTAAGAGAGACAAATATGCCTTTATATCTGTCTGTAACCCTTTCCAGGGGTTACAAGGAAGTCAGATGAATACAGAGGGAGACCTGCACCTGACACATGCATCATGTGTCACTCAGGTCTGATCTGTTCTTGTCAGAGAGACAGAAGTTAGATAGTAAGCAGCAGACTCCACTGGCAGCTGGTCACCTCCCAGGTTTTCCCGTCAACCCACAGACACATCACAGCACTCAAAACACATGAAGAGCAATTTCTTCCAGTAAGAAATGTGCAACACGTTGATTTGTTTACATGCTGATACAATCCCTAGCATCCAGCCTAAGGTTAGTATGCATAGATTCCTTAAAGACCTTTATTTATAATTTCTCCCTCTTCTCTGTCCTTTACACATTCCTGTTTCTGCCTGGCCCTGTGCAAGGCATGAACACATGCACTATGCAAGGTGAAGCAAGGGCCAGAGTAGGGCAGGAGCAATCAGAGCTGTATTTCCTACCTGTCTTGGTTTGGAAAGACAGGTGCCTGCCAGGGAAAGGTGGAGCTTCCCTTGGAATGGAGAAAGTAGACCTCGCCCCCCCTCCAAATTATTATAATTTTGCAATTAAGGGGACTTTTAGGCAAAGTTACAGGAATAGCAATAAGAGCTCTTTACTAGGAATAATAAAAATAGAAATGTAGTAGTATTAAAAAACAAGCAAACAAACAAACTAACAAACAAAAAATCCTAGGAGCACTGACATATGACCTAAAACCCTGTTGGTCAGGGTGTTGGGAGCAGTCTAAGTAAGTCCTCCTGCAGTGGCAGATATGGTTCTGTTGGAGTAGTGATGATCCTGTATAAGGGTCCAGTGGTGGCAAGACAGGTCCAGTCTTCCTCCAGAAATCCAGTAGAAAACAGGCTGCTGTGATGTTCTGAATCTCAGCTTTTATCTAGGTAGGAATGCTTGGCTCCTCCCACTGAGTAGAGCATCTCACAATGGGATGATGTAATTTTATCAGTCATGCAGTGAGACTCAATGGCCCATTAACAAATGGAGGTAAATTACCTCCCTTGGAGGGAGGATGGGTTGTGGAAGAGATAAGAAGTAAGAGCAATGCCCCAACTGGTCTTAACAGCTGGCCCATTAACACCTCCCCAACCAGTTTCAGCAGATGATAATAGATACACACCCCTAGTTTACATCCTACATTGCAACACAAGACTGCCACAGCAAGGTATGAGACCTGCAGATGCAACCTGTCAGACTCTGAAAGGCTGCAGTCACAACAGAAATATTTTCTTTAAAGAAAATGCATGAAAAATATTTTACACTTTCAATTAAAACTAGGTGAAGTTAAATGCATGGGAGAGCGCTGCTTAGCATCTATATTTCTCTGGACTTTCTGATCCCCAGCTTGATTTGACCAGTCTTCAGATTCACTATTCAGATTACAGAAATGCTCAGTCAGGACTGCTCCAGAAGCAGAAGATTCCAGGGGATTATGTAATACCATTTATATTCTACAGCAATACCATCGTATAATGTCATTATTAGTCAATGCATTTGGAGAAGCTGGAAGACTGACAACCTTTAGGTTTGTCTTCTACCTGCTATTGAACAGAAAGTGCTAACAACAATGTAATTTTAATAGCTACTTTCCTTCTCTTGCAATTCTAAGCAAAGACAAAACTTCAGAAATGCAGGGTTCATTACTAAGTTTCCTCAGCAAAATTAGAAAACAAGACTCCTATACGTTAATTTATATCATCCATAAATATTAATGGGAATTCACTTTTAATATTATTCATCTGCTCTATCTGTCTAGCCCTTGGTAAAAGAATTTCTGTTCTTGGTCATCCAGAAAGAGTTTTCACCACTGCATACAGGCATTTTCATAGCTTTTGAGATTTGGGGGGTTGTTTTTGTCCTCAGGCATTGGCCATTTTCTATAGTTTCTGTGAGTGAGGGCTGAAATTCTGTGTTTGAGTAATTTCTTTGTGGAGTAACAATTTTATAATCCCTTTAAAAAACTCCTTGCTTGTGATGCTTATACTCGTTTGGGCTGACAGACTATTAAAGAAGAAGAATTACTGATCACAGAAGCATATTTTTCCTGTTAACTGTGCACTTCATTTTACCTTTTCCTCTCCAGCAGTGACTGCACCCCAAAACAGTAGTTTGTCACCTTTATGTGGTTCATATGTGAATTGTTCTTTGGAGAGAAAGCAAAGCAAGAGATACAGGAGAATTTATCCCAGATCAATCACACTCATTTTGAAGGGGGTTGACATATGACCCACAAACATTTCTGTCTGATGGGCTCCGTGCTGGTGCAGTTCCTCGTGTCAGAGCAAGCTGCAGGCCTGCTGAGCTGGCTGCACCTTGAAGCTCCCAGAACAAGCACGGGAGGGCTGCAGGCGTTTGCCACAAATACCTTTCCTGTGCCAGTGGGAGTCACACATGACTTCTGCAGACTGCAGGAAAACCAGAAACAGCATATCAAAGGAAATAACACCAAATTCCTCTTATGCTATTCCTCTCCTCTCTAGGAATGATATTTATGAGAGGATTATTACTTTCCTCCTGTCTCTTCACTGCATACTCTATGGTCTGTATGACACATTTCCAGTCAAGGACTTGCCTTGTTTCTTGAGCAGGGTTTTGCTAAGCAACTTCTGCATTTATTTTCAGTTTAGTTGAGCTAGTACCTGCTATTCTAAAAGATCAATTAAAATACAATTGTGAAAAAAAAAATCTCAGCATCCTAGAATGAGGTTTGTTAGGCTGTGGAATGGTCTCCTGGTGATGTGGTGGAAATGACTTTGCTTGCAACTTATAGAACAGCTGAAACAAAACATTCAAAATTATAATGTAAAGAGCAATTGAGTTTTGTTTGTTTGTTTGTTTGTTTGTGGGTTTTGTTTGTTTGTTCCCCCCCTCCCATGGACTAAATTGGGATTTAGCAGACATTTTTTGTTCTTTTTTTTTTTTTTTTTTTTCTTCCTTCCTGCCTATAACTATGTGTAAACAGGGAAGGAATATTTTTTATTCATTAAAAAATAAAAATGTTAATCAAAAATCAAGCAACAGAACTCCACAGAAAACACTTTTTTAGGGAATACATTTTCCCATGGTTTAATTGAAACTACTGTTCACGTTTTGCAATGTGAACTACATTTTTGCAACATGTTCAAAGTCACCATATACTACCTTAGTGATGGATTAAGCCTTATTTGCTTTAAGGAAGCATCTTCTTTGATGCATGGATATTCTCCAGACTTTAAGTGGCGTAAATTGCTTCACATTTCTGTAATTTCCCAAAATTGTGTTAAAGCACACATTGTTTTTCTGAGCTGGTAAGGATTAGCTCCTTATCTTAGTTATCACTTGTCATTGTTTGCCCATTCATAAACTACATTAGATTTAAGTTTGCACTGACAAAACCCATTCTTCAAGTTAATGCAACCCCATGGAACATGCCATAGCATCTTGTCCACCCAAATCTACTCTGAGAATGCTATGTCTTTTTACCTCTTCATATAAATCACAATGAAACAAGAATTATGGAATATACCTGTAAACTCAAATAGTCCTGTAAACGTGAAAAAAGTGACTTTTATGCTACTTCAAATGTGGAAGTGATATTAGATGTCCATGGTACCTCAGGAAAAGTCAGGCTTTAAAAGTCTCTTTCATTTGCCTGGGTAAAATGTGATAAATCATATATTCATAATTTGAAGCTAAAACCAGAGTAAAATTATATTTAAATGTGAGTAACTTATGGAAGTTATTGCATTCCTCTACCTCTTGTCTACTGTTATGTAGGAGAGAAAAATCAAAATGAATCTTGGGAGGGCCAAGTCCTTCCCCATCATATTTTTGTCCATGGAACACTGTGGGACTGCCACAGCTGCAGTGTCTGGCATTTATCTGTGAAAAAATGGAAGTGTTAGGTGAAGAAGAAAATAGATCCAAGCCTCTACAGAACTCATGTCTGTAACACAGTGAACTAACCCAAGATTTTTCAAATGTAGATGACAATGGCTAGCTGCATAAAAAGATTTACATCTGATTTTACAGTTGATTTCAGACTGTTCTTTTCTTTAATCTTGGGTGGAAGGGTATCAGAGCCTCTGGGAAATGGAATAAAATAAATAAATATGAGAGCAGATATTTAGGTGCTTAGCTCTGGACCTGTACATATGATGGGAACGGAACAGCTGGGATACCCAGATTTGTTATTTTAAGAGCTGGCTGAAAAGGAGATCTTTGTGCTCTTCCCATTGATTCAATTTCAAGAACATATCATTGCATGAATTTATTTCTGGGATAATCAGTGACTGTCATGAATATCTGTAATGAACTTACCTATCCTTGAGATGAATTTAAGGAGGCCTGGATCAGTCCCAACAGTCCAACAGTCATCTTTTAATAAGTGATCCCCTGTACATGTGGAACTGATAAACCTGCACAAATGGTAGATCAAATTCCCCATTCCCCACCTAAGGATAATTTTAAGGTTTTTAATCACTCTTTTTAAGCCTGAGCTTCACATTTGGTTTGCTTTCAAGCTCCCTGCTATATCTGGTCTTCCTGTGGGATTTTGGTTTTTATTTTCATTTGGTTTCAACAGATGTTATTTACTGCTATTTCACCCTGCTTTGGAGAGGATTTATCATTGAGATGTATTTTCATTTTAGTGCACAAATACATTAAATCCAGGCATGAAGCCTGACCAAAACAGCTGGAAAGTGACACTGAAATTAAGGCTATAGTGCTGCCTCTCTAATCTGCTGAGCAGTTTATATAAATGCAGTTTAAATAAAATGAGTCTGCAAACAGAAAAGCTTAAAGGATATTAAATCCTGGGTTTATAAATGATGGTCAAGCTAGCAGGAACCACCCCATAGTGTGTAATCTTTCTCTTTCATGTAACAAGGTTACCTCACCAGCTTTTTTGAGTGAACTTAATTAAAGCCAGTGGAGAGAAAATACAAAAGGGTCAAGGTAATAGATTTTACTTCAGAAATCAAGTGTATTTACATATCTATTTGTCTATCTATCTGTGGGCTAGAAGTATGTCTCCCCAGTCTTAGTGGGAGAAAGCTTAATTTCTTTTTTTTTTTTTTTTTCCCTAGGGTATTTACACTCATACATGCAATCATAGTGAGCAGAGAGAAGAAGGTGGGGATGAGTGGAGTCTTCCCTTTTCGTGGGAGAGAAAAGGTCACTGCATAATAAAGGTTTTTGAAAGGACAGAATATGCTACACATGTAGGCAATGAGTTTGTCAGTGTTCCTAACATTTCTATACAGCTGTAATCCATGCATTTAATAAAATATTGGTATCTATTTCCACAGTTCTATTGTGCAGCAAAAATCTTAATGGGATCTAAATTAAACACTTCTGCAATGGGTTGGAGACTGCATGTCATTTCTTGCCCTGGTGGAAAAGCTTTGTGCCATCCCATCTGCTGTTCCAAATGCCAGACTTCAGAAATACCACTAAATGGGAGGGCTGTTGTAGAGAAGTACTTGCTATTTTATTTGAGATTCTGTTTAGCCTGGTAAAACATCCTTATCTGTTTGTATCACTGAGCTATTGCTGAGCTACAGGTCCAAGTCTAATCTCAGATTGATGAAATGCATCCAACATGACATTTGACTCAAACTGCTCATAAATAATAATAATACTACTTTACATTTATATAACCCTTTTCAGCAAGAGCTCTCGCAAAAGGCCTTTTTGACCTCCAATTTATCTATGTGACTCTCAGTGAATTAGAGACAAGTGTAATGCTCTCTACTCCACTGCCCCATCCAATGTGGCAATAGCTGTCAGGGAAATTACATTGGTGAGGAGCATCCAATCATTTTAGCTACGTGATGCTCAGTAATCCATCCCAGCAGAGATCACCTGTAACATTATCAGTGTCTCAGTGGTTCAGACAGCTATTAGCTGTATAAAAGCCCCCTGCCTGATAAGGATTGCCCCCTTTCTTCCAAATCTGGCATTTCTAACCCTCAAATAATGACACAGACTTCAGCTTGACAATATTTATTCCAGGAAAAAAAAACCAAAACAAACAAACAAACACCAACTTTTAAGTGCAGGAATTTACAATTCATTGTTTACCCAAACCAGAAGTTTCATGAATTCTAAAAAAGTAGGTTTCTGGAACTATTCTGAATTTACGGTGTTTGTGCCTCAATCCTAACCAAGAAACCTGGAAACATTCAAATATACCACCATGACACTGTCACATTAAAAAGGTTGTGTAGGTCATATCAAAACAGGGCAGTGTTCTGCTTGTAGTCAGGATTTTTTTTTTCCACTTTGCCTTACAAGAATGTATTTTCAAAGGCATCTAGGTATCAAATAATGCAGATAGGGATTTTCAGATTCATGTGCTGTGTCTATTGCAGCTTGAAGCTTAAATCCCATGAATAAAATTGCCTTGGATAAATCGTGAAGGCTGGCTTTAGCAATCTGCCAAAGCACAGCATCTATCTACATATCTAAAAACCTCACTGTGAGATATTTTCTCCCTGTTCCTGCTGAGAGCAGAGGTACAGCTCCTATTGCCTTCCAAAGAAACAGAATTTAGCCAATGGGGCACTTTTACTTCTGTGTAAAACTTTCTTTTTCGATTAAATAGAGAGTACAATGTAAATAATTGTCAATTATGTGGTTACTTTAAAATATCTTTATGGCTCAAAGACTATGACAGAGACGGCTGATGAAAAAGGTTACAATAACACATGGAAAAGAAAAGAAAGAGAATACACTAACTTGGAACTTGAAACTCTTTAGCTGCTATACAAGAGATCCAACCATAAATTCCTGTTCTCACCTTGCAGTGGGAGCTCAGGGTTTTTTGCTATTTTTCTGGGATTTTTTTTATCATTTGGTTTCATTTTAAAATTTTAAAGATGCTTCTTGTTAATCCATTGTAACTCTATTCCCAAGATAATTCCCATAAATCCATTATATATCACCTTGTTCTTGCAAAAAAGGCTGGTGGGATCAGCAATTACCAAAAGTAAACAGGATGCTGATTTTATCATACATTACACATTGAATCAATTGTGAAGAAAAAGTCTAATGAACCAGTGATTTTCTGTATATATTGTAGCTGTCTCTATATATTGTTCTGCCCTTTTTTGCTTTTCTCACCTGCTGATACCCTTGTCCCCAAACCCAAAACATTTCACACTTTGGCTTTGTGTCTTAATGTCACCACTGGAAAACTCAGATATGTATATGCTATACAAGGACAACAATTTTCAAATCTGTATTTAGACTAAAACTTCAGGTAGAATTAAAAATCTTACAGTGTTTCAGCTCTGACAGCAGATATCCCATAAACTCACAGTTAAGTTAAATGCATTCTATGCACCATCTTTTAAATCTGGCATCTGATAACCCTTTGGTTTTGGTTTGATAAGGCAGTGATTGATCTTGTAACCTGTGAGCTACTCATTTCTACCTTCCTTACCTGTGAAGTAGTCACAGAAAAATGTGATTGAGAGCAGCCCTTAGGACAAGGACTTGGGTGAGAGGCTCAACAGGACCCAGCAATGTGCACTCACAGCCCAGAAAGCCAAACATACCCTGGCCTGCATCCAAAGCAGGGGACAGCAGGGCAAGGGAGGGGATTATTCCCCTCTACTCTGCTTTTGAGACCCTACCTGGAGCACTGCATCCAGCTCTGGGGTCCCAGCATAAGAAAGACATGGACCTGCTGGAGCAGGTGTAGAGGAGACCACAAAGATGACCAGAGGGTTGGAGCAGCTCTCTTATGAAGGCAGGCTGAGAGAGCTGGGTTTGTTCAGGCTGGAGAAGAAAAAACTCTGAGGAGACCTTAGAGGACCTTTCAGTACCAGAGGTGAACCTAAAAGAGAGCTGGAGAGGGACTTCCTACAAGGGAGTGGAATTACAGGACAAGACAAAATGACTTTAAACTGAAAGAGAATAAGTTGAGATTAGATATTAGAAAGAAATTCTTTACTGTGAGAGTGGTGAGACATTGTAAAAAGCTGCCCAGAGAAGCTGTGGATGTCCCATCCCTGGAAGTGTCTGATTGCAGGTTGGATGGGGCTTGGTCTAGTGGAAGGTGTCCCTGCCCATGGCAGGTGAATTGGAAACTAGATGATCTTTAAGGTCCTTTCCAACATAAACCATTCTGTAATTCTATGAAAAATAAAGCACTTTCTAATAAAAAAGTGTTCAGACCTCTGTTCAAGCCAGAAGGAATTTTGATAGTTCTGATTTTATGGACTGTAGACTAAGGTAGCAGAATTATGTTGATTTTCTTACAGGGGATAGAAATAAAGAGAAATGAAAGCAGATGGATCTGCCCTAGCAGTGAACCATTGGATACAATACCTTGCTTCAGTGAGTATCCAAATGATTTTCAGGTAGTTTGGCGCATAGGTAATTTATGTGCTTCCTTCTCTGCCTGCTATTTAGAAGCTGTTTCTCAAGAAGGGATTGTTCTCTGAACTGTTCACCTTTGCATGCACTATTTCATTCTTAACTCTTCTAATATTCTTCTTAAGGTTAACTTAGTGAAGTGAATTAAATATACTTTTTTTGTTGCACTCAGAGACTCTGCAGGTGGCTGGGGTCAAACCCAAAACCTGCAGAGGAGCTCCTAGGTGACTGCTTGCTTGATGAGCACATGTATCACGCCACAGAGGCTGTCCCAGCCATGGGATGTTTGCCATCACCAACCACAGGTGACAGTGTCCCAGCAAAGGGCAATGCTGCCAAGTACCTTGTATTTTGACCAAATACAAAGATTCTTCTTTAGGCACCTCAAACACAAAAACTGGCTCTTAGATAAAGAACGTTTCATTTAATGTTTTGGAGTATAAAACAGAAATCCAAAGCACAAATTACTGTCTCAGACAAGCTGTATCTGAAGACTCTGTGTTAAAATCTGCAGCTCGAGTACCCCATTTTCCTGACCCCACAAACAGATAGAAAAGCAGCCCTGGTTTCTACAAAGATTCATGCTTCTGTAGTCCTCACTGAGACATTTAAAAACCTGACAATACATTTAACAGTTCTCCCCTTCCCTTGTTGAGGATGTCTAGGATAGAGAAGAAATACTATTCTTATTGACAGATACAAAATCTTTAGAGAAGGCAGTTGGAAAAACAAAGATTCTATATCCACAAGAGGACCTTAGTACCCTGAAATAATAATATAGAACTAAATGTCTAGGATCTCTATATAAAAATGTCTCAAACAATTGCGAAAAGTGTAAAATACCTGTGCTTCAGTGCCTACAAAAGTCCAGGGTTAAAAAAAAAATCAAACAAAATAACCCCCACCCCCAAATAGTTACACAATCCAAATGTGTAAAAAAATGGAATCATTATAAGGAATTTCCAGGTATCACCAGCATATCTATCTGGGTAAAGCTACAAATATATACAAACCTGTATCTTTGGAGGTTCCCAAATCTTTCAGAATCATCTAGATGGCTACACAAGAGCCAACACAAGTAGATTTACAGAAGAACATAAATCTTGGCAAAACACTGCATAGTTGTTCAATTATCCTGCTTCAGGGAAACCTAATTTAATTGCTGGAATGCAATCACTTCCGATAAGGTTTGATACGAGCGTCATTTATTGTCAGTAAATGTATCTTCACCAGATGTTCTTTCTACAACAGCTAAATGAAATCAATAGTCACCCACTTCAAATTGCAAACTGTTTGTTGCTACTTTAATTTGTAAACCATCTAGCCAGAGGTCAGTAACTTATTTTATCAAGAAAAATAAAGATTATAGCTTCTTCTGAAAAAATCCCACCCCCTATTATTTATTATTGCAGAGTTCATTTTCTGTATGCACAGTTTCTCCTTGCTCAGTACTTCATTAGTGTGTGGCCCACTTCCTACAGGCTACTCTGCTGTGCCATTTCCTGGACGATTAAATGAAGTCCAGCATCTCATCTTATGGGTGTTTGAATGAACTCTTCCAAAATCTGACATTTAAGGGCATTGGAAAATTGCTGTAGTGGGTCGACCCCAGCTGAATGCCAGGTACCCACCAAAGCCTCTCTATCACTCTGCTCTGCAACTGGACAGGACAGAAAAAATGTAACAAAGGGTTCATGGGTTGAGATAAGGACCGAGAGAGATCACCCACCAAATACAGTCATGGGGAAAACTAACTTAAAGATATTAATTGAATTTATTACTAATAAAATCAGAGCAGGATATTGAGAAGCAAAAACAGACCTTAAAAACACTTTTCCTCCACCCTCCCTCTTTCCCAGCTCTACCTCCTACCCCAAAGGCACAGGGAGACAGGAATGTGGGTTATGGTCAGTTCTGTTTCTGCTGCTGCTCAGGGAGAGGAATCCTTCCCCTGCTCCATTGTGGGGACCCTCCCAGGGGAGACAGTTCTCCATGAACTTCTCCAGCGTGATAACATCCTGTGGGCAACATTCCTCCCCAGACTGCTGCATGGGTCACTTTTCCATGGGGTGCAGTCCCTCAAGGACAGGCTGCTCCAGCTTGGGTCCCCCACAGAGTCACAAGTCCTACCAGGAAACCTGCTCTGGTGTGGGCTCCTCTCTTCACAGTGCAGGTCCCTGCCAGGACCCTGTTCCAGCCTGGGCCTCCCACAGGGTCACAGCCGTCTCTCAGGCATCCACCTGCTCTGGCCTGGCTCTCCTCCCCAGGCTGCAGGTGGATCTCTGCATCCCCCTGGAGCCCCACGGGCTGCAGGGATGCAGCTGCCTCACCATGGGCTGCACCATGGGCTGCAGGGGAATCCCAGCTCCAGCACCTGGAGCACCTCCTGTCCCTCTGTCTGCACTGACCTTGGGGTCTGCAGAGTTGTTTCTCTCACATAGTCTCACTCTGCTCTTCCCTGGTCACAATTACTTCTGTGCAATAACTTTGTTTTCATGCTCTCAAACCTGTTATCACAGAGGTGTTACCACCATTTCTAATTGGCCCAGCCTCAGCCAGTGGCACTTCTGTCTCAGAGCCATCAGGGACTGGCTCTGCTGGACATGGAGGAGGCTTCTGGCAGCTTCGCACAGAAACAACCTCTGTAGCCCCACCACTACCAAAACCCAGGCCGTGCAAACTCAATACACTCTAACATTTGAACAGTTCTGTAAAGGCAGCTGAACATTTTCATTGTTCTAGTTGTGCAAAGACACTTTGAAGACAAAAAATGTACAGCTCCTGATGTCTCCTAACTCTGCAGGTTTGAGAGATGAGGTATAACTAGAACTCATGCAGACCCCCTGATGGCTGATGCCAAATGATACAGGTAGGACAACCATTGTTATGCACTTGCATGTTTTAATATTCTCTGTTATTTAAGCAAATAAGTACTTAGAAGTTCTGATTTGCAGCATGGTGACATTTGAAATGTACAAGGGCAAGAAATGTGATATAGTCCCGATCCTGGAGTTATTTCTACTCTATAATTCATTGACAATTTCTATCACAAGTGATTTGTATTTACAAAATTGCATAATAGACCCAAGTGGGTTTTGGGGGTTTTTTTCTGATGTTAAGCCTATCTAGTACAATCACACTCTAGTGAATGTATCTATTGTTAGCATTAGCACTGAGAATTTAAAACCGGAATAAACTTTTGTTACCGAGGGAAATTTACATATGCAAATTTAAGGAGAAAAAATCCCCAGCCTATCAGTATTGAAATTTTCTTGTTTTCTATGGTAAAACTCCCTTAAAATAATTAATCTTTTGTAAGGGCACAGTTTAGCAGATGTGCTATTTTGGAAATAGACCTTGAAGCTTTGTAAGCCTGTAAAATTTGCAAATAGATGAAAACAAACTCTTGGTAAATGAGATAAGATAATAAAGTATGTACTCTTTAACTAATTGTAGACAAAACACCTAAAGATCTTGTGAAATAACTTCTGTTATGCCAGGTATTAATATAAATTAGCTTAGTTGTGAGCATGGTCTCTTCTTAAAAGCTGAATAGATTTGCCATGACATTGCTTTAAAAACCTTTGGAGATACTCTGTGGATAAAGATGAATATTGAATTAATTTGCATAACTTTAAACTACATGGAAACATTTGACTCCTAGTTGTATTCCTTGTTTTGTCCCCACCAAATTTCATACCTAAGTCATGTATCTTCAGCTGAAATATCAGAGTACACACCATAACTGTCTTTTTCCAAAAGAGTCACTGGCTTATCAGAAGAGAGGACTGGACTCTGCGAGTGAAATTTTCCAAAATGTTAATTTCCAAAATTTCCAAAAGTAAACCCATGTGAATCTGTGTGCATATGACACCTGTTCTTCATCCAAAGATTCCTAAAAGCTTATTACCTCAAAACAAGAATGTGCTTCTGGGAGCAGAATCAAGGAAGTCTGGAACTGGTGGGTTTCCACATCTCCAATTTTGATGCACAGTGATGACTATTAGAAAGTCGACACCCTTCAGTATTTTCTACAAAGCTATTCTCTTCACAGTTTAAGAAAAGCCTGGGCTATCTTGCATTCTTCTGTGTAGAAGCATCTGACAATCTTGACTACAATACAGTCTTCTTGGACATGGCAGAAAATGTAATTTGTCTCCCAGAGGGTTTTCTGATCACAGCCATCAACATAATTTGATCTGACAGCAGACAAAACCTCTCTTCAGAACAAAATACTTTACCTAAAGACAGGTATACCTCAGCCACAGACACATGAGCTCACTTAGAGAAATGGAGAGTTGCATGCAGAGAAGCCTGGTAAGCATGATGGTGCTACACAAATACAGGAGGATAAAGGGCGATTCCAACCCTGTGCTTCTGTGGCTCACAGTAATCTTACTCCAGTTCCTATTTCCCTTTACAGGAGAGACATATGGAGCATCCAGAAACTAAGGCAGTGTGGGAATGCAGGGCACATACAGGGTGCAAGGCTGTGAATCCCACCTATGAGAAATCCCACAAAGCAAGACTGGAATGGGAAATAGTAAGTCCACTTCTCAAAAAGGGTGCTGGCTTTTTGTGCCTGTAATCCTCCAAGCTGGAGAATTGGAGAGATCCATGAATTGATGGAGAGATTCATGAGTTCCAGTGAGACCCACAACCTGCACAAGCTAACTTTTCTCTGGCTGCAATTTAACCCAACTTTTATAGCTCCCAGGCCCTCAATAACAGTTTGACCTGAGCTGGAGCTTCTGAAGTGCTTTATTCTATCCCATGTTACAAAAGTTTTCTCCTTAAGGATATTTCCAGCACAAATCCTGCTTTTCTTTATCATGTCTGAACCTGTAGTGGCAGAAATAACAAATATGGATCAGGGAAGCACTGGAAAAGCATCTCTCAAGATGTTTGGGGTTTGTCATCACCAGAGTGAAGCTAAGACAGGTTGCTGGCAACAATTTCCCTTTCAGGAAACCTATTACCTTACCCTGTGTTAACAGGAACAGTTAGATTAGCAGGGAGTATTAATCAATTCCCACTAGTACTACATATGCTATTTCCTGAAAGGCAAGACATACCTTTTGGATAAGATTTTGCAAACACAGCTAACATAGAATACAGTGAAAGAGACAGGTACAAAAAGGTGTAAGGATTTTGTCTGACTGCAAAATGAGCCTTACCTCAGCTACTTTGACTGGATATTAGTTAACAAGAACATCCATTCCCTTTAGATTTTTTACCCAAGGACGTGTTTGGTTGTGTGGCTTTTATAATGGACTTGGGATAATTGCCTACTGTGTAGCTTTTATAATCTTTTAAATACTATTTTTTTTTTTTTTTTTGCAGTGTCAATAGCCAAAATACCCAGGGTTCAATGCAAATTGCTACAACAGCCCATGGAAGGGCCACAGTGAACAATGATTTGGCAAACTTCTCTACCAGTCTTCTTAAGATGGGTCATTGGGATTTTATCTGTCTGCCTGAGTCACTCAAAGGCTCTTTAGACCAGTCATTTACCAGAAGACATCCAAAAAAAGTTGCATAAATTTTCTGCTTGGTGCTGGATCTAACTTGAAAGCAAAATTTGTTTCCAATTTCTTATTGCTGAAAATAGCTACAATTAAAAGATAAACAATCAGAGGTGTAAGAGTAGGGTTAGTTTTGGTTGATTTATTTGGTTTTTTTTAAACAGAGGGACAAAACTCCTAATATTCTCCAGAAATAATCCAGTAAAACTGAGAATGTCTATGCATATAATGACTCTTGAAAATAATTTTCTTAGTGCATCTTTATAGGAGCGATTTGGAATATCAACTCATTTGACATTACTACATATTGTTTTCCTTTTTAATTGTTAAAACCCAAGAAATGGGTTTCCCCTATTTCTAAAGGAAACCCTTTAGAAATGATGGTGTCTTTAATGTTTGTAGATACAAACCTATTAAGGATGATCTTTAGACTAATGTTGCCCAATTTTCCTTTTGCCTTTTGATATTCAGTTATGCTCTCAACATATCAGGAAAACCTCTCACAGCAAAGAACTTGTTCCTGCAAGTACTAGAAATCATCTTTGACAAAATGAGTTTTCACCATTATTCCCGTCAAGGCTAAACAAACAAACACAATCTGAGGTCAACAGGCTGACCTGTAAACCAGAGGATCTTGACTTGTGGTGTACAAACAACCCACTATCTGCAAAACAGCAGAAAGTATTTAAAAGGGCTGAG
Organism: Phylloscopus collybita; assembly: GCA_027886175.1. Lineage (NCBI taxonomy): Eukaryota > Metazoa > Chordata > Aves > Passeriformes > Phylloscopidae > Phylloscopus > Phylloscopus collybita. The sequence goes on from JAJNNQ010000024.1 coordinate 21,188,415, forward strand.
GAGAAAGGGGAGAGCACTTTAGAAGAAGAAATATTCCTACCCATTAAATGAAGGAAAGAATTTAAAAGAAGAAAACATACAAGTACTGGATGACTACTTAAAAGTTAATCTAATTTTTATCTGACTGAATCTAAGTGTGCCAAGCCATGTACACCATAGTCTACAGAAAGAACAGTTGATTATTCAATCTTGCATGAGTGCAAGTGCAACCTTGACCTTCTGAGGTTTTTTCTGTAGGACTTATCTATTCAGGCAGCATAATCTTTATTATTGCTGAAGGGTTTAATATTTTCACATTGCTTTGATAACCAGTGAAGCATAAAACACAGGTATTCCATGAATTTCTTTGTAGAATCACTTTTCAAAACAGAATAACTCTAAGTCATCTTGGAAAGTTTTGTTTTATAATTTAAGAGATCACAAAATTCTAAATATGCATTGGCCCACACACACAAAACCCCAGCTAAACTGGTGTTTGCTTTTAGCCTAGTTTGATCAAACTCAGTTGTGAATATGTGTGTATTTTTATCTGCCTCTCTCATCCAGCTAAGTAACTCCTAAGCCAATTTCAGCAACATTGGAGAGAGAGTAAAGGTCTTTGAAGTAGGTCTCAATATTCTGGATGTCAAATTTTCTACAAAATTACTGGAAACAGGTAGCTAGGTAGAGATGAAAGGCCATCCCTTGCCTGAACTGAGTTACAGTGTGACCTCAATTCATACTAAGCCTCAGGTTATTTACTGAGGCTGGAGAATTGCTGAGTGTCCCAACATGAGAAAAGTTTCCCTCTGCAGTCATATTTTTATTAACTGTGACACAAGAATGTTACCACAGGACTCCAAAACACTGAGAACCAGACCTCAGTACTGCAACTGCCCAAGAAAACACTTTTCCAGTTCTCTTCAGAAGTGTTAGACACCTGCATGAATGATAAAATCTCCCCAGAGAACAGCCCTTTTTCTGCCATAGAAAACCATTGTCTTATCACAGTAAAAGCACTGTTTTATTCCTGAACACAAAGTTTGAGAACTCAAGTAGGATGTCACATCTCATACAAGGAGGCTGAAAACCAGGTAGATACTGGTATTCATGTTCATGTTCATGTATTGCACCTTCAGCTGCTTGGCTCTTATTACAACTCTGTGGAGAGATGAACTTAGCAGCTTTTCTTATTTTTCCTTTTTTCTCTCTGGTTTTTTATTATAAAGACACCTAAGGAAGATTTTTAGCCCAGCACAGATTACAGCTGCTCAAACTGATACCCAACTGCCAGCAGCACCAGCTGCAATACAGACATATAACCCTCCTTCTCCCAGGAATGCTCTCCATACCAGGAGATAGAGGAAAATATGAATTTGACTTTTTGACTTTAAGAAACCTAGGTAATTCAAAGTCTTTAGGCTATTTCTTATTCTTACAGAAAGAGAAGACAAAAGTACCTTGATTTTTTAACAAGTGCAGGTTTTGAATTTTTTTTCTATCCTTCCTTATCTTCTAGCTAGTTAAGTAAAATACAGCACAAGATGGAGCTTGTAAAAAGACAGCAGACATGTGATGTTCTCAGAGAGTGGAGTTGCTGCAGAGCTGCTTGCAGAGGATATTGGATGTTTGAAAAGAGCAAAGGATTTTAGCAGAGGATTTTATTAACGATAATTTTTTCTTTATCTCTGATTATAATTACACTTTTTTTAGAACTTGCTCTGTCTTCTCCTACACTACAGCTCAGATGCTGACATGAGTAGGGAAACTATGCAGAGCTAAATCAGTCATTTCTTGTCTAGCATTCCCTGGGATATAAAGGTCCCCTTCCTTTTGTGAGAATATAAGAACTACTACTTGAATGAACTATCTCAACAATATTTCCAATCTTTTTTTGTTTTTGTCAGTAATTTTCAAGTCTCCTGGAATATACAGTTTTATTTTAAAGTCTTCTGGAATGTACTGTTTTGTTTAATACCTTTTCAGTGATCTGGATGAGGAGATTGAGTCAACCCTCAGTCATTTTGCAGCTAGGTTGGGCAGGATTTTTTGATCTGCTTGAGGGTAGGAAGTGGATTTGGAGAGGCTGGATCAACAAGCTGAGGTATGAGGTTCACAAAGTCTAAGTACCAGGTCTTCCACTTGAGTCACTTCACCTCCACATAATTCTACAGGCTACAGAAAGAATGGGAAGCAGCCCAGTGGAAAAGGATCTGGGAGTGCTGGTTGACAGCTTCTGAACATGAGCCAGCAGTGTGCCCGGGTGGGCAAGAAGGCCAATGGCATCCTGGCCTGGATCAGAAGTAATGTGGCCAGAAGGAGCAGGGAAAAATGTGGTGAGGCCATATCTTGAATCGTTGTGTCCAGTTCTGGGCCTCTCTCTACAAAAAGATGGTGAGGTGCTGAGAAGGGCAGTGGGGCTGGGGAAGCGTCTGGAACACAAGTCCTGTGAGGAGCAGCTGAGGGAGCTGGGGGTGTTTAGCTTGGAGAAGAAGAGGTTGAGGGACGGCCCTTATCACTCGCTACAACTGCCTGAAAGGAGGATGTAACCAGGTTGGGGGTTGGTCTCTTTGTTCAGGTAAGAATAGGACAAGGGGAAAGACATGCCTCAAGTTTTTCCAGAAGGTTTAGGATGTATACTGGAAAAAGTCAAGCATTCAAACAGGCTGTCCAGGAAAGTGGTTAAATCACCATCCCCAGAGATATTCCAAAGATGGGTAGTCATGTTGCTTTGGGGCGTGGTTTAGTGGTGAATGTGGCAGTGCTGGTTTAACAGCTGGACTTTATGGTCTTAAAGAGTCTTTTCCAACCAAAATGCTTTTACGTGTACCAAAGAGCCAGCCCCAAATGACATCTCTATACAGGCCTGTAACATAAGGGCATCTTGAGTTTTTCTCAAAGCATAAACTTGCAAAATTGATCCTGCACCCCACTATGATCCTTTGACCAATTTCCCCCTATAGTCTTAGCATAAGAATCTACAAGGGAACTACAGGTTTAACTCCAGCTGTGCCCTGTGTAACAGAAGAAGGAATCCCATTATGAAACTGTAATCACTGGCAGCAGTGTCATTTGTCACCCTCATGACACTAAAGGAGGTAAAAAAATTGAAGAAAGAACATCTCTGTAATATTCAAAAGCACGTGGTCTGCACTACTGTCCTCACTTTGACTTCCTAGCCTGGGGTCATTATGTGTAAGCAACCATGTATTTTAACTACCACTGAACAAGGGTGTTAGCATTAGTCTCTGAACAGCTTACCTGTGCTGGTTGCTGGCAAACCTTTTGCTGCTTGTACTTTCTCAACACTCTTATGCTGCCAGTGTTTAATAATGCTCAGTGAGATCCAGAGATACCAGTCAGCAGTGCTCAACAGCACTGAGCATAATGAGTGATTAACTCAGGGCACAGATCTTTTGGTAATGGAAGCTGTGTAAAAACTTAGGTAATTTGTTTATGGAAAGATGTTGACATGGCAGTATGTGATTACAGCACTTGCTAGCACTCAACAACAAAGAACATGACACATAGCCCACAAGTAACATCAGAGAAGTAATTAAAAGAAAGAAAACAACTGATTCCATTTGGTCAAAATGGAGCTTTTGGGACATTACTGCAATAAAAATCAGGAAGCCAAACAATCAATAGCTCTAGTAAAATATTTTTGAAAACTTTTGTGTTTCTGAGTAAGACAGTTTTAATCCTTTCTCACGGGGCATCACTCTTGAGAAATGTAATTAGCTCTGGACAGCTGCCTAATGTTTACACGAAGTTTAACTCTGCTGGCTTCAACCAGAATTTCTATCAGTGCTCCTTATCTGGCCTGCTTTTTTTAAATGTAGACTCACAACTTACAACCTTCTCCCTATCATTATTCTTTCTCCTCACTGAAAAATTTTCTTCCAAGGCCAACTCCCTTTGAGCATCTAGTTCTTCCTTCAGCTCTGTGGGAGGAGCAAGGGTTACAAGCACAGACAGTTTACTAAAAAAGGAATAACTGATTATTCTATTCCCACCTCAAATTCCTCGTGCTTCCCTTGATATATATTTGTCACATGGATAGGATGATGAAAAAGTAAGGATGAAGGGAAACATTTGGAATCAGGCAATTAACTAGGAATTTATCATCCAGTATAATGCTACCTACCGCTTTTAAAAACTTGCCTACAAACAGAAAGAACAATAATAAAAAGTGGGATTAGTGCTAAATGCTTATATTCGGCACATTGGGATAGAAGGATTACATCACACTAGAATTAAAAAACAAGTCAGAGAATTCAGCAGTTAGATTTGTTAATTCTGAAGGGTACTATTGCAAAGTGGAGAAGTAAAAAATCTAGTTGAGGGCTGATGTTTTGCCCTCTATTTAACAAATGGCCAAGATACCTCACGTCAGCTTGCAAACCTATTTAGAGCAAAGTGAAGGACATAATCCAGTTTCACCATGGAACTCACCATGACTTAGGAGGAGGCCAGAAAAAGGTTCTCTGGGCAAGTGTGAGTCTTGAATAAAACAAGTCAGGCGAACAGTAACATTATCATATTTTCACATCTTTAATATACCTCCTAATTAACGACTCTGTGAGAACTCAAAAGGTTAAACTAGAACATTGCAATTCTATTTTCTAAAAAAAAAAAAAAAACAACAAAAAAAAAGCTTTAATTTAAATAATTACATAGGAAAAACAGAAGTCTTAACTCAAGGGTAAGGCTGGTTGTGATGTGATCTCCCCTATTCTTTGCCAAGCTGATGAAGTTTTACCCCTACAGACAGAGGCAAAAAAGCCATCATCTTACTCCACTTCCCTTGTTGGACATTACTAGAGCAGGTTTAGTCTGGAACAGAAGTGTAGGAAGAGGATACCTGACTGCAAAGGTACACAGAGGAAGAAAGGATCAACAGAGCTTCTGGCTTTTCAGATAAATGGACCATATAACCAGAGAGGCAAGTTTATGAAGGCTTATCTGCATTTCTAATTTGGAACTGATGGCTAAAATTTGGTTGTTGAGGTTGGGGAAACTGAGTTCAGGACAGAAAATTCTCTACATCTGTGCCTTGCTTCTGGTTTGGGAAACAGATTAGTGGGCTTGAAAGACAGCTAAGGCTATCACAGCTGCAGAATAAAAGTAAAGTAAGCTAGTTAGGAGTTTTTTATCTTCCAAAAAAGCAGGAGAAATAATAGAGCATCACCATACAATAGAAGGCCTTTCACAGTGAAATATTGTCAGCTTACTTCTGTGGCAGCGTGAACACAAACTACAGGGTGTGGAACGAGTTGCAGTAAGCTGGTGAAAAAGGCAATTAGTGGGAACAGAAAACTCCAGGCTATTTCCCTTCTTCCCACACATTATTTTAAGAAAGCACCACTGCATGACACATAGCTCCCCTTGCTACCTACTTTAATCTATACTCAAGGAACATTAAGCAGGTAAGGCAGGGTAATGCTGCTCACCCAGCAGAAACTAAGTAAAGATGAATAGGGAAGATCCATTCCTTCTCTCTTCCAAAAAAGAACCAGAGGATGTCAAATAGAACTAGCAGGAGTCAAGTTCAAAAAAATGTATTGTTTGTCATGTATTGCCCAGGGAATCTTCCTGGCACAGAATCTTACTGATAAAAAAATGAGATAAAAAAAATCTGTGTTCAAAAAGTAATTTGAAATAATAATAATAATAATAATAATAATAATAATAATAAAAAGGCAGCAAAATAAGAGGATCCCTCATATTTATCACTTTAATGAGACTTGGAAAATTCAGGTTTTTAGAACTGAACTAAAAATTTCTAAATTACTGTCTTAGCCAGAAAACATAGAAAAAACCATTGCAGAAATAATGTTGGCAAACCTGCAGAAAAAATATTAGATGCCTGTAAAATGAGAAGATGTTGGTTTTGGTCACTAAGACATGAAATGCAGAATTGCATACTGACTTGTCTTTTGTGTTGTTTAGGCTTTGTGATTCAACTGCTGAGACTTTACACGTAGTCATACATTTAGCAAATATAGTAAATTGGGTGAAGAGGCCAGCATGTAGACAACAAAAGGAGTCAATCATATATCCAAGGATAAATTCTCAATTATATATAAAACATGCAGTGAGATCTTTTCATCTAGCTGAACTATGGTAACTACTCTGCTAATCCCATCAAATTCCATTTTATGTACTTCACTGCAAAACACTTGGCCTCAGACACAGTCTAAAAATCTCTTGGAGAAACAGTGTCTCTCAAAGTCCACGCTTACATGCCACGTGTGCTTTCCTTCTCTAAAGATGTTTGTCACAACCATGTGGATGGGCTGGCTACAGAAACCTACCTAAGACCTCCTTTTATGTTCTATTTCCACTTTGTTTTTGATGTTGTGTTTGTGCTCAGTCAAGATACAATGAAGGATTTAGCCTAATTTCCTGCAGAAGCAGCCACAGTGTTACAACCTGGCAGAGGGTGTGCCTTGGCATGTTATATCAAAATTACAGAACAAGGAAGAGGGCTTAAAGATGATCAGTTCCTACAGGTTTCTTACAAGACAGAGCAGAGAAAGAAGACTGACATTAGAATTTTTGGAAGTTCACTTCTCCTTTTTTAATCTTTTCAGGCAATTCTACAGCCAAACATGTCAAGCCAGAGTTTGTCAGTACTCTGCAGAGGAGAGCTAATAGGGAAAACAGAGGAAAATATTCTTGGTGTTTACAGAGATAGCAGAATACCTTTGCATATTTCAGTCAAAACCCCCACATTTAATCAAGACACATAATTTATGAGATTTCTTCATCCAGCTGCTCAGAGAATTTCTTGAGGGTTGTTTTCCACAGAAAATGAGTGCCATGCTCTGTTTCTTCTGCTGCTTGTTCTCCTTTTCTTCCCCCCTACGGTAACCTCAGCCATCTCCTTCCTTTGCTTTTCCATTGGACAGTGAACAGTTTGGCTTTCAGATGTATTGTGTATTCTGCTGAATGCTTTCTTCTGCACTGGGACAGCATCCTAAACCTCTTCTTAAATTTTGTCACCTTTTCTTCTAAGGCGAAGCACCACCACATAAGATGAAGAGCTTGATATATTTTAAAATCAGTAAAGGATACTTTTGTCACTGGTATTATTACAAATAGTATTTTTGCAATGTCTTATTTCCTCATATATTTACATCACTCACTCTCATAACGGCAATAAGATCACAACTACAAACTTGAATTTCATTCACCTGTCTTACCTGGGCTCTTCTTTCCTTGCAACTATCATTGTCTCTGACAAAACACTGGCTTGTACACCTGTGTACAGCTTAAAACTAATAAATGTTCCATTTACTTTCTGGGTAAGAGCTCATTTATCTTCTACTGAAATCTTGCCCATTGCTCTTGTGAAGGTTTGCCTTTCATAAATGCTGCTAGTGATGTCCTCTTACCCAACTTGGTCATGGTTAGCCAGCGTTTGCAAAATCGTGGAAGTCAAGGTAACACAGCAGAATATTTGGATGCTTTCCAGAGTGTGTGGCTTTTTGTTCCTTGTCCCGGTCCAGACAGCTCTGCATGTTGTTTTTGTGAAGTCAAGACTTTAAGCTTTACTTCTCTTTTCCCCCACATCTCCTTTCTGGGCTTTTGCAGATGCCCCAATGTCAGAACATTGTTCTCCTCTCAGTAAAGTGATTGCCTTTCCCTGTCAAAACCCCACACTTTCTTGAAGGTTAATTCTGGTTTGATGAAGTCTCTCTTTTGACATTTTCCCTTAAAGCCCACCATAGGAACTGATCAGGATCTCATGCATTCCCTTGCAAATCGTCTCTTTAACCTCAGAGGAGAAACACACTTTTCTGTAGGGTGGTTTTCTTTGTCCGTTCAGTTTAAAATCTGTCTCTCTTATGGGTCACTTTTACCTTGAGTGCAGAACTCACTCCTCAAATTTCTATGATGCAGAATATCAATTAGTCATCTCTGTCTGAGTTAACAATAAAATATTATGAGTTATCTGTTGTCATAAAAATGAAATGCATTCTGTTTGTTTTCCTTGTCACTGGCTCCCACAACTCTCAGTACTATTTGAGCACATTCCCATCACCGTCTGCATTTCCAGGTGTTTCAGAGAGGCAAATTGCTAACAGTGGTTCCTTAATTCAGTACTATTAGTGCTCAACAATCACTGAGAGCCAAGTAATTTATCAGAGAGTCATTTATTTCAGGGTGCAAGCTCCGACCTCTTAATTACACGCATCTTTACTCCACGCAACTGCCTCTTTACTTCCAAAACATCTTCTAGGTACGATTATTACAGACGTGGGAAAAACAAGGCAGTCCATGATTTGTGAGGAGAAGGAGGATTCATAAGGGACTACTTGAAAGAGAAAACATGAAAACAAAGTTAGGTCCAGAAGGGAGCAATAACCTGACAAAAAAGAGGAAAAACTGTAAACAAGAGGCTCACTTAGTTTTGCTTCACAGCCCCCAATGTACCATGGACCATTCAAGAAAAATGTCACGGAAAAGTCTAAGTGTTGCCCCTGCAACATGCACCAGTCTTGAGAGAAAAGAGGATTTTTTTTTTCCTTTAAAACCAAGAGGCAGTAGAAGAGACTCTTCACATCCCCTTGGTCACCAGCATGAATTCCAGCTGATAAACTTAATTTGACCTAATGATGTGAAATAAAAGTAATACTTTCTGTTACAGCCCTTATAACTGCCAAAAATTAAGGCACTTGACTTATGTTCCCCACACTAGGTAATACCAGTGCATTATTGAAAGAAAATTACTGAGACCAGCAAAAGTGCGAGGATTTTAATCCTCCTAAAAAAAGGACCCATATGATAATATGGATAGAGATTGCATTGAACTTTTGGTCTGGCTTTTGGATGTTATTTCTTGCTTAACCTCCTGTGTGTCTGATGGAGCATTGCCAGCTCTCCCAGATTTGTACAGCCAAGCGATTCGAGCCCCTGGGGTAGGAACTGTTCAGCTTCCTGACAATGTCAAGCTTTTTTTTTTCCTTGGTAGCCCCCATATGATGATTAATTTTATGTTCCCTGCTATTTCTGCAATAAACACAGCAATTAATTACATATATTTTAGTCTCAGGACCAAGCTTACTCTCTCTCCTCCCAGAATCATTCTACATTCACTAGTCTGTGCAATTTCCCTACTCAGTTTGGCACCTGTATTTAACAAACAATAAGCACAGGATGAGATGACCTTAAAACATGATTGAACTCAGCATGCAGCCCATAAGAAATATGGGTGCATATGTATACTGAGGGATTTCAAAAGCCTTGAAGCAGTTTGTTTGGATGCTAGCAGCATAAAGTCCTTGTTTTGAAAATACTTTTTTTCATTGCTATTATCAATTCCAAGGAGCTCTTTGGTTTTGCACTTTTCAGTTGGAATCTTAGTCATATTCACATTAATTTGATTTAAAGTTGACATAAAATGAGGGAAAAAGCTTGAACAGAATCCATATTCCCTTTATCTATGCACCAAAAATAAGAAGGATGAACTTGAACAAAATATTTCCTTTTGGACCAAAATAATTTCTATTTTTCTTCTTTCCAGCTGCCCTTCTTCTCAGTTCCAGAAGTTTTGAGCAGTGCAGCACCAAATCAATGTCTCTTATACATCCAGCATTACCTGAGTGTGCCCCTACCCGGGTGCTTCCCAGCTTCCTTTGTCAGCCCACCAGGCTGGACTGGTGGGTCTGGTCCTGGGGAGACCACTCTCCTTCCCCAGGACAGCTGCAGAGTTCCTCTTGAACCAGATATGGTGTGGTGAAGGGGAGCAGGAGGGGAGTGGAAGGAACAGGACCCATTTTTTTTTCTCCAGCAAAACTGGTAGTTGGAGCTGCTGGTAGTTGTTCACTTGAGCCTCCATTTATCTGCCCATGTGAATCCCTCAGATCCTGAGAGAACAGAGATGAACCCTATGCACACTTCTTGCAAGAGCCCTTCATCAGGCTTGTCCTCTCCAGGACACAGAGAGTGAGGGGAGATTGTGTGGGGTGATACAAGCACCCCCGTGGCTGAGCCTTCTGGCCAGGGAGCAGTCAGCTCACAAACTGAAACTTTCAGTGCTGCACTTACAGAAGACAAAACAAGGATTTTTGCTTGCTGGTAGTGCTTCCCTTGTCCAGCTGCGCTGTGGACCAGCACAATCTGTCACCTTACAGAGATACCCTATAAAGGTCAAGCAGGATTTCAGAGCAAGACATGGGGATACATTAAGGTGGTTGCTGATGGCAGAGTTTACTCAAGGGTGAGCTGTCATGGGTACAGATTTCACGATATATGCTAAAAAAGGCAACTTTTTTAAATGCACTTTTCATCCATAAAAGGAGTTCCTACAAATTGAGTTAAGAGATGACCTACAGCCAAAGAGTTATGCTGCAAAACTGCTCAAATTCTTCTGCACCAAGAATGTACCCACTTTCCAAACTGATTCATTGAGACAACAGCCAATTCCTTTGGATTATCCAATACAAGTTTTCACCAACTGGAGCTATTTAGCTGTGCTCTCAATTTTTTAAAACTAGCATGTGGAAAAGCATATTAAAAACTAACTACTCCCAAAGTCACCATTATTGTCCAAAATATGTTTTGTTTAGGAAATTTAATCAGGCTTTGTTCACAACACATGGGAACAAATTTGCTCTTTCTGCAGTGCTGAGAGCTCCTTTGTGCATAAAGTACAAAGAGGGAAGAATTGCACATCAAACTGCAGCCAGGTAAGGCATTTCTTGTGATGAGAAAACATGACAGAATTTGGTGGATCATTGCATTTTAACATCACTACTTTTATGGAAAATGGCACGTGGGACTTTCACAACCATGAAGATTCAATGCTCATTTGAGCAATCACACCTCTCACAGCATGTCTGTTCCCTGACATTTATGCTGGTAGCTGTCTCTCAGCAGCCCCCTCATTACAAATCTCTAATGCCACTTCTTGTGTCATTTGTTTTTCCTGTGAAGGTCTTCTACTCACTGCCTTGCCACACTACTTTGTTCACAATTTCTGACGAAACCGCAGCCAAGATAATATCAAACACAACACAAAATGGAGAGGGGGAAAGCATTTAGTCCTTCAAAATTCACTGAAATTTGCTGACCCACAGAGAAGGACATTTTGATAAAGTACATCCTCAAGAAAAAAAATACTTCCCCTCAAGTGAGTTGAGGTGTCAGACAAATAAAAATCTTGATGCTGGATCTTGGAACACAAAATACTGTTATTCCCATTTCAGGATACAGTTGTGGAAAATATTCTGTACATGAATACCAATCCCTGTTAATACTTGACCCTTGGAGAGGTCATTAACTGGCAGTCTCTGAATGAAACCAGGAGGCTGTAAGCAGTTTTTGACACAGTTTATAGAAAGGACAACTTTCAGCTGTTGGCTACATTTTTTCCCTTTCCCCAACTGATATTGTAATTGCAAGGAATTTTTTTTTGTAAATGTGGGACTAATCAAAAGAGGGAAACCATGAGGAGAATGGAAATGAGGAAGAACAATTTAACAGCAGAAAATAGAAATCTCAAAGGGAATGCAAACAGATGGACTTCAGGGAAAAAAATTAAATTATATTTTAGGAGTATTATTGATGCCTGATGAGGAAAAGGGTTAATTAGCAGATAAGAAAAGAAATTTGCAAAACTGATTTGGCTGAAGAATAAAAACCTTCAACAGAAGCAACTGACAGATAAACAGACCACCTCCCCCTCGAAAGGTGAAACAGCGAAGCCTCCAGAGATGTCAGGCACTGAGAGGCTCTTACTGTAGAGCTGATACCAACACACTGTCAGCCCGGGCAGCACGGCTTCTCTGCATGAAAAAGCAGCTTCTGTAAGAGCTGTCTGAGGGATACAGAGAACAGAACTGCTTCTGTAACAAATTCAGCATGTTGTTTGCATCTTCTGGTAAAACCCATTGGCAAACTTTATAAGTCAGAAGAAAAGACCTCTTCATCTTCCCTAACTGTATGTGCCTGGTCTGTCTGTAGGTCAGTTTTGTTGGCAAGGTGATGCACCAGACAAATCTGTTTACTGACTAAGGGTGTTTCCATCCCGAAACACCTTGGTGATAATTCGTGCATCGTGTGGGTATTTGTGCTGGGGAGAACCAGGGCACAGGACCAAGAAATGAGAGGGATGCCACAGAAAAATTTCTTGCAAGCCATTGCGTCCCTTTAGCCTCAAATAATTTTCTGTGTGAAAGCCCTACAACATTCACCTTTACCTGCCCTGTAGGAGGGAAGAACCTTGAAGGAAAAAAGAACATGTTGAGAACCAACAAAACCCGCAGCGCCCTCGCTTTCCGACCGGAGACAGAGAAATTCCAGAGGCAGGGCACACAGGTTGTCGCCAGGGTCCAGGAGAGTAAGTCATTACGAGCCTGAGCAGCAGCACCGCGGGAGGTTCGGGAGGATCCCGGCTCCCGATTCCCGATTCCCGGCTCCCGATTCCCGGCTCCCGGCTCCCGATTCCCGGCTCCCGATTCCCGGCTCCCGGCGGGCGGGAGCGGCCGGCGGGGGGCGCTCGGAGCCCGCCGCCCTTCCCGCTGCCGAGCCCGCGGCACGGAGGGACCCTGGGCGGAGGGAGGTCAGCAGCATCCATCCCCCTCCTCCTGCAGCTTCTTGCGGGTCTGCTGCTCTTCCAACGGAAATAATAAGCTCCCTGATGAAACTGGCCGGCAGGACCTAAACCTAGGAAATAATGCAGGAAGGAAAAGTAGAAAATCTGCCATCTAAATATTGCAGGGCTTTTTTTTTTTTTTTTTTTTTTTTTTTTTTTTTTTTTTTAATAGAAAAGCAATAGCACAATATAATTTCATTAGCAACTGGAGATCAGAGGCGTCCCAGCTTGTTTCCAAGTGCTTCTTGGCTGCAGAAATGAAGCATTTACAGAATTTATTAGCCTACTATTAAGTCTTCAATTCTGCAACAAACCAACAAACCCTTATTCTCTCCACCCTCTATCCAAAACCCGCCAAGAAATCCTTGTGTACACATTCAATGAGGCGCCAGAAACAAGTCTTTTTATTTTGTGTGAGCTTAATTTTTTTTGCACAATGTGAGAGGTTGAACATACTGCTTGCCAGGTGTTGCAGACAATTTCCTGTTGTGTCTCTATAAACACCACACCGATTCTGCTAGAGACTGTGCATCGTTTACTGTTTAACACCTTTCTTTTTCCTTTGTTAAACAGTATTTCCTGTTACACAGTAATTTGGGTTCTCTCACAGATGTCATCACTCAATACTTAATCACTCAATACTGCATGAGCACACCATCTTTTCTCCTTCATCTTCTTCCTTGAAGAAGTCTTACCCTCCGTGGCTCCTGTACTCCCACTCACAGCTCACAAAGCTGACTCTACCTCAGGCTCCCTCCATGCAACACAGCCTACATTTGCATCACTGCCCCACTTTTTGCTGCTGGTCCCTCTCCTGCTGCCTGACCTTTCCAGGCAGGCACAGCTGGTCACCCTGATTTATTATTCCCTCACTAGCTGTGCTTGCTCGGGCATATGGGCTCCCACTACAGAGGGGGGCTGTAATGCTAAACTTCAGCTGGAAAGATGACATTTAGCAGAGGCCACGCACCTCAAAGCATGGTACATCCTTCTGTTTCCACCTGACACTTCATCCCTGTCTGGGCTCCTGGTTTGGTGATGCTTTCCTTCATGCAACCAGGCACAGCAGCCTCATTGCTTTGAGACAACATTAGACACTTCCCTGTTTAACACAGTAACTAGTTTGTGAATGACTAAGGGGCTACAAACTCTTCTTAATTACTTCAGGAACCCTTTTTGCTTCCTCAGGCATGAACTTTGAATGGTTCCATTGAATGGAAGGAGATACTTAAAGGCTACCTGTTCCTGTTGAGCAGGTATACCACATCATAGTTGTGCTAATGGGCACTTTTGATAGCAGCCATGGAAAGATGCTGAGGCTGACCTGCCCTGGATGTACTTTAGGGCTTCAGTTGCAGCATTTTCACATGGCAAATGTGAAAGACACTCATTTAAAAAGAACCATGCATTGAGGGATCAGAAACCAGTTTTCTAACTAATTCTAAGACAATCTCTCCATTGTCCTGCTCATTACCTTTTCCCACCTGAAGACAGTCCTCCAGAGAACAGAAAGCCAAACTCCAAACAAACTAGAAAAGGTCCAAAAGATAAAATCTGCAAAGAAATATTTGATGAATTGAGTGGGTTTGATGCAGAGAAGAGAACACTAAAAGAAAACTTCCAACTGTGTACCTTCCTTGACAGGTTTAATCTTTGTAAAAAAATTTCCCGATTGGCAACTCAGATCATCTCTCTCAGACAGGATTCAGATATGTTGTTGATCATGCAGAGGACATTCTGGTCCTGTACCTTATTCCCAAATTCCTTTCATCTTATGTAGACATTAATACACAGAAACTTTAGACCTTCTACAGATGGTTCACTGTTTTTCTCCTTGTCGACACTGTTACCATACTATTCTGTCTTCTCTCTCCCTTAGTTTTAAGCCTGTGTTCAGCTTGTTTCAAAGAGGAAGAAAATAACCTACTCTCTGTGTCCCTGGTGAACCAAAAAGAACCAAGAAATTGCAGTAATGCAGATGCAGGATAGGTGGTCTGAAAATCTTGCTAATGCTTATGGATAAGAAAGTAGAGAATAGTTCACCCAAGCAAACGATGGAGTTTCCCTCCTCCGACATGTTTCAAAGCAGGCTACAAAACAATCTGTCAGAACTGAGAGCTCCTGCACATTGCCTTAGGCTTGGGACGATGCCTAGGAAAATCACAAGTACCCTGTGTGCTGTGTCTGCTGAAAGGCAAGGCAAGGAAGAAAACATCTTTGGCAAAAAGAAAAGGAAGTACTGTGCAAATGGTGCTCTGGTCACACTAAAGAGAAGAATTCAATTTACAGCACTGTCATTCCGCTTATCAGGATCACTGAGTTTGCTTAAACATACAATATCTAGCACAGAAAGTTCCTAAATTTATAAATTAATTTCTTGAAATACTATTACTTTCACATCTGTGTCTGAAACTGATTTTCACCATGACAGATATGACTAAAGCACTATAGTAACTTTTCTTTTACCTTTGTTTGATTTTTTAATAATGTATTTTTAAAGCAAAGGAATATTGTATGCAATAATGAATTAAAGTAAAAGGAGAAAAAAAGCTATTTTAAATCAGGACATCATGTCTCTTTTTAACCATAAGAGATGAAAAGAAGTTAAGTGGGAGTGTAACAAACATAAAAAAAAAAAAAAAAAAGAAAAAAGAAAACATGCAACAAAAATGAAAAAAGATCAAAAAGAGACCTAAAGAGACCTAAAATACATTTTTAAAAATCTATATAGCACTGGTAATAATTTCAGTACTGGCGTGACTTTTGTTGCCTTCTAATAAACACAAAACTCTGGATTAAGGTGTGATAAAATAATATCAAAGATATAAAGGAGAAGCAGCAGTGCATTTTACACCAAATAATGGTGAGTGCGTCTCTGCTGAGAAGCAGAGAGTTATTGACCCTCTGTTTTGCTGCACCATGTGAAATTCAATCCAACCAGATGATCCCATCTGAACCTGGAACTAGTTTCTTCTAGATGACTATCTATGCAAGTATCCGAATACGCCTCCAAAGTGCCTGAAGATAAAATACAAGCAATGGGGAGGTGACTCTAAATTGCTTGGACTGTGAGTGAGCCAACTCTTCTTCAAAACTTATTTCCTGGAAAGATTCCAGACATATTTTCAATTAAAACAAGTATGAAACAACTTTTTGCTGTACTTGCTCTTCAGAGACTCCTCTTCTTCCTCAAACTGCAGATCTCGGGCATGTGACTTTATTTTAAAAAATGAAACACTTTTAGGCCATCTGCGTTTTTCTGCATAGCAAGCAGCCTTATGTAATTCTGTTCTGCTGACCTCTCTCCTGCTGCAAGGCCTGTCTGCAGAGCCATTGCATTAGGAGGAAATGGCAAGAGGCCTTTTGGAATCCTCTCTCCCCTAGCACCGTCATAAATCAGCACAACTCCTACATTTCTGGGCACTGCATCCGTTGTTGTGTCTGACATAAGGCCACCCCCCCAGGCCCTAAAGCACATGTCCTGAACTTGCCTTCTCAGCAGAGGATCTGTGGGAGGGGATGAGAAATTACAAAATACGAATTCCTTCGGAAATCAGCGTCATTCAGTGTTGGTGATGTGTCCCCTTGGCTTATCGGATGAACAGCCCATTGCACGTCATCCTAAACTTTACCACAATTAGTCATGAAGTTAATCCAGAACTGGGAGAAGGGCAGTGGCTGCATTGTTGGAAGGACAGCTAAATGAGAACATATGTGCTACTGAGAAACAGCTACAGCTACGTCCTCAGTCCTAACTGCATTGTGAAAGAAGGCTGACACAGCTTCAAAGCTATTAATTTCCTGTCTTGGTGATAAACTTCAGTACCCTGCTTAAGAATTCTGAGGCTAGAACAAACTTCTCCATGCCTTCTTGAACCTCTTACCAGTTTTCTAAAGTAATCTTTTCTGGTTTAAGTCAAAATTGAAAATATATATGTACATATATATAAAAGTACTATTACACTATGCTGTAACACAGTGTATATCCATCCTTGCTACAGAATTTCCTTGGATATTCTTCAACAATGCTTGTGATCTAAGCATGTGGCAATTTAATTTGCAGCAACAAATTTAGAAAAAAAGCAGGACAAGTGTTTGTCTTTCTTCCTTAGTTTATCTATCTCTGAAACAGGCACATTAAAGGCCTTTCACCTCAAACTCATTCTGACAATTGAAGACTGACCAGTGTTTGGTTCCATTTGGGAAGGATATTAGCTCTTCACAGAGGTGGAGACCCTACTCTTGTATGAGAGCTTGAGCTACAGTCATGTTTTTGCCAAAAAGACAGATACTTCCTTGCTCCTGTTTCTGATACATTTGTTCACTGACTTCTGCCACCACTTTTCATCATATACACTAACCCATACAAGTATTGAAAAGCAGTATTTTAGTCCGTAACATAACAAACTGTTTGCAGACTTGAACTATGTCTATAACACCTGGATGGAAAGCAACAGCAGCTTGAAACATAAGCAGTGATGTATTATGGCATCTTGACTGTGGTCTTACTCCTATTGCTATATGGATAAAAAAATAAAGAAAGAAAAGTAACATTTTTCTGCAAGTGTAAGCAGCTGATTTTAAGCAGTAGCCTGTAGAACAACAGGCAAAGCAGAGAAACCCAGAGCTCCTGGTACAGAATGATGGGCAGGTTTCCCACCAGAAATGGCTTCATTTTGCTACTATTGAAAGGATCCTTAGGACTGCTGCAGCCAGGGCTCGAGGACAGCCCCTCGATGGTGGGCTGTACACTGGGTACACTAGATGGCTTTATGTCAGAGCACCCCCAGGTTCTGGGGACAGTGA
The DNA here is from genome assembly GCA_027886175.1 of Phylloscopus collybita. NCBI lineage: Eukaryota > Metazoa > Chordata > Aves > Passeriformes > Phylloscopidae > Phylloscopus > Phylloscopus collybita. The sequence goes on from JAJNNQ010000024.1 coordinate 21,205,804, forward strand.
GGTTACTTTCCGGCACTTTCTACCCTTCAAGACGTCACTCTCTCTATGCACTGCCAGCCCTTCGCTTCCAGTGGTTTGAAATTGCAACCAACAGGCCAATATTTGAACTTTTGGCTGCCTGGCCCTTCTTTGTCCCCAGTAGGGCACTTCAAAGGGCAGGAGGCAATGCTTCACTGCTGATTGATTACTCAGGAGGTTAAATGCTCTGTAGCAGAGGATTGGAAACAAATGCCCCTTCATGTGGGCGAAGTTAGAAGATGAGAAGGAGTGTAAGAGGTCCTAGAGAAAGAGCAGTGGGGGTAGTAACTACCAGAGGTAGCCCACACAGGTCATATTCTACTCTTGCTTTACCTGCAGACTTACCAAAAAGTGGCATTTTGTGAGTTTTGTTCCACAACAAGGGGAATATTGAGACCCAAATGCCCACAGGCTACAAATAATAGGAATTCTCAAAATGCTATCTCAGTCATCTCATTTGCTGTCAGTAAACCCAAAAAGTGGCACTGTAGCCACCCTCTCTGTTTGTTTATCTTTGCTGTTAGGAATACAAATAACAACTTTTGAAATAAAAACTGAAGTTTAAATATAGCCATGAAACGCTAGAATCATGAGCCTATAGAACAGGTTTTACACACTTGTCTCTTAGGATGCACCTGCACAAAAAATACAAAGTAAAGACTGCTGATCCAGCCTGTGTACCTGGAACAGTTAAGCTTTTCCCTGTTTCTTAGCCCATTCCAAATGGCATTTGCTGTTTTTTCATAACAAATTGCATAGCTACATCTAAGATAGAGGATATTTAAGTACCACAATGACTTAGATAGGAATTCCTTCATGTGGAATCTTTAAATTGAATCTGGAGGCCTTCCTGATGATTCACTGCATCTCCAGTACAAAACCATGGACTTTATAAAAGAAAATTTGAAAAAGATTCAGTATTTTGTACGAAGTCATGTTAGATAATAATAAAGATAATTTCTGAACATGAAATCTATTACTCTCCCTCATGAGAATTATTGTGGATTGACAGCCTTATAATTAAGGCAGAATTTAATTTTATGACTAAAATACCACATTATCAACCACACAAAAGGAGAAGCCACACAATTTTTAAGTTCACTCTTGCCATCTCTATTTCTGACTTTTTTTGTGTGCCTACCATCACATCACTAGCAGGCAAAGCACTAACACTAATGGTATTAACAAAATCATCTGGCAAAAGAATGATATTTTTTTTCTGGTATACATTGCATGGGCTTTTTCCTCAGACCAGGTTTTTGGACACATATTCCAGCATCTGTGATCTTTTAGGTAATCATAGGATGGAAGTGCTTATCTGAGAGATGAGGTTTCTTTCTTTGTAGTCTTAGGCAGCTGAAATGAATAATGCCTTAATCCCTTGGCTACTTCATTTGTAACTGCTTGGTAATTGTGAAAGGGTACATTCCTGCTAAAGGATTAATTTAGTTCCTGCATGAGAATTCTTAGCACATACCACATATGCAGCAGCTCTTCTCAAAAGAAGGTGACTCAGTTTCATCTAACACGTTAGGAATGTGCACCTTCTCTGCTTCTGATTAATTTCTGAGAACTGAGTACAAGCAAATAGCATTTCCACAGCCCTTGCTGATTCTAATACTATCTCTCCTGAAACTGCAGGTGAAGGAATGCTCATTTTCAGACTACTGCCTATAATACCAAAGATGAATAAAATTGCAGGTTTGCAAAAAATGCCAGAGATAAATAAAACTATATGTTTACCTTAAAATAGGCCATCACTGCAGTCTTTCAGCCAAACCTCTCTGTAAAATCAGGTGAAAAATAGATGGTTTCCCAACACATATTTTCATTGCCTTTTTTTTTTCTGACCAGTCAAAATTTCTGAAGATATATATGAAAGAGTGAAAGACTGTACAAATTGCCGACCCATTTCATATTAGTCTGAAGGGAAGAGATACAAATAAACATCAGAACAGGACATAAGTTACCATTTTTCAAGATGCCTGAGGGTAAGAAATTCTGGAAAGACACAAGGTCATGTCGCCAGGCAGGGTATTGAACCAATTAGAAAATGACTCACCAAAATTTAATGGAAGCCTCGTTTAAATCTGCACTGAAATTTAAATATATAGTGAAAAAGTCACGTACTGCCATTTATTGTGCAATGTTCTGTGCTTACAGAATCCTCCAGGGCTGGCATGTCTGACCCACAAGTAACATATTGCTCCAGCTCTAGACTGTACAACATCAGGAGCTAAAGACAGACAAATGTAGCAGAGAGTTCTGCTGAAAGTTAAAATAATTCTGTAAACTTAGTTTTTATCCGAGCTTCAGATTGTGACACTCTAGTTTCTAGTGCTTGACTGGCTCCTTGGAACTTTGAGGCAGTATATGTATTTATGAATAACATTTTGATGTATTTTTGAACTCAGCACCTTCGTCATGTAGCATTCACTTACAAATGATAGTATAATTATTGACATTTTTATGATGTCAGCTAGTATTGCAACTTCCATAAATACTTGGTTTCCAATACCAAGCTAATACACTCATGGAATACCTAAAATAAATTTACTGATCTTAAACCTGTGATGGTTAGATACTTGAATTTGCTGTTGAATCATCATATTTTATTTGCGTGTGCTGCATCAAAGGTTAACGATAGTTTTTCATTTGAGTAGACATATTGGAGATTGGTGCCAATAATTCAGAGGTAACTGATGTGTCTGCTTGCAGACTCACAGATTTCATATAGATCTTGTCTGTTATAATGTGACTCATTCTTCTGCCCATGATCATTTGTATGCAGTGACATTTGTGATTTAATTTTACAAGTCAAACTTAAAGCAGCAATGCAGTTTAGTTTCTTTGGCATGATAATTGGACAGTATATTATTGAAGGTTGGGGTTCGTTTCCATTCCCCTTCAGCTCAGTTCTCAGCAATGCAATCTATATTTATATGATGCTAAAAAAATATTGATATCAACTGCCTCCATCTGTTGTACAATGAGACTCCTGAGTGATGCAGGGAGTGGAGCTGTTGAGACACGGGTTTGGATCTCAGCTCTTTCCTGTTCTGTTTAAATGACTTATATCATCTGTGCTTCAAATAACTGCCTGTAAAACGATATTAACTCTGTTTATGTATAAAGCTGTAGATAGGGACCACTCATCCTGCTGATTATACACACTGGCCAACACAGCAGGTCTCAATCTTGTTTGGAGCCTCCAAGCATGACTGGATATCAATACAGTGAAAGGCAGTAGAGAATTCTGCATTGATTCACTCATTAAAACCTTTCAAATGTTCGTAACAAGAAGTCTGTTAACAGGGACTAGAAGTGTTACCCCAGACTCCAAAGTTCTTCCATATATTATTTTTTTGCTATGGTATTTGCATCCTGCTTCCTGTTTGATGACAGTCTAGTCTGAAGAATTTCCTCTCCACAGCCCTGTTTTCAAAACACAAAACTGCCCCATACACTTGCTGTCCATTGTGTGACATGATACTGAATTCTGGGAACATCTTAGAGAGAGGTGCATTAAAGAAATTTCTCCTCAAGGAGAATTGTTTAGGTCGGTTTGATTTTTTTAGTTTGGGGTTTTTTGTTTTCTTTGGTTGGTTTTGTTTGTTTTTTACCTGAAATAATTCCCTTTTTTGCTCATGTTAGGGCTTATTTAGGGTTGGAAATGTGAGGGACAAAATTCATAAACGTACTTTTTAGGCTAAATTTACAACTGAAGTGGATAAAGTCATCACTGAAAATGCAAATATAATTCAAGGCCATAGAGGAATTTTTGAGTATATTAGTGTAACCCAGGGGATGAGTACAAACTTCACACATTTCTGGACATTTCCTCACCTCTGAATTTTGAAGAGTATGTTTTGCTACATTTCCCTTGAGGAATATGGTTTCTTTTGATTTCTCTCAGTCTGCGTTCCATATGGTGACACTAAATGCTGCATCCTGTCCTCAGCAGCTGCAAAGTTGATGGGTGTTGAAGGAACTTGCCAACTTCAGTCCTTGCTCCTCACTGTGCCAAAAAGAGCCCCACACCTCCCTGTTTTCAAGACAGCAGAGGTGGCATGAGCTGGACTATCTGATAACAGGCCTGGTCAGAGGCATTCTGGGTGTGAAGACTTCTGGCCAGAAGATGCTAAATAATAATATCTCAAGGGAAAATTTAAAATTTTTTCAGTAATACCGAAGAAATGCTGGCATCCTGAACACGACAATGTTTTTCTTCAAATAACTAGCTCAAATACGGAGTCAAAAGTTTCATTTCCTCACTGGGAGACTGAATGTATTTGGTACATATATCCTGAATCACTAAAGTCCCTCAGCCTGTAATTAATTAGCTCAAGCAGCTTTGATGTTTACAGAGAGAGAAGCAGTGGAGGTTGCCTGCAAGGCTCAACACTCTCAGGAGCTTACAGGCCTCTTCTGGCAGACAGGGGTTTAATAGCACTACACACTGCAAAACAGCTCAGCCAGGGCTGTATTTCGATTATTGCTTGCCTGCTGTGGAAGGTTGAAGTTCTCTGAAAGTGTTTGGGCATCTGATCAACTTTTGTAAATGTGAGGAGGAGGTGGGGGAGATCTGAAACGGAGAAATTGTCCCCTGTTGGAGAGGGCCTGAGTCAGAGCTTCCCGTGCTCGTGGCATGCACTTTGTGTGTGAATGGTCCAGGTATTGCAGATTACAAACAGTAGCGGCTGAGAGGAAAAGAAAACTATTGATCCAAGGGACAGTGAGGCCAGATGGAGGGCTCGTCCTGAATAGAAAAAAATTAGGAGAGAAAAAAAAAAGAAGTAGGGGCAAAGAGAGAGAAAAAAAGAAAAGATTGGCAGAGGAGTATATCACAAATATACCACAGAAAAGAGATTCTGTGTACTCCAAGGTTAGCAATGTCTGACTCTGCACTTCAGATCAGTTTTACTCAAACCATGTGTGCTGTTCAGTGTGTGCTTTACGTGTGTTCAATTACAGGGGTTATCTCTTCTCCATAGGGGTTATCCATAGGGGTTATCCAATCCTTCAGGTTAATTCTTCACTTAGTCATCTACTGATACAGAGCAAATGCCAAATACTTTAAAGGAAATGGCAGTAGTAGGAATCAGCCCATATCATTCCTATTGTGCACTAGGATTGTTTTTTACAGTTGTTGCTGCGTAAATGTTTCCAAATTGGCTTGTGGCCCAGAGAAAAGAGAAACACAAAACATTTTCTATGGTATCTTTGTCATGTTTATTTTCCTCCCTTATTTAAATAGGGATGTTCTTTTTTGCCCTAAGGTTACAAAGTAGCAGATGCTTTTCAAGCTCTCCAAAACTATAGCAAAAATCATGCAACTTTTTAAAACAGAAAAATGTTATAAAAGCTAAATATTTCTAGGATTTACATAAGAAATCATAGTCTAAATCAGATAACTCAAGAAGAACAGGATAACAAAACATTTAAGGCTTAAAAAGATACCCTTGAAATACATGGTAAGGAGATGTGATTTATCAAGTAAATTTGAGAAAACTGATCTGTTTCTCAGTATTCCCCCAAATTAAGAAAATGCTAAGTTTGTTTATCTAGTAAATAACTTGGTAAAAACATTCACTTATCTCTTGCTGTTGTACCCAATAGCTATTCAACTCATGTTCTGATTCTAGATATGTTTCTCTTAATTATATTTTTTAGTTACATCTCCAGATGCTCAGTGTCTGGATGCTTTTCCCAGTGGCTAAAGCTACATCAGATGACGACAACCAAGAGAATATTTTTCCTACAATGCTCACTACCCTGAGGTTTGAACCCATATCATTATAAAGAGTGGGAATTTTGTCAATGATTCCAAGAGGTGCAGAAGGACATCTACCATTGAAATATGCACAAATGTTTCACCTCTAGTCAAAATAGTCAATAATGTTACACAGCCTTCGGTGGAGTTTCCTGTAAACAGTTCTCTAAATTACAGCTTCTGGGGCTTTGTTGAACCAATCTGAAAGGAAAAACGTTCTACAGAAGCAGGACAGTTAGAAAAATGCACAAACCATAGCAATGTTTTTTGGCTGTGCTGCATTATGCACATAAATTTGCAGACATACATATACCAGTTAATCAATCACCTACAGTCAAAAGTGTCAGGGTATCATAAATGATATTGTACCATCAGCCTGTGTTCAGGCAATTTCTTTTCACTCTATTATAACTTTTCATCTTGAGCCAATATTAAATTCCATTTGTCACAATAGGTGTCAGTAGCTATACCATTTTCAGTAGCATCTTCTAGATAAAACACCCCAATGTCTTTCTGCAGCACCATTAGCAGTATTGACTACTCTATTTTCTCTCAATAGAAAGCCCCTCACAGATACCTTATTGTGAAAAAGGCACCCTCGGCAGGGCCAAACATCATTTGAGTGATGTTTGAAGGAGAAGAGATTAAATACTTAGTAAGAGTTATGAACAGGGCTGTATGCCATTTTCATTTAGGGACTTAGATCATTAAAGGGACATGCTTTTCCTTGTCAGTGATGCTTTATTGGCATTTAAGTGGGCCCCTGCCATGCAAAGGGATGGAAAGTTATTAATACTTTGGCTAAAAACCTCTTCAACCATTCCTCATTCAACTCTTAACAACAGAACCACTGACAGAAGCAGTGAGGTGATCAGAAAATGTAGGGAGAGGACAGCTGACTTTCTGTCAGTCATTTATCTTGTCTCCTTTTCAGACAGTGTGCTGGGACAGTCTGAAATAGGATGTCCAGTTTGTGCCCAAGGAATTATCTCAGACCATTACTTAGAGCTAATGAAGAAATGCTATTCTTCTGTAAATGTAAGAAACATTAGCAAGTGCCAAGGAGTACAGTCTGGCTGTTTGAGCAAAAGACAAGGGGCAGCTGCTCTTTGCTTTACAGCTGCTTGTATTATTATCTCAGCTGAGTCATATTAAAGGAGGTAGGAGTGGAATGGTGGGCAGAGGTGGAGATCAGAACATCTATTTGTTCTTAATTAAGTATCCTCTTATTCTTCTTCCCAGTCTACCAGTAACATTAAGGGAAAATAATGGCATTTGATATCTCACTGGAGAATTACTTGAACATTTTTGCTCTTGGAAATCACTGCACACTGCTATTAGTGGGTCTTTTTGGGTAAATTACTCAGCTCCTGAGTAGAGTATGTGACAGAAAATTGCTTTCTAGTACCTTCCACTATGCTGATTTTAGTCATGGAAAGGTTCTGTTACACTGCAATCAGGGAGAGAAAATGCATATGATATAACCTGACCTCAGTGTCCAGGCAGCTCACAAACAGAGCTTGCTTTCTGACCTCTGGGAGTAGAACTTCCGTAACAGAAAAAAACCAAAACTGATCTCAAAACAGACAGTGACTGAAATTCAGATGGCAAGGGGAAACTGAAGACTTTTTTTTAGCTACTATGAAGCCACTATTCCTGTCACGCACTGCCAAAACATGGAGTTTTGGGACCACATCTCTTCCAGTTTTGGATTGATTTGTGGCCAAATATCTCACTCATGTTGTTATGGCATTTTCATGTGCAGATAAAACCAAGAAGCTTTGGCAGATAGAATATTCAATTTAAGTGCTGCAAATGGTTTGTTTACATTCAAAACTATATAGTATTGCTTCTTCTAAAAAAGATGCTTCTAAATCTCTCTTTATTTAATAAATTACTAAACTTCTATCCTCTCAGGTGAGGCTAATCTCTGATTTAAGGGAATGCTTCTTCCCTTACAAACAGGTGTATCGCTACAAAAAGTGGAAGTAACAAAAATGTTATATTGGAGCAGAGGGGAGCAGACCCATCCATACCCATGTGGGTGAGTCCTAAAAAGAAGCACAGTGGAGGAATCATCTTTGGTTAGTGTTCTTTTGTTAATGATCTCAAGCACTAAGTTGTTCTATTCATCAGTTTCATGCTACAACCAGGTACAATGCAACAAACATGTGACTCTTAGCAGATACTATGCTGACATTAATTTTCTAAAGTATATAAATTTAGATATGAACATTGAATGAGTCCCACTGGCAACTGACATTAAAAGCAGCCTTTTGCCAGAGTTTTCTCACCCTTCCCTGACACTACTTCCAACTTTTGGGCTATATTTCTTCTGACTTCATGGAAAATCGACTGTACTGGATGCAAGAAAAGTTGCAAAACTATTCTGTAAGAATACACAGAGATAATTTTTACTCTATCCATATGATGACCCACATCCTATATGAAGACTGGAGTTTAATGGCTACAGCATAAGAGTTACCTCCAGCAGCTAGAGGTGACATTTTTTGTGATACATGTCTGATAGTTGCTTTATGGACATATTTTCTTTCAGTGAGACAAATCTCTAGATCAGGCAGAACTGCATCAACTCACAGACTATCCTGGGACAAAACTCCCTTGCTGTGCTTCACAGCCACCTGCAGAATCACATCACTGTGCAGTTAAGGATTTGTGTTCCTGAAGCTTGTGGAACTTTGTCTACACTTAGATTTAAGCACCACATTTTAAGCACTTATCCACCACCTCTGCCAATGTGAGTTTGCATGTGAACTGACCTCAGAGACACCTGCAAAGCTTGTTGTCTCAGCAGCTAGTATATAGGCCTTAGTTGAGCCTGAAATTTCCTCATTAGTCCCAGCTTCACCTTCTGCCTCTCAAAAATAAATAGTAAGTAATGAAGGGCAAGGAAGACACACACCATGTGTGCTCCTCCTGTGTTTGCTCTGGGTTTCCCTCTAGGTCCCCTCCTTCCTGTCTACTCTCATCCTCTCCTCGTGTTCTCTGAAACTACATGACTGGAAAGGTCAAATGTTATCTACTTCCTCAGTTTGTTGGAGGCTGCTTAAAAAGTTCCTTTCAAAAGCTCTGAAAAAATTCAACCCCTTTCACATTCTTTTTCTTATTTCTCATGAAATCCAGATGACACTCAGGAAAGGAAGAAAATACACTGACTGAATTTAAGAGTGTGCTGCTAATATTTCTTGCTCTGTGGAAAGGCAATCTCCCTCAGCACACTGGAAAATGTCCAAACTAATAGCAGTAATTAATAGCTAGAGTAATCACATCCCATGCAGTGGCAGCATGTGACCCCTCATAAGCATGAATATATTTTCCTTCTGGCACCTACCAAGTGAAAGAAATATTGTGCTGGCACAGGAAGCTCAGAGGGACTGAGCCACTGGACTTCAGGCCCTGAGGACAACCACAGCAGCCCAAGGGATCTGCTGCTGGCCTTGTGACACGATGGCCTGTGGCACCCCATGGCAACCAAAGCCAAAGCCCTGCTCCACCCAGCTTGCAGCTTACTGCGAAGTACAACAGGCCAAGGAATAATGGTTTTAATTGAAGGAGGGTCAATTTAGATTAGATACAAGAAGCTTTTCTACAATGAAGGTGGTAAAACACTGGAACAGGTTACCCAGGAGGTGGTGGATGCCTCATCCTTGGAGACATTCTGGACGAGGCTCTGAGCAACCTGGTCTAGTTGAAGATGTCCCTGCTCATTGCAGAGGGGTTGGACTAGAGGGCCCTTAAATGTCCATTTCAACTCAAACCATTGTCTCCCTCACCCTCCTTCTTGCAAGAGCAACACATACCCCTGCAGGGTCTGTGTGCTTCTATAATTCATAGTAATTGGGACCATATCCACGTCCTTCCTCAGGGCATCTAATGCCCCAGGGATATGGACTGCAGTAGAGCTGCTGATGTTAGATTAAGGACATGGATCACAAGCACCCAAAGATAGTTAAGATTAAAAGAAAATTATTTTTCTCCCTAAGAAGCTTTCTTGGTTCCTGACTAACAGAAGGCATTTTATGCACCAGTGCCATAGTAAAAGGGCAGTTGTGGAAAACAGCCTCAGGGAGGGTCCCTGAAGAGCAGAAGAAATTCAACAACAAAGCAAACTATTCATTGAAAACAGTTACAAAGGCTGTGAAATCATGCTTTATCCCTCTCTCAATTAATAGAAAAACAGTCAGTCCAGACAAAGTTCAGCCTTGGAAACGCAAGGACACACAGGGTTCAGTTGTGTAAACACAAGCTGTCCAAGCTTGATACTGCTCCCAATTAAGCAGCTCGAGGGGTGAGAAACCAAATGAACAGAGGAACCAGCTCAGAATGCAGAGCAGGAGCTGGTGCCCAGTCCTGTGCTCAGTGCTCTCATCATGCAAAACAAAATGCAGTTACGTGGGATATAATTAAATAAGACATCCTTTTGACCTGCTTTTTGTGAACAAGAGTACATCAGGTCTACACCTGAAAAAAAGAATGGTGGTGTCATCTAGGTAGGTTGTTGACCTTTATACATGATTTGTTTATGACATGTCTGTACTTTCCCATCCTTCCTTGATTTTCCTTCTTCTATCACTGTGAAATGTTTTTGTTCAATTATTTATTTGTTTTCATCCATTTGTGATTTTTTTTTCAGAAGTAAGTACACTGAAAAATAAAAGCTAATAAAAATTGTATCTAAAACCCTCTTATACAAAAGGTAGACTTCTTCAGGGCTTTGTTTGCATATAGACTTTTAGTTTTATCTGAAGGTCCCTTTCCCATTTATTCATGCCAATCTATGAAGAAAAATTCATGGCCTGATTTCTATTTTTAAAACCATCCATATTCTGGCTGAATGCTAAAGATTAAACAGAGTGGGGACAGATCTGAATTGTTGATGTAATCTGTTGATCTACACCATGACAAATCACCTTGTAGATACTGGACTATGAGCTGATATACATGTGTGCTTGTGGAGTGTGGCAAGAATCTGCACTATTTTAATGAAGTTCATGATGAATTTACTACTAGTTTTACATCTTTCATTCCACAGGGCATTGTTTTTTCTAATGTTTTATGTATTTTCCTGTATGAAGTGTTTCTGGATGCAAGCTCAGGGTCATCAATAATCCCCAGAGGTAGCAATGGAGCAAAAAGCAAACAGAAAGCCCTTTGCCATTCTCAAGCCCACTTCTTTCTAGGTATAAGAAACACCAGTTTAACTGTTCACACTCAACCTATGTTAGGACAACAGGAATTATCTCTGTGCTGCTCCTGACTATATATTGTGGAAAGATATTCAAGTACCTGGAACAGATTTCTGGGAAGCTGCAGATTCAACTTTGCTGTATCCTGATAGAAAAGAAAAAACCTTTTTGATACAGGGGTTGAGATAACTTCTTCATTTCCAGTCTGGAATTTTCCCAGCTCTTCTGTATTGCATCCACACTAAACTGCTGAGGCATTCTTGAGGCAGGATGATTTCCTCTAAGAAAAATGGTATTTCAGTCTATGACAACCTCAAATCTGCAGTCTGTAAGCCGCTTTGATTTACCTGAGTTATGAAACCTGCTCCTCTGGGAAGTTTCGTACCCCTTCACTTGTGTCAAAAGAAAAGGGGTTAATACTCTTTCCATCAAACTTAGCATTGACTCAGTTGAGAGAGTAATCTCTGAACAGAAATGATGCTCGCAGACTCTATCACATGGGGAAAACTTCAAATGAATAAAAACATATGAAATGAGAGGTTTTGAGAAAATCTATAACCAGAGGGACATCTCTAATAACCTCCTGTTTTGGCTCCTAAGGTATCTCTGGAGAGTTGGTTTAGACCAAGACCTTTGGAAATACAGGGAAACTATTTCCCACAGGAAAAAGTAATGAAGAGAAATACAGTTGCTATTTCATTCTTTAGCTTGCAGAATAAAAAGTTTCAGATAAACAGACTTTTTCACATCCCCAAGGAAAGAAGAAGTCACAGATGCAGGCATGATGAGGTTTGTACTTTACTTGTAAAAGAAAAAATTTCAACTTGCTAACCTTCTGAGCAACAGGCTTATGCAGTCATATGCTGAAGCACATTAACATGCAGAAAGCATTGAAGAAAATATAAGCCTGCTTTCTCTGCTGACATATATACAAGTGTAAAAGGATGCCATGCACAATCTTCACAAGATACATGCCCTGTTTCTCAGAGCTTAGCCAAGAACACAGATCAAGATCACAGATAGCCTCAGAATGATAAATGGTGGCAAAAGGTGAACATAATTTTGTTCCTTACATATGAAAATGAGTGATTTACAGTGTTATGCTTTGGAGATGGAGCTAAGACACTTCCTGTCAATCATTCAGAATAAAACTATCACTTTGGAGTGGCTGGAGACAGACAGACCTGTTGGAAACACTGGCAAAGTTTCATATATTTTAGAAATTCAGGAGCTCTAAAAGCCCTGAGCCCCTACAACAGAATGACTGGTAATGAAGCCACCAGACAAATATTTGGCAGCCAGAGGTCACAATTTTTGCCCAGTGTAGCGGAGAAGCTACACTGATTAGGTCCTCAGTTATTCATTAAAGTCCATTTTAAATAATACAAAAAACTGCATGGAGTCTTTTTATGTTTATTTACTTTCCAACATGATATTACAAAATTTTAAACAGTGTAGGAACAATATGGACCCAGATGACTTACTACACTTGCTTCAAGTTTATAAGCTCATAAATATGTTCCAAAAAATACATCAAATGAACATAAAAACCAATATTTTAATACTTGAATTCAAACATAGTTTAAAAATTTGCTGACTTTTTTTCTTCCTACTTTCAATCCCTCTACTAGATCCTGTTTATAAGCACTATGGGATGCAAACAGACGTGTAGAGCTGTGAAAAGCTGAGCTTTTTTGAACCAAATACAAGGCAAATATTATATACTTGAAGTATATAGATGAGTTACAGCAAGAAAAGCTAGCCTGATGAGATGCTGAGCTGAGTTTGGGAGGGAGGTTGCACTGAGGGACGTTCTTACTTAATGAAAAATTCAAGGTATTTCAAGGCAGCTTACCCCTACTAAAGGAGAGATAAGTAATGACTTTCTTGACAACATTCCTACAAGCTCTGATTACTCTAATGCTTCTCTACTTCAAGACAGCTTTCAGGAGAGGAAAAACCAGGGCTTAGAAAGCATTTAAGTCACTGTCCTGCCAGGGACGCACAACTCCATCAGCTTCCATGCTAGCTAGCCAAGGATAAATGCATAAATGCAATAGGCTAGCCATAAATAGATATGCTTTATCCAAATCCATGCACAGCTTTGAAGTGTAAACTACATTTCAGTTTGGGGGTGGGGGTAAGAGAAGCATCAAATATGTTAGCTCACCAACTGTAAATTAAAACAAAAGAAAAAAACCCCAAACCACCATTTGCCCCCCATGCACCTTCCCTGGAACTGTGAGATTTAGTACACCAAGATTTAACATCTCCCTTAGAAAAACGAGGAAGATACAGCAGAACATATGGCGTGAAGAAGGTGTTAAACGGCAGAATTTGAAAATGGTTTGCAAGATGCTCCATAAATATTCCAACCCCAAACACAAGCTGTTTTGCAGCAGACTCTTGATGGAAGTTTATGCACACAATAAAATGATACTTTTCTTAGCTCAGAAATGGCCTGTTCTGGTGACATTGAATGGCGTGATGCAGAGTTAACATGCCTGCAGGAGGAGCTCAGAATCAGGCAGGTGCTGGCTTGGTCAGGCAGTGTCATTGTTATTGTTTCTACTAGAAATAGTGGACAATATTCAGTGGACAATATTCAGTGACAGCAATGACTCTCATTGTGCCTGTCAGCCCTAAGGATAAGCTCTCAGGAAGAGCAAAATCAATGCATTTTACAACTTTTATTTCTCCAGCATCCAGACATGTACTGCTGTCCATACAATTCTGGACATATTTCAGCAGAAACCAGGATACATATTTTCAAATGAAGTCAACAAGAGACAGATGAAAATCAACCTCTAAGGCTTCTACTTAGGGTAGAAAATTATTTGTGTGTAGCTACATATAAGTTGACATCAGTTAACTGGAGTTTCCTACTAGGTATTTTAATAATATATTCACAAACAACAACAACAAGAAGACAGGAATTCACATAAAACCTATGACTATCCAAGCTCTTAGTGCTGAATGCCACTGAGAAGATTCATCTGCAAATTGCGAACAAGAGAGGAAACTTAGAGACTTTGGGGCACACTGTAAATTTTCATGTGAGTTGCCACAAATGTACTCTTCACACAAATGAGACACAAATTTTCATCTATTGATCCCAACCCAATCCACCTTCCTTGAATGAAGTGAAAACACAAGTGTGTGGCTGAAAGCTTCACAAACTGAAATCTCATCACAAAACCAGATATTTCAGTCAAGCCAGGACTGTGATCCAAGAGAACATTTCCTCACTGGGTTCCCTCATTTGGATCTGCTTTTGGGTGGTACTCACACACAGCTCATAAAATCCAGCACAGTAGGTAACATACCGTTTTATTGTGAATGTTTTGTTTCACCTCCAAGGCATCTCTTAAATGCTAGTCTTTACAGGACTCATTTGTTTTCATCTGCACAAGCCTCCAGCTGGTAGCCCTGCAGTAAAGCCACAACCTTCCTATTTCACGATTCTTACTTCAAATCCTTTTGTGCATTGGAGAGGTGCTGACAGAATAAAAAAAAAAAGTTGGATGAAGGTGTCTTGACAAGTACACAGACAACCAAGGCTCTTATGTGCCTCTGAACTGCTTCTCCTCAATGTCTTGTAAAGATGGATGCTTCTTCCTTGGGAAAAATAATACTGGGATCATCTTTTTTAAGCTGCTGATATACCATTGTTCTGGGTTGTGGAGCCGGGTTTTGTGTATTCTATTTACATCTGTTTTGAGGCCTGATGACCCACCTTGATGGGCCATTGTTGCCTTCCCCGGCCTGTGCGGTGCATTTGCATTTCTGTACATCTCATGCCCTGGCGGTGGGGGGGTGGGGGGGAGGGGGGGGGTGGCCGGGGGTTGGCGGTTCGGCCCTGCTGCAGGAGTGGTTCGCCCCTGCTGCAGGAGTGGTTCGGCCCTGCTGCAGGAGTGGTTCGGCCCTGCTGCAGGAGTGGTTCGGCCCTGTTGCAGGAGCGGGGTGCTCGGCGCTTCCTTCGCGGCGGTGTGGCAAGAGTTTTTTTTTTGTCTCCTGTGCTCGTCACCCTGTCTCCCTCCTGGCCGTCCCTGGACCGGTTTCTTCGCGGAGTCATCTCTGCTCCAACAGGATCACGTCTGCCACTCCAGAAGTGTTTGGACTGTTTACGTTCGGACTGTTATCAACATCCTGAATCACAGGGTCAGATTGAAACTCTGACTTTGTCAGGGTTTTCTTCTAAAATTATTGTTTATTTGTTTATTTGTTTGGTTAGTTGGGTGGTTTTGTTTCCTATCATATTTGTATTGTTAATACCTCCTAGTAAAGAACTGTTATTCCTATTCCCAACATTTTTGCCTGAGAGCCCTTGATTGCAAAATTATAATTCGTCGGGGTGCGAGGGGTTGGTATTCTCCATCCTAGGGGAACCTCAGTTTCCCTGGCAGATACCTGTCTTTCCAAACCAAGACAAATTTTGGCGCCCAACGTGGGGCACGAGGGCATTGAGAGAGAGGAATAACAGTTCTTGGGTATTAGATAAAAGCCCACTGGCCAGAATAATGTGGTCTAGCTTTCCCTGGTTTGGGTGGCACGTGGTGGTGGCTGTATTTCTGCCATTTGCTACTCCTTATGTTAATATGGGTCCTATGACTAAGGCTACTGTGGCGGGCATTCAGTTTGTTTTGTGGATTAATAAGGTGAGAAATTCATGGATTTTTAACTTCCTCTGGAAAGCAAGCACATGGATTCATAGCTATCATAGGCTAACTCTGTGCTTCTGGGGTTACTTTAACAATGGTACCTATTGTGAGGAAATGGCACCGGGGGAAATTTTCTCCCAGCCCTTCACACAGTTTTTTGGGTCCACCCCACCAGTTTTTGAAGGGTTGAAATCTCTGAGTGCTAATGATATCATACAGTGGCTGGTGTTGCTGGTATGCCTGTTCTGTTTGGCATTCAGAGATAAGGGGAAATTGGCCTGGGTAAGCACCTTAATAAGTACCCCAGAGAATAAGAATGCAGCCCAAGAGTCCGCTCCTGCTCCACAGCCTGCCTCAGAGATAAACCACCCGGTTTGGGTGGGGGCTCTGATTAAGGAGATGCAGGAGAAGATGGGCCAGATGCTGAGGGAGTACATCTCCCCAGCTAGTGGGAAATCCTTCCCCTGCCCTGACAAAAGAGAGCCTGATGGTGCAGCAATGAAACCCACAGAGATTACAACTGCTCAGGTCCCAGCTGAACCACAGGGGCAGTCACAGCCAGCGGCAGTTGCCCCTGTGGAAACAAAGAAATCTAAGGTGAAAACAGCAAACCCAGACAATAAGAAAGGAGGGCCCTCACAACCTGCAGGGGAATCACATGTTCAGATCATCACCGAGTCCCTGTCGTATGAAAGTCTCCGTAACCTGCAAAAAGATATTGTACGGCGGGGGCGTGAGGCTTACACAGCCTGGCTACTTCGGGTTTGGGACCTCATGGGTACTGGTGTGCAATTGGACAGTGGTGAGGCAAGGAATTTGGGACCCTTGACCCAGGACTCAGGTATAAATCAGGTATTTGTAAGAGAGCCAGGACCCCTTTCCCTTTGGGAGCGGCTTTTAATGAGTGTGAGAGAGAGATTTATCCACAAAGAAAGAATGCAGGAGCACCACCATAGAATGCGCTGGAAAACTCTGGAGGAAGGGATCCAACAGCTGAGGGAAGTGGCGGTGCTGGAGGTACTTTTTGGGAGGAGTGGACAGCATGATAATGACCCTGACAAGGTTAAATGCACAGGGCAGATGTTGTGGAATCTGGCAAATCTAGGGCCATCTCAGTACACCACCTTTATTGCAACAATTAATGCTGAGGACAATCGAGAGACAGTGGGGTCTGTTGCCAATAAGCTTAGGAACTATGAAAGTATGATCAATGGCCCGATGCAGGCTCATATCTCTGCCGTGGTTAAAGAACTCAAAGAAGAGATAAGGGGGGTGAGGGAGGAGATGAGGACAAACAGTTCCAATGTGGCACCAGTGCGAGTCACAGGCCCCAGAGTTAGAGCCCAACGACCCCCAGCTCGAGAGAGAGGGTACACCCCAAGAGCTGACCTGTGGTTTTATCTGCGTGACCATGGGGAAGACATGGGAATGTGGGATGGGAAACCCACTTCTGTCCTGGCAGCACGGGTGCGTGAGCTCAAGGAGAGGAACAATCACCAAGGGGGATCTACGAAAATGAAAGTAGCCTCAGCCTCCTATAACCAAGCTGCCAATGCTGTGTTGAATCCCCTTGAAGGAACCTCTAGTATGTATGCTCAGGAAGGGGATAACCAGTGCTAGAGGGGCCCTGCCTCTAGCCAGGTAGAGGAAAGGGATAATCGGATCTATTGGACTGTGTGGATCCGATGGCCTGGCACATCTGACCCACAAAAATACACGGCTTTGGTTGACACTGGTGCCCAATGTACCCTGATGCCATCAGGGTATGTAGGAACAGAACCCATTTCTATTTCTGGAGTGACAGGAGGGTCCCAGCAGCTGACTGTAGTGGAGGCCGAAGTGAGTTTAACTGGGAATGGGTGGCAGAAACACCCCATTGTGACTGGCCCAGAGGCCCCGTGCATCCTCGGCATAGACTATCTCAGAAATGGATATTTCAAAGACCCAAAAGGATATCGTTGGGCTTTTGGAGTAGCTGCTGTAGAGACGGAAGAGATCAAACAACTGAATACCTTGCCTGGTCTCTCAGATGACCCTTCTGCTGTGGGACTGCTAAGAGTTGAAGAACAACAGGTACCAATTGCCACAGCAACAGTGCACCGTCGGCAATACCGCACTGACAGAGACTCTGTGACCCCGATCCATGAGATGATTCGTAAACTGGAGAGCCAAGGGGTGGTCAGTAAGGCTCATTCACCTTTTAACAGCCCCATCTGGCCTGTGCGTAAGCCCAGTGGGGAATGGAGACTGACTGTAGATTATCGTGGTCTGAATGAGGTCACGCCACCACTGAGCGCTGCTGTGCCAGACATGTTGGAGTTGCAGTATGAGCTGGAGTCCAAGGCAGCAAAGTGGTACGCGACCATTGACATTGCCAATGCCTTCTTCTCCATTCCTGTGGCAGCAGAGTGCAGACCCCAGTTTGCTTTCACCTGGAGGGGTGTGCAGTACACCTGGAATCGGCTGCCCCAGGGGTGGAAGCACAGTCCCACCATCTGCCATGGACTGATCCAGGATGCACTGGAAAAGGGTGAGGCTCCGGACCATCTACAGTACATAGATGACATCATTGTGTGGGGGAACACGGCAATGGAAGTCTTTGAGAAAGGAGAGAAGATCATCCAAATTCTCCTGGAAGCCGGTTTTGCCATCAAGAAGAGCAAAGTCAAGGGACCTGCCCAAGAGATCCAGTTCCTGGGAGTGAAGTGGCAAGATGGACGGCGTCAGATTCCCACTGAGGTCATCAATAAGATCACTGCCATGTCCCCACCAACCAACAAGAAGGAAACACAAGCTTTCCTAGGGGCCATTGGCTTTTGGAGGATGCACATCCCTGAGTACAGTCAGATTGTGAGCCCTCTCTACCTGGTTACCCGCAAGAAGAACGATTTCCACTGGGGCCCTGAACAGCAACACGCCTTTGCCCAGATCAAGCAGGAGATCGCTCATGCGGTAGCCCTTGGCCCAGTCAGGACGGGACCAGAGGTAAAGAACGTGCTCTACTCTGCAGCCGGGAGCCATGGTCTGTCCTGGAGCCTGTGGCAGAAGGTGCCAGGTGAGACTCGAGGCCGGCCACTGGGATTCTGGAGCCGAAGCTACAGAGGGTCTGAAGCCAACTACACTCCCACAGAGAAGGAGATCTTGGCCGCCTACGAAGGAGTTCAAGCTGCCTCAGAGGTGATTGGCACTGAAGCACAACTCCTCCTGGCACCCCGACTACCGGTGCTGGGGTGGATGTTTAAAGGAAAGGTTCCCTCCACCCACCATGCCACCGATGCTACATGGAGCAAATGGATCGCCCTCATCACTCAGCGCGCCCGTATTGGTAACCCGAATCGCCCTGGGATTTTGGAAGTAATCACCAACTGGCCAGAAGCTGAGAACTTCAGTCTCACTGACGAAGAAGAACAAGTAACCCGGGCTGAAGAAGCTCCACCATACAACCAACTGCCAGCAGAAGAAACACGCTACGCTCTTTTCACTGATGGTTCCTGTCGCATCGTAGGGATGAACCGGAAGTGGAAAGCAGCCGTATGGAGCCCCACAAGACAAGTTGCACACGCCACTGAAGGAGAAGGTGGGTCAAGCCAGCTTGCTGAACTCAAAGCTGTTCAATTGGCCCTGGACATTGCTGAAAGAGAGAAGTGGCCGAAGCTCTACCTCTACACTGATTCGTGGATGGTGGCTAATGCTCTGTGGGGCTGGCTGGAAAGGTGGAAAAAAGCCAACTGGCAGCGTCGGGGAAAACCAATCTGGGCTGCTGATGAGTGGAAGGACATTGCCATCAGGGTAGGGAAACTACCTGTGAAAGTCCGTCATGTGGATGCCCATGTCCCCAAGAGTCGGGCTAATGAGGAGCACCGGAACAACGAGCAAGTAGATCAAGCTGCGAGGATAAAGGTATCCAAGGTAGACTTGGATTGGCAACACAAGGGAGAGTTGTTCCTAGCTCGGTGGGCCCATGATGCTTCAGGTCATCAGGGCAGAGATGCCACCTATAAGTGGGCACGAGACCGAGGGGTGGATCTAACCATGAACAGTATTTCACAGGTTATCCACGACTGTGAGACGTGTGCTGCCATCAAGCAGGCCAAGCGGGTGAAGCCCCTCTGGTACGGTGGACGGTGGTCCAAGTACAAGTATGGGGAGGCCTGGCAGATTGATTACATCACACTGCCCCAAACCCGCCAAGGCAAGCGCTACGTGCTGACCATGGTGGAAGCCACCACTGGGTGGCTGGAGACCTACCCTGTGCCTCATGCCACCGCCCGGAACACCATCCTGGGCCTGGAAAAACAAGTCCTGTGGAGACATGGCACCCCTGAGAGAATTGAGTCGGACAACGGGACTCATTTCAAGAACAGCCTCATAAACACCTGGGCTAAGGAACACGGCATTGAATGGATATATCACATCCCTTATCATGCACCAGCTGCCGGGAAAGTTGAACGGTGCAATGGACTGCTTAAGACCACCCTGAAAGCACTTGGCGGGGGGACCTTCAGAAATTGGGAAGTGAACTTAGCAAAGGCCACCTGGATGGTCAACACCCGAGGGTCTATTAATCGAGCTGGTCCTGCCCAGTCTACCCCTTTGCACACAGTGGATGGAGACAAAGTCCCTGTAGTACATATGAGAGGTATCTTAGGAAAGACTGTTTGGGTAAACCCCACCTTGGGCAAAGGTGAACCCACCCGTGGGATTGTTTTTGCTCAAGGACCTGGTAACACTTGGTGGGTAATGCAGAAAGATGGGAAAACCAGTTGTGTACCACAGGAAAACCTAATCCTAAGTGAGAACTGAGTGTGAGGGTTCATTCTGTATAGTGGAGTTTATTAATTTAGGTATGATACAGATGGTAATAGAATAAGGGGTGGATAATGTTCTGGGTTGTGGAGCCGGGTTTTGTGTATTCTATTTACATCTGTTTTGAGGCCTGATGACCCACCTTGATGGGCCATTGTTGCCTTCCCCGGCCTGTGCGGTGCATTTGCATTTCTGTACATCTCATGCCCTGGCGGTGGGGGGGTGGGGGGGAGGGGGGGGGTGGCCGGGGGTTGGCGGTTCGGCCCTGCTGCAGGAGTGGTTCGCCCCTGCTGCAGGAGTGGTTCGGCCCTGCTGCAGGAGTGGTTCGGCCCTGCTGCAGGAGTGGTTCGGCCCTGTTGCAGGAGCGGGGTGCTCGGCGCTTCCTTCGCGGCGGTGTGGCAAGAGTTTTTTTTTTTGTCTCCTGTGCTCGTCACCCTGTCTCCCTCCTGGCCGTCCCTGGACCGGTTTCTTCGCGGAGTCATCTCTGCTCCAACAGGATCACGTCTGCCACTCCAGAAGTGTTTGGACTGTTTACGTTCGGACTGTTATCAACATCCTGAATCACAGGGTCAGATTGAAACTCTGACTTTGTCAGGGTTTTCTTCTAAAATTATTGTTTATTTGTTTATTTGTTTGGTTAGTTGGGTGGTTTTGTTTCCTATCATATTTGTATTGTTAATACCTCCTAGTAAAGAACTGTTATTCCTATTCCCAACATTTTTGCCTGAGAGCCCTTGATTGCAAAATTATAATTCGTCGGGGTGCGAGGGGTTGGTATTCTCCATCCTAGGGGAACCTCAGTTTCCCTGGCAGATACCTGTCTTTCCAAACCAAGACAACCATAAGTTTAAAATATATAACACAAACTCTTACCTGTTTTAAAAGAAAGGATGCTAATGCCTTTACAGAGGACTATACTGCTTGGGAGCAATTGGCCATATTTACTTCTACTCACAATACTGTAAAGGCAGTTGGAAGTAGTAGTTGATAGTTTAGAGAAAAGAAACCATTTGTGGGGACTGGGAGGAAAATGAACCAATGTAGATGGCAGATCAGGTAAAATGGAGGAAGAGGAGAAATGGAGGGCAATTGTGGACAAAATACAGTCAAAAATTATTTTCAAAAAATCTAATGCTTATGCATAAATACTTATTCTGCTGAGTGCTGATTCTGCCAACAAACATAATTCCTTACAGGGAGTGTGGGTGCTGCAGGATAAATGTAGAGCCCACCAGGACCTCCATTTACAGTCAGCATAGTCTGTCTATGAGGGAACCAGAGGGTTCAACTGGTAGGTTGCATCAGGGTTGTGGACTAACGTGGAGGTGGACAGACATGGAAGCACACTGTCCTGGATTTTGGGCTCCACTCCCTCTCTCCACCAGCATCACAACACAAAATCTTTCCACAAGCCACCTGAGACCTATTTTGAAACCAGGTGGATACTTTACATCTGCCATTCCTATTGAAAAACTGTTTAAGGACTTGCTACTCTGAGGGCAAGATAACTCCACTTTTAACCTTAATGCAATTACACGTGATTTATACGTGCTCCTTCTCCCCCTTTCATGTAGCACTGTATTTACTTAGGGTAATCAATCTCCTCTCATCCTTCATTAGATTAGCCAAGTCAATACTTATAGATTTCCATTCCCCATATTATTCAGGTAGCTTCCACTTGGTCAAGGTTTTTTAATCTTACCCAGCTGTGCAGAGCACTGCACACAATATTCTGGATGAGGCCTCAGCTGAGTCTCACACAACCAAATAAATTTTTTCCTCTCTGTTGACAATATCTTGAAACTGCCCCTGCTCTCACCCTTTTTTCTGCTCCCTCATGCTTGTGCTACATAATCATCTTGTGATTGAGCAGGCCTGTTTCTCCCTCATCATGCTGGTTTGAACTCGGCTGATGGCAATCCTGTTGACAGCTGAGGGTTTTGCTCTGAATCTAAATGTGTCTAGCCTTACATACTACCCTGGGCTGAGTATTCATCTTCATCCTATTTCTTCTCTTGTCCTTAAGGTTGTCCAATTCTCAGAGTATAACACTCCAGTCCTGCATTTCATTGATGGCCCTTCCTTCGGCTGTGTCATCACTTCAGTCTATTTGCTCCTTCTTCATTTTGTACCAGGTTTATTTGTGAAAATACTAAGCAGCATTGGTTTAGAAACCTGTCTTTAAAAAAAAACACTATTAACAGTATCCTTCTAGCTTGAATGCTTCCCTTAATAAACTGTGTCATCTCCCCAACAGAACAGTTATTTTAGCTGTGTACAGTTCTTACAAATATCCACATCTTCCCCACCTAAATACTTAATTTCATCTTCTGTAATCTGTCAAATGCTCTACTATGCAATAAGCTCTAAGCAATACTCTCTGAATTTCCTCTGCCTAAAATGCAGGCATATTACTGGAAAAAAGAAGAACATAAAGATATGTTATTATGCTGTGTTTGTCCTTTAATGTATTTAATTAATTTAATGTAACTGTTTTCCTTTATGTGTATATTCTATATTATTCTTCCCTTCAAAATGAGTACAAAGCATACAAAACATACAAATGCACTTAGTTAGGTCTGCAACTTTTTAGATTGCTTTTTCCTTTTTGGTCAATGCCTAAAATATTGGCAATACTTTTGCTGTTCTCTGTTCATAGAAGCCCACTATGGCTTCATTCCACAGTAGAAGATCCTTGTGCTGGACATCCATTTTTCACATGCCAGTGCCTTCTAAGGTGAAAAGTCCTTATGATCTGGAATGAACTGAGACCACAGAATTTGGTTTTCATGGCTTAGCTGTGGACTTTTCCATTCCCTCCTTTCCATTTCCATCTCCTCTATCATTCATTCTCTTTCCTCCAAATTCAATTTCAAAGAAAAATAAGAAAAATACTTAACATCTTTAATTCTATCCCCATCCTCATTGCACCTCAGTGCAACCATGTTTTTTCCTTGTTATTTTTATTTGCATGGTTGAAAAATCTTTCACAATTTGCTTAAATTTCCTGTCTCAGCTTGACTTTTGGCAGTTATCATTTTACTGCTGCCCTTTCTGACCTCTCAAATGCAGCTTTAGCACTAGTTCTGACATATGTTCTCACTATGCAGTCACATATGGGTGATTTCTCTCTTCATCTAAATTCCTTACTTAATAAACACTAAAACTGATTGAATTCTAAAACTGCAGAGAAGTCATGAATATTTTCATAAATAAACCCACCACATTCAGATCATTACTATTTATGAAATTGTGATATTTGATACTGAGAAACATATGCTGATCAATAAATAAGAATGTTAGTCTTTCTTAAAAGATCAAGAAATACAAATATTTTGAATTAAAATTATATAAACCTTTTTCTTCCCTGAAAATTAAAACTCTATTTGCCAAAGTACAGTTAAAATACCTTAAAGTAAAAAAAAATAAAAAAATCCACAGCTGTATCTAATAAAGATTTTCAATCATGCATTGCACAGTCAGTTTAAAAAAGCAAAGCTTCCAAATTTGAAGACAGGAAATGGAGCGTATCTGAACTACTTACAAAATAGATAGTTGAATTAAACCCTCTAAATGATAAAATGGGCAAGGAAAGAGCATAAATAAAATAAAAAAATGTATTAGTGTGCATGCTGAGTAGATTAGGCTAAGGATTAATACAGTAACCTATGACATCTTCCATTATGTTTTCTTCAGAAAGTGGTACCGTGTCTGGTCTTTGAAGACCTACTTTTTCTCATTGTCACCATCTATGCTTCAAAAATATTCAGGGGAATGAACCCTGACCAACCTTATCCTTTTTTTTCCTCTGCGTGGCAACTGTACCTTCAGGTTTCTTTCCAATAAGTCAGTGGCAGCCATTCCTGCCCCAGGCAGGTGTGCAGTTGCTGATGGATTAGAATCAAGGCTACAAATCACATAATCTCTGCCTCAGACCTGCACCTTGACTTTTCACTGAGCAACATGATTCAACAGTTAGATGGGAGCTGGAAAATAGATGCTGGCAAGAGGCTGTGCTTATCATGAAACATGGCAAGAGTGAGTGGTGCAACAACAGTTTAGGGGATTAATTTGAAACAGAAGCTGCTCCCTTCAATGAGGGAATGATTTAGCATTAAACAAACAGTTGCCTTAGTAACTAACATATTGCCCTATCCTTCCTTTCACTTTGAACATAACCATCTCTGAACACAGTTTTTCATCACCTTTTTTGTTTGCTTAACTGGTCTTCTTCAAGTTTCAGACAGCCAAATAGCTTGCAGTGAGATGGAAATCTATTTCCTTTTTATGAACTGCCCTAAAATGCAAAACATATTCCAGAATCTTCTCCTCAGTTTACCAGGCTTTGAACACTAAAGAAAGATATTTTATATCTAAGCAGAAAAGTCTATTTCTGATAGAAACAGGAACACTGGATGCCATGTATTAATCAGGCCTACATGTCTCCAGCAGCCTTTCTGAATATCCCTTCTTGACACATCCGCCATCCAGGATGAATAAACTGTGTAGTGTTTCTCTTGATGTTTACCTGTTCCTATGTAGAAGGCCAAACATACTCCAAATGAGAATGGAACAACTTTAAAAAGAAGGAAGAATGGACTCATTGTACACATTTAAAGTGTGTATCATCTATCTAACTTCTGTAGCAGCTTGACAAACAGTTGAGGAAAATAAAGGGATTATGCTCCTGCCTCTTAAATCTTGACGTAAGTTTTAGATGGAGCTAGAACAATAATGATTACTCAGAATGAGAAAGGATTCCTGTATATCCAGTTTAGATATAAACAGAGAGAATAAACTTGCAAATATCTCCAGAGTTAGTCCAGCCTCTTCTGGAGACTTCACAATAAAGCAAAAAGCTATAAAGTAACAATTACATAAACAATGTATGTATTTACTTAAAAGTTCCAGGGGAAAATAATTAGGATACCCCTGCTTTTCCAAAACTGCTCCATCTTCTGATGGATAGAATTTAGGAGTAGTTTATATGTTTTCTCAGGTCTTGGAAAAACAAAAAATGTAAGTATCATTGTTCTGAGCACCCAGAAATCCCAACACAGATTTTTGCCTTGACTTTCATGAGGCAAGCTAAGAGCAGCTGAGTATTGAGCTTCTCTCCGCATGGGAGGCTGTCACTACTGATGATCATGGGACTCCAGATTCAGATTCAGCCACACTAGAAATCCAGAATAGGCAAAACACTTCTGGTATCCAGCATGTGGTCCTTGTTCCCATCTCCCATGGCAATGTGTCTATCATTTTCTGAATGAGGTTTAAGCCTGAATTTGTCTGGAATTATGCACTGAGGAATCCCATGAGATCTGTCTATTCTGTCCCAATTACAAACTTGCGAAATTTTGAATTTATACAGAAAGCAGGTGCATTTGTTCTGTGATCTATTAGGCTTTTCTGCAGCCTTGGCACATGGCTGCACCATCCCTAATATAAGGAGATACAATGCGAAATCTCAAGGCAAACCCTTCTATTTTCATAATTTTAACTGCTCTTACTATAGTCAGTGAAATATGCCCAGTGACGTGGAGCAAAGAGATACAAAGCTGAAAGAGAAAACCTCAAAATTTGAGAAAAGAAATTCTCCCCATGCCTACATACAGGGGATGGTTGATGCCTTGGGTTGGAGGAGAAGGAAGGCAGGGCCAGGTGTCTGAGCCAGAAGTAGGGCACTGAAGTTACAGTCCAATGATCTTTTCCATGTGGAAAATGCAGTGCTGTTAAACTGATGTTCTATGGACAGAAATTGATTCATTAGATTTTTCTGATGTTTCAGTAAGACTATACTCATCAATCTTTAAAACCATTTATAACCCCAGAGATATACAGTCAAATTTATCATGTTCTGGCATAGAAGACACCCGTGTACAAGCTGCAACCTTTAAGAAGAGAAATTGCCATTAAGAAATTGCTCCATCTAAAACTGCCAATATTTTTACTATAACCAGTGGTGATGGAAAAGCAGATCAAGCATATCTGTGTCAGATACTGTAGAAGGAGCACAAAAGATTAAAAATTAGCCTGCATCTGATTTTCTTACCTTTTTTTCCCCAATGTGTCTCAATGTGTTTGATGTTCTTTAATGTTAGACCCTTATATGAAAAAAAAGAAGACAAACAGGAAATAAATCACACTGACATGAAGCTAAAATGACACTGAACACTACACACTCACCCTGGAGAGGTTAAGACTCAATTATTTAAGCAGAAAGCTTGTATAAAGACTCCACTACTGAAAAATGCCTTTTTACTTCTTACATGAATTGAGATTAATTATAATGCCCAGCTGACAGAATATTAGAATGAGTTGAAAAAAAAAGATCAGATTAATTTCTTATGTGTTGAAGCTATTAGCTTAAAATAGTCTGTAATTGATTTTAGCCTGATGGTGAAAGCAGGGCTGCCATTTTTTAAAATGGATTGTGTAAATTTGGCCAGACAGTGTTGAGACCAGACTCTGAGAGGGTCAATCAAGGTAAGTTTCTCTGCTAGACAGTTACTCAGCCATTTTGGACAGCTTCATGCATGGAATTCCATCCCTCAATTATCTAAGATCCATTAGTGTTAAAACTGTGATTATGAGAAACAGAATCAGAAGGGTTGCAGCCTGACATAAAACCAGTACTGAAAAAGAAGACTGCTCCAGTACTTGGAGCAGTAAATGGGCTTGATAGTTTTCAACTAATGTGTCTTGTGAAGAAGGGTATGTAACAGTTTCACACACCATGAAAATTAATTTTTCCTGCTGGTGGGTAAAATTTTGTATTATGAACCAGTGGCATTTTACCCATCTGTTTGTACTTAATGAGAACGTGACATCTTGGATTTCATGAGAGCTCACCAAAATTAAGGGAGTATAGCTTTAGCTAAACCCACAGGATCAGGATTTATTAACATGAAGAGGTTGTGAGTGGATTTTTTCATGAAGGATTTTGATATTTTGCTACATCTTTACTTCCAGGAGGGGACTGAAGATCGAGTGTTTCACAATTCTCAAAGGAAAATGCTCAATGACTGAAATATTCAGAGTCAATTCATTTCTATATTATTATACTGTAGTATGATCTAGGAATAAAATACAAATTCCAGAATAATTTCTGAGGAAAATCTAAACAGAGTCCTTATTATGAGAACACTGCATTACAGTGACGTGCACCCGGCTCAACAAATTTATTCATTTTCATTAGAAGTTGCATTTTTGATAGAATTGTGTCCCAGTGGGGCTTCTGAGCCAACCTCTGTTATAACATATTTACAGAGAGACAACAAATTAAGACTGAATAGTTTTCAAGTGTAGAAATGCCAGTGATTTTGACAGATATGCAAGCACTGGAAGAGGTATTCAGCACAGCTGTTACTATATGATTAACAAATAACTAGAATTAACAGCTGAGCTAATATGAATGCATATTCAGATGTATTTATTTTTACACATTCATAGGATGCATTTGTGCAAGAGACAGAGCAACAGCAAGTTAAATGTTATTGATATAAACAGACTATAAGTGAAGTAAGAGACACTGCCAAGTAACACTCCCCATCATGAGGAGGAGGAGGTTAAGAAGAAACAACTTTTATCCCCTGTCACTCATAATGATTAAAGCTCTTTTCTCTAAAGCAGGCAATGCTGGCTGCCCTCACAAAGACTCCTGGAATGAGAACAGCTGCTGTGAATAAGACAGGGTAAGATCTTCAGACCCTCAGGGAGGCGTGTGCTAGGAAGCAGCAGCAGTAACAGGGTCTATAATATAAATGAAAAAGCTCTGGTAGAGTGGAGTTCTGCCAACAGGCAGGAGCAAGAAAAAGATTACTGGCAGTGGGGTGGGACAGGAACCCAGGCTATCAATAGAAGTGGGAATGAGATATTAGAAGCCTGGAGAATTGGCTGGAGTTTCTCCAGATTTAACCCAGCATGCTTCACTGTCCCTGCACCTTCAGTAGGTGCTGGGGCAGTAAACATGCCAGCTGGAAAGGCAGAAAGGATTGGAGTCAAACACAGATATTGACTTAAAGGAGGTTTTATAGCCATTTTCTTGGATAGCTGCTGTTCAGCTACCTTCCTCTGTCATTTGAGAAAGCCTGCAGAGTCAGTCCCTGAGACAGCGAACTGTGCTTCTCCTTTGGTCCGTGTTGAAAAAAACCCAACCTGCACCATCCTCTGCCTGCAATGTTTTGAAGACCAATAGTTGTACACTTCCACAGCTCTTTAAAAGGATGAGTCTTTCTGGTGTGCTGTTACTGGTTCTTTTAATTCATCAAATATAAGTACAGCTCTCAGGGAACTCCTGTAAAGCTTGCATACAAAATAATGTGAAGTGTAACCTACTAATATTACCACCACAACTTTCTTATTCATGCTATTTCTGCTTTGAACAGTCTAAGGAGGTGATAAAGAAAAGTAAGGCTTCACAAGACTCATCATTTAACCAATGCTCCATCTCTTTATTTCATCTTTTCTCTTTCTAATTTAAAAATGAAGCTCAGGTGTTCTCTCTAAACACAACAAAAGGAGGTTAGAATTCCTAATTATCAGTAGTGAAACACAATCTAAAATAAGACTTGTAACTCTGATATGCACTGCAAGATGAATGCAGGTAATTGAACAATAAAATGGAAAGAGGGATAAAGAAGTCTAAGGAGAAAAAACTCCAAAAACAGAAGTGCCAGCATAACTTTATATTCAGTTACAAGTCAGGAACATGTAAGAAGCAATTATTTTCACTACACTCAAAATCCTCATGTTGAAGATTACTTCAGTACAGGCTACAGAGTATTTAATAAAGAAAGGCTTGAAAGCCCACAGGGTATAAAAGCTTTTGTATGATTTGAGGAGACATGACAAACATGCTCATCAGGATTATTTTCACAAAAAACTAATTTCTTAAGCATATATGATGTGCCAAGTAAAAGCCTTTAATATCTTCCACATTTCTTAGAAAATCTGGCTGATGTTCATGTCCTCTGTATATTCATTAATCCAGTGCTTTAGGACAGGAGGCAAAGGATATTGTAGTCATCTTCAAAGCTACAAGTCTGAGTAGTTTTAATGGATAGTAGAGCTAGAGCTCAGACCTGCTCAAACATGATAAGCAGAACAACCAAAATACTGAACATAGCAAACAATTGTGCCTCTGTTGACTGAAGACTATTGACTGTTTTTATCATTTTATAAATTAAGCTTCTTAAACACATAAATCTGGACAAAAATAAATTTTACTACCAGCAACTATAGATACCACGCCACGTATACCAACATTTAAACACAAGTCCTTTGATGCTCAGGAAGGGTCTTTCTACAGCTTGAATTAAGCTTCAGACTAACTGCACCCCACTTACACAACCGTGAGAGAGCAAAATGAAAGCCACTATGCCAGATACAACAGTGCTGCCCTGCAGAGGGGCAGTCATGAATTCTATCTCCTGCTGTCAAACACAAGGCAAAAGCTGAGCCAAGATGGGCCAGGCTGAAGCACACCAGAAGAAACGTGGTGCCATTCAGTACAACTGAACTTCCCTGTGCCATCAGCTGGCTCCTCAGACATGGGTTCCTATTGGAATAAGTTAGCCATGACCCCATTATCTTGATACAGGACAAGCCCATTCTTTATTTTTGTAACTCATTTTACAGTTTTTACAGACCTCGTGTGCATCTTTCATTGATTAATAGCTTTCTTGCCAGTTACTCTATTGGGTAGTAAAAGGTATTCTACTTGTCCACCAAATCCCTCTATTCTTGGATTGTTTACGTATTGTCTTTACCAATTCTCATGGGACAAATCCCTTGTTATTACAGGTGCATTTGTTTTTCAGCCCAGGAATAGGTTGTTGTGCTAATGAGTTTTCATACCAAGATTGTTTTTGCATGGTACTTGCAAATTACTTAGAAGTGACAGGCCAACTTTGGCAATTTAGCAGAGCAGGCCTGATTTTATGAGGCCTTTCTTTTATAATTCTTTTACCTGTCACAAGAAGTTCCTACTGTTTTCTTGAGAGACTGGGCTTTCTCTGCTCAGGTGGCCAGAGAAATTGCTCCAGCCCTTCATGGGCCTGGAAAGAATTAAGGAGGCTTATAAATAACAAGTATTTAGAGGTATAACAGCTTGCCTAACACAACCCTCTCTGCTGTCATATGAGACCAAACACACCTATGGCAGTCCTGAAAGTTATTCCAACAGGAGAACCCATACTGGCCATTGAATTCAGACATTCAGTGTGAGGACAAACACCCTCCCCCTTGGCCGCATTCCTTTCAGAAGAATTACTCTGGCAGCTTTTCCTGATGCAGAGCAAAATTAGTTGGCAGCTGGCTTGTGTGGATGAGCACTACTGAGGAACTGATTGTTATGATGTTTTTTTCCTAACATTCAGCATATCCACGATAGATATTTTACAAAAAGATGAGGATGCTTTTTATTGTGTTTCCATCCTTGCCTTTGCTACCATGAGGGTTGGAAACTGCTTGCACTTTCTAACAGCAAGCAGAATGAAATTTAGTATATTTGCAAGGATACCTGCTCACACAATCCCCTCTTCTGTATTTTGCCTTTCACAAGTAGTATATTACTTCAGTACAAGACAAGACAAAACCAAATCAGACATCAAACTATATGCAAGCAGTATGTTAAACTGAAGCAAAGAACATTGCTGCTGTTTCAATAAGAAATTAGTGAAGGCCCTCAGTTATTTTTGTGAAAACTAGGCACCATAAAAACAAACACCAGAGTTGTTTTCCTTCTTTAAAACAAATGAAATGTACTACTTTTTTTTCTGACTATCCCACCACCTTCTTGGGCAGGAAAAGGTATCCTGTCCCACAGAAATTAGGCAGTGTTTCATATTGACAGGGACAAAGTCTACACTGAATGTGAACTAGCTTGTGTATGTAACCACTTCTGGTGGTCTAGTGGTCTGCTTATACAGCTTTGGATGACAAACTTGCTACACAGCCCTATTCAGGTGCTACTCTCTCCTGTGCAAGCTAAAAGCCAGTCAGTGCTGAGATAGAAACAGTCCTGTGGGTTTTGAACTGAAACTTATACAGCAGAGAGCAAAAAAACGAGTCCTTATACTGAGGCAGCCACTCCTTGCTTGGTCGGGTAAAAAAATGAGGTGTGGTTTAACAACCTGTGTGTCCCTTTCCTGCCAGGAGCAGGAAACATGGTTAGTGCAAAAGGAAAAAATGGAAAACGACAGGTTCTGGAAAATCCTCCATCTGCCTTTTCAAATGGTTCCAGCTTCTCATTCATATTAAACATAATTCTGAGCTCTGTTTCAACAGCATTGTTTGAACAAATTGCCTTAGGGAGTAGACATCACTTTCCCAACCTCTGTTTGATGTCCTGCAGAGAAAATAGTGCAATGCTACTGACAGTTCAGAAGAAGCAATGCCATAAAGGAAATAATGCACACTTTTAATCTCCCAAACAACCTATTTTTCTGCAGCTATTTAAGATTTTAATACAAACTGCAGAAAATGCCCTGTATGTGTGGCTTGCTTTCCTGTGATCTCACCAGGTCCCTCTCATTATAATCACGGAAAAAGCAGTTTAACTACATTCAGTGAATTTCAGCTTCTTGGCCCCCACAGAGGAATCTATATTAATATGCAGCAGCAAAATGGAAAAGCACAGAATTCTATTTATCCACTGGTGTCTGGCTGGAAAAAGGAACTAAGTTTGTTAATGAACTCCTGAGCCTGGTTCTCTATAGGGTGCACACTACATGCCGGCCTCAATATAGGGCTAAAACAGTCTGAAATGGAAAATTCAGTCCATTTGCCCTCTGTACTGCAACCAGTGAAGACTAACAATATAATTGAATGAAAAATGCAGTGCTGATGCAGTCACAGGTGGAAAACTGCACCCTGTGATGAGCACAGACTGGTGGGTACTCAGGAGAAAGGGAAAAGAGTGTTAAAGAGATGGCACATTTTTCCTAGAAAGACTGGAAAAGCTAAATGGCACTTGGTTAGGCTAGCATGGAGCAAAGATAAGTTTATTGAAAGCCCTCACTTGACCTCTTCACTGTAAAAGGCCTTTGCTGGAAGGGTGTCTCAGGGCAGCAATACTCCAGAGGTAGTTCCAGTCAGAGCATGTGTGGATCTTATTTCACAGAGATACCAACAGATTTACCAGCAACAGTGTAAACTGATTTCTTCAGTAGTACTACGAGAGAGAAAACATACTTAAAGAAAATGCTGAGGGTCTGAAACTTAATGACATCCTTAAATTATCCAGGTCCAATTGATGAAATCTGCAGGAGCTCACTCAAACATCTGAGACGTTGTTCACCAGTGGGACTGAAACACAGAAAAAATAAAATTCACTTTCCTGGATCTTCCAATGCCCAAATACAAATAGTATTTAAGTTACTTGAAAATTTCCATGTTTTTGAAGAGGCTGCTATTTGCTGTTTTGCACAGAAGAGAAGAAGGCAGATGTCATTCAGTACAAGTAGTGTAGCCAAATATTAGAGTATTTAAGGAAAAGAGGGGAACAATCTACAAGTAACTGAGAGAAGTTCAACTCCCTTATGATAACAAATACAAAGCAAAAGAGATCAATTCTACATAAGGGAAGTAGAGAGGCTAGTTTATGAGAGTAATTAGGTCTGAAAACAAATGCAATACACCTGAACTCCAAACAAGGACCAGCCCTACCCAAGATACCTTCAGATAGGGTTTCACAGGCTGCTGACCTATGAAGGGAGCAAAGAGGTGCCAAGCTTATACTCCAGCAGTCTCTAGAAGGCCCAGCCTGGCTTTGAACACATCATTAAAAAAAAACTCAAACCAAAACCATGAGTTCAGCTATTCTGGACATCCATCTGAGCATCACCCTGTTTCTGAGGTATAGTAAAGCAACAGGGTTGGCCAATACCAGAATTTAATAATAGCCTTTTCTTTTTAGCATCTAGTCACAAGCACAAATGTCTAAAGCAATTCAGGAATAAACTTTCTCTCAAGAAGGCAGTATTTATCCCTTTAATACCATCATTAAAAACAAAGTATGTAGCACACAGAGCACAAAGTACGCAAAAAGAGTCTCCAAAATAGAAAAAAAAATAATTTGGGGGGAGGGCTTTACCCTGGGTTTTACACAATCCCTATCTGTCAGGCCACATGATCTGATGGTGGTGATATGTCTGCTACATAAATAAGTATATATACCATTCTGTAAGGGCCAGCTGTCATTGTGGGGCAGGTACCTTGGGACAGCAGGATGCATAACAGGATTTGAGGCAGGGGCAGTGGCATTGTAGAGGCAGAGGCAAGATATTGGCTACAACCCTCTCTTCAAAATCCGACACAAAAAATGACTTTTCAAAGGTTACATGGTGACAAGACAGCACTTGTGTTTAAGGACTGTCTCTCTGATCACCTTTGGATTTATTGCCCCCTCCTTCTATATCTACCTTTACACATTTCCAAGTTCTCTCACCTGATAGTTTTGCCAAGTGCAATAAATGAGGCATCCTTGCATGTCTTTTTTTGTGTGCCACTCAGCTCTGACTAGTAGCTGTTGTTTCCCCTCCTTTTCCCCAACTTCACATCCTTCTTTCTCAATTATGGTGCCTTTATTCACAATGTCCTATTTGTAAGTTTTCATCCTTAACGTCTCATCAGACGACAAAGAAATTTCTCACTTGATTTTCTTTTTTGACAATTCTTTCCCATCTTTCACTACAAGATCTTCATCTTTATTGCTGTTTCAATTCCTGTTTGCTTGTGGACAGATTCCTGTCTTGAGTCAGTTAATAT
The DNA here is from genome assembly GCA_027886175.1 of Phylloscopus collybita. NCBI lineage: Eukaryota > Metazoa > Chordata > Aves > Passeriformes > Phylloscopidae > Phylloscopus > Phylloscopus collybita. The sequence continues at coordinate 21,240,039 of JAJNNQ010000024.1, forward strand.
TGGCTGACATCTGCAGAGCAGATAATCTTTATTTTTGAAGCATGTATATATTATGCATAACACATTCCACATAATTATACAGAGTGCTCTCATTTCTGGAAATGACTGCTCTTCGTGTTCTGTATGGAAGTAATAAGATACATTTCAACAGGTTTAACTGACTGCAGAAACAGCACTGTATACAATGCACTGAATAAACTTAAAAGAAATGTTTCTCAAGTGATTTCTCATTTAAGTTACTGGGAAACAAGATATGCAGACAAAAGAGGCTTGTTTCAGCACAGTGCCCACTGATTTTGCTCCATTAAGAATGGAGGATTTTGCACTGCCTAGATTTCTTATCTCCTTTTTCCTATATTTGTTAACCTGCCCCCTCCAGTTGCCTATCAGCACCAGTTTTGACCTCAGTCACCTATATATCTCAGTATTATATAACTTTTCCCCTGTTCCCACTATAAAGGGAACAACCTCTGTAACGTGATCCATAAGAATATTCCCTAGTTTTTCTCCCGTAAAAAAGTCTCCAGGAAGAATCATCTCAGGAATTAGTCAGCTGGTTAGCAATTGCTTTGCTTTGAAGTTTAAAAAAAACAAACATCAGAATTAACACGAGCTGTGACTTATGTCCTCCACATGCAGCCTGCCTGCCAGAAGAAGGCTCGAAGGCTCAGCAGAAAGGTGTGGAGGCATCCTTGTCTTGTGGGCTCAGGCTGGGCACAGGCACCGCAGCAGCCACGCAGCTGCAGGCACGCTCTTGCCATGCTGACAGTCCCCAGGCCTTCTCATTTGCTGGAGCAGCTCACAGCTCCCAGCCTCTGGCTGGTTGCATGCCTGGCTCTCAGCTTGGATGCCCTCTGCTAACAGTCTTGCCTTTCTTTCTCTTCCAGAGGAAAGTACTGGAATGCCTCAATTTCTCAACAGTAATGTTACTGTCCAGAGGGGACAATGCTGACAATCTGAAATTCTGACAGCTCCATTCCCTCTTGCTGTTAAAATGATTTTGATCTTGCATCTATTTGGGGCTCTAACTGACAGTGCACTTGTATCACAATAATCCTGCCAGACATTTTGCAATGTCAAGCAAGCAAGAAGTCCAGAATCATTACTAAGTGAATTCCACAAAACATGGAAATCCTTCTTTTGACCAAGTGCCAGGAGCTTTCTTCTGGCTGACCCTAGCTTTGCACCAGGTAACCCAAAGATTAGCTCACAGAAGCATCCAAATGATTTTTATCATCAATCTCTAGTCTGATTTGGGGCTACAACTGCTGTAAATCCCCAATCCTAACTCAGCAGTAAGAACATATTGTCACCCATTGCTTCTGTTCTCTTGCACCCTTGACCTGTAAATACGATGATATTACCTTTTCCTGTAATGCCACTGCCATTACTGAAGGGCTCATGACTCCTCATTCTTTACACATGCAACCCAGGCATATTTACAAATAAACCAAATACAAAAGTGCTTTGTTTCAAAAGCAGTGTTTGTCCTGCAAAGGGTAGTTTTTCAAGTGAGCACACCATAGAGTACAGCCTGTGCCAGAAGCAAGACTCATAATGCCTCAGCTCAAAACACATCACTGCTGTTACAGCTTGATGCAATGCCTTATTCAGCCAAGCAATCACATGGAAAAATTTGAAAAAGGCTTTGCTGAAGACAACTCAGTTGCCATCCACACCTTAATGAAACAAATTCACCAAACTGCAGTCAAATACATCCTCAATCTTTTTACTTTCCTCAGTAATTCCACAATTTATTACCTATGACAATTCACCCTAACCTACTCTTTACTGGGACTTTGAGAGTAGACACCATAGAATGCCATATGGGGAAGAATCCACAAAGCGATGTAAACACCACATTTTGTATACATTTTTACTTGAGCAAGACTTGGAATCTCATCTCTCCATCAGTTTCTTTAGATCTGACCAACTTAAAAATAAAGGAAATCCATAGCAGAGAACCCTCACACAGCATTCTGCAGAGGAGGCAGGAAAGTGTCAAAAGAAAGACCAACACATTTCCCTAGAACACCATTTAGGGAATGACATATTGATATATTTGGATAGCAACTAATATCACACTTCATATAACTTCATCCTTACTATTCTCAGGAAATAGATTTTCTGCAGTATTTGTACTGGTATAAAAGAAACCATTTTTCATGTAGTACTCATGGATCTGATAAGAGAAGGAGTGTGAAGACAAAAATCTCCAAAAACTGGCTTGTACCTGAAACCACCAATAGAAACTATGAGAGTTACTGAACAAGCTTCTTGGTTAAACCAGACTTCCCTTTCAGAGTATCTTCTAAGCATTGCTTTCTTCATTCTTACTCTGCAGATACTGCAGATCCCTAAAAAGCAGTAGAAAAAAAAATCAGAAATCTTTCAGGGTTTTTTCTTTTCTTTAGAAAGGTCTCCCCCCAGCCAGCTGTGTCCTCATCCACAGAACAGCTCCTTTCCTCCTGTTTCTCTCCAGAGACCCACATGGGCTCAAGGCAAAGCACAGATCCTCCTGCTAACTCCTCCACCACCACCACAGAGAAAGCTAATCGACCTTTCCAGCCTTGTTTCTCTTTCAGCTCCACTGCCTTACCAGAATGCATTGGCCATAAGCCCATTTCCCCTTAGCCACAGCTTTATCTAGTGAACCTGCTCTATTTGGATGCTTCAGGCATCCATTTACTGCAAGGCATTGGGACATCCCTTCAGTCCAGACTCCAAATGCTGCATGCTACCTGCAAGTTAGTAGTGGCTGAAATGTGTAATTTGTACCTCTAAACCATGAAGAGCATCGGCATGAAGTGCAGTGCTATGTTGTAGCCCTAAAAGAATATGATGTCCAGCCACAGGTTTTGGGCTAAATATCAGAGATTACGTCACTTTGATCACCTCCTTCAAAGCGCTGCATCTCTGCTAGATGCTGCCAGGGAACGTGCCCACGCAAAGCAAGAGGGACTGGAAACTCATCGCTTTTTACATGGGAATCTCCACTCATTCAGTGAGAGGAGGGTTGGTTAAGGACACTGGGAAGCACCCTAAGGAACCCTGGGTAAGTCAGTGGTCTGCACAGGTCTGGTATCCCTGCCTCTAAATGGGATAAGATACCTGCCTCACAGCTGGGACACAAATTGGAGCTGGGTTAATTCTCCTCAACTTACTAATCAAAAAGCACAAGAAAGAGCAGCTTGGTTGTGGTGTATAAATATCCTGATCTTTACACTGGGTGCTCAGAAAGAACAGGAATTTTTGTATTAAACAATTCACATATATCCAGCACCAGGGGGAAGGAATTAAATCACGTTCTGTGTTGACACAATGCTTAACACAACTGCCAAAACTTAAATGCAAATAAGTGAAATGGATGAATGAAAATCAATGCTCTAGAGAAATATACAAAACTTAAATAACAGATAGATTCAGACCAAAAGAGACCACTGAAGACCTTTCCCCAGTGACCTCCTTCCCAGAGGTGACAATTCTGTTAATTTTTTTTATAAAATGAGAAAGAAAGAAAGAAAGAAAGAAAGAAAGAAAGAAAGAAAGAAAGAAAGAAAGAAAGAAAGAGAAGAAATCAAATCTAAATAGAGCAGAACTCTTTGTTAGTCACATATATTTGGCTATTTCCTCCAATAAGAAGCATCTCAAGTTTCTGTTTAAATGGGTCAGGAATGTGTTGGCTGCACCTGTAAGTTTCAGTGACTATGAAAGCTTTAAAATCTGTTGTTAATCCTTAAAGAGAACTCATGCAAAGTTAATTTGTACTCTTGGATCATGATGTCTAAATAGTTACTTAGTTTTAAATATTTGAAGTGCAAGATTTTCAAGGACTGTTGCAACTTTGGAGGAATATTAGGCTGAATTCACTTGAAACCTTGTTGGGGACAAATAATCTGTTTTCTGATTATGAACAAAGTATTCATTATTATTTTTCCTGTCAGAAGTTTTGTGTTTTGCAGTTATCTCCGGTTAGGCACACACAAATACCCACACATGGAACAACACTGGTATTAAGGAAAGGAAGTTAACACATGTCTGACAAACCCAAATTCAATAGGTAAGTGTACAAAAAAGTAAGTAGAAAATTAAGCAATCTTTCTAAGTCTGAATAAGTGTAATTTAATGAAATTTACATGAAGCCAAGAAAACAATATTTTCCAAAAGTCAATGCAAAACCATAACAAAGCCAGTTCCAGATCAACACAACATTCTTTTTGGGCTCTATTAATAATCTGTTTTTCATATGAACACTGTCAAAGGCTGAACGAGTAAGGGCAAATACCTTTATCACTAAATCAAAGAAGAAACAAGCTTCTTGGATCCTATTATATTAAATACAGCAGAACGTGCTGAAAAGATTCTAACAGACACCCCTTATTTTTCTGAATTCTCAATTTACTTAAAGCTATAGTACAAAAAAAAACCCCAACTTTGTAGTGTTTTACACTTGTCACACATGAAGTTCTTCAGTTCATGCAATAAAAGATTTATTCTAGAAGCCCTTTGAGAAGGGCCAGATGTGTAAAACAGAGGCAGCAGACAAGAGTGTATCAGTTCTGATCATTCACATGGAATTTTTCTGTGACTTACGGTAGTTTCATAATTCAACAAAATATTTACATAATTGTTTCTCAGGGATAGGATAATATATCAGTATAGAGCTAATGCTTACTTCTAATGAGCCCATGGTAAAGAAATATCATCAAAGCTACCTCTAGACAGAAGGCATGTACAGAAATTTCAGAATTTCTTGAAATGTGATTTGCACAGACTAAAATTCAACATCTGAAAATGTTATACTATCCTAAGATGTTATGCAGTATCTTAGTGAGATGTTAAACACAGTTGCTGCTCTCATTCTGGTAAACTTGAATTTCAGAGCTAATTGAAATTTGAAACAGTTCCTTGAAATAGAAGGTGTTTGTATAAATATAAGGATGCAATTAGCAATTTAAATAGAAATGCAAGAAATTTATGTACATAATGAATCTCCTGAAGGAAAGATGATTTTCTTCTTCTTCTTTCTCTCCCCAGCTCCACAGCACTGAAATGCACAGTTCTTTTTCAAAATAAACTCTCCCTAGTTCAAGTTTTAAAGACTCTAGAGGGGTAGGAGCCTAAGCAGAAAGCTAAAAATTGTAAAGTTATTTCCCAAGCTGTTCCACCACAGCTAGCAGCATGTCAGACAGTCACCTACAGCTGCTCATTACTAGAATCATGTAGACCACTCTGCCTTGATATCATGGGCTTGAAATCAACAGACCCACTTTTACCTAGAAAACAGGTAAAAAGAACTTGCCTAGAAGCCCCTCTCTAGGGAGAATTCTTGAAGGGGTATTATGAGCTTTCCCTTAAGTGTTACACTGAATCCTTGCAGGAATACACCATCTTCTGTAAGGGATTTAAGTGACACTGCTAGCAGTCCCCAAAAGGTTTGGTTTTCCTCAAGACCTAGGGGTTAAAAAAAGCTAAGGCATGATTTCAAGTTCACAGCTTGTTATTTGTTATCTCCTGTGCCTTCTATGTATCAGCTCATTTCCACTCAAGTAGTACATCAGAACATCCCCCTGTTATTTTGACAAAATATGCAGGGCAGGTACAGGAGAGGCTGTTGCTGTCAGGACAAATTACTAAGTAATGTCACTCATCAGTGACACTGAACTTGCCTATAAGGCAATGCTGCTCCTCGCCCATGGCATTATTGTAGGTGCCTCAGGTACTGCTGGTTATGTGCCAGATCATTTTCCCTTGACATTCCTTGCCTCATCATCAGATCCTCCTTCTTTGACTAAGCCTTTCATGAATTCTGCTGCCTCAGGTTGACCCCACCTTCTTTCATTTGTGCCAGAAGTGACTGTGAGTTGCACTCAGGCAATTCCTCCTGCTTGGTGCAGAAGGTCAGCCCTTGACCTGTGGTTCTGCTTAAGAAATCAGCAGTATAGAGGTCCAGACAGCTGGCACTGCTTTTCTGCACAGTAGCTGGGCAGAAGCCATTATCTTGCTTTGCAAAAGCCTATTTGAGGGCTTTAAGCAAATGTTTCCAGTTTGCATGACCAGAGGTGGCCATAACTATGCTCCTCATTATTATGGAAAATGAGCTTTCTCTGTTGGTGGACCATGCTGTTTACTAAGGTCAGAAACACCTTGATGGCAAAACATACAAAAAAAAAGGATGTCACAAGCACTCACGAGAGAGCAGCAATAGCAATGCAGAAGCTGCTCTTTTATCCTAGGTGGTAATGTGCTATTTCGGAAGGTATTATTACCTCACAATAACTCCACTTCCATTGTGTATAATGATTAATGGTAATTGCTTTTGTACTTCAGTATTTTTCAGAGAACACTTTGGCTTCCAATGAATACATTAGTACCTCATTGCTGTAAACATCCTCCTCACAACTTGGCCTATAACACAGAATTAGATTACAAAGCAGTCAAGATGGATATTTTTACCTTGTTTTGATTTTTCTGGGAGATCAGTTTTTTGCTCAGATGTGAAGGAGAAAATTGTTCAAGAGCTTCCACTTTAATCTAGCCACGAATGGCATTCTAAGTCTTCCTAATGCATCTACAATTCCAATTCTCTGTTAGATTGGTTTAGTGTTAGGACCATGATCAAAGAATACATTTTCTTCTGCATTCCAAGGCTTTCCCAATAACCTAAAATGCCAGTTTGTGAGATGGAAAAATAAGAAAGATGCCTTTTCTGGTTTTCACAGGAACCATTTTATCCCTAGATACTACATCATCTCAGTGTCCTCAAATATCCTTTATGTGATGACCCACATTAAAAACATCTTGCTTTTAGAAACTTGAGTTGAAAGGGCTTAGGACTGTCACCCTTACTCTCTCTTTTGCTTCCTCAATTCTTCTTTATTTTTAAATACTCTCTTACCCCCACTGAAAACTCAGTGTAAGGATAGGGAATTACAGCAATAGATTGCCTAGGGAGATGTTGGGGTCTCCCTCATTAGGGTTCGTTAAAAACAAATTAGAAAGTATCTGTCAGAAATCATTTATGTACTGCTTATCCTGCCTTCAGGCAGAAGGACACACTAGATGATTTTCTTTGATGTTATGACTGTCAATAAGATTTCTGTACCTGCACCACCTAAGGATTTATGAAAAGAGCAATCTAATATTTCTTTAGGTCAAAGAATTATGTTTTTGGTCTCTAAGACATTGCAGCAGTTCCCCTTACTGTGCTACAGATAACACTAAGCAATTGTTTTGTAAGAATTAACTTTGGTAGCAACAACTGCGTAAGGTTGAAATGCTCCTCTGCTCAAAGAAAGTGTTCACAATTAATGAACTATCTTAGTCTGATTTAAGACTATCTCAGACCTTATTTAAAGTTCTGCTAAAGGGCTAAAATGGGATCATATAGGTCTCATAGTCTTCCTCTGATGACACGATTTCCTTCTGTGTTAGCAGCCCAGCAAGCCATATGCCTCCTTCAAAAGACTGCTGTGGGACTGATGGCATATAACTGGTGTGGTGATCATGTGCAAGGTAAGAATTTTATATGAGACATGCTGGAGAATAATTGCTACTCTATAATGTCAGCCTGATGCTATAGCATAGACACAATTTGTGTCAAATTAAATTCTAATCTTTCCATGGCAACCATGTTACGAGAACCAGGCATTCTTGCTGTTAAAAATATTGACCCCATGGTCCTTGATAAACAAAGCCTGTCTTAAATTCAGGAGTTTAAAGCTGAGTTTCCATCTTCAAATTCCCTCCTTGCTTCAAATCAAGACATTAACAGAGGGATGTGACTCAGTGAAGCTGTTGGCTCATTGTACAGGAAATTATTTTTTGCTTCTGCTTTACCAAGAAAAAGTCACACTGTAAAACTTGATGCAAGGAAAGTAAATAGACCTTGGTTTAGATAGCAAAATTCCTTACCTGAAATTTCCACTGAAGGCAGCAATAGACTCAGGCATTAGTGCTACACACACACATGCACTTTACAGGGGAGATCTCCAGTTTGGGCCTCTAAGAACTATGTAAAGGGTCAGACTTTTCCGCAACCTTGTGGAAAGCTTCTGTGTAACTCTCCCCACAAATGGAAAAAACGTCCCCATACACCAAAGAAACAAGACTCCAACAATGGCATTTTCAGTCATAATGCCTAAAGCTATTCAGAGACTGAGATCTTGAAATTCTCAATATTATGTGAGGCTGGTAGTAATAATTTATGCATTTAGTTGTTATTCTAATAACATTAATTTGCTGAAACAGTGACTCTCTCAGAATTAGGCACAAGTGATTTGCAATAATGATGTCTTCAAAACTTGTGTCTGGATTTTCAGTGGAGACGGAAGATTGAAATCAGAGATTTGTGCTGCTTTCTCCAACATGCACCTAAATGAGAGCCAATTTGTTCTGCACTAACCCATGTTTCCTAATCTTCAGTTTTCACATATTTCTTCTCTCTTGCCATTACTCTTCATGTGAATAAATTCAGAAGGTCTCCCTTTGATTCTATCTCAGGAGACAAAGAGAAACACACTGACATTTTTCTATGAAAGAGAATTCTTGTTGTCATGAACTCAAGGCAATTGCAGAGTTAAACTTAGGACCATATTAATGAATATTCCCCAATATTTCCAGTCATCCATGCATTTTCAGTACCTGCTTTCATTTTACTTTTTCAGATCTAAAGCTAGATAGAGTGTATGGAATTCAATGTATCATGTTTGAAAGGTTGAAGGGCAGCTGGGATTTATTCCACAACAGTTAATTGGGATCTCTGCTTTTGGACTTCACCTGCATCCTTCTGCCAACATAACTCTTTATGTCATACTGGTAAAGTCATCAGAATGTCAGGAGAGAATAATTTGCTTCTCCAAGATTAAAGCAGTGAACACATCAATTTAATCCAGAGTTTTGGGAGACAGTCTATTAATCATCAACAAGGAAAAAGAGTTATGCATTAATAAGAGTTTTCTAATTGCTAAGCAAAAGATGGGGGGAAAATGACTATTCCAGTTTGGCAGGTTTGCAAATAACTCCTGGTAAGAACAAACAAAATGTTTCTGCTGCTCTTATCATTGCTTCACTTCAATGCATCAACCTTGCACTGTCAACATGAACAATTCAGCTGAGCCTTAGAAATGTGACTCTGAATCCATACAACTACCAGGAAACCCTCTCCCTGTGTTTTATGACAGTAACTACATTGCTCGGGTGCTTTATCAGGTAAATATATGTGGTATGAGAGCCTTGAACTTTGAATCAAACAGGTACTTTGTGCTGTCTACCCTGGAACTGATGGCATCTTGCATTAGCATGGCTGGTTGGGAAATGCAAGCTGCCAGGCCTGGAGACTCACAGGAATTCCTCTGACTGTTCCTCTCTGCTGTTTTGTAGGAATAAGAAATGGCCTACAATACAGGAATACTCAGTATTGCAATGGGTTGATCTGTGTAGTAGGGGGATGATTCTCAGAATTTTGAAAGTTTCAATAACACTCTTATTTGGTTTTTTTTTTTACTCTGTACTGCCAAGGTTATACTTCCTTTCCTTATTACTCTTGCTCACAGACATCCTTCCCTACCTCAGACTCACTGCACTCTTTCACCCCACTGACAGATCTACACCAGCAGAGTAAAAACACCCTCCCTGCACAATAACATGCTGATAATCCCTGACAGATCCTTTCTCCTCTCACACACATCATAATCTTCACAACAGCCTGAGTAGCCTTTGATGAGGAACAAAAAATACAGACTGGCCTTCAATTGTTTTCTGAGCCATTGTGTATTCCAAATTATTTATTGACAGATATTTTCATACCTGAGGATCCCATATTACTTAGTCTATTCAACCATAAATTTCAGTGACTTTTTTTCCCATGAAGGGCTTCCTTGATGTGGCAGAAGACGGGACTTTTAGGATTAGAAGCCATCCTAGTGCTCATGAAAGTTACAGATCAATAGAGGTGCTGTGAAACAGCCTGGCACTGTACAAAAGCACCAGTCTGCTCTGCTGCTGCATCTCAATTATGCTGCGCGACACACCTGCTGTCCTAGCCCTGCTTTTCCCTTGAGGCAAGCCTGCTAATGTGTTAATTTATATGGTGCATAACAGGGGATTTGGAACAGAGGCCTAAGAGACTCCTTTTCACCTGGTGCCTTATTAGGGATTTGAGCCCACTTTGCTAGAGATGAAAAGCCAGTGGGCATAACGCATTTGTGTCATTTAGTTCTCAATAGGTAGTCAGTTAGTGAATAATGGCCTTGCAATGACTTTGTGCAGGTCATTTCCTTTAACAGATGTTCCTTTGTGAAGCTGCTATCCCATAACATTTTTTGTGTACTTTCTTTGTGCATTAACTATACACGTTGAGGAGTTATTTATTCCTTTGTCATTAAACAAAATCAAATTAATTACATGTTAATAATAAGAAAGGAACAATTACATATTTTGCATTTCTACAGTATTTCTGTGGATTTTACATTCTCCTGCTTTCAGAAGTAAACTGTCTGCAGAAGAGAGAGCTTTTACTGTTTTGCTAATGATAAGAGAGACAGAGAATGGTTTGGCTGTAATTCTGAAAACTCCTAAACCTGTCCACAATCACAGACTCACAGAACAGCTGAAGCTGGTGGGCACCTAAGGAGATTGTCTAGTCTAACTCTCCTGCTGAAAGAAGGGTAAGCTGGAAAATGTCATTTAGGACCATTTCCAGTAGAGTTTTGAGTATCTCCACAGACTCTCTGGATAATTTGTTCCAGTGTACAATACCAATGGAAAAGCCTTTTTCTAATGTTTAAACGAAATCTCTTGTATTTCATTTTGTGACCATTGCTTTTTTTCTTTTCACCACTGAGTACCACTGAGAGGAGTTTGTCTCTGATTTCTTTTTTCCCCTCCCAATAAGCATTTAAGCAAATTGATTAAAATAAACACAAGGTTAAATCTCAACTTTTACATGTTCTCCTCACATAGAAAATACTGCAGCCCCTAAATCATCTTAGAGGACCTTTGATGAACTCACCTCCAGTATTTCCATATCTCTCTTGTACCAGGGAACCCAGAAACAGACACAGCAGTGCAGATGGGGTCTCACCAAGGCTGGGTACGGGGGAAACCTCCTTGAACCTGCTTGTGTCACTCTTCCTAATGGAGACCACAATGCCCAAGGGAACACTGCTGGCTCACACGCACCTTGGTGCTCACCAGGCCCCCCAGGTCTTTAAGTACATCTCCAGTACATGTGATTATTACATTGACATGTGGGGTTATTACTGTCAAGGTGTAAAACTGCACATTCTTGTTTGAACTTCATGAGGTTCTTCTTTGCCCATTTCTCTATCTTGTCGGGGTTCATCTGCATGGGAGACAACTATCTCATGTACCAACCCCTCCTCCCAGTTTTGTATCATCAGCAGACTTGTGGAGCTTACACTCTGCCCCATTATCCAGGTGGTTAATGAAGCACTGGTCCCTGGGGCACAGCACTAGTGATTGGTCTCTGCCTGTACTTCATGACACTGATCACAACCCTTTGAACCTCATATTTCAACTAGTTTTAGGAGGGATGGTCAGACATCACTCCCCACTTCATACATCTGACAACTCAAATCAACTCTTTGTTCATTTTATGTTTGGAAATGGTTTCCAAAATTATTTGTTATATTATTATCTTTGTTATCTTATTTGTTATCTTATTATGACCTTTCAGGGACAGAGATGAGGCTGGATTCTCATTCTTGTAATTCACAGAGACACAAGGGATATCAGCATTCTTCAACCTTCAGGAATCTCACTAAATTGCCATGACTTTCCAAAGACTTTTCAAAGAGTCAGTGTGGTCTCATAATTACATTGGACCACATCCTTAGCACTCATGGGCATATTTTGTCAGCTTCTATGGGCTAATGTATGTCCAAGTTGTTTAAATGTTCCCTAACCTGATCCTCCTTTAGCAAGAGTAGTCTTCCTTGCTCCAGACTTCCTCAATGGTTTCAAAACTTGGGATTCCTGAAGGCAAGACAAATAAAATATTGAACACCTCAGTCTTTCATTCTTTGTCAAAAGGCCCTTTCCCATTTAACACTGGGACCATGTTTTCTCCAGTTTTTATTTCGCTGCTGATGTACTGGTAGAAGTCTTTCTTGTTGCCCTTTCTGTCCTTTATCAGATTCAATTCCAGGTCGACTTTAACATTCCTTATCCAAGTCCTGAATATTTGGACACTGTCTCTGTATTGTTCTCAAGGCCTCTTGTCCCTGCTTATACTTTATATACTCTGAAATGCTGCACATCATCACATCTTAAGGAATGGTGATAAGAACTATAGGTATTTAGACAACTTCATTGGGCAGTTTCCTCAGCCACTTGGGATGGGATTTACTCCATCCAGTTTTAATGATGAGAAAGACACAAATCCAGTCTTAAGTAATCATCCCCTGATTAAACTTCAAGTGATGAATAATCTTCTGGAGGTGACCGTCTCTCCTGACTGAGTACAGAAGCCCTGAGGATTTATATACAGTTTAGAATATGTGTCTAATTTTCAGATGACTAAAACAAAGTCCATGCCTCAAACTCAACCGTCCTTTATTGAAGAGTCAGTAAAAAAATATATATGTGAATATTTATACTTACGTGTGTGTGCACTAACATGTACAGGAGCTGAAAAACCAAACTCCAAGGTCCTTATTTCTATAAACTTCAAAAAAATAGGACTGCAACCACAGTGTGCTGCTGTACTAGAGATGGAGCCATATACAGAGTTTTTATGTTTCTTCTTAAACAGAAACACATGACATTTCATAAAACTGCAACCATCCTCTGTATATAGGAGTCATTTTTCCTTAGTAGTGGTGAAAAATACAGAATATTGAAGCCATTGAAAACAACAAGACGTTGACAAACAACTGACAGACAGGCTTGCTGTCAATGCATTATATGGACTTAGACATTTCAAGCTTCTTGGAAGTAAGGTTCTTCAGCCTTCAGCTGGCTTAACATTTGAAATTCTTGCATTATAAAAAGCTGATTGCTGTGTCTCCAGTTTTATTTGCCCTTCATTTCATTTGCAACCTACTTTCCTAGGTTAAGAAAATCTCTGATAGAAGTGCCGCTACACAGTTACAGAAAAATGTTGCAGGCAAAGCTGGTTTAACTCTGGGAACAGGCGTAAGAGTCTTCAGCAAATGCATTACTGGAAGAGGTGGAATTTTCTGGCAGCTCTATGGCTTTGAGAAGCTGTGTCAAAGTCACTTCATGAGGTCATGTGCTGAATCAGATGCAGACCTTACACAATACTATTGTATTGATCCTATACAGCATCTACACCCCTCTGCTTCACCTCTGGTACGGATAAATACTTCTTTGCTCATATCAGAAGGCCAGGAAACCACTTCTCACAGGGCTTCAGAAGTAACATTTAAATATTTTCAGATTTAATTATGTAGAAGTCAGCAAGAGACTGGGAAAAAGCCCCACCACTGGACAGTGCACAGGACTGGAAGAGCTCAGCATTTTGAGTCCAATCTTATACTGGTAAAGGTTTGCTTAACTGCTCCCCAAGGGACAAGACATTTTTTATTGTTAAAAGAAATTTTCACGTTTCTTTCTTTGATATAAAATTTGAATAACATGTAGTTGAAACAAAATTTTTATCAGTAGTGATTATGTTATAATGAAACCACAGTGAATAAAACATTTAAGTTATTCTGAATTCAAATGTGTCTGTCAGGATGTGAGGGGTATGATACTTTCAAAATCCCAGGGCTTAGCATGAGTACAAGCGATCTGCAGAGAAAATTAAGTATTTTCATTAGCTATTGATTTTTTTCTCTAAGGGCCATTAATGCTGTACATTTGGACAGTGCAGGATGGTGCCCATAATTTAAACAACCCACGAACTTTCCTGAATAATCTCACTTTATCCAATTTGCTCTCTCTTGGTTTGAACCCCGGATATAACAACAGGCTTCAAAGCCCGCTGTTAAGAGCTAACATAAAGCCTTGAAGCTTGAGATTGTCTCTTCCAGATATTTCAAACGTGTGAGCTTGACAAAGATCTTGACGGAGCTGGGATTTTGCATTTGCCACATTCTCCTGTCTGGGAAGGCAGATAACACAGAAGTAGGGCTCGAGCACCAGGCAGCGGCACAGCCGATTTCAGAGGAAATTGTAATAAATGATGGCTTTAGCTTATCACTCCCCACAGGCTGCTGCTCTCAGCTGCTGCTGTTTGGGTCTCAAGGTCTGTGAAAGCGTGGCACTGCCGTGGTGACAGCCCCTTCACCGTGGTGCGAGTGTTCAGCAGCACAACCTCACACGCGCCGCGGTGGTGTCTGGTGGTGCATCTCCTGAGCTGAGCTCAGGAACCCAGAGCAGGAGCTGCAGCCCAGTGCTGCTCTCAGTGCCCCATCAGGCAGGCCTGGGCACTGGCAGCTGCCCCGGGGCAGAGCTGTGAGCTCAGCTCAGTGAGCCAGCCTTGCCACCCTCATTTCAGGCTGTGGGGAGCAGTGGCCAGTAGGGAACACTGGGATCCAGCTTAGGTTCCGAAGTAAAGTGACCATCCTCCCCAGCCTTCTGTGCAATGAGAGGAGAGAGGCAGGCTCCTAGGGGAGAGCTGAGGCAGGAGCATAACTAAGTGCCCAAGGAGGAGCCTTTCTTTCCTCACTCACATCCCAGTGCTAACACAGACTGGATTGCTGACGTGGCACCTTGGCTTGGTGAGCACAGTTAAACTCACACCCCATTCAAGACCTTGGGCAGGTCTGCAGAGCAATTCATTCACCCACTCAAGTTTCAGAAAAGCACTTGGAAACTTCTGTTTTCCTATACTCTAGCAAGACAAGAAAGAAGAGTTGAATTTTCAGGGATTTTGTACAAAAGCACACAGGACTAAGGCACTGAAAGCTGGATGTAGATAAAATGCCAAGCAGGCATGTAACCCTGAGAGCTATTTTTCCCCATCTCTAATTGAGTGTCAGTGCTCAAATCCACACCTGTGTTTTACAGACAGTTTCATGCAATTACCCTTTTTACATAGGAGCACAGAGTGAAAAGGTGGAGCACTTCAGTACCCCTGCATTTCTGTACACTGCATATCTCCAGCTGGCTTTCAAACTGGAAGTAATTTTGGATCTGATCTGGGGGTTTTGCTGCTCCCAAGGGACATTTTTGGAGGCAGCAGGGCTGGAGCTACAATTGGGCATTTCATGCCCGTAGCTTGGCCTCTGAAAATTAAAGACTGCAAAGCTGAGTTCCTCCCATCTCCTTTTATAAACTCTCTCTATTCAATTCCCACTCAGTGAGCTCACCACTTTCTGAAAACTAAGATGTGATAAATATCCTGTAGCACAAAAGTTGAATTTTGAAATATCAGGCTGTCCAGATACTTGGAAGCAAATCCTATATATACTATTGATTAAAATACATTAATTCTAATATTAGGTAACACCTTTTAGTGATCCCATTGCTAGGCCTATGCTTATATCAATTCAGGGATGCCATTTAATAGGTCAGACAGATAATGTGTAGTGATATATGCTCCCTGGAATACAACATTAAAAACTACCTAGGCACACAGGTTTATACACAAAAAGGGAAGGACAGCCAAGATGACAGCTGAAAGCAGTAAGATGAAACTGTCACTCATGTATATGCTACCTACTATTTTACACTGTCCTGCTCCCTGCTTGTTGTTTCTCCCTTTTTCATTTCAGACTGTGAAAATTATGGCTCCTTACACTAGATCTCTAATGAATTAAACTGGGATTCATGTTATAAGAAATACCCAATACACATTGTTGCTGAAGATCACCTCCACAGTCCTGGCACTCCCTTAATACATTGCCCATAGTGTAACTTAAATCTGCTCTAAATTAAGATAAATGGGGGAGTTTGGGAAAAAAGTAATTCCCTACAGTAAACAAAACCAAAACATTGCTGCTGGCCAAACCACCCACATACCCTTTCTTCAAAGAAATTGTTTGCCCTGATGTCTTCTCCGAGAGACCAAGAAACAATTTACTAGAATTTCCTAACTGTGTTTTTTTTGGGAGCACCATGGTGTCTTATGTTGTACATAAGCACCTTTGCACTAGGATATAATTCATCCCATGCATTCTCCCCACTTCTCCCATGCCCTCCATGCTGCAGGGCAATCATCGTGCTGGGACACAGCTTTGGCAGGTGGCATTGCACCTCTGAGCTCTGCAAGCTGAGGTCCTTTCCTTACACTTCCCCACAGCTACATTTCTGTCTGTGCTGACTTGTACATCTGCAAATGAAGAAAAGGAAAGCTTTTCATCCTTGAGTTTTGCTGCATATCTACCTTGAAGTGACCTAAAGGACTGGACATCATATCCTTTGTAAGAATTAAACCAAAATAAAGTTACATTCTTCTACTTGCTTCATTTTTCTCCCCCATCCCCTTTGATAATTCAGGAGTATCACTATTTATCCTCTCTACGCTTCTGCAGCTCCCTTTTGGTTGTCAGTTCCTCCATTATTGCATTAAAGGTCAGGATGGAAATTCCTTTCTCTAAGGTATTTCTTCCTAGAGAGGTTAATTAAAAAAAGAACAAAGGGCCAGATACTCCACTACCCTCTGTTTTGCATAGTCATTTGCAGACTTGGGTCTGTTCACAACTCACATAGGGATTCACAGCTCCTCAGACATCCTCCAGCATGGACCACCAGGCTGTATAAATTATGGGGCAAAAGTGAGAGAAGACAACCTTTGAAGCAATGCTTAAATACTTAAAGATCAGCAGTAGCTGCCTGACTGACACAAAGGCGTTGGCAGGCAGCCTGATCACTGAAACAGCTCGGAGGAAGCGGGCATATGAGCTCAGCAGGGGATTTCAACTTTTGGGACTCTTAGCTCTTGCAAATTCATTTCACTGAGGAAAGGGACCGTGACTTTAAACTGTTCCACCACAAAGACACAACCTATTTCTTCTAAATCTGCCCCTAAGTTTACTAGGTAGAGCAAGAAAATGCTACCAGCTCAGAATCCCTGTCTCATTTGATATCAGTGCTTGCATATCATGAAAGTTTAAATGGCCATACAGTTGAGTGGCAATGGAGAATCAAAATAAAACAAATTTCACTTCTCATGTTAATTTGGTTTCACTTGCATGCTTTCTCTGTCATTCTTTGCTTCTCCAGTCATCCATAGATTTTCAGGTGAAACAAGACCTGAATTTTAAATGCAAAGTCCACATAGGAAAAACAAAACAAAACAAAACAACAAATCACTACTTTAAAAAAGGAATATAAAAGAGGCACAGGGACAACATTTTCCACAAAGTGCCTTTGCTAGAAAAGTTGTTTTTCACTCAAATATTTAAGTATTTACAGTCAAGGACCTGGAAGTCAAAATATTTTTCTTTTAAAATGTTTTCTGGTATATCAATGATATTGTAGTTGTTAGTTCATATCCTCATTGTTCTGAATTACCTGTGCACTCTAATTCTTATCATTACTGATGTGAAAATAGCCCTGGAAATTGTAGACTGGCCAGGGAATCTAGTTTAGAGAGGGAAAAGAAAGAGGATGTACCCAGGAATCAGCATCCAAGGTGTTCTGACACCTTTTTTAAATAGCAATGAAAAAAATCCACATTGAAACCACAAAGGTCCAGGACATATATGAGTGTTCCCTTTCTCCTGTGGGTTTCTGTTTCTCCCACTGCCTCAGATACACTCTGTGCTCCTCAGCAGTGCTCTGTAGAAAGCTCTTTAGAAATCCTACTGATTTTGCAGGAGCTACAATCAGTAATGGAACATTTTTCCATCTTCGCGGAGGAGCAATGGACAGCAGTAGAAGTGGGGATGTGATTCTATTCTCGGTGGTGTTCTCACTGACTCATCACTTTATATCTGCCAGAAAGCTCAGGGAATTTCTCAAGGGGGTAATGCAAGGATTGGTTAATTTTATAAACTGCTTTATGACCACTGTTACCTATATACTACAGAAACTGCACATAGAAGAGCTCAACCTTGAATAAAAGGTGAGGTAAAAGGATAAAATAGAGAGCTACAAGGGGAAAAGCTATTAATAGAATGAATCTTATAATTACACCCCTGTCACCCCACACTTACTCATATTCTTCATTTCTCTGGGTGAAATTCTGTATCTCTTACTTCTGCTGGACAGCAAACTTAGCTACACTGGGAAGCATAACTTCCTGAGAAAGCTGCAGCTCCCTGTGAGGATATCAAGAGTCAGTTCCCCAAGAAGAGATTTGTTTGTCATGATGAAAGAGTACCTCGTTTTCTCTGAGAGCAAGATGCATTCTAGAGTATAGTAGAAGCCTAATCCTGAGTGAATATTACCAGAGTTCAGCAGAATATGGTACCAAGAGTACTCTCCAGAATAGGATCAAAGAAAATATGAAAAATAAAATGCAATCACTAATACCACCTCACTCTTTATTATTTAAGAGCTTTCAGCACCCGTGACAAAAGAGACAAAATTGGCAACATTGCCACACTTACTGTTCCTGAGGAATTACAGAACCAGGTTTACAAATAAAAATTACTTTTTGTGAAGCTGGTATATTTTTAAAACACTTTGTAACAATTCCTTGCATAATCCAAATGGCCTCTACACTACAAACAGCTAATATATTTATTCTGGCAGGACTGTCAGTGCATTTTTGTTATAAGAAGCTTGGAGGTCTGCTACAAATAATCTCCAAAGAGTAACTCTAATTAGCAGCTAAAGTTGGCATATTTCCTGCTATCTGAAATTAGATCAGAGAGTTAGGCTGAGATGAAAAAGCCCTATTAACTCCCTAGGCTTCCAGTTCCTGTTTATTGGTGGAAATTAATGTTTTGAACTTTATCAACCGTTATCTAAAGAAGACTGGAGTAACAGTCTTCTAAAGAAGACTCTGGTAACAGAGTGATTCAAGAGAGACTTTACTGCCTATGAAGTACCATAGGCACTCTACATAAATATCCACATGAAAAAACTTTATTTATTGGTTACATGAAGCTGAACAATAGTCAGGAAAGATGGTTGAGCAGCCAGCATGCCAGCCTGGCAATTGTAAGGAGTGGGAGACACTCCTTGCTCCAAGGTACTATTTAATCATTTCTGCATGACCTAGAAAAATTTTCCTTGGGGGAGGGTGAAAGTGAGGGATATTAACCAAAGCTTGCCTATAGTTAAGCAAATCTTTGTTTTTCCTACAACTTGTGGAAAAAGAGAGAGGCTCCTTCAGGCAAAGCAGCCCAGCTTTTTGGTGTTCAGTGACTGGAGTAAGCCTTTGAAGAGATCCATTTGTCATCTGTAAAACAGACATAACTCTGCTTCACCTCACGGGAACACTGAACAGATGGATACTTTCCTCTGCTTCCTAGAGACCTCAAACTGCCCTGGACAGGAACATCAGAAGCAAACACCCTCACACTCCCCACATGGCTCTGCAGCTTCCCTAGGGACTTTGGTGCTGAAAGTGGGCTTTACATTTCAGTTTGCCTTCCACACAACCTCAGCAACTCTGAGATTTGTCACGGCTACATGTTCCTCTCCTCCTGCACAGCTTCGAAAATATTAAAATGAGTAAGCTCCTTTTATACATCAAAACAGGGAAGGGACAGGTAGAAAGACAGCAGAAAGGAAGGCCCAAGAAATCATCCTCTTGGGAAGTGTATTTGAACCTCAGTTCTTAGAAGTTCTAAACAAGGAAGATATTTGTCAAATTGTATTTTGCACTACCAAACAGATGGGAAAGGAAGCAATTTTTACATCCTGAGGCTAGGCACTGAAAACCAATGTAATTCTAGAGTTAATATGTAGACAAAGGAGGAAATGTTATTAGGTCAGGCTACTTTTATTCAGACAGAGCCATAGAGAATTTAGGCTATCTCTTAGTTTTGGTAATCAGCCTGAGCAGACAAATCAATGTCTTAAGCTCTTAATAGCTACAGAAACAAATACTAAAGTTAGGCTTATGTTTCAAAAGAAAGTTGTAGTTTAAAGCAATCCATTATCCCACCCAGTATGTGAAAATTTTCTGCAAAATCCATCTACCACCACAAAAATTTACAACTTGATAAAATCTGCAGTGAAACTGAATCTTCACAGACAGAATTCTGAGGGTACCTTTGCTCCCTCTTCCACATCACGAAGTGCACCACACAAACCCTTGCATTTACAAGTTGACATTACCCCTCTCCAGCTTTTCTTTCTAGTAGAGTGCTTTTTCACACTCTGTCATTTTCCTCCTGAAGAGGACAGACAGGATCTGTCTAAAAACAGAAACAGGAAGGATCTAGCTCCTTAGGGCTGTGTTCACAGCAAAGCCAACATAACTGAACTGCTGTCTCAGGAATGGATCCCATCCATCCAAAGAGCCCTTTACTTAAAACCTGACAATGGTCAAAAGCCAGGTTGGTGGCAGCCAAAAAGCCAGAGGACAAAATTCAAGTGAGTGTAATTTATTCTCCTGCCTACCTAAACACCCTGCTGGAGGGAATGCAGGCAAAACCCAGTTGCATACAGCCAGAGACACAGTACTATCCCAAAGGCACATTCCCAGGAAATGTAAGCAATTTCTCTCAGTCCCTTCCAGCAAACAGCAGTGTATCTCAGCAGGGGAAGCAGCAGGTGCAGCTCTGAAGCCTTGTGATTGAATAGAGATATGTGCAGGGTGAACAAGGCAACAGGGCTGAGTCCTAGGGCAGAAGTCTGCAGAAGCAGGCTCACTACTTTCACCATAACATTACATGACTAAAGCAGAGCTACTTTACACTGCCAGCAGAGCAGTGAGTGAACCAAATGAGCCTCCAGCAACTGACTGCCATAGGATTTTTACTTGCAGACTGCAGTACTTTGGAGAAAAGTGTTTGTACAGTGCTATGAATTTCACATGACTCTGTGGATGCCCTGTATTTTTGGGGAACTAAATAATCCGTTGGGTAGGAAGACCTAGACACTGGCAGGGTTACCCAGAAATGTGAGATCAAGCAAGCAAGAATCCTTCCCCTGGTCTGTTGAAGGAAGCAGTGGGCCTTCAGCCAACAGAAGGTGTTGTCTTTGGTCATGCTCTGCAAAAACACACTGAAGGTGAGGGCTTAAATTCTCATGCCGAGATAGTGTCAGTTAAAGCAGTGCTCTCCACTCAACCAGTGACAGGGACTGTTTAACAAAGGAGAATTTTTCAGCAAAAATGAGTCAATATCTTGTCAGAGGACAACAGGGAGAGACTTAGTCTCTCCTGCAAATTTAAACCAAACCTGGGGACAAGACCAGAGTCATCTGATGCTTAATATAGATACATAATATTTTACAGTTTAACCCTGTGGGTGTTTATTTTGCTAAGACTCTTCATTTAGTGTTGTCCCCAAAGGGTGCAACAAGGTGAAACCCACCAGCAAACTGTGGACAGTTTGGGAGGCCCAAGAAAAAATATCACATTGAACAGGAGAACTGCAAGTTTCAATGTCACAGGGATGTGTAATAAGGACTCTTAGAACCATTAAAAAGATGTGTCCTTATGTAGACACAGAAAATTAATGCTTGCAGAATAACGTACTTTGAACTAATCACAACACTAAAGAAGAATGATGAGACCTGTTTTTAACACAGATGATATATACTTTTACTAAAGGACATGTTACTACTCTGAACTAGTTTTCCAGCTGCAGTTAATAAGCTCTGGGTTCAGCTCCATTTGTGAGAACACAAAGCAGCTCTTTATGATTTCCCCACCCTAAGAAATTGCCTCACTTTGGTCTATTCCCCATGACTGCAGTAGCCCCAAGGGAATCTTCAGCCTACTGGACATTTTTGTTATTTGACCTCTAAGATTTAGTAGAGTGACATAGAGGAGATGTGACATTTCAAAGAAGTTAGCCCAGTATTTCCAGAGCCAAGGTAAATGAATCAGGCCAACCTGTGCTGGGAAGGCTGCTCCACAACACTCCAAGACCTTTCCTTTGCTGATCATCTCCTGGTGTCCTTGACAGAAAGCATGTTTACACCTCTAGCACAGTGGAAAAGTTCCCAGCAGCTTGTGAGCACTGCATGCTCCATGTCCTGACTGTATGTGCCTGGCCTGTGCAAGTGCAGCCTCCAGAGGAGCTCATGCACTCCCGGGCACCTGCTCTCTTCGGTGTGCTCCAGGCCTTCTTGCACTCAACTCTGCCAGTGAAGGGAGTCTTGAGACCTCAGACCTGCCCTAAAAACCAGTATAGCCACAGCAGGCATGCCAATTTCTAAAATCCCCACAATGAGTCTGCTGGATTTTCTAACACAAAATGCACAATAGCAACCAAGTCCAAAGTGAGTGAGTGCCCAAGACCCCCTTTGGCAAACAGGTGTTGCTTCTTCTCCATTCACACACACCACCTTTCCATTAGTGTATTCAGCTAAGTAACAGGTTAATTCTGTTTAATAAATGGTTAGCTCTTCCCCAGCTGCTCTAGAGAGAATAGCTGTGTGTAGTGCTGCTGTTGTTCTATTTATGATGGGAGCATTAGGAAATATACCTTCTGTGTGGAGCAGAAGAGACTGAATCTCATGGTGGTTTCAAAGGAACGTTGTTCCCTGCCTTTGTAAGCCGCACCAAGGATTCCTGAACCTGACTCTTCCACGAAGCTTATCTGAAAAGAGATAGCAAAGGTCTGGATACAAAATTGTCACGGAACATACAGAATAAAATTTTAGAGTGCAGTGAAAGTACAAGTTAAGGAATTTTGTTGAATATGTAACAAAACAGTTCAACAGATTTCAAGTCCAGTAGATACCTCTGCACGTTTCCATCTTAAGTCTCATTGTAGTATTTGAATTGGGTGTGAATGTTGCTTTCAGCATGCAGGCTGTTATCTACACCTTTCTGAGTCTCCTGCTACTGAAGAGGGAGCACAGTGCATGTTTGAACCTAGTTTGCCATCTTTCATTGATCACTACAGTAATTATACAACTCTCTTTCCGTGCTATGTTGGCAGATTATTCGGTGCAATATATAAAAAAAAAAGCCAAAGTCCAAGTTATTGTAGACTGCATTGAATAAAAATTTGGAGTACCTGAGACAAACTGAAGGAATAAGGTGTAAGGATTGCAGAATATTCAAATTATTCTCTAAGGCACTCAAGACTTTGGATTCAAGGGAAAGAAGAGATGGGGGAGTCTTTTTATAGAAGGTGGTAATGAGAAATCATACATTAAGTTATGGAAAGCTGTCCACTTTTTTCTGTACAAAGATTTGGTGGCCAGGTTCTGGAGAGTACTAAGGCGTCACCAGGGACCAAGAAATAGCAGAGCTAGAGATATGGTATTGTCAGAACCAGTGTTTGTGCAAAAAGTTTCATAGTCGTGGATTGATGCAAACGACACAATTGGATGATTTTTTAAATTTCATTTTTACAAATGAAGAGAGTATTGCTTTTCATAAAAGCATTTACCTCATGTTTCATTGCAGTGCTACAGATGAATAGAAGTAAGGTACATCATCTCCTGCTGAATCTCAGGGTTTTTTTGCAAGATAAATATAAGAATCATATCTCTGCCTGTAACAGAGGTGAACTTAAATTTCTCAGTTATTTGTTTAAACCATGTGGACATTTGAAGAAAGGCATTGCCAAAAGAGGTTTCCATTTCTGTGCCCTAAATATTTTGACTATTCTTAAGCTTAACAGCAAATCCAAGGTCAAGATCAGCACTCACAAATTCCACAGAGCAACACAAGCAGAAATTATGAACCATACTTGGTTGGAACTGCTGGAGATCAGGTCTGAATGAGGTATTTGCATTTTGCAAGAGATGTTTATCACTGACTTCGGAAAGGTTTGTTTCAGCAGAATTTTCCATGCTGTTTTCATGATGGAATAGTCCCATTAACATCATCATTCAGTATCACTTTATCTTATCCATTCTTTACTACGGTCTTTATATCCCTGGATGATCCAAAAATTATGTTTATATGTAGCCAATCTCATTAACTCCTACATTTCATGAGATTCTACATAAAACTAATGGCTCAGAGTGACATGGCCTTGAACAAATAAAGTGCAAGGAAAGAGATTGATGCTTTCTCTATGGTTTAATAACACCAATGCTAGCACAGCAGGTGGATTTATGGCTACCCCCATTCACATGTATCACAAGAAAGCTCAGCAGTGAAGTTTCCAGTGTTAATGTAAAGCTTGTGGAATGCACTTAACAGACTGGTTTGGCCAGATGTTGAAACAACTTCATCGGCGTCTTTACCTCAGTGCTAAAGCACTTCTGATAAAAACCAGCATACAAGTAGAGTAAGACTTACTCAAGTTCACCCAAGGTGTGCTCTCCAGTTGGCTGAACTCCTCCTTGAAAGAGAAATTGTGTACATTAATCTCAACCCAAAATAGCAACACAGGATTCTAAGTTTACTATTGTAATGGCTGTCAGAGCACATCAGACCAGGTCACCTCAGAGCCAGTGAAGACTAGAAGCAGTTTGTCAGTAAACAAACCACTTCTCTCTCATTTGAGAGAAAACAGTGAGCAAAGAGAATGCTAATAAATTTCTGTGGGCCCCAAAGAACCCTAACCTCAGCTATAACCATTGTCTCTGTTTCAAGGAGCCACTGTTGCAATCGAATATCTTTTCTGCTTGGTAGTGCAAATGTTAGGAGAGTAAATATTAAGAGCTATAAGGGACTCTGTCCAACTGTATGAATGCTTCTATGGAGAAAAATCCTACTTTTGTTGGATTGGCTGCTTTTGCTTCTGGTCCATGGCACAAATGTCATATGAGAAAAGAAAAAGTCCAAGGACTGGACTGAATCTTTTTGACTGACAAAGTACTTGCAGCACACTGCAACATCTGTACTTTTCCTGGATCAAACCTCATCAATATTACAGAATCTGCTTCTGGAATAGGCTGAAAAGTACAGCTGATGTAGCCAGACCAGAACTCCAGATCACACTCCCAGATCGGCATTTTGGCTCAGCTTTTTGACAGCAGTGCAGGAAACTGGTGATTATTTTTGTCATTAAAAGAAATGCAGATGGTAGTACTGCTGGAGTACTGCTATCAAGTTCTAGCCTATAGCTCTTCTAACCTGGCAGCCAGGAACCACCATATCCCCACAGCACTCAAAAATAATTTGTTGTTTATATTATCACAAGTCACATTCTGTCCCTTAGAAATTTTTATTCAAGGACTCCACAACTGATTCAGCTAGGAGAATGCTAATTTTAGTATAGCAAGTAAACAGAGGTCTGATTCAGCTCTCCTCAATACTGGATGCAGAGCAGGATTTTGCCATCAGAAAGATGAAGGGATACAACAAGCATTGGACTGGCCTCTACTGGGAAATGGAGGGCAAGGAACAGGCCTGACCAGAGAGTTAGGCTGAGCATCTTGGAAAGCGTTGCTGGCAGTTTCTTACGTAGAGGAGAATTAAAAAGTTCTTACAGTGGTGAATTGACGCTGGCCAGGAGCCAAGCAACCACACAGCCTCCAACTCACCCCACCCTGTTCATTGGGATGAGGCACAAAAGAGGAAGAACAAAAGCCAGTAAACTCATAGGTCAAGCTAAAGACAGTAAAATAGCTGAAAGAAAAGAAGAAATTAAACAGCAATTGAAAGGCAATAACTCACCAACTCCCACAAGCAGACTGATGGCCCATTCAGCCCTTGAGCAATGGCCACCTTGGAAGAGAAAGCTCTCACCTCCTTCGCTCTACCCCAGCTTTTGTTGCTGAACATGCTGTTATATGGCATAGGATATCCCTTTGGTCAATTCAGGTTTGCTGTCTTGCTGTGTCCCTTCCCAACCATCAGCCTATTCCTCAGTGGAGTGGGAAAATGCAAACTGTGGCGCTGTGCAAACTTTGGTCAGCCATAGCCAAAACACTAGTGGGTTATCAACACTGTTTTAGCCACAAATCCTAAATGAAGAACCATAGAGGCTGATATGAAGAAAGTTATCTCCTACCCAGGCAGACTCAATACATCAACTTAGGCAAAACCAATTCCCCAGGACTCCTCTCCTTAACTAAAGCTAAAGCTTAAATAAAAGAAAAGGAAGAAATCAATGTTGTCCTTGGTAACACAGTGACTAAAGGTGTTTTCCAAACAAATGGGCAATTTGGGAACAATATTACCACACCATTCATCAGATTGGCATAGCATGTCCAAGTACTAATCCATCATTTCCTGATTGCATTAAGATATGCAGGAATTTGGGATCAGGCAGTAGTATGCTGTATATAACAATTGAGGACATTTGAAACTGTATCCTCAACAAAATATCACTCTCTCTAACTGGGACACAATCAAGGACTATTGGTGTGTTCCTAACCAACATCATTTTTTTATATGGCTGTGTAAGATACAATATCTAGAATGCAGGAGGTCTGGTTTGGCATCCAGGCCTCTTTTGGGACAAAGCAATATCCAGTGTCTCTTTTGGGACAGCTTGCCAGTCAGTGCTGTATCATAGCTATTCATACATTAAATTGCACAGCATTATGCCATGAAAATTGGTCTTCAGTGCTTTACACTAGTTGCCACTTATTAACCAAATAATTTGAAACACCAGTGTAAAACCTGCTAAAATCAAGTAGTTATGGTTGTGGGATTAAAGCTCCTCAAACCAGGAATCCAGGATATCTACAGGGAAAGAAGGGTGCCACATAAAGTAATGGTGACTATAATCAAGGGTGTGTGGGGCAGAAATAATTAAATAATGGGCTCCTGTTTCATCAGGCAGGATAACTAAAACCAAAGTCAAGGAGTTCGGGTTCCATAGATTGCACAATGGTGCAAGATCACAGCCAAAAGTGGAGATGAAAAAATACAAAATTTTCACAAGAAGGAATACAATTTCTGGTTGGTACATATCTTAAAGTCATCAGAGTACCAAGAAGCTGAAAACAGACACCATAAAACTGAACTTCACAGACAAACCACTGCTAGACAACAAACCAAAGACTTTTTGATAGGAAAGATCTGACCATAAAAACATTTCTAGTGCAGGCAACTCAGGGCAAAACAAAGGCATTACAGCTGCTCCAAAAGAAAGTATTGAGGTCCCTTTTACATTGCCTGGTGAGAACTCAGGTACCCTTTTTTCTAATTTCAGATCTGTTGCAGTTTTACAGAATAATCCTGGCCAAATCATCACAGAGCGAAACTGAAGTGACAGAGCCCTTCCCAGATCATCATGGGGAATTTTGCAATCTGCAAAACATTTGAAACGTACAAAAGCCTTAAGTACACATGACTTTCATCCCCAGCATGAATGATCTTCATGGTGGCAGTTTTTGCCCTTCTCCTGAGGGCAAAAATGAAGGAGGGTACAAACACAGCTACTCTTGACACAAACATTTTATAATGCAGCCCATTGCTCTGCTTGATTCTGGGGCAAGATTCACAGAAGGACCTGGGGACTGAAGTATGCCCAGAATCATCCAGAGAACATTTAAATCTTCCCTGTGCATGACACATGGAAGGCATCATAAGGGAAGGGCTGGTGCCATAGATCCTGGATGGATCCAGAGAACACAATCTTTTACACTGGGAAAACTACTGGACCTGTTGTTTTTCCGGAAATGGTAATGGCATTGATTGGAGAAGAAGGAGGCTGGTTCAAGCATGTGGCAAGCATGTGGAGTCTGTGGCAAGCATGTTCTTTTCACTTATCCTTGGCCCAGGAATACGGGCTCCAAGCCTGCCTGGAAGAGGAAATGGAGAAAAACTTCCACTTCCTTTGTATACAATATTAAAAATGGAGTATTAATTCCATTGGTCTTAAACTTAACAGGTATTATAAAGATTAAGAAAACCATTTTTGATTGAAAGAAAGCAACAAAGAATTCTTCAGTTCTTTATTCAAAGTCAGTGTTGAAGGAGAAACCCTGGGAATGCAAGCAGGACAGCTCAATTGAATAAAAGATCAGAAGAGGAAAAACTGTGTGAAGTAATTCTCCACCCAGAACTCAATCTGCATTCAAACTCAATTTATAGATGAATTAATGGTGGAAACCAGCTTAGGGCAAGCAAGCTCCAGTCACCATCATTATTATTATATGAGAAAATACCATCACAGCACTCAAAATGCTCATTAAAAATAGCACCTTGGGCCTAGTTCTTCCTTTACAATTATTTGGTGTTTATGCAATTTCAGTTTATGAAAGATGTATTGAATTTCATGGTCACCTACAAAGAAAACTGTCTTGTTTGAGGGACATGTTTGCATTTTAAGATCCAAGAATTCCAATGCTGACTCAGCACAAGACAACTGATTTGCTCTTGAAAATGTATTTAAATAAAGGGGAGCATTTCTTTGTCTACTCTCTATCCTGATACTAGATTTAAAAATGCTATGCTTAGTCTCTAGCAAAAGCACAATCATATACATGCATATTTTATTTATGACTAATCTATTTATTATTTTGGATCTAAAAGGATCCAGAAATACTTATGGGGCTGTCTAAAGCTGGAGAGGCTATAACATATAATGCAGGCGACTGATGCAAAATATTCAGTGCGAGGGAAGTTTTGGTGATAGCAAAATCCAGTCTGCCATAACTGGTAGCAGACATGGCAGAACAGAATGGGTTCCAAATTTGAGGCAGCACTTATCAGGGAAAACTGAACTTCTGGTCCCCGGGACTGGAACATGGGACAAGCCAACTACTCAAATGGCCAGAATAGTCTAGCGGTGTTGTCATTAAGTACACACCAAAACAATTTTTTTTTTTCTTGTAAATCTAGAACATGTACCACTTAGATCTCAACAAATATCCCACACATGGAGTTTGCTGTATTGCTGTATCCAACCCAACTGGCACCTGGCTAAGTATTCAGAACAGATGGTTGCCTTTGCATATCAATGGTATAACTGATGTAATGAAGCAGTCCAACTTACAGATGCAGGGATACTGAAAAGCTCATTTATACAGACACACTTCTCCCCCAGACTGCACAACATATCCAGTGTTTATCATGAGCATTGCTCAGACAGCATTCCTGAGTGGTCCCAGTAACTCACATCGTGTGCTCGTTGCTGCCACAGAGCCATCTGCTTCCTGACCGAATGATTCCCAGGCCACAGGCAGCCCTCCCATGTTCTGATTCAAACATATAAATATTCACACCAGCATTCACAGATGGATATATGTTGGCAGGAGTATCTATAACACTTTTCTTTCTCGGAACTAAAGCTTTTTAGGAAATAAATCTGTTGTGGTAAGAGAAAAGGGGTCAGGCATTCACTAAAGCAATTTTATGTGAGTGTATACTTGAGAACCTTCCCTTTTTAAAAATGGTACTCACCCACCTTTAATCACAGTCATTCCACTTAAAAGAGAGAAAAAAATAGTCACAGTAAAATCTTCTTTTATCACATACCTCTCTATCACATCTGTCACTTCTAGGGCTTTTCCACCTAATAACTCTTAAACCATACCATCCTGAAATAAATCATAAAACCTAAAAAACCAGAACTAATCTATTGAAATTTTAAAAGGTTCTACTCTCATAACAGGCCTGTAAAGATCTAATACCATAATGATGTTTAAAGTTGAGTTCATCCAAGGCCCCCAAGCCTGTTTGTTTGTAACAGTTGTCCATTGCATTTCACATCCCTTTGGTTCTTCCTTTATTTGTGTGTCAAATGCCTTTGATGAAAGAGGTAATTAAATATCTCCAAAGCTACTTGCAGTTAGTATCATGGTTTTATTAAAGTAAATAATGCAATAACAAAGCTCAATGGGCGGATTACCCCCAACTTTTCCTTCACTCCACTTTTCTGTATTTTTTTTCCATCTAAGTGAAATCAAAACAGGGAGAGGACCTAGTTTCAGCTTTGCCCTTGAAAATCAGGTGCACATTGTGCTTTGAATTCAGTTTGCACTCACAGCACACATGCACACAGCTGTCATCCCTCTTCGATAGCAAAGCAGACTAAGCTCAGAACAGCAAATGCCCACGACCTTGAGAATTATCAGTAGTGATAAAACACTTAGTGTGTAGGCACATGCAGAAAGTTAAACCATTAGAGTCTGTTCCTCACAGCTATTGTTGTATCTCCTGCAAGACCCAAGGAACACTATTTTTAAAACTGTATAGCTTGAGGGTCAAAATATACTTGCACAAAACTCTTAACTAATGGTTCTACTCTCTTGCAGGTACTTAGTGCTTTGATGGGTTTCTTTCACAGAGAAAAGACTTGGAAATGACAATGATATCTGCATAAAACCACAATCAGATATACAATGCAGAGCATGGTGGTTCATATATACACTAAAATACACTAAAATTGAAGTTTCACTTCCCAGGCAGGTCTGTACTCAGTAATAAGTTCCTAAGAAGAGGAACTACTAGCTGGTGTAGAGGAAATTCCAGGAAGCCCTTTTCAAATTTTCATGCCTCGCTTTCAGAACCATTTCTGTATGCTTGGGGGGAAAAAATTAAAAATTAAATCTGAACAAGTAAAAGCACTCTTGCATTTGAGAAGAGAGTGAAGGGAAAGGAAGGTACACATCCATACAAAGAACAGTGTGTCCAGACAAAGTTCAGGATAGGTCTTGGTTCTCTCTAAACTTCAGCTTCTCCTGGCTTCTTTGTGTTTATTAACAGCCTCACATCTAGCTGTTAAAAAGGCAGAGAATATCCTTAAAATAAATTAACTACATGACTGTAACTCTTCCATTTTTCTCACAGCATTGCATATCAAATGTTTCTCTTTAGGCTGCAGATCCTGAGAGGATAAGGGGATGATAAGGCAAAATTTTCCATTTCCATTAGAAACCACTTGTTTATCATCTATGGTTTCAGAGAAAATGGCTCACAAATGTATTTCAAAAGCACTCTATAGGTTGAGAAACTGGGGAGGAAAGAAATCCAAAGTGTGCTACTGTAATATAACCCCACAGTATGGGGCTGGGGGGCAGGGAGTGGGGGAGAGAAGCATCTCACAGTGTGACAGTGATGGAGCTGGCAGTGTGACCTGACTTTGAAGATCGTCTGCAAACAACAACCTTCATTTCATGTACTGCTGTTTCAGATGCAAAGGATGATACTTCAGGTGACAATACTGCTTATGATGCCACTCAGGCAGAAAAGAGAGGACTGCCCACATGAGAAAGATTTACGTCAGGCATGGTTTGTATCATTCAGACTACCTGTACATCATTTGTGGTGGTTCAGGCTACCAAATGTGAACTCAAAAAGCTGAAATTTAAAACTCCAAACCTTTTGTGCTATACAGCAGGGTGACAGCAAGGTGTAATTCCTTCTGTTTGGAGGGAGAACTCGACTTTCATAAGCCTGGGAAACCAATAAAGCAGAAGTGTTCCAAATAGATGTTACAGAAAAATGCTCAAAGACAGTGCAGAAAAGAGACAAAGAAGGGGCAGATGGTTGTGAAGGGCAATCCAGTCTCTCTATATACAGAGGTGTTATTTGCTAGCAATAGCTTTATTAATGGCACTATCAATATCTCATTCAACATAACAGAGTATTTTTGTCACAATTTCCCACTCTCTCTGCTGAGCTGTATCAGGGGAAGATGTATCAGTGACTGGCATGCTAAATTTGGCTGTCACACTGACATGCTTGGCACAGGATGAAATCTCTGTGCTAGAAGCTGTAGAAGCTGCAAGTGGAGCTGTGTTCACATCACCAACAGATGAAGCACACTAGAGCTGTGAGCAAGGCATCAAATCAAGCTGACCTGCTCTGCTGGGCTTGCTCACTTAGTCTCAGCAGCAGTGCTGGTCAGCAAAGTGGTAAAAAAGCAGTGGAAGCATTATGGGGAGGCATGGCACTGGGAGCACAGGGAGCAAGGCATGTGGAAGGGGAAGGACCAAGGAAGAGAAGAAGGCAGCAGGAGCCATTTCAGACAGCAGAAGTGGGACACTGGCTTGAAAAGAGCAAACACGAACAGAGCAGAAAGTTCAGGCAGTCACAACAGTGGGTGCTGTTCTGAAAGATTTGGGAAGCTGCAGTCAATTCATTTATCTCATCAGCTGCTATCGCCATCAGTGCCCAACCAAGGGGAGCAAAGGTGGAGAGTTTGGGCAGGAGCTTGCCAGTATGCACACAGCTCACACTTCTATTACCTCTCTCTATAATGAAGCATTTCACTATAATGAAGCCAAGACAGTTCAAGGAGCACATACTCTGAAACCAGGATTCCCAGCTGCGTTTTCCAGCAAGCTGCCCCACGAGCAAGACTCACTCACAATTAGTTGTGTTGGCAGCCAGCATTGCACTGCACATAGTGAGACACATACAGTAACTGAATGTGACATGCCACCATAATGACAGATCAAACCAGGACATTCCAGAAGACAAAGTGCTCCAATACGAGGGGCTTAAAGAGGCACTAAAGAATTTATGGAGAATGAAATGCAGCTTCAGGGAGGGTGGTGAAATTATCAGCCTCACCAAGAGCAAACACAGAGCCAAATGGCAGGATCATACAATCCTGTGCTACTGACAGACAACCTTGTTGGGAGTCTCAATACATTCATCTTAATTGAAGCTGAGCTGAACTGATTTGATCACATTAGTACTGCCAGACACACAAAAAAAAAAATCAGAAAGAAAATTTTTAAACTTTTTAAAGTGCTGCAGATTTTTTAAATTAGGAATTACTGGTAATTGCAATTAATGGGTAGAAGCTGGTAGAAGGCTTTCATCAGAACATTTTTTTAATGTTTTTCGGTATAGATGTACATTTTAAAAAGATGTCTAGTTTCCTTTAAATGTTTTCAAATTTTCACACACACACTAAAAAAAAAATGTATTTCAGGGAGGAAAAGAAAGTGTTTTTCCCTTCACAAACCCCCAGCTGTGTTTTCAGTGAAAGGCCAAAAATACCTTATGGATTAAATACAACATCTCTGTACTTCCTTCCTCACCAACACATACTGCCTTACTTCAAGTTGCCCTGCGACTAGAAGGACTAAGAGTCTGATTAAGTGATGGTTGACTTGACTTTAAGGAGAGCTGAAAGCACTCAGTTCTCTGTGGAAACGAGTCAATCCCTCACAGTGTAAGTCCTTAAGAAGTGGAGTGATGCCTTTATTCCAGCTTGCTACCTGCAGGGAGGAGGATGCATGGCCAGGAGCACTGGGCAACTGCTGTTCATTTTCTGCATGAGGAGCTGTAGCATTACAGTGTTTCTGGCCTGAACTGGGCAACAGAGTGGTTTTTTCTGATGTAAGACTGGTCTGGCAGGACTCAGCCACCAACCAACTCAATCCCCTGCCAGGCTCTTAGGCTCAGTGCTGGCAAACGCACCCCGTGCTTTTGGCACATGTAAATGTTCCCCTGCAACTCAGCAGAAACAGGTTCCATTCACCCCCTACAGGAGGCTTCCTTGGAGACCCTGAGAAAGTCACATAATGACAAAGTTTTAAATGTATTTAATTTTTTTTAATAATTTTAATGCTTTTCTATACGGTACCAACTGCTCTTGGATGGATCAATGCACTGTGAAAGCACTATATAAACCAGCAATGCAAGGAAAGGCAAACTGTGTGACCAAGACAAATGCATCCAAGTGAGGTGTTCAAATAGTACACAACACAAGCCATAGGAACCACAGCAGGTTCTGCTCTGTAATTCAGACTCTTGCTATCGAGCAACTAAAGTATTTTAATTGAAAAAAAAATCTCTTAAGTATGCAAACATCTTTACCTACTTCCTATAGGCTTGCACCTTCTGTTTGGGATTCTTCCTCCTCCATTGCCATAACCTGAGCCTGACACGTAGTACCTGCCAGGCAAGAAATGCCATATGCTCTGGGTTATCTGTAAATACAGGAATGCATATTGGCAGGGCAGTGTGTTTGTGCTAAATGATTAGTCAGCTTATGCAATTGCCAAATTTTCCTCCCATTTCCAACACTCCAGGAAATATTTGGATAGATTTTCTCTTTGCTGATGCCAGTTTATAAGGACTTAATTATCATTAAGACAATTTCAAATTTGTCTGAAATGGGGAGAGATGGCTCTAAACTGCAACACTCTGGGCCTAAATCATCTGACAAGAGCACTAGACAGCACCTGTTGGTATGTTTGATACACAAATGCGCTGTGTTGCATTTTGAAAGCTATGCAGACCAGAAAAGAGGAAAGGAAAGCCACCAGCATGTCCTAACCCACATAAATCCATAGAACTACTAGGTTCTGGCTGCCAAAATGTCCCAAGAAAATTTTTCTCTTCAACATGAAATGTCACAGCACAGCCAGAATACCTACAAGAATAGAACCGTGTGTTTGCATAGCAACCCAAGACATTACTGGAGATGAACTGAGCCTCCCTTTTCAGTATCAATGTCACAGGTGCTTCCAAACAATTAAATGTTAATTTCGGGGGGAGATACCTACACTTGGACTGCACAGGCTCTCCCCTCTCATATTACATGATGTGCACAGCAATAACGAGGGAGAGGAGGGACAGAAGAGCACAAAGGAAAACTGTTTAGCCCTTCCATGGTCATTCACTGTTTTCTGGAAGTTACTGAGAGCCTGAATCTAGCCTTGGCTCTGACAGCAAATAGAAGGTATCAAGGGAGATTACATACAAAAAGGAGAAATACTGGGTAGTACAGCAGTAGCAGGTACTCAGAAAACATACAGAGTACAAGGATGCTCTTCTCTCATTAAGAAAGTCACATGTTTGAAAAAAGCCTAAGGAGGACACTATCAATTCTGAGTTGGTACAGGCATTCTCTCACTCATAAGGAGGATTGCTTCAGCTCTCACAGAAGCACAGAGCTTAACATCAAATGTATGCTTCCATTCTCTACTGTCTTTGGAGCTGGGATGTTCTCTCTGGGAGGGCAGACCCCTGAAGCTTCCTCAGTGCTCACCTGGATCTTTGAGCTATACAGGCCTCCTGCACAGCATCGCCCTCCATTTAATTCAGCTGCAGCACTTAAGGCTCCCACTGGGGCCAAGGCCTCTCAGTGCATTGCAGGAGCAGTCAGGAGCTTCCCCAGTCCAGCTTCCATTCCAGGGTGACAACAAAAATCCAACTGCTCGGGCACAGCTGCAGCAGCAGCAGCAGGGTCCCTTTTACTGAACTTGCCTCTGATATGCCAAGCCCTGCTGAGCCTGTGGAAATCAGGTTTACAATAGCAGCTGCAGCCATTAGCTCCCTCTTTTGTGATTCCCAGCATTATTATGCTGTTTGCGAACTTCGCTTTAAATGACCAGACTATAGGGTGGGAGAGATGAGACTTAGCAAAAAAAGCACATACACACACTGACAGGCAAAGTGTGACAAAGCCCAGTGGCAAGGTTGTGCTTATAGCTTGTTATTTAGTGACATAAAATCACTGCTAAGATAATACAGGCAGCCTAACCCTCTAGAAGCCCTTTGACAGAGAGGACAAACGCACTCAAAAAAAGCCCCTTTCACAACATTCCACAGGGCAGTTAAATGCAGATGGGAAGCCAAACAAACTCTAAGAAAAAAAATACCTTTCTGACAGAAAAAATAGGCCCCTTTTGCTCATGTATGATGCACAGGGATGGGGTAAAGCACTCTTCTCACAGAGGGAAGAAATTCTGAAGTGGCTTTGGAAAAGTTTGGCTTTAAATTCAAATTCTAAAAGCAGCTCTTGGAAGAAGCTGTTCTTTATACCCTCCCCTGTGCCTCAAAGGAGAGCTTACTACTTTCAGCCCAAGCCTTGACCAGGACATCAGGAAACACAGCAGCAAAAATGAAACTGAATGCATGTATCTAAAAGTCTTGTTCCACATTTGAAAACTGAACAGACTGTGGTCATGTAATTGAAAGAAATTGATAGCCCCAGGTTATGCACTCCTAAGTTGTACTGTTACACTGTTTTGCTGTAAAATTAAAGTTGCACTGTTACTTGCCTGTTTTAAACTGTTCATGTTGAATCTGTACCCTGAATTTCTGCTCGTTATGTCCAAGTTCTGTACCCTTTCTCCCTGAATTCTGGAGTTTCCCCCTCCACCGACTAAAGCCCGCCGCCGCCTGCTGTCCCCCCTGCTGCTTCCTGCTGCCCCCTGCTGCTTCCTGCTGCTCCCTGCCGCCTGCCGTCGAGCTGTGGACACCGCCCAGTATGGAGATGAGAAAGCTCCCATGGTGCCTGGCTACGGCCGAGAGTCCAGTTGGAGCTAGAAAAGCCCCTGGGACAGCGAGCCGACACAGAAACTGGACCTAAGAAGGACAAAACTGTGCGAGGCACACATCCAGCTACCTGCAGGCAGCAGGTATTTGTTTGTTACTTTCTCGCCATGACCTGAAAGGAACTGGAGAGAGGTGACCCCCCTGGACCACACGAGCCAAAGTGATTCTATGGAAACCCCCGTGAGGAGAGAATCCCGACTCTGCAGCAGCAGCAGCAGCAGCAGCAGATTCGATTGCACCTCCTCCTCCGTGGTGTCTACGGGGAGCAGCGGCGGCGTGCGCAGCCCCTTGAGCCCCCTACCCAGAGCTGATTTCTAATAAAGGCCTTTTCAAAGGAGCTGGTCTCCTGGCCCATTTATAACATAATGGTAACTGGTATGATTGCACTTGTATTACTTTCTAGTGTGGACACAGATTTAGTGCTCCAGAGGAATGTAGCAGACCTCTGTGCATGAGTCTGTGTGGAGGATGCAAAGCCTGCTGAGGCAGTTAATGTTCAGCCTGGCTTATTATTTCAGGCACCAAATTGTGTTTATGTGGCCCTAACTGCATGCAGAGCTGGTGCAGGTGTGGGAGCAGGTTGGTTATGTGCATATGAAAAGGCAACTGAGAGCACACAGAGTGCAGTGCAGACACGCTGCCTGCTCTGTGTGGAGCCAGCTCAGACTCAGAGCTGGTCCTGGCTGATTCCATGCAGCTCTTCATGCAACACTCTCCAGCATGCACAGGGTGCACTGCATGTGCAGCCCCATCTCTGCATTGTTCAGGTGTTAGTGGCCACCAGGTGTTAGTGCCTATAAACCTTTTCAAATGGGAACACACTGAATAGCACAGAGTCATCAGAGCCAGTTTGCATGAGTCCCTCTTCATTCAGAAACAAGAGTGTCAAAGATTCCGTGATCCAGGATGCTCTTGCTCCCTATTGCTGCATATGATGACAGCCATGGATGAGACATGAAGATGCCATTAATCCATACATATCCATGCTAGCAGCACAGCTGCTGAAGAGACACAGGCAATGGTGTCAGAGGAGCTGAGTTAATTTACATCATCCGAGGTTCATTATCCAAGGGAATACACTAGAGGGGGTGGCAAGGATGATTGCAGTCACAACCAATCTGTTCCCACTGAGCCAAAGTACAATTTTGGATTTGGCAGGGCCAATAAACAACTGACCCACTTACACCCCTGTTTACAAGTAGAGTTTGGCTCTGTAAGCAAGGGAAAGAGACAGACCAGCATACACCTTCACTTGATGGCTGCTAATTGTCTTGGATGACTATTTATTTATATAAATAATTTACTTGTGTATCCCACCAAGAAGACACCTGAGCCCTACATCCTCTGCTAATGCAGACTCTAATGATCCACCTCCAGCACATGGGTACCACCATTCCCATCCTGCTCCCCCAGCCCTCCAATAAAGGCCCTTGCCCATCTGTGCAGGACAGATTAAATGATCAAGGACTAACAATGGCAACCTATCAGTCTGAAAAGAGTTCTTGTGGGATCTGACAGGCTTCCTCAGGGCAAGCACTCTGCAGATGAGGCCTTGCTACAGAGACCTACAGTCCTTGGCTGCTGATGCAGGCGGCTGAATTATTTGTAGTTAAACAGTTGGTCCAGTCAATTTATATTCTTCTTCCAATCCTTGAAAAGTAAAATGTCTAGGGTGACATTTGTGAATGAGTCTATCATTCAGGTGGTTTTGGTGGGTAACAAATCTGTTTTGATTCATGAAGCTATTGGGATGTTTTACTGAAGGTTTAGAGCTCATCCCCGAAAATTTTAACACAATTATGTATCTTTTGTAAGGGATGAACCTAAGCCTCAGTAAAAACCTCAACTTTGAAAGCTCTAAAAACTTCCAAATTAGGCTAAAATCTAACCTTGTAAAAGGTGTGTACTTATACCAGGTGCTTTTTAATGCACCACAAGTAAGAGATATTTTTGACAAAAGTGTTTCTATCTTCTCTTAGTACCAGGACAGGCATCATGAGCTTTGAATACAAATTTAGAGATTTTATTTCCATCAGGAATATGACAGCTGCTTCATACTCATTGCCTTACACATAACTTTAAAGAAAAACTATGAAAATTGAAATACTTAGTTTGTAAAATGTAGTTTGACTCCATATGAAAAGCATATGTTTGTTGCCACTGCATGTCCCAACAATTCTGTATCACGCAGCCCAGTACTCCAGGAATGGCAGTTTAATTTTCATAACATGTTACCATCTATTAGTGAGACAATTGTGCCACACTGTACTTTATTATCTTAGACTCTAAATACTACATCATTCTCTAAGGGCCTGCTTCTTCATCTATGCCTGTTGGTACCCTTTCCTCACACATTTTGTCCCAATAAGGCCTGTGGGTTTAGTTTTATGGATAAAAGTTTGTAAGACGAGCCTAGATTACTACAGTGATGATTACTCACATATGGAGAGCTCAGAGTATTTACAAAATAGTCTAAGCTGGACATAATGACAGTCAAATGTTTATCACTGCTGCAACAGAAAAGTGCACTGCTATTGCTAATTCTCCCTTTTCTACGGCTAAACAATTTTGGACTCTAGGACAGAGAGTGAAGAAATGTTTACCAGCACAACATGCGTGCACTGTGTATACAGCAGAGCTGCAAACATACCACATGCAAAGATACTAAATGTCAACATTTCAGCCTCAAGCAGGTGCTTGTCTTCAAAACCAATATATATTGGTAACCTTTCTACCAGATGCATTTGGCAGAAAGCTCTGTGTTCAAATACAGGCTCCTCTGGAGCCTCAAGAATGGCTCCTCTAAATATTAACTAACACCAGGAATGTAGAAAAATGTAAACAGCTTCCTTTGCCACTTTAGGCAGCTACTGCTTTCCCTTTGAAAATAGTAAGTGTGGATAAAAATAAAAAAAAAGTAGTAAAAATTTGTGAAGGCAGAGGAAAGAAGTATTACCTGGTGCTGGAAAACGAAAAACCCCCTGTATCTTCATTTTTATGTGTCAATATCAATGAACACCAAATACCTGCTTTTCAAGTATTCCTGACTGTATTCCCTAGCTTTGTTTTCCTCAAAAGACTTTGGTTGCTTGACAAATACAAACACCTTTTTATTTGCTAGTGTTGCCCCTTCCCTGTACCCCAGCTTTGCTAACTACCTCACAGTTTTTTGGCAAATGCAAGCAACATTCAGCCAAGTCAGGTCTATGCCCACCATCTCAGAAAAGCTCTTGTCCTGTATTTCTGGAATATTTTATTACATCACGATATTTTTGCCACATGCTTTATCAGTCAGAAGACAGGAATCAGTTCTAGCTGTAGTAGTGAGAGGGTGTGTCCTCTTTTAAATTCTTTCGTGTCTTTCTACCTTGCTACTCTCATGAATGTTGCCTTCACATAGTCCTTCAGTAAACTTTTCTAAATATGCTTCTGGACCCCTCATGATCTTTAACAGCAGTAGAGCCAGGTTTTAATTCTCCTGATGAAAAACTTGTATCACAGATAAAGAAGAAAGATGATTGAGATTCATATCAAACATCACTTTTATTGTGGTCAACAAGGAGGTTCATTAACATTCACCATCCTGGTGTGCAAGTAACACCACAGTTAATAATCAGTGCTACATGTTGCTTCTATTTGAGGCTTTACAAGACAAAATTGAGATAACTTGATGCAACATCTTCACTCACAATGCTCTCTGTGCAATTGCATTACCTCTAATATCGCACAACAAAATTAATATTAGTCACAGCTTGATCACCCATACATCTGAAATGTATGGGAGGTGCCATTTCAGCTAAAAGTCACACATAAACTCTCTTCCCTCTGCTTCACCAACAGGTGGGGGCGGAAAGGTCCTTATTGGTGGGGTTGAGAACACAGGCATACATTTAGGCACGACTGGAAAACCCAGTACCAGCTCAGCAGAGAGAATCTGAAATAGCAATGCAGCTTTCTCCTTAGAGTGTGTATCAATAAACACTGCTTCAGACTCTCCATGGGGGTATCTGACTTCACTGTGTGTGAGACAAGGCAGCAATATCCAATTTACAACAAGGAAGTAGAAGCTTGGAAAATTTTCTGGTGAAGTAAGAAATCCTCTGCCTCCCCAGCATGTGACCTACTGGTGTTGGCAATACCTGCAGAAGAAAGTTTAAGAAATATATTTGAAAAGCAGATCCATAACTTAGAAATGCATTCACAGAGTGAAGATTTCACTGCTTAAACTGACTGTCCTGGAGACATTACAGTCAGAGATCCCTCTAGACTTGGAATAAAATGGGGCCATTTCAGCTAATGACAGACAGGGTTATACAGCTGTGGGTGCAATGCATGTGCTTCTGCCCTGAACTCTCTATATTCTCTAGATCAAGAATGAGACCTCTTTCAACACTGATAATTATATCAACTCATTCTATAAGCTAAAAGAGCCCTGAGAGCCCTGGACAGCTGAAGTAATAATACATTACATTGAGCATTAATATCCCAAGAAAATAAAAATGTTCAGAAATGTGAACACTTTCTTTCCAGTTTTCAACAAAGAACAGCAGGCTATTTCTCACTTGGCAGTCATGAGTCCTATGACTCCTTAGTCATGGAGGAAAACCCAGGCCATCAAATATTTCAATGATTCAGGCAGACCTCCATATATTTTTTCTTCACTTAAATGTTTTGACAGATTAACAGATTCATTTCATTTTATATCTTCCTCCTCCCCCACTCCCAACAAGGCTCTAAAACTGGTATTAAGGCAAAAAAAGCATGAAAATTCACAAATCCCATTTCTCACTGTTTGGTAAATAACTCCCATGTGACTACTTTCGCTTTTCTAGAGTCCTCATCTTTCACTGCTTTTGCATCCAACGAGGATCTGTAGTTCACCCAACCATATATTTGCATGCTACAGCCTCTATTAGTTTGTCATCCCTCCAATATACTAGTCTCCACTTTCTCCTACAAGTGCCTAGTGACCCAGCACATGTATTAAATTTATGGTTTCAATAAAAAGGATTCCCCAGAATAAGGGATGTTCAGAAGATGCTACAGATGAGGGAACTAAAAATATACAGCCAAAATAGTTGGAATGCATTTCACCAGAATTTTAAAACACAAAAGGGAAAAAACAAACAAACAAAAAAAAACCCCAAAAAACCAAAAACTTACCTTTTTTTACTACCCAGTTCCAATGTGGAACTTCTGGAGGCTACAGAGCACTGTGGTCTAGGGCATAAGGAAAGAGAAGGCTGGTGTTCCAAGCTCAGGTGACCAGCAGCTACCCAGGGTATCAGGAAACCAGATCTCCTTTCAGTCTGCCATGAACTTTCTTTCCTGCCCCACAGCCACTCACTCAGCTTCTGTTACAGCACACACTTTTTTTTTTTTTTTTGGTGAAACAAGTAAAGCACTTCACCTTTTTGAAGTGCTTTGGGTAGGAAACGTTAGATAGGTCGTGTCTAGAGGCCGTACAACTAATCTGGCTTCCCTATCAGATTGTGCTCTTTGGTGTGCAAAGTCACTGATCTACATAAACACTGTAGACCTACATGCACCTTGAGGCAGCTGTTATTGGTGACATGCAGGAAAGGGTGGTTTTGCTCTGTGTACTCTGCAAATACAGCAGTGATCAGATCTACACAGACAGTTTGAGAAAAGGTCAAGGCTCAAACTTCCTCTAGGAGCTTCTAGTGTTTCCAGTTCTCATAAATTTATCTTGATTTGTTGGGTGAAATGTTACATAAACCAGAAGAATCTCAGGGTCATGGTTTTTTGGTGAATTCAGAGAGCAAATACACTTTTATTTCCAGAACAGAGAACACAGTCATCTGTCCCATTAATTATTCCCCCCTGAATTCACCTAGTATCAAGATTTTTTAACTCCCCAAATCTATTTTCTTCATTTTTATCCATTCTTCCCTCAAGCATAACCCTCCACAGGAGCAGCATAATGGATTCCTGGTTATTGTAGGAGATGCAATCTCATTTTTGGCCATGATGGTACTAAAGAAGCTCACCAGAGTGATTAATTAATCTTGATATATTT
Organism: Phylloscopus collybita; assembly: GCA_027886175.1. NCBI lineage: Eukaryota > Metazoa > Chordata > Aves > Passeriformes > Phylloscopidae > Phylloscopus > Phylloscopus collybita. The sequence goes on from JAJNNQ010000024.1 coordinate 21,282,188, forward strand.
GCTCATGTCAGCTCCAGGGAAGATTCTGCCAGTCAGGTTAGGGTTAACAATAGAGTATCAACTCTTCAAAGCTTTAACTAGATCAGATATGATATAGACATGACATGGGCATGATTTTCATCTATCTGACTCAAGGAAAGCAAAAATCATGCGTAGGAGGCTTACTTTCTTCACCTGTGTTTGTGTCTCTGTTCCTTCTTTCCCACATACTTTCAGATAATCTGGGGTTATGCTGTGACAACTGAGAATGCACATCTTTCTCAGATCCTCTTTAAATTAAAAATGAGAAATTTTTTTTTGTCCCAGCACACCCCCTTCATCTCAGAATGAAATAACATTAGAAGGGTTGAAGTGTGAAGAGTGACCTAAATGATTTAGAGTGCTTTGCAGGCGTACCCAATGGAAGAGCTGCTATTCTCTTTAAAAGTGAATAAACTTCCCACTTCAAAGTGGCAGAATTTGTACAGCTAAGAGAAAAAAAAATTAAAAATCTTGCAAAATATATACCCCTGCTTTCCCCAGGCATAAACATCCTCTGTCTTCTTATCTGTGTTTCAAACATCTGGCTTTAGCTCGTTAGACTTCCAACATTAAGAGGAGAGAGGAAGAACAGCAGAGGCAAAATTCTCAAACAGCTTCTGGGCCTGATTTAAAGTAGGTGGCTGTCATGGGGGACAGCTAGCTAGGAAAAGCTGCTACTTCAACTGCTACAGATACAAGGGTCAGTAAGATGAAGAGGCAGGATGAAAAAGCTTCAAGATAGAGGCACATGGAAAATGGAACACTTATGTGGGTGCATCTCTGTGGGGACAGAGATCATGAGGAAACACACTCACAAATAATATGAATAAACACACTCACAAATAAATCTATACCTTTCTACACATCCCATCTTTGTCTGCCCCTCAGCACCTCTTGTCTCCCTACTTACACAAATCAAGTCTGGTTAGATATTTGGTTATCCTTCAGGTAGCAACACTGAAAAACACATCTTCTCTTCCCCACTATTTCCAATTTGTTATTACCTGCTGCTGGAAATCACTCCTTTGAAGTCACAAAGTGTGTGTCACAAACACACACTGTTCTGCTGGGAGATCTGCTTCACAGGAACTTCCCTAATCTACCTCAGAAAAAAAAAAAACCTAGCAAGTTAGCTTAAAATGTTAACTGGGTGGTTCACCAAACTTAGCTAATGTTCTCTTACTGTTTGGTTTAGAGAGTGCTCTCACTAATCACTGAGCTAGAGGCAATAATTTCCCATTTTGTGGGTAATGATGAGAAGCCTGAGGCAAATACCCAGCTAGTTAGGATGTGACTGAAAGGGAGTATGTTTTTATTTTTGTCTTAATGCAGAGATAAGGTTCAACATCTTTGAGATATGTTTAACAGACCATGGTCAGCTACTCGACAGATTCTAATGTAAAAACTTCAAACCACATCTGAGACAAACACAAAAATGCTGTCTAAAAATCATTGATTGAAATGCATTAATTAAACACACCACTTTCTTTATCTTAACGGAGGGCCAAGACTGTCATTTGCACAAATCCCAGGGTCCCACACAGCCTCCCCAGCTGAATCTTGCATGAGCATCTGCCATCATTCCTCACATTACTTTAGCTAAACGTGCTATGCATTAATCACATCAAATGTGCAGCTTAACTCAGTCTTATTGTGCCACCTTCATCCTCACAAAAGATCGTCCCTTCCTATGAGATGTCAGTAGAGACAAAGTTTTGGAATGGATTTTTTAGTTTGAGTTAGAAAGAAAACAAAGATCTCAAATTCAGAAAGAAGCTAGGAGAACCTTGCAAACCACATTTTATAGACACATTTCATCAACCGTGACAGGATAAGACAGGATTTTCTTTGCCAAAGATAGCACATTACAAAACAAGAAGAGAAGACTATAAAGATCCTGTCTTGGATCAGTTTGACACTGTCCTTACCACAACAAGCAGTGAAAAATGCAGCTGTATCTGCAATTACTGAACAATTCAACAAGAACAAACTTAGTTAAACTAGAATTTTAACCACAGCAACACATTTTGAAACTGTCTCCCCCATCACCCTAGTTGATACAAGTGGTCAAACTTTATGTATGTCTCAAAAGAAGTCAATAGCACATCACCACCTCCTGGGTCACCAGCACCATGCCCAGCAGTATGTAAAATATTCATTCTTTCTATATTAAGACAGAACTGGAGTTGGTTTAGTGGCTGCTGAAGGCTGCTAAGTCAAGACTTCTGATTATGCTGCCCTAGAGAGCACAGGAGGTTTTACGGGAAGTGGAGGCTGATTCTATTTTAGTTTCCTGCAGAACAAGACACCACAGCTGCACTGTCATTATGCAGGGTAGGGTCCCAGCTCTAAATGACACTTTGAGTTAAATCATGATTTTTTTAAAATTTTTGGTGGTTTTTTTTTGTAATCTGTCTGATCTTGTATAGGCAATTTCAGGGAAAAAAATGGTTTAAAAATTATTTTTCTGTTTTGGAAATTGTGAGGTCAAAGCATTTCTTCAAAAGTGCAAAAGAGGGATTGCATCTTCCCCATTCAGGAACTGTGGCCACTGAAACATTCACTATAAAAATCAAAATATCTACAGTACTGAGAACTGGAAGAGAATTTTCAGATTTGAGTTTTGGCTAAGCTCTCAACTGAAAACCAAAACAGTTGTTGATAAAATAGAAAATCAAAACTTATTTTAAGACAAATATTTAACTATTAGTAAGGCTGGTTTTGTATGTTTTTTTAAAGGGATTTTTTTTTCAATGTTGTTCTTTAAAATGCATTCAGCATAATACATACGGGATGAAAATCCACTTTGTGTCCAGGATAATGATATCGTCTAAACCGAAATCCTAGCTGAAGTCTCTTTGTCAGTTAATTATTTCCAGGTAACTGTTTTCAGTTCTAAGATATCCCAAATGTCAGACCAGAGCTGTCAATTCTCATTAGGATATTATTAATAAAGGACCAAGTGGCAAAAATAGAAGGTGAGATCAGCATAAGTTACCACTTCAAATGACTCCGGGAACACTTGACCTTGAGACTAATTCCCTATCTGTGTCACATGGATCCTTAATTTCTTCGCTCCTGAGCACAAGGTAAGTCTGTGGTTTGTTCCTGGCACCTGGGGAAGTGGTGCTGCCGTGTGACAGGGGCAAACAGGGGCCACGTTCTGCTGGCCAGCCCACTGAGCAGCTGCCAGGGGCAGGAGCTCTATCGCTCCTCAGTGGGTGGCTCCCAATTCCTCTGCTATTTACCTCGCCTTAATCCTGAAGCTGCATCCTGGACATGCTTTCAGCGTGTCTGGGCACAAACCACCCTGGGCTACACCCTCAGGTGTACCCAGAGTCTGGTACAACCCTCGCAGGTCCTTGCAGGGCAGAAACCTGACCGGGGCAGGGCTGCTGTGGCTGTTGAGAGCCAGCCCACATCATGTCCTGCATGGGCAAAGCTCCAAACGCTGCAGAGAGAGCAGCATGGAATCAAATGTGGGATGCCTTTAGACTACCACAGACTTTAGACTACTGCAGCAAGTGAGAGCTGCCCAAACCTGTCTCTTCATTCAAAAGTTATTTTCTCAACCCTTTGTAAAGAGACAACAACTCTGAAAAGATTAAAAAAAAATAAATAAAGTAGACAGATGGTCTCAGCAAACCAGGGATCAGGGTCAAGTAATGTTGGTATTCACTGGTGCTTTCAGTGGGAAATTCACTATTAATCGCTTTGCCCAACCTGAACAATTGCCAGCAAAGACTGGCTATTTTAATTACCTTATTGATTATTTCCCCAGGCTGTCATTCTGAAATCTCAAAATGAAACATAACAAATTGGAGAAAAAAATGCAGTTTGCTCTATAAAAAATGACTCCCTGAACATGGCAGCCCTAAGGAGCACAGGTAGGTGCACCTCTGTGTGTCTGTTCACGTTTTCATTAATCTGCCATCTTCTACACTCGTGTATCCTACGGAAATACTAAGTACAATGAAGAGCTGATACTGTGGGCTCATGAAACTTCTAGAATAGCATGCAAGCAGACTTGATATGCAGCTCAAGTAAAGCAGTCCCTGACCCAGGAAAGCACTCCAACACATGCTTTATGTTAAGTCTGTGAATATTGTTACTGAAAGCAAATGAGACCACTTGGTGTTGGAAGTGTTTTGCTGGATTAAAGCCTAAAGGAAGAAGGGAACTGCACAAAAGACTTTTTATGACAAGTAAGAGGGAGAATTCTCAGCAGTACTGTCAGAAACAAAAAAATTACTGGATATCTTCTCCACTGGTTACTAGGATATCTAACTTCCATTTACCCGTGCCACATAAACTGCAAATTCCCAGGAGTACAAAAAAGAAAAAAAAGAAAAAAAGAAAAAATAAAAAAGGAAAAAAAAGAAGGCTTTAAACCTTAAACAGTTAAGGAAGAATTGGGAAGCTATTTTCCTTTAAGTCATGACGAATACTCTGTAAGTTCAAGACAAAAAACTTATTTTTGCAGTATATCATTACAATCTTAGATTACAATTTTAGATTCCTGGAAAACTATGTTTGTAAAGGAAATACCCTCCTTTATGGGTATGGGAAGCATTAAAATAGTTATGGGAAGCATTAAAATAGGGAAGGGCTTAGCAAAAACAAACAAACAAACAAAACAAAACAAAACAAAACAAACCCCACCTGTTTTTATTAAAGCAAATGATCTTATATATTACCTTGGTACTATATAGGCATGTTGAGAAAAACAAAAATTTTTCTGAAGTCACACAGAGGTAGGTTCATGCAAAAACTGTGAGTGAGGGTAAGTTGCTAGACTATGGAGCAGCTAAGCCAGGGAGAGGAGGTCACAGGGATGTAGTAAAAGAGCATGATTTTAATGCACCTCAGAGCAGCAAAATCGTTCTGGTTCCCTGAAATGCAATATCTCATCTCTTTTCTTCAGAGATTAGCAGATCTGCACTGTCCCTCCCACTCCAAGACAGGGGTAGATGTCAGCAGTCAAACAAAACAACATATCAACATGGCTATTCAAAAATGGAGAGCAAAATGTGGAAAAAGATCAATCTTCATATACAGCAGCTCCACTGTTTCTCTGCCACCGTGGTCACCACGTGTGACTTGAGAGCATGACTGCAACATCGATTATACCCAAGGAAATGATTCTGCAAACAGTGGCCTTGTGTCAATAGTTTTTAGATTTTCTGCGCTGAATCACAAAGGCTTGGTGTGCAAACATGGTGTGGAAAGTAGCAAAGATATTTTGACCAATTTGATGATTAACTCGCAGTAAAAAGTTCATCCTAAATAGAATCTTGCCAGAAATGCTCTTGCCTTTTCCTGGCAAAGTGTTTATTCACTGGAGTGCTAAAATTTGCAGGTTTTGTGTAACTTTGCACAGACACATTCAATATTTTATTTCTCTGCTCTTATCCCCTGAAATATAGTTGTGTCTTATCATTTCACAGCCAGGTAAAAGCCCCAGGCTGTTGTCAGAGTACCTCAGAGACATCAGTCTTTGACCTGGATGGATACAGTAGACAGTGTAGTGGCAGCTCACCTTAATAGCATGTTGTCTGGGAAAAAAAAAAAAAATCAGCCTTATCAAGAATAAAGAAAACTTCTATTTGAATTTGGAAAAATGAAAACTGTATTTTCTTAAGCTAGTTTGGGAGGTTTTTCTCCCCATCTCATTTCCATAGCTTAGCAGTAAGGTTACTGTCATGTCATGGAGAGGATTTATTCAGTTTTGCATCAGAGTGTATTGTTGTTTCCAGTTGGTCATTCTCAGAAATATAAAGGAACTTCGAAAGCGAGGGGTTTCCAGTAGCTCGAGAGGGGTTTGGTAGAACCTGTACACCTCTGACATCTATTTCACCCAGCTGAGGGGACCATCCTTCACACAGCCTTACCCACCCCTCATGAGAAACCCAGCCACAGAACATCTCAACTCACGCACTTGGGACTCTCTTTGCCTTAGATACTAGTCTCAGAATAATCATAGTGAAAATGATAACTTTCTCAGTGTCAAAGATTACTTCCCTTGAGGCTTCTCAGTTCCTTCCTCACAGACTATTTTCCTTCCTTCATACTCATGTCTTCTTTCTCACCTACCTCTCCCCTTCCTCTTTTTTCAACTCTCCTACCTACTTTATTCTTTTACATCTTTCTGTTCTTCTTCCCTTCCATCTTAACCCTTCCGTAAAGAGAAAAGGACCAATCCCTCCATTCATGTATATGTCCCCAAAGGGACACTTGTCTGGCACTAGATTAAGGGATGTCTCTCTTAAAATTTATACTGACACATAAAAAGAGCAACGAGGTTACAAACTTACAAGGAAAGATTAAATTTTTTTTGAAGGTCTTTCTCAGAGACTCACCATCACTTTTTCAACAGTTATGGCACCAATTGATTAAAAGCATCTTAATTCCTGTGATTCTGGAAAAAAAACCAAAAAACAAACAACACAAAATACCTTAATGCAATTATTCTTGGGAGCAAAAGCAATCTATTTGAGTAAGGATGGATAAACATAATGGGTTGGGGTTTGTTTTGTACGTATAATTTTGTGCATAAAATTGGCTCTTTAATCTCAGAACTGCTCTCTTACTGTTAATCCTTTCCATGTGTTGTGTGAACTACGCTGTATTTTGAAAACTTTTTCACATCAGTTTTGCTTGAAGAAAGAAATGAGACATACTTTACTGCTTAGCTATCCTGTTGAGTCCAAACAAACAGTCCCATTAGGTGACATCACCCTTACTAACCTTTAAGTAATTCCACCTACACAATACTCCTTCAGCAGCACTTGCACACAGTGAAATGGAATATAAAAAAACAAAATCAGAAAATGTTGCCAGTTGGATTGAGTCATCTGTACTTATGAACACCTCATGAACTATAATACAACTCCAAGTTGAAATGAGGCATGTTAACCTGCACAAGTGTAAAACTGCACAAGCACTTAAGTCTCTTCATATAGCTATGTCCTTGCCCTCCCAAAACCACTTGTGACTTGACTGTAGTCACATAATACAAAAGCTGAACAAGTAATGAAACAGCAGTGATCCACTTACACAGACAAATTAAAAGAGAAGGCAGATCATGTCACATTTCTGCAAAGTGAGTTACCTAGGTACCACTCCACAGATGCAATATTAAAATAAAGATAAATATGGCACATTGGTTCCTCACATCACAGTTGCTGGATGTTGGCATCTCCATCTTTGCTGCCTGGGAGCTATCTGCTGGTTAATGTCAAACTACTTATGTGCACAAGAAGAGCTCACCAAAACATGTGGTAGAAAGGTTATCTTTCTTTTGCCATTAATTTAGGGGAAGGTGTCTGTAGAAGACTCTTAAGATGCCTCTCCCACTGCTGTAGCCACTGCCTTTTGGGAAAAACCCACTTTTATAGAGCTTAATGAACATATTCTTAGCTAAATGAAGTCTAAATGAGACTTCACTATTCTTTCAGTGTTGAAATACAGTACAAACATGAATGGATATGTTCCAACATAAAAATACAAACATTTCTATTTCTGCTCTTACGTTGGCTTCTTACACAAGAAAAAAAAAACTAAAAGCAAAATCAACAAATGTGGTAACTTTACTTACTTTAAATAAATTAACTTACTTGAAATAAATTAAAATACAGACAGTTTTCTTGAATTCTCTAGAGGGCTGGGTTTCTTCACACAAGATGATACATGCTAACTTTAGTGTCCTAGAACACTATTAAATAAGAATAACACATAGATGAGAAGTCAGTAGTTTCTTCATTTGAGAGATGTTAGAGTGCTGAAAAAATAACTTTCTCAGTTGGGGGGTGGGGAGGAAAGTGTTTTCAGGAGATTTTTTTTTTCTTTTTTTCTCTTCTGTATTTTGTTTTGCAGATTTTAATACTGTGATGACAGCTCTCATAGCCCAGTGTCTTTTGTTATTGATAACCTGACAGGACACCATAAAGATGCTGTTTCTACATCCCTGGCTGGTGAAGAAGAACACATCAATGTTAGACATTTACAACTACAATTTCATTATTGGGCTATCTCAAGTTTCTCCCAACTCTCCAATCTTCACTTACCTAGAAACATGGCAGTTTGCAGGACATTTATACAGCTCTCATTTATGGAATATCTGTGGGCCCAGAGGTACAGACAGTTAAACTTCAAAGATGGACATAGAGTGTTTGCGGGCTGGATTCTTTGCAATGTTATAAGTATCTTAGGAAGTTTCTCTTTGCAACTTTAGGCATTTCAGTGAGTTCCTATTCCTAAATATTTTATTGGTTAGCTACTTGATTGCATAGCTATTGATCTTAAATTACTCTTGATCAGTCTAATCTCAACTGGAACACATCCTTCACATACCACGCTCTTCCTGTCAATGACTTTGTAAGTATTTAGCCAGTATTTGTTAAGACTTGTATTTAAAGTCAGTACAAGTTTCTGCAGTTTCTGAAGCCATTCCAAGTATGGATTACTGTTTCTCAAAACACCTCTGAATGTAGGTTTACACTGCAAGTCAAGCCAAGTTTGAAGTTATTCTCCAGGTCCAGCTCACTCTGTTGTTCATACAGGAACATACACCAGGGTACAGACTGAGGACAAGCAGTTTCAGAAACTCCCTGAGGTGGAGCCTGAAAAACTGACAGCCAGGTAATACAGGCTGACCTTTTTGTTCCTGGTGATGTGTGTAAAACATCCACATCCAGGACCAAGCAAGCTCATCCTATTCTACCCTAAACTCTTCCCAAGCACAGTCTTAACATTCTGAGTCCAAGCTACAGCCAGTCAGCAAAGCTGAAATAAGAGCCAGCAATGCTGAATCACACAGGCCACAGAAGTCACCATGATTAACCTCCTCTAAGTGTGCTCTTAATCTCTCAACCCATTTAAAACTAAACAACTTAAAGGGAACAATAAATCAAGGCAAAAGTCCTTCAACATTCTCACCAGGGTTTTAAAGTTATAAGAACAAAATTCAGACAGAAGAGATCATGCTTAGGAGGAGTTCCACATAGATTACCTTGCTAAAAAACTAAATCCATGGCATGTCCTCCTTTTTGTGTAACTCTTCTGCACACATACACACTGAACAGAGAGCAGAACTTCCCCCTTCCCCTATTTTAATACAGGCTCTTGAAATTTGGTTTGTAAATGACCTCTGCATCAGTCCTCTTTGTTAGCTGCTGGTAACAAAGATAAAATACAAGGATGGAGTGGTCAGTGCTCTCCAGGAATACCTGTTTCCACTTACTCTTATCAGACGTGAATGTGCAGCAGCAGTACAGGACATTCCAGCTACTGCCAGCTGTGTGAGATGTACCAAGCAGCTCAGGGAAGAGTTCATAGAGAGAGACAAACAAGAATGAGTATATTAACCCCCTCATACTCATCCTAGCATGAAATTCAATAAACAGAGCTTGAGGCACAGTGCTGTAAAAATAACGTCTTTAAAGGCAACGGGAAAAATCCAAGAACATTTTTGGAGAACAAGCAAAATTAGGCATGTGCCCACTCTGTAGGGGTAGCCAGATGCCTAATGGTGATTACTGCAGACTCTTTCACCTAAATACACTGCAGGAAAGGAAAAAATTAAAATAATTTTACTTCATCTCTCTTATTCAGAAACATATGTGCAAGTGGCATGAGATGAAGTGCAAAATATTAATAATGAGGTCCCCACTCAGACTGTTCACAAGATGCTAAAAGCCCCACAAAATAAAATAAACCAATCAAACAAAAAACCCCAGTCTCTTCTAACTTGTCCCTCTGATGAATATGTTTGGCACTATTTTCCAGGATCAATTTCTTGACAATTCCTACATATTTATTTAGGGATTTAAGTCTTCAAATTGAGCCCTGCATGTAAGGGCACCTCACCCCACCCCCCTGAAAAAAGACAAACAGGAAGACAGGGCAAAGAAATAAACTGTCTTAATCTGATTTTACCCTCCTCTCTCATCTATCACATTTTTTTCATCTCACGGGTTTCCTCTTACAAATTCTCTCCTTATTACTGTGCTTCAGATCAGAGCAGTCTACTGCAGCTGGGTTTTAAACACCACCATCCTAGCAAGGTTAAGCATGTTTTAGGAAGACTCTCATTTTAGATAAGATGGGTTAGTTATGAGGCTGTTTACAGTATTATTCATTCATTTCAAGAACGTACAGTACACAAGGTTTTCTCCTGGAGGGAGAAAGTCTGCAAGAGAAAATCCAGATAATGCAGCACTTTTTTGGCTGTTGAGAAAGGCTTAAGGCCAAGTGCTGCTCTATTGCTTCTATACAGCTACTGTTTTCAACTGGAACAAACACACAAACATCCACAGAATTTAACTCTTTGCTCTTCTGTTGACAGAGTCTCTCCACACTTGTGTGACTGATGTTAGCCAGACAGAGCCCTGGAGGTAATATTCCTGCTGCTAAATTTATTTGTTTTAACTTTTAAATTACTGTGTTAACAGGATCCACAAAATTACAGATATAGAAACAAGTGCTTTCTGAAACTCATCAAAAATGCTAATCTGTTAGTCAGCATGAATCATTACTACAGCAGGGTTTCCCAAAAACACATTTTACGAATGAGGTAAAGAGAAAGTACACCTCCCCTAATCTCACTGGATTTTAAGCAGGAAAATTAAGTAAGTAGCACCAGATATTAAAAGTGTACAAAAGGCAAAAACATGTCTAGTTCCTTGTCTCTTGAGCACATCTTGACAAGCACAGTAACAATTCTGTATTAAACTTCTATACAGCTGTTCATGTGGTTTGTAAATTACCTGTAACTTTGCAGTAGACTGAAATTCAGAGAGGCTGAAAAGAGTAAGTATGCACATTGATAGACTGGCAATATCCCTAGGACAAAGGCAAAAGAGACTAGAAGATATGGTAATTTTCAATAGGACATACTTTTACACACAATATCACAGTGTTGTATGACCTGCATAGAATGAAAACTGGTGGACAAGACTGAACAGAGAGTGGGTACCCATGGTGTTCTTTGGATTAATCTTACCTCTCTTTCTATGACTTGGGTCCCCTGATAATTTGGTTACCTCAGAAAAATGAATTGGTTGCATATACCCAAAAGAATTTTAAAAATCAGAAAGAAAAATTTTTAAACTTGCAAATTCTGTCATAGGAGCTGCTCACTGGAGAGAAATCCATGTGGCACAAACCTAGCCCTGGAATTTAAGACTGGTTCATTCACTGACCCATGGATTAAGACAGATAAAAGCTGCCAATGTTACTGTCTGATCATTGAAATGAGATGGAAAGTAAATACAACTGGAAATCATTGGATTTTATTTTTAACTTCTTTTTGTTTGCTGAATGTGTTTGGAATAAATGTTACCACTTAGAAATGGAACAAGTCTTAACAAACATTCTAATTCATCCTTCTACAGTTTCCTAATTGACCCATGTAGAGCATTCACTGGCACACTACCCTATCTATGTTTCATGGAGTTTCAACCATTTTCCTTGAAAATCATCCTATATCTAATGCATAAATTATACAACCTGGAACAGGCTGGGTTGCAGCCTGTCTGCCCCTCTTATTTAGCCTGTTTTGTTTTTCCAGCCTGTTCCTCCCAGGAGAGGAGACTGAGATGCTAGAAATTCCTGGTATGAAAAATGTTGGGACTTGATGATCACCTTGATCTTTCTCTTCATAATACTGGCTGCTATTCAGCCAAAATGCTTCCTACCTCTGGGTTTGTCTCATTTCACATGTCTGCACTGATTCCTCTCATTTGTCTTCATCTGGCACTTGAGCCAGCTGCTGCTTAGCCAAGTTAGGTGCATTACACATTTTCATCTTTCCTTGTAGCAGTCATGTCAGCCCCCCCTAATCATCTGCATTGCTTTGCTCTGAATTTCCTCCAATTTGCCTGTATCAGAGCATCAGGAGCTTCCAGAAATAGTAACTGAAACTGCATAGTAATCTTGTGCAGTTTTTGAATGGCACTTGGGTAAAGTATGGAACAGGGGAAGATGCAATTTAAATTTCAAGCAGCCAATTACCTCAGCAGCTGCATTCAAGGCACTCACAATTCCACGCCACAACATGTGCATCTGAACCCAAACTACCCTTTGAGAGAGGGGCTGGGGATGGAATTGATCAATGCAACACCACACCTTAGGCTCAGGGAGTATCAGGGGCAAGAGGTCCTGTTAAAGATCAATAAAGGAATGTCTGTAAGCTCTGACACACCCCAACAGATCTCAGCTATTGCAGTGCCACCAGCCTTTGAGCTGGGCTTCTAAATAAACCAGAACTTAGTCCAGATATGAGGCTCTCCAGCACCTTCCCCCTGTAATAGACTCAATGAAGGAAACAGGCTGCCTTCTCTCCTTTAAGTGGCATTTCCAGACAGTCTTAGGTAGAAGGTGATGGGGATACACCTCCAACTCCAGCAGGGCAGCATGGACATAATAAAAGCATGCCTCATGCTTTAAAGTCCACAGCTCAGAAAAAAAGACTGACTTTCCTCACAGAAAACCCTATTTCCAGCCTGTTTTTTAGATTTCATTTGAAGAAAAATAATTTGTTTGGTTAAGGACAATTAAATTACATCACTGAATTACTGAGACTAAAATACCATCTTAGCTGGTGTACGATGAAAAGCACAAACATACACCAAGATTATTTTCTCTCTCCCAAGACTAAAAATATGTTTTTTTTAAACCAGCTTGAATTGAACACAAAAGAAAAGGAATCTTGTATTTGGGAGCATGTACATACTGTCCTCAGGAAATTCTCAGCTCAAATAATGTCCCTGCAACTCAGAGATGACAATAAAAAAAAGAACTGATATATAAATCATGTTGGTTTATGGTAATAGCAGTTTTCTTGCCAAAAGGTGACTCTTAGCTTTCTGTATCATTCTGCTTGTGAATGTGTTCACTTCTCCAAACACGAAAACTAAACCTTGGGTGTCAGAGTGTTCTCTGTGAGGAACCACGCCCCACATCCTTGGTGATTTCCAGCTGGCTTATGCTAGTGTAAATATGGGATAAGACTGCCAAACCAGGTCTCACAGCCAGATCCTCAGTGAATATAAACTAACACTTCAACCAACTGCTGTGACTGAGAATAGGACTCTGTCACTAAATTACTTTCTATTATGCCTTACAGAGCTCTGCCACAAAGCCCCACTAAGCCCTGGTTAATATGGGACTTTATTTTCCCTACCTGTGGAAAAAGCTAATCAGCATGAAACACGGCAAGCACATGAACAGATGTCAACCACTCAGTGCTTATTATTCCGTGGCATGACAAGGAAAACCAGGTTTATGCAGCTCTGGCTGGAATTGCTAGATAAGCTAGGCTGAAACTAATCTGACAATACTAAGACTAATATCATGTTGTGTTAATTGGTTGCATGAGCACATGAATTTCAGCGTCAACACCAATTCTGGTCTATTTTGAGTTAGCCTTACCCCAGATCTACTTTGTTCCAAAATATTCTGATATTACAGCATTTTTTCATAGGACTGTAATGTCATTTATTGCATTTTTCTTGCAAAAGAGAAAAGGGACATGACCTTTGTACAGGAGCTGCTAAATTGCCACAGTAATTCTGGGACACTGCCCAATGGAAATATTTCCTATCAGTGGAAAGATAGCAGAAGAAAGCTGACACACCTCACCAGTTTGAGAGAACTGTGATGCCTCCAGCATACACATCCACAAGACCTTTAACACAGTCTTCCTAATGTGAGCTTTGTAAGCCTTTTACCTTGCCCTTTGTCCCCTCACCATGTTTCCCCCCTCAATAAGACTGTCCCCTGTATGGTCCACACCTCTTTAAGGCAAAATGGTACTCATAGACCCAGGAAGGAGGTGAGGGTATTGCAGATACCCCAGGCAGAGAAGGCACCTCTCCCAGCCTCTGCTGTGCAGGGGCTTCCAGGGAGAAGATAGCTATCAGGGACTCTAACACTTTCTCCACTGATAGCTTTTTCCTGCCTGGTACTGGAGATGAGCTTCCCTAGGACTCACAGCAATTGTGTTAACATGGCTCTGTGAAATCCCAGGGACATCCTAGGCCTGGGAAGGTGGAAGGGGAATCTCCTCTGTCATTCTGTGGGTAAGCAGGCACAAACCCCTAGGGCTGTGATTTATACAGACACACCCCCCACCCACAGATTGCCCTTCACCACTTGGCTGATTCCTTGTGACCTCCCTTCTCTTTCCACATTGGATGGCAACAAGCTTTGGTCAAGAACTTGAGTTCCTATACAGTAGTACTTTCTGATTCATTGTTTTACATTCCCCTCTGTTTCCCCAGCACTATTTTGATCTGCATTCTTACAGGAACTTACTTTTCACCCATTCTTCTCCCTATTTACAGGACAGCCAAATTAGGGCAATTTACCAGCTTTTCATAGATTTTATGCTTTGGGTCACACAAATACTGGAAAAAATATTTTAATTGCAGAAAATATGTTTTAGGTTGTCTTTCCTATGAGTTTTCTAGAGGTTTTACTGTTTTGAGGGGGAGGAGATAGGGGTAAACCACAAGAAATTTTGGATTAGTGGTGACTTTTACACTTAAAATCTGTCTAATATTATTCATTGGGACCTGTCTGACATCTAATGAGTAGACTTGGAGAAGTGGAAGGACAGTCTGAGGAGCTTCAGCATCCTTCTGTGGCCTCTGAGGGCAGGCCAGATGCAGAGACATAAGGTCTGATGTGGATGGTCAGCATTCAAGGATCAGGCACTGGAAACTCTCTTTTGCCCTGTCAACCACATGGGCTTATTTATGAGTTTTCACCCCTGCTCCCAAGATTTCACTCTATTTTCCTTCATGTCATCCTGCTGCTGAACAATATCTAAGATTCTCTGTCTTTTACAGGAGGTCCCTGTGAGCAGCTTCCTCCCAAAGTTTTCTCCTCTCTGTTTCTCCTGAGTGTCCCCTCAGTTCAGCATTGCTCTGAAGCCTGTTCACCCTTCAAAAAAGGCTCAACATTTTTGTTTGCCAAAGGCTCTGTGAGTCACAGAGAACATGACTCCTGTGGTAAAAGCAAAGTTCAAGGCTGAGGTTACTCAGTCTATAAGAGGAAAGCTCTCAGGCAGTGGAAACAATAGCATGTCCAGATGCCAGACCTCCCTCAGCAGACACTGTCCCAAAACCCCTGCGTGCAAAACAGGTCACATTTCAGCCTCCTGATCTGAAAACAGCATGGTTCAATTTAGAGGCAATATTTATGGCTATACAGCCCTTCTCTCAGAAGTGAATGTAAACTAGCAAGTTTACGTTTTATTAGCTAAGGAGTTAATCAAGAGTGTAATTTTTTGCTTTACCACATGTTGCTATAGGTTCAAGGCATGTCAGGGCTGCATGAGTTGCTCTTGGGAGGTAGTGGTAGTCCAGGGGAATATCGATATGGATATCAAGGGAGGCAGTTTTTTTGGTTACACAGACACATGTGATAAGATCACACCAGCTGTTTACTGTCAGGATCACTTACAGCATGGGGCCCTGACTGCAGCAGTCAGGAGACGTGGTTGTTCCTTACAGAAATTTCAAGACAAAAAAATGCAGTAGTATATTTTGCCACCAGAAATACCAAAATATTTTTTTTCCTTCCCATTTTCCCAGTCTGGTTTCCTGAACACCAGCAAGAAAATATTAGCTCAATTACTGGGTAAGGCATTGGGTTGGTTATGATGTCTTCAACATCTTTTAGTGAAGATAGTTTTCTGTGGATGTACTTTAATTTTGCAACCCAGAGATTATGCTTACTTAGGCATATACCAGAATTAAAGAAAAGAGATCAGCTCTTTTCCAGTAAGCTTTAAACTGGTTTCGTCTATGATATAATTTTAACATCTCTTTGGGATAAATGCCAATGAGACTTGCAGAGAAAGCTTTACAGGCAAATGAGCAAAAAATCACTGCTGAATATTCTACATTTAAAAGCATATATTTCAGGAAAGTGTATTTAAAAAAAAAGATCAATGAGAGCATTTTAGAGAGGGGAGACCCCACTAATGCAAAAGACTCCTCAAATAGCTCAAAACCCTATTGCAAAATACCACATGAGCAATGTGGATCAAGGCTAAATGGCCTTATTCTGGACTCTCCCTTGTATTTGCATGGACATGGCTGTAGCAACAACATGGCAATTCCAGTTACATACAGCCCATTCTGTAAATTGTAGAAGCTATGATATTTTTGGTCTCCAGGCCTGTCTGTGGGTCTGCCAGGACAGATGGGACCTGAAAGGCACCAGTTAAATCTTATTTTGGACTAACATGTGATTAAAAATTAAGGAATCCTTGTGGCATCTCCTGTGGACACAAAATACCTGTTTTCCTCTGGACAGTTTGTGATAGGGCAAGCCCCTTCATTCCCTTGTGTTCTGTTTCTGCCATGGAATAGAACTGAAAGCTTGGAAGATTTCCTTGGGTTTGTGATGCTGGCAGTGTTTTTCCCTCCTATAATTTAAGGGGAAAGCCAGACAAGATGCAACTTCTCCCTAAATTGGAACCATGGGCTTAGTACATTACAGGCAGTGCTCCCTCCCCCTCCAATATGCCACTCTGTTCCTCTCCCTACTCCCACAAACATATTTGTGCTTTGTTTAACTATTAAATAGTTTTGATTAGACTAAGATAGTATCTCTCACTGTATTTTTTTTTTTTTTTTTTTTTGGAAAATTGCTGTTATGGTCCTTTAATGTAATAAAGAAGTTCCCTTTTACCCCCTTCTTGTCATGCCAAGCAACAAGCCATTGAAAAAGTGCTGAAGGTGGTTTGAAGACAACTAATCAGTCCCAACTTCACCTTAAATTCACTTTTTTCTGATTTTTGTCTGACCTGTTCTTAAAATCTTCTGACAGAGACTCTATAACCTTTGCAGCTGATCTGTTCTGGCAATTCACTTGTTAGAAGTTTTTTTTTCAACAGCTAAATTAGCTTTTCATAATGCATTTTTCCTGCTCTACCTAGGCTAGACTGTATGAGAAAAATATTCCTTTTCTCTTTATGGCAGCATATATGAAAAGTTACTTTCCCCTCATCTTTTCTGACACAGTACTTTATTCTCTAGACTGAATTACTCCACTCTTTCAAATCCTCTGCATGGATCATTTCTCCAAGAAAAAAAGGTGTTGGAAAGTACCAGTTGTTGGGCATCTGACAGTTGGAAATGTTTTAGTTAAACACCTCTCTAGTTAGCAAGCATAATTGTTGTCAACAAAATTAGCAAATGACTGGAACAATTAGCAAGACTCTGCCACATGGGAATATAAAGCTTCTATTGACAAGGACATGGTTGAATTGGTTACCCTATGGTTTTTCTTCAGTAAAGAAGCTTCAGAACCTCCTCTTATCTACAGATTTCTTGCACTTATCACTAATTCAGTTTTCAAAAAAAATCAAAACAAAGACACAGCTTTTAGACTTGCTCAGCCTGTTCTATTTGGCATATTTTTATCCCAGTGACTAAGCTTTGCTATGTTACTGCTTGACTTGGATTGCAGATCAGATAGCAGTAGCTCTACAATATGAAAAAAGCACGAGTTTTTTAGAGCCTACAGCACAAACACAGCAATACTAGATCAATCTCTAGCTTAGAAGTAGTCCTGGATTCTTCAGAAAACATTAAGTTTGGTCTTGGCAGCATCCATGAATAGCACTTTCTATGATTTCCAGTTGGCAAGAGACTCAATCCCATCTGGACAAATGCTGATCTGGCTTTCTCTCTTCTTATCAAAACTCCAGCACAGTGACCTGGCATGAAGCCACAGTCCTTGAGAAACTCCTGCTACGAGGAGAACACTCTGTGTCTCTCCAGCAAGGCAGCCACCAGGAATGCAGTAAATCTTCAATGTACTGCCCTGGGGAAATGAGCCACGTTCAAAGCTTCCTTCATTGTCTTCAAAGTGGTTCACAGCCTGCAGTGGCACTGACAGCTGCCTTGGCAATTTTAGATGAAAGACAGGGGAGAACAGTAGGTACAGGATAACTGGGCATTCTTGCATATTTGTGTGTACAGGTACACTGTGCCTTCCATAGGCTGCAGTGACCCTGAGGAGAAAAAAAGCCACCAATCTTCCCAGTTTATATCAGTCAGCCACTTGGAGAGTGAATCATTTTCTCTGCATGTGTTTCCATCAGCCTTCTAGCAAGTGCATTTCTGATCTCCTTTGCTCCAGGGTGCCTCCATATATAATTGCAATCTTTTAGAGTAGCAGTGGAGTAATTGTGCACCCTCACCTTCCCATGGCAATCATCAGAAACACTTCTTCACTCCTCATCTCCAGTGCAGTCATATCAGGTGACTGCTGTATGCTTTCTCCTTTTGGAAACTAACATACCCTAATATTTTGATACACAAATTACACAAGTGAGTGTCTAGCTAGAAAGTTTCAAAATTGCATGTTTTTTAATAAGGTGAAGATACTGGTTGTTTCTATTTTAAGTGATGTCTTATACTTCTGAATTGCTCCCTTTGTTATAGAAAAAAGGATACAGGCAAGTAAGAAAAAACATTTATTTCACTCACTTTCCTTCTGCAGGAAGCTCCCACTTTGCTACTGAAATCCTTCAAAGGCGAGTGACAAAATAACCTGCCTGAAGCAACCTGGGTGAAGAATATGGAAAATCATCTAAAGGAAACTAAAGGAAAGATATGTTCTGGGTCATCTTAATTTTTGGACAACGACCTCAATAAAACTGCAATCTTACAATGAAGCACATTCCAAAGCATTCTTCTAAGATTGAGTATGCCTCAAAAGACACTGATGTCTCTTGGAAAATATTCTGGTTTAGAACAATTACAGTTCTACTATATTTTTCTTGAGTTTCTCTTCTTTTTCTTCTCTTCCATGAAAAACTCCAAGGTTTTTCTTGAATGAAATCATCTGCTCCTGTGGCTTAAATACCTGAAATTAAAATACTTGGATCATGAAAAAGCTGTCAGTCCTGTAGTTGGTAGTTGCACTTAAAAACACAATCTGGGCTCTTTAACAGTCAGCAAGACCCAGAAGTGGAAGAGATTCATGGTCAATGAAGTGACTTTCAGCCTGGTATGAAAGGCACCGTGTTTGGGGAATTTGGAGTTGGCAGTGTTTGTAGGAAAAGAAAAAAAGCCAGCAAAACCAAACAGTTTATACACCTACCATTGCATCTCCTAAAGGACCATTTGGAACAGGAAGGAGGTTCATAGCACCTTCTCTTCCTCCCTGGCAAGCCTTTTGTGAATCACAGTGCTACTGGCAAATTTTGGTAAGACAGCTTCACATTTTACCCTTTGGGGTCATTATTCCCATACAATGTCCATCAGCCTCTGTCTCTGTGCTCTCTCTAGAGCCCCATGTAGAAAGAAGCTTGTCATCTCCTGTGACAGAAGGCTACAGAAGAAAGAGGGTTTTGTTAATTAAAGGGTTGATTTTGCAATTTGTCTTTTTCATGGAAAGAAATGAAATTAGGGTTTGGCAATCAATTAGAACAGTCCATCAGCATGCAAAGCACAACAGACCAAGATTCCTGTTCCTATGATTACCAGCATTGCTATAGTAATGGAAAAATGTAGTTATGGAGGTAAGATTAGCACAAGTAAACATCTGATGCATAGGAACATTTTTATGTTTATATATTTTTAAATACTTTCTATTAATAAAATATTGAGATGTTTATGAATTGTACTTCATATGATTTAAAATGTCCCTTTTCTTTATGAGTTTGAGAGCTTAAAAAGGAGCAAAACAGGGCACAACAGATGATCATATTTCTGCCTTCACAGGAACATGTTGTCTTAGAACTGTAAGACCTCAGAGCTCCCACTTACTTGTATCCTAAATGAAATCAGCTTGTAATGAGCCTTATTTCTCCACATCACAGCCATTAGAGTTTGTAACCAGATGGACAAAAACTTGCTTAATAAATGCTTTATTACATATCCTCTGGCCAAATTTTCTCAAGGGGAGCCTGCACTTCAGTGGCTGCAGTAGCACCATGTTGCTAACTTTACAGCAATTAGCTCAGGATCTCACCACTGCAGCCACGGCAGACCGAGCCATGGATCGAAAACCCGAGTTCAATTAACCCATGCAGTGTTCCATGCTGCTGCATTAAACAGGTGGTGTGGCAAGAGAAAGGTATTGTCAGTAGGTCTACACTGCTTCCAAACTTACTAGGATAGTTTTGACATATTCTGGACTAGCCTTAATTATTCCCAAACACACAATCCTTAAAGAAGACTGGAGAGCACACCTTTTATAATTTAATTACACATCCATGGAGGTCATGCAGAAATCTTATAGGTACCATCAATGGGAAATCTCAGTTAATAATTTATTGATGGGGAGTGTTTCATATTTTCTCCATACATAAAGACCTTTCTTGATCTTGTGTACAAGATGTGACCCAAATTTCTCTCCACAGGTCTCCTCTGACAGCTTTCAAGTGCTGGCAAGGAAATGTAAGCTCATCTTCTCGCTCCCTCGGACAATGTCATGTTGTCACAACAGGAAGCAGATGGGATCTCTAGTGAATATTTTAGGGGTCAGTGCATAGAAATGTAGCTCCTGAGCAAACTCTTCAGCATAACAACATGTGGCATTAATACCTGAGTCCACTGTTAGCAAGGTTGGGATCTAACTGTAAAGTTAAACTAAGCTTTGATTGTTTCTGTAGGTTCTTTACATGCTTTGGCAGCTAACACTCAACTCGACCTGGGTAAGTTCTGAAGGAAAGGGTCTCTCTCTTGTTTGCTCTTGTTATCTCTGGGCAAGCCCTTACAATGTTGTGGCTCTAAATGAAAGCAATTTATGAGGCTGTGGGGCTCTATAGATTCATTTGAAACAATCCATAACGAAAAAATGGTTCAGACAAACACTAATTGAAACATTCAGAAACAGGATTAAGGCAGAGGGAACCAATTGCCTGAAACCTGAGCTTTTGCAGACACTAGTAAATAGACCAATTCAAAAGACCTTGGAAATAGACACTTTATGCAAAGCCAAAGGACCATGCCAGCCTTCAAGCAAACTCTCAAAGCACAGCCATTATCTGGTTTGATTATAGTTCTTTTAATTAAGAAAAGAAATCTATAAAGTCACAATAATCAAATGAAAAGATACTAAAGTTTAGGAAGAGGGGCAGAAGTCTATATTTATATACATACATCATTGATTTCAATGCACCCCATAAACGTTGAGGCACCTGCTCAAAGAACTACAGCTTATAATCATACCTCAAGGGTCATACCCTTACCCCACAGTCTTTCTCCTCTGTACTACTGCTGTGTCCTATCACAGGGGAAGGGTTTTCCTGCCACAAATGATCCTCAAGCAGTAAAAACGTAATAAAGTTCCTACCTAAGAACAGCTGCACTGGCTGTGGTAGGAGATGGAGAAGAGTTTGAACATGGATTATTTGAGAACAGAGCACCGGGTACTGTGCCAGCTGATGGGAGATAAACAATACTTCTTGGATGCTCTAAAATATGTCAAGAACTGATGCAATTTCTATGCTGTCCCAGGAATAGGACAACAAAAAGATCACCCCTCCTCTGTACCTCACTGCCTCCTCTACTGTGCTTCATAAATCATGGGATCTGGCTTCAAGTCTTAAGTTGCAGCATGGGAAGTTTAGGCTAGATATTAGAAAAAAAAAAAATATTTACAAAAAGAGTGAATTGGGCATTGGAAGAGGCTGCCCAGGGAGGTGGTGGAGTCACTGTCCCTGGAGGTTTTTAAGACTGGATGTGGCACTCAGTGCCATTGGTTTTGTTGATAAGGTGATGTTAGGTCATAAGTTGGACTTGATTACCTCCAAAGTCTTTTCTGACCTAATTGATTCTGTGATTCTGTGGGGTCTTTGTGGGACATTCCAGACCGACATGCAGATTTGTCCTGATGTATCTGACTCTGCTAAAAACGGGAAAATCATCAGTTTAACAGATGGACTCACATAAGGTGGATAGGTGATTTGCAGCCATAGGGATCCCAAAGCTTTTGTAAGGTACGTAGCCTTGAACAGTGCTTCCTGTGGCGATGCTTCTTCAAGGGCCAAAGTCTCCAATGCTCAATTGATCCTTAAAATAGAAATTATAATCTCATAAAATGAAGAACCTTTTGCCATAACTGAGCCAATTCAAATGAAATGACAGTATCTTTAAACATTTCTTTTAGACTTTTAACTTTTTGTATCATTGGGCCTAAAAAATCTCCTTTGTGAGAAAATGAGAAAATGCTTTTGTCTGTGCTGCCTCTGATGGTGACATTCAAAGCCATGTTTTAAAGATCAATAGCAAGGATGATTAGGGAGATAACTGCTGTGTTTGATTTTTTTCTGACGAAAGGGAAATCTTACAGAATGGGCATTTCTGCCACTATTTAACAAAGAAACCTTGCCAAAGTTGGCTTCTGTGCATCTCAAGCACAGATGACAGTCCTACCTTATGGCTGAGGACAGAATTCAACCCCTCAAAAATAACTACTTCAATATGCACCCCCAGGTTTTTCTTCTCCCAGTGCACTCTCCGGTTGGTGTGACAACTTCTTCAAAATACAGTGCTTTTTAAAAAAACCACTGAGGTGGTCTTGTGTCCAGGTTAGCCTGACTGAAGGCTGCTGCCCACAGTGAGCAGTAGTGCCTTCTGGTACGGGGCAGCCATAAAAGAACACCCTTTCCTTCTGTAAACATACACACACACACAAAAGAGCAAAACCCTTGAGGAAAAGTGGCAGTCTTCTGTGGAACCCACTTGCCCAAAGGGTGACAGGCCAATCAGCCTTCCTTACAGTTGTCAGACCGTCCATAGAGGGTGAACAGAAGAGATTCTGGGAAAGAGAATTGTTGAGAATGAGGATTTCACCCAAATTTCAGTAAGGAACTTGGGTAGGTAGTGGTGTGTTTCACCTGAATTTCCTTCTAGAATTTCATCACAGGAAAAAGCAAAACACCATTATACGATACATCAATATATAAACATCAAGTTGCTGCACAGTGCAACATATCTAGTAGGAATGAATTTTATATTAGTTGAACACACCTGCAATCAGAAAACTGAGAGTGCCAGCACCATCAGGAAGGTGATGGAAATGTATGTCTTTGAAACAAAAGCATCTGTTTGCAATAATAGCAGGTCAGATAGCTCCACTGTGCCCTTGGAAAAGTGAGCATAGGGATGAAGGACAGCAAAATACAACTTTCCTGAAGCCTTAGCTTGCAGCAGCAGTTCTTTGAATCATACAAACACAGACTCACCCACAGTTAACCTGGGAAAATCACCCTCTCACTTGATTAAATGATCTGTCAGACAGGTTTCTCAATATGTTTCTTTTCCCTTCTGTTTTTTGTTGCATCTACTTTCTGGGGGAAGGGACCTCGTTGAGCCTGCTGTCCCACAGAACAGGTTGTAACAAAGCTCCCCAAGAGTCTCACCTCCCATTTAAGACTGTTACCATTGTGTTCATGTAGCCATAACACAATCTATAAGGTCTACCACTGCCTGAGACAAAGCTGTACATGAGTAAAAAAGGGCAGAAAATGAAACAGGAAATCATCAAAGGAGCAGAACAAAGCAGCAGAAAGCCATAGAGTATTACATGATTTGCATGACAGAGTAAGAAAGGTGCAGCTCCTGTACCCATTTCTCAATCCCCACCATTACTTTTACTGCAGCAGCAGCATAGCCTGATCCAAACCATGACTCTCTGGTCTTCAGGAAGATAGCCAGCACACTCTCAGGAAATGTGGCCCCAAGGAAATCCTATGGGGAGAAAAAACCCAAAGTTGTCTCTGATAAGGGCTGGCTAGAAAAAAAAGATTGAATTATGAACAAGGCCGCCATGAATATTCATTGTAAGTAAGTGGGATTACATACAAGGAAATGCCTGATTCTAACATTAATCTTTCATTTTACCCCAGATTGCTATGGATTTTGACAAACTGCCTAGTAAAAATGGGTTAGATAATTTTTCTCTTTATTACAGGAATTCCCTATGCTTCTTGAACCGTACATCCACAGACATCCACATTTTCACACATTCAAACTTCCCAGAAAAATAACCCACTTCAACTAATTTATATGCAATTTCTGTCTCACCAATATGCCACCCAGCACTCTTGCCTAACTTCAGAGCACACTCTTGATGATACTGATCCTTTTCCAAAAGCAAGCAGGAGCAGCAATTTTTAGCACATGAGCTTCTACTCAGATCCATCTGTACCACTCTACCTACCAACTGGATGGTGACAAAAGGTAAACATTAGAAAGAAATGAGATAGCTGGCAAAAACCCCACAGGCAACAGTTGAGAAAGATCTTTTTTCATTTGCATGCATCTGACCTCACTGCTATTCACAACTGATTTACATCAACTGCCATGGTCAACACTTAATTCACAGCGAAAGCCACTGGTAGTTTCACTCCATTAATATTGACATCTGAACTCTGTAGCTACAGTGGATTACTACTAATAATTATTTATGACCAGTGATTTGCACAGAGCCCGCTGCCCAGTGCTGGGAGTCAGGTGGTGAATCTCCAGCAGCAATTCACAAGCTGTCCACCTCTGCAGCCATGCAACGAGCCACTTTACCTCGCCTCCCTCACCACCACTGACACTTGTCCTACCATCAGTGCAATGTGTTTTCACATGTAATACTCACACTTCCCTCATGCTTCTGGGTAGGGTAGGAAGTTGCAGCAGACTAATAATATTCCTTCTTTGATGAAAAATACCAGGGGAGGTGAGAAAAGCTAGATGGTAACAGTAAAGGTCAAGACTGTAAATATGCAGGTGCAAAATATTTTATTAGTCCAGGTTTCTGGTTGAGAAAGGCATCTAGAAGTCCAGCTCCTCTCAGATGTCTAACTAGCAAAATTCTACTTTTCCTCTATATTTACAGGTGGAGGTACTGAAGGGTAGAAAGTCCTTAGCCTTCCCCTCCAGCAGTGAGAAGGGCTGAAAAATTAAATTCATACGTGTGTTAGGCTGAATTAAGGACACAGCACTCAGTTCCTTTCAGGGTCAAGTCAACATGCACCATGAAGCACCTCCAATCTACCACTGCACAAGGCTCCCATGAGCAATCCAGCCCTGGGTGACTAATAAAGTAATGGAGGGACAGTGCAGGAGAGTGTGAATCAGATCTCACAGCTTTCAGGTGTTGTTACGCAGGTCAGACCAGACTGGCAGTGCCCCACGCAGCTCTCCACAGCTCACAGGTGGAAAAAGTGAACCAGCTCCCTTCACACCCACAGCATAAACTGGCAGTGCCATGCCAATGACTGCTGCTGCACTTTGCCAGATGACACTCATGCAACTGACTTGATAATTTCTAAATAACTACACTTAAGTGTGCAGAATTACTGCCTAGTCTCGGCACCTTCTTGCCTCATTTTAGCTTGATTTCTCCCCCAAAACTGGGCAACCCGAGATGCTGACACAAATAGCCTAGTAAAAAAGAAAGGGAAAAAAATCAGAATCTCTGGCACAAATGTGATGCCTGGGAGAATGAAATCCTCAGGACACTTTACAGTTCCACAGGTCATTATTTTTTCTCATTCCATTCCCACACTTTCTCCCAGGTGGAGAAAATCTTCAACCACAGGCTCAAAAAACAATAAGCTTCCTCTTGGTTTTAACATATTTTCTTACATAAACTTTACGCAAATATAAGATTATTTCCCCATAACAGCACATTTTCTTCCTTTGGTGCTAAATACACTGAACAGGGTTTAACCATTTTCTGTGAAAAAGTATCCTTTCCTAGTAGAGAAGTTCAGCACATCTTTATTATTTCAGTTTTCACAAGACACTAAAAAATTTGAGCCAGTTGGTATCATTGCACCTGGTTTCTAAAGCTTCAAGAAAGTAATAATTTTATTTGAAAGCGCTTGATTTTTAGAAGATTACAGAGGCTTGCAGTGCCACCATCGTTATTGTGTAATATATACACAAGCCCAAATCAAAGAAAATTTCAGCCTGTTCAAGATTTTTCAGTTTTACAATAGCTTTTAGCATGGACTTAGTAACTGTTGCCTCTGCCATCAAAATTTTCAAAATGCAATTTAAAAAAAAAAGGAAAATAATTAAAAATTGCATGTCAACATTTTTTGGTCTCTTACTCTATTCATAAGAGCTCCTCACTGTTACAACTCTGTTAAAAAAATCTAAAGGAAAAAAAGAATGGATTTGTACAGAAACACTTTTTGAATTGTACTGAGAAACAAAATCCTGGCAACAGTGACTTACTATCAAAGCATATGTTTAATTCAGAAGAAAAAAAGAAATTAAAAAAATTGACTAGTCATCCTATACTTGGGTCTATTGCTGCATTCCCAATATTTAGCAATTGTACCCTTATACACATTTCTTTCCCCCTTAGCATATACTTTTTAGCTATGGAAACAGCCTTTTCAACCCATGTCCAGTGGCATGAGAAAACACACAAACATAGAGATAAAAACAATGACATTAGTCTTTAGTATAGAAAACTTGCTAGACCTCCATCATTAAATTCATTAAATATGAGATATAAATTATTTAGAAATAATTAGACGTGTTTCTTGATAGAGTGCTCAGGAAGGAGGCTCCTTAGAGTCATAATGGTTGATAGTGGTTGCAATTAGAAACTAAAATTGTAGTCTACAGGAAATTAGAGCTTTCTGAATTTTATTTTTCTTCTGAATGTGAAAGAAAAGCTCATTTCTTCTTGAAATCTAAATTGACCCCCTTTGGGCTTTTCAAAAAGTTATGCTTTGTTAAGTTTAGAAGATTTTCCTATATGCTTTTCTTACTGTAAAATACAATGCAAAATATATTGCAAACAAAAGAAAAATGTCAAAGCAAACAAGGAACAGACTTACTGACATTTGCTTTACAATTTCTTTAAATCCAATTGCACTGAAAATGGCATGTGTTTCAGTTAAATAGCATGTTCCAACAGAAAAATGTCTTTTCAGCTAATTTTTCCAGAGCCTCACTTCCTTTCATGAACGCATTTTGGATGACAAGGAAAGTAATTTCCTGTAAGTTTGAAAAAGTGGAGGCTGAATTCTGCCTCCTTGCCTCTCTCTGTTTTTTCACAGGAAGGGAGCTGCTTCAAAACCACAGTGTTTTTAAAAGCCAGAATGAATTCTTACTCCACTATATTTCAACCAACGAAATCTGGGTTCCTTATCACTCTTTGTCTTGTGATCAGATTCTCTCATGTGTAAGGAGGCGAAAACCGACTGAAGAGTTTCCTGATGTTTACCTGTCTGTAGCATGTACAGAGAGAAAAACTCTCTAGCATCCAATGGAAAACAGGGAACATTGCAGGCTTTCCCTCAGTGGAAATAGCAATTGAACCTCTTTCCTGAATTTAGTCTTCTATCTCCCTAAAATATTTGGGAAATTTAAATCTTTTGGACCTCTAGTCCTCTGTCATGTTTGACTGAAAGTGCTCTGACATCATCAGGCAGGCACACAGAGCTGTATGGTGTATGTTATAAAAGCATAATCTCTTTAGAACACAAAATTAAAATTGTAATAGCTGCCTGTATGTGACATTGTTGAAAGATCCTTGCACTCTTTTGCAGCCACATTCAGGGAAGGAATTGTCTATGTTATGAGACAATTAGCAATCTGATGAGCAATTTACATATGAAAAGAGCTACATAAATCCCAACATCATTATAGTTAAGAGCAGAGTAATAATTACAACTAAGATTGACTCTATAGTTTCATTCCCAGTTTGAGGGATTAATATTTTTTTTCCCCAAACACTTGTAACTCTACCTAGTCTGATCCTACCTTTTTTTCCTCTGGTGTAGTCCACTTTTGCAAGACTAATTTAAGGTATTTGTCTCCTGCTGCCTGCTTGTTTCTGGTCTTGTGAAAAACTCAATTAAAAGAATTCAGCTGCTGTTGGAAGAGTTTGCTGTAGTGGGTGCAGCAGAGAGCTACACACTGGGGTTTAAGAAGAGCTTTTGTTTTCACTGACAATAAAAAATGAGAACAGAATAAACACAGCTATTGTAAAATATTACCTGCAGCCTGCCCTTACAAAATAATATCTTCTTTTTTCAGAGGGTATTCTTCCCTATACAAAGGTAATTTGCATTGCAAGCATAACAGGAAATGAAATAACCTTAAAATACAAATCAGGAATATATCCAGTATGCAAATCAACTCAATTATGAGCTGCAATAATGAGGAACAAGAAAATTAGTGTCATTTCAAACTGCCTTTTAATACTTTCTGTGTTCTCTTAGCATCAACAGATAAACAGAGCTAAGGATCTCCCTAACTGCCACACACAGCACCACAGCCAGCATATACATGTGACTCATATGACTTAAAAATAGCAAATAGTCACTACATACACCATTTAACTCACACAGGCTACCTGATTCTTACCTCTCTCTTGTGTAAACTGGAACTTAACCTAGCCATGTAGAGGTAATTGGCCTTACAGAGATGTAAAGCTGGTGGAAACAGCATCCTCACCAAACCCACACCACTAGTTAATTGTGTTCACAATTTAAAAATGAAGTTATCAGAACTCAGTAATTTTGTTAAACCCAACAGTGTCATCATGAACCATCTTTTAAGTCTTTAATCAGGCACTTGAGTCTTTTGCATTGCCACCTACAAAATTCAGGCTGCAGATTCATTCCATTTCTGCCATGTGCATGAGGTACCGTGCACCAGCAGCTGGCTATCATCTGATCACATGGAGCTTTTAGTTGTAGCAAGTCAAGGGTCTCCCAGCTTCTGCCCAGGTAGGGTCAGACTGCCCCAGTTTTCCTTCACTGGTTGTTGAGAATCAGGGCATGCACAGATTGTTTCTGTGGAGTAGATGATGCATGACAAGGTCTTATCCTGTGCCAATCAAGTCATGTGTCACAGTACTTAACTAATGTCAATGCCAGCTGTTGGTATGAAGGGTGGCCTTGCTGGGAAAACTTAGGAAAAGCTGCTATTTTGCTGCTCACCTATATTATTTCAATCTTTACACAGAAACAGTGGACCTTGCATATGAAGGTGTGCAAGCTGCTCAAGAATTAGAATTCTCTCTAAATTCACAGTTTTGAGTCAGTTCTTGAACCAGACTTGCTCCCTGGGAACAATCTGGAGCTCATGTTACTGAGAAAGTGTTTGCATTTTTTTGTGATCACTCCTTTTCCAGGAACACTCCCTTAGTATACATACAAAATATACATTACTATCACTCAGACTCTCCCTTACTGAGTTTGTCCATCATTAGGAAGACAACTCAGTGTTCTGGCATTGCTTAGTACACAGACAAAGTGCTACAAGAAAGGACAACAGTGTCACATTTAGGGCACTTCAGTATAATGGGTCTTGTGAGAAGGGCACTGGGCATCCCTCAGGCAGACAGTCTGTCACATCTATTCTTGGTTCTTGTGAAGCCCCTGGCTGGTAGCTGAGAGTCAGCTGCAAAATCATGCTGAGGCATTAAGGCTGGCTAACAGATCAGTTTTCCATCAGCACAGAAAAAAAATCATACTTTGTAAGGCCCCACCTACAAAGTTCATGGCAAACATAGAGGTCAAGAAATAAATATCGTGCTTGTAGATTTGCAAATAGACTAAATACCACACAATGTGTTTAGGAAGGGTGATGCTTGATACTCAGTTCTAAAGCCGGTTTTAGACACCTTAAGGAAACCGTGTATTTGATTAACTCATTCTTAAAATTTAAATAGAGGTAGATTGAGACAGACTGACAACTGTATTTTTGTTTTTTATGAAAAGGTAAAGCATGCATAGAGCTACTATTCCATCCTTCCACCTACTCTAATTAGGAAAGAAAAAGAAAAAGAAAAAGAAAAAGAAAAAGAAAAAGAAAAAGAAAAAGAAAAAGAAAAAGAAAAAGAAAAAGAAAAAGAAAAAGAAAAAGAGAAAAAGAAAAAGAAAAAGAAAAAGAAAAAGAAAAAGAAAAAGAAAAAGAAAAAGAGAAAAAGAAAAAGAAAAAGAAAAAGAAAAAGAAAAAGAAAAAGAAAAAGAAAAAGAAAATAAAAAGCACTAGTTATCCCCTTGCCTAAAATCTTTCCCTATCATGGGAAAAGCAAAGGAAGAGATAATTTTCAGGCAATGGTAAACTTTAATTATGAATCTTCAAGGTTATAATTATTACTTTTCTACTGCTCATTTTTAATTATTTTGAGTAAACCTATTAATTTTTATCTTTTTCATATCAGAATTTTTCAATCCAGGTTATAATGTGAAGTAATATGTGTCAACCTGAAGCTTAACATCTAACACCAAGGGCAGATAAATCAACACTGGCACTGCTAATTTTAAGTGTCTTAAGTGGTTTACAAGGTTTAATGTAGAGAAGATTGTGAAAATACTAGGTTTAAACCCCAAGGGATCTTGGGGAAGAACCAAGAACTGTGACCTTTTGGATGTCTGACTTTGCAGACACAATTGTTTCAGCGGTTTTCTTTCTCTTTCACGCCTTTGCGTTTTGGTTGTTTGGGGTTTTGGGGGTTTTTTGTCTGCTTCTGTCTGAAGTTTTAATTAAGACAAGCTTCCCAAACACTACTGCTTGGACTTCATAGCAGAGACTCCTGGGAACTACTCTGATATGTCACAGCAATAGTTTTACGTGTATCTTGAAAGCTTGTTTCTACAATGTCCTACAGTCAACTGCAGCCATTCAAGACTCCTTTATAGGTATGATGACCATCAGTAACCTTATATACTAATGCTTGGTGTCAGTGCTTTTCTCAGAGCTGACAGGAAGTATTGTTCAACAGTTCTGGGCAAGTCAGTTTTACTTCTCTCTTTTAATGTTTTATTATGAGTTTTGCCTGTGCATCTAGGCTCAGCCCCCGAGTCTTGCTGCCTGACTCCCTCCCAGATTTTTGTTGCCTCCTTCCATGGTTCACATGTTTTTAAAGAGTTCTTATTTTATCTTCTTAACTAACAAATACATCTGAAAGCATCACAGTTAACCTAGGAAAGCTAAAGAAAAGAGAGCAGTGAAGTTATGGTTTAACTATTGAAATCAATTGCTTTCTTGACCTCTTTTTCCAGGTGCCTCCAACCTCCTTTTAATCAACAGAATGTTCTTTCTGAGCAGTGCCTGCACTGAAAACCCCTCAGCCACCTGGGAAGTGCAGCCAGCTACTACAACAGCCAAGTAATTTGCAGGAGCTGCAAGTAAAGCTCCTCAGGCTGGCCTCTCCATAGTCAAAATACCAACTAGGAACCTTGTCCTGAATGTTCTCTTACTCAGGCCAAACACTTGAAAGCCAGGGTTGCAAATATGCTCTGACTGCTTCCAGAGATGACACTCCTAATGGACTGAGCTTGAAATATGCTTGACAGAGCAAGAATGAAACTCCTAGCAAGTTTGCTAGGGGGGTATATATTTGGGGGATATAAATACACAAACACAGGGAATTTGGAACAAATCTCATAGGTATCACCTCAGAAACTCTAAGTATTTCTGTCTGTCTGAGGAAATCAAAATGCCAGTGAGGATATGAGACTACATGGAATAGAAACCATGGCAACTCTCAATACATTTATTTCTCATTGATAAATTGGATAGTCATCATGTAATTGGCATTTTGGTGCATTTTATTGAAAAGTGGATTCCATGGGGTGCTAAGCAACTATGCTTATTGCTTTTCTATACTAAGCTTCACTGAAACCCACTGAGCTTGAGCACAATTTTAAGTGTTTTGCTACACAGAACAAGAATGTTTAGCACTCCTTTCTTTTATAGATGCAAATTTAAACTTGTCTGCTATTTATGGATCACCTCTCTTGGCTTGGCAATGACTGACAAGAAAGTGATAAAATGAGGAAATGTAACTTGACATTTATTCAATGTAAATACTTTGCAAAGCTACAGCTTCACAATTCCTTTCTTTGGGTAAATAATTTGAAAGACTATAAGCAATGATAGTGGATGACTGGAAACAGAATCCCTTGATGTCCAGTAGACTGCAAGATACCACAAGGAATGACATATTTTCTTTTCAAGAGCCTCCATCTATTTTCAGATAATTCTGCTCATGCTGGCCTAATGGCACCTTACTAAAAAGCAGTGAAATATATACAACACCTGTGCAAGCAATAAAACTTCCACAGAGGCTAAAATGCTGGTACTGATGTATACCTATACATAAACCAAAAATAGAAATGTGCACATTAAACTAAGCCAAGTTTTTGTGCAGATTGGCCTCTGATCAATGGATGGTTGTGAGGTTTAAATTTTAATCATACACACTCACACTTAAGACCTAAAGAACAAGAGATTTTAAATTTCTAGCACAGTGGGTTACAATGCAACAAGAACTGCCTTTCACAAAGTATGGTTCTCCATAGAAATATTTGGATTCATGAGGCAAGATTTGGGTCTTAGTAGTTCCTGAAATAGCTGAGGTTTTTTTCCTCAAAATGCTGGATATTGAGGAAGGTCAGACCATACTCAAAGAACCTTGATTTCTGTTCTATTTTGAATTTTTGTAAAATGCTTTATCCCTTTTTCTGAACTCCTGCAGGTGGTAGTGTTGGTATAATACCTTACGAAAAATTATTGAGGCCTCTTGGGACACTGCCCAACCCTCCAGAAGACTTCATTCTAAGGCATGTTGGCTTACTGCCAGGTTATGCTTCCTTAAGGATGGTACTTCTTGTCTTTATGATCTATAAAGAAATAAATTACTTGATATCCATATTTTCTCAAGAAATAGTGACACCTGTGGTGTCAGAACAGGTACAGAGCGGAATACAAACAGAGTCTATAACCAGGAGAGTCCCCTTTGATGCTGTTATTCTTGAAGTTTAGCTGACATTTCTTAAAATAGTGAACAAATAATGTTGCTTCTTTTTCTACCTTAACACTTCACCTTTGGCTGAACAAAAACAAACAAACAAACAAACCACAACAAAAAACCAACCAACCAAAAAAACTCCTCAAAGCAAAACAAACCACAAGCAGTGTCATCTAGATTTGCTACAGCTCTTTTATATAAACTTTTAAAAATCCCGACTTTTAACTTAAATTTTTTTGTAGAACAGAAAAAATTTAGAGCTTTACTCAAAAGCAGATACAATGTGTTTTGATGGAAAAGATAATTCACAAATTGATAGGGCTTTTTTCTGTGCTCATACAACTCCAGGTACAGGATGTTGAATCAAACACACAGGAAATGCCTTCCTGTAGAAATGCAAAGTTTCTCTTTCTTATTCTGCCATAAAACTCCTTGGTAGTAATTGTAGGTATGTCAAACAAAACTAAGCTTCAAGTCTGGGTCAGGTAAACAACAAAAGGGGTTCTTCCAAAGGGTAGGTAACAACTGGTGATTCAAACTGCCGTCCAGATGGAAAAGGGCTTTAAAATTCCTTATCCACTTACCAAGAGAGTGCTAACAAGAGAATGTCTCTGATAATAAACCAGCCTCAAAAAGCCCTCTTGAAACTTTAACAGGGTTGGCCAGAGAGATGTGCACGTGAACAAACGAAACCGTGGCTGAGGAAGTGTTTGGAGGGCAGCAGTCCAGCCGACTGTGCATCCGTCTGCCCTGACACAGACATCACAGGCATCAGCACCTCCTCCTGCAAAGGCGGCTTTGCAGCCAGGATTTCAGCTCAGCACAGGTCCCTCTCCTGCTCTTGTCATGCCCACTGACTCTCCAGGGCAGCAGCAGCACTAAAACAAATGCCATTTCAGGCCTGCTCTGGATTTGTCTATCTTCAGTGAGCCCAGCAAGGGCTACAGATCACTCTTGCTTTATGTTAATGATACCTACTGCTTGCTCTTCTTGCCAGTGCAAGTACTAGTGGCTGCTGCATCTTGACAATTACTTGTTTCTGCTAAATTTTGCTTGAATTTAGCAGGAAAGTAGATTACTGGCAATATTCTCCTGAGGGTCCAGCCCAGCTCAGAGTAATGGCTTAATAATAATTAGCAAGACAGCGTGGTCGCATGTGTCTGGATAAATAAAAAAGTTTTAATAAAATAAAGAAAGTAATACAAAACAATGAACAAAGATTAAAGCTGAGCACAGTGTAGGGACAGATCCCACACCTAATACAACACCCCAAAAATTTCACGAGACCTTTGTTCTGTCACCTTTTCTACCCAATGGTGGAGGACGGATCTATTGGCAAAGTGCCAATAGCAAGAGGTGCAGGTTTTGACAAACAGTGACAAGGGCCGACAGGTGCTCCTCTCCTGGCACTGAGCCAATCACAAAGAGAAAAACACAGAACTTTCTGGGTAAACTTCCTAAAATGTCCAAAGGTAAATGGAAACCCTTTCCTTATAGAGAAATGCCCATTTGGGAGTGGGGGGGTGCATTATCACAGTAGATTTCAGTTGCCCCAGCCCCCCCTTCATCTCCCCCACTTCCCCATTCTTTTGGGCAAATTCAACTGAACTGTTAAATGTCAAACACAGTAAAAATAAGGCAGTCCCACTGAGTAGCAGAATTAATCAAATGTCTTAGTTTCACAAGATTAGGCTGGCAAGTCTCTGTTAAAAACCCCACACAGTAAATTTAGAGCTTCTCTTTCCCTCTACCAATGAAATCAGCTGTTTGACAACATAGTATCTCTGCCAGAATAATCCAAGAATAAAGAACTGCCCTCAGATACATCTCCTTGAGATCTGAAGATTCACAGTACAAAAATGAAGACAAAGATGAATAACTACAGGAAACTATAAATCATTATTTTATACATCATTATTTTAGGAAGTTATAAGCAACTGCTAGACTTCCAAAACTCTGCATCACACAGAAGAGGACTGCAGAGTTCATCCCTATAGCTCATGTATGGTTTTGAAAAAGATAGTCCTTGCATGTTACCTGACAGAGTAAAGAACAAAGACAACAAATCTGGAAGCAACATGAGCTTAAATGTTAGAATTAGGCACATATCTCTGCTTGCCTGCCTCTCCAAATAAAGTTCAGTATTGAGGTTTTCTTGCAACTTTTGCATACATTATTAGAAGCAAAGCTAGCACTCCCCCTGCTTTGAAGTGCCTAATTCATCCTTTTAATATGAGGCTATGGCATACAAAACCATACCCTTTTTAATCAATAGTTCAGCCCTGATTGGTGGTAATTCGAAATTATCCTTTTCTGACAGAGGTTTTCACAGTGAGTGTAAAATAACTTGGTGTAGTGCTTAGAGACCTGACACAGACACCACAAGTGGTACTCGTTAGCTGAGCCATCTGAGCCATGGGGTCCTAAGTGCCCTTCTGCATTACTGGCACAGCTTCCCCACCAGAAGCAGAAAAGAGCAGTAAGAGAAATGTTATTCTGTGCTTACCCTGAAGGTTATTGATATAGAAAGCCATAAATTCAAATCTACAAAATGGAGTCTCCTGAGGTGAATTGCTATTAAGTAAATACTTCCAAGCCTCTGCTGGAAAAGTGAGACTTGGATGGTCATTCCCTGAGATACTTGTAATGAATTCCTTTCACCCTAGATTGATGTACTGCCTAGGAAAGATTATAAAACACATGGTTGTTGCTATTAGTACTGAACTCCTGTGCTTCCAAGAATTTCTGGGAAGCTTTAGAATATCCATTACAAAAAAACATTCAGCAATACCTCTTTCATAACTCTGGTCTTCTGAAGAAACAAATTAAATGATGGTTCAAATATAAGCCAAACAAATCACTTGAAATCTGAATTAAAGAATATCTTGCTTCTATCACCAAAACTGTTAGGCATTTACCATTATCCTTCTGTCTCACTGAGTTTTTCCCTGTCTTAAAAAGCATAAGACTGTGTGAAACACAAGGAATGGCAGAATAGCAGGAAAATAATATCCACAGATATTGTCATGCTTTTCCAGTTGTAATTTGTTCTGGCCTCCTTCATTCCCCTCTTGCTATTTTTCCAGGAACTTGAAGATGAGTTGTTACTACGCATGGAAACACTGAGCTTCTGTTATTTGCAGGAATGCTCACAGACTGTGTGCAGAAAGAAGTTGTGTCTAAGGAAGGCAATATCCTAACAATCTCAAAAAACATACATC
This sequence comes from Phylloscopus collybita, assembly GCA_027886175.1. Lineage (NCBI taxonomy): Eukaryota > Metazoa > Chordata > Aves > Passeriformes > Phylloscopidae > Phylloscopus > Phylloscopus collybita. The sequence continues at coordinate 21,318,190 of JAJNNQ010000024.1, forward strand.
CAAGTAAGGAAGAGGCTCAGCCTAGCGTTGGGCAAACTACTGGTAATGTTTGTTAGGTCAAACTACAGAGTGGATGACTACAAGATTTATTGAACAAACAATCCATCCTTATTGATTTGCAGGTACAAGAAACAAATTGCTTTTACAAATTGAGCGCATACCTATTAGTAGGATCACTTACTCAGAATTAAATTGGGGAGTGGATGCCAGTTAAAAACAACAAAACACAGCATAACAGTAGCCACCTAGGTAGAAAATGTTTCCAGCAGGCAGTTTTTATAACCAATTGCTCAGTTGCTAAACAAGTGGTGCACACTTCATGCATATTCATTCAGCCACCAACGCATTGCATGACAAATATAATCAAGTCTAGGAAAAATAGAATGCAGGAGTTGAAAGAATTAAGGGAACTAGAAGGGGAAAGCAAATCACTTTTTTCCTCTGCTGGTTTGAAACCAATCCATATTAGTAGACATGAAGTTGTAAACTTCCAGCATCTGACTGTGAGCTGGTCCATGGGAAATCAGCTGGCAGACTTCTTCCTGTCCTACTAAATGCCAAAGCCAGTGAATGCCTGTACAAATATGACTCCTGGGCTCCTATAAACCACTGATGCAACAATTAGAATCAGCACAGCAAAATATCAGCTCTCCAGCACACAGCACAGCATCAGTATCCACAACTACTGTCTATTTTCCTCAAGGATGTAATCTGCTCCTTTCTGCAGAGTTTACTTCTCTGGTTTAATGATAATTTTCTTGTTATTACAGAATTGCTCTCATGTTTTGAATGCTAGTGTCTGGCCAGCTTCTGATTAGGGATCCAAATAATATTAATGTCTCTATTTCAGAAACATTAAGGCTAAAAATCTGAGCTAGAGAAAGATGTTGTGCCCTTCCACATGTAAGAATGAAAATATGTTGTAATGTCTAACATTAGAAATTCTTAGAACTTTTAAAATTTTGCACTAAAATGTTGAAGTTCTTCTCTCATGCAAGTAAAGTGTTAACTGGATCCAGTCTTCATAAACTCTGTGAACATATTTGTGGGGCATGGTTCCAGTTTCAAAATAGCTATAAATTACTATAATTTGTCACTGATCTTTCATAAAGACAGAGAATACATACAAATATTTTTTCTGCAATAATCATACAAAATTATTTTATTTAAATGGCAATTACAACCTTTAGGTTGCAGTTTCAATGTTAAAGACACTTCCCAAGTTGGGTCTGAATTTGACTTCATGTGCTGTGAGCCAGAGAAGCTCTACATGAGCACCAGTAACCCAGTTTTGATGACCTTCCAGCACTGTAGAGTAGAGCACACTAAGTGCTACCAGTTCTCATCATTTCAGCCTTGACTAATAGTTTGTCAGAGGAAGTAAACCACAGCTTCACTATAACTCAGTATTTCATGACACTTTGGAACAAATTTCCAAAACCTGCTTTCAATGAGAAAAGATGGGGATCTAGAATTAGCAACAGCCACTTACAAAACCAAGTTTCCCAGCTTCCTGATACAATAAAACAACAGGAATGATAAATTGCACTTATATTTTGCCTAGTCCTTACTGCAAAGGCCTTCTTGGCCTGTTGAGAGGAAAAACAGAAAAACCTCACTCTTCCAGTACCAGCTGAACTGAATTCACTGAGCTCAACAGAAAGTTATTTTTCCTTGCTCTGTCTTCTGGCAGTACCCTCCTTTCTGTGAAGGAAAAGACCCAAACAAATCAGTGGTGTATCTACAGAATATGCACTTGTGAATTTGCCAAAAAGCTGAAATAGAAAGTCTTGTAATTGGGAAAGTAATTCAGCCCCAAAGCATTTGGATTAAGTTCCAAAAAATGTTGTTTGGTAGCAAGACTCGCCTGGCTGAAGAGCAGTGGTTCATGTAGCACAGGCATGGGTACTCCACAGTGTTTTTGAGTTTTGTGGTTTTATTTTATTTCGATTTTTTTTCATAGATACTATTAGTCTATTTTGAGATTCAGCCTGCTCCTTCAGATGCCTAAGGCCTAGTGAGGTTCAGAGCGGCCAGAAAGGTAACAGTTCAAAGTCATTCTGACCTCCAAGTCATGCTATTGCTGAGGACAGGTCCCAGCACCAACAGCTTCCTGTCCTCCCACCTTTTTTTTCCTGGAAAGGGAATGTAGACACATGCTGCAAACTAAAGAGTTGATTACAAAATGATTTCGTCTACAACAGCAATATTTGACCAGCTCATGGTGACCAGGTCAGTACAGGCCCCTTCTGTGGAGCTCTCAGAATCAATTTTTAAAGTGTTGCACAATTGATGGTAGCTGAAGCTAAGATGCCAGCAGAACTTTTGGTTAAAAACAGTATTGCAAGTGCTCTCGTGCACCAGTAGTCTCTAAACTAATTTAGCCACATCAGTAGCATTTTCACATTGGAAGTGGCTGGCCTTATCTACAGACTTATTATTTCCAAGGTAACAGCTGAATTCAGCAGCTTGTAGACCTCCTTCTCACAAACGTCTCATGGTATAGATATGGAGGACTCAGAGGTCAGAATCTCAGGAAGGAGCTGCTGTCTGTCTTTGATTCTCCCACAGTGTGATGGCTCTTTGGAGAATTGAATCTTTACCCACAAGTACAGACAACAGCCCCTCGGTGCTCAGTTACTGGTATCGCTGTGTCTCTGCTCAGAGAGGCTGTAAGAGAAGTATATATAGTATCAAGATATCATGTTAAAGTGATGGCTCCATCACCCAACATCACAGGAAATACTCCATCTAATTGTATAGATTCAAGTGCTTTGAAATGAGCCACCAGGGGCTGGCTGTGAGCCTGAAGAGAATCTGTATGCCAAGCCATTTGAGTTTGTGTTTGGTTTTATTTTTCCACTCCTTTTATCTTTTTTAATATACTTACATTTAGCTCCTTGAGTCTGTGCTGTGCAGGAAGTGTCTGAAGCAGGGTGAGGCCTCACCAGCTGAGTAAGACTGAAAACCTGTGTGCAGAAGGGGAAGATGAGCTGTAAAGGCATCAGATTTGTGCCTGGAGTGGAACATTCTAATCTGAGGATGGCAGGCTTGGTGGGGAACATTAAAAAGCCCGACTGTCACACTGCCATCACAGTGAGTGAGGAGACATTTGTCTATTCACTGAGGTGCAGGAGATCTTGAAAACAGCCTCAGCATTTGAAATATACGGGAAAATGCTGACATACCCTGAGTTTAGTACTGAACTGAAAATTATTTTAGCACATCTTCCAAAAAATGTAGTAAGTGGAGTTGGAGGATTGGCAGGCCACTGCCAGCACAGCTCTGCTGGAAGAGCTGAGGAGCTTCCTGAGTACTTTTGTCTAAAACAAACAAGGGGCTTTCCAGGAAGTTCTGAGTAATCATCTGACCTTGTGCGTAACTTAACAGCTACAGAGAGGAAAAAACTACCCTGAGATGGAGAGACAAAGATTTAAGTAAACAAGAGAATGCACCAGCCTGCTTGAGGAAGTTAAGGAAGAACAGACTGGAACGTGCTGCAGGATTTTTAGCAGAGAGCGACCAATCCAGTGAGACTCATGAGAGGACTGCAAAGAATGAAATGTTGTAAAGACAGCCTACTAACTCCACACGAGGGATTTCCTCTGGAGCCTTCCCTCCAGAGTTTAAAGTTCTCTCTGTGCAGGTCTCTTACTGCTTTCCCCAACTAAACAGCTTCTGTCTTTAGAGATGATGAGGCATCAATATCCTCCACATGAGGCCACAGTGGCATCATAACACAGAAGAATGAAGAGCCCCTGCAACCTGCACGCTTTATTCAGGGATGCCACCCCCATCCACAGAAATCAAGTCAACTACTGATAGCAATTCTACTCTGCGGGCAGATGATTTTCTACTCAAGCCAAATTAATCATAACAATGCTATAGCTTTTCCAGTTAGGCAATCCTGCTTTTTAGGCTTTGATTCTCCTGCACTAGGAAGCTTCAAACAGACTAAAAATAAAGAACAAGTCAAGAGAAAAAAGGAGATGAGAAGTTGCAGAGAAAAGTAGCTTTTTCATGCCTATGAACAGATGCTGTGGGAATCTTAACACTGAATACCTCTCCAATTTAATTGCAAGTACAATGACACTTTGTGTTTGTTTTATGTATGTGGATGCATTTAAATACATTCCAACAAGTGTCTATTCATGTGCTACAGCTCTCTCCTCAGCTTTTAATACTGCCTGTCCTTGCAGTTGTGCAAATATATCTACACACCAGAGGAAGTAGAATTAACTCCCTGGAAATTTAAGGGAGGGGCCACAGACACACATACAAACACACACACACACACACACACACACACACACACTCTTTACAGGTCTCTGTTGTTGCTCTATCATTACATAAATCACAACAGCAACATTGTAGTTAGCAATAGCTTTAGGGCCAGAGATAGCACAGCATCTAGTCTTTTCTGAAGCCAGCTCTATCACTGATCCTAAACCAGCAATAGTTCATTGTAGACACCATGGTTGAAGCCTTAACTTATGCCCTATATATACCACAGCTCATTGGGTTGCCCTGCAAAAGATTTGTCATACTTGAAGTTAAAGTTGCCTCTTGTGCAAAAAATCTGAGCACACACCCTGTCTCTGAGATAACCTTCTTTAACCTCTCAGATCAGCACAGCAGTATTTCAGTGGTTCCTCATATCCAACAGAATCCACTGAAGGACAAAAACAAGAGATGAAAGAGTGGATTACAAAGAGGAATTTAAATAGCAGTGTTTTGGCTTTATTAGAATTAAGTATTTCTGTCAGTGCAGTTGTTTAAAAATACATTTTTTTACTTTAAAGTGGTAGACACAATCACTGATTTTTTTTTCCAGTTTGTACAATTTTTGAGATAAACTGATTCCAAAGTATACATTGCCCCTGGTTCTAGACTGCCAATGAACACAGTTTTTGGGTGGACTGTGAGGCCTGTTTACTTTCAGACTTTTAAAACTAAGATTGCAAACAGATAGATGGATGACTTCCCTATCGCCCTTCTTTTCTGCAGAAGAAAAAATAAACAACAAAGGTTGATGATTTCTTTACAGCAAACACCAAAACACTTCAGACAATAGAAGTTTTATTTCAGACTCCTCACCAGGACCCAGATTATAATCTGCAAAACACTCGGTCTTGATGTGCTGAGGAAGAGGAAAGGACAGCTGGGTGTCAGCATCAATCTCCTCTGTGAAAACCCAAACCTAATTCTGTGTCTTTTGATTTGGATGGTGACAAACAGTAGAATGACTCAAGGCATCACTTTTTTTTTCCACAACAGCTTAAAAAAAATAGCAGCGGAAAATAGTTTCAACTTGTAAGAAAACTAACACCTCAGCAGACACAAGCATTTGCTACATGTAACACTGGCCTTTCTACTCCTTCTGTTGCCACGGAAGTATTTCCAGTTAAATTTGGGTTTCTGTTCACACAAACATCCTTTTGCACAAATCCAATTCTAGTCACAAGCATTATCCTGGGGAAAACACACTTCAGGGTAGGCTTGATTTTGATCTTATGAATACTGGTATAAGTGAATAATCAAACACAGTGATGTAGTTCCACTGCAAAAGAAGAGAAAGATGTCCAGTCAGACTCTGGCCCCTAATTTGAAAATTTAACAGCTATTCAGGTACTCAAAACTATGCCTAAAGTTATAAGCAAATTAACAAGATTTTTTAAATAATTTTTTTACAGAATCTAAACAAATATAATAAGTTTTTATTATTAATACATTTCTGTACAATACATTCATCATTGATAGGTCAAATTGGAGAAATTCCATTGAAACAGACTGAAAAACAATGATAATTACCTTTCTCCTTTTCAGCTCTGGAGTTGGAATACCAACACATGTGACATCACAGTAAAAGCAGATTATGGTCCAACAGCAAACAGCTTCACCCACCAGAAGCAAATACTCTCCATGAAGCACACAGGAAACAGGAGCCGACAGCATTGACCTAGAATTAGGGAGACTT